>CM066031.1:1657891868-1659159832 GCA_033557465.1 Ichthyophis bannanicus | reverse complement strand
TTGGGCTACCGGTGGAGGTTCTTTCAGTGCAAAGCCTTTCTTTGATGCTGGGACTAGAGGGAGTTCTATTGTTCAGCCTGGGTTCCTGGTAGCCCAGAGCTAGGGAGTCACCCATATGTGAGGACTGACTTCCTGCTTGGTCCTGGAGAAAGAGTAGTTACTCACCCGTAACAGGTGTTCTCCAGGAGCAGCAGGAATCAGTCTTCACAACCCTCCCTCCTCCCCTAGGAGTTGCAGTTGTACATAGTTATTTTTGCATTTTTGTGTGCTGTTTTTTAGCTATGTCATCAGACTGAGCAAGATGGCACCTTTAGGCGGGAAGGGCACCGCGCATGCGTGCAGTATTCCCAAAGGCTTTCATAGAAAGCTGGGGAAATGCTCCGCAAGGGCTCCATCAACGTCGATGTCACCCATATGTGAGGACTGATTCCTGCTGCTCCTGGAGAACACCTGTTACAGGTGAGTAACTACTCTTTAACCAGGGGTTTATCCACCAAATTTCTGTTAATACAGCTTCTATGTTCTATGATTCTATTACGAATGGGACGGTTAGTTTTTCCCACATATAATTTATTACAAGGGCATTGTATTACATAGATAATATAGCTTGTAAGGCAATTAGAAAAATTGTCTATATAAAATATGCGATTATTTCTGGGTGAGTGTATTGTTTTTTGATCGTTAAGACATGGACGCACACTGAACAGTGACCACATACAAAATGTCCTTTATATTTCGGAAGATTTTTTCGTTCAGTAAATGCTGAAGGCACTAGCATGTTGCGCAAATTTACATTGCGTTTGTGGGCTATTATCACTTTCAAATCCTGAAATGCTGGTAGAGTTTGAATCATATGCCAATGCTTCTTGATTATTTTTTCTATTCTGTGAGATTGATGGGAATATAACAGAGGGCAAACTATACCAACCTCATTGTTCCTCTTCTGTTGCTGTAATAATTTTTCCCGAGAGCATTGGTTAGCCCTATTGTACGTCTTTGTGATATATTGCTGAGGGTATTTTCTTACTCTAAACCTATCTTCCATAAGGGCTGCTTGTTCTTCAAATTCCTGGTTAGAGGTGCATATCCTATAAGCTCGTAGGAACTGGCGTACAGGTAAATTATATTTAAGTGCTGGATTGTGAAAGCTTTGAAAATGAAGTAAATGATTTCTGTCTGTGGGTTTCCTATAGAGAGTACTGACAAACCTCTTTTCTTCTTTTTTAATAAGTAGATCTAAATATGGAATTTGGCATTCATCATAAGTAATTTGAAACCGTAGATTATCCTCACATTTATTAATCCATTTGTTAAATTCCGTTAATAGATCTACCGTACCGTCACATAATACAAAAATATTGTCTATATATCTGATCCATAATCTTATATTACTTTTGAAGGGATTACTTTTTATATAATTCTCTTCAAAGTTAAAAACATATAGGTTTGCGACATCTGGGGGCATTGAAGAGCCCATCGCGACTCCTTTTATTTGTTTATAAAATAAATCCGAAGGCTAAAATAATTCTCACAAAGGGCCATATGAGCTAAATCTATCAAAAAAGCAGTAGGGATACGTCTATGTATTTTCCTATTGCACAGGTACTGTTCAACTATCTTCAAGGCTTCCATCTGTGGTATATTGGTGTAAAGGGATTCTATATCTAGTGTGACTAAAAGTATTCCTGGATTAAACTTTTGTATTGAAGAAAGGATCTGAATGACATGTAATGAATCACAGACATAGGACCACATCTCTTGAACATAAGGTTGCAATAGGATAGCCATAAACTGTGAGATTGGTTCGGTCTAGTAGTACCACTCGACGTTTTAGTCAAGATGACAATTTAGATGGTAACACAAATAGTTTTACTCGTTTTTGAGTCTAATATTAGAATGGCAGTGTAACAATCTTTGAATAACTTAGGTAGTTAACTTGTATCTTCTACAAATTTTATTTTATAGTGAAGAAGTTTGACGCGATCGGTGCAAATATTTACATGCATGATATATAAACAGCGTGGGTCTTGAATTAATACATAATAAATTTGTTCTCGTTCATATAGGTTACACTTGAGTTGATTTTGTTTTAATAGTTTATCAGCACTGCATCTTGAGGATTTGTTGCAATATCTTAAAATTACATAAGGCATTAATTCTGCATAGTACAGTTAGGGAATCTATGTATTCCATTTATTCTGGTGACGAATAGATTGTTTTCCAAAGAGGATGAATACATAGTATATACACACCCGTGCACAATAGGAACACCTCAGTTCTTTTAAATAGTTTATCTATATTGCAACGGTGAGTTTTTACAGTTTAAAATCGTATAGTACAGTTAGTGAGTTCACGTATGCCACTGATTCCTGTGATTTTATGTTATGTTTTAATTGTTTACAATAAGTTTTTTTAGTTAAATTAAAATGATATAAATACCCCCCTTTTTTTAGAGACACATAATAATTCTATGGTAAGCTTATCACGAAATACATATTCATATATATATGTCTTCTTTTTTGTCCCCATAAAAGACATAGAAGGTAATAAATGTACAAGAGTACACAGTGGTATGCTCTTTATGTTTTCTAATAGTTATTATGTCTTTTATAGCTTATATTAATGTTCAATTTTATATTCATATTTATGGCATGTTACTTTTAGGTTTTATATTAACTAATCATTTGTTTATTTATTCATTCATTTATTATTTCTTCTGGCTTATAATATGGTTTGTGTGTTCATATTTACTATGTAATATTTTTATGACTATATATGGTTATTAATGAGATACCAGTATTATGTATCATTTTAAGGCTTAGATGTTTTATATTATTGGTTATTATTTTTTTTATTGTACTTCTGTTTATATTGATGTATTCATAGTTCAGTTTTATATATGTTTTTAGTTAAGCCATTTCTGCCCCTGATGAAGGCAACGAAACACGGCCTGTGTCGGGCCAGTGGCTTCTGATTGAATAATAAAGTTCATTCTTCCTTTCATCTCCACGGTTTTGGACTGGGTTTGCTTGCTAGTACATGGTGTTTGTGCTTTAGTGTTGGCTGGTAAGGAACAACATACGCTAGAAGCTATCGGGTGTAAGTCTTATCAGAGCAGCCTTCTTGCCATGAAGGTTCTAGCACATGAGCTCCAGATCCTCCATTACCACCTGGATAACAATTGGATAACACTCAGACCTTGTCGCTAGAAGAGCAAACTCAACACTTCCGTAACCTATATGAGTCTCTATACTATGTCATCTGTACCACGTATGATGTCTTTGATTCAATGGTGTGTTCCACTGCCACAGCTTTTTCTGCCAGACACATGGCCAGGCTTCAGGTGTCTGGAGTCAGAGAAGACCTTTACGATTGGCTGGTGGGTGCACCATGTCAAGGAGATAGCATTTTTGGATCCAAGGTGCAGGAAGCTGTTTCTGAAGTCAAGGATCATTCCTCTGCTGTGAGAGAGTTGGCTGCCCAGCCAGTAGAGACAACCTCACAAACCAGGCACTCCCAACTGCCTCAGTTCCGGAAAGCCTTCCAGCAGTTCTGTCTTCAATGGAGGAGTGGCCTAGTGGTTGGGGCAAGATAGCTCAGGCCAGCGGGCCAGGGGTTCAAATCCCTTGGGCCAGAAGGACTGGGGTTTCTAGTCCTACAGATGCACCTTGTGGCCTTGGGCAAGCCACTTAACCCTCCATTGCCTCAGGTACAAAACATAGTTTGTGGGCCCTTCAGAGACAAGGGAAATATATATATATATTTATACAGTACCTGAATGTACACCACTTTGACTTGTAGAAAAGCAGTATATAAGCCTAGCTAAATAGATATTCTAAGCAACCATCACAAATGCCCCTTGCTTCCACCTACCCTCAACGCTCCATGCAGTGGTACAGGAAACAACCCTCAAACACTACCCCCCCCCACCCCCCAAAACAGCTCCTAGCTTTTGACTACCTATGAGTAGCATGCAGGATTCAGCACTTCAGAGAGGCCTGGCATTCCATAACCTTGGAACTATGAGTATTATAGAGGGAGGTTACAAAATCAACTTCCTGAAACTTCCACCCTTCACCCCTGCTCCAACATGTCCATACCTTCAGATCAGCCCTTGCAGATCCTAAACAAGAGGTGAAGGAGCTCCTCCAGAATTGAGGTATCAAAGTAGTGCCCTACGACCAATATGACCAGGGCTTCTACTCATGTTTCTTTCTGATTCCAGAAAAGACAGGGGGGCTGCGTCCCATCCTGTACCTCCGGGACCTCAACCTCTACATTAAGCAGAAAAAATTCAAGATGAATTCCATCAATACAGTCCTTCCCCTGCTAAGCCAAAATGACTGGCTGGCCTCTCCACTCCCATCCACCCCAGTCATGGGAAATACCTTTGCTTCAAATTCAAGCATCAGCATTACCAGTACAAAGTACTCCTGTTTGCCCTGTGCCCTTTGTAAGTATGCTCCCTTGTCCTCCTCTTCTCTGCTGTACTTCCTAATATTGACAATGTCAGTCTCTTCTTTTAAATATAGTTGATTTTCATGTTCTAGATAGGTTGGTTCACCACCTGTTTTTAATTGTTATGTCCCCACTTATGTTTTTATGTTTCTTATCATTAGTATTATCATTATTATTATTTATTATCATCATTATTTTTATTATTACTATTATCGCTATTATTATTTTTATATATATTTTTTATATATATATATATATATTTTTTTTTTTAAAAAATTTTTTATTTATCATTATCCAGTTTTGCACATCCGGAAGAGAACATTCAAATGAATATAGAAAAATAAGGAGATACAACTTTAAACCACAAATACAAAATAGGAAATTAATCCCCCTAACCAATAGACCACAAACTAAAAAGAAAATAGGGGGAGCATCAGGAAAAACATTGCTACATAACAATTATCAAAAGTAAATATCTTCCTCTTCCCTGGTCTGATCATTTTTGTCTCACATTTAACTGTTCTCCATCCCTTCCTGATTCATCCTCATCTCCTCTACCCCCTTCCCCTACCTTGTCACCCTCCTCCGCTACCCAGCGTCTCTCCCGTCACATTACCCCTCTTACCCTCCAGGCCTTTCCTTCCGCTCCCATTCTCTTGCCATCAGACTTTTCTTCCCTCTCCCCAAGCTCACAAGCCTCCACTTGGTCTTCCTGTCTCTCCTCCGCCCTCGACCACCTAGCTCCCTTGCAGCCACATGTTACTTCGCGCCGCCCCCCCCAACCTTGGTTCCATACCGGTCTCCGCCTCCTTCGCACACAACTCCGGCACTCCGAGCGCCTTTGGCGGAAATCACGGTCCCCATCCGCACTGTCCCTTTTCAGGTCGAAATTTGCTCACTACCGGTCACAGGTCCACAAGGCCAAGCAGTCCTACTTCTCTACCTCAATCTGTACTGCACCCAATCAAACCCGACATCTGTACAAAGTTCTTCGGTCCCTCACCTCTTTACAAACTAACTCCCCTTCTGCTCCATCCTCATCTCACCCCTCCTCCACTCAACTTGCCACCTTCTTCAATAATAAAGTCTTGGACCTACGACGGTCTCTTCCACACTGCCCTGCACCTATTGCATCTCCTCCCCCCATCTCTCCCCCCCCAGAATCCCTACTCACACATGTCTGGACCTCCTTCCACCCTATCTCCACTACAGAACTTCTAAAACTGATATCCTCTTCCAACAAAACCTTCTGCTCTCTAGATCCTATTCCTTCTTCCTGGCTTCTCACTCCCTCCCTAGCCTTCGTTCCTTATATTCTCATCATGATCAATAATAGTCTCTCCACCGGTGTCTTCCCTCGATCCTGGAAGCATGCTCTTGTCCGCCCTATTCTGAAAAAACCTTCTCTTGATCCCCAGCTCCCTGCGCACTACCGTCCGGTCTCCAACCTCCCATTTCTGTCCAAGATACTTGAGAAAACAGTTTTCACACAGCTATCTCATCACCTCAATACCACTCACTTTCTTCACCCCCGTCAGTCCGGATTTCGACAAGGCCACAGTGTCGAGACCGTTCTTACTGGATTCTTAAACGAACTTCACGTCGCGCACGACCGTGGTGACTTCTCGGTGGCGGTATCCTTAGATCTGTCAGCCGCATTTGATTTAGTCGACCACTCTCTTCTTCTCTCACGACTTCGAGATGCAGGTCTTCGTCACACACAGTCTACCACTGGTTTCACTCCTTCCTCTCCTCTCGCTCCTGCACTGTTGTTTCCTCCTCCACCCCCTCACTCCCCTCTGATTCTTTCCCGCTTTCCTGCGGCGTCCCCCAGGGATCTGTTCTGGCACCCCTTCTCTTCAACTTATTTCTAACACCCTTAGCACTCCTGGTTCAGCAGTTTGGGATCTCTGCATACTATTACGCTGATGACCTCCTCCTCCTGTTTCACACCTCTCCCCTCCATCCTGATCTCACTCCACTCAACTCCTGCCTCTCCGCTGTTGCAAATTGGCTCACTACAAATTGCCTTCACCTTAATCTGACAAAGACCCTCGCAATCTGGTTCACCCATGGCAGTCCTCCCCCATCGGTTTCTCCTTCCTTCTCGACCTCACCAGTCCCTCTAGTCACCGACTTTCGCTATCTTGGTGTAATCTTTGATTCTGACCTTTCCTTCCGTAATCACATTTCGCATCTCACAAAAACCTCCTTCTTCTTCCTCCGCCAAATACGTTCTATCCGTCCATTTCTCACCCCTGAAGCCCTTACCACTCTCCTTCTTTCTCTGGTGATATCACACCTCGACTTTTGTAATTCCCTCTTTGCTGGACTCCCCCTCTCACAACTTCATCGGCTTCAACGTATTCAGAATACTGCTGCACGTCTTATTTTCCACTCCTCCCCCCGCAATCATGTTACTCCCCTTCTCTCTCATTTGCACTGGCTGCCTCTACAATTCCGCATTCGTTACAAAACCCTTACACTGGTTCACCAAGTTTTATACACCCATACCCCCCAATACCTAGCAGATTTACTCCATTTTCACATCCCCACCCGCTCCCTCCGCTCCGTCCACATAAATCGCCTTCACCTCCCCTCCCCATCCCTCGCCCATTTACAGTCCACACGTTCTTCTTCTGCCTTCTTCTTTATTGGTCCAGCCTACTGGAATTCACTACCCCTTTCCCTCAGGCTAGAACAACATTATCCCACATTCAAAAAAGACTTAAAAACACACCTTTTTTCTGCTGCTTTTGACCTCCCCCTGCCTCTTATGTGACAAGCCTCTCCCCCTCCCTGCCCTCCCTTTCCTCTCTCTCCTGTAGTCTCGTCTATTTAAATGTCTTGGGTGCTTTCCTGTCTTATATTGTAACTTCCTTTCTTTTTCTTTCTTTCTCCGACCTACTGGTCTCTCTGTGTAAGGTTTTGCTTTACTGTACACCGCTATGTTCTAAATGTAATAGCGGTATATCAAGTGCAATAAAACATAAACATAAACATACAGCGGTGGCCAGAGACTTATGTGTCAGCCAGATGTTGGGAAACAGGGACATTAACCATAACCTCCTCCCTAGCCTCCAGAAACTCCCAGAGCTGCCCAGGATCAAAAAACAAGTACATTTTTTGATTAAAGGTAATACAACATTTTACAGGACCAAGGGCCAAGACCCTGGGACGGTAAGCTAAAAAGCTTTTCCTTCGCAGTTGCGTATCCCTAGATACATCAGGAAATATTCTAATGTTAGATCCTAAAAACTGCTCCTCAAAATTCCTGAAATACATTTTCAAGATATAATATTTATCAGACTCCAGAGCCACTGTGACAAGTAGAGTGGCCTTCCCCGTAACAATCTCCAATGAGCTTTCCAGAAAGCCCGTAAGGTCTCCTACACCAGGGAGGCCGGAGGGACTACCGGGAATCTGATCACCAGAGCTACCAGGCAAATATTGAACCCGCACCAGGGGGGGAAATTGTTCGGAGGGAATTTTTAAAATTTCCCAGAAATACTTCCGCACCATGGCCATGGGAGATAATACAGGTGACCTTGGGAAATTCAAGAAACGCAGATTGCATCTACGCGCTTGATTTTCCAAATACTCCATTTTCTTATTAGTAACAATTTTGTCCTTAAGCTGAGCTGTAACCAAGTCCCGGAGTTGATCCATCTCCCCCTCAAGTCTAGTTAACCGCTCCGCTTGAACACTTTGGGCACTGGAGAGAGTTCCACATATAGATTTCACCCCACTTAAGTCCAAATTCATAGTATCCACATATGTTAACAAGGAGGTGTTCAATGCCGCAAAACCTTCCCATAGCGTTTCAAGAGTAAATACCGCTGGACGTTCCAAACGAGGAATCCCCGGAAGACTACCAGCACGGTCAGAGACACCGCCAGTTTTCTCCTCCGATGAAATCATACCATTACTGGACTCCGGGTGTCCTCTCGCTCCAGGAAAGCTAACCACTTCAGTCGAGCCCCCCTTCACGCTGTGCCGAACAGGTGTACTCGTAGGGACTTCTGCCGGCATAGCAAGCTCGGCTGATACAACACTTCCGGGTCGCGGTGGAGGAGAGCGCTGCTCAGGAGAGAGCCAAACGCCCGAAGTGCTCAGGGGTGACGTTCCTCCTACCACCCCCACTGAAGACACCACTCCATTTTTTATATATTTTTATCTACTATTACTATCGACACCTTATTTTATGTTTTTATGTTTTAATATGCGTACCCCCAAAGAAGGCTCGTTGCCGAAACGCGTAGGGGGGGTTCTCATTAATAAAGAAGCACCTGTGACCTTCTATCGTCTCTCGTTAGTTGTGTCTCCTGCTTACTGTTGCGAGGGTCTGGCTCCCTCTGTGTTTTGCAGTAGTAGCCAGCCGTCTTCATGGTCAGGGACACCGTATGTACACCTACCTGGATGATTGGCTAATATCAGGATCCTCCATGGTGACAATGCGCCAAGCAGTTCAGGACACCATTGCCCTCCTTCAGGCCATGGGCTTTCTAATAAGCAAAATTCAGAACTGGAACCTCAGCAGCACACAGCCCTGATTAGCATCAGGGAAGGGAGTGGGAAGGTAAGCTCCTCCCCGCTCTCCACCACCAAGGCCAGTTGGGCCAAAGAGAGGGAGAAAGATTTTAAAATTTAAAAGGCAGTGCCTCGGGCATGGGAAACCACCGCCGCAGCAGCACGCAGCCCCGATCGTCTTTGGGAAAGGGAGTGGGAAGGTAAGCTCCTCCCTGCTCCCCACCACCAGGGCCAATTGAGTCAAAGAGAGGGAGAAAGACTTTTAAATTTAAAAGGCAGCACCAGAGGGCCCTTTGGCAAGACTCTTGGGCGAGGAACGCAGGGGAGGACACACTCTCTAAGCCTACTGCAACAGCGAAACCAAGATACCCACGCTACACGGTCTCACCTGCTCTGATGAGTTACAGCCAGACAACCCAGACCAACATAGCTATAGAAGGTAACACATGGACCCTCTCCTAATATAGACTACTCAACCAGACTACCCAGCAACAACAGAAGGATTCACACATTGATGTAAGTCACTGCAAGATATTGCCCAGCAATAACAAACATGCTCCCCTTTTATGCAGCAACCTACACTATACTTGCATTCCTTGCACTTTGTCTCATCTCTGAGACACTAAACCCCAAACCAACATTTTTTGCCTCATTCATATCTCATGGCCTCCACCATACTAGTTGCACTATAAGAAAAGGAACATGAATAACCTAATCCATATTCCGATAAATACACTCTCCATGCCGACTACGCGCAATAAAACCCACAGTGCCCAGGCCTTTAAATGTGCACTTATAAATGCACAATCCATTTGAAATAAAATATCAATAATCAGTGATTACATTACATTCGATAGACCTGACATCCTTTGCATCACAGAAACATAGTTCTCAGAGACAGACACTGTGCTACTAAATGAGCTGAATCCACCTAACTACTCAATATTCCACTGTCCACGTACCCACCAAAGAGGTGGCGGAGTAATGGTAATAGAAAAATCCCACTTCAACTTCAACTAACTTTATGCCAACAGCACAGATGGAATGGACCACATCTCTATATCAAACAGATATCTAACTCTCTGCTTCATATACAGATCCCCCTCTGCATCAACTGATGACTTATCATCTATACTGAGAATTGTACTTGAAAATTCACACCCAAACAAGGACCTCATCCTCCTCGGGGATTTTAACCTTCCCTCAACCTCCACCAACCAAGCCACATCGTTCCTGGATGCCATGTCTTCAATGGACTGTACCCAAATAGTACGACTGCCAACACTCAAAAAAGAAAACACATTGGACCTTATTTTCGTGAACTCGAAACCAATCCACACTTTACTCCTCTCCCCCCCAACCCTACTATCTATCCCATGGTCTGACCATAAGCTTATTAACTTAGAACTATCATGCTCCACCATAAACAAACAAACCAGAATCAAACTAAAAGACACTTCGATAAAAAAGCCTTTACAGAAGAAGTCCTTCCTCTACTAGACATTACTACTGCTGACATTAAAATCTTAGTAACGAACTGGAATCAGATTATTGGAAAAGCTGCCGCCAAAACCACACATCAGTGTTCTTTCAATGGATTACAAAAGGCACAATGGTACTCCACAGAGCTCAGAAATCTCAAGAGGCAACAATGGAAGACAGAACACAAATGGAGAAAAACAAAATCAACAGAGGATAAAAACTCCTACGTGCTACTACTAATGGAATACTGCCAGGAAACTGACAACTGCAAGAGATCCTGCCACACAAAAATCATAATCAAAATCCCTCCGTCGACCAAAGCAGCTCTTCTAGATAGTGAAGAGCCTAACAAAATCCCCCCACTCAACTGCCCCGGAAACCATCTCTGACCACCAAGTACTAGCAAACCATTACAAAACAAACAGCTCCTCCTACCTGTCTCCACTACAGATCCCACCTCCAAGCAACAACACCTGCAACTCCTGGTCCATATTTAGCTCTATCAGCAAAGAGAACATAGAAGTCACCATCATCACATTAACATCAACCACATCCCCCCTTGACCCCTTTCCAGTGAGCTGGATCAAAGCATCCAAAGAAGAACTCAGTCCAACCCTACTGAGGATCACCCAGCTCTCCATCCTACAGGGAAACATGCCCAAACAGCTTAAATCCTCTTCCATCTGTCCCACTTCGAAGAACACCAACCTTGATCCCACTGATCCTGCAGCATATAGACCCATAGCAAGTCTACCACTTTTGTCCAAGATAATTGAAAAAATAATTCAACGGCAACTCCAGAATTACCTTGACAACTTTCTCCTCTGGACCCCCAGCAACATGGCTTCAGGGCAAACCATGGTGTGGAAACTTCGATGCTGAATGCTCTAATAAAAGGAACCCAGAAGGCAAACCAAGATTTCATCTTAATATTTCGAGATATTTCAGCTGCCTTTGACACCATCAAACACAGCATCCCACTACACAGACTCCAGTCCATTGGAATCCAAGACAATGTCCTGAGTTGGTTCCATTCATACCTCAGTGATCATCATCAGCAAGTCATAATGGGAGCCAACTCCCTCATTTGCTTACCCGCAAACCCAAGGAGTCCCACAAAGTTCCTCCCTATTAGCCCTACTATTCAACATCTACCTATAACCTTTATGCACAATCATCTGCTCACACAATATCCACTTCCATACCTAGGCAGACGATATAATGATCTATAGACCTAGTCCTTAGTGAAACACCAGATCTAGTGCAAGAGATAAGGGTGTTGGGGCCACTTGGCAACAGTGATCATAGCATGATCGCCTTTGATTTAATTAGTGGAGGAGGGATAGTAAGGAAATCCACAGTACTACTTTTAACTTTCGAAAGGGAGACTATGATAAAATGAGGAAAATAGTTAAGAAAAAACTAAAAGGAGCAGTTGCAAAGGTTAAAGATTTACATCAAGCTTGGGTGTTTAAAAATACTTTCTTGGAAGCCCAGACCAGCTGTATTCCACGCTTTAAGAAAAGTGGAAGGAAGTCCAAAAAACTGCCAGCATGGTTTAAAGGTGAGGTCAGAGAGGCTGCTGTTGTCCAAAAAGCATCTTTCAGGAAATGGAAAAAAGAGCCAAACGACGAAACCTGGAAACAGCACAAGCACTGGCAAGTCAAATGCAAGGCATTGATAAGGCAGGCAAAGGGAGAATTTGAGAAGAAGCTTGCTGCGGAAGCAAAAACGCGAAATAAAGACTTTCAAGTACATTCATAGCAAAAATCCTGTGTGAGAGAGTCAGTTGGTCCATTAGATGATAGAGGGGTTAAAGGGGCACTAAGGGGCGACAAGGCGATAGCGGAGAGACTGAATGAATTCTTTTCTTCGGTCTTTACTGAGGAAGATGTAAGGATGTTACCCATGACTGAAGTGGTATTTAAAGGTGCGGAAGAATTGAAGGAAATATCGATACATCGGGAAGATGTATTACAACTATTAGATAAACTGAAGAGTAGCAAATCACCTGGGCCGGATGGTATACATCCAAGGGTGTTGAAAGAACTGAAATATGAGATTGCAGACCTGCTATTAGTAATCTGTGAACTATCATTAAAATCATCTCTAATACTTGAAGATTGGAGGATCGCCAATGTAACACCAATTTTTAAAAAGGGTTCCGGGTGATCCGGGAAACTACAGACCAGTGAGCCTGATGTCAGTACCAGGAAAGATGGTAGAAACCATCATAAAGAATAAAATTACAGCATGTAGATAGTCATGGCCTAATGGGAGACAACCAACATGGCTTTAGACAAGGAAGATCTTGTCTTACTAATCTATTATGTTTTTTGAAGGTGTGAATAAACAGGTGGACAAAGGTGAGTCGGTTGATATAGTGTATCTGGACTTTCAGAAAGCCTTTGACAAGGTCCCTCATCAGAGACATTTGGCAAAACTAGAGTCATGGGATAGGAGGCAGTGTACTATTGCGGATCAGGAACTGGTTAAAAGATAGAAAGCAGAAGGTAGGGCTAAATGGCCAATTTTCCCAATGGAGAAAGGTGAATAGTGGTGTACCCCAGGGATCTGTGCTGGGTCCGCTGCTTTTTGACATATTCATAAACGACCTGGAAAATGGAATAACGAGTGAGGTTATCAAATTTGCAGATGACACAAAACTATTTAAAGTTTGTTAAAACCCAAGAGGATTGTGGAAAATTGCAAGAGGATCTCGATGAATTGGAAGACTGGGCATCAAAATGGCAGATGAAATTTAATGTGGACAAGTGCAAAGTTATGCACCTAGGGAAGAACAACCCAAACGATGGTTACACGATGCAAGGTTCCACATTAGGAACCACCACCCAGGAAAAAGATTTAGGCGTCATTCTGGATACCATGTTAAACCCTCGGCCCAGTGTGCAGCGGCGGCCAAGAGAGCAAATAGAATGCTAGGTATCATAAGGAAAGGAATGTAAAATAATACAAAAGATATTATAATGCCTCTATATTGTTCCATGTTGAGACCGCACCTTGAATATTGTGTGCAGTTCTGGTCGCCATATCTTAAAAAGGATATAGCGATATTAGAAAAGGTTCAGAGAAGAGCCACCAAAATGGTAGAGGGGATGAAAGGATGCTCCTATGAAGAAAGGCTGAAAAGGTTAGGGCTCTTTAACCTGGAAAAGAGACGGCTGAGGGGAGATATGATAGAAGTCTATAAATTAATGAACGGAGTGGAACGGGTAAATGTAGATCGATTGTTTACGTTATCAGAATATAGAAAGACTAGGGGACATGCAATAAAGCTACTAATAAAAGAAAATATTTTTTCACTCAACGTGTAATCAAACTCGGGAATTTGTTACCGGAGGATTTAGTAAAGGCTGTTAGTGTAGCTCAGTTTAAAAAAGGTTTGGACAAGTTCCTGGAGGAAAGGTCTATAAACCATTTATTAAGAAGGGACCCAGGATATCAATGCTTGACCCAGTACAAGCGTTGTGGAACCTGTGTCTTTTGGGGAAACTGCTAGGTACGTATGACCTAGATTGGCCACTGTTGGAAACAGGATACTGGGCTTGATGTACCTTGGTCTGACCCAGTATGGCATATTTTATGTTCTTATGCTCCATTTATCACCAGCAATCCAACATATGAAGAACTACTGCTTCACAGACATCTCCCTATGGTTAACCAGCAACTCCCTAAAAATAAACTACAAGAAGACTGAAACATTGTTTATAACAAAAGACACCGGTTTCCAACTACCAGCCTCCATAACCCTTAATGACACAAATGTGAATGTATAATCAAAGGTCAGGTACCTGGGCATCACTCTTGACCAGCATCTCACCTTTAAACCTTACCTTTAAACCTCACATAAGCAACTTAACAAAACAAATATACAACAAAATCAGAACTCTCCATCATCTCTGCCCTCCGCTGTGTTTTCCAAGCAATTATAACACCCCACTTTGACTACTGTAATTCAATCTACCGTGGGTTGCCGAAAACCACTCCCACTAAACACTGCCTTGCATACAGCAGCATGCACAATTCAAGGGGTAAGAAGGTATGTGCATATAACCCCCATACTCAAACAGCTCCATTGATTGCCACTACTCTTCCGCATACGCTACAGGATCCTACTCCTGTCTTTCAAAATCATCCTCTCATTACCTCCAATCACTTCTGAAGACCACCAACCCCTGCCGGAGAAAAAGACAAAACACAATAAACATGTTAAGCATACCTCAAGAAAAAGCCAGAAGTACCCAGTACGCCTGCAACAGTGCATTCAAACTGTATGTGCCATCCCTTTGGAATTCTCTACCCAGAATCCTCTGATCAACAAATGAACAGGCCACATTCAGGAAACTCCTCAAAGCTCACCTATTCAACAAACATTTTGGTCCTGTCACATAACCCCTCCACCTCCCGCAGCTCACTACAGTACCAAAGAAACAGCAGTCTATGATGTATCTAACATATTATGAGTCTGATCTTCTGCCCATCCTGCCTCCCCCCCCCATTTACCCTCAATGTACATAAACCATACTGCCCCATGTATCTGCCTAGATAATAGGAGAGAGCCGACAGTCACCCAAGAGCGCATAGTTCGGAACAATGTATCCTTGAAGGATACTACCAAAAGAATTTAGTTAGGGCATATCAGCAGAGAGGTTCCAATAAAGACAAAAGTAGCCCAAATTCCCTTGACTACAGAGCAGATAGAGCTTAAAGATTTCCAATTACCCCTGTCTACCAATAGCCAGATTAATATAAATAAAATACAGTTTCTAAAATGCTTGTATGCAAATGCTAGAAGTCTAAAAAATAAGATGGGAGAGTTAGAATATATAGCAGTAAATGAGAGGTTAGATATGATTGGTATCTCAGAGACGTGGTGGAAGGAGGACAACCAGTGGGACACTGTGATACCTGGGTACAAACTATATCGCAATGATAGAACTGATCAAATTGGTAGAGGGGTTGCACTCTGTTAGAGAGGGCATTGAGTCATAAAGGATTAAAGTTTTGCAAGAAACAAAATTTACTGTAGAATCTCTATGGATTGAAATTCCATGGCAGTGGGGGGTGTACTATCGACCACCTGGCCAGAATGAACAAATGGATGATGAAATGCTCAAAGAAGTCAGAGAAGTTAACAAAAGTTATAGCACGGTAATAATAATGGGTGATTTCAATTACCCTGGTATTTACTGGGTCAGTGTCATGGCAGGACATGATAGGGAGATAAAGTTTCTAGATGAAATAAATGACTATTTCTTGGAGCAGCTGGTTCATGAATTGACCAGAGGGGAAGCCATTTTGGACTTAGTCCTTAGTGGAACATCAGATCTGGTGCAAGAGATAAGGGTGTTGGGGCCATTTGGCAATAGTGATCATAGCATAATTGCGTTTGACTTAATTAATGGAGAAGGGATGGTAAGGAAATCCACAGTATTACCTTTTAACTTTCGAAAGGAGACTATGATAAAATGAGGAAACTAGTTAAAAAAACAAAAACAACTAAAAGGAGCAGTTGCAAAGGTTAAAGATTTACATCAAGCTTGGGTGTTGTTTAAAAATATTATCTTGGAATCCCAGACCAGCTTTATTCCACGCTTTAAGAAAAGTGGAAGGAAGTCCAAAAAACTGCCAGCATGGTTTAAAAGGTGAGGTCAGAGAGGCTGTTGCCAAAAAAGCATCTTTCAGGAAATGGAAAAAAGAGCCAAATGACGAAAACTGTTAACAGCAGAAGCACTGGCAAGTTAATGCAAAGCATTGATAAGGCAGGCAAAAAGAGAATTTCAGAAGAAGCTTGCTGTGGGAGCAAAAACACGTAATAAAGACTTTTTCAAGTACATTCATAGCAAAAAACCTGTGAGAGAGTCAGTTGGACCATTAGATGATAGTGGGGGAAAAGGGGCATTAAGAGGGGGACAAGGCCATAGCAGAGAGACTGAATGAATTCTTTGCTTTGGTCTTTACTGAGGAAGATGTAGGGATGTTACCCGTGACTGAAGTGGTATTTAAAGGTGATACTGCGGAAGAAGTGAAAAAAATATTGATACACTGGGAAGATGTATTACAACTATTTGAAAAACTGAAGAGTAGCAAATCACCTGGACTGGATGGTATGCATCCAAGGGAGTTGAAAGAACTGAAATATGAGATTTATTTAGTATTTATTTATTTAGTATACATTTGTATACCGCTACTTCCAGCGATCAGCAGCGGTTTGATTACAGATTGGAAATTGTCAAATCATGACAGGAAATTTTTGAGGTATAAACACATTGATTAGACAGGAAAGCACAGCACACAGAGAACTATTTTACAGGGAACATGGGCTATGGAGGGTTAAGTGGCTTGCCCAAGACCACAAGGAGCACCTGTGGGACTAGAAACCTCAGTCCTTCCGGCCCAAGGTTGCTGTCCTCCCGTGGGATTTGAACCCCCGACCTTCCGGCCCAAAGTACCTTGCCCCAACCACTAGGCCACTCCTCCACTCCAGACCTGCTATTAGTAACCTGTGAACTATCATTAAAATCATCTGTGATACCTGAGGATTGGAGGATGGCCAATGTAACGCCAATTTTTAAAAGGGTTCCAGGGGTGATCTGGGAAACTACAGACCCATGAGCCTGACATCAGTACCGGGAAAAAATGGTAGAAACCATAATAAAGAAGAAAATTACTGAACATGTAGATAGTCGTGGCTTAATGTTAGACAGCCAAAATGGCTTTAGACAAGGAAGATCTTGTCTTACTAATCTGTTATGTTTTTTTGAAGGTGTGAATAAACAGGTAGACAAAGGTGAATCAGTTGATATAGTGTATCTGGACTTCCAGAGAGCCTTTGACAAGGTCCTTCATCAGAGAATTTT
The DNA here is from genome assembly GCA_033557465.1 of Ichthyophis bannanicus. Classification (NCBI taxonomy): domain Eukaryota; kingdom Metazoa; phylum Chordata; class Amphibia; order Gymnophiona; family Ichthyophiidae; genus Ichthyophis; species Ichthyophis bannanicus. The sequence continues at coordinate 1,659,142,481 of CM066031.1, read as the reverse complement.
GGTAAAACTAAAAAGTCATGGGCTAGGAGGCCGTGTACTATTGTGGATCAGGAACTGGTTAAAAGATAGAAAGCAGAGGGTAGGGCTAAATGGCCAATTTTCCCAATGGAGAGAGGTGAATAGTGGAGTACCCCAGGGTCTTCTGGGTCTGCTGCTTTCTGACATATTGTGAGACTGTGCCGGTCTTAGGCGGTTGCCTTTACCTGGGCATGGCCTGAAGTTGTGGAAATAAGTACACTGCAGTCGTGACCAGAGTGAAAATTAAGGTTGGGTTTTATTCCCTTTCCCTTGAGGATGTCACAGAATAAGGACAACATAAAAGAACGGTTGCTTCACCGGTGCAGAGGATTCTTAACAAATAATAATTATGCTTCTTTCCAGCAAATAAAGTCCATCACATTTCCAATGTGCAAAAATACATTTTCTTTCTTGCTCCTTTTCTTAACAGAGAGACTGTGTTATCAGCCACACATAAAGCACATTCCACGGGCTCAGGGATGTTTTCTGGGCTATAGCTCTCCCACTGCATAGGGCCAGGACTGGGTCCTGTGTATGGACACTGAGCCCCTGTGAAGCTGCTCTCCGAGCCTTGCCCTGGGGAAACCTCAGTTGCTGTGAGTTGGAGCTGCTTTTGGGTGTCCCAGATAGCAGGAGCTGTGCTGGGGATTTCTTCCCACGGCTTAGGCCAATAAGAGTTCACTAGCCTGTTGTAAGCCTGGCTTTTCCCACGGAGACCCCCTTCTCCCCCTTTACCAAAGACAGGGTACTTATCTCTTCCTGTGGAGAAGATGGTTTCAAACTCTTCTGCTTCTAGCCAAGGCTTTCTCTCTGCCCTGCAGCCTGTTCTTCTTTGGGAACACCGGTTACTGTGCTTAGCTGCAGGAAACTCACTTCCTGCCTTCAGTGAGCTTCCCTGGACGTGACCTCTGCCCCCTGTTGGCTTGGCTGTTTGCCTCAGTACGAGGACCCCTCTGGCTGTGAAGACTTTGCTACTGTCTTTCTTAGCTTTCCCAGGTTTATCAGCCTGCCTTTCTTCAGCCCTGGTTCTCCAAGGCAACGTGTCTTTCTGTAACTGCTTTGGAGTTCTGGTCTCACCTTCTCTCCAAGCCTGCCTGGAAGTGCAGTCAGACTTCCTTTTGTCTCTGCTTTCCTCCTCAAACTCAAACTCCTGCTCCAGTCCTAGTCCAGGCTCCAGCTTCCCTCCTTCCTAGTTCCAGCTCGCCTCCTCTCTGTGGGATTTCCCACCTGTTTTTATCTCTCTGCTCATCTAACGTAGAATGTGAGTCTGGGTCCAGGTGAGCCTGATTGGAACCCTCAATTCTTACTGCGTCACTAAAACCAAGTGGAAAGTTTGTTTTCCTTTTCCCTGCCTCTCTGCATTGTGAATGCTGCAACTGCACATGTGGCTGCAAGGTAAGCTCTTCTTTCATATTATTTCTTAATATTTCAGGGTCTGTGCTGTCTACCTCATGACAATATTCATAAATAACCTGGAAAAGGGAATAACGAGTGAGGTTATCAAATTTGCAGATGACACAAAAGCATGTGCTACAATATTTGCTTCATCTGTCTCAGGGAGGACTGAAATCCAACTCAGTCAGGGTTCACCTGAGCGCTCTTGCAGCGCACTACCACTCATCGAGGGCAAGCCTTTCTCTGTCTAGCCCCTTTTAACCCACTTCCTTTGGGGCTTCCTATTATCCAAACCCTCTGTCCGCCCACCATAAGCAGAGTGGGACCTAAACGTGGTGCTCTCACAGCTCACGGGCCCTCCGTTTGAATCCCTGGCTACCTGCCTCCTGTGTTACCTTTCATGGAAGTTTGTCTTCGTGGTGACACGTCTGCTCGCACGGTCTGCAAGCTTCAAGCTTTGGTGGCGCATCTGCCTTACACGAGGTTCTATAAGAACAGGTTCATGCTCTTCACACACCCTAAGTTAATTCCCAATGTGGTGTCCCCATTCCACATCAATCAAGAGGTGGTGCTCCCCACCTTCTTTCCGCGACTTCGCACCAGCAGGGCAGAGACCATCTTTCATACCTTGGACTGTAAGAGGGCTCTATCCTTCTACCTCAGAGCCTCACAGCTTTTTGTCTCCTATGACTGCAACTGGCTGGGTGAGGCAATGACCAAGTGTACTTTGTCCACTTGGGTGGTGGACTGCATTGTCCTCATCTACGAGCAGGTTTGGCTTTCGCTGAAGCGCCGGGTCATTGCGCATAGCATCAAGGCCATGGCGGCCCTCTGTGGCAAACCTGTGTTCCTTCCCCATGATAGAAATCTGCTGGGTTGCCACCTGGTCTTTGGTCCATACCTATGCAGCTCATTACTGCCTAGAGAGGGAGTCCTGAGAGGACAGTGCCTTCGGCCAGGCCATACTCCATCATCAGTTCGGGGTGTGCCCTCCGACCCTTCTGTGTTCAGGTTACTGGAGTGCTGGTTCCTCACTGGACACTTATTTATTTATTTATTTAATTTATTTAATAATCACTTATATACCGCACTTTCCCAAGGTTCAGGTGCGGTTTACAAAAAACAACGATAAAGAACAGAGCGATATAGTTACAGTTCTTTTTACATGAAACATAAGCTAACATCGGTGAACTATGTACAAAAGGCTTGCGCCTTAATAAACAAAACATAATATATTGCATGAACTATTTACAGAAAACATAACAATTTATGGGGAGCATTAGAACTATATACAAAATAATTGTAGCATTGTGAATGTACTATGTACCTTGCAGTGTAGTTGGATGTCCAACTATAAATGTTAGATTAATTGTACAGAATAAGGAGCATGAGTTAAGTTTTATATGCAATTTTTGAAATGACATACTAGGTTTGATAGCTAATTATCTAGTTTGTCTTCTGTTATCCATTTTCATTATGGGAGAGGGTGTTTATCTGTGGGCCATAGTGTGTTGTAAATAAATGTGTTTTTAGTTTCTTTCGGAGTTCCTTAATATCAGTTAGAACTCTGATATCTTCAGGGAGGGAGTTCCAGAGGATGGGGGTAGCATGGGAAAATGCCATGTTTGTTTTTTTCAAAATATAATCCTGGGGTCAGTAAATATAAATCCAAAACAGTAACACCAAACCCATAAATAACCCCCAATGATAAAATATTATTTTTGTCAGAAGGGGCTGGAGGAGACTGAAATTAGGATCCAGTCACACCAGACAGCTCATTCTTTTTTTCTTTTTTGTTGTACAGGAAAACGCTATACTTAGCTTTTCATCATAGTCCAGTGAAGCTTTATCACACCAAAATTAAAGTTCCAAAGCGGTCATTCAATTCACACGACGTACGTTTTGGGCCAACGGGCCCTGTTTCAAGTGTTTGCTCTCATCCAAAATGTGCCGCAATAGAAAAGCTTCTATCAGCTGTACGCTCCACAGGGTAATTAAAGGGGGACCTCTACAACCATTGGCTAGCATAAACTGTCACTCATGGAGGAAATCCAATCAACCAAACGGGAGACCCCATGGACATCGGGGAATCCCTTAGTGTCATGGATATATCATAGCAAACTTAACCACTCAACCTCTTTGTTCAAGCCCATGGGGTGGACTTCCCGATCAATTCGGGTTCGCCTTGGTGAGCATGCCTCTCGAATACGGCAAAAAGTTCTGACGGCCCCCCTAGTTGAGCACTGTGAAAGTCATCAACATCAATTTACTTCTGATTTTGTTTGGACGGTTTTGGATTTCGTCCCTCCTAATCCTCGGGGGGGTAATAGGCTGTTAGCTTTACAACGATGTGAGCAGCGGCTGATTTTTGAATTGCAGACAGTCCACCCCATGGGCTTGAACAAAGAGGTTGAGTGGTTAAGTTTGCTATGATATATCCATGACAGTAAGGGATTCCCCGATGTCCATGGGGTCTCCCGTTTGGTTGATTGGATTTCCTCCATGAGTGACAGTTTATGCTAGCCAATGGTTGTAGAGGTCCCCCTTTAATTACCCTGTGGAGCGTACAGCTGATAGAAGCTTTTCTATTGCGGCACATTTTGGATGAGAGCAAACACTTGAAACAGGGCCCGTTGGCCCGAAACGTACGTCGTGTGAATTGAATGACCGCTTTGGAACTTTAATTTTGGTGTGATAAAGCTTCACTGGACTATGATGAAAAGCTAAGTATAGCGTTTTCCTGTACAACAAAAAAGAAAAAAAGAATGAGCTGTCTGGTGTGACTGGATCCTAATTTCAGTCTCCTCCAGCCCCTTCTGACAAAAATAATATTTTATCATTGGGGGTTATTTATGGGTTTGGTGTTACTGTTTTGGATTTATGTTTGTTTTTTTGGCTTTTGTGAAGGTTTTCGGGGTCATTATTTTATTTGTGTGACCTCTCCTATGAGCAGTTTTTGATGAGTCCATAGTAATGAGTTTGCATAATGTCGGTGGTACCATATTATTTAAAGTATTGAATGTAGTTATTAGGATTTTGTAGTTTATCCTGCATTGTATGGGTAGCCAGTGAAGGTTAGCTAATATAGGTGTTGTATGTTCAAATGTATGAACCTTCATTATGATTCTAGCCGCAGTGTTTTGTGCTAGCTGAAGTTTTTTAATGTTCTGTTTTGTTGTTCCTAGAAGAACTAAGTTAGCAAGATCAAAGTGTGGTGTGATGATTGTTTGGATAATGCTCATAAAGTCCTGTATATGTACTAGTGGGCGAAGTTGCTTTAGGATCTTAAGCTTGTAGTGTTTTTTTTTATTGTGTTCCTGAACACTGAAGCACTCGGTTATTAATTGCATTGGTAGGTTCGGGATTGTGAAAGGGATGTACAGCATTATATCGTCCGCATAGATATGGTATTGGACGTTGAATTGTTTAAAGATGTTGCAAACAGGTTGAATATAAATATTAAAAAGGAGGGCTGAAAGGGCAGATCCTTGTGGGAGGCCGAGTTCCTGTTTGTAGGTATTAGAAATTTGAGTATTGATTCTTACTGTTTGTGTCTCTTGAGAGTCTGTTACTTAGTCTGCTCACGGATCATCTTTTTCTGGTCACCTGTGGTATTTTACAGGTTCTCCAGGACCAAGCAGGAAGTCAGTCCTCACATATGGGTGACGTCGGCGCCGACGGAGCCCTCGCGGAGCAATTTTCCCCAGCTTTCAAAGAAAGCCTTTGGGAATTGAAGCGCGCATGCGCGGTCGCCTTCCCGCCCAAGGGTGCCATCTTAGCCAGTCTTCTTTTTTCCGCGGAGCCCTACAGACGTACCCGTCGTGTCCCCGCTAAAAAAGTTGATTTTCGTGAGTTTTTCTCTTTTTTCACTTCGGTTCGACGCCGGTCGTTTTCCTGCCGGACTCGCGACGCCGTTGCGAGTCCTTCTCTTATTTTTCGGTTTTTCTGATTTTTGGTCAGTTTCGTTTTCGGTTTTTTCGCTGGCAGCCCGGTCCTTTGACCTTGCAGGGGCCCTTTTTCCCCCGATGGCTGCCAGTGGTTTCAAGCGGTGTGATCAGTGTGACAGAAATATGTCACTCACTGACACACACGATAATTGCCTCCGCTGCCTAGGCCCGGATCATGAAGAAATGATCTGTGGAGCCTGTGGCAAAATGTCCTCCAAAGCGTTGAGGAGTCGGCGGCATCAGCGGGATAGAATCTTCGCTGACCCCAGCCGTACCCGGACCTCGTCGGAGGCCTCGGCATCCAGAGGCTCCAGCTCTGACCATCGCCGAAGCTCCTCCGACAGGGGTTCTCCCTCCGGAGACCATCGACGGAAGACAAAACCCGCCAGGGCGTCGTCGGTGGACGCTCCTGGCTCCGCGAGGGCCAGGTCGCATAGCCCCGACAGCCGTCCCGGGTCTTTGGAGAAGGAGCACCTCCCGAAGCGACCTCGCCTGGAGTCGGAGTTGCCTGCTCGGGTAAGTCCTGTAGTCCTTCTGGACTCGCCTCCGAGAGGTCCGACATCGGGCCCGACGCCGTCGGGGCCCGAGTCGGGGGCTGCTGGGTCACCTGAGGTCGGACTCAGGTTGACGGCCTTGGAGAGCAGACTATCTGCCTTCATGGACCAGCAGCGGGCACTGATCGCTAGCCTCGCTGGCGCCGCTGCCCCGACCGCCGGGACGTCGACGTCTAAGTCAACACCGGAGACCGAGCCGATCCTCGAGTCCATGCGAACTCGAGTCGATCCTCGATCGAGGTCACCCTCGGCCTCCCGTTCGGGACCGAGGTCACCCTCGGCCTCCCGTTCGGGACCGAGGTCGTCGCCGCCGACTCCCTCGGCGTCGGGGCGGCCGACGCCTCCGCCTGCCCGAGCCGACCCCACCGATTCCTCCTCGGAGTCGGCCTGGGAGTCTGAAGAGGAGGAGTCACCTGATTCCTTTCGGACTCGGTGTGTCCCCTCGGACTCACCTGAGTCCGAACCTCGGAAACAGTCCCCTCCGGAGGATGCCCGGTTCTCGGACTTCGTCAGGGATATGGCCAAGGCTTTGGCCTTCCCTGCGGATCCCGAGGAGGAGCCTTGAGCCGAAGAGCTCGACGCCCTTCAGTACGACTCTCCCGCCCGGGAGCACTTTACTGTACCGGTTCCTCCCATGCTGGAACGACTACTCTTCCGCATGTGGGAGAGTCCGGCCTCGTCGCCGGTATTGAGCAAGCGGGTCGATTCCATCTATCGAGTCCGCAAGAGGTCCTGGCTTCCAAAAAGCACAGCTGCCACACCATTCCATGTAGTGGAATCGGCCATGCATAGGCTTAAGAGCCAAAAGATGCACTCCTCGGTGCCTCCTGGCAGGGAGGCCCGTAACCTGGATGGCCTTGGTAAGAAGTGTTTCCAGGGCTCTATGCTGGCTTGTCGTGTCCAGACCTACCAGCTATACATGGGCATGTATCTCCGAGACCTGGCTAAAGAGCTAGCCGGATTCTCCGCTGGACTGTCCGAGGAACCTTTGCGGAGGTTCCTGGCCTTGACAACTGGTATTCGGGAATGCTCCAAATTCATGTCCCGAGCAGCCTATGATGGCTTTGAAGCATCGGCTCGTGTGGCCGCAGCTGGCATCGGTGCCCGCCGACAGGCTTGGCTTCAGTCGTCTGACCTTGAACCTTGGGTGCAGGACAAGTTGGTCGATGTCCCCTGCAGACCCCTTCCCAGAAAAAGATGGGCTCGGGAAAGAAGTCCTTTTACCCGAGGAAGGCGGCTGCCTATAAACACTACCCTCAATATCAGGCCCCTCCAGCTCCCCAACAGGGTCAGCAGGCCAAGGGACGGGGTAACGGGTCCCGTAGGCAGCAAGCCCCCAAGCCTGCACCACCAGCCCCTGCTCAGCAGGGTGGGGGTTTTTGACTTCCTCAGCATAGCCTCTCCCCCTCAGCTGGTTCCTCCCAGCACCGGAGGCCGGCTGGTTCACTTCGCCCACAGGTGGTCCAACATCACTTCAGATGCCTGGGTGCTTCAAGTCGTGCGAGAAGGATATCTTCTCCACTTCCATCAGGTCCCTCCCTCTTATTTTCCGGGAGAACCTCCTCGACTCCCTCTGCACAGGGACTTACTCCTTCAGGAGTTAGCAAGTCTTCTTCAGGAACAGGCTGTGGAACCGGTGCCCCACCACCTGAGAGGTCAAGGCTTTTATTCCAGGTATTTTCTGATACCAAAAAGGACAGGAGGCCTCAGACCCATCCTGGACTTGCGCAACCTCAACAAGTTCCTTGTGCGGGAAAAGTTCAAGATGCTTACCCTTGGAATCCTTCTGCCCTACCTCCAGCAGGGAGATTGGCTATGCTCCTTAGATCTAAAGGATGCCTACACGCACATCCTCATCCACCCAAGCCACCGCCAATACCTAAGGTTTGTGGTGGCAGAAAATCACTACCAGTACAGAGTACTGCCCTTTGGCCTATCCTCCGCACCGCGAGTCTTCACAAAATGTCTCGCGGTGGTGGCGGCCTATCTCAGGCTTCACGGCCTCTATGTCTTTCCGTACCTCGACGACTGGCTCATCAGAGCGTCGTCCTCTCCGGCAGTCGCCAATGCCACACACTGCACGGTGACTCTTCTGCAGTACTTGGGCTTTGTCATAAACTTCGCAAAGTCCACTTTGCTCCCCTCACAGGATCTCGAGTTCATCGGCGCAAAACTGCACACTCCTCAGGCTCGAGCTTTCCTGCCTCTCGACAGGGCTCAACGGCTCATGGACCTAGCCGGCCGTTTTTGCAGCCAGTCCCTGGTCTCCGCCAGGCGCTTCCTGAGACTACTCGGCCATATGGCTTCCACCGTCCACGTGACCCCCAATGCTCGCCTGAATATGCGGCCGGCTCAATGGTGCCTTCGCAAGCAGTGGCAACAAGCCACCGGCGGACTAGCCGACTTAGTGCGCCTCTCCGGGCCGCTGGCCTCTTCCCTACAGTGGTGGCTTCATCGGCCGAACCTGGTGCTCGGAATGCCGTTTCAGTCGCCTCAGCCGGCTCAAGTGCTGACGACCGATGCTTCCCTCCTGGGTTGGGGAGCACATTGCCAGGGGGCATGTACTCAAGGTCTCTGGACCGCGTGGGAGTCTGCTCAACAGATCAACTTCCTGGAGCTCAGAGCAATCCGTCTGGCGCTCAAGGCTTTCTCCCACCTGACTTCTCACCAGTCCGTCCTTGTCCAGACGGACAATCAAGTTGCCATGTTCTACGTGAACAAGCAGGGGGGCACGGGCTCCTTCCTTCTCTGCCGAGAAGCTCAGAAGCTCTGCTCTTGGGCCGTCAGTCACGGCATTCTTCTCAAGGCAGTTTATCTCCCAGGCCAAGAAAATTGCCTGGCGGACAAACTCAGCAGGATACTCCAGCCGCACGAGTGGCGTCTGGATCCCTTGGTAGTTCAGAAACTCTTTCTGAAGTGGGGCCTCCCCACGATGGATCTCTTTGCCAGTCCTCTCAACCGGCAACTTCCTCGCTTCTGCTCTCGTCAGCCACATCCCCTTCGGGTAGCGGCAGATGCTTTTCTGCTCTCATGGTCGGAAAGCCTTCTCTATGCTTTTCCTCCCATCCCGCTAGTCTCTCGAACTCTATTCAAGGTTCTCCGGGACAAAGCTTCCATGATCCTGGTGGCTCCTCGCTGGCCCAGACAGCCGTGGTTCCCACTCCTGTTGCAATTAGCGGTAGAGGATCCGTTCCCTCTGGGGTTTCAACCGGATCTCCTAACACAGGATCAGGGGTCTCTGCTACACCCCAACCTCAGATCTCTCAACCTAATGGCCTGGCGGCTGAAAGGGTAGTCCTCGCTCCCCTTCTCCTGCCGGCAGAGGTGGAAGAGGTCGTCCTAGCTTCTCGGCGACTTTCTACCCGCAAATGCTACGCCCTTAAATGGCGTCGCTTTTCCGTTTGGTGTGTACAGCAGTCTCAGGATCCCTTCTCCTGCTCGGTGTCGGTGATCTTGCAGTACCTGCTCTACCTCTCTAATCTGGGACTTAAGTCCAACTCCGTCAAAGTCCACCTCAGTGCTCTTTCAGCACACCATGTGCCGGTGGACGGCAGACCTCTTTCCAGCGACCCTCTCGTAGCACGGTTTCTCCGAGGTCTCCTTCTACTTAAACCACCTCTGCGCCCGCCAGCACCTGACTGGGATCTGAATGTGGTTTTACAGCGGATCACCTGTCCGCCTTTTGAACCGATGGCTACCTGTTCTCTGCGTTTTCTTTCGTGGAAAACCTTATTCCTGATAGCCCTCACTTCCGCTAGACGCGTAAGTGAATTGCAGGCCCTCGTGTCTGATCCTCCCTTCACTCGGTTCTACAAAAATAGGGTAGTCCTACGGACTCACCCAAAATTTCTTCCAAAAGTTGTCTCCCCTTTTCACATCAATCAGGAGGTGGTACTTCCAACCTTCTTTCCCAGGCCTCACTCCAGCCGAGCTGAACGAGTCCTGCATACCCTGGACTGTAGAAGGGCATTGAACTTCTACCTTGACCGTACGCGGGAGCACCGTAAAGCTGCTCAGCTTTTTGTGTCTTTTGACCTCAATAAATTGGGGCTCCCGGTCTCCAAGCGTACTCTGTCCATCTGGGTTGCTGACTGTATCGCTTAGGCTTATGGGGCAGCCGGACTCTCCTTAGAAAGTCGAGTCACGGCTCATTGTGTTCGGGCGAAGGCTACGTCAGTGGCTTACCTCCGCTCTGTTCCGCTGGCAGACATCTGCCGGGCCGCTACTTGGTCTTCGAGCCAGACTTTTGCGGTCCATTACTGTCTCGAGAGGGAGTCCCGTAGGGACAGTGCTTTCGGACAGGCAGTCCTCCGAAATCTCTTCGAGGTTTGAGCAACTCCTACCCTCCATCCCGGATGGGGGCTACCGGTGGGTGATAATTCAGTGAAGATTCCTTCCTTCTGTGCCGCTGAGCTAGAGGGAGCTCATTTTTGTGCTTAGGGTCTCCGGTAGCCTTAAGCTTGGGAGTCCCATATGTGAGGACTGACTTCCTGCTTGGTCCTGGAGAAAGCGTAGTTACTCACCTGTAACAGGTGTTCTCCAGGAGCAGCAGGAATCAGTCCTCACAACCCTCCCTCCTCCCCGTGGAGTTGCAATCATCTGCTTAAGTTTTTTTGCAAATTTTTATGCTGTCTTTTAGCTATGTCATCAGACTGGCTAAGATGGCACCCTTGGGCGGGAAGGCGACCGCGCATGCGCGCTGCAATTCCCAAAGGCTTTCTTTGAAAGCTGGGGAAAATTGCTCCGCGAGGGCTCCGTCGGCGCCGACGTCACCCATATGTGAGGACTGATTCCTGCTGCTCCTGGAGAACACCTGTTACAGGTGAGTAACTACGCTTTTTCGGTAGCCTCTAGCTAGGAAGTCCCATATGTGAGGACTAATGTCCTGCTTGTTCCCGGAGAAAGCATAGTTACTCATCCATTACAGGCATTCTCCGGGGACAGTAGGAATTTGTCCTCTCAACCCTCCCTCCTCCCCATGGAGTTGCTTCTTTGTAATTTTTTTGCCGTCTTTAGCTATGTCATTTGACTGTGGCAAGATGGTACCCTTGGGCGGGAAGGGGACCACACATGTGTGGTGCATCTGCCAAAGGCTTTCTTTGAAAGCTTGGGAGAAGCTTCCCCGTGGTCTCTGTCATTGCCTATGTTAATCATATGTGAGGACTGATTCCTGTTGTCCCTGGAGAACACCTGTTACAGGTGAGTAACTATTCTTTTTCAAATGGAGGTTTTTGGTCTGCTGTGCAAATAGAGCTTTCAATCCATTCTCCTGTCCTGTTTAGGTGATCCTGTGGTATCTTTTGCACCTCTCCAGGGCTAGATTAAAGTCCAGTTCCGTCAGGGTGCACCTGAGTGTCCTGGCAGCCTACCATCATGCATTGGATGGGCATTCCCTGTTAGTTCATCCTCTCATTTGTCGCTTTATGCGAGTCCTCTTGCTCTTGCGGCCTCCCATTCTCCTGGTGGCAGCAGCCTGGGATCTTATTGTGGTTCTGGGTAAGCTCATTGAACCTCCTTTTGAACCACTGGCTTCCTGCCATCTCAAGTACCTGTCATTGAGGGTTGTTTTCCTGGTGGTGCTCACGTCAGCACGCAGGGTTAGTGAACTGCAAGCACTGGTGGCTCACACCTATTACGCTAGATTTCATAAGAACAGGGTGGTTCTCCACAAGCACCCCATGTTTCTTCCTAAGGTGGTTTCTCCCTTCCACCTTAACCACAGGAAGTAGTTCTTCCCACCTTCTTTCCAAGGCTGCACTCAAGCAAAGCGAAAGTATCTCTTCATACCTTGGATTGGCTTTTTACCAGGATTGGACGAAGGCTCATCACTGCTCCTCTCAACTGTTTGTTTCTTAGGAGCCCAACAGACTTGGTATGGTGGTCTCTAAATGCACCCTTTTCACTTGGGTAGCTGACTGAATTTCCTTCACCTGTGCTCAGACTGGCCTTTCTCTAGAGCATCATCTGACGGTCCATTACATTTGGGCTATGGCTGCTTCCATAGCTAACCTACGTAATATCTAACTGCTGGAGATTTGTCGCATGGCCACCTGGTCCTCGGTTCATCTCCAGGAACAAGCAGGAATGAGTCTTCACATATGGGTACGTTGGTACCGATGGAGCCTGCGCGGGAACGCTCCCCAGCTTCCCAAAAAGGAAAGCTTTTGGGAGCATTCCACAGCGCCTGCGCGCTGCCTTCCCGCCTTTCACAACCGCCTCTCCTCAGTTCTTCTTTGCCGTGGAGCCAGCAAGTCGAGCCCTGTCACCGCTGAAGTTCTTTATTTTATTTTCTTATCTCCAGGAACAAGCAGGAATAAGTCCTCACATATGGGTACGTCGGTACCGACGGAGCCTGCGCGGGAATGCTCCCCAGCTTCCCAGAATGAAAGCTTTTGGGGCGCTGCCTTCCCGCCTTTCCTACCAACTCTCCTCAGTTCTTCTTTTCCGCGGAGCCAGCAGGTCGTGTTCCTGTCACCGCTGAAGAAGTTCTTTATTTTAATTTATTTCTTTGGTCGCGTGTCTGCCTTCCCCGACGCCGGACCGGTACCACCGGTCTTTTCTTTTCTTTTCTTTAAAAAAAAAAAAAAAATATATATATACTTTTCCTCACTTAGTGTATTTCTTTTCTTAGGCCTACAGGCCCACAAGAATTTTTCCTCCATGGATAAACCAGCCTCTGGTTTCAAAAAATGCACTAAGTGTAGCGGTACAATTTCTGTTACAGACACCCATGAATGGTGTCTTAAATGTTTGGGGCCTGAACACTCCATTCCGGATTGCCAAGCCTGCTCTCTAATGTCTAAACGAGGGTTACAGAACCGGGCAGTCAAGCTCCATGTGCTGTTTCCCACGGATGCACCAGCGGTGGCATCGACATCTTCCAGGTCTTCCTCTCCTGATGGGTCTCAGGTAACCAAACATACTTTTAGCAGGTCCTCAAAGGGCAAATCTCCCTCTAAGCATCGAGATGCCTCCGGGCTTGCCCTTGAGGATCCTGCCCCAGCCAAACAACCCCGGTGGGAAGCTCCGGCTTCCAAAGCTCCTCCTATGGGGTTACAGGTTGACATCGATGGCACGGCCTCGACTGATCACCTGTTAGACTGCTCTGGGGTACCGGCACAATCTCCCGGTACCGACATCCAGGCAGTCGTGGCGTCCATGGATCACACTGTGCAATCCATGCAGCAGGCTATACTGGCTTTCATCAAGGCTGCGACGCCTTCGGTACCACAACAAGCTCCGTTGTCGGTACCGGTACCGGTACCAACTTCGATGCCAGTACCGGCTGCATCGACATCGGACAGGAGACCGATTCCGGCCTCGCTTTCCTGGGCTCTTTCTTGGTACCGACCCGGTACTGGGGACACCCGATGTCGGTACCGATCGATACGCCTATCGATCTTTGGAATCGAGCAGACGATACTTCGATTCTTCTGATGATTCTGATTCATCGGATGAGTCCCATGAAGTATCTGTTACTCTTCCTGAGGAACCTTCTTCTCCAAAAAGGAGAATGTCTCTTCCAGAGGATTTGTCCTTTCAAGACTTCATAATAGAAGTAGCTAAAGGACTATCTATTTCAGTAACCTCTGAAAAAGAACCTAGAGCAAAAAAATTAGATATTTTGGGATACTCTAAGGTTCCCAGAGAGGCAGTCACCTTACCAATTCATGAAATTCTTCAAGAACATTTGATTGAATTGTGGGAGACTCCTCTCACCCTTTCTCCTCATTCTCGTAGATTGGACACTATGTACCGTGTCCCTCCTTCTCCTGGATTTCAAAAAACTCAGCTTCCTCACCACTCCATTGTGGTGCAGTCAGCTATGAAGAGGATAAAGAGTACCAAAAGACACTCTTCTACTCCTCCAGGAAGAGAATGCAGGACCTTGGATGCTTTTGGAAGGAAAATCTTTCAAGCTAGCATGCTTATTGCCAGAATCAATTCATACAGCCTTTATATGGGTATGTTTCTAAAGGAGGTTGCAGAAAAGCTGCACAACTTTCTCCCTTTTATTCCAGAGGACAAAAGGGATGAGTTCCTTCTTTGGCTTAAGCATACTCAAGACATTTCAAAGTTTTCCAACAGGGCAGCCTTTGATTCTTTTGAAGGTGCCAGCAGAGCCTCAGGCATTGCCATAGCTGCTCGTAGAATTGCTTGGCTCCAGGCTTCTGATCTAGAACCCTGGGTTCAAGATGGTTTAGGAAATCTGCCCTGTACAGGTGAAAATCTATTTGGCAAAGAGTGGCAAATTAAAGCCACTCAAATGGATGCAGAAAATGCTGCTCTGGATAGACTTTCTAAGTCTACCTTCACTCCAGCCAAGAAAAAATCTTTTAAAAAGTCTTTTTACAAGAAGGGCAGATTTCCTTCCACTTCTGGTCAACAATCACAGGTCGCTTTGCTACTAAGCGTCAGCAACCTAAACAGGCTAGGCCTAAACCTGCAGGGGCTGCTGCAACCCAGCAGTCCCAAGCCCCTCAGGGTTTTTGACTTGATACTAGAGAACTTAACCTTTCTGGCTCTACAACAGCCAGAACCTCTCACCATTCCAGGAAGGTTAGCTCATTTTGCTCCCAGATGGGAGCAAATCACATCAGAGCAGTGGACCCTCTCCATCATCAGAGAGGGCTACAAGCTTCATTTTTCAGACCTTCCTCCCTACACCATGGTGAGACATTTCAATTCTCCCACATCTCTCCTCGACCTTCTGGATCAGGAGGTAACCACCCTTCTGGCCCAGAGGGCCATAGAAGAAGTTCCTCTTCTTCAACAGGGGTCAGGGTTTTACTCCCCCTACTTTCTCATTCCAAAGAAAACAGGGGGATACAGACCCATTCTAGATCTCAGAGAATTGAACAAATTTCTATGCAAGGAGAAGTTCAAGATGCTTTCTTTAGGCACTCTCCTTCCATACCTACAGAGTCAGGATTGGCTTTGTTCTCTAGATCTCAAGGATGCATACACTCATAAACTCATCCATCCATCCCACAGAAAATTCCTACGTTTTCTGTTCCAGGGAAAACATTACCAATACAGAGTGCTTCCTTTCGGTCTAGCCTCTGCTCCAAGAGTGTTCACCAAATGCATGGCAATAGTTGCTGCATTTCTACGCACTCTGGGAATATTTGTCTTCCCCTACCTAGACAACTGGCTCATCCGAGCTCCATCTCAGTCAGAAGCCCAAATTTCCCTGGACCGCACCAGGCGCATTCTGCAGTATCTAGGACTTGTGGTAACCCTCCCAAAGTCTCAGCTCACCCCTACTCAGTCCCTAGAATTCATAGGGGCCTGGTTGGACACCACTACTGCAAGAGCCTATCTTCCCCAGGCTCGTTGCCAACGTCTAGTGCAGTTAGCCTCCCAGATTCAGTCAAAGAGCCACTTAACTGCCCGGGAGATGCTACAGCTACTAGGCCACATGACTTCCACAGTACATGTGGTGCCCTATGCTCGCCTACACATGAGAGCAACTCAATGGACTTTGTCCACCCAGTGGACTCAAGCTTCAGGAGCTCTCTCAGACCAAATAGCAAACTCCAAATGTCTCTTTTGGTCTCTCCAATGGTGGATGTCCACTCAAAATCTGTTGCTGGGGTCCCCCTTCCAACCTTTGCCCCAAGCAATCCTCACAACAGATGCCTCCCAAACAGGTTGGGGAGCTCATCTACAGGACCTCTCCACCCAAGGCACTTGGTCCCCACAGGAGACCTCTCTTCATATCAACCTCTTGGAACTTCGATCAGTGTTCCTAGCTCTCAAGGTCTTTCATACCCTCCTCAGCTACCAGACAGTCCTCATTCAAACGGACAATCAGGTAACCATGTTTTACATAAACAAGCAAGGAGGAACTGGCTCTCTGTCGCTTTGCAACGAAGCTCTAAGATTATGGGCCTTCGCCAGAGAGCATCAAATCCATCTCCTGGCAGTATACCTCCCAGGAATTCAAAACTCTTGGGCAGACAGACTCAATCGAGTTCTGCTTCCACACAAATGGTCCCTGCACATGGATCAGGTACTCAGAATCTTCCAGGAATGGGGAACCCCGGACATAGACCTATTTGCAAGTCCGTGGAATGCCAAACTTCCCCGGTTCTGTTCCAGACCTCCGTGTCGGGGAGTTCAGGCCAAGGATGCCTTCCTCCTTCATTGGGGTCAGGACTTCCTGTATGCCTTACCACCCATTTCTTTGATTCCCAAGACTCTGTTCAAACTTCAGAGGGATCAAGGATCTGTGATCCTCATAACTCCACGCTGGCCACGCCAAGTGTGGTACCCTCTACTTCTGCATCTCTCCCAAGCCCCCTCTCTGGACTTGGGAGCTGCTCCAGACCTTCTGTCTCAAGAGGAGGGGACTTTGTGGCATCCAAACCCCAAGTCCCTTCACCTCAGAGCTTGGTTACTGAAGGCCTAGACCTTCAAGACTTCAATCTTTCGCAGCAAGTGAAGGATATCCTCCATGCTTCCAGGAAACCTTCCACTAGGCGTTCCTATGCTTTTAAATGGAAAAGATTTTCCATTTGGTGTGCTCAACAGGGTCTTGAACCTCTGGCACTTCCTGTGAATTCTCTATTAGAATATCTCCTGCATCTTTCCAATGCAGGCCTTAAGACGAATTCAGTAAGGGTCCATTTAAGTGCTATTGCAGCATCCCTTAAGCCTATCAATGGACAACCTGTTTCCTCTCATCCTCTTATTGCAAGATTTATGAGAGGCCTAACTTTAACTAAACCTCCCATTCGACCTCCTCTGGTGGCATGGGACTTAAATTTGGTTCTTGGTCAGCTTATGAAGCCACCTTTTGAACCCTTAGCCACTACCTCCTTGAAATTTCTTTCCTGAAAGGTTATTTTCCTTATTGCAATCACTTCTGCTCGCCGCATCATTGAACTGCAGGCCTTAGTGGCTAATCCACCTTATACAAGGTTCCATCATGATAAGGTAGTCCTTAGGACAAATCTTCACTTTATGCCTAAAGTGGTCTCACCTTTTCATCTTAATCAAGAGGTATATTTACCTGTCTTTTTTCCAGCTCCTCATGCATCCACTGCAGAGAGGAACCTTCATACTCTAGATTGTAAAAGAGCTCTTGCTTTTTACTTACACAGGACACAGCAACATAGAAAGTCTTCCCAGCTTTTTGTTGCTTTTGATCCTTCTCATTTAGGACTTCCACTCTCTAAAAGAACACTGTCCAATTGGATTGCTCAGTGTATTTCTTTTGCTTACCAGAGTAAGAACCTTTCTCTGGAGGGCCATGTCACAGCTCACAATGTGAGGGCCATGGCCACCTCTATGGCTCATCTTCATTCTGTGTCCATCGACCAGATCTGTCGAGCAGCCACCTGGGCCTCGGTTCATACCTTCACAGCCCATTACTGTTTGGACAAGGACTCCCGCCGAGATGCCTTGTTTGGTCAGGCTTTACTCAGACACCTGTTCCATTCTTGAACAACTCCTGCCCTCCTTCCCTGAATGGGTGCCTGAGATCCATAGGAAGACGAGGAACCCTTCAGGGTCTCATACCCTTGGGGATCTCCCAGGCATCTTAGCTAGGGAGTCCCCATATGTGAGGACTTATTCCTGCTTGTTCCTGGAGATAGCACAGTTACTTACCTGTAACAGGTGATCTCTGGGAACAGCAGGAATTAGTCCTCACAACCCTCCCACGTCCCCTAGGAGTTGTATCTCTCTTTGTCTTTCCTTTCGTCTCTCTCTCTATTGTCTCAGCTTTAAACTTGAACTGAGGAGAGTTGGTAGGAAAGGCGGGAAGGCAGCGCGCATGCGCTGTGGGATGCCCCAAAAGCTTTCATTCTGGGAAGCTGGGGAGCATTCCCGCGCAGGCTCCGTTGGTACCGACGTACCCATATGTGAGGACTAATTCCTGCTGTTCCCAGAGATCACCTGTTACAGGTAAGTAACTGTGCTTTTTTGGATCGCATGTCTGCCTTCCCCGACTCCGGACCGGTACCGCCGGTCTTTTCTTTCTTTTCTTTAAAAAAAAACAACTATATATTTTTCCCTCACGTAGTATATTTTTCTTTTTGGGCCTTAGGCCTCACAAGAAATTTTCCTCATGGAAAAACCAGCCTCCGGGTTTAAGAAATGCACTAAGTGCAGCGGTACTATTTCTGTTACAGACACCCATGAATGGTGTCTTAAATGTTTGGGTCCTGAACACTCCATTTCGGATTGTCCGTCCTGCTCTCTGATGTCTAAACGGGGTTTACAGAACCGAGCAGCTAAGCTCCATGTGCTGTTTCCCGCTGATGCAGCTTCGGTAGCATCGACGTCTTCCAGGGCTTCTTCTTCCCCCAATGGATCTCAGGTAACCAAACATAAATCCAGCCGGTCCTCGAAGGGTAGATCTCCCTCTAAGCATCGAGATGCCTCCGGGCTTGCCCTCGAGGATCCTGCACCGGCAAAACAACCCCGGTGGGAAGCTCCGGCTTCCAAAACTCCACCTATGGGGTTACAGGTTGACATCGATGGCACGGCCTCGACCGATCACCTGTTAGAATGCTCTGGGGTACCGGCACAACCTTCCGGTACCGAGTTCAAGGCATTCATGGTGTCGATGGATCAGAATGTTCTGTCCATGCAGCAGGCTATCAGTGCCTTCATCCAAGCTGCGACGCCATTGATACCACAACAAACTCCGTTGTTGGTATCGACTCGGGTACCGGCGCCAGCGCCGATACCAGTACCAACTGCATCGGCATCGACCAGGATACCGACTGCAGTGGTTCCTTGTCCAGGGCTGCTCATCGGTACCGATCCGGTTCCGATGATGCCTGATGTCGATACTGCTCGATACGCGTACCGAGCGTTAGAAGAGCACCCTGACAGACGGTACTTCGATTCCTCTGGTGATTGTGATACATCAGAGGAGTCTGCTGAAGTATCTATAACCCTTCCTGAAGAGCCGCCTTCTCCAAAAAGAAGAATGTCTCCTCCAGAGGACTTGTCCTTTCAAGACTTCATAAAAGAAGTGGCTAAAGGTCTTTCTATTTCAGTATCCTCTGAATCAGAGCCTAGAGCAAAAAAATTAGATATTTTGGGTTATTCTAAGGCTCCTAAAGAGGCAGTCACCTTACCAATTCATGAGATTCTTTATGAACACATGATTGATTTATGGGAGACTCCTCTCACTATCTCTCCTCATTCTCGCAGATTGGACACTATGTATCGTGTCCCTCCCTGTTCTGGTTTTCATAAAACACAGCTTCCTCACCATTCCATTGTGGTGCAGTCAGCTATGAAGAGGATAAAGAGTACAAAGAGACACTTTTCTGCTCCTCCAGGAAGAGAATGTAGGACCTTGGATGCTTTTGGTAGGAAAATCTTCCAAGCCAGTATGCTTATTGCCAGAATCAACTCCTATAGTCTTTACATGGGTATGTTTGTTTCTAAAGGAGGTTGCAGATTAACTGCACACTTGCCTCCCTTTTCTACCAGAAGATAAAAGGGATGAATTCCTCATTTGGCTTAAGCATACTCAAGACATTTCAAAGTTTTCCAACAGGGCAGCCTTTGATTCCTTTGAAGGTGCCAGCAGAGCTTCTGGCATTGCCATAGCTGCACGCAGAATTGCTTGGCTCCAGGCTTCTGATTTAGAACCCTGGGTCCAAGATGGATTAGGAAATCTTCCCTGTACAGGTGAAAACCTCTTTGGCAAAGAATGGCAAATTAAAGCCACTCAAATGGATGCAGAAAATTCTGCTCTGGATAGACTTTCAAAGTCAACCTCCATTCCTGTCAAGAAAAAACCCTTCAAGAGGTCTTTTTTCAAAAAGGGCAGATTCCCTTCTACTTCTGGCCAACAATCCTCTACAGGTCGCTTTACTACTAAGCGTCAGCATCCTAAACAGGCCAGGCCTAAGACTACAGGGGCTGCTGCAACTCAGCAGACCCAACCTCCTCGGGGTTTTTGACTTGATGCTAGAGAACTTAGCCTTTCTGGCTTTAAAACAGCCAGAACCTCTCACCATTCCAGGAAGGTTAGCTCATTTTGCTCCCAGATGGGAGCAGATTACATCAGAACAGTGGACCCTCTCCATCATAAGAGAGGGCTACAAACTTCATTTCTCAGACCTTTCTCCCCACACCATGGTGAGACATTTCAATTCTCCCACATCTCTTCTCGACCTTCTAGGTCAAGAGGTGGCTACCCTTCTTGCCCAAGGGGCAATAGAAGAGGTTCCCCTTCTTCAACAAGGGTCAGGGTTTTACTCCCCCTATTTTCTCATTCCAAAGAAGACAGGGGGATACAGACCCATATTAGATCTCAGGGAATTGAACAAATTTCTATGCAAGGAGAAGTTCAAGATGCTTTCTCTGGGCACTCTCCTTCCATACCTTCAAAGTCAGGATTGGCTTTGTTCTCTAGATCTCAAGGATGCGTACACACATGTCCTCATCCATCCATCTCACAGAAGATTCCTCCGTTTTCTTTTCCAAGGAAAACATTATCAATACAGGGTGCTTCCGTTTGGTCTGGCCTCTGCCCCAAGAGTGTTCACCAAATGCATGGCAACGGTAGCTGCATTTCTACGCACTCTGGGAATATTTGTATTCCCATACCTGGACGACTGGCTCATCCGAGCTCCATCTCAGTCAGAGGCCCAGACTTCCCTGGACTGCACAAGGCGCATTCTACAGTATCTGGGACTTGTGGTAAACCTCCCAAAGTCCCAGCTCACCCCTACTCAGTCCCTAGAGTTCATAGGGGCCTGGCTAGATACTACCACTGCAAGGGCCTATCTTCCTCAGGCCCGTTGCCTACGCCTAGTGCAGTTAGCCTCTCAGGTTCAGTCAAAGAGCCACTTAACTGCCCGGGAGATGCTACAACTGCTAGGCCACATGGCTTCCACAGTGCATGTGGTACCCTATGCTCGCCTGCATATGAGAGCAGCCCAATGGACTTTGTCCACCCAGTGGACTCAAGCATCAGGAGCTCTCTCAGACCAAATAGCAACCTCCAAACGTCTCTTTTGGTCTCTTCAGTGGTGGATGTCCACTCAAAATCTGTTGCTGGGGTCCCCCTTACAACAATTGGTGCCCCAAGCAACTCACAACAGATGCCTCCCAAACAGGTTGGGGAGCTCATCTACAAGACCTCTCCACCCAAGGCACTTGGTCCCCACAGGAAACCTTTCTTCATATCAATCTCTTGGAGCTTCGAGCAGTCTTTCTAGCTCTCAAGGTCTTTCATACCCTGCTCAGCTACAAGACAGTCCTCATTCATACGGACAATCAAGTAGCCATGTTTTACATAAACAAGCAAGGAGGAACTGGCTCTATCTCTTTGCAACGAAGCTTTAAGATTGTGGGCCTTCGCCAGAGAGCATCAAATCCATCTCCTGGCAGTATACCTCCCAGGAATTCAAAACTCTTGGGCAGACAGACTCAGTCGAGTTCTGCTCCCACACGAATGGTCCCTGCACATGGATCAGGTACTCAGAATCTTCCAAGAATGGGGAACCCCGGACATAGACCTCTTTGCAAGTCCGTGGAATGCCAAACTTCCCCGGTTCTGTTCCAGAATTCCGTGTCAGGGAGTTCAGGCCAAGGATGCCTTCCTCCTTCACTGGGGTCAGGGTTTCCTGTATGCCTTTCCACCCATTCCCTTGATTCCCAAGACTCTGTTCAAACTCCAGAGGGATCAAGGATCTATGATCCTTATAGCTCCACGCTGGCCACGCCAAGTGTGGTACCCTCTACTTCTGCATCTCTCCCAAGCCCCCTCTCTGGACTTGGGAGCTGCTCCAGACCTTCTGTCCCAGGAGGAGGGGACTTTGTGGCACCCAAACCCCAAGTCCCTTCACCTCAGAGCTTGGTTACTGAAGGCCTAGACCTTCAAAGCTGGAATCTTTCTCAACAAGTGAAGGATATCCTCCATGCTTCCAGAAAACCTTCCACTAGACGTTCCTATGCTTTTAAATGGAAAAGATTTTCCATTTGGTGTGCTTAAAGGAGTCTCGACCCTCTAGCACTACCTTTGAATTCTCTATTGGAATACCTCCTGCATCTTTCCGATGCAGGCCTTGACGAATTCAGTAAGGGTCCATTTGAGTGCTATTGCAGCATCCCTTAAGCCTATCAATGGACAACCTGTTTCCTCTCATTCTCTTATTGCAAGATTCATGAGAGGCCTAACTTTAACTAGACCTCCCATTAGGCCCCCTCCGGTGGCATGGGATTTAAATCTGGTTCTTGGTCAGCTTATGAAGCCTCCTTTTGAACCCTTAGCCACCACCTCCTTGAAATTTCTTTCCTGGAAGGTTATTTTCCTCATTGCAGTCACCTCAGCTCGCCGCATCAGTGAGCTGCATGCCTTAGTGGCTAATCCACCTTATACAAGGTTCCATCATGATAAGGTAGTTCTTAGGACCAATCCACATTTTATGCCTAAAGTGGTCTCACCTTTTCATCTTAATCAAGAGGTATATTTACCTGTCTTTTTTCCAGCTCCTCATGCATCAAGTGCAGAGAAGCATCTTCATACTCTCGATTGTAAAAGAGCTTTTGCCTTTTACTTACAAAGAACACAGCAACATAGAAAGTCTTCCCAGCTCTTTGTTGCTTTTGATCCCTCTCATTTTGGACTTCCAGTCTCTAAGAGGACACTGTCCAATTGGATTGCTCAGTGTATTTCCTTCGCCTACCAGAGTAAGAACCTTTCTCTGGAGAGCCATGTCACAGCCCATAATGTGAGGGCCATGGCCGCCTCTATGGCTCATCTAAATTCTGTGTCCATCGACCAGATCTGTCGAGCAGCCACCTGGGCCTCGGTTCATACCTTCACAGCCCATTACTGCTTGGACAAGGACTCCCGCCGGGATGCCTTGTTTGGTCAGGCTGTTCTCAAACACCTGTTCCATTCTTAATCAACTCCTACCCTCCATCCCTGGATAGATGCCTGAGATCCATAGGAGGAGGTAGAACCCTTCCCAGGGTTTCATATCCTTGGGGTTCTCCCAGGCATCTTAGCTAGGGAGTCCCCATATGTGAAGACTCATTCCTGCTTGTTCCTGGAGATAGCACAGTTACTTACCTGTAACAGGTGATCTCTGGGAACAGCAGGAATAAGTCTTCACAACCCTCCCACCTCCCCTATGAGTTGTATCTCTCTATCTGTCTTTCCTTTCCTCTCTCTCTCTTTTGTCTCAGCTTTAAAACTCAAACTGAGGAGAGGCGGTTAGGAAAGGCGGGAAGGCAGCGCGCAGGCGCTGTGGGATTCTCCCAAAAGCTTTCCTTTTTGGGAAGCTGGGGAGCGTTCCTGCGCAGGCTCCGTCGGTACCGACGTACCCATATGTGAAGACTTATTCCTGCTGTTCCCAGAGATCACCTGTTACAGGTAAGTAACTGTGCTATACCTTCAGAGCTTACTACTACTTCGAGGAGGCCTCCTGGCGTGACAGTGCCTTTGGCCAGGCTGTTCTTTGGGGACTAATGCAACTCTTTCCCTCCAGCCCTTCTGTATGTTCAGGCTAGCAGAGTCAATTCCTTTGCAGGTGACGATCCCCTGATGTTTGGGGATCATCAGCGCCTTTCAGCTGCCATTCATGGTTCAATTTTTGGGTCGCCCATGGCTTTTTACAGGTCTTTTGGTAGCGTGCAGCTGGGGAGTTCCATATGTGAGTACTGACTTCCCGCTTGTTCCCGGAGAAAGCATAGTTACTCATCTATAGCAGGTGTTCTCTGAAAACAGCAGGAATCAGTCCTCACAACCCTCCTTCCTCCCCATGGAGTTGTTTTTCTTTTTGGGCTTTATTAAGCTATGTCATTATACTGAGGGAAAATGACTCCCTTGGGCAGGAAGTTGAACACACATGCGTGGTTGATCTCTCAAAGGCTTGCTTTGAAAACTGGTGAGAGATTACTATGCAGTCTCTGTTGGTGCAGATGTCACCCATATGTGAGGACTGATTTCTGCTGTTTCTGGAGAACATCTGCTAGAGGTGAGAAACTATGCTTTCTCTGTTGGGCCCTGTTTATGCCCTTTCAGGATGTTATGCAGGCTTTGAAGGTTGCATAGCATGCTTTTGGATAGGTTTAGCAGGCTGGTTCCCCTTATGCCTGGTGGATCCGGTGGTCTGCTATTTTCATAATTTTCATATCTTAAAAAGGATATATCGGATTTAGAAAAGGTACAGAGAAGAGCGACAAAAATGTTAAAGGCTTAAAAGGTTAGGGCTCTTCAATTTGGAAATGAGACGGGTGAGGGGTGACATGATAGAGGTCTATAAAATAATTTGTGGCGTGGAACGGGTAAATGTAGATTGGTTGTTTATCCCTTCAAAATGTAGAAAGACTAGGAGTCATGCAATGAAGCTACAGTGTAGCACATTTAAGACCAATCGGAGAAAATATTTTTTTCATTCAACACGTAATCAAACTCTGGAATTCATTATCAGAAGATGTGGTAAAAGCTGTTAGTGTAGCTGGATTTAAAAGAGGTTTGGACAAGTTTCTGGAGGAAAAGTGTATAAACCCATTATTAAAGAGGACCGGGGAAATCCACTGGACAAGCAGCATGGAATCTGTGTATCTTTTGGAAACCTTACAAGTACTTGTGACCTGGATTGGCCACTGTTGGAAACAAGATACTAGGCTTGAGGGACCCTTGGTCTGACCCAGTATGGCATATCTTATGTTCTTATGCTCTGGTGGAGGGAGGTGTTGCATGTGAGGGTCTTGGTAGTAGCTGCCTTTAGCTCTCAGGCAGTGCTGTGTGCATGCCTGGAAGCTAGCCCTTGAATGTTGGCTCCATCCTCTACTATTACTACTACTATTAATCATTTATATAGCACTACAAGGAGTATTGGTATCTTGTGGCTTGAGCCTTATGGCTAAGGCCCCTTGTTCCCAAGGTTGCAGGTTTGTTCCTTGGAACACCTAGCCTTGGTTGGGCCAAATGGTCTTTAAGCCCAGACTCCTTCCAGATACTGAGATTTGCAGTGTACTACCCAGGTGGCTTATGCTGGTTAAGACTAGTTCAGAGTCTCTTCCAGGTCCATTGCGGTGGTGGTGTTGGCCAATTCGCAGTGCTGACATTATCCTTAGTGTACAGATGCTGGCTCTGATTTAAGGAGAAGCAGTTTCCCCAAAGGGTTGCTTTCTCTCTAGGAGCAGCTCACTCACAGAGACTCCTGGAATACAGGCCTAGAAGTGAAAGTGTACTCTGCTTCTCCCCTCACCGGTAACAGCACCTGGGCTCTTGGGTAATGGATTTCCACACTTAGAGTAATGAGAAGGAAGCAGTAACCATTAATAATACAATTCACACACAATTGTATTATGTACACAACCAAAGCTTTGGGAGAGAGAGTAAAAGCTTGCACCTTCTTTCTCTGACCCCACCTACTTTGGTCACTGTTTTTATTGGTCAAAATTCCATCTCATAGCATAATTTCCACCTTATTATTCTATGTCAAACATCACGTATATTCATAATGCGCATCTCTATGTCATAGGTCAGATCTTATTAGTGTAGGTCATCAGGAGGCGACATACATGTATTCTCAGACATAACTTCTTAAACAATAATTCTAACACAAGCAGTTTTCACAGTGTATGTTTCAGGACTGAAGAGAAAGTTCTTCCCTGCAACTTTCTATACTATAAACAGGCCTAGTTTCTCTGTTATGTGCAAATTCAGCATAGTTTTTCAGTAGAGTCTCTTAAGGTCGTTAGCTAAGTAAAAGGCCCTGGAATGTCTGAGCTACTGAATCTGTTGTGTTAACTCTTTCTGAGGGCTTTCTGTGATATATACTATTATTAAGTACCCTCACAATGTACACAGCCCTGTACAGACATTCCTTTCAGTCCCCCCTCTGATAGAATCTGCAAGGCACTTTGTGATAATATTATACACAGTAGATTTTGCCATACAGATGTGTGTTAAAGCTCTCCTGAAAACTGTCTTCTATCTTTGGTTCTCTGACAAAAATGTCATTGTCATTAACTGTATTTTTTTTTCTTTTATTTCTTGTATTTGTATTTTGTGGAACTGGAATGTCAGCAGTTTGTCCTTGTTCTGGGAGTACTGGAACATTCCACAGTGGAGACCTTCATCTGGTCTATCCCAGGTGTTTTGGGCTCAGCCACTACCCATGACTCCTGTGGTTTTTGCACAGTCACATTTGTCTCCTGCTATAGTGACCAGCTTTCTGACCTACGTTATCATCATGACTGACTTAGAGAGTTCTTCTCCGCTCCAGTAGCTTGACTAACTCCAGAAGTTGCATTGAGATCGTCTAACTCTGTGCATAGTCTTCCTGCCGAGAAAGAGAGATTTCCTTTGTGTGCAGTGGCCCAAGTGGTCTGGATGCTAGACACAGGTATAGGATATGGAATTGTTCCCTAGTTCCTCTAAGTCATTGGAGGTTCCAAGGTTACTTGCCCCAAACACTAGGCCACTGCTCCCTTGGCGCAGATTTACCTCTGTGGCCAATGCCTGAATTTATTGTGCACTGGCATCTACTTGCACAGACACTGATCCTTTGTACTCTTCGGCACTGTTGTAATTGGATACATTTTCTAATCTGAAGCCTGTTCTGACTCCCATAATGGGTAATAGTGCTCCACCTGCATAACAGTGTTGGGTTTGACAGTATTTTTCTGTGGATCCAAGGCGTGTTTGAAAATTCTCACCGACCACAATGAAACAATCTTCTCAAGAATTTAGCAGCAGGTGTCCTTTTGTATATTTATGATATTCTTTGAGAATACTCTCTTTTCATGACTTGCTGAATATCAAGCAGTCTCTATCTTAGAGAGTGACCAACACTTAGGGGTATGCTTCTGTATAGTGCAGTATCATTGTATAACTATTTAGATACATGCTTATTAAGGATATCAACAGTCTATCAATGCTAAGGCCAAACTGCTTGCCTGTATTTGTCTTTTAGCTTATTAAAGGTGTTGATGTTTGTAGATTCAAACTGTCAAAGTGAGATGAATAAATGTTCTAATTACACAGGTACACTAAAAAAAAATTTTTTTAAACTGCCTCTAATGTTTTGATTGATTTTTACATTTTTTGGTGCGCTGAATCCAAATCTGGTAACCAATTTGCTCCATCACGTACAGATTTTTTGCTACATTGGGTCAGCAGTTTGAGGTGAACGTTTCAGATTGAGTGCAATCGAGAAAAAAGTTTCTTGGATGAATTCTTTATACTAATTGTATAGTAGTTATTCAAATAAGAATAAAGAAAATTGTAACAAGATCCGACACTGTGGTAATAACTAGCAAATTTTTATTTCAAAGTTTAGTAAAAACACGATATTTGTCAACACAGTTTAGATTTTAAAGTCATTCTTGGGTCAATGAATCTCCTGGTGGGCCCGTTTCTTCTTCCCCCAAATGCTTCTCTTGGTGCGCTGCTTGGCGTATTTTTCATCTGGGGTTTCCCGCAGCAGCAACCAGCAGAAATCAGCCATCATAGTGGTGTTCCATCTTCCTTGGTACCTTCTCTCTGCGTCCTTGATGTCCTGGTGAAACCTTTCACCTTGTTCTTCACTGTACGCCCCCAGGTTTTTGGGAAAGTAGTTCACATGGGAGTGCAAGAAATGGACTTTCAGGCTCATGTTACAGCCTTGTTCTTTGAAGGCATTGAGCATCCTGGCAACAATATCCTTATAGTTCTCATCCCGCCTTTTCCCCAAGAATTTGAGAACAACATCCTTGAAGGAATCCCAGGCTTCTTTTTCCTTCTCAGACATCGTTTCAGCGAATGCTCCATCTGAAATGAGTTTCCTTATATCAGGGCCAACAAACACTCCTTCCTTTAGCTTTGCTTCAGAAAGTCGGGGGAACTTTGAGCAAAGGTACCGAAAGCACTCACCATCTTTTGGAAGGGACTTGATGAATTGCTTAATGAGACCCAACTTAATGTGGAGAGTGGTAATAGAATTTTATCACGAGGTACCAAGCTCTCATGAAGAACATTTTTCTCACCGGGTCTCAAATGCTCCCGAATTGGCCAGTCTTTTTTCCCCCAGTGTAGGTCGCGGGCCCGGCTATCCCACAAGCAAAGGAAGCAGGGATATTTGGTGAAACCGGATTGCTGCCCCTAATAGCATGGATAGAATTTTAAAGTCTCCACAAATCATCCACTTATGCTCATCATAACGAATCTTCTGAAGAATCAGGGCCAAATTCTCGTATTTTTCTTGGAGAATAACAGAGTGAGCAATAGGAACTGAAGCGAATGTGTTGCCATTATGAAGAAGAACACCTTTTATGCTGTCTTTTGACGAATCAATGAACAGCCGCCATTCAGCAGGATCATACTTGAGTTTAAAACTTTTCCATCACTCCGTATATATCGTTGCAAAATACCAAATCTTCCTCTTTGCTGAAATACTTCAAAAATTGTGTCTCGCGGTTGCGGTACCAATAAAAAGTTGTTCCTGGTGACAATAGATTTTTCTGTTTAAGCCGAGAACCTAGCAGTTGGGCTGCATCTTTTGGGAGTCCTAAATCCCGGACTAAATCATTCAATTCAGCTTGAGAGAAAAGTTCCGGTTTCGGATCTGGTTCAGTTTCAAACTCGGAAGTACTGGACTCATCAGGAAAAGCCATCTGATGAGTCTCATCATGATCAAAACCGTCCACACAAATATGATCCAAAGATTTTGGTGGTTCAGGCACAGGTACTTCGTTGCTATGAGGCATAGGCCTAATTGCTGAGGGAAGGTTGGGGTAACTTATTACGTTCTTATTTTTTAAGTTGTATCCCTTCACAATGCAAGAGCAAAAATAGCAGTCACTGCTGTGGTCTCTTTGTTCACGCCACATCATAGGTATTCCGAAACGAAATGCTTGTTTTTTACCTTTCATCCATAAGCGTAGATCTTCTTCACATGTCTTGCACACTTTGTGAGGAGCCCACGGTTTGTCTTGATCGCCTAACTTCAAACCGAAATAGGCGAAATATACTTTTTTAATAAATGCAGAAATGTTCCTCTGCCGCTTTTTCAAGGTATATTCCACACAAATAAAACAAAAACTGTCCGGAGAGTTGACTCAACCTCTGGCTCTGTGAGCCATCACAAATACACAGCACTGCAAACTACAACTGTAGTGAACCACTTCGGAATAAAGCTGGATTACGACTGAGCAAACAAAAGGTAATAATGAACTTGCAAGAAACTGAAATTTGACAGGAACGTCCATGTCGCAACCACCGTGTTTGAGTGAGCGAACGAGGCGAGGCGAACAGGAAAGAACATGCGCCAGAGCGAGTACTGGATTTAGCCCCCCGCCTCCTTATTGTCCTGTTTATGTATAAAATGAATACAAAACACTCTAAAATATCATGAGGGAGTGTTTCTAGTTAGTTAACCATTACAACCTCTATTTTGGGCCAAGAAAATAAACTGCAGTCGGCTAAAAAGAAATTATGTGAACATTCCTTATATGGGTAAGAAATCTAATTTTGCAAGAAAACGTGACGTGATGGAACATTTTGGCAATTTTCCTGAATTCAGCACCCCAAAATCTATAGGAATCAGTTGCAAAACTGGAGGCAGTTTTTTGGTAGTGTACCTGTGTTATCTGTGATTATCTCTCTATGGATCGATCATGCTGGCTGATAACTGTTCTTTCTTACTAGAACATTTTTGGAATGGGCCTGGTTATTTTTGGGTAATAAACCAACAGCCAAAGTCCTTACATGTCTTTATTTCATACATTTTAAAACATGTTAAATGGTCACATACATACCTACTACTAAATAATAGTATTGGAAGAGAGGGAAGTAGTCAGTGGGCTTTCCATTAAATCAGTTTAGCTTTTCTCTCTCTGGATCAGCATTTACATTTCTCTTATTTTAATCCCTGCAGTTTTGGTCTACTTTGGGTTGCCTGGTATGTCTTGTACTTTATCTCCATATCTTTGGCGTGGATTATGTCAGACTGCATGTTCAATAGTTATTAATAGCCAGATTTTATTAAATATTTATGATAAGAAATAAGTACATATTAATAATACTTAGGAAAGGCCTGGCAATCTACTTTCGATTATACATTGCCAAGAAAACCCAGAGGCTGCTGGGTCGTCAGGAGTCAGGACTGACTTGACGGCACTTTAAAAAAAATACATAGGAATATGGGATAGAGATAATGAAGTTTTGCCTTTCTACTCTAGTCTAAATATTGCTAATACCTATGACCTCAGTATAAAACATATTTAGCATTCCCTTTCTCAAAACAAAGTCCTTTATATTTTGCATGTAAAGATTTGAGCTACTAGGTATTATCCTACAGGACCATGCCTTCCTAGATTTTCAACTTTAATAAATGTGAAGCATCTGACTTTAAAAAAAGAAACAGGAAATCCTGAATCTTCTCAGATGTTATTTACATAAATCCAAAAATTCACCAGAATACATAGGGCAATAGAAAAAGACCTCAGTTAATAGCCTCTATGGGCTCCTGCCAACAGATAACATCATTGGTCAAAAATCTTCCTTATATTTTTTATAAAGTTTCTTAATTTTTTTCCTAATCCAATCCAAATTTCCAAATTTAATCCAAATGATACTTTAAAAAGCCACTTGTAGTTTATAACACATCAAGGGATGCTCTACGTCATTCTATCTTTACGTATACGGTGTCACCACTGTGTGTCAGCCTCTCTGACACCGTCAGCATTTTGCCATATCGGTGCTTCAGGGAGATCTAAATTTCTTATATTGTGAACCAACTTCATTTACTGTACAAACAGCTTACACACAGCTCCTAAGAGTCTTCTTTTATGTTGGAGTGTGTTTCCTCTGTGGTTTCAAGTTTGGCTTTGCAGACTTTAGTGACTAGTTTTAAGCAAAAAGGTTTTTCAGGCAACCATAGTTTCTGCTTACATAGCAGTTCATCTTTACATGCTCCAGCATGTACTTATACGGGCTGAAATTGAAGGTCCTTAGCTGGCTGGCCAAGGGGGCAGACCACAATATTCAGTAACAGTATCTGGATAGTGCTGCTGAATATCTCCGCAGACTACTTCAGCTCTATCTGGTAGAGCATGGGTGGTACCTGCACTTACCTGGTTAGTGTGATTTCCACTGGCCCTTGCCTGGATAAGTTAGGCTACATGAAAAGCAGCCCAATGTTTCAATCTGGGCAAGAACCAGCTGAAAACTGTGATAACTGAGTAATTGCCGACACCTATTCAGTTAGTGCTGCTAAACATGGATATGCAACAGCAGCCGCTGAATATCTTGCCATTTGAGTATCAACAATTCTTAAAACTGGGCCTTGTAGGGCTGGTGCCTGCTCAGAAACTATAGTCTGAACCAGGCAACATGGCTTCCTGTTACAAGATGGGGCCTGTTCTGAACCAAACAGGATGGATTCCTTTTCTGCTGTCTCAGCTTGAAACCTGCAGATCAAGCAATTCTGCAAGGTTATGTACCATACAGCAGAGTTATTGTTTATGACTGCGTGCAAGAGAACTCACTCTTATCCAGACTTACTGCTGGTCCTAGCATTTGCAACAATGTTTGAACCTGCATATCATCATCTTTCTTGCACCATGGACTTTTCAAGAAGGCCACCTGTCAACTGTTACTTAATTCGCTGAAGATGACATACAGTATCCGAGACCAGCCAATCACCATGCCATGACAAGGAAGCCAGGACAAAGAATTATGCGCTGGACACAGAGAGACTCTGGGCACTTCTCGACTTACAGAACTTTTGAATACTGCTTGAGAACTTTAACTTAGCCCTGGCATTGATAGTTTGTTTTCTGCAGTCCTTAGCCCTACTGCTTGCCTGCCTCAAGGACTAAGACTAACCTCGGGAAGGAGTGAATCTCTCCCACAGACCTGCAGCTCAGTGCTATCACGCAGCTCAGCCGGATTACTGTAGCCTGCGTTGGACCACTGCTATTCTTTGGAGTTTGTGCCGTTCTGTAGACAAACGACTTCTAGGACCCCATCACAATTGTTCTTTGGGTACTGGTCTCAATTCTCTAGGGTTGGGTCTAGCTTAGGCAGACAGATAATTTGCTGTACATCTGAGTGCAGAGTGAATGCTAGAACAGTGATTTATGATCTTAGTAAATTGTAATCAAAGGTCTACATAATCTGCTACTTCAGAAAACTAATTCTATAGCTGCATTATTTTTCTATCTGCATTAAAGTCTAATTTCTATATAAACACGGGGTTGGTTCTTTTATATCACATGATTCATTTGCCAGATGGACCTATAGAACCTTGGTAAAAGTGGAAAGTAGATCAAGGATTTATATATGTATATATTTATTTGCTGCTAACAATTACCCTTACAGCCCATAGTTTTTCAGAAGCTCTAAGGTTTTTCTTGCCAAGCCACTCATTGCAGACTTGGACCTGGCTAGCACCTGTATTAGCGGAGGGGGAGGTCTGCGCAGCCCATCTTATGCTAACTGCCAGCACTTCTACCTCTATAAAACTTTCTCCAAGTTTTACTCTTCCTAATTCAACAGGAGGGCCATCTTCTTCATGCAACCTTAATCTCTAGCCCTCATAAAGTGGACATTCAACACCGTCTACTTTCTGCTCTTGAAATACCAGAGCCTATTCGGCTGCGAAGAAGCCATTTTCTAGAGGGACAGATATCTTTTAAGGGGAAGAGATTTATTATCTAGTGATTCCCTAATGCATCACAATCCCACAGTGTGTCTGCCCATTGCCATATTATGGCATATCTGTCACATAATGCTGTCTAAGACTTTGACTGTCTTCTACTAGAGTGCTCCTTAGCATTCTCTTTGCCTATCATGCTCCATTTGATAACCTTCCAGCATCTCCTTATCAGATCATCTCACATTCACAAAAGCTTTTTGTCATGTCAGATTTCCATAGCATAAGTCCCCTGTGCCTGGAACCATAATATCTCCAGGAACAAGCAAGAATGAGTCTTCACATATGGGTATCGTCGGTACCGACGGAGCCTGCGCGGGAACGCTCCCCAGCGTCCAGTAAGAAAGCTTTTGGGAGCATCCCACAGCGCCTGTGCGCTGCCTTCCCGCCTTTCCCAACCGCCTCTCTCCAGTTCTTCTTTTCCGCGGAGCCAGCAGGTCGTGTTCCTGTCACCGCAGAAGAAGTTCTTTATTTTTTTCTTTATTTTTCTGTGTCGCGTCTGCCGCCTTCGACGTCAGACCGGTACCGCCGGCCTTTCTTTTCTTCTTAAAAAAAAACAAAAACTAAAAAACTTTTCTTTCTTCAACTGTGCATTTTCAGTTTGGGCCTTAGGCCTGAACATTTTCTCCTCATGGAGAAGCCCGCTTCCGGGTTCAAAAAGTGCACGAAATGTGGCAGTACTATTTCTGTCATCGACACCTATGATTGGTGTCTAAAATGTTTGGGTCCTGACCATTCCATCACAGATTGTGTGTCCTGTACCATGATTTCTAAAAGAGGTCGGCAGAACCGAGCAGCCAAGCTCAGTACCCTGTTTCCCTCTGATGCAGCCTCGGTGGCATCGACGTCTTCCAGGGCTGCTTCTTCCTCCCATGGATCTCAGGTAACCAAACATAAATCTAGCCGTCCTTGAAGGGCAAATCTTCCTCTAAGCATCGAGATGCCTCCGGGCTTGTCCTCGAGGATTCCGCACCGGCAAAATTACCCCGGCGGAAAGTTCCGGCTTCCAAAGCATTGTCTGTGTGGTCACAGGTTGACATCGATGGCTCGGCCTCGACCGATCACCGTGTTCTGGGGTACCGGTGGCCTCCACTGGTACCGACATCCAGACTCTGGTGGCGTCGATGGATCAGAAGATTCTGTCCATGCAGCGCACCCTAACGGCGTTTATGCAGGCTTCGACGCCTCCGGTACCGCAACAATCTCCGTTGCCGGTACCGACTCCGGCACCGGCATCGTTCCCGGTGCCGGTACCGATTGCATCGACATCGGCTTCGGTGTCGACTGCAACGGTACCCTGTTCTATGATGCCCATCGGTACCAAACCGGTACCGCTTACTCCCGATGTCGATCCCACTCGGTACGCGTATCGGGCTGTACAGGAGCATCCAGACAGGCGATACTTCGATTCCTCCGAAGACTCTGAGTCAGAGGCTTCTGTCGAGGCACTTCTTCCTCAGAAGTCTGCTTCTCCAAAACGAAGAATGTCTCCTCCAGAAGACTTGTCTTTTCAAGACTTCATTAGGGAAGTGGCTAGGGTCCTCTCCATTACAGTGGCCCCTGAGTCAGAGCCTAGAGCCAAGCAATTAGATATTTTGCAATATCCTTAGGCTCCTAAAGAAGCAGCTACCTTACCTATTCATGAGATTCTCTATGATCTCATGTTGAGCATGTGGGAGACTCCTCTTACCACCTCTTCTCATTCTCGTAGGTTAGACACCATGTACCGTGTCCCTCCTTGTCCTGGCTTTCATAAGTCTCAGCTTCCTCACCACTCTATTGTGGTGGTAGAGTCTGCCATGAGGAAAATAAAGAGTGCAAAGAGACACTCATCTAATCCTCCAGGACGTGAATGCAGGACCCTTGATGCTTTTGGCCGAAGGGTTTTCCAAGCTGATATGCTTGCTGCCAGAATCAACTCCTATAGTCTCTATATGGGGATGTTTCTAAAAGAAGTCACAGATCATCTGCAGACTTTAGCCCCTTTTATTTCAGAAGATAAAAGGCAGGAATTTCTCACTTGGCTTAAACATGCCCAAGATGCTTCCAAATTTTCCAACCGTGCAGCCTTTGACTCTTTTGAGTGTGTAAGCAGAGCCTCGGCTATTGCCATAGGTGCACGCAGAATTGCTTGGTTACAAGCCTCTGATTTGGAACTCTGGGTCCAAGATGAACTGGGAAATCTTCCTTGTACAGGTGAAAACCTTTTTGGCAGGGATTGGCAAGCAAAGGCCACTCAGATGGATGCTGAGAACTTTGCTTTGGATCGACTTTCAAAGTCTACCTCTGCTCCTGTTAAGAAAAGATTGTTCAAAAAGACACCTTTTTCTAAAAAGGGAAGATATTATCCTGCTTATGGTCAGCAGGCATCTTCTGCAGGTCGTTTTGCTGCAAAGCGTCAGCAACCACCTAAACAGGCCAAGTCAAAGGCTGCCAGGCCTCCCATGGCCCAGCAGCCTCATCCTCCTCAGGGCCTTTGACTTGCAACTAGAGAACTTAGCCTTTCTAGCTCTGGAAGAACCAGAGCCCTTCACCATTCCAGGAAGGTTGGCTTACTTTGCTCCCAGATGGGAGCAAATCACAGCAGAGCAATGGACCCTCTCCATTATAAGGGAAGGGTACAAGCTTCATTTCTTAAACCTTCCTCCCCACACCATGGTGAAACAGTTCAATTCTCCAACATCTCTCCTCAACCTTCTGGGTCAGGAGATTGCTACCCTTCTT
Organism: Ichthyophis bannanicus; assembly: GCA_033557465.1. NCBI lineage: Eukaryota > Metazoa > Chordata > Amphibia > Gymnophiona > Ichthyophiidae > Ichthyophis > Ichthyophis bannanicus. The sequence continues at coordinate 1,659,107,207 of CM066031.1, read as the reverse complement.
GCCCAAGGGGCAATAGAAGAAGTGCCTCTTCTTCAACAGGGCTCAGGGTTCTACTCCCCTTATTTTCTTATTCCAAAGAAAACAGGGGGCTACAGACCCATATTAGATCTCAGAGAATTGAACAAGTTTCTATTCAAAGAGAAATTCAAGATGATTTCTCTCGGTACTCTGCTGCCATACCTTCAGAGTCAGGACTGGCTTTGTACTCTAGATCTCAAGGATGCGTACACCCATGTCCTCATCCATCCAACACACAGAAGGTTCCTTCGGTTCCTTTTTCAAGGAAAGCACTACCAATACAGGGTGCTTCCTTTCGGTCTGGCCTCTGCACCAAGGATGTTCACGAAATGCATTTCTACGCACTCTAGGAATATTTGTTTTCCCATATCTGGACGACTGGCTCATTCGAGCTCCATCCCAGTCAGAGGCCCAGATTTGTCTAACCTGCACAATGCGTGTCCTTCAGTATTTGGGACTGGTAATAAATATCCCAAAATCCCATCTCACCCCTACTCAGTCTCTGGAGTTTATAGGGGCCTTGCTGGATACCACAACTGCAAGGGCCTATCTTCCTCAGGCCCGTTGCCTACGCTTGGTGCAGTTAGCCTCCCAGATACAGTTAAAGTCCCATTTAACTGCTCGAGAAATGTTACAACTATTAGGCCACATGGTATCCACCGTGCATGTGGTTCCATATGCTCGCCTTCACATGAGGGCAGCTCAATGGACTTTGTCCACCCAATGGACTCAGGCATCAGGTTGCCTGTCAGACAAAATAGCAAACTCCAGTCGCCTATTTTGGTCTCTCCAGGGGTGGACGTCCCCTCCAAATCTGTTGCTGGGGTCCCCTTTTCAGCAGTCGCTACCCCAAGCAACTCTGACAACAGATGCTTCTCCAATGGGTTGGGGAGCTCATCTGCAGGATCTCTCCACCCAGGGCATCTGGTCTCCACAGGAGACTTCTCTGCATATCAATCTCTTGGAACTCAGAGCAATATTCTTAGCTCTCAGTGTTCCATTCCCTGCTCAGCTACAGGACAGTCCTCATCCATACGGACAACCAAGTAGCCATGTTCTATGTAAATAAGCAGGGCGGGACTGGCTCTCTGTCGCTTTGCAACGAAGCTTTGCGACTGTGGGCCTTCGCCAGAGAGCAACACATCCATCTTCTGGCAGTATATCTTCCAGGCGTTCAAAACTCTTGGGTGGACAGACTCAGTCGAGTTCTGCTTCCACACGAGTGGTCCCTCCACAAATTTGGGGAACCCCAGACATAGACCTCTTTGCAAGTCCATGGAATGCCAAACTTCCCCAGTTCTGTTCCAGAATTCCGTGTCAGGGAGTTCAGGCCAAGGATGCCTTCCTCCTTCACTGGGGTCAGGACTTCCTTTATGCCTTTCCACCAATTCCCCTAATTCCCAAAACACTATTCAAACTTCAGAGAGATCGAGGGACCATGATCCTCATAGCACCACATTGGCCACGCCAAGTGTGGTACCCTCTACTTCTGCATCTCTCTCAAGCTCCTTCCCTGGACTTGGGCTCTGCACCAGACCTTCTGTCCCAGGAAGAGGGAACGTTGTGGCACCCAAACCCCCAGTCGCTCCATCTCAGGGCTTGGTTGCTGAGGGCCTAGACCTTCAAGATTTTCATCTCTCTCAGCAAGTCAGAGATGTTATTCATGCCTCTGGAAAGCCTTCTACTAGACGTTCCTATGCTTTCAAATGGAAAAGATTTACCATTTGGTGTTCAGGGAAGGGTCTAAACCCTCTTGCAATACCTCTGAATTCTCTACTAGAATATCTCCTGCATATATCCCATGCAGGTCTGAAAACGAATTCAGTAAGAGTCCATTTGAGTGCTATTGCAGCGTCCCTCAAGCCTCTCAATGGACAACCTATTTCCTCTCATCCTCTTATAGCAAGATTCATGAGAGGCCTTCTTTGAACTAAACCTCCCATTAGACCACATCCAGTGGCATGGGACTTAAACCTGGTTCTTGGCCAGCTTATGAAGCCACCCTTTGAACCTTTAGCCACCACCTCCTTGAAATTTCTTTCTTGAAAAGTTGTTTTTCTCATTGCAGTCACCTCAGCACGCCGCATCAGTGAGTTGCAAGCTTTGGTGGCTAATCCACCTTATACAAGGTTCCATCATGATAAGGTAGTCCTCAGGACCAATCCACACTTTATGCCTAAAGTGGTCTCGCCTTTTCATCTGAACCAAGAGGTATATTTACCTGTCTTTTTTCCAGGACCTCATGCATCAAGTGCAGAGAGGAATCTTCATACCTTGAATTGTAAGAGAGCTCTCGCTTTTTACTTACAAAGAACACAGCAACATAGGAAGTCTTCTCAACTCTTTGTTGCTTTTGATCCTTCTCATTTAGGACTTCCAGTCTCTAAGAGAACACTGTCCAACTGGATTGCTCAGTGTATTTCTTTCGCCTACCAGAGTAGGAACATTTCTCTGGAGGGCCATGTCACAGCTCACAATGTGAGAGCCATGGCAGCCTCAATGGCTCATCTAAACTCTGTGTCCATCGACCAAATCTGTCGAGTGGCCACCTGGGCCTCGGTTCATACCTTCACAGCCCATTACTGTTTGGACAAGGACTCCCGCCGGGATGCCTCGTTTGGTCAGGCTGTTCTCAAACACCTGTTCCATTCCTAATCAACTCCTACCCACCTACCCTGGTCGGATGCCAGAGATCCATGGGAGGAGGTAGAGTCCTTTTCAAGGATACACAACCTGGGGTTTCTCACTGGCATCTGCAGCTAGGGATTCCCCATATGTGAAGACTCATTCCTGCTTGTTCCTGGAGATAGCACAGTTACTTACCTGTAACAGGTGATCTCTGGGAACAGCAGGAATAAGTCTTCACAACCCACCCACCTCCCCTAGGAGTTGTATCTCTCTATCTATCTTTCCTTTCCTTTCTCTCTCTTTGTCTCAGCTTTAAAACTCTAACTGGAGAGAGGCGGTTTGGAAAGGCGGGAAGGCAGCGGGCAGGCGCTGTGGGATGCTCCCAAAAGCTTTCTGATTGGACGCTGGGGAGCGTTCCCGCCAGGCTCCGTCGGTACCGACGATACCCATATGTGAAGACTTATTCCTGCTGTTCCCAGAGATCACCTGTTACAGGTAAGTAACTGTGCTTTAGGTCAGTCTTCACTCATGCACCCTCTTTTTAGACCTTTGCAGTCCACTCCTGTTAAATTCCTGATGCAGAAGGTACTCTTAGTTGCGCTTAGCTTGGCCAGTAAAATAAGTCTGCTTAAGACCTTAGTAACCTATGAGCCCTTCATTTAATCTCAACATAACGAGTTTGTTCTTTAAACCTACCTTAGGTTTTTGTTTGTTACTGATACCTTGTACATCAGTTACCACATACTGCTGCTTTCTGTGTTTTTCCAAAATCCCATAGAAACTGATGCAAAGTAGTCTATCTGCACGTTATTACTTTGGAGATATACAGTACATCACTTAGCAACTCTTTGTACTTTTCTTTTCTGTCCCATTTGAACCCAGCAGAGCTTTCAAATCAATCCTGAAACAGTTCTAACAAATTGCCTAGCATCTTGCCTCCAGTTCTGTTCAGAACGTGCTTATCTCTGCTCCAAAGTACAGTTTCTTCAGTTTACATATTTACAGTGGCAGTAGTTCTCCTAACATTTACCTTATTATCTGCAAAGTAGTGACATGGTCTTTGCTTTGTATCTTTCTGTTGTAGTTACTGCCTGAACAAACCTCCAGTAATGGACAGTACCTTCAACCACCTTTTTTTTTTGTAATCTGGCACCTCCACATTAAGTATCTGCTGGCTGCTCCTAAAAACAAAGCAGTGCAGAAGAATCAAGCAGCTGTAAGATTGTGAGTCACCTATTTGTGTGCCTGACCTAGTCCTGCACTTTACACTAAGTCCTGAGTTGTGGGAGAGCAGTCTGGCCCGTTGGATGGCATCACCCACTTGTGTGCAGTATGTGCCTTTAATTTCCCTCACACTCCTCCCTAACACCCTTTCCCCTTCCTTTTCCTTCCCTTTCTCTCCGCCTTGCTGCTCTTTTTCACTTTCCTGTTGATTATTGGCATTTCTTTCTTCCTTTCTCAGCAGTCATTAGTTTTGTATTGTACACCGCTTTATGTCTCTGTGATTTAAGCGGTATACAGTGGTGTGCAAAAGTCTGGAATCACTTGTAAATTTGACGTTTTTTCAACTTGCTCTTATTTTCTGAATTTGTTCCCCATAGTTGTCCTGTTGATAGATTTTCTGTGAAAATCGCGTAATGTACATCGTTGGCCAACGATATATTATTGTAAGTATGCTTTAAAATATTATGGACGCATGCCAGGTTTCCTTCAAATTAATGTATGTGGCCTTGAAAAAGGACCTTTTTATGTGTCAGTGATGGCTCAGTATTTGAACCAATCTGACAAGTTGATCGTTGGTGACAATGCGGTTGCAAGCTACAATGAGTGACTCAATTGGCTCACGCTTTGATGTCGGATGCCTCTTGGATATTTCCAAGGCCACCTTGTGCCACAGGTTCTCGAATGGATTCAGATCTGGAGACTGGGCAGGCCAGTCCATTGACTTGATGTTGTTCTGCTGCTTCCAGCTGATCACCTGTCTGGAGCGATGGCAGGGTGCATTGTCATCTTGAAACAGGAACTGGCCAGGAAACAGCTGGTGTGCTGATGGCACCATGCACTTTTGCAGTATGGTGATGTACTTGGCCCTGTTGACCATTCTATCGATGACGTGAAGACGTCCAATGCCACTGGCAGCCTTGTAGCCCCAGACCATGACCTTCAAAGGATGCTTCACAGTGAGGTTGAGACACTCAGGCTTGACTTCCTCTCCAGGAAATCTCCTCACATAGGTGTGGGCCTGGTTACCAAACAGGCAGAAGGTGCTTTCATCGCTGAATAGCACCTTTTCCCACATTTCAGTCAACCAGGTTGAGTGCTTTCCTGCCCACACGATCCGGTTGCGCCTTTGTATGTCGGTAATCAGTGGCTTATTTCGTGCTTTGCAGCCCCGGAGACCAAACTGCAGGCACCGGCGATGAACTGTTGATGAGCTGACAGTGACCTCACTCTTGTCTGACCACTCTCGAAGTAGCTGAGGAGAGGTCAACTTGTGATTAGTCAGTAAAATGCATCATAGTGCGCGGTCCTGGCATGATGTTGATGCACGTGGACGACCTGAATGAGGCTTGTCCATCACTGAACCCCTTTCTTTCTTCTTCTGTACAATCTTAACAGCGCTCTGACTGCAGCCAACTTTCCTGGCTATTTGACGGCTTGAAAATCCTTCCTCGCTCATAAAGGACACACGAACACACATCTCCAACGTCAGGGTCCGAGTCATCTTCATGGTCGATCCACAAAGCGTATGAAATTCAAAAATTCTGCTTGTTTTTATAGCTGTACTGTTGGCTAGATATCTGCATTATGATTGGTTAGTGAAACCAGCCTCCTGACTGGTCAGAAATAACTTGTGCCTATTGGATAATCTCGATCCAGTTTTGACGCAGGATCCACAAAACTCTTAGTAGCTATCTCCCAGTGTCTGTAAAGTATTTAAATTGGAAGCAAGGAATGCAAAAAAGTCAACTCTAATAGCCAAATGTATCCCTTTTAACGTGGTAGAAAGATGAATATGCTGGGCTAACGCAAAATTTAAAAAATAAAAACACGTTAGAAAGTACGAAAAACGCAAAACTCACAAGTGATTCCAGACTTTTGCACACCACTGTAGCAAATTTTGGAATAACGATAAAAGATCAATCCTGACATATACGGAAAACACCTGTTACAGGTAAGCACATTGTTTTTCCTGTGTATTTTACAAAAAACTTGCTGGACACAGGATTTTATGTATAATATGTCTACGGACACCAAGAAATGCACATCCAAGTACCAGCATGTCCAGCAGAACTGCCATTTTAGTAAGAAATATGTTCAGAAATGGAGTGGCATTACTCAGGGTTTTGAGCATGTAAATACCAGCACTGATGCATGTAGATGCCTATTTCACAATCTACACATGTAAGTCCCAGATGCAAAACTGGTCTTCCAGGAAAAGCCAATTAAAGAGCTGAGTGAATTAATTATTTTTGGACTTCTTGAGATGGTTTTAAGCATCCTTCTATCTGTACCCTTCTCTTGTACTGCGAACTCCAGACTTTGATCTTTCCACCTTGCTGCTCTTTATGCCTGGAATAAACTACCCAAGTCAATATGTCAGGCTCTACCTCTGGTCCTATCCAAATCCAGGCTAAAAACTCACCTCTTCGAGGCTCTTTTTGGATCCTGATCCTCCTAGTCTTCTGTTCACCTCCTATGTGTTTCCTTAGCACGCCCCTAGATATATCCTAATCACCAGTTGTTGTGTTGTCTGTCTTGACTAGACTGTTAGGGTCCGATATTCAGCACCAGCGGCTAGTGCGTTTATAGCAGTTAGCCGCCAGTGCTGAACATTAAACTTGGATATTCAATGATGGGGTCATATCTGGCCTTGGCATTGAATATCCGGGGTCGCCGCAGAGCCCGATTCCTAACCAGGCAGCGAGGATATTGAGCTGCTGCACAGTTAGCGATATGCGGTGAAAGGCCAGAATTTCCTGCTCCTGGCTTTCACTGCAGATCTCAAACTGGGCAGTGGTTCAGTATCGCTGCTGACCGGTTTGCGATCGGCTCTGCCTCTGCTCCACCCCAGAACGCCCCTGGCACGCCCTGATGCTTAGCAGTTAGCATCAGGGTGTATAATGGCATTACTTGGGGGTATTCAGCGATAATAACCATGTTATTGCCACCGAATATCCCGCTTAGGGTCTGTAAACCGTGTAAATGCCTTGGAATATTGGACCCTGAGCTCTTTATTTGTATTTGTAAAAATATTTGTATTTTGCCATTGTAAAATTGGAAATACATGCATACTTTTCTGGCCCACTATGCTCACAACATGCTCCTTAGAAACTGTGCATGCTATGGGTTGACTTGTGTAAATAGTAGCTTTCTAAAATAGCTCTTTACATGCACTGGTCATTTATACATGTAAAGTCAAGCAAGCCTTCTAAAATGAGCTCCTTTTTCACTGGGTTTTGTTTTCTAGGCTGCTGAGATATCTGTGATTTTCATATCACTGTGATTAGTTAATCTAGTTTAACTCTTATTTTATGTGAACTTTTTTGATCATTGTATTGATTATTGAACGTAATTTGATGTTTTAAACTATGTACACCAAATTGAGCATACTAATGGAAAATGGTATGTAAATAGAAATAAAGAACATAACTTGGCTGGCTTATTCTCTAGATATTGATTATGTATTTAATGTGTTTTTATTCAGCCATTATGTAGTGAAGTATTATGGAAGCTACTTTAAGAACACCGACTTGTGGATTGTTATGGAGTACTGTGGAGCAGGCTCGGTCTCCGACATCATTAGATTGCGGAATAAAACAGTAAGATTTTTCTTCATATATTAATACTGTACCCAATAATCTTTTAATAGAAGGCAGAAGTATGTGCAGGGCTGGCCTGTCCACTAGGCGATCTAGGCAGTCTCCTAGGGCGGCAGACCCTAGTGTGTGGCATAGTTAACCCAATCCCTTTAGAAGCGTAGCGGCGGGTTTTAAAACACCCACACGTGCACACTGCTCAGCGTAGTGGTGTATTTAAAAATGCCCACACACGTGCGCCCACCTTCCAAGAAAGTTGCATCAGAGGAGGGGCAGGAGCAGCAGGCCATGAGCGCGCATGCGCGCGGGCACTTTACGGCCTGATGCAGCACTGAAGCGGCAGTTCAGCCGCCACTGTTTCAGCGCAAGGTGAGGGTGGCATGGTGGGCTGTCCAGAGGCGCAGTCTTTTGGAATGGGGACGGCATGGTGGGCTGTCCAGAGGCGCAGTCTTTTGGAACGGGGATGGCATAGTGGCCTGTCCAGAGGTGCAGTCCTTTGGAACGGGGCGGCATGGTAGGTTGTCCAGAGGTGCAATCTTTTGGGATGGGGGTTGCACAGAAGGTCTGCCTAAGGTGGCAGAAACCCTTGTGCCACCACTGAGTATGTGTACAAATTTGATGGAAATCTTCATGCAGTGCTATCAGAGCATGAGGATGCTATATCCTGTCCTGTTGTTGTTAGAGAATATATAGTGCCTGGCAGAACAAGCTTAAACATGTGTTTTTGTAAAGTATGTGTAGCTCAACATTGAAGAACGAATACATCTCCTAAAAATGCATTGTAAACAGCACAATATGGCCTGGTCTTTGGTGTTTCACGTAATAAAAAGACAGTTTGTGTTTAATAAATACTAGCAACACTGGAGAGAATGCATTTTGGTTTTGTTGGATAGCAAAGCGTATTCTCATTATGAATTCTGAGATCTACATTTGCTCTTTTTTTATTTACTATCGCTTTAAAAATCTGATAGGTTTTTATTTTTGTTAAGTCATTTTGGTTTATTTATAGAGCCACTATAATTCTGTATGCAACTGTGTAGTGAGCAGAAGAAAATTTAAAAAAAAATACATTTGCAACCTGTTGTAACCAGAAATGTAAAAACTATTTAATAGATGTGCCTTGTGCCTGCTTTGAGTCCAGTTAACGCTGGCCATGTTGTCTAAAAATGCCCTATTCATTTCTGTAATGACTGAGAACAATAATTAAGAGAGTCATCAATTTATACTTTTCTAGAGCAATAACTTGATTACTGCAAGGCTTTATTATATGTTGTCTGTAACGTTCCAGTAAAATGCAGTCAGAAAAGAGACAGCTTAAATACTTCAAAATTATTTTGGTTAACCACAAATGGACTTGAGTTTGATTGTAGAAGCATAGCATTATCCCAGTAGGAACATATTTCTTAGAAGCTGGAAATGCATTCTGTTGAACTTTTTCTTTTAAGGACTAGAATGTAAATGTGATTTTTGTTAAAGGCATGTTAACTAGGACTCTAATAATCCCCTTTCTGACACAGTGGGGATTATGTGATCAGTGCCATTTATAATTATGCATCTTAGAATTTCCACAGGGTATCCTCTACATTTTAAACCAGTAAGATGATTTGTGTGTGAAAGACAGCATGTTTAGCTGAAAATTGCAGTTAGTTAAAAAAAAGGAAAAGTGAGTTTTATTTTGACATTCTACTGCATTTTTAGCCAAGAAAAGACATATGTGGACGAGATAACAGAGGGAAAGCATTGTGGCCAGACTGAAAAACAAATGCTGGAAAAAATAATCCTGAATTTGGGTGGCCCTGTAAATACAGGGAAGATGAACATTTTCCATCATATGTATATAACTGGGGAACTATATTTAACTCTTATCATTGTCTGTACTCTTCTTTTTTTAAAACATTTTTGTGGTATTAACTATTATAGATAATTTTTATTCACAGAATGGAATGGAAGGGACATAAAGAAGTCATCTAGTCTATTTTCTTGTTCCATACAGAATCCCACTGTACCTGAAACATCCCAGATAGATAATTATATAATAGTTATTTATTTACTTGTGCTTGATATCATACACCTAGCTAGACAGGTTCTCAGGATGGGAGAAAGGCTTAACCTCACTAGTTCTAGAGGGGCAGCACCAGCCTTCTCTTAGCCAAGACCAGCCTGCCAATTCACCCTCTCAGATTCCAGGTATATTGGCCAATTCAGTTGTGCCCTTGGCACCTTTGGAGATGGCAGCTATCGAGAATTGCCTTCTGAAGGTTGTCAAGGAGAGAATCCATGATGCTGTTCACTATGCAACATGTCAGAGCCTCAATGAATGTTGCCATGCTGCCTTAAGACATCGAGTCTATCTTTGAAAAGCACAAGATGCCTGCAGGAGAGGTATTGACATTGGGGCACTGAAGGGCCCCTATACCGATTCCTGCCTGGCCAATATCACTCTCCAGCAACATCTTGGATCATTGTGTCCACGGTATATAGGAAGTCTGTGCATCGACACTCCCAAAGGAGCTCCCAATCCCCACAGGAAAGAAGTCGACCAGGCCAAGACTCAGAAGTACTTTGACTCTCTGAGTCTGATTCAGAAGTCTGGATTGCAGATGAGGTGTCTGATGGTCTGTTGGAGAATAGCCCTCCAGAGCTATTCTCTGATCCTTTTCCTCCTCATGAAAGTTGGAAGGCCATACCATTTTCTTTGGAGAATGAGGATGAGCCCAGGGCAGAAGAATTGGAGATCCTTCAGTGTACTCCACAGTCCTCAAGGAGGCAGTGACAGTGCTTGTGCACCATATACTTCAGAGATTACAGATCAGAACATGGAAGATCCTCTCACTGTACCTCCTGTTAGTAGAAAGATTGACTCCATGTACTGAGTTCAAAAGGCTCCTGGATTTGAGAAGCCCCAGTTTCCACAACACTCTCTGGTCATCAAATCTGCCCTCAAAAGGTCCAGAAGTTTCAAGATTTCTCAGCTTGCATAGGGACTGAAACTCAGATGACGCAGTGGCAGCAGGAGGGAAGGCATTGCAGGTGTGGTGCAGCTTCCAAAAGCTTCTAGAACAGTGGTTCTCAACCTGTGGGTCATGACCCCCCATGGGGGTCGCCACAGGATTTAGCAGGGGTCGCCTCACCCCGCCGTTAAAAAAAGCGTGCACAAGTTGCTACCACTGCCGAGTCCGCTTCTCGGCAGCGGCAAACTCACTGCCTCCCTTCTAATGCAGCCACGGCTCCCTGCCTCTTAGGGAACCGCGGCTGTTCCTGCGAAACCGTTGCGGAGCCGTCCAGTCTCTCGACCAGCTCCGTGCAGCATTGTCCCACCTCCAAAGGAAGTTGTTTACCACTTCCTTTGGAGGTGGGTCAATGCTGCATATGGAGCCTGTCGAGAGACAGGAAGGCTCCGCAACGGTTTTACAGGCACAGCCGCGGTTCTCTAAGAGGCAGGGAGCAGCGATTGCAGAAGAACAGGGCAGTAGCAGGCAAACTGGGAGAGGGGAGGAGGGGGCAGGGAACCTGCAACGGGGCTGATATGGAGGGATGAATGGATGGAAGGAGGGAGGGAGGGGGCTGACAGGGAGGGAGGGAAGGAGGAGGGGGGCTGACATGGATGGATGGAGGGAAGCGGCAGACATGGACAGGGGTGCTGACATGGAGGGATGGAGGGAGTGAGGAGAGGGGGCTGACATTGATGGGTGGATGGAGGGAGGGAGGGGGGCAGACATGGACAGGGGGGCTGACATGGAGGGAGGGAGGGCTGACATGGATGGAGGGAAGGAGAGAGGGAGGGAGGGGTGGCTGACCTGGATGGATGGAAGGAAGGAGAGAGGGAGGCTGACATGGAGGGGGGGGGGCTGACATAGAGGGAGGGGGCTGACATGGATGGATGGATGGAGGGAGGGAGGGGGGCTGACATGGATGGATGGAGGGAGGGAGGGGGCTGACATGGACAAAGGGAAGAGACGGGGACATATTGGACAGACGGGGAATAAATTCTGGACAGAGGGGAGAGAGTGCGGGTTAGGATTATAATGGGCAGTTGGGGGGGCTAGGACTGGTAATGGGTTGATTAGGGAAGGCTAGGACTGGGAATGGACTGATCAAGGGGGGGGGGGTTTGGGACTGGTAATGTGCTGATTGGGGAGGTTAGGACCGGAAATGGGCTGATTAGAGGAGGCTAGGACTGTTAATGGGCTGATGGGAGGGTAGAACTGGTAATGGGCTGATTAGTGGAGCCTAGCACAGGTAATGGGGTTGAGAAGGGACTAGCACTGGAAATGAGCTGATTAGGGGAGGCTAGGACTGGTAATGGGCTGATGGGGTGGGGTAGGACTGGTAATGGACTGATGGGAGGCTAGCATTGGAAATGAGCTGATCGGGGGGGGGGGGCTATGACTGGAAATGGGCTGATTAGTGGAGGCTAGGACTGGTAATGAGCTGATGGGGGGTAGGACTGGTATTGGGCTGATTAGGGGAGGCTAGCACTGGTAATGGGGTTGAGGGGGGACTAGCACTGGAAGCGAGCTGATTGGGGGGCTTCGACTGGGAATGGGCTGATTGTTGGGAGGGGAGGATAGAGCTGCTGGCCCTGGAAGAAAACTGGGGTCTAAGGCTACAAATGGGCTGATACGAAGGGATGGGAGAATGGAACTGGAAGGGAGTGGATCTGAGAGGGGCTGCCATGGTATTTGTACTAGAAGGGACTGGTCAGTGGGGAAGGAGGGGGACTGGAAGGGAATGGACACCAGTGGCAGTCATGGGAATGCAAGTTGACATTGGAAGGTACTGAGAGTGAGGACTGGAAAGGGGCTTACTGGAGATGGTTACTGGGACTGGAAATAGACTGATGGAAAGAAGTGAAGAAAACGAAAGAAGAGATAAGAAATGGCAGATGGACCATAGACCACAGAAAGAGAGCTAAGAGAAGACAGGAAAACAGAAGCTCAGATCGGGACCAGCATGATCAGAGAATAAATTGGTCAGACAACAAAGGTAGAAAAAATAATTTTATTTCATATTAGTGATTTGACTACAAAATCATCATAATTTTGAAATCAAATATTGTTGCTTGTTATTGTGGTTAATTATTGTGATTTAATTAAGTAAATTTTATAAATAAAAACATATTGCAAAGGCCTATAATATATTAATAATTCAACAAATGATTACAGCGACAATGCGTTAACAGTAAAGGAAGAGAAACGCTTTTGATTTTTTCATTGGGGGTCACCTCAAGTTGACCAATGGTAAAAGGGGTCCCGATACAAAAAAGGTTGAGAGCCACTGTTGTAGAAGGAGCTGGGAATGCTCCTGCACGGTGCTCTGTCAGATGATGTCACCCATATGTGAGGACTTTTCCTGCTGTCCACAGAGAATACCTGCTATGCTCTCTCTCTCCTTTCTTATCTCTCCCTACACCTCTCCTTGGAAATTCTGCCCATCAGTCAAATTTCTTCTATCTGTGTCCTTCTCTTCTACCAACACCTCCAGACTTCATTCGTTCCACATTGCTTCACCATATGCCTGGAGCCAACTTCCTGAGTTCGGTGCATCAGGCTCTATTTCTGGTCCTCTTCAAATCTAGGCTAAAAGCCCACCTCTTTAAGACTGTTTTCGGTTCCTAACCCTTATTCTCCTGTTTATTACTCATGTGTGTTAAAACCATCTCTAGTCCCCTGTTTGTTGTGTTTCTGTCTTGCATAGACTCTAAGCTCTGTTGAGCACGTACTTTCTGTCTTGTGTGTGTGTACAGTACTGCGTTTGCCTTGGAGCACTTTAGAGATGATAAAAAGTAGTAGTCATAGCAGGCCCTTTAATCAAGGTGGGGGAGAGGAGGAAGTCAGACTGGCATTATTGTAACTGGTACACGGTCAGCATGAGTTTTATCACATTCCAGTAAAGGTCTACTGTCCCATGTTAAATTTAAGCCCATACTTGTTCTTTCCCAATGAAAATGGAGAACAGTTATTTAATGTCTTTATTATAATTCATTTATGCATTTGAATACTATTTTTGTAGTTTCTTCTCTCATCTATTTAAATAAATCCAGCTCCTCATAGGTCTTTTATCTAGAGTTGTAATCATATTTCTTCTTCCAGTGGGTGACGATATTTGATAGCACAGACAGAGAACATTTCTTAGGTAGCTCTGAAAGTGCATTTCTGCATGCACAAGCATGATATATGCTCACATATGGGTGATTTCATTGACAGAGCCTGCAGAAGAACCTCTCTTTTAGAGTGGCTCTATCACCCTGCGTGCAAGTTCCCACCTGCTTGTTTGGTCTCTTTTCATCTGCAGAGGCCATCAAATGTGTTTTTTGAAGTCTGCGTCACATTTCCAGTGATCTCTTTTTTACCTTTGATAAACGCTCTTAGTGTGAATATTTAGACTGCTGCTGCTGTGTTGGTATTTTCTTTCATAGTTTCCTCTTTGGGTCATTTTATAGGTTTCCTTAATTTTTTGCATGTTTCCATTTTAGGTTACATTTAGGTCTATCGATGCCTCAGCCGGGTTAATCTTTGTCAGGTTCGAGTTGTTTATTATGCCATGGCTATTTTTTCAGACATGATGCCCCAGTCAAAACTCACTTGTTCCATGTATAACTAGTTTACTGTTCTATGTAAGCAGGCTTGATAATCTGAAAGGTTGTATAAAAGAAATGTTTCTTAAATAAATAAATAAGTGCACACAGTCCAGCAGGGCAGTGTCCATGATGGGCACCTCTAAATGGTGCCTGCAGTGCTTGGGGTCCAGTTATGAACCCTCTCATTGTCTTTAGAGTTCACAGATGACAAAAAGAGGAATCCTTGTGAAGAACAGCACAGAATTGTTTTTGGCATTTCTAAATCTGATCCTTCGTCATCGGCATCAGTGGTATCGGTTCCCATGGCCTTAGGGGCTACACTGGATGCTGCAGATGCATCAACATTGAGAAGTCATCTGGCCCACTGGGAATCGAACATCATAGAAAGATAGAACAATAGAAACATGACGGCAGAAAAAGACCACATGGCCTATCTAGTCTGTCCTTCCATATCAACTACAATAGTCCCTTTTTTTTCTTTAGAAATCTTTTGTTTGTTCATGCTTTTTGAATTAGATACTGTCCTAGTCTCTCCTACCTCCACTGGCAGACAATTCCACGCATCTACCACTCTTTCCATAAAGAAATATTTCCGCATATTACTTCTGAGTCTATCCCCCTTCACCCTCATCCTGTGTCCCCTCGTAGCAGAGCTTGCTTTCAATCAAAAGAGGTTCTCCCCCTGTGCATTTATGCCACGGAGGTATTTAAACATCTCTATCATATCTCCTCCATACTGCCTTTCCTCTAACGTATACATATTAAGATCTTTAAATCTGTCCTCATATGCTTTATAACGAAGATCACTAACCATTTTAGTAGCCAGCCTCTGCACCGACTCCATCCTGTTTATATCATTTTGAAGGTTTGGTCCCCAGAATTGCACACAATACCCCAAATCAGGTCGCACCAGAGACTTGTACAGAGGCACTCTCACCTCCTTTCTTCTGCTGGCCATTCCTCTCCCTATGCACCCAAGCATCCTTCTGGCTTTTGCTGTCGCCTTTTCTACCTGTTTAGCTACTTTAAGATTGTGAGACACAATCACACCCAGGTCCTGCTCTTCTTCTGTGGAGGAAGTACTTCACCCCTTACATTATACCGCTCCCTTGGATTTTTGCATCCCAAATGAATGACCCTGCATTTTTTAGCATTAAATCTCATCTGCGAAATTCTTGACCATTCTTCAAGCTTATCTAGATCCCTCCTCATGTTATCTACTCCTTCCTGGGTGTCTACTCCATTGCAGATTTTGGTATCATCCAAACAAGCAAACCCCGAGAGCCCTTCCACAATATCACTAACAAAGATGTTAGAAAGAACTGGACCAAGGACAGATACCTGCGGCACACACTGGTAATCGCCTCCTCCTCAGAGTGAGCTCCATTTTACCTGTACCTTTTGCTACCTCCTGCTCAACCAATTTCTAACCCAATCAGTAGCTTAGGGGTCCATCCCTAGGGTGCTCAGTTTGATTATAAGTCACCTGCGTGGAACTGTTGTCAAAGGCTTTACTTAAATCTAAGAACCCCACATCTAAGTCTCTCACTCAGTCCAACTCCCTGGTCACCCAGTCAAAGAAATAAATCAGATTTGTCTGAAAAGACTTACCTTTGATAAACCCATGCTGCCTTGGATCCTGCAATCCAGAAATCTCACTATTCTCTCTTTTAGCAGTGATTCCAATCATTTACTCACCACAGAGGTTAGACTAACCAGCCTGTAGTTTTCAACCCCATCCCTACTTCCGATTTTGTGTAAAGAGACTACATGTGTCTTTCTCCAGTCTTCTGGGACCATTCCCGACTCCAAAGAAGCATTGAAAAGGTCAGTTAGTGGAGTCGCTAGAACATCCCCATGTTCCTTCAGTATTCTCGGATGTATCCCATCTGGTTCCATCACTTTATCTACATTTAGTTTAGCTAGTTCCTCATGAACACAGTCTTCTAAAAATCGTTTGAGCTCTCCGTTACTTCTTTTCCTATTTGTGGCTGTTTTTTGAAGTCCTGGTCCTGGCCCTTCATCTGTGAACACAGAACAGAAATATTTGTTAAGCAATTCTGCTTTCTCCAGGACCAAGCAGGAAGTCAGTCCTCACATATGGGTGTCATCGGCACTGATGAAGCCCCAGCGGAGCATTTCCCCAGCTTTCCGTGAAAGCCTTTGGGAATGCTAGCACGCATTCGCGGTTCCCTTCCCGCCTAAAGGTGCCAAATTACCTCAGTCTCTTTTTTTCTTCGGCGATTTTTCGCTATTTTTGTCTCTGGTTCGACGCCGGTTCCCCTCCCGCTGGGTTCGGTACACCGGTATCGAGCCCGCTTATTTCTTTTTCGGTTTTTGCCTTTCGTGGCTGGCGTTCGCGCCCTTTTTTCATTTTTTCCCTGGAAGGCCGGTCTTTTGACCTCGCAGGGGCTCTTTTTTCCCCGATGGCTTCCAGTGGTTTCAAAAAGTGTGATCGATGTAAGAAACTTATGTCTCTCACCGACACACATGACTGCTGCCTTCGTTGCCTTGGCCCTGACCACGACCCCAAGTCGTGTGTGCCATGTGGGAAGATGTCTTCCAAGGCACTCAAAAGTCGACAGCATCAGAAGGGAAGGTTTTTCTCGGACTCGGCCTCTGGCCGGGCCCGGACCTCGTCTGAGGCCTCGACATCTCGGGATTTTGATCCCGAGCGCCGTCGAAGCTCCTCGGACAGGGGGTTCCCCGACCGGGAACGCAAGAGGAAGAAGCGGCTCATGAGAGCAACATCGGAGGAGGTCCTTGGTCCCTCGAGGGCCAGGTCTAAGACCTCCGACCGCCGTCCCAGGCACGTGGACCAAGAGAAGCCTGCCAAAGTTCCTCGCGTGGAGCCGGAGTCTGCTGGACACATAAGCCCCGTAGTCCTCGTGGACTCTCCTCCCAGAGAGCCGACGTCGGGCCCGGCGCTGCCGGGGCCCGAGTCGGTGGCTGTTGTGTCTCCCGAGCTGAGTCTCAGGATGACAGCCTTGGAGTGCAGATTGTCTGCCTTCATGGAGCAGCAGCGGGCACTGATGGCCAGCCTGTCTGGTGCATCCGCCCCGACCACTGGGATGTCGACTTCGAAGTCAACCCCAGAGACCGAGCTGATACCCGAGACCCTCGTGGCTCGAAGTCGTCCTCGGTCGAGGTCTCCCTCGACCTCCCGTTTGGGACCGAGGGTGTTGATGCCAGTGCCCCCGGCATCGGGGCGGGTGCCTCGGGGCCCCGCAGGGTCAGACCCTGACTCCTCCTCGGATGAGTCCGCCTGGGAGATGGAGGACGAGGAGTCTCCCGATACTTTTAAGACTCGGTGCATCCCGTCGGACTCACCGCAGTCTGAGCCCCGGAGTAGATCCCCTCCGGAGGACACTAGGTTCTCGGAGTTCGTCCGGGATATGGCCGCTGCCTTGGCTATCCCTGCCGATCCCGAGGAAGAGCCTCGAGCCGAGGAGCTCGATGCTCTACAGTACGACTCTCCTCCGAAGGAGGCCTTTACTGTCCCGGTTCCTCCGATGCTGGAACGGCTCCTCTTCCGGATGTGGGAGGCACCGGCCTCGGCGCTGGTTCTGAGCAAGCGAGTCGATTCCATCTATCGACTCCGCAAAAGCCCTGGTTTCCAGAAAGCACAGCTACCACACCATTCCATGGTTGTGGAATCGGCCATGCATCGTCTGAAGAGCCAGAAGATGCACTCTGCGGTGCCCCCCGGCAGGGAGGCCCCCAACCTCGATGGCGTCGGTAGAAAGTGCTTCCAGGGGTCTATGCTTGCTTGCCGTGTCCAGTCTTACCAGCTGTACATGGGCATGTACTTGCGAGACCTGGCCAAGGAATTGGCCGGATTCTCTGCTGGTCTCTCCGGGGAACCCTTGCACAGATTTAAGACCTTGTCCTCGGGGATTCGGGAATGCTCAAAGTTCATTTCCCGCGCCGCCTACGATGGCTTCGAGGCTTCGGCCCGAGTTGTGGCTGCCGGCATCGCGGCTCGACGCAAGGCATGGCTGCTGTCATCGTGCCGAGGTGAGAACCTTTTTGGCAAACCCGTGACCGAGAAGGCCTCTCAGCTCGAGACCGGGCACCTTACCCGGACAAGGCTGTCGAGGAAGACCTCTGCCCCTTCACATAAAAAGAAGGGCTCGGGTAAAAAGTCCTTTTACCCGAGGAAGGGCACTGCCTACAAACAGTACCCTCAGTATCAGGCTGCCCAAGCTGCCCCCCAGGGTCAGCAAGCCAAGGGCCAGGGTAATGGGCCCCATAGGCAGAGGGCCCCCAAGCCTTCTGCCCCTGCTTCCACTCAGCAGGGTTGGGGTTTTTGACTCCTTGAGCGTAGCCACTCCGTCCCTGCTTTCCCAGCCCTGCACAGGCGGTCGCCTTGTACTCTTTGCCCACCAGTGGCCTCTCATTACCACCGACAGTTGGGTGCTGGACATAGTCCAAAAGGGCTATGCCCTGCATTTTCATCAACTGCCTCCTCCTTACTTCCCAGGGGAGCCCTTGAGGCCTCCCCTGCACCAATGTTCCCTCTAACCTTCTGTAGGCTGCGTGCGCATAAAATATCAGCTGTACAGCTTTTGAAGGAAGGTTAAATTTTTGTGCGCCACATGACGACACTCGGAGTTATATACTTTAAAATTTGACTACACGTCAGAATACAGTATGTACCCCACATTGATTGCACTAGAAAATATTGTAGAACTTGTGAAAACCATAAATACACAACTTTTAAATTTTAAGATGTCTGTGTTGTTTTCTATCAGAATCAGAACCTTAATTTTTGTGCGCTCTGTTGTAAAGTATGTGCGCTCGCTCGGCAAGGTGTGTGCGCGCGCACAGCTTAGAGGGAACAGTGCCCTGCACACAGACCTTCTCCTTCGAGAGCTCCAAGGTCTGTGGACAGGGCGGTGGAGCCTGTGCCTCCCCACTTGCAAAGTCACGGATTCTATTCCAGGTATTTCCTGGTACCCAAAAGGACCGGTGGCCTTCGACCCATTCTGGGCCTCAGGAACCTCAACAAGTTCCTAGAGAAAGAAAAGTTCAATATGCTTACTCTTGGAACACTTCTGCCCTACCTCCAGCAGGGAGATTGGCTATGCTCCTTAGATCTAAAGGATGCATACACTCACATCCTCATTCATCCAGACCACAGAAAGTACCTCAGGTTCATTGTGGGAGGAAACCATTATCAGTACAGAGTACTACCTTTTGGCCTGACCTCCGCTCCCCGGGTCTTTACCAAGTGCCTGGCAGTTGCGGCCTACCTGAGAAATCAAGGCATCTTTGTCTTTCCCTATGTGGACGACTGGCTCATCAGGGGTCAGACGTCCCTGGAGGCCAGACTCTGCCTCAGACTTCTGGGCCACATGGCTTCGACAGTGCATGTGATTCCCAATGCCAGGCTCCATATGAGGCCTGCACAGTGGTGCCTTCAGACTCAGTGGTCTCAGGCCACAGGCTGCCTAGAGACAGGATAAGGGTGTCCAGACCCCTTTTGGCCTCCCTCAGCTAGTGGCTACATTCGCCCAATCTGCTGAAGGGGATGCCCTTCCAAATGCCAGAATACTCGGTGGTCCTCACCACCGACGCCTCTCTGCGGGGCTGGGGTGCTCATTGTCTGGACACGTGCACTCAAGGCCTCTGGTCTCCCTGGGAGGCAGCTCAACAGATCAATCTCCTAGAACTTCGAGCTATCCGCTTAGCTCTCAAGGCTTTTTCTCCGGCCCTAGCTCACCGCTCAGTCTTGATTCAAACAGACAACCAGGTAGCCATGTTTTATGTGAACAAACAGGGCGGGACTGGGTCAGAGCTCCTTTGTCGGGAGACTCAAGACCTTTGTTCCTTTGCCCTAAAGCACAACATGCTTCTCAAGGCGGTGTACCTTCCAGGCCAGGAGAACTGCCTGGCCGACCGGTTGAGCAGAATTCTGCAGCCCCACGAGTGGCAGCTACATCCCTTGGTGGTTCAGAAGATCTTCCTGAAGTGGGGTCTCCCTTGGATAGATCTCTTTGCCAGTCCGCTGAACAAGCAACTGCCCAAGTTCTGCTCCAGGCAACCGCATCCTTTGAGGATAGCACCAGAGGGTTTTCTGATGTCCTGGTCTCAGGGCCTCCTGTATGCGTTTCCTCCCACGCCCTTGGTGGCCCGAACTCTTTTCAAGACTCTTCAGGACAAGACCTCTGTCCTGCTGGTAGCTCCCAGGTGGCCGAGGCAGCCTTGGTTTCCACTTCTGCTTCAGCTGGCAGTGGATTCCCCACTACCTCTGGTGTTGCAACCCGACCTTCTCTCACAGGAGCAGGGTTCCCTTCTGCACCCAAATCTCAAAGCTCTCAATTTGATGGCCTGGAGGCTGCAAGGGTAGTTTTGGCTCCCTGGGGCCTACCTCAGGAAGTTGAGGAGGTTGTCCTAGCCTCTAGGAAACAGTCCACTAGGAAAACCTATGCCCTCAAATGGAAGAGGTTTTCTGTGTGGTGTCAGCTACTTACAGGGGATCCTTTCTCCTGTACTGTGCCAGTAGTGCTTCAGTACTTACTGCACTTATCAAATCAGGGACTTAAGTCCAATTCTGTTCGGGTCCACCTCTCAGCTCTAGCAGCTCACCACTCACTGGTGGAGGGACATTCTCTGTCAGGTCACCCCTTGGTGTCCCGCTTTCTCAGGGGCTTGCTTTTGCTCAAGCCTCCCATCCGTCCTCCTGCTCCTGAGTGGGAGCTGAATGTGGTCTTGCAGCAACTGACTCGCCCACCCTTTGAGCCGATGGCTACTTGCCCTCTACGCTTCCTTTCCTGGAAGACTCTCTTCCTGATAGCCCTCACCTCGGCTAGGCGAGTGAGTGAGCTTCAGGCCCTGGTCTGTGATAGACCTTACACCAGGATTTATAGGAACAGGGTAGTCCTTAGGACTCATCCAAAGTTCCTCCCCAAGGTTGTCTCCTCTTTCCACCTCAACCAGGAGGTGGTTCTTCCAACATTCTTCCCTAGGCCTCATGCTAGCCAGGCTGAAGCAGTCCTGCATACCCTGTACGGTAGGAGGGCCTTATCCTTCTACCTTGACCGTACGCAGGGACATAGAAGGGCTACTCAGCGCTTCGTCTCCTTTGACCCCAATAAGTTGGGTTTGGCTGTGTCCAAGCGTACCTTGTCCATATGGGTGGCTGACTGTATCACCTGGGCTTACAAGGCGACTGACCTTCCTTTGCAGGGTAGGGTCACGGCCCATCGTGTCAGGGCAATGGCTGCCTCAGTGGCTCATCTCCGCTCTGTGCCCTTGGTAGACATCTGCAGGGCTGCAACTTGGTCTTCAAGCCAGACTTTTGCGGCCCATTACTGTCTGGAGAGGGAGTCCCTTAGGGACAGTGCTTTTGGCCAAGCAGTACTCTGGAATCTCTTTGAGGTTTAGGCAACTCCTGCCCTCCTGCCCTCTGTTGGGCGGTTGTGTCCTTGGAAAGCCTTTTTTTGCTGCTCTGACTAGAGGGAGTTCTCTTGTTCAGCCTGGGTTCCTGGTAGCCCAGAGCTAGGGAGTCACCCATATGTGAGGACTGACTTCCTGCTTGGTCCTGGAGAAA
Organism: Ichthyophis bannanicus; assembly: GCA_033557465.1. Classification (NCBI taxonomy): domain Eukaryota; kingdom Metazoa; phylum Chordata; class Amphibia; order Gymnophiona; family Ichthyophiidae; genus Ichthyophis; species Ichthyophis bannanicus. Next base: position 1,659,085,606 of record CM066031.1, on the reverse strand, counting down.
GAGTAGTTACTCACCTGTAACAGGTGTTCTCCAGGAGCAGCAGCAATCGGTCCTCACAACCCTCCCTCCTCCCCTGGGAGTTGCAGTTGTACATAGTTTATTTTTTCCATTTTATGTGCTGTTCTTAGCTATGTCATTTGACTGAGGTAAGATGGCACCTTTAGGCGGGAAGGGAACTGCGCAAGCGAGCCAGCATTCCCAAAGGCTTTCATGGAAAGCTGGGGAAATGCTCCGCTGGGGCTTCATCGGCGCCGATGACACCCATATGTGAGGACTGATTCCTGCTGCTCCTGGAGAACACCTGTTACAGGTGAGTAACTACTCTTTATTTATTTATTTAACAGTTATTTATATACCGCTCTTTCCCTTGTTTCAAGTGCGGTTTACATGTAACAGTAGGTTAATTGGTATGAGATATACCAGGACATTTTACATAGAACAGATAATTATAATTTACAAGGAAAATTGTAACATTACAAGTATAACATATTAGAACATATATACATTGCTAGTTAAATTATTAATCATCATGTAAATGAGTGTGTAGTATGGTTAAATTAGTGTATTAGTGTCATTTATTTTTGAAAATAGAGTATATAATATTAAAAATAAATGTTAGCCTGTATCCCTTTGAGAATTCTGTTTTGGGAGTGTATTATAGTGTAATGTAAATAAGTGAGTTTTAATTTTTTTTTAAATTCTTTTATGTCGGACAGTAGGCGAATGTTGTCAGGTAAATTGTTCCAGAGTATTGGAGCAGAGTGTGAGAAAACTCTCTTATTGGTTTTTTTTCTGGCTTTTGTAAAATCTTTTGGTATTGTTAAAGTATTTATGTTTCTGCTCCTTTGAGATCGTTTATCAATGTCAATGTTAATCAGTGTATTTAGTGCAGATGGTGCAAGTTTATTTATAAGTTTAAATGTAGTGACAAGAATTTTATATTTGATTCGGGAGTAAATTGGTAGCCAATGAAGTTCAGCTAAAATTGGTGTAATATGTTCAAGTGGGTTTATATTCATAATCGTTCTAGCACCTAAGTTCTGAGTTATTTGTATCTTTTTAATATTTTGTTTCGAAATACCATTAAGTATTGTATTTGCAAAATCGAAATGTGGGGTAATAATAGCATGAATTATGTTAATAAAATCTTGTAGAAGAATCAAAGGTCTTAGTTGTTTTAGTGTTTTGAGTTTGTAATGTATATTTTTAGTTAAATATTTTATATGTGAATCCATATTTAGATTATTGTCAAGTATCACACCTAAATATTTTACTTCTTTTTTTATATTAATTTCATGAATATCTAGTGTAATCGTGTTTGGGGGTATATATATTTGATTTTTAGTGATAAATAAAATATCTGTTTTAGTAAAGTTGATAAGTAGATTTTGTTCTTCGAGCCATTCAGTTAGTTCATTAAAACATTCTGTTATTTTTTGGAGAGGTGGGTGTGGGATTTCAAATGGGAGGTAGAACATTATATCATCGGCGTAAATATGATAAAAGACATTGTGGCGTTTAAAGATGTTACAAACTGGTTGTAAGTAAATGTTAAATAATAGTGCAGATAAAGCAGATCCCTGCGGAAGACCTTGAGTTTGTTTGAAGGTGTTAGATATTTGGGTGTGGATTCTTACATTTTGGGTTCTGTTTGATATCCTCATCAGATTCTACATTTTCCTCCTCTTCACCCTTGAGTCAGACAATAACACATTTGCCGTTCCTCCTCTCACTAACATATCTGAAAAAAGTCTTGTCCCCCCATTTTATTGCATTGGCTATTTCTTCTTCTTTTTGTATCTTTGCTTTCCTGACTACTTTGCCAGTTTCTCTAAGTTTTTCCCAATATAGGTGCTGTCTTCCTCTTTCTGTGATCTCTTGTATTCTCTGGGAACAAGCAGGAAGTCGGTCCTCAAATATGGGTGACGTCGGCACCGATGGAGCCCTCATGGAAGCATCCCCCCAGCTTTCAATGAAAACCTTTGGGAAATGCTACCGTGCTTGCATTGTCCCCTCCCTGCCCAAGGGTGCCATCTTGGTCAGTCTCCTTTTTTCCCAGAGCCCTTCAGATGTCCATCTGGTTTGTCCCCGGAAAAAGTTGATTTTTTTATCCTGAGTTTCATACTCTCTTCCGGTACTGCACCGGTACTCTTCCTGCCATCCGACCTCGCTGTCTCGGCATTGAGTTCGGATCTCCTTTTTGTAGTTTTTCATTTTTGGCATCTTTGCGCCATTTTTTTCCAACTGGCAGCCCAGCGGGTCTTCGACCTCGCTGGGGTACTTTTTTTCCCCTATGGCTGCCAATGGCTTCAAAAAGTGTGATCAGTGTACCAAAATTGTCTTTGACCTACACACATGACTGCTGTCTTCGCTGCCTTGGGCCGGACCACGACCCTACAGCATGCGGTCTCTGCAAAAAGATGTCCAGCAAGGCCCTCAAGAACTGCCAGCATGATAAGTTTTTCCCAAAGTCCCTGGTACCTCCGAAGGCCAGGGCCTCATCAGAAGCCTCTACATCTCTGGTGGGGCCCTCCGAACCAGAGTGGCGCAGTGGTTCTTCAAGAGGGGTTCTCCCTTGAGGGAACCCAAGAAGAAGAAGAAACCTCGAAGGTGGCGTCCCTGGATGGATCCGACAGGCCGGGTATGTCCCATGTCAGGTCCCACAGTCCGAGACAGTCGTCCGAGGGATCGGAGAGGAAGTGGGCCTGCAAAGGTCTGCCGAAAGGAATTGACCTCAGACTGGCCTCAGTTGTCAGAAACCATCCTCGTCAAGGACTCCCCTTTGGGGGAACCGGCGTTGGGCTCGAGTCCCTCAGTGCCTGCGCTGATGACTGCGCAGCCTTCTGGCTTGGAGTCCAGAATGACGGCTCTGGAGCGCAGTTTGTCTGCCTTCACGGACCAGCAGCGGGTGCTGTTGTCTGGTACTACCAGTTATTCCACCCCGACCACCAGGCCCTCGACATCCAAGATGTCCCCGGAGGCCGAGCTGATCCTCGAGATCCTCTGGCCTGGAGTCGATCCTCGGCTGAGTTGATCCGATTCTTGCTCGACGGGGCCGCGATCATCCCCAGCCAATGCACTTAGCGCCGGCTGCGAGGCCTCAGAGGGCTTTGGGCTGGGTCAGCCTCGGGGCTCACGGACCATCCTTTCTTCAAGTCCTCTATGGACTACTCCGAGTGAGAGACAAAAGATAAGGAGTCGCCCGTCACCTGTCGCCACCATGATGCCCCCTCGGGTTCTCCTGCTTTAGACCCCCAGCGCCGGAGGACATAGGGTTCCTTGACTTCGTCAAGGACATGTCCAAGACCCTAGGGTTCCTGACGGAATCGGAGGAGGATCCTCGGGCGGATGAGTTAGACATCCTCCAGTATGAGGCCCCTTTCAAGGGTATTGCTCACAGTGCCTATCCCTTCCATCCTGGAGCGGCTGATGCTCCTTATGTGGGAAACACCAGCATCTGTGCCGGTGGTGAGCAAGCAGCTCAACTTGATGTATCAAGTCCGTCGGAACCTGGGCTTCCAGAAGTCACAGCTGCTGCACAACTCCACAGTGGTGGAGTCGTCCACGCGTCCACTGAAGAGTCAGAAGACACACTTCTCGGTGCCACCTGGCAGGGAGGCACACACGCGTTACCAGGGCTCGATGCTCATCGGCCACATCCAGGCCTACCAGCTGTACATGGGCATGTACCTGAGAGACCTGGTGAAGGAACTTGCCGGATTCTCAGCTGGTCTGTCCGAGGAACCCCTGCAGCGGTTCAGGAACCTGGCCAAGGCCATTCATGAGTTCTCCAAGTTTGTGACTTGGGCAGCCTATGATGGATTTGAGTCGGCGGCTCAAGTAGTGGCTGCGGGCATCGGTGCAGTGGGTTCAGGACAAATTGGTCGATGTCCCATGCCAAGGAGAGAACCTCTTTTGCAAGCACATGACTAACAAAGCTACTGAGCTGGAGACCGAGTTCATGATGAGTACCAGGCTCTTCAAAAAGACTGTTGCCCCTCCCCATATGCCAGGCCACCACCTGATCTTCAGTCCATACCTTTGCACCCATTACTGCCTGGAAAGAGAGTCCCGACGGGAGAGTGCCTTGTGCCTCATAATCTTCTTGAGGTTTAAACAACTCCTACCTTCTGACCCTTCTGTGTTCAGGCTATCGGAGTGCTGGTTTTCACCAGACACAGGGGTCCTACTATAGTTTGTAACTATGGACTCAATTGCTGCTGCTCGCCGCTCCTCTTGAGGAAGACTGTGTTTTTTCATGGAAACATAGAAATATGATGACAGAAAAAGACCACATGGCCTATCTAGTCTGTCCTTCCATAACTACAACAGTCCCCTTTTTACCTTTAGAGATCCTCTGTGTTTGTCCCATGCTTTTTTGAATTCAGTTACTGTCCTCATCTCTACCACCTCCACTGGGAGACTATTCCACGGATCCACTACTCTTTCCGTAAAGAAATATTTCCGCATATCACTCCTGAATCTATCTCCCTTCACCCTCATCCCATGTCCCCTCGTAGCAGAACTTGCTTTCAATTGAAAGAGGCTCTCTCTCTGAACATTTATGCCACTATGGGCTTTCAGTAGCCTGTAGCTGGGGAGTCCCATATGAGAGGATTGACTTCCTGCATGTTCCCGGTGAAAGCGTAGTTACTCACCTGTAACAGGTGTTCTTCGGGGACAGCAGGAATCAGTCCTTACAACCCTCCCTCCCCTCCCTCCTCCCCTTGGAGTTGCTTCTTTACCATCTTTTATTTTTGATGTCTTTTAGCTATGTCATCTGATTGAACAAGATGGCACCTTTGGGCAGGAAGGGGACCACGCATGCATGGTAGCATTCCCAAAGGTTTTCTTTGAAATTTGGGGGATGCTTCCACGAGGGCTCCGTCGGTACCGACGTCACCCATATGCGAGGACTGATTCCTGCTGTCCCTGGAGAACACTTGTTTCAGGTGAGTAGCAGTGCTTTTTATGAAGGCCTCCCTCTTTTTCTTCACCTTTTCAACGACTTCTTTTGAGAAACAAATGGCCTTCTTTTCCTTTTATGTTTATTTACCTTTCTAACAAAAAGGTTTGTTGCCCTTAAAATATCTCCTTTCAGTTTTGCCCACTCTTTTTCCACATCCGCCAACTGTTCCCATCCCTCTAATGACTCTGAGGTATTGTCCCATCTTTGCAAAGTTAGTTTTCCTAAAGTCTATGACCCTCGCTTTTGAATGAATTTTATCAGCTGTAGTCCTAATATTGAACCACACCATCTGGTGCAGGATGATCTCCCACTTTAACATCAGAAACACTTTCCCCATTTGTAATCACCAAGTCCATTATGGCCTCTGTTTTACCTGTTTAGCCACTTTAAGATCATCAGAAACAATCATGCCCAGGTCCTGTTCTTCTTTTGTGGACAGAAATACTTCACTCCCTACACTGTACCACTTCCTTAGATTTTTGCAGCACCAAGTGCATGACATAATAGAGTGAACTGTGTTTTGGAATTCTTGGTTATCCCAGGTTAAAGACATGGGGGGGGGGGGGGGATGAGGCAGGACAGGATGGGTAATATTCAGCCATCGCCGCTGAACTCTTAACCTGGATATTCAATGCTGGGGCCATATTCAGGCACCAGCATTGAACATCCTGGTTGGCTGGCTAGCTCCATAGCTAACAGGGCATTGGCAATATTCAGCCGCTGCTCGGTTAGCTAAACTGCCAAAAGTTAGGCGAGCCTTTCAGGTACTAACTCTAGCCACTTTGGGATAATTGGCTAGTGGCTGAATATCTCCATCAGCCTGTTATGCCTGGGTTCCATCTCTGCTCTGCCTGTGGAATACCTTGACGCTATCTGACTAGTGTCGGGGCGTTTTATGGCAGCACCCAGGGATAATAACGGCATTAACTGCTTTAGTGCCACTAAAATATCCCTGAGTGCTATTTAGGTGGTTGCAGGCCCGCAAACTGCCTAAATGTCTTTCAGTATCCCCCAAGTTATACGGAGCAGTTTCTCCAAATGGGTTAGTGTTGCGCGTACCATGACAGTCGTGAACCTCACTTCTAAGCCAGGGCATGGGGAGTAGGATCTCAGTCTCTCAAATTTACTGCTAAAGCTCAGTGTAGTACTTGCATCGTGCCAAAGAGAGCCTCCTGCTGGAGTTCATAAGATGTAACAGGTATGGGTGGTTTGTCAAGTTGTGTTTGGAAATTCTTCTTTATCAAGCCTGTGGCACCCAACACGATGGAAAATATTTCTGTATCTTTCTGCCACATTTTTTTCGTCTCTGGCTGCATTTCTTGGTACTTCAGGATCTTCATTCTCTGTTATTCTATTAGGGTCATGATCCCAGTGTTTTTCAGGGACAGTGATGTTGTAGTGTTTACAGAGTTTCCAGTGGAGGAGGCGTGCTACTTGGTTGTGCCTTTTGGAATACCTATAAAAAGAAGCTGGGGATGTTTTGATAAAGACTTAAGATAGCAAACATTCCAAAGCTTAAGAGGTGAGATATGTTCAGTAGTGTAATGTGTAATGTGATATGTTCAGTAGTGTAATGTGTAATGTAGTGTAATGTGTGCAGGACAAGCTGGCTGATGTCCCATGCCCGGGGGGTAGAATCTCTTCAGCGAGCTCTTGATGGATAAGGCTGCCGAGCTGGAGTCAGAGTTCCTGACCAGGACCGGGCTCTCCAAGAAAACTGCTGATCTTTCCTGACAGAAGATTTCAGGGAAAAAGCTCCTTTACTCAAAGAAGAGGAAGGCTTACGTAAACTACCCCCAGTACCCGGCCTTCCTAGCTCCCCAACAGGGCCAGCAGACCAAGGGACAGAGGCAGTGCCCGTGTAAGCCTAAGGCCCCCAAGCTCCAGGTGGCACCCCAACCACAACCTGATGGGGGCTTTTGACTCCTTGGGCATAGCCTCTTCTCCCCCGGGAGGCCTTACTCTACAGGACACTGGGGGGGGGGGCGCAGTTTGGTGGTGTTTGCCAGCTGGTGGTCCAGCATCACAACCCTGCAGGTGGTGGGGGAGGCATACCTTCTCCATTTCGATCAGATGCCACCCCCGTTCTTTCCCGAGGAATTCCCAATGACTCCCCTTCACTGAGACTTGCTCCAGCGATAGCTCGCTGGGCTTCTGGCTGACAAGGTGTTGGAGCTAGTCTGCCCCGCCTCAAGGTCGAGGGGTTCTACTCCTGTTACTTCCTGGCTTCCAAGAGGACCAGCAGCTTTCGTCCTATTCTGGATCTTCGCGATCTCAAAACGTTCCTGGTGAAGGAAAAGTTCAAGAAGCTCTCCCTTGGAACATTGCTGCCTTACCTCCGTTAGGGAGATTGGCTGTGCTCCTTATCTTTCTTTTTATTCTTACATTTGATTGACTGCCTGGCAGACGCATACACGCACATTCCCATCCATCAGCGCCACCGGCACTTATCTCTGGTTTGTCATCAGAGGATGCCACTACCAGCACAGGGTTCTGCCTTTGGCCTGGCTTCAGCCCCAAGAGTGTTCACCAAGTGCCTGAAAGTGGTCACCGCACACCTGTGGCTGCAGGGGGTGTTTGTCTTTCCCTACCTGGACAACTGACTTGTCAGAGGCAGCATAGCTGTTGAAGTGCAGCAGGCATCATGCTGCACCTTTCTCATTCTGGAGCACCTGAGGTTTGTCATTATTCCATGTCCCACCTGAAACTGATCGAAGCCTGAAATTCATAGGAGAGTTGCTAAACACGGTCCAGGCAAGAGCCTTCCTTTTCCTCGATAGGGCCCAGAATCTAGTGGCCCTCACAAGAGAGGTTCAGGGCTAAAACTCGGCCACTGCCCGGCTCATGCTGAGCCTCCTGGGGCACCATGGCCTCGACGGTGCATGTCACAACTGATGCCTATCTCCACATGCGTCTGGCCCAATGGGCCCTCTTCTCCCAGTGGTATCAGGCAATGGAGCGCCTGCAGGACGGTGTCCATCACCCATCCCCTCGCTGAGTCCCTCACCTGGTGGCAACAGCCACAGAACGTGCTGACAGGGATGCCCTTTCAGGTTCCAACCCCTCAGAGGTTCTTCATCATGGATGCCTCCAAGTTGGGCTGGGGAACCCATAGCAGTGACCTCCACACTCAGGACCTGTGGTAGGCGTTGGAGAGCCTCCAACAGATCAACTTCCTAGAGCTCCGAGCACTCTCCAAGCTTTTCAGTACCACCTGCGGAACCAGTCCATTCTGATTCAGACAGACAACCAGGTGGCGATGTTTTACATCAACAAGCGGGGGGGGGGGGGGGCACGGGGTTCATCCCTCCTGTGCTTGGAAGCAGTCCATCTCTGCACTTTTACCAGCGAGAGTGAGATGCTCCTCAGGGCAGTGTACTTCCCTGGCCAAGATAATGTTCTAGCGGACTGACTAAGCCGAGCCATTCAGCCCCATGAGTGACCGCTCGATCTGCAATTGGCCCACCGACTTTTCCATCGTTGGGGCCTCCCAGTGGTGAATCTCTTCACCAGCCCAGTCAGTGCTCAGCTGGTCCACTTCTGCTCCAGAGCACCACACCCCTCCTGGGTGGCAGATGATGCGTTTCTCATTCCGTGGATGGAAAGCCTCCTCTATGCCTTCCCTCCCACACTGCTCATTGCAAAAACCCTCTTCAAGGTCCAGCTCGACCAGGCCACCCTGATGCTCATAGCCCCCCGGTGGCCCCAGAAGCCGTGGTTTCCGCTGTTCCTCAGCATGTCTCAGATGCCCACAGTCCCCCTGGGGAGCGCCCTAGATCTGCTCTCGCAAGAGGATGGCCCTCTCCTGCACCCTAAGCTGGTGTCCCTGGCTCTGATGGCCTGGCTGCTGAAAGGATAGCCCTGGTCCAGTTTGACTTGCCCAGGGAAGTAGAAGAGGTCCTGCTGGCCTCACGCAACAATTCCACCCAGTAGACATATGCCTTCAAGTGGCATTGCTTCTTGGTTTGGTGTGCGGAGAGGGGTGCTAACCCTTTCTGTTCTGTCCAGCTGCTGCTGCAGTATCTGTTGCATCTGTCTAATGCTGGTCTAAAGTCTAATTCCATCAGGGTTCACCTCAGTGCGCTATCGGCACACCATCATATCATCGAGGGGAAGCCCTTCTCCACCCTGCCTCTCATGGCTCGCTTTCAGAGGGGCCTCCTCTTTTAGCCACCCATTCATCCGCCGTTATCAGCATGGGATCGCAGTGTGGTTCTCTCGAAGCTCTTGGCTCCACCCTTTGAGCCTTTGGCTTCCTGCCACCTCAAGTATCTTTCCTGTAAGGTGGTCTTCCTCGTGGCACTCACATCTGCCCACAGGATCAGTGAGTTCCAGGCTCTGGTGGCTCATGCCCCCCATACCAGTTTTCATAGGAACAGGGTGGTGCTCCAAATACACCCTAAGTTCCTTCCTAGGGTGGTCTCCCTGTTCCACCTCAACCAGCAGGTGGTGCGTCCTACCTTTTTCCCAAGATCTCACGCCAGTATGGCGGAGGCTGCTCTCCATATGCTAGACTGTAAGCAGTCATTGTACTGTTATTTAGAATGGACCAAGTCCCATCATCGCTCCTTGCAGCTCTTCATTTCCTACAACCCTAACTGTCTGGGCATAGCAGTCTCCAAACGTACTCTTTCCATCTGGGTAGAAGACTGCATTGTCTTTACCTATGGTCAGGCCGGTCTTTCGCTGCACTGTCATGTCACGGTGTACAGCGTCGGGGCCATGCAGGCTTCTCTGGCGAACCTCCGCTCAGTTCCCTTAATGGAGATCTGCTGGGCTGACACCTCGTCCTCAGTTCACACCTTCACAGCTCATTACTGCCTGGAGGAGGATTCCTGTTGGGGCAGCACCTTCAGTCATGTAGTACTTCATCATCTGTTTGAGGTTTTGAGGCAACTCCTGCCCTCCGGCCCTTCTGTGTGATCAGACTACCAAAGAGCTGGTTTCCCTGGGGACACTGCGGTTGCTGCTGAGGTGCGACTGAACTGTACTCTCTGCTGTTCCTTATGGTTTGCTGTTTGGGTTGCCCGTGGCTTACAGATTTTTTTGGTAGCCTGTATCTAGGGAGTCCCATATGTGAGGACTGGCTTCCTGCTAGTTCCCGGAGAAAGAGTGGTTATTCACCTGTAACAGGTATTCTCTGGGAACAGCAGGAATCGGTCCTCACAACCCTCCCTCCTAGCCTGTGAAATTGTTTTTTTCATTTTGCCGTCTTGAGCTATGCAATCATACTGAGGCAAGATGGCACACTTGGGTGGGAAGGCAGCTACACATATGTGGTGGATCTCTCAAAGGCTTTTCTTGAAAGCTGGGGAGAGGTTACCACGTGGGCTCTGTTGATGCCAATGTCACCCATACATGAGGACTGATTCCTGTTGTTCCTGGAGAACACCTGTTACAGGTGAGTAATCACGTTTCTCATTCCTTATGCAACCTTAGGACTGATAAGACGTTGTCTTCAGAATTCATATGTTGTTCCCAGTACTTTTCCAGGAACAGGCAGAAAGTCAGTCTTCACATATGGGTAACATCGGCGCTGACAGAGCCCACATGGGGTAACCTCTCCCCAGCTTTCAGAGAAAGCCTTTGGGAGATGTACTATGCATTCGTGGTCCTCTTCCCTCCCAGGGGCACCATCTTGCCTCAGTCTCCTTTTTTCCACGGAGCCATCGGACATGTGTCTGTTCCCCCGGAAAAAGTTGGTGATTTTTTGTCTTCCTTTTTGCTTCTCAAGTAGCATACAGGTGCCTTTTCCCATCCTCCAAGCTTGCTTGCCTCAGCATCGCATCCTCAATTCTTTTTTGTTTTCTTTTTCTTATTTTTTCAAGTGGCGCGGGTTCGTGCCTTTTTCCTGGCCAGGCCTGGTGAATTTGACCTTGTGGGGGCTGTCTTCCCCACCATGGCCTCGGCAGTGGCTTTAAGCCTTGTGACTGCTGTGCTCATAATATGTTGTGCACAGATCTGCACGACTGTGGCCTCCAATGCCTTGGGCCAGACCATGACACCTTGGCCTGTGGTCTCTGCAAGCAGATGACCCCTAAGGCCTCAGGAAATTTCAGCAGTGGTGGGAGTCAATTTTTCATAAGACTGACTCAGCCCCAGAGTCCTCCGCAAGAGCGTGCTCCGAGACTCCTTCCAGGACCTCGAGCACACATGAAGACCATGTGGCCTCGGAGCCCTGGTACCACAGAACCTCTGGCTGGAGTTCCCGCATCGAGGATCATGCCAAGAAGGCTGGAAGATCTCAAGGACCCCGCAGAGTGACAAGTTAGGGAAAGTGGGAAAATCCCATAGGCCCAGTCCCGCAGCCCTCGACAGGAGGCCGAGGGCAACAGCAAAGAGCGACCTTTCAAGTTGCCTCAACGGGAACCATCCAAAATCCTGGACTGGTCTTGGACCCCTGAGGCCATTCTGGTTGGGGACTCCTCCTTGGTGGAGCCAGTGCTGGGCCCAAGGTCCTTGGTGCCCATGCCGAAGACTGTGGAATCATCTGGTCTCAAGGCCAGGATGGTGGCCTTGGAGCACTGTTTGTCTTCCTTCATGGCCCAGCAGCATGCTCTGATGCCTGTTTCCTCTGGGTTATCGCTCCCAACTACCGTTCCCTCGACTGTGAGGGACTCCCCAGAAATCGAGCTGATCCTTGAGTGCCACCAGCCTCAAGAGATGCCTTGTCCACAGTTCCAGTTTTGGTCTTTGAGGCCACGGTCCTCACCGCTCAGTGCCCTCAGCTCCGAGTGCCAGGCTGCCATTTATTTATTTATTTTATTTGGTATACATTTGTAAGCCGCCACTTCCAGCGATCAGCAGCGGACCAATGGTGTAAAATACAAGGGAGTAAATTATATAATCAGAATAAAAGACAGTATGTCATATGACAGTATATACAGTATGATTTGGGCCTGAGGTCCTTAGGGTTGGGCCAGCACACTATCCTGGAGGACCGCGGAGTCTTGGATTGGGAGACCGAGGATGACGAGTCCTCAGATACCCGTGATCACTGTGGCATGCCCTCAGACCTGTCTCCTCCGGAGTCGAGCCGCCGATTCCCATCCGATGACATGGCTTTCCTCGACTTTGTGTGGAAAATGGCCAAGACTCTTGCCTTTGCCACCAGGTAGGAGGAAGACACTCACACAGAGGATCTCGAGATCCTCCAGTACAAGTCCCCCTCGAAAGAGGTGTTCACAGTGCCCATTCCCTCCCATCCTGGAATGGCTGATTCTCCGCATGTGGGACCCCTCCATCGGTGCCCATAGTGAGCAGGCAGCTGGACTCGATGTACAGAGCCCTGGCTTCCAAAAAGCCCAACTGCCTCACAACTCCATGGTGATGGTCGGTCATGCGGAAGCTCAGGAGCCAGAAGATGCACTCCTCGATGCCTTTGGGCAGGGAGGCCCATGCCATGGGCAGAAAGTGCTTCCAGGGCTTGATCTTTGTTGGCTGGATCCAGGCTTACCAGTTGTACATGGGCATGTACCTTCAAGACCTAGCGAAGAAGCTCGCTGGGTTCTCTGCTGGTCTCTCAGAGGAACTCCTCCAGGGATTTCGGACCTTGGTCTTGGCAGTAAGGGAGTGCTCCAAGTTTATCACTCGAGCGGTCTATGATGGCTTTGAGACAGTGGTTAGAGTTGCTGCGGTGGGTATTAGTGCCCAGTGGCAGGCTTGGCTACAGTCCTCCAATCTGGAGCAATAGGTCCAGGACAAATTGGTTGATGTCTCTTGCTATGGAGAGAATCTCTTTGGCAAACCCATGACAGACAAGGCGGCCGAGCTAAAGTCCGAGTTCCTGGTTAGGACCAGGCTCTCCGAGATGACCGTTGACCCTTCCCGGAGGAAGGCTTTCGGTAGAAAACCCTAATACCTGAAAAAGAGGAAGGCTTACGGAAATTACCCTCAATACTTGGCCTTCCCAGCTCCCCAAAAGGGCCAGCAGGCCAAAGAACAAGGGTATGACCCATGTAAGCCTAAGACCCCCAAACCCCAGCCTGCGTCCCTGGCACAACCTGAAGGGGGCTTTTACTCCTTGGGGTTAGCCTCTCTTTCCCCAATAGCCCGGCAGCACACAGGGGGGCATCTGGTGCTCTTTGCCCACAGGTGGCCCTTCATTACCACCGACATGTGGGCCCTTCGGGTCGTGAGAGAGGGTTACCTCCTCTACCTCTACCAGATACTCCCACCATTCTTCCCGGGAGAGCCCCCCCAGGGCTCCCCTTCACTGGGACGTGCTCAAGCAGGAACTTGCAGGCCATCTGGAGGACCAGGTGGTGGAACCCATCCCAGCCCACCTCAGGGGCACAGGGTTCTACTCTAGCTACTTGCTGGTACCAAAAAAGGACCAGAGGGTTCTGCCCCTTCCTCGACCTGCGGGACCTCAACAGATTCCCGGTGAAGGAAAAGTTCAATATGCTCTCTCTTGGAACATTGCTGCCATACCTCCAGCAGGGAGACTGGCTAAGCTCCTTGGACCTAAAGGATGCGTAAACACACACACACCCTCATCAGCCCCCTACACAGGCTTTGTGATCTGGGGAGAACATTATCAGTACAGAGTGCTACCCTTCAGCCTGGCCTCTGCCCAAAGGGTATTCACCAAGTGCCTGGCAATGGTCGCAGCCCACCTCAGACTCTAGAGGATATTCATCTTCCCATATCTGGATGACTGGCTCTTAACAGGCAGAATGGCCACTAAGGCTTGTCAGGTGACAGCACACACAATTCTCCTGCTGGAGCGCCTCGGCCTTGTCATGGAGTGGAGGAGTGGCCTAGTGGTTGGGGCAAGGTACTTCAGGCCAGAAGGTCGGGGGTTCATATCCCACTAGAGGACAGCAACCTTGGGCCGGAAGGACTGGGGTTTCTAGTCCCATAGGTGCTCCTTGTGGTCTTGGGCAAGCCACTTAACCCTCCATAGCCCATGTTCCCTGTAAAATAGTTATCTCCAAGTTATAATGCCCTGTTCAATGTAATTTCAGTTTGTTCAATGTAAACCGCATTGATATCATGAAAGGCGTTATATAAGAAATGTTAAATAAATAAATACCCAAAGTCCCATCTCCAGCCAACCCAGGACCTGGAGTTCATATAGGCTTTCTCCCTTGGGACGGGGTACTACGCCTCCAAGCCTACGCCACAAGCACACAGTGCCATAGCTCGACATCGGCTCACCTTGTGCGCCACCTGCTGGGACATATGGTATCCACAGTACATGTCATGCCAGATGCTCGCCTGCGGATGCGGACAGCCCAGTGGGCCCTTCACTTGCAGTGGTCCCAAGCCATGGGATTACTCATCACCCATCCCCTGGCTCTCTCTCTCAACTGTTCGAAAACCTCTAGTGTCTACTGGCCAGTATGCCCTTCCAGCCCCTCGCACTTCAAAGGATCCTCACGACAGATGCCTCCAAACTGGGGTGGGGAGCACATTGAGACAATCTCTGCACTCAGGGTAGCTGGCCACTGATGGAGAGTCTCCAGCAAATCAACCTGCTGGAGCTCCGAGCCGTAGCCTTAGCCCTTTGGCCTTTTTGCCACCACCTGCAGCACCAGGCAGTGCTGGTTCAGACTGACAAGCAGGTGGTAATGTTTTACATAAATAAGCAGGGGGCATGGGTTTGACCCTGCTCTACCAGGAAGTGGTGAGCCTCTGCTCATATGCAAGCAGCAATGTGATTCTCCTGCAGGCATCCTAACTCGTGGGTCAGGACAACACTTGGCGGACCGGCTCAGCCAGGTCCTCCAGCCGCACGAGTGGAGGCTTGTTCCCAGGGTGACCAGCCAGCTCTTCCTGCACTGGGGGCTCCCAAGGGTGGACCTCTTTGCCAGTATGGCCAATGCACAACTGCCCTGCTTCTGTTCCCAGCAGCCACACCCTTCTGGGTGGCGGCTGATGCCTTTCTGATCTCTTGGGCGGAGGGCCTCCTTTACACCTTTCTGCCTATACCATTGGTAGCCAAGACCCTGCTCAAGGTCCAGTCTAAAAAATAAGATGGGAGAGTTAGAATATATAGCATTAAATGAGAAGTTAGATATGATTGGTATCTCAGAGACATGGTGGAAGAAAGACAACCAGTCGGACACTGTGATACCTGGGTACAAATTATATCGCAATGATAGAGTAGATCAAATTGGTGGAGGGGTTGCGTTCTGTGTTAGAGAGGGCATAGAGTCAGACAGAATCAAGGTTTTACAGGAAACAAAAGACATGGTAGAATCTCTATGGATTGAAATTGCATGTAAAAAGGGGAAGGCGATAGCAGTGGGGGGTGTACTACCGAATGCCTAGCCAGAATGAACAAATGGATGATGAAATGCTCAAAGAAATCAGGGAAGCTAATAATATTTATAGCACAGACTAATAGATAATTTCAATTTCACCGGTATTGACTGGGTCAGTGTTACTGCAGGACATGCTAGGGACATAATGTTTCTAGATGAAATAAATGACTCTTTCTTGAAGCAGCTGGTTCATGAATTGACCAGAGGGGAAGCCATTTTGGACCTGGTCCTTAGTGGAATACCAGATCTGGTGCAAGAGATAAGGGTGTTGGGGCCACTTGGCAATAGTGTTCATAGCATGATTGCATTTGATTTAATAAATGGAGGAAGGATGACAAGGAAACCCACAGTATTACCTTTTAACTTTAAAAAGGGAGGAAAACAGTTAAGAAAAATCTAAAAGTAGCAGCTGCAAAAGTTAAAGATTTACATCAAACATGGATGTTTAAAAATACTATCTTGGAATCCCAGACCAGCTGTATTTCATGCTTTAAGAAAAGTGGAAGGAAATCTGAAAAACTACCAGCATGGTTTAAAGGTGAGGACAGAGAGGCTGTTGTAGCCAAAAAAGTATCTTTAAGGAAATGGAAAAAGGAGCCGAATAACGAAAACTGGAATCAACATAAGCACTGGCAAGTTAGATGCAAGGAATTGATAAGGCAGGTAAAGACAGAATTTGAAAAAAATATTGCCATGGAAGCAAAAACACTTAAAATAAACTTTTAAAAATACATTCATAGCAAAAAAAATTGTGAAAGAGTCAGTTGGACCACTGGATGATAGAGGGATAAAAAGGGCACTAAGAGGGGACAAGGCCATAGCAGAGAGACTGAATGAATTCTTTGCTTTGGTCTTTACTGAAGAATATGTAGGGAAGTTACCTATACCTGAAATGGTATTTAAAGCTGATGCCGCAGAAGAATTGAGAGATATTGATAAATCGGGAAGATGTATTAGAACTATTTGATAAACTGAAGAGTAGCAAATGACCTGGACCGGATAGTATAAATCCAAGGGTGTTGAAAGAATTGAAATATGAGATTGCACACCAACTGTTACTAATCTTTGAACTATCATTAAAATCATCAGTAATACCTGAAGATTGGAGGATGGCCAATGTAACGCCAATTTTTAAAAAGGGTTCCAGGGGTGATCCGAGAAACTAGAAATCGGTCAGTCTGACGTCAGTACCGGGAAAAATGGTAGAAACCATTATAAAGAACAAAATTTCTGAACATATAGCTAGTCATGGTTTAATGGGAGACAGCCATTAATGCTTTAGCTAGGGAAGGTCTTGTTTTACTAACCTGTTATATTTTTTTGAAGGTGTAAATAAAGAGGTAGACAAAGATGGGTCGGTCGATGTAGTGTATCTGGATTTTCAGAAAGCCTTCAACAGGATCCCTCATGAAAGACTTTATTCAGAAAGGACAGGGTAGGAAGAAGGGGAGGAGGAGTGGCACTATATGTAAAAAAATAATATTAAAGCTTTGGAATTACAGAGCTTAGAAGGGAGAGAGGAGGCACAGTAGGATAAACTAGAAAGAGGGAAAGAGAAATCTATTTGCATTGCATTCTGGGGAAAAGAAGGGCTCTTCCGAAGGGATGTGCTTCACCTTAACTGGGATGGAACCAGGCTACTGGCAATAACCTTTAAAAAGGAGACAGAGCAGCTTTTAAACTAGATAATAGGGGAAAGCCGACAGTTGCCCAAGAGTACATGGTTCGGAAGAATGTATCCTTGAAGAATACTACCAAAAGCAGAGAGGTTCCAAAAAAGAGTAAAGTAGCCCAAATGCCCTCGAGTATGGAGCCGACAGAGCTTAAAGATCCCAAATTACCCATGCCTACCAATAGCCAGATGAATATGAATAAAATACAGTCTCTAAAATGCTTGTATGCAAATGCTAGAAGTTTAAAAAATAAGATGGGAGAGTTAGAATATATAGCACTAAATGAGAGGTTAGATATGATTGGAATATCAGAGACATGGTGGAAGGAGGACAACCAGTGGGACACTGTGATATCTGGGTACAAACTATATCGTAATGATAGAGCTGATCAAATTGGTGGAGGGGTTGCACTCTATGTTAGAGAGGGCATTGAGTCAGAAAGGATTAAAGTTTTGCAGGAAACAAAATTTGTTGTAGAATCTATATGGATTGAAATTCCATTTAAAAAGGGGAAGGCGATGGCAGTGGTGGTATACTATCGACCGCCTAGCCAGAATGAACAAATGGATGATGAAATGCTCAAAGAAATCATGGAAGCTAACAAATGTTACAGCACATTAATAATGGGTGATTTCAATTACCCCGGTATCGACTGGGTCAGTGTCACAGCAGGACATGCTAGGGAGATTTAAATTCCTAGATGAAATAAATGACTGCTTCTTGGAGCAGCTGGTTGATGAACCGACCAGAGGGGAAACCATATTAGGTCCTAGTCCTTAGTGGAACAGCAGATCTAGTGCAAGAGATAAGGGTGTTGGGGCCACTTGGCAATAGTGATCATAGCATGATCGCATTTGATTTAATTTATGGAGGAGGGATAGTAAGGAAATCCACAGTACTACCTTTTAACTTTCGAAAGGGAGACTATGATAAAATGAGGAAAATAGTTAAGAAAAAACTAAACGGAGTAGTTGCAAAGGTTAAAGACTTGCATCAAGCTTGGGTGTTGTTGAAAAATACTATTTTGGCAGCCCAGACCAGCTGTATTCCACGCTTTAAGAAAAATGGAAGGAAGTCCAAAAAACTGCCAGCATGGTTTAAAGGTGAGGTCTGAGTAGGATGATGTTGCCAAAAAAGCATCTTTCAGGAAATGGAAAAAAGAGCCAAACGATGAAACCTGGAAACAGCACAAGCACTGGCAAGTCAAATGCAAGGCATTGATAAGAGGCAAAGGGAGAATTTGAGAAGAAGCTTGCTGCGGAAGCAAAAACGCGAAATAAAGACTTTTTCAAGTACATTCGTAGCAAAAAACCTGTCAGAGTCAGTTGGTCCATTAGATGATAGAGGGGTTAAAGGGGCACTAAGAGGCGACAAGGCAATAGCGGAGAGACTGAATGAATTCTTTGCTTCGGTCTTTACTGAGGAAGATGTAGGGATGTTACCCATGACTGAAGTGGTATTAAAAAGTGCGGAAGAATTGAAGGAAATATCGATACATCGGGAAGATGTATTACAACTATTAGATAAACTGAAGAGTAGCAAATCACCTGGGCTGGATGGTATACATCCAAGGGTGTTGAAAGAACTGAAATATGAGATTGCAGACCTGCTATTAGTAATCTGTGAAATTTCATTAAAATCATCTGTAATACCTGAAGATTGGAGGATCGCCAATGTAATGCCAATTTTTAAAAAGGGTTCCCGGGGTGATCCGGGAAACTACAGATCGGTGAGCCTGACGTCCGTACCAGGAAAAATGGTAGAAACCATCATAAAAAACAAAATTTCTCAGCAAGTAGATAGTCATGGCCTAATGGGAGACAGCCAACATGGCTTTAGACAAGGAAGATCTTGTCTTACTAATCTGTTATGTTTTTTTGAAGGTGTGAATAAACAGGTGGACGAAGGTGATTCGGTTGATATAGTGTATCTGGACTTTCAGCAAGCCTTTGGCAAGTTCCCTCATCAGAGACATTTGGCAAAACTAAAGTGTCATGGGATAGGAGGCAGTGTACTATTGTGGATCATGAAAGCAGAGGGTAGGGCTAAATGGCCAATTTTCCCAATGGAGAAAGGTGAATAGTGGTGTACCCCAGGGATCTGTGCTGGGTCTGCTGCTTTTTGACATATTCATAAATGACCTGGAAAAGGGAATAACGAGTGAGGTTATCAAATTTGCAGATGACACAAAACTATTTAAAGTTGTTAAAACCCAAGAGGATTGTGGAACATTGCAAGAGGATCTTGATAAATTGGAAGACTGGGCATAAAAATGGCAGATGAAATTTAATGTGGACAAGTGCAAAGTTATGCACCTAGGAAAGAACAACCCAAACTATGGTTACACGATGCAAGGTTCCACATTAGGAACCACCACCCAGGAAAAAGATTTAGGCGTCATTTTGGATAACATGTTAAAACCCTCGTTCCATTGTGAAGCGGCGGCCAAGAGAGCAAATAGAATGCTAGGTATGATAAGGAAAGGAATGGAAAACAAAAGATATTATAATGCCTCTATATCGTTCCATGGTGAGACCACACCTTGAATATTGTGTGCAATTCTGGTTACCGTATCTTAAAAAGGATATAGTGTTATTAGGAAAGGTTCAGAGAAGAGCCACCAAAATGGTAAAGGGGATGGAAGGATACTGCTATGAAGAAAGGCTAAAAGGGTTAGGGCTCTTTAACCTGAAAAAGAGACTGCTGAGGGGAGATATGATAGAAGTCTGTAAATTAATGAACAGAGTGCAACGGGTAAACGTGGATCGATTGTTTACGTTATCAGAAAATAGAAAGACTAGGGGACATGGAATGAAGCCACAGGGTAAACTATTTAAGACTAATAAAATAAAATATTTTTTCACTTAACTCGTAATCAAACTCTGGAATTTGTTACCGGAGGAAGTAGTAAAGGCTGTTAGTGTAGCTGGGTTTAAAAAAGGTTTGGACAAGTTTCCTGGAGGAAAGGTTCCTAAACCATTATTAAGAAGGGACCCAGGATATCAATGCTTGACCCAGTACAAGCATTGTGGAACCTGTGTCTTTTGGGGAAACTGCTAGGGGCGTATGACCTAGATTGGCCACTGTTGGAAACAGGATACAAGGCTTGATGGACCTTGGTCTGACCCAGTATGGCATATCTTATTTGATATACAGACCTCCCTCACAAGAAGAAGAGGTGGGCAGAGAGTTAATTAGAAACATAGAAACATGATGACAGAAAAAGACCACAAGGCCCATCTAGTCTGTCCTTCCATAACAACAACTACAACAGTCCACTTTTTACCTCTAGAGATCCTCTGTGTTGGTCCCATGCTTTTTTGAATTCAGTTACTGTCCTCATCTCTACCACCTCCACTGGGAGACTATTCCACGGATCCACTACTCTTTCCATAAAGAAATATTTCCGCATATCACTCCTGAATCTATCTCCCTTCACCCTCATCCCATGTCCCCTCGTAGCAGAACTTGCTTTCAATTGAAAGAGGCTCTCCCTGAACATTTATGCCACGGAGGTATTTAAACATCTCAATCATATCACCTCTATCCCGCCTTTCCTCTAAGGTGTACATATTAAGATCCTTAAGTCTGTCCTCATATGCTTTATAATGAAGACTACTAATCATCTTAGTAGCAACCCTCTGCACCGACTCCATCCTGTTCACATCCTTTTGAAGGTGCGGTCTCCAGAATTGCACACCATACTCCAAATGAGGTCGCACCAAAGACTTATACAGAGGCATTATCACCTCCTTTTTTCTGCTAGCCATTCCTCTCCGTATGCACCCAAGCATCCTTCTAGCTTTTGCCGTCGCCTTTTCTACCTGTTTAGCTACTTTAAGATCATCGGACACAACTACGCCTAGGTCCCGCTCTTCTTTAGTGGACAAAAGTACTTCACCTCCTATGGTGTATTGCTCCCTTGGATTGCTGCAGCCCAAATGCATGACCTTACATTTTTTAACATTAAATCCCAGCTGCCAAATTCTAGACCATTCTTCAAGCTTAGCTAGATCCCTCCTCATGTTATCTACACCTTCCTGGGTGTCTACTTTATTGCAGATTTTGGTATCATCCGCAAAGAGGCAAACCTTACCCGACAGCCCTTCCGCTATATCACTAACAAAGATGTTAAAAAGAATCGGACCAAGGACAGATCCCTGGGGCACACCACTGGTAACATCCTTCTCCTCAGAGTGAGCTCCATTTACTTGTACTCTTTGTCGCCTCCCACCCAACCAATTTCTAACCCAAGCAGTAACTTTAGGGTCCATCCCTAGGGTGCTCAGTTTGTTTATAAGTCGCCTGTGAGGAACAGTGTCAAAGGCTTTACTGAAATCTAAATACACCACATCTAGAGCTCTCCCTCGGTCCAACTCCCTGGTCACCCAGTCAAAGAAATCAATCAGATTTGTCTGACAAGACCTGCCTCTGGTGAATCCATGCTGCCTCGGATCCTGTAATCCGCTGGACTCCAGAAACCTCACTATTTTCTCTTTCAACAACGTTTCCATTAATTTACTCACCACTGAAGTTAAACTAACCGGCCTGTAGTTTTCAACTACATCCTTACTTCCGCTTTTGTGTAAAGGCACCACATGAGCCTCTCTCCAGTCCCTTGGCACCACTCCCGACTCCAACGAGGCATTGAAAAGGTCAGTCAGTGGAGTTGCTAGAACGTCCCCAAGTTCTCTCAGTATTCTAGGGTGTATCCCATCCGGTCCCATCGCTTTGTCTACTTTAAGTTGAGCTAGTTTCTCACGAACACAGTCTTCTGAAAATTGTTCAAGATGTCCCTCGCTTCTGTTCTTATTTGAGGTCCTGCTCCTGGTTCTTCATCTGTGAACACAGAACAAAAATATTTGTTAAGCAATTCCGCTTTATCCTTATCAGCTTCTACATATTCCCCCCCTGTACCCTTGAGTCTGACAATACCACTTTTGCCCTTCCTCTTCTCACTAATATATCTGAAAAATGTCTTATCTCCCCATTTTATTGCATTGGCTATTTCCTCCTCCTTTTGAATCTTTGCCTTCTTGACTACTTTGCTAGCTTCTCTAAGTTTTTCCAAATACAGATGCCTGTCTTCCTTTCTCTGTGATCTCTTGTATTTCATGAAGGCCTCCCTCTTTTTCTTCACTTTTTCAGCTACTTCCTTCGAAAACCATAGCGGTCTCCTGTTCCTTTTGCCTTTATTTACCATTTTAACAAAAAGGTTGGTTGCCTTTAAAATACCCCCTTTCAGTTTTGCCCACTGTTGTTCTACATCCCCCAGCTGTTCCCATCCCACTAATGACTCCCTGAGGTATTGGCCCATCTTCGCAAAGTTAGTCTTCCTAAAGTCTAAGATCTTTACCTTGGAATGGATTCTAACAGCCCTAGTCCTAATACTGAACCACACCATCTGGTGATCACTGGATGCAAAATGATCTCCCACTACAACATCAGAAACACTTTCACCATTGGTAAGCACCAAGTCCAGTATGGCCCCTTCACGTGTGGGGTCTGTTACCAATTGCCTGAATAGTTCTCCCTGTAGAGAATCCAGGATCTCCTTACTCCTAGATGATACTGCAGCAGGAAAGTGCCAATCAACATCTGGCATATTGAAATCTCCTAGCAGTAGCACTTCCCCTTTCCTAGCAATGCTGCGTATGTCTTCAATTAACTCTCTGTCCACCTCTTCCTCTTGTGAGGGAGGTCTGTATATCACACCAATGCAAATAGATTTCTCTTTCCCTCTTTCTAGTTTAACCCACAATGCCTCCTCTCTCCCTTTTAAGTGAAGACATAAGCAGCATTGCTAGGAATGGGGAAGTACTACTGATCGGGGATTTCAATATGCCAGATGTTGGTTGGCAGATTCCTGCTGCAGTATCATCTAGAAGTAAGGAGATCCTGGATTCTCTACAGTGAGAACTATTGAGGCAATTGGTAACAGACCCCACACGTGACGGGGCCATAATGAACTTGGTGCTTTCCAATGGTGGAGATCATTTTGCATCCAGCGATCACCAGAAGGTGTGATTCAGTATTAGGACTAGGGCTGTTAGAATCCATTCAAAAGTTGGGGTCTTAGACTTTAGGAAAACTAACTTTGCTAAGATGGGCCAATACCTCAGGGAGTCGTTAGGGGAATGGGAACAGCTGGGGGATGTAGAAAAACAGTGGGCAAAACTAAAAGGGGATATTTTAAGGGCAATCAACCTTTTTGTTAAAAAGGTAAATAAAAGGAAAAGGAGACTGCTATGGCTTTCGAAAGAAGCAGCCGAAAAGGTGAAGAAAAAGAGGGAGGCCTTCATGAAATACAAGAGATGACAGAGAGACGAAGACAGGCATCTATATTTGGAAAAACTTAGAGAAGCTAGCAAAGTAGTTAGACAAGCAAAGATTCAAAAAGAGGAGGAAATAGCCAATGCAATAAAATGTGGGGTTAAGACATTTTTCAGATATGTTAGTGAGAAGCGGAAGGTCAAAAGTGGTATTGTGAGATTCAAGGGTGATGGGGAAGAATATGTAGAAGCTGATGAGGATAAAGCGGAATTGCTTAACAAATATTTCTGTTCTGTGTTCACAGATGAAGAATCAGGAACAGGACCTCAGAAAACGCCCGTAAACAGGAACAGAAGCGAGGGGCATTTTGACCAATTTTCAGAAGACTGTTCGTGAGAAACTAGCTAAATTTAAAGTAGACAAAGCGATGGGACTGGATGGGATACACCCTAGAATACTGAGGGAACTTATGGATGTTCTAGCAGCTCCACTGAGTGACCTTTTCAGTTCTTCGTTGGAGTCGGGAGTGGTGCCAAGGGACTGGAGAGAGGCTCATGTGGTGCCTTTACACAAAAGTGGAAGTGAGGATGTGGTTGAAAACTACAGGCCGGTTTGTTTAACTTGGGTGGTGAGAAAATGATTGGAAACGCTGCTGAAAGAGAAAATAGTGAGGTTTCTGGAGTCCAGCGGATTACAGGATCTGAGGCAGCATGGATTCACCAGAGGCCGGTCTTGTCAGACAAATCTGATTGACTTCTTTGACTGGTGACCAGGGAGTTGGACCGAGGGAGAGTCATAGATGTGCTGTATTTAGATTTCAGTAAAGCCTTTGACACCGTTCCTCACAGGCGACTTATAAACAAACTGAGCACCCTAGGGATGGATCCTAAAGTAACTGATTGGGTTAGAAATTGGTTGAGTGGGAGGCAACAAAGAGTACAGGTAAATGGAGCTCACTCTGAGGAGAAGTAAGTTACCAGTGGTGTGCCCCAGGGATCTGTCCTTGGTCTGATTCTTTTCAACATCTTTGTTAGTGATATAGCGGAAGGGCTGTCGGGTAAGGTTGCCTCTTTGCTGATGATACCAAAATCTGCAATAGAGTACACACTCAGGAAGGTGTAGATAACATGAGGAGGGATCTACCTAAGCTTGAAGAATGGTCTAGAATTTGGCAGCTGGGATTTAGTGTTAAAAAATGCAAGGTCATGCATTTGGGCTGCAGCAATCCAAGGGAGCAATATAGTATAGGGAGTGAAGTACTTTTGTCCACTAAAGAAGAGCGGGATCTAGGCGTGGTTGTGTCTGATCTTAAAGTAGCTAAACAGGTAGAAAAGGCGACAGCAAAAGCTAGAAGGATGCTTGGGTGCATACGGAGAGGAATGGCTAGCCGAAAAAAGGAGGTGATGTCGCACCAAAGACATGCAGAGGCACTCTCGTTTGGAGTATTGTGTGCAATTCTGGAGACCGCACCTTCAAAAGGATATAAATAAGATGGAGTCGGTACAGAGGGTGGCTTCTAAATTGGTTAGTGGTCTTCATTATAAAGCATATGAGGACAGACTTAAGGATCTTAATATGTATACTTTAGAGGAAAGGCGGGATAGAGTTGATATGATTGAGACGTTTAAATACCTCCATGGCATAAATGCACATGGGGAGAGCCTCTTTCGATTGAAAGCAAGTTCTGCTACGAGGGGAGATGGGATGAGGGTGAAAGGGGATAGATTCAGGAGTGATATGCGGAAATATTTCTTTACGGAAAGAGTGGTGGATCCGTGGAATAGTTTCCCAGTGGAGGTGGTAGAGATGAGGACAGTAACTGATTTCAAAAAAGCATGGGACAAACATAGAGGATCTGTAAAGGAAAAAAGGGGACTGTTGTAGTTGTTGATATGGAAGGATAGACTAGATAGGCCATGTGGTCTTTTTCTGTCGTCATTTTTCTATGTTTCTATGACACTTGGTGAAATTAAAAATTCATGGGATAGGAGGCAGTGTACTCTTGTGGATGAGGAACTGGTTAAAAGATAGAAAGCAGAGGGTAAGGCTAAATGGCCATTTTTCCCAATTGAGAAAGGTGAATAGTGGAGTACCCCAGGGATCTACTGCTTTTTTACATATTCGTAAATGAACTGGAAATGGCAATAATTAGTGAAGTAATCAAATTTGCAAATGACACAAAATTATTCAAAGTTATTAAAACCCAAGAGGATTGTGAAATATTGCAAGAGGACCATAATAAATTAAAAGACTGGACGTTCAAATGGCAGATGAAATTTAATTTGGACAAGTTCAAAGTTATGCACCTAAGAAAAAACAACCCAAACTATGGTTACACGATGTAAGGTTCCACATTAGGAACCACCACCCAGGAAAAATATTTAGGGTCATTGTAGATTACACATTGAAACCCTCTGCCCAATGTGCTATGGTGGCCAAGAAAACAAATAGAATGCTAGTAATCATAAGGAAATGACTGGAAATAAAACAAGGGCTATTATAATTTCTCTGTATCATTCCATGGTGCAACCGTACCTCAAATACTGTGTGCAATTCTGATCGTATCTTAAAAAGGATATAGCAGAATTAGAAAAGGTACAGTGAAGAGCCACCAAAATGGTTAAGGGGATGAATGGATACTCCTATGAGGAGAGGCTAAAAATGTTAGGGCTGTTCAACCTGGAAAAAAGACGGCTGAGAGGAGATATGATAGAGGTCTGTAATTAATTATTGGAGTGGAATGGGTAAACATAGATTGATTGTTTACGCCATCAAAATGTAGAAAGACTAGGAGACATGCAGTGAAGCTAGAGTGTAACCCATATAAGACTAATAAGAAAATATTTTTTCACTCAATGCGTAATCAAAGTTTGGAATTCATTACCAGAAGATGTAGTAAAAACTGTTAATATAGCTAGGTTTAAAAAAAGATTTGGACAAGTTTCTGGAGGAAAGTTTCATAAACCATAATTAAGGGCACCTGGGAAATCCACTGCTTGTCCGAGTACAAGCATTTTGAAACCTGTGTCTTCTGGGGGAACTGCTAGGTATTTGTGACCTAGATTGCCCACTGTTGGAAACAGAATACTGGGCTTGACTTAGTCATATCCAGTATGGCATATCTTATGTTCTTATCCTGATGGCCCCACGATGGGCCAGACAGCTATGGTTTCCCCTGCCCTTCCGCCTAACTACAGTGCCCCCGGTTCCTCTAGGGTGCAATGCAGGTCTACTGATGCAGGAGGATGGCTCTCTCCACCCCAACCTGGGGTTTCTGACCCTCACGACCTGGCTGCTGAAAGCGTAGTTCTGGCCCCTTTCAATCTCTCTATTGAAGTGGAGGTCTTTCTCACTTCCTGCAAAACTTACACCTGTCAGGCATATGCTTTCAAGTGACAGAGTTCTTAGTCTGGTATGTGGAGTGTCAGGTCAACCTCTTCTCTTGCTCCATCCTGCTGGTGCTGCAGTACCTACTTCACTTGTCCCAGGCAGGGCTGAAGTCTAACTCTGTAAGAGTGCACCTCAGTGCTTTGTTTGTTTGTTTATTGGTTTGATATACCACCATTCAAATAATAGCATAGCGGTTTACAAAAACAGAATGTACAGGAAAGGCCAGGAAAGGAAAAGAAGTTACAATGTATGACAGGAAAGCACTCAAGCTCTTGTGGCGCATGACCATCTCATTGAGGGCAAAGCCTCTCTGCTCAAACCCTCATGTCTTGCTTCCTGAGGGGGTTCCTCTTATCGAAGCTGCCCGTTTGCCCACCGGCGGCAGAGTTGGAACATAACGTCATGCTCTCCAAGCTCGCTGCGACACCCTTTGAGCCTCTCGGCTCCTGCCACCTCAGATATCTCTCCTGGAATGTAGTGTTTCTCCTGGCTCTTACCTCTGTCCGCAGGGTCAGCGAGCTTCAGGCATTGGTGGCAGAACCATCATATACTAGATTCTACAAGAACAGAGTGATGCTCCGCATGCACTAAACGTTTCTACCCATGGTCGTATCTCCGTTACACCTTAACCAGCAGGTGGTGCTCCCAACCTTCTTCCCGTGGCCTCACGCGGACCTTTTTCAGGCCATTGCAGCCTCTGTAATGAATTTTCACTCCTTTCCCTTGTTGGAAATCTGCCGGACCCTCGGTCCACACTTTTGCAGCTCACTACTGCCTGGAGAGAGGGTCCTGTCATTTGTTTGGGGTATAGGCAACTCCTGCCCTCCGGCCCTTTGATGTGTTCAGGCTACTTGTGCATTGGCTCCTCGTTGGGCACTTGGGCCACTCGGGAGTCTGTTATCTCTCGACTCATTGCTGTTGCTCATGGTTCTCCCTTTTTCTGGTCACCTGTGTGCTTTTTACAGGTTTTTCTGTAGCCTGTAGCTAGGGATTTCCATAAGAGAGGACTGACTTCCTGCTTGTTTCTGGAGAAAGTGTAGTTACTCACCTGTAGCAGGTGGTCTCCTGGGACAATAGGAATCAGTGCTCACAACCCTTCCTCCTCCCCTTGGAGTTGCTTTTCTTTTTGCTGTCTTGTGCTATGATATCCTATTGAAGCAAGATGGCACCCTTGGACAGGAAGGGAACCACACATGTGTGGTACATCTCCCAAAGGCTTTCTTTGAAAGCTGGGGAGAGGTTACCGCGCGGGCTCCTTTGGCGCCGACATCACCCATATTTGAGGATTGATTCCTGCTGTTCCCAGAGAACACCTGTAACAGGTGAGTAACTACGCTTTCCATTGTCAAAGATGCAAGTGCAGGAGCTTTCTTAGTGGTGGCTCCCACTCTGTTGAAAGCTCCACCAGTTGAGCTTTGTGAATTGAATGATATTTTTTTTTTTTAGGAAAAAGATAAAAACACTTTTATTATCACAGACTTTTAATTAAGTGTAAATTTATGTTATGTGTTTGCCATTGTGTGTCCTCTTTGATTATTTGTAGCTCACTAAGAATTGTGGATTATGCGGACTATAAATGTAAGTAAGTAAAGTAAATACATTTTACTTCCACACTACAAGGGAACATTTTGAAGGAGGTGGAGACTTCCTGTAGCCACAGTTACGTGCTTGTACATATTACATGTTATGACCTCAGATAGAAGCTCTCTTTGGCACAGTGCAAGTGTTGAGATGTATCCATCGGCGGCAATCCCAGCCCCAATCAATCTGAGGAAGCAAAGGCCTGAGCCAGGAATTGAAACCAACACAGCAAATGAGCCGCTGCAGCCTGCCAAAGACTAGTATAGATTCTTGAATTGCTTGGTATAAGCAGCACCTAAATTTTCTTAGGTCAGGGTTTCCTAGTATCTATTCTTGTGTTCCTCGGCTTGGTCTGGTTTTCAGGATATCTACTTCATGTATTTATGAGCTATATTTGTATGCATCTGTTTAAAGGACTAGGTTAATTTGAATGTTTTTCATCACCAAAGCATGTTAAAATAATTTAGAACTATGTAGGACTAAAGCAGGTAAATACGAACACCGTTATAACATAATAAGTAGAACATAATGACAATTGGGGAATGTACAACAGTTTTAGAATACAATGATTAAAAAATAAGAACATAAGATATGCCATACTGGGTCAGACCAAGGTCCATCAAGCCCAGTATCCTATTTCCAACAGTGGCCAATCTAGGTCATACGTACCTAGCAGTTTCCCCAAAAGACACAGGTTCCACAATGCTTGTACTGGGTCAAGCATTGATATCCTGGGTCCCTTCTTAATAATGGTTTATGGACCTTTCCTCCAAGAACTTGTCCAAACCTTTTTTAAACCCAGCTACACTAACAGCCTTTACTACATCCTCCGGTAACAAATTACAGAGTTTGATTACACGTTGAGTGAAAAAATATTTTCTTTTATTAGTCTTAAATAGTTTACCCTGTAGCTTCATTGCATGTCCCCTAGTCTTTCTATATTCTGATAACGTAAACAATCGATCTACGTTTACCCGTTCCACTCCGTTCATTAATTTATAGACTTCTATCATATCTCCCCTCAGTCGTCCCTTTTCCAGGTTAAAGAGCCCTAAGCTTTTTAGCCTTTCTTCATAGGAGTATCCTTCCATCCCCTCTACCATTTTGGTGTCTCTTCTCTGAACCTTTTCTAATAACACTATATCCTTTTTAAGATACGGCGACCAGAATTGCACACAATATTCAAGGTGCGGTCTCACCATGGAACAATATAGAGGCATTATAATATCTTTTGTTTTATTTTCCATTCCTTTCCTTATGATACCTAGCATTCTATTTGCTCTCCTGACCGCCGCTGCACACTGGGCTGAGAGTTTTAACATGTTATCCACAATGACGCCTAAATCTTTTTCCTGGGTGGTGGTTCCTAATGTGGAACCTTGCATCGTGTAACCATAGTTTGAGTTGTTCTTCCCTAAGTGCATAACTTTGCACTTGTCCACATTAAATTTCATCTGCCATTTTGATGCCCAGTCTTCCAATTAATCAAGATCCTCTCGCAATTTTCCACAATCCTCTTGGGTTTTAACAACTTTAAATAGTTTTGTGTCATCTGCAGATTTGATAACTGGACCAAAACTATTTTTGCTCAAAACCAGTGCTAATTGAGGGTCACAAGTAAAGAATTAGGAAAATACTACTTTAGGTTATGATGGCAAGAGTTGCCAAACAGCAGGAATGTTCAAAACAAGTCATACTTGTTTAGGAATGAAATTTACAAATATCTTTTTTCCTTCATGAACAAGCAGGAAATAAGTGCTCACATATGGGTGATGTCACCGATGGAGCCCCACATGGAACGCTCCCCAGCTTCCAAAGGAAGCTTTTGGGAGGTTCACCATGCATGCACGCCTGCCTTCCTGCCTGCCATTGTGCCATATTCTCCCGCCATCTTTTTTCCACTGAGCCCCTAGGACATGTTCCTGCAGTCTGGATAAAAGTTTGAATTTCTTACTCTTGTGTCTGAACGTTTGCTCATTTTTTTTCACCCGTCTGTCATCAGTTATGTTTATGTTTATTTTAAATTTGATATACCGCTCAGGCCAGAGGCATTAGAGTGGTTTACAATACTATATCATTTGAGGAAAAAGGAAAAGAATGCCATTTATATGATAGGACAGAGAAGAGGATAGAGACAGTCAAACAGATAGTCATTTTGAACTTCTCTCCGAACAGATATTTGTTCAATTCTCTGAGGTCTAGAATGGGTCTGTGTCCTCCTGTTTTCTTTGGAATAGGGGGAGTAGAACCCTGTACCCTGCTGGAAGAAGGGTACTTCCTCTATTGCCCCTTGGGCAAGAAGTGTTGAGATCTCGTGATTCAGCAGATTGTGTCTGCAGAGGTCTGGGAATTGAACAGCCTTAGGATTGTAGGAGGGGGCATGCTATGAAAATGAAGCTTGAACCCCTCTCCTACAATGGACACAGTCCAATTTTCTGCTGTTATATGTCTTTTTCTTACACTTTGGGTGTTTTTTTTACAGTCGTTTTTTTGCACCTTTTGACATCTTTTTCTCCTTCGGGGGCTTTTTCTCGCTCATAGCTGTTTTTCAGTTCGATTTTGCCGAGGCAGTATTTTTCGACATATCTAAGCTTGTTAGCAGCTTTAAGAAATGCACCAAATGTGGCTAGACCATTTCTGCCATGGACTGCCATAATTGGTGCTTGCAATGTCTTGGACCACATCACCAGCCAGTGTCTTTCGAGTTCTTCTTGCAGATGATGCATCAAGGACTGAAGGGTTGGGGAAAGCAGGAGTCCCTCTTCAGCTCATCTGATTCAGCATCCTCAGGCCTGACTCCCTCGTCCATGCCTGAGTTGACCAAGGGAAAAGAGGAGAGGGCTCAGTCGGAGCAGAAGAGTTCGAGTGGTGAGGGGAGACCCTCTGCAGAGGCCCCATCAACGTCACAGGGGGAAAACAAGATCTGTGTGCAGTGCCACTGCAGCCCCTCTTGGCACGTGACGGCCAGCGAGAGATGGGAATGGCCGGCCAAGCTTCCTCAGCAGGAGGACCCGACCCAGGTGGCGGAGTCTACTTCCAATGCCCAGGAGGGTAGCCGGATGTCTCCCAATGCTCCAATCATCGTGGAGTCCCCACCTGAGAGGTCACCAGCTATGTCCATTGCTGCGGCATTGTTGGTGGTTCTGGAGGACTGCTATGAGCCCTGGAAGCTCACTTGGTGGTGGTAGAAGCCCTGCAGAATGCAGGCTTCGTGGCACGGAGAGCATTATCACCACACTGTCTTCTAGCCTATCCCGGAGACCCATGCCCTGCCCATCATGGCTGGGACATCGGGTGGAAGATCGGTATCGACTCCAGTGGCTGGAGCCATCTCCCTCTTCAGTGTTTCGGAGTCCACGGCCCTGGGGCTTCCATCGGTATGCTGAGTACAAGGAGATGTCCATCCTCTTCTGGCTCATGCAGTTGGCATTCAGAGGAGACTTGGAATTACTTTGATTTTCTCTTGGAATCTGAATAGGAATGGAAAACCAAGGCAGAATCTCAATGGTGTCAGACCTTCGGTACCCTGATCTCCCATCTGACTCAGGATTTTGTTCAAGACTTGGCCAAGACCAACCCCTTTTCTCTGGACTCAGGAGGAGGAGCTGAAGGTGTAAGAATTGTAACTCCTCCAGTACCCCTCAGCACCCCGTGAGGCAATGGCTCTCCCCGTCCACCTTGTCCTGCAAAGGCTGCTGCTGTTGCTGTGGGAGAGCGCCTCTTACACTTCCAGTGGTCAGCCACCGGCTCAACTCCTTGTACTGGGTCCAGAAGGCTCCAGGGTTCTAGAAGCCTCAATTGCCTCACAATTCCATTGTGGTTGAGTGTGCTTTGAAGCATGCAAAGAGTGCTAAAACACACTCCTCAGTGCTGCCCACGCGGGAGGCAATGACCATGGACTCCTTTGGGAGGAGGTGCTTCCAGAGCTCCATGCTGATAGCCCAGATCCTGGCCTACCAGACTTACATGGCCATGTTCCTCAAGGATGTTATGCTTTACATAAAGGACTTCGCTACCCTTGTTCCTGAGGGTTTCTGCATGCCCCCTCTTTTCCACAGAAGGTTAGGAACCGCATCACATAGGGGGACATCTCACGTTTTTTGCCCACTGGTGGCCCAGCATTACCACTGACATCAACGCCTAGGCACGTCAGGTGGTAAAGGAGGGCTACCTCCTTCACTTCCACCAGACTCTACCCTCGTACTTCCCAGATGAACTTGATCCTACCCATCGGAACCTCCTTCAAAGGAAGCTCACAGCTCTTCTGACCAACAGGGCGGTGGAGCTTGTCCTTTTGCCTCAAAGGGGCACGGGGTTCTACTTCTGCTACTTCCTGGTTCCCAAGAAGATGGGCAGGTTGCAACTCATTCTGCACCTATGTGATCTCAACTGTTTCTTAATGAAGGAGAAGTTCATAATGGTATCTCTTGGAACGTTGCTGCCTTACATCCACCAGGGAGACTGGCTATGCTCCTTGGATCTCAAAGATGCCTATACTCACATCCTGATCCACTCCTTGCATCGGCAGTACCTCCGCTGTACACAAAAGTGGAAGTAAGGATGTGGTTGAAAACTACAGGCCGGTTAGTCTAAATTAGACTCTGTGGTGAGTAAATTATTGTAAACGCTGCTGAAAAAAAATAGTGAGGTTTCTGGAGTCCAGTGGATTAAAGGATTGGCAGCAGCATGGATTCACCAGAGGCAGGTCTTGATTGATTTCTTTGACTCGGTGACCAGGGTGTTGGACCGAGGGAGAGCCCTAGATATGGTGTACCTGGATTTCACTAAAGCCTTTGACACTGTTCTGCACAGGAGACTTATAAACAAACTGAGCACCCTAGGGATGGACCCTAAAGCTACTGATTGGGTTAGAAATTGGTTGAGTGGGAGGCAACAAAGGGTATAGGTAAATGGAGCTCACTCTGAGGAGAAGGAAGTTACCAGTGGTGTGCCGCAGGAATCTGTCCTTGGTCCGATTCTTTTTAACATCTTTGTTAGTGACATTGCAGAAGGGCTGTCTGGTAAGGTTTGCCTCTTTGCAGATGATACCAAAATCTGCAATAGAGTAGATACCCAGGAAGGAATAGATAACATGAGGAGGGATCTAGCTAAGCTTGAAGAATGGTCGAGAATTAGGCAGCTGAGATTTAATGCTAAAAAATGCAGGGTCCTGCATTTGGACTACAGTAATCCAAGGGAACAGTACAGTGTAGGAGGTGAAGTACTTCTGTCCACAAAAGAAGAGTGTGATCTGGGCATGATGGTGTCTAACGATCTTAAAGTAGCTAAACGGGTAGAAAAGGTGATGGCGAAAGCTAGAAGGATGCTTGGGTGCATAGGGAGAGGAATTGGCAGCAGAAAAAAGGAGGTGATAGCGTCTCTGTATAAGTCTTTGGTGCGACCTCGTGTGCAAATCTGGAGACCACACCTTCAAAAGTATATAAACAGGTCGGAGTCGGTGTGGGTGGCTACTAAAATGGTTTGTGGTCTTTGTTATAAAGCATATGAGTATAGACTTAAAGATCTTAATATGTGTGCATTAGAGCAAAGGCAGGGTAGAGGAGATATGATAGAGTTTAAATATCTCCATGACATAAATGTACAGGAGGAGAGCCTCTTTCGATTGAAAACTCTGCATTGAAGAGGCATAGGATAAAGGTGAAAGGGAATAGGCTCAGGAGTAATATGCGGAAATATTTCTTTATGGAAAGAATTGTAGATGCATAGAATAGACTCCCAGTGGAGGTGGTAGAGATGAGGACAGTATCTGAATTCAGAAAAGCATGGGACAAACAGAGTATCGCAAAAGGAAAAGGGGGGACTATTATAGTAGTTGATATGGAAGGGCAGACTAGATAGGCTATGTGGTCTTTTTCTGCCATTATGTTTCTATGTTATCGGAGGGTGTCACTACCAGTACTAGGTCCTCCCGGTTGATCTGGCGTCCACTCCCAGGATATTCACAAAATGCCTGGTGGTGTTCGCTGCCTTCCTATGACTGCAGGGTATGTTTGTCTTTCCATACCTAGACTACTGGCTGATAAGGGGAAGGTCCCCGGACGAGATACAACAAACCCTGCATCGCACCATCCAGCTCCTGGAGATCTCAGGTTTCATGGAAAACTATCCCAAATCCCTTCTGCAGCCCACCCAATGCCTGGAGTTCATCAGGGCTCTCCTCGATACCACTCAGGCCCAGGCCTTTCTTCCGCCCTATAGGGCTCAAATCCTCTCCGTCTTGGCATAGGAGAGCCAATCCTCTCCAACTGTCTTGACTTGGCGAATGCTCTGCCTCCTGGGGCACATATCATCCATGGTCCATCTCCACATGCATCAGGCCCAGTCGGCTCTGTGCACTCAAAGGGAGCAGGCAATGGGATGCCTGTTGGACAGTATATGGGTCACCCTGCTGCCCTCCCGCTCCCTCACCTGGTGACATCGATCACGCAATCTTCTGGCGGGGCTCCACTTTCAGGATCCCCTGCATCAGCAGGTCCTCACCACGGATGCCTCCAAACACAGAGGCATTAGAACAGTTTTCATCCCATTAGAACAGTTTTCAGTCCCAAGGTTTCTTGTCGCAGGAGAGCCAGCTCCAAATCAATTTTCTCGAGCTCCAAGTGGTTGCGAACACCCTGCGAGTCTTCCAGCACTACCTGATGAATCAGGTTGGCCTGGTTTGAATGGGCAATCAAGTGGTGATGTTCTACATCAACAAACAGGGTGGCATGGGGTGGAAGCAATCAGACTCTTGAATTTTGCAAACTGGTGGGGTATGCTTCTCCAGGCCATCTACCTCCCAGGGCAGAAAAATGTCCTTTTGGACCAGCTCAGAAGGATACTGCAGCCTCACAAGTGGACCTTCAGCCCCCTAGTGGCATGGGATATCTTCTGGAAGAGGCGCACCCTCTGGTGGACCTCTTGCTCAACTATCGAGGTTCTGCTCCAGGATTCCTTGCCGTAACCACCTTGCAACTGATGCATTTCTCCTCCACTGGGGCGAGGGCGTGCTTTATGCTTACCTACCCACGCCCCTGGTGGCCAAGGCCCTCTTCAAGATCCAAACAGACAGGGCGGCAATGATCCTTATTGCTCCACACTGGCCCCGGCAACCAAGATATCCCCTGCTGCTCTGCCTTTCTCAGACGCTGCCCATTCCTCTGGGTTTCACCCCGGAGCTGATATCTTAGAGCAGCAGGACCCTCCTGCATCCCAATCTGAAGTCATTGACTCTGACAGCTTGGATGCTGAAAGGATAGCCCTCGCTCAGCACCACTTTCCTAGGGACATTGAGGATGTCGTCCTCACATCCCGTAAGGATTCTACCAGGTGAGTTATGCCTTCAAATGGCACAGGTTCTCAGTCTGGTATGCAGATAGAAGTTTCATTCAATTCTCCTGTCCCATTCAGGTGATCCTGCAGTACCTTCTGCACCTCTCCAGGGCTGGATTAAAGTCCACTTCTGTCAGGGTGCACCTAAGTGCCCTGGCGGCCTACCATCATGAGGTGGATGAGCGTTCCCTGTCAGTTCATCCTCTCATTGGCCACCTCATGCAGGGCCTCTTGTATTCATGGCATCCCATTGGCTCACCAGCGGCGGCCTGGGACCTAAATGTGGTTCTGGGGAAGCTTATTGACCCTCCTTTTGAACTACTGGCTTCCTACCATCTCAAGTACCTTTTGTGGAAGATTGTCTTCCTTCTGGCGCTCATGTTAGCACGCAGGGTTAATGAACAGCAAGCGCTGGTGTTTCATGTCTCTTACACTAGGCTTCATCGGAACAGGGTGGTTCTTTGCATGCACCCCAAGTTTCTTCCTAAGGTAGTTTTTCCCTTTCACTTTATCCAGGAGGTGGTTCTTCCCACCTTCTTTCCAAGGCCACATTCAACCAAGGTGGAAGCCTCTCTTCATACCTTGGATTGCAAATGGGCTTTGGCTTTCTACCTGGATCGGACGACGGTTTATCGCCGCTCCTCTCAACTGTTTGTTTCTTTTGAGCCCAACAGACTTGGTGTGGCGGTCTCTAAGCGCATCCTTTCCACCTGGATAGCTGACTGCATTTCCTTTGACTATACTCAGGTGACCTTCCTCTGGGGTATCATGTGATGTCCCGTAACATTTGGGCTATAGCGGCCTCCGCAGCTAACCTTTGCTGTTTCTTCCTGCCGGAGATTTGTCAAGCAACCACCTGGTCCTCGATCCATTCCTTCAGAGCTCACTACTGCCTCGAAGAGGCCTCCCGGCACGACAGCGCCTTCATCCAGGTTGTCCTTTGGCTCCTCTTTGGGGAGCTTATGCGGGCTCCTTCCTTCCGGTTCTTTTGTATGTCCAGGCTACCAGAGAGTCAATTCCTTTACGGATGCTTGGGTTGTATCCTGATTCATTGGGGCCATTGGCGTCTTTCAGCTGCCATTCATGGTTCAATTTTTGAGTCGCCCATGGAGCGCACCGTGATGAATTAACAAAAAAGCGGAAACAATATCATTCCGACATATTGAAGCGGTCACTAAACAAGCCCCACGACCTCTTCAATATAGTGAAATCTCTCATAAGAGAACCTCCCGCAGACCAGTCACAGATGCCACACCCCCAGGCATACTCCAACTACTTACAGTCAAAAATGATCCAGACTACTACATCTGCAACCAACTACCTACAACCTGAAATGACCCAGGCTGGTGCAATCTCGAGCTCCGCGAAAAACAGCTCTCAGCATAACTTGCCCCAACCATCACCACTATCCAAATTTGAAAAAATATCACGCAAAGAGATTGAAGACACTATCGCTGCAATCAACCCCACTACCGCACCCAATGACCCATGCCCTGCTTTATGGATAAAGGAGTTACGATGCGACTTAAGCCAATATCTGAGCGAATTAATAAACCAATCTCTTACAACCGGATCGTTTCCACAAAGTCTGAAACAAACATCAATCAGACCACTGCTAAAAATAACAAGCTGGACCCAACGAAAGTGGAATCTTACAGACCAATTTCAAGTATTCCCATGCTTGCCAAAATAATTGAAAAGTTAGTACAGCGCCAAATCCAACAGCATATTGATACGGAAGCCCCACTGGATCCTTCCCAGCATGGGTTCAGAGAAGCACATGGGGTTGAAAACCCTCCTCACCAACCTATTTGACCATCTAGTCTCTGGAACCGACAAAACTCATCAAGGATTCGCCCTCATATTCCTTGACATCGCAGCGGCTTTCGACTCGGTGAGTCACGAGATCCTCATACAACGCCTCAGCAAGAAAGAAATTCAGGGAACAGCCCTAAAGTGGTGCAAGTCATACCTGACTAATAGATGGCAACATGTAAGGTCAGGCTCCACAACCTCCGAACCATTTTTACAAAACCAGGGTGTACCACAGGGCTCGTCACTATCTGCATTGATGTTTAACATCTACATGCAGCCCATATGTGCCCTAGCACGTTCATTCAAGGTCAACTGTCTAGCCTACGCAGACGACATCCTCCTCTACATCCCATTCAGGACCAACCAACCAGACCTCTCCCCTCTAACAAGATGTTTTGAGGCAGTAGCGGAATGGTTCAGCACACAAAACATGAGAATCAACTACAGTAAAACAGATGTCCTTTTCATCTCAAGGAACCAGGACTTCACCCCTCCTCTCTTTAAAAATCGGCAACACAGAACTGAAAACCAAACCCACAATACGCTACCTTGGCGTTACACTGGATCAACAACTGGATCTGAAAACCCACATAAAAAACACAGTAAAAACAGTATACATGAAAATAAGGACCTTAAACATCTCCGACCGCTACTTGACTTCAGTGACTACCGATCGATCTATCAGGCATTAATATTACCACATTTCGACTATGCCAACGTAATTCTACACGGTCTCCCTCAAGCAAAGTTAGCTCCTCTCCAGCTTGCAATTACCACTGCTGAAAGAGTACTAAAAGGGGCATCACGGAGAGAGCACATCACGACAGTACTGTTGAACCTCCATTGGTTACAGGTTCAAGCAAGAACCCTCCACAAAGTTCTAACCTTAACCTTCAAAGCCTCAAACACTCTGACCCCCACAGCCCTCAGCAAGATGATACATAAAGTACCACAGAACAGAAATAGAAGACCCATGATGCAAAACACCCTAGAGGTCCCAAAAGTAATAACAAAATGCACAAAAGCAACATCAAATAGGGCCTTTACGATTTACGCACCCAGAGCATGGAATGCTCTCCCCACCTCTATTCGAAACATCACTTACCTAACCCACTTCAGGAAGGCATTAAAGCAGCACCTGTTCACTACATACTACCCGGAATCCAGCCTTAATAACCATACATATGGCCCCTCAGACAATCACTCATTACAATTAAACAATCAGACTCAGCATGAAAAAGGATAGTCAACTGATCGCTCAGAAGTACCCACTGAAATAGAATTAAGACCCCCAGTGTAAATAAGATGTAGATATGTTCTACCTGAAATCAGGTACCAGTGTAATACAATGTAATACAATGCATATAGTTTCCCCCAGTTACTTCCAAGTTGATCTCCCTGTTTATTGTAAATACAACTCAAAGTTCCCTGTGTTGTATAGTTGATGTTAAATGTAAACCGCTCTGATCTAAAATAGAGCGGTATAGAAGAACTGTTAAATAAATAAATAAATAAATTATTATAGGTCTCAATAAGCTATAGCTGAAGAGTCCCATATGTGAGAACTGACTTCCTGCTTGTTCCCGGAGAAAGTGTAGTTACTCACCTGTAGCAGGTGTTCTCCAGGAATAGCAGGATTCAGTCCTCACTATTCTCTCCCCTCCATGGAGTTGTTTTTGTTTTTTGGCTCTATTAAGCTATGTCAGTTAGCGAGGGGAAATGGGTCTCTTGGGCGGGAAAGTGTCCACGCATGCGTTGTTTACCTCCCAAAGGCTTTCTTTGAAAGCTGGGGAGAGATTACTATGTGGGCTCCATCTGTGCTGACATCACCTATATGTGAGGACTGATTCCTGCTGTTCCTAGAGAATACCTGCTACAGGTGAGTAACTATTCTTTCCCTTACCTGGCTGACTGGCTGATAGTGACCCATGCTGGCCAGCATACGGCAGTCCACAGAGTTCACAGTTCATCTTCTTGAAGGGTTCGGCTTCCTGATCAACTATCCAAAGTCTCACCTCCAGCTGGTGCAGCAACTGGAGTTCATCAGCACTCTCATCGATACCACTCGGGTAAGAGCATTTCTGCTGGTGGACCGTCTGTATCATCTCATAGAGGTGGTGGGCATGTGGCAGCTCCAGTGCCACACCAGGGCCTGTGGGCTGCTGAGCAGCCTTGGACACATGATGTCCAAGGTGCATGTCACCCCTCAGGCCTGCAGCTGAATGCAGCAGGCCCTATGGACCTTGCGAACGCAATGGCAGCAAGGCCGCATATGGAACAGGGTTGTGGACACTGTGCCACTCGCACAGTCCTTGGAGTGGTGGCTTATGCCTGGATATCTGTGTTGGAGCCTTCTGTTCCAACCTGCAGCACCTTGCAAGGCTATTCACGATGGATGCCTCCAAGCTTGGCTGGGGCACGCACCTGGATTGTCTCCACACTCAGGATCTGTGGTCTGAGAGTGTGAGCCTCCATCAGATCAACTTCCTTGAGCTCCAGGCTATTGCAAATACTCTCTGTGCCTTTTGGGCACACCTGGTGAATCAGGTGGTCCTTATCTAGATAGACAATCAGGCGACCATATTCTGCGTGAACAAGCGTGGGGGTATGGGCTCGTACCTCCTCTGTTTGGAGGCTGTTCATCTCTGGAAGTTCACCATTCTTCATGACATGGATCTCACTATGACATATTTGCCTGGCGAGCTCAACATCCTGGTGGACCGCCTCAGCTGAGTGCTCCAGTAACATGTGTCTACACTCAAGAGAGAGGTGGTAGACTGGATCTATATTTTTGCTACCGCACAGAATGCCAAGGTAGCTTGGTTCTGCTCTGAGGCCGGCCAGCGATCATCTGGCCCCGGATGCTTTCCTTCTCCACTGGTGGGAGGTCATTCTCTATGCCTCCCCCCCCCCCCGATACTTTTCTCCACGAAGACGCTCCTGAAGCTTTGCACCGAGGGGAGATTCATGATTCTCATCACTCCCTATTGGTCTTGACAACTGTGATTCCTGCTACTGCTACAGCTCTCGCAGAGTGAGCCACTCTGCCTGGACTCTGACCCAGACCTTATCTCGCAGGAGAGTGGCTACTTGTTGTATCCCAACGTCTGCTCCCTGGCACTCATGGCATGGATGTTGAGCGGGATAGCCGTCGTGGAGCTCACCCTCCCTGAGGGCGTTACCGAGATTCTGCTGGCATCCCACAAGGATTTGACGCGTAAGACCTGCGTATTCAAGTGGCAGCAGTTTGCCATCTGGTGCACTTGTTAGGCACTGTACCCTTTTATCTGCCCCATGGACCGGCTGTTGGAGTACCCCTTGCACCTCTCCAATTCTGGGCTCAATTCCATTTTGATACGTGTTCACTTCAGTGCGATAGGGGTGTTCCATTGTGGCTGCAGGGGGAAGCCCATGTCTGCTCAGCCTCTGGTAGGCCGATTCAAGTAGGGCTTGCTTCTTTCAAAAGCTCCACAACTTGAACGTGGTCCTCGGCCAGCTCATGCGGGCTCCTTTTGAGCCACTGGATGCGTGCCCTCTGAAATATTTGACCTGAAAGGGCCTCTTCCTTGTGGCCGTCATGTCTGCCTAACATGCTAGTGAGCTCCAGTCTCTGGTCGCACACCTTCTGTACACCAGGTTTCACCAGAATTGGGTGGTTCTCTGCACACACCCCTGTTTTCTGCCAAAGGGGCTCTCTGCTTTTCACCTCAACCAGTCTGTTGTCCTTCCAATATTTTTTCCCCAGCCTCACGCCAGTCACTGTGAGGCAGCGTTTCACATACTAGATTGCAAGCATGCATTGGCCTTCTACCTGGAGCTCATGAAGGCGTGCCATCAATCCTTCCAGCTATTTGTCTCCTTCAACTCCAGTTGGCTGAGTGTCGCTGTTTTGAAGCATATGCTATCACTCTGGCTTGCAGATTGCATCACCCATGCATATTTTCTTGGCCGTGACATGTTCATGCGATGGCTACATCGTTAGCCAACCTCCGTTCTATCTCTACAGAGGAAATATGTAAGGCTGCGACATGGTCTTTGGTCTATACCTTTGCAGCCCATTACTTCCTGGATGGGGATTCCCGAGAGGACAGCAGTTTTGACCATGCCGTGCTTTAGTATCTCTTTGGGTCTTGAGGGTCAATTCCTGCCCACTGGCCCTTCTGTCAATCCAGGCTACGTGCTAAAATTTCTTTGGTCAATGTTGACTGTGGATAATGCATCAGATGAGTCCCTTGGTGGGACTACTTCTCTAGCCTTCCTGTCTTCTCCAGTTTTGGATGCTCAGTTGGGCTATTTTTTCTCCTTGGGTTACGGTAGACTGTAGCTTGGGAGTCCCATACATGAGGACTTCTTTCCTGCTTGTTCACGGAGAACCACCCGTTCCCTAGAGATTACGAGAAATGTCTCCTTACAGGATAGGGCCTGCAATCCTGAAATTTAGCAGGCCGAGCAGATAGCCATAAGAAAAACAGTCTTCAGGGTATCCTTGACCGAGACCCCATGGAGAAGCTCGAAGGGAGGACACCCCCCCCCCCCCCAAGGCTGACAGCACCAGATTAAGATCCCTAGCCAGGACCAGCGGCCGACTAGGATGCTGAAGGTACTTGACCACGCGCAAAAAACGGATGACATCTGCATTGGCCGCCAGGGACACACCCTGTGCTCGACTATTGTAACAAGCCAGAGCCGCCACCTGAACATGCAACGAGCCCAAGGCCAGACCTTTGTCCAGACCAGCTTGCAGAAAGTCCAGAATTGTGGAGATTGGTGCCCCAAGGGGACAGATGTCATGGTCTTCACACCAGGCCTCGAAGAGCCTTCAGACCTGAACATAGGCTAAGGAGGGTCGACCTGCATCGCACCTGCAATAGAGTCAAGATGACCTGCTTTGAATAGCTGTGGCATCTCAGCCGAGCCCTCTCAAGACCCAGGCCATAAGCAAGAACCGATCTGCCGCTGGCATCCACACTGGCCTCTGGGTCAGAAGGTACGGCACCTGAGGCAATCAAAGAGGCTCGTCTGCCAAAAGCTGCATTAAATCTTACCAAAGTCGCCAGCAACTTGTTCTTGGCTAAATCTAAGGGCCTTTACTCAGTCCTCATTCTTCTTGACCTTTCTGCTGTTTTTGATGCTGTTGACTACCACCTTCTCCTAGACACACTGTCCTCACTTGGTTTTAGGGGCTCTGTGCTGTCCTGGTTCTCATCTTATCTCTCCCATCACTCTTTCAGTGTTTGTTCTGGTGGTTCCTCCTCTACTGCTATCCCACTCTCAGTTGGAATACCCCAGGGGTCTCTTCTGGGTCCTTTCCTTTTTGCTGTCTATACCCAATCCCTTGGTACTCTCATTTCCTCCCATGGCTTTCAGTATCATTTTTATGCTGATGACTCTCAGATTTATCTATCTACACCTGATATTTCTCTGACACTCCAGGCCCATATCTCTGCCTGCCTATCAGACATTGCTGCCTGGATGTCTCACCACCTTTTGAAATTGAACATGACCAAAATTTAACAACTTATTTTCCCCCTAAACTCTCCTCCCTGCTTCCTTCTTTCTCTATCTCTGTAGATAACATTCTTCCCTCTTTTCAAATTCATGCTAAAGGCTCACCTCTTTGAGGCTGCTTTTGAGTCATGATCCCTTGTTCTTGTGTCTCCTTACCTTTCCCTGTTTGTACTCTTTTTCTCATTTATTGTATTGTCTGTCTTGATTAGATTGTAAGCTCTAACGAGCAGGGACTACCTTTATATGTATCTGCACAGGGTTGTGTATGCCTTGTAGTGCTATATAACTGATTAATAGTAGTAGTAGGAGAAAGCATAGTTACTCACCTGTAGCAGCTGATCTCCAGGAACAAGCAAGAATGTAGTCCTCACGTATGGTTGACATCGGGTACCAATGGAGCCCACTTGGGAAACTCCCCAGCTACCAGTAGGAAAGCCTTTGGGGAGCAGTCCACTGCGCCTGCGCTGCTGCCTTTCCACTCTTTTTTTTTTTAATTTTATTTTTTATTAATCCAACAACACTTGTAATTTACAAACACTCTTGGATGTTAATTATAATTATACTCCATACTTTTCCTTTTTTTTTAACAATAGTCTAATTACCTTCATTTACACATCAACATTCCCCTCCCAAATACCTTCCCCCTCCCTCCTCCCTCTTAATCTCTTAATCCCCACTTATATCTTTCCCCCAATTTCCCCCTCCCCTTATACCTTAGCTACCATGATTAATTGTCCCCCTACCCTCCTCCCTTCTCTCACTATGTCCTCTTCCCTCTATTTTCCCCCTCCCCTTCTATATACCTCTCCCCTTCTCCTTTTGCCAATCCGTATACCATTTCCACATCTCTCTATATTTTTAAAGTCTATGTTTATATGCTGCTATTTCACACATATACCTCAACATCTCCACCCTTTCCATTATGTCCTTTAAGGTTGGTGCAGCCTTCTGTCTCCACTTCACCATTATAGCCCCTCTTGCCGCCCCAATCCAATATCCCAGGAACATTTGTAGGTTCCTATCCCCCTCCTCTTGCAACTCATTTAATATCACCATTGTTGGCTTTAATGATACCTTTACTTTAGTGATTTTGTAGACCCTATCTTTGATTTCTCCCCACATTATTTGTACTTTCTTACAATCCTACAACACGTTTTCCCCCCAAAC
Source organism: Ichthyophis bannanicus (assembly GCA_033557465.1). Classification (NCBI taxonomy): domain Eukaryota; kingdom Metazoa; phylum Chordata; class Amphibia; order Gymnophiona; family Ichthyophiidae; genus Ichthyophis; species Ichthyophis bannanicus. The sequence goes on along the minus strand of CM066031.1, from coordinate 1,659,041,627 downwards.
CTCCTCCAACACTCCCCACTACCCTCCTTATTAATCACTGCTAATCTTTCCGGTATCCAATACATATGGTATCTTACTTTCAGGCTGTTTTCTAGATATGCAGTGCCCTGTGCTATTCTTCTACTCCATGTGTATATCTCCTGCCACCGTGCTCTGTCCCAATATCCCCCAGGCCCACTTTCATTGACCTTTGATCTCCCCCCCTCTCAGCTAACATCAATTCCCTATATATCTTAGATATCAAGCCCTTCCTACCACTCTGCTTTTCCATGAATTTTTTGAACCCTGTCACTTCACTCGTCAGATTTACCCTTATTTCCGTACTTCAGATATAATGTGATAGCTGCAAATATGCATAATAGTCTACCATACCATACCCATATTCTTTCTGAAGGTCTCCAAATTCCCATATCTCCCCTTTCCTATTAACTATTTGCCCCAACCTCCTCAATCCTTTACATCCCCATTCCCTATATCTCCTCCCTTCCCTCCCCGGCTGAAAATCTCCCATCCCCATTATTAAGGTCTCTTTAGAGTACCTTTTCCCTTCCATAAGCTTCCATTTAACTCTCAGCCAAATATTTTTTGTAAGTGCCCTATAGGGATTCCCCTCCCTATCCTCTTCTTTCCCCGCCTGTGGGTGTCAAACCCATGCATCCAGGCTATGCCCCTTATGCCCTTCCTGTTCCATATATGCCCAACTTCGCATTTCACCCTCCCCCTCCATGTATGCACTGCCTTGAGTTGTGCTGCTAAATAATATTTTTCCACACACGGTATACCCAAACCACCTTCCACTCTGCTGAGGAACATTGTATACCTATTTACTCATGGCGCTTTCCCCGCCCATATGAAATCCATTATCATATTTTGAATTTGCTTCAAATACCCTCTAGGGACCACACATGGGAGCGAACTAAACAAGAATAACAGCCTTGGGAGAATATTCATTTTTATCACTGCTATCCTCCCTAACCACCACAAGTACAACCCTTTCCATTTCTGTATTTATTATTATTTATTATTTATTTATTTATTACATTTGCTTATATACTGCACTATTCGGTATCAGCGCGGTTTACAATATAACAAAACGACCAATACAACATTCTGTTTGGTTTTACAAGGAACAGGAGTACCAACTTGGCTAACGGTTGAACTATATACAGAGATAATAATTACAACAACAGGGTTGTACTATATACAAGAGATAATAAATTGCAACAACAGGGTTGGGGTGAATGAATGAAATAATAATTACGTGGATCCAAATGAAATCCAGTGATCACTTTACGACGGTATGCGCCTGATCTGCAGGAAGGAGGCTAGAATATACGAACACTAGGGAAGGATTGTTTTCTTAGATAGGGTTACTTAGGCTCAGTTGTTGGCTGGGTAGTATTGGAGGAAGAGGTGAAATTTGATTGCCTTCCTGAATTGAGATAGGTCTACAATAGCTCGAATGTCTGGTGGTAGAGCATTCCAGTATTTGGGGACGTAGAGACTGAAAGCCCTATTTGCCGTTGTGTTGTTGCATTTAGTTAAGGACTTCGGGGTTATTAGTAGATTTAGGGTTGTTGACCTTCTGGATCTGTTGGGGGGCACTGTGTGGATAAGCTCAGTAAGTGCCATAGAAGAGAGGCAATTGATAGCCTTGAATGAGATGAGTAAGGTCTTGAATATAATCCTTCCGTGTATGGGTAGCCAATGAAGCTGCTTTAGAATAGGAGTCACATGGTCACTTCTGGAGGCACCGTGGAGGACCCTTGCTGCGGCATTCATGGCCAGTTGTAACGGGTTCAGTGTAGATTGAGGGAGATCTTGTAAAATGGAATTGGCAAAGTCAAAATGAGGCAGGATCAGAGCTTGGAATATTGTACGGAAATCATCTGGGTCCAGTAGGGAGCGCAGGTGTCTGAGTGAACGGATTTTGAAATACACAGCTTTGACTATGTTGCTTATGTGAGATTTCATGTCCAGATGTTGGTCTAGGGTGACCCCAAGGTATTTTATTGTTTCTTTGGTTTGCAATTCTGCTTCCTTGACTCTTACATGAGATGGTGGAATAAAGTCAGGGTCTCTTGAGATGAACAGTACCTCCGTTTTTTTTGTGCTGGATGCAGAGGTTTTGTGATTGTAGCCAATCTGATACCGCATTGAAGCACTCTACAAGTGGTGTAAGGTCCATTTGAACTGTTGAGAATGGCATGTATAAGAGAATGTCATCTGCATAAATCAGACAGCTCACGTTAAATGATCTGATGATATTGCAAATAGGTTGCATGTATATATTGAACAGTAGAGATGACAGGGAGGAACCTTGAGGCACGCCTTGTGTTTGATGAAATTGTTTTGATTCTCCTGATCCAGATTTTACATATTGCCATCGACCATCTAGATAGGACTTGCACCATTCTAGCGCAGTATTGTGGATTCCCTTCTCTTTCAGTCGGCCGAGGAGGAGCTCATGATGTACCGAATCAAAGGCCGCAGCAATATCTAGAAAGATGAGCACAAAACCTTGCCGGATGTTATCGATGCCTGTAATTATATTGTTGAAAAGGAAGGTGAGAAGGGTCTCGACTCCATGATACTCTCTGAACCCGTGTTGGCAGTGATCCAGGGGAGCTGTGGAGTCTATATGATCCTGAATTTGCCTTTGAACCTCTTTCTCAATTATCTTTGCTAAGAGTGGAATACTGGCTATTGGTCTGTAAGAATCGACCCTTTGGGGGTCAAGTTTGGGGTTCTTCAATAAGGGCCTAATAGAGGTTTGTTTGAGTGCTGTGGGGAAGGAACCAGTAGTGAAGGAAAGGTTTACCAGATTTGTGATGAAAATCTTTCCTCATCTCCCTCACCAATGGGACATAGTTCCACTCCCTTAAATGTTGAATATCCTTTCCCAATTGGATCCCCAGGTAACGGTATGTTTTCTTTACCCATTTGAACGTGAAACACTCATGTATGTACTGAGTTGTCCCTTCCGAGAGATTGAAGCCTAAAATTTCTGTATTTCCCAAATTTATTTTGTATCCTGCCCCTGCACTATATTGCTTAATTTCCTCCATTAGAATCAGTAACGAAAGAATAGGTTCCCACACCGTGAAGATCACATCATCTGCAAACAATGCTATTTTCGATTCCCCTGACCCACTTGTATTCTCTTAATATCGCCTTGCTGCCTTACCCTTTCTGCCAGGGGCTCTATCACCAAAGCAAATAATAGAGGCGATAGCGGATACCCCTGCCTAGTACCTCTTTCTAACTTAAATGATGCCGAGTAGCTACCGTTAACCCTTATCCGGGCAGTGGGTTCAGCATATAATGCCTTTATCTAACTTATGAATTTATTTTCCAGGACCAAGCAGGAGGTCAGTCCTCACATATGGGTGACGTCGGCGCCGACGGAGCCCTCGTGCGGAGCATTTCCCCAGCTTTCAAAGAAAGCCTTTGGGAATTGCAGCGTGCATGCGCAGTCCCCTTCCCGCCCAAGGGTGCCATCTTGCTCAGTCTTCTTTTTTCCGCGGAGCCCGACGGACGTAGTTCGTTTTTCCCCAAGGAAAATGTTGATTTTCCCTGTTTTTCTCTTTTTTCTCCGGTTCGACGCCGGATCCTTTTCCCGCTCGGACCGTTACGCCGGTATCGAGTCCTTTTCTATCTTTTTCGTTTTTTGTCCTTTGTGACTGGCGTTCGCGCCTTTTTTCTTTTTTCCCTGGCAGCCTGGTCTTTTGACCTAGCAGGGGCCCTTTTTCCCCCGATGGCTACCAGCGGGTTTAAGAAATGTGATCGGTGTAAGAAACTTATGTCTCTTACCGACACACATGACTGCTGCCTCCGTTGCCTCGGACCCGATCATGACCCGATGATCTGTGGTCCGTGTGGCAAAATGTCCTCGAAGACGTTGAGGAGTCGGCAGCACCAAAAGGATAGGATCTTTTCTGACTCTGTGTCCGGCCGGGCCCCGACCTCGTCAGAGGCCTCGACGTCTCGGGACTCCGGCCCCGAGCAGCGTCGGGGTTCCTCTGAGCGGGGGTCTCCTTCGCGGGAAAATCGCAGGAAGAAGAAACCCGCGGGGGCGTCGTCGGTGGACGCTCCTGGTTCCTCGAGGGCCGGGTTGCATAGCCCCGATAGACGTCCTGGGTCTTCGGAGTCGGAGAGGCCTGCCAAGCATCCTCGTGTCGAGATGGAGTCTCCTGGACACGTAAGTGCTGTTGTCCTCGTGGACTCTCCTCCGAGGGAGCCGACGTCGGGGTCCGAGTCGGGGGCTGCTGGGTCTCCTGAGCTCGGACTCAGGTTGACGGCCTTGGAGAGCAGCTTCGCTGCCTTCATGGAACAGCAGCGGGCATTGATCGCCGGTCTCACCGGTGCATCTGCCCCGACCACCAGGACCTCGACGTCCAAGTCGACCCCGGAGGCCGAGCCGATCCTCGAGTCCATGCGGGCTCGAGTCGATCCTCGGCCACGGTCTCCCTCGACCTCCCGTTCGGGGTCGAGGTCGTCGATGCCAGTACCCTCGGCGTTGGGGCGGAGGGCATCGGTGCCTGCCCGACCGGAGCCGCTCGATTCCTCCTCCGAGGAGTCAGGCTGGGAGACGGAGCTCGATGTGTCCCATAGGACTCGCCCGAGTCCGAACCTTGGAGACGGTCCCCACCGGAGGATACCCAGTTCTCGGACTTCGTGCGGGATATGGCCAAGGCCTTGGCCTTCCCCGCGGATCCCGAGGAGGAGCCTCGAGCCGAGGAGCTCAAGGCTCTCCAGTATGACTCTCCCCCGAAGGAGGCCTTTACTGTTCCGGTTCCTCCGATGCTGGAGCGACTGCTCTTCTGCATGTGGGAGACCCATGCCTCAACGCCGGTGTTAAGCAAGCGGGTCGATTCCATCTATCGAGTCCGCAAGAGCCCCGGGTTCCAAAAGGCACAATTACCGCACCACTCCATGGTTGTGGAATCGGCCATGCATCGGCTGAAGTCAGAAGATGCACTCCTCGGTGCCTCCCGGCCGGGAGGCCCGGAACCTGGATGCCCTCGGTAAAAAGTGCTTCCAGGGCTCTATGCTTGCTTGCCTTGTCCAGACTTACCAGCTCTACATGGGCATGTACCTCCGAGACCTGGCAAAGGAGATTGCCGGGTTCTCTGCTGGTCTCTCCGAGGAACCTTTGCAGAGGTTCCAGGCCTTGTCCACCGGTATTCGAGAGTGCTCGAAGTTTATATCTCGAGCAGCCTACGATGGCTTCGAGGCTTCGGCCCGAGTAGCCGGGGCCGGCATCGGTGCCCGCCGACAGGCTTGGCTACAGTCATCTGACCTCGAGCCATGGGTCCAGGACAAGTTGGTCGATGTTCCCTGCCGAGGTGAAAACCTCTTTGGCAAGCCCATGGCTGAAAAGGCTGCAGAACTCGAGACCGAGACTCTGACCAGGACTAGGCTTTCCAGGAAAACCTCTGCCCCTTCTCAGAAAAAGAAGGGCTCGGGAAAAAAGACCTTTTACCCGAGGAAGTCATCTGCCTATAAACAATACCCTCATTATCAGGCCTCTGCAGCTCCCCAACAGGGTCAGCAGGCCAAGGGGCAGGGTCAAGGGCCCCCTAGGCAGAAGGCCCCCAAGCCGCCAACACCAGCCCCTGCTCAGCAGGGTGGGGGTTTTTGACTCAGAAAGCATAGCCTCTTCTCCTCAGCTGGCTTCTCTCAGCACAGGAGGCCGGCTGGCCCACTTTGCCCACAGGTGGTCAGCCGTCACATCAGATACCTGGGTTCTTCATATAGTCCAAAAGGGCTATCTTCTCCATTTTCACCAGGTACCTCCCTCCTATTTTCCAGGGGAGCCTCCAAGACTCCCTCTGCACAGGGACCTACTCCTTCAGGAGTTAGCAAGTCTGCTAAAGGATCAGACTGTGGAACCGGTGCCCCACCACCTGAGAAGTCACGGCTTTTATTCCAGGTACTTTCTGGTACCAAAAAGAACAGGAGGCCTCAGACCCATCCTAGACTTGCGCAACCTGAACAAGTTCCTGGAGAGGGAAAAGTTCAAGATGCTTATCCTTGGAATCCTGCTGCCCTACCTCCAGCAGGGAGACAGGCTATGCTCCTTAGATCTAAAGAATGCGTATACTGACATCCTTATTCATCCAGACCACAGACAATATCTCAGGTTTGTTGTGGGGGGAAACCACTATCAGTACAGAGTACTACCCTTTGGCCTGTCCTCCGCTCCCAGGGTGTTCACCAAGTGCCTGGCAGTGGTGGCGGCCCACCTGAGGCTTCAGGGTCTTTTTGTGTTTCCGTACCTGGACGACTGGCTCATATGGGGCCAATCTTCCCAGGAGGCCAATCAGGCCACCCTTCGCACTGTGGCTCTGCTTCAGCACTTGGGGTTTGTCATAAACTTCGCAAAGTCCACTTTGGTCCCGTCCCAGAACTTAGAATTCATAGGGGCCTGGCTAGACACTGTTCAAGCAAAGGCTTTTCTGCCTATGGACAGAGCTCACAGGCTGATGGATCTGGCCAGGCAGTTTCGCAGCAATTCCCTGGTCTCTGCCAGGCAATTCCTGAGACTACTTGGCCATATGGCTTCCACGGTTCATGTCACACCCAATGCCCGCCTGCACATGCGGCCTGCTCAGTGGAGCCTTCGCACTCAGTGGCATCAGTCCACGGGGAGCCTAGCGGACTCAGTAAAGATATCTGACCTCGTAGTCTCCTCTCTGCAATGGTGGCTTCATCTTCCGAATCTGGTACTCAGAGTGGATTTTCAGTCCCCTCCGCATTCTCAAGTGCTGACAACAGATGCTTCTCTTCTCGGTTGGGGAGCACATTGCCAAGGGACATGTACTCAGGGTCTCTGGACCCCTTGGGAGGCTGCTCAACAGATTAAACTTCCTGGAGCTACGGGCGATATGCCTAGCTCTGAGAGCCTTCTCCCATCTCGCCTCTCACCAGTCTGTACTGGTCCAGACGGACAATCAAGTTGCCATGTTCTATGTGAACAAACAAGGAGGCACAGGCTCCTTCCTTCTATGTCAGGAGGCACAACGGCTGTGCTCTTGGGCTGTCAGTCACGGAATCTTTCTCAAGGCTGTCTACCTCCCAGGTCAGGAAAATTACCTGGCAGACAGACTGAGCAGGATCCTGCAACCACACGAATGGAGATTGAACCCGTTGGTGGTTCAGCAGATCTTTCTCAGGTGGGGCCTCCCCACCATGGATCTTTTCGCCAGTTCTCTGAACCGGCAACTTACGAGATTTTGCTCTAGACAACCGCATCCTCTCAGAGAAGCAGCGGATGCGTTTCTAATCTCGTGGTCCACAGGCCTACTGTATGCGTTTCCTCCCACACCACTAGTGTCCAGAACGCTGTTCAAAGTCCTCAAGGACGGGGCTTCATTGATTCTCATAGCCCCCAGGTGGCCGAGGCAACCGTGGTTCCCACTTCTGCTACAGCTGGCGGTGGACACCCCTCTTCCTCTGGGGTTTCAACACGATCCCCTGTCTCAGGATCAGGGGAGACTGTCTTGCACCCCAACCTCCAGTCCCTTCATCTGATGGCCTGGCTGCTGAAAGGGTAGTCCTGGCTCCCCTACTACTGCCTCGAGAGGTGGAAGATGTGGTCTTGGCCTCTCGGCGTCAATCCACCAGGAAATCCTATGCTCTTAAGTGGCGTAGATTCTCCGCATGGTGTGCTCAGCACAGCAAGAATCCCTTCTCGTGCTTGGTAGCAGTAATATTGCAATATTTGCTTTACCTCTCCAATCTGGGCCTTAAGTCTAACTCTGTCAGAGTTCACCTTAGTGCTCTCTCAGCACACCACTCGCCGGTGGACGGTAGGCCTCTTTCCAACCACCCTTTGGTGGCTCGTTTCCTCAGAGGCCTCCTTCTGCTTAAGCCTCCTTTGCGTCCACCGGCCCCTGAATGGGATCTGAATGTGGTCTTGCAGCGGCTTACTTGTCCGCCTTTTGAACCTATGGCTACCTGCCCTCTCCGTTTTCTATCCTGGAAAACTTTATTTCTTTTAGCTCTCACCTCTGCTAGGCGAGTGAGTGAACTGCAGGCACTAGTGTCTGATCCTCCTTACACTAGGTTCTACAGGAATAGGGTAGTCTTACGGACTCACCCTAAGTTTCTTCCTAAGATTGTCTCACCTTTTCACCTCAATCAGGAGGTGGTTCTTCCGACCTTCTTTCCCAGGCCGCATGCCAACCGGGCTGAGATGGTCTTGCATACCCTGGACTGTAGGAGGGCGTTGTCCTTCTATCTTGACCGTACGCGGGAGCATCGGAGGGCTGTTCAGCTCTTCGTTTCTTTTGACCCCAATAAGTTGGGGCTCCCTGTCTCCAAGCGTACTTTGTCCATATGGGTCGCTGACTGTATCGCCTGGGCTTATGGGGCAGCCGGCCTCTCGTTGGAGGGTCGAGTCACGGCTCATCGTGTCAGGGCGAAGGCTGCGTCAGTGGCTCATCTCCGCTCTGTTCCGTTGGCAGACATCTGCCGGGCCGCTACTTGGTCTTCAAGCCAGACTTTTGCGGCCCATTACTGCCTTGAGAGGGAGTCCCGCAGGGACAGTGCTTTCGGACAGGCAGTACTCCATAATCTCTTTGGGGTTTAGGCAACTCCTACCCTCCGGCCCTGGTGTTGGGCTACCGGTCGGGGGCGTATTTCAGAGAAGATTCCTTCCTTCTACTGAGCTAGATGGAGCTCATTTTTCCGCTTGGGGTCTCCGGTAGCCTTAAGCTGGGGAGTCCCATATGTGAGGACTGACTTCCTGCTTGGTCCTGGAGAAAGAGTAGTTACTCACCTGTAACAGGTGTTCTCCAGGAGCAGCAGGAATCAGTCCTCACAACCCTCCCTCCCCTTGGAGTTGCAGTCATATGATTTATTTTGCTAATTTTTTGCTGTCTTTTAGCTATGTCATCAGACTGAGCAAGATGGCACCCTTGGGCGGGAAGGGGACCGCGCATGCGCGCTGCAATTCCCAAAGGCTTTCTTTGAAAGCTGGGGAAATGCTCCGCACGAGGGCTCCGTCAGCGCCGACGTCACCCATATGTGAGGACTGATTCCTGCTGCTCCTGGAGAACACCTGTTACAGGTGAGTAACTACTCTTTCCCCAACTCCATCTTCTCCAAAACTTGCATCATAAAAGACCACTCTGCTCTATAGAATGCTTTCTCTGCATCCACAGTGATAAACACTGCTTTATGTCCTTTCCTCTGCACTTCCCATGTTAAATTACATATTTTCCTAATGTTATCCCCCCCGTCTTGCCCCCTACAAACCTTGTTTGATCTTTATGCACTATCCGTTGTACTACTATCTGCAATCTATTTGCCAGTATTTTTGCTAACAGCTTTGCATCCACATTTAGTAGTGAGATTTGCCTGTATGAACCACATATCATATGGTCCCTACCTGGTTTTGGTAGGACAATTATGCCCACTTCCGCCATAGATTTTGGAAGCTGGTGTGAACTCAGCACTCCATTAAACACCTCCACCAACATTGGGCGTACCATGTCCTGAAATACCTTATAAACTTTACCCATTAGGCCATCCAACCCCGGTGCTTTGCCCGCTTTAAGGGACTTAATCGCCTCCACCACCTCACCTTCACTTATTGGCCTATCCATCCACACCGACTCTTCTGCTCAATCCTACTTAAGTGACAATCTGAGAGATATCTTGCACTCTCTTCTCGTCCGTGCTTTATCTCACTGCCTATAATTTAGTATAGTAATCTTTAAACACTTGTCTAATTGTATTATTTCCATATGCCAACTCCCCTTTGTTGTTCCTGATAATTCTAATACTGCTTTGTTGTACCCTTGCTTTTATTCTATTTGCCAGGAAAAATTGTATTATTTCCATATGCCAACTCCCCTTTGTTGTTCCTGATAATTCTAATACTGCTTTGTTGTACCCTTGCTTTTATTCTATTTGCCAGGATACACCCAGCCCTATTACCCCCCCTCAAACATGGTCTGTTTAAGTATAGTTAGCTCATGTGCTATTTTGCTCGCCCTGACCTGCCCTAACTGCGCTCTTAACTGCTGCAATTCCCTCAACACTTTTGATTTCCTATCACATTGATGACTGGCCTATAGTTTCTTTATTCTTTCTAAGATTTGCCGCTCCGTCTCCCCTTCCCCCTATTAATTTTTGCTGTCTCCTTTATCATATGCCCTCTTAACACCACCTTCAGCCCATCCCAAACTATCCCAAGGGCCACTTCCCCATTTCGATTGAACTTTAAATATTCATGAATCACTTGCGTTATATTTTCCACTACCTCCTGTTTCTTCAAAATTGTTTCATTAAGTCTCCAAAATTTTATTCCTGTATCTATGTAACCTAAATTAAAGATTACACTCACTGGAGCATGATCTGTCCATGTTATCTGACCCTGTTCCACTTATGCCACTCGTGTCATCCACTCCCCTCCCACCCATATCATATCTATCCTGCTGTATGTATCATGGGGATTTGAGTGGAAAGTGTATTTTAGCTTCCCTGGATTTTTATACTGCCAGGCATCTATGAACCCCAATCTCTTTCAGTTTCACCAATCCTTCTCTATCCTTTCTTTTCCTCATCCCCCTTCCCCCACTATTATCTAAACGTGGGTTCACTGTCAAATTGAAGTCCCCTCCTAAAAGTACTGGTGTGTCCCCCAATGATTCCAATTCCCCCACCATTCGCTGATAGAACTCTCTTTGTTATTCATTTGGCCCATACATACTCAAAACCCACACCTCCTCCTTCACCAGCTTAATCTTGACTCCTACACATCTCCCCCCCTTTATCCCAATATTCCCCTGCCACTTTATCTTGCATATTTGTGCTTACCATTACCCCCCACCCCTCCTTTCCTTGACTCCGCTCTCCACCCTGACAGAATAACTTTTGGATAGCTTTTTGATTGCAGCATTCGCTCCTGTCCCACTTTTAAGTGGGGCTCTTGAATACATATAAAATCAGCCCTAAGTCTGCTTCCCTCCTTCTCCAATAACCACCTTTTATTCCATGTTCTCAGGCCCTTCACATTTATTGTGGCAATTGTCATCCTATAATCTCCAGGAACAAGCAGGAATGTAGTCTTCACATATGGGTATCGTCGGTACCGACGGAGCCTGTGCGGGGACACTCCCCAGCGTCCAATTATAAAGCTTTTGGGAGCATCCCACAGCGCCTGCGTGCTGCCTTCCCGCCTTTCCCAACTGCCTCTCTCCAGTTCTTCGTTTTCCGCGGAGCCAGCAGGTCGTTGTTCCTGTCACCGCAGAAAATTCTTCCTTATTACTTTCTTTTTTTGTGGTCGCGTCTGCCTTCCTCGACGCTTTACAGGTACCGCCGTTTTTTCTTTCTTTATTTCTGTTCTTTAAAAAAAAAAAATATATATATATATATACTTAGTATTTTTTCCCTTTTTCCCAGGTGCACGCGCCTTTTTGGGCCTTAGGCCCAAAAATTTTTTCCTACAATGGAGAAACCTGCTTCAGGTTTCAAAAAGTGCACCAAGTGTGGCGGTACAATCTCCGTCACCGACACCGAATGGTGTCTGAAATGTTTAGGTCCTGACCACTCCATCACGGATTGTATGTCCTGAGCCATGATGTCTAAAAGAGGTCGGCAGAACTGAGCTGCTAAGCTCAGCACCCTGTTTCCCTCTGATGCAGCTTCGGTGGCAACGACGTCTTCCAGGACTTCCTCTTCCTCCCATGGATGTCAGTAACTAAACATAAGTCTAGCCGGTCCTCAAATGGTAGATCTCCATCTAAGCACCGAGATGCCTCTGGTGTTCCCCTTGAGGATTCTGCACCGGCAAAATTGCCCCGGCGGGAGGCTTCAGCTTCCAAAGCATTATCGGGGCTCCAGGATGTTCTCGAGGCCTCGACCTCGCCAGAACTACTGGTGCCATGCTCTGGGGTACCGGCTGTCTTCTCCGGTACCGACATCCAGGCATCGGCAGCGTCGATAGACCAGAGGTTCCTGGCTATTGAATGCAGTCTGGCGGCTCTCCTTGCGGCATTGACACCCTCGGAACCGCGTCAGACAGTTCAGCCGGTACCGGCACCGAATCCGGCACTGGTATCGGTACCGATAGCATCGACAGCGGTGTCCGCATTGCCGGCACCCAGTCACCCGATGCCCTCCGGTACCGATATACCGGTACTGGGTCCCCCCGGTACCAACTTTGGTCGGTACGGGTATTGGGCTCTACAAGAGCATCCGGACAGAAGGTACTTCGAGTCCTCTGAGGATTCCGACAGTTCTGTTGATACCGGAGCACTTCTTCCAGAGGAGCCCTCCTCCCCTAAACGCAGGATGTCTCCTCCGGAGATTATCTCCTTCCAGGATTTCATCAGGGAGGTGGCTAGGGGTCTCTCTATTACTGTGACTCCTGAAACAGAGCCCAGAGCAAAGGAGTTGGAAATTTTACAATATCCTAAAGCTCCTAAAGAGGCAGCTACTTTGCCCATCCATGAGATCTTGCATGATCTCATGCTCAGAATGTGGGAGACCCCTCTTACCACCTCTCCTCATTCTCGTAGACTTGACACTATGTATCGAGTCCCTCCTTGTCCTGGTTTCCAAAACCTCAGCTCCCTCACCACTCTATTGTAGTGGAGTCAGCTATGAGGAGGATCAGGAGTGCAAAGAGACATGCCTCTAATCCCCCTGGACGTGAGTGCAGAACTTTGGATGCTTTTGGACGTCGTACGTTCCAAGCTTCCATGCTTTCTGCTAGGATCAGTTCCTATATTTTATATATGGGAATGTTCCTGAAGGAAATCACAGATTTAGAGGTTTTGAGTCCTCTTCTTCCTGAGGATAGAAGACAGGATTTTCTCACATTGGTCAAACATGCCCAGGATGTTTCCAAATTTGTCAACTGTGCAGCTTTTGACTGTTTTGAGTGCATAAGCAGAACTTCTGCCATTGCCATAGGTTCACATAGAATTGCCTGACTCCAGGCATCTGATTTGGAGCTCTGGGTACAAGACAAATTGGGCAGTATTCCTTGTACTGGTGAGAACCTGTTTGGCAAAGATTGGCATGAAAAGGCCAATGAGTTGGATGCTGACAACTCCACCTTGGACAGATTATCCAAGGGCACAGCTGATCCTGCAAGAAAGAAATCTTTCAAAAAACCATTCTTTTCCAAAAAGAAAAGGTTTTATCCTGCTTATTCCCAGCAGGGACGCTCTGCAGGTCAACCTGTCCGGAAGGGTCAGCAACCATCCAAGCAAAGAAAAGCAAAGACTGCTAAGCCTCAACCGCCTCAGCAGTCTCAGCCTCCAAAAGGCCTTTGACTTGCATCTAGAGAACGTAGCCTTCCTGGCTCTAAATGGACCAGATCCTTCCACCATTCCAGGAAGATTATGTCACTTTGCCCCAAGATGGGGGCAGATAACAGCAGAGCATTGGACACTCTCCATCATAGAAGAGGGGTACAAGCTTCATTTCTTGAGCATGCCCCCTTCCACAATAGTAAAACAGTTCAATTCTCAGACCTCTCTCATCAACCTGTTAGATCAAGAGGTCACCACACTTCTTGCCCAGAGGGCAATAGAAGAAGTACCCATTCATCAACAGGGTACAGGGTTTTACTCCCCCTATTTCCTTATCCCAAAGAAAACAGGGGGATACAGACCTATTTTGGACTTCAGAGAATTGAACAAATTCCTGTTTAAAGAGAAATTCAAGATGATTTCTCTAGGAACTCTGCTGCCATACCTTCAGAGTCAGGAGTGGCTTTGTTCTCTAGATCTCAAGGATGCGTACACCCATGTTCTCATCCATCCAACTCACAGAAAGTTCCTTTGGTTCCTTTTTCAGGGAAAGCACTATCAATACAGGGTGCTTCCCTTTGGCCTGGCCTCAGCTCCAAGGGTGTTCACGAAATGCATGGCTGTGGTAGCAGCTTTTCGCCGCACTCTAGGCATATTCGTCTTCCCCAACTTAGACTGGCTCATTCGAGCCCCATCAGAGCCAGAGGCCAGAGCTTCTCTATCTTGCACAATGCGTATCCTTCAGTATTTGGGTCTAGTCATAAACATCCCAAAATCCAGTCTAACTCCCACTCAGTCTCTAGAATTCATAGGAGCTCTCAGTCTCTAGAATGCATAGGAGCTTTGCTGGATACCAAAAAGGCAAGGGCCTATCTTCCCCAGGCCCGTTGCCTTCGCATGGTGCAATTAGCTTCTCGAGCAGTGCTAAAACCTCATCTCACTGCCCGAGAAATGCTACAACTACTAGGCCACATGGCATCTACAGTGCATGTGTTTCCTTATGCTCGCCTCCATATGAGAGCAGCCCAGTGGACTTTATCCACCCAGTGGACCCAGGCATCAGGATGCCTGTCAGACAAAATAGCAAACACAAGTCGCCTTATTTTGTCCCTCCAATGGTGACAGTCCACTCAGAATCTGTTGCTGGGGTCCCCTTTTCAACAACCCTTACCCCAGGCAACTCTCACAACAGATGCTTCACCAATGTGTTGGGGAGCTCATCTACAAGACCTCTCCACCCAAGGCACCTGGACTCCACAGGCGACTCATCTGCATATCAGTCTCTTAGAGCTCAGAGCAATCTTCCTTGCTCTTCAAGTGTTCCATACCCTGCTCAGCTACAAGACAGTCCTCATTCATACGGACAATCAGGTAGCCATGTTCTATGTGAACAAGCAGGGGGGAACAGGCTCTCTGTTGCTTTGCAACGAAGCTTTGCGACTATGGGCCCTCGCCAGAGAGCATTAGATTCATCTCCTGGCAGTGTACCTCCCAAGCATACAAAACTCTTGGGCAGACAGACTCAGTCGAGTTCTGCTTCCACACGAATGGTCTCTACATGCAGACCAGGTGGCCAAGATCTTTCAAATTTGGGGAACCCCAGACATAGACCTCTTTGCAAGTCCGTTGAATGCCAAACTTCCCCGGTTCTGTTCCAGAATTCCGGCTCAGGGCTCTCAGGCCAGGGATGCTTTCCTCCTTCACTGGGGTCAAGACTTCCTTTATGCCTTTCCACCCAATCCCCTAATTCCCAAAACCCTATTCAAGCTTCACAACTCTTTGTTGCTTTTGATCCTTCTCATTTTGGACTTCCAGTCTCCAAGAGAACACTGTCCAACTGGATTGCACAGTGTATTTCTTTTGCCTATCAGAGTAAGAACCTTCCTCTGGAGGGCCATGTCACAGCTCACAATGTGAGAGCCATGGCAGCTTCAATGGCTCATCTGCGCTCTGTGTCTATCGACGACATCTGTCGAGCAGCCACTTTGGCCTCGGTTCATACCTTCACAGCACATTACTGCTTGGACAATGACTCCCGCCGGGATGCCTTGTTTGTTCAGGCTGTCCTCCAACACCTGTTCCATACCTAATCAATTCCTACCCACCATCCCTGGTTGGATGCCAGAGATCCATGTGGGGAAGAGGAGCCCTTCACAGGGACACACAACATCTGGGGTCTCTCCCTGGCATCTAAAGCTAGGGAGTCCCCATATGTGAAGACTACATTCCTGCTTGTTCCTGGAGATAGCATAGTTAAGAACATAAGAACATAAGATATGCCATACTGGGTCAGACCAAGGTCCATCAAGCCCAGTATCCTGTTTCCAACAGTGGCCAATCTAAGTCATACGTACCTAGCAGTTTCCCCAAAAGACACAGGTTCCGCAATGCTTCTACTGGGTCAAGCATTGATATCCTGGGTCCCTTCTTAATAATGGTTTATGGACCTTTCCTCCGGAAACTTGTCCAAACCTTTTTTAAACCCAGTTACACTAACAGCCTTTACTACATCCTCCGGTAACAAATTCCAGAGTTTGATTACATGTTGAGTGAAAAAATATTTTCTTTTATTAGTCTTAAATAGTTTACCCTGTAGTTTCATTGCATGTCCCCTAGTCTAGTCTTTCTATATTCTGATAGTGTAAACAATCGATCTACGTTTACCCGTTCCACTCCGTTCATTAATTTATAGACTTCTATCATATCTCCCCTCAGACGTCTGTTTTCCAGGTTAAAGAGCCCTAACCTTCTTAGTCTTTCTTCATAGGAGTATCCTTCCATCCCCTTTACCATTTTGGTGTCTCTTCTCTGAACCTTTTCTAATAACGCTATATCCTTTTTAAGATACGGCGACCAGAATTGTACACAATATTCAAGGTGCGGTCTCACTATGGAACGATATAGAGGCATTATAATATCTTTTGTTTTATTTTCCATTCCTTTCCTTATGATACCTAGCATTCTATTTTCTCTCTTGGCTGCCACTGCACACTGGGCCGAGGGTTTTAACATGCTATCCACAATGATGCCTAAATCTTTTTCCTGGGTGGTGGTTCCTAATGTGGAACCTTGCATCGTGTAACCATAGTTTGGGTTTTTCTTCCCTAGGTGCATAACTTGTCCACATTAAATTTCATCTGCCATTTTGATGCCCAGTCTTCCAATTTATCAAAATCCTCTTGCAATTTTCCACAATCCTCTAGGGTTTTAACAACTTTAAATAGTTTTGTGTCATCTGCAAATTTGATAACCTCACTCATTATTCCACTTTCCTGGTCATTTATGAATATGTCAAAAAGCAGAGGACCCAGCACAGATTCCTGGGGTACACCACTATTCACCTTTCTCCATTGGGAAAATTGGCCATTTAGCCCAACCCTCTGCTTTCTATCTTTTAAGCAGTTCTTGATCCACAGTAGTACAGTGCCTCCTATCCCATGACTCTTTAGTTTTGCCGAAAGTCTCTGATGAGGGACCTTGTCAAAGACTTTCTGAAAGTCCAGATACACTATATCAACTGACTCACCTTTGTCCACCTGTTTATTCACACTTTCAAAAAAACATAACAGATTAGTAAGACAAGATCTTCCTTGTCTAAAGCTATGTTGGCTGTCTCCCATTAGGCCATGGCTATCTACATGCTGAGTAATTTTATTCTTTATGATGGTTTCTACCATTTTTCCTGGTACTGACGTGAGGCTCACCGGTCTGTAGTTTCCCAGATCACCGCTGGAACCCTTTTTAAAAATTGGTGTTACATTGGCGATCATCCAATCTTCAGGTATTAGAGATGATTTTAATGATAGTTCACAGATTACTAATACCAGGTCTGCAATCTCATATTTCAGTTCTTTCAACACCCTTGGATGTATACCATCTGGCCCAGGTGATTTGCTACTCTTCAGTTTATCTAATAGTTGTAATACAACTTCCCGATGTATCGATATTTCCTTCAATTCTTCTGGGTGATCAGTTGATTATCCTTTTTCATATGTTTTTTATGATCCATCCCAGTTGTTAGCCTTCATAAATGCTCGTCACCCCTCTGATGCAGTATAGGTTCTACTGCATAGTTTATTCCTAACTGTCTCCCTCCAGTTGGATTTCCTTCATTATTGTAATTATTATTGTTTCGGGTCTCCTCCTCCGTATGTGGGCTGTAGAAGGAGCAGAAATGTTATTTTGCCTGTGTTTTCCTATATTGGGGTTGATGTATTTCTGACCTTGTTTTCTGTATCCTTATTTCCATTCAAGTTTTATTTTGCTTGGATTTATTGTAAAATTTATAAATAGATAATAAAAATAAAAAAATTCCCAGAAGTATATACTTGCAATTGCAGATCTCTCTCCAGAAGTAACAGTCCCCTTTTGTAGTCCTTCAAGACCGTAACAGGTGATCTCCGGGAACAACAGGAATTTAGTCTTCACAACCCACCCACCTCCCCTAGGAGTTGTACCTCTCTGTCTCTTTCCCTTTCACGCTCTCTCTCTTTGTCTCAGCTTTAAACTCAACTGGAGAGAGGCAATTGGGAAAGGCGGGAAGGCAGCACGCAGGCGCTGTGGTTTGCTCCCAAAAGCTTTCTAATTGGATGCTGGGGAGCATTCCCACACAGGCTCCTTCGGTACCGACGATACCCATATGTGAATACTAAATTCCTGCTGTTCCCGGAGATCCCCTGTTACAGGTGAGTAACTATGCTTTCCCCTACCTGTTTTCCCCCCTGCCCTCCTCCCCCCCCCCCTCCTCGGCTTACCCCTTATCTCCCCTTCTGCTTTCCTCACGCCCCTCCCTCTCTTCTCCTTTTTCTCCCACCCCCTGGACCCCTCCCTCTGGGGGTCACCTTTAGAGTAGTGTCCATCTATCTACCTGGAGCCCCCCATCCGCCCTTTCTACACCTCTGCATTACCCAGTTCTCCCAATCTACCCTTTCACCCCCTCTCCCCTCTCCACTTTTACTCTATCCACACTTTTCCCTTTAGTACAGTAATTCCCCCCTCATAATCTTCTCCAACCCTTTAATTAACAGCAACATGCATTCTTTAATAACTGCATATATATCTTATAACACACTCTTTTGAACTTCTACAACTATTAATCTCTTTAACATTGCAACCGTACAACCAGTACCAAACTTTTGCTACATATTTTGTGTCCACTTTATTTGCGATATTTCCATGTCCCTTTCACGACCATCTTCCTGCCTTCTGGCACCGTAAACTCCCTTTTACCTATATCTCTTCAGGTTGGTGCCGCCTTATCCTGATGTTCTCGCACTTTCTTGGGACTCCCCAAATGCCTCTCTCTTAGTTTCCCCAACTATCCTCTTCTCGGTGTGCATCCCTTTTCGCGCCATTCTGTCCTCTCAGGCCTCTCCTGCCCTTGTTGTCCCTCTGAATCCTCATAGAGTCCCGCCTCTTCGCTGTTTTTTACCCTCCAGCTGTTGTCTCCTTTATTAAACATCTAGCCAAATTGGTAGAGCCACTGGTACTTCATACCCTCCTTTCGCAACACCCTTGTAGCAAATTGCGGTTCCCTTCTTCTTTGCAATGTCCCTGCTGCCAGGTCTGCAAATATTTCTATTTTATATCCTTGCCACGTGAAATCTCTTATCTTGCACATCTTTTCTGCAATCTGCTCCTTGACCACATAGTCTTTCACACAGATCACAATGTCTCTGGGTCTGTTTGGTCTGCTGGGCCCCAATACTCTATGTGCTCTATCCAATGCCACATTCACCCACTCCCTTGAATTACTTTCTCTCTGAAATATCGCTGTACACACTGCTTTCACCACTCTCCCACTGTCCCGGAACTCCGGTTCCTCCGGAATCCCCCGTATTCTGAGATTGTGCCTCCTCGTGCGATTCTCCACATCCTCTATTTTATACACTTATCAAGTTCTTTTTGTCCTTTATCCATTTCGCTCTGTTGCTGCATTATTTGCTCTATTTGCTGGTTGTGCTCCTCCATTTTCCGTGCCAACTCTCCCACCTCCTCTCTGAGTACTCCACATACCTCTCCCACCTCTGCTGCCAGCTCCACCTTCAATTCATTAAACCAGGCTTTCAGTTCCTCTCCGGTCACCTTTTGCACCACCATTTTGCCAGCCTCTGACTCCAAATTCTTTCCTCCTCTCCGTTCGCGCTCTAGATTTTCACCGCCCCCTGTGCTCGCGGCCGCCATTTTGTGTTCTGCTCCTTCGGCATGACTGCTGACAAATGCGGACTCCCTGAGGTCTGCTGCTTTTTTCCATGTAGTCATTCGCCTCCCGAATGTTTGTGTCTCCTCTCTCCACTCCTTTCCTGTACTTTTGATTGCTCTGAGTGAAGGATTACTGGCAAACACCGTGTTGTGCACTGGAGCTCTCTGCATCCTGGAAGATGATGTCACTTCCTCCCCTTCCCGCTCTTCTAAATGACTCTCCTCAGTTCTATTTTTTCCGTGGAGCCGACAGGATCACTCCTGTACCTGCTGGAGATCTGCTGCCTTCACCCGTAGCATCAATACCCTTTTCTTATCACTATTCTCCAAATATTTCTTCACTATTTTTCCACTTTTTCTATCTTGATGAAAAAAAAAACTTTCACTCAGACTTTCTTCTGAGCTTTCCTTTTCCTCTGAGCCTCACCAGGTCTGCTCTCAAGGGCCTGTCCTCTGAGGCATGATGGAAGAACTAGCTAGTGGTTTAAAAAAATGTACAAAGTGCTCCGGCACTATATCGATAACCGACAAACATGACTGGTGCTTCAAGTGCCTCGGCTCTGCTCATGTCCCAACAGACTATGCACTCTGCAAGCAAATGATTAAACGAGGCCTTGGGAATCGAGCCAAGAAGTTCTAAGAGCTCTTCTCAGCAGATACCCTCTCCCTGGCCTCCACCTCCTCAATGGCTTCCTCGGTCTTCAAGCATTCAAAAGACTCCAGACACGGTGAGAAGGACTCCTCTCCTTATCATACTTCCAAGGAGAAATCGCTGCCCTGAGAGCCCTCGGAGACTCGGAAGGAAAAGGGCAAGAAATCGAAGGACCGCTCTGGTAGGCCAAAGACATAGAGGGAGTGGTTGAGTGACAGGTCCCAGGAGCAGTCCTGCGCTCACCGGGAATCGTCTTGGATTCCAGTAACCGGTCAAGGCATCCCCAGTGGGATGATTCCTCCAAAGCCTCAGTGGGAAGTTGTGAGGCACTCACCCCTGCGGAACCTCTGACGCCATAACCAGGTTCAGTGGCGGCTGACCCCGCTCCATCCGATGATCAGGCGCCGGAGACATTGTTGCATCAATGCATGCTAATTCTTGAATGCACCTTTGCAACCCTACTAGCAGCCTCGGTGCACCTACCATCATCGGCTCCGATGACCGTGCAGCCTACATTGGCACCGACATCAGGCACACAAACCGGCTCGATGCTGATGTCGATCCCGCCATCAACCCCGGTGTTGATTTCACCAGTGCTGGTACTGTCACAGATGCCAGTGTCCTCGCCGATGGCGATGATGCCTTCTCTGGTGCCCAGACCTTCCTTGGTACCGATACCTCCGTCGATGCCAGGTCCTCCTTCGATGTCAATGCCAGGTCCTCCTTCGATGTCAATGCATGCACCGTTGTCTCCAGCGGATCCATCCTCTTCCATGAACCGTGCGGAACCGGAAGACATCGACCGATGCCATTATTCCAGACACTGGCAATACTCTCCAGGATCTTACGAATCCTCCGACTCCGACCACAGATCCCTGGACTCCAATGACCTTAGGGATGTTATCGCCAAACCTTCACCGCCACAGGCCAGTAGCAGAATAAAATCCCTGCCAGAAGACATGTCCTTCCAGGAATTTATCAAGGACATGGCGGCGGGTCTTTCCATTCCTGCTGCTTCGGAGCCAGAGCCCAGAGCGGAAGAACTCGAGATATTGCAATATCCCACTGCAGCGAAAGAAGCAACCATCTTAACAGTGCCCCACATACTTCACAACCTGATGCTTCAAATGTGACCGTTATCTGTCGTTCCCATCAGTCGATGTCTTGATACCATGTAACAAGTTTCCGAGTGCCCTGGTTTCCAGAAGCATTAACGCCCACACCACTCTATCATGGTAGAATTGGTGATGCATCGCATAAAGAGTGCCAAGAACCATACCTCTGTTCCTCCAGGATGCGAATTGAGAACCCTCGATTCCTTCGCGAGGCGCACCTTCCAGTTCTCCATGCTTGCCAGCAGAATCAACTCATACATTCTGTATATGGGGATGTTCTTCAAAGAGTTAAACAAAAATTGGGAGGGCTTCCTCCCATTCCTCCCTGAAGAGAAGCGCCCTGCTTTCCAAGCAGTCCTCACCCATAGTCAAAATGTCTCTAAGTTTGTCAACAGGGCTGCTTTCGATGCCTTCGAATCGATTAGTAGAACATTCTCCGTAGCCATAGGCGCCAGATGGTTGGCTTGGCTCCAGGCATCAGACTTAGAACAGTGGGTGCAGGACAAGTTGGCAAACATCCCCTGTACAGGTGGAAACCTCTTTGGAAAGAATTGGAGGGAAAAAGTGGGAGAACTTGAAACCGACGACACCACCCTCAAGAGGTTGTCATGTAAAACTTTGGATCTCTCCAAGAAGAAGGCTCAAACAAAAAAGACCTTCTATCCAAAAAAGAGGAGATACTACCCAACCTACTCCCAACCTACCTACCCTCCACAGCATAAGCAACAGGGAGCTAAGCAAGCCAAAAAGCCACAGTTGACCAAGCAGGCATCTCAGCCTCAACCAGCTGCCTCTGCACCATCCTTTTGGCTCTCATGCGGGTAGCATGGTCAGTCCCATCCTTTCTATTCCAGGGAGGCTATCAAGGTTCATCTCTCAATGGAGGACAGTAACGTCAGAGAACTGGACATTGTGCATTCTACACAAGGGATACTGTCTCAGCTTCAAAGAACTACCCCCTCATTGTTTCAAGGGACAAGCCACATTCAAAAACTCTCTCAACACCCTGTTACATCAAGAGGTCGCCTCTCTCCTCTCTCAGGGGGCCATCGAACCAGTTCCCCTACAAGAACATCACAGGGGATTCTACTCTCCCTATTTCCTCACCCCAAAGAAATCAGGAGCCTGAGGCCTATTCTAGACCTCAACAAGTTCTTTGAAAAGTTCAATGTGATCTCCTTGGGGATCCTCCTTCCTCACTTGCAACAAAATGACTGACTTTTCTCCCTAGACCTCAAAGAGGTCCTACACTCACATTCTAATACATTCATCTCACAGACAGTATCTCCGATTCGTCTGAGAGAGTCATTATCAATACAGAGTGCTACCCTTCGGCTTCGCCTCAGCACCAAGAGTCTTCACAAAGTGCATGGCCGTCGGAGCACCTCATCTTCGCATCAACCACATCTACGTCTTCCCCTACTTAGACGATTGGCTCATAAAGGCAGACTCTCCTGGGGAGCTCTCAGCTCAGCACAAAACCATAAACCTTCTTCAGTCCCTGGGTTTTGTAATCAACTTTCCAAAATCAAATCTGATTCCAATACAAAGACTAGAGTTCATAGGAGCCATCCTAGACACTGTCCAGTGCAAGGCTTTTCTCCCACAGGACAGTTTGTAGAAACACCAGTCGGCTCTGGCACGATCCTTTCTACAGCTGCTGGGCCACATGACTTCCACAGTACACATAGTTCCAAATGCCAGACTGCACATGCGCCAGACACAGTAGACTCTGTCAACCCAGTGGACACAAGTCTCCGATGGCCTGTATGCATCCATCACCATCTGCCACCCATGGCACAATCACTCCAATGGTGGCAAACCCCGAAAATCTCCTCAAAGGATCACCATTCTGCCCCCCCTAGCCTCAACATACCCTAACAACGGATGCATCCAAACTCGGTTGGGGGGCTCACTTGGATGCTCTCTCCACGCAGAGCCACTGGACTACCCTCGAATCTGCACAACAGATAAACCTCTTGGAACTTTGAGTTGTGTCAAGGGCTCTCCACATCTTCAAGCATCTTCTCGCCAACGGTTCTGTCCTTGTAAGAATGGACAATCAAGTGGTCATGTTTATATCAACAAACAAGGGGGTACAGGTTCCCTTCCCCTCTGCACAGAGGTGTGCCAGATCTGGGACCTGGCCCTTCAGCATCACATACTGCTCAGAGCCATCTACGTAACAGCAGGCGGACAAGCTCAGCAGATGCTCAACCCTCACGAATGGGCTCTGGACCAGACAGTGGCCATCCACCTGTTTGAGACTTGGGGAACTCCGTGGATAGACCTATTTGCTACGCAGTGCAATGCCAAACTTCCCCGCTTCTTCTCGAAGCTGCCAACAAACCTCAGTCTGTCCAATGATGCCTTCATCATTCCTTGGAATCGTGGACTCCTCTATGCGTTTCCGCCAATGCCTGTGATCCTGAAAACACTTTTCAAACTCTGAGAGGACAAGGGGTACATGGTCCTCATAGCCCCTTTCTGGGTCCGCCAACCAAGGTTCACCCTCCTCCTTCAACATTCTCAGACTCAACCAATTCCGCTAGGATCCTCACCGGGTCTCCTCTCCCAGAACGACGGAGCACTTCTCCATCCCAACCTTCGCTCCCTTCGCCTAACAGCATTGCTCCTGAAAGCCTAGCATTGCATCATCTTCCTCTCTCCAAGGAAGTCAAAAATATTTTCCTCTGTTCCAGGAAACCTTCCATGAGAAAGGCGTATTCACTAAAATGGCGCAGATATGATGCATGGTATTCAAAAAATGCACACAATCCTTTTCAGACATCGGTTGCGACCCTACTCCACTACCTCTGGTACCTCTCTTCTCAAGGCCTCAAATCATTCTGGATAAGAGTCCACCTAAGCACAAACTCTGCTTTCCATGACACGGTGAATGGTAAACCCATCTCCGACCCCTTAGTGTTGCAGTTCATGAGAGGTCTCCTGCTTACCAAGCTGCCCATCTGCCCACCCCCAGTGGCATGGGATCTGAATGTCATTTGAGCTCAACTGCTCAAACCACACTTCGAACTGTTGGCCACTGCTCAACTCTGCTACTTCTCTTGGAAGATTCTGTTCCTCATAGCTTTAATCTCAGCCAGATGTATCAGCGAGCTACAGGCTCTGGTGGCTCATGACCTCTACACACGTTTCTACCACGACAAGGTGATTCTGCGAACTCACCCCCACATCCTAAGTGGTCTCCGTCGTCCATATCAATCAGTCAGCCATCCTTCCAGTATTCTTTCCCGGGCCACATGCCTCCTGGGCAGAAGCCTCTCTGCATACTCTGGACTGCAAATGAGCCCTGGCTTTCTGCATACAAAGAACGGAGTCCATCAGAAAGTCATTTCAACTTTTTGTCTCCTTTGATCAAGCTCATCTGGGACTTCCAGTTTCTAAATGCACCCTATCGTCATGGATAGTGGACTGCATCTTTCTGCAACAGCAATGCAGGATTATCCCTCACTGGGCACGTCACTGCCCACAGCGTTGGAGCAATGTCCACCTCGGTGGTAAATCTACGCTCAGTACCGATTGTTGAAATCTGCAGAGCTGCTACATGGTCCTCCATCCATACCTTCGCAGCACACTACTGCTTGGACAAGTACTCCCACCGGGATGCGACCTTTGGCCAAGCGGTCCTCCGTTATCTCTTTGGAACATAAGACAACTCCTACCCCCTGCCCACTCCAATCCAGATCTCCGTGCTGGGGAAGTCAAAGTAAACAAACCTATCTAAGTTCTAACCCCCACAGATCTGGGAGCTAGGGAGTCCCATACGTGAAGACTGCATTCCTGCTTGTTCCTGGAGATAGCATAGTTACTCATCTGTAGCAGGTGATCTCCAGGAACAACAGGAATTTAGTCCTCACAACCCACCCATCTCCCCGAGGAGTTGTAGGGCTTTCTCTTTCTTTCTATGCTCCTTTTTCTCCAGCTATACACTCAACTGAGGAGAGTCAGTTAGAAGAACGGGAAGGCAGCAGTGCAGGTGCAATGGACTGCTTCCAAAGGCTTTCCTATTGGTAAATGGGAAGCTTCCCGTGCGGGTTCCGTTGGTACTTGATGTCACTCATATGTGAGGACTAAATTCCTGATGTTCCCGGAGATCACGTGCTACAGTTGAGTAACTACGCTTTCTCCGTGAATAACAGGAATAAGTCCTGGAGTACCCCAGGGATTTGTGCTGGGTCCGCTGCTTTTTAACATATTTGTAACTGACCTGGAAATGGGAATTTCTCCAGGAACAAGCAGGAAGTCAGTCCTCACTTATGGGTGATGTCGGCACCGACGGAGCCTGCACAGAGCAAGTCCCCAGCTTTCAAAGAAAGCCTTTAGGATTGCTGCCACATATGCGTGGTCCTCTTCCCGCCCAAAGGTGCCATCTTGCTCAATGTCCCTTTTTTCGCAGAGCCCTTCGGACGCACGTCCTCGTCCCTTGGAAAAAGGTTTTTCGTGATCCGGCCTTTCGGACGTTTTTCCGGTAGCAGGCGGTCCTCTTTCTTTCCCCCCTTCGCCCCTGCTTCGGCAGTGGACTAGGGGACTCTTTTAGGTCTCTATTTTGTGTTTCTCTTTTGGGCTCTTTTTGTGCCATTTTTTTTCCCAACCGCTGGCGTAGAGGGATTTTGACCTCACAGGCGCCCTTTTTACCCCCATGGCCACCAGCTTTAAGAAATGTGATAGATGCTCCAAAAATATGTCGCTCATGGAGACCCACGACTGCTGTCTATGGTGTCTGGTGGCTGACCACAATCCGGAGCTCTGCTCGCTTTGTAAGAAAATGTCTGCTAAGGCCCTGCTCAGCCGCAAGCAGAAATCCACCAACATTTTCTACAAGACAGCCCCGGGATCCCCGGTGGCACCTTGCCCATACCGATCCACCGCTTGCGGGGTCCCCCGTAGTGACCCCACGCTCCATGCGTCACTCCAATCAGGGTTTGCCCAAGGTGGAACGGAAAAAGAAGACGACCTCAAAGTTGCTGCCGGGGGCTCCAGTACAAGCACGAGTGGTCTCACGCTTGCTCCCTTAGCCCCCTTCGGCATTCCCGAGAGTCAGACAAGGAGCCGCCTCGAAAGGTACCTTGTACGGATGCGGAGGCCTCCGGCGATGGTACCCGGTCTCCTGAGGGTCGTCCTGGCGAGGACCCCCTCTCCTTCTCTACGCCAGACCCGGTAACCCTGGCGTTGGCATCGCAGGGACTCACTCCCGAATGGGAGTCCCGTATGCTGGCATTGGAGCGCAGTGTTTCTGCCTTCCTCGCTGCCCAGCAGGCGCTTTTACCCAGCATGGCTGACTTGTGCCCCAAGACCGAAGGTCACCCGACCGGGGTCCTGAAAACTGCCTTGGACACCCCTTAAGAGCCGCGGGCCTTGTGAGGGTCCTCTGCACTGGTCTCGCTCGCTGTCCCATTCCTCGGGGGAGAGGACTTCCAGAGCCAGTGTCTCTGGCTCCAAGTTGGCCTCGGCCAGGGGGTGCGAGGATCGGCCGAGTCCCTCTTGGACTTCTCGGGCTGTGAATTGGATGGGGACACTTCCCCAGAGACCCACGCCTACATGGATCTCCCCTCTGATCCGTCCCCACCCGCCTTGCAAAAGCGGTCGCCTCCCGAGGACAGCTCTTTCCTGGCGTTTGTGCGGGATATGAATTGGGCCCTTAATCTGCCGATGCAGACCGAGGAGCAGCCAAGGGCAGAGGAACTTGAGATTTTACAGTACGAGTCTCCACATAGGGAGTCTGTTACAGTTCCGGTACCATCCATCCTTTCCCGGCTGCTTCTCCGCATGTGGGAAGCACCTGCCTCGGTCCCTATTGTCAGTAAAAGACTTGATGCCATGTATAGGGTCCAGCACAGCCCGGGGTTTCGGAAGACCCAGCTGCTTCACACCTCCATGGTAGTCAAGTCTGTGATGCAGAAACAGAAGAGCCTGAAGTCGCATATTTCGGTCCTGCCCGGTAGGGAGTCCTGTGCCCTCGACACCCTCGGGCACAAGGCTTACCAGGGATCCATGCTGGCGTGCCGCATCCAGGCGTACCAACTATATATGGGTATGTTCCTTCGTGACCTCGCCAAAGAGCTCAGCGGGTTCTCCACGGGACTTGGTGGGGAGCACCTTCTCAGGTTCCAGACACTCCTGAGGTTGGTCGCAGACTGCTCAAAATACCTTTGCCGTGCTGCATATGATGGGTTCGAGTCTTCCTCCCGTGTAGTGGCGGCTAGCATCGGAGCCCGATGTCAGGCGTGTCTCCAATGTTCGGACCTGGAGCAGTGGGTCCAGGAGAAACTCCTAGAAGTCCCCTGCCTCGGTGAACAGCTGTTCGGCAAGCCCATGGAGGACAAGGCAGGCAAGACTGAGATGGAATTTGTGACTCGCACCCGTCTCTATTGGAAAACCTCCTCGCTCCCACGGAAGAAGCAGCACAACAAAAAGCCTTTCTTCCAAAGGAAAGGGCTCCCCTACGGGGGATACCCACCATACCCGCCTACCCCTGTGCCGACGACCAGCACTCAGGGAAAAGGGGGTGCCGAGGGTCACCGGAAACCCAAGGGGCCCAAGACCCAGCCACCAGCACCTCCCCAGCCAGCCCCGGGGTTTTGATGCCAAAAGCATAGCCTCTCGCCCTCCGGGGACACTTCCACCTGTAGGAGCACACCTGTCCCTCTTCGCCCCCAAATGTGCGGCTATGACATCGGACACCTGGGTCTTTCAGGTGATCTGAGACAGATATCGTCTTTGTCTAGACAGACTCCCTCCTCCCTTCTCCCTGGTGGAACCTACTTGGCTTCCCTTGCACCAGGCTTGCTTACAGCAAGAGCTGAACAATCTCCTTGGTCAGTAAGTGGTCGAAAGAGTTCTGCCACACTTCCGGGGTCAGGGATTTTATTCCCGGTACTTCCTTGTTCTGAAGAGGATGGGAGAGGCCTGCGCCCCATCCTCAACCTCAGGAATCTGAACAAATTTCTGGTGCAGGAGAAGTTCAAAATGCTATCCCTTGGTGTCCTGCTGCCCTACTTCCAGCAGGGCGATTGGCTATGCTCCTTGGATCTCAGAGACGCTTACACCCAAATTCTGGTCCACCCCAAGCACAGGAAGTACCTGCATTTCAGGGTGCAGGGAGAGCACTTCCAGTACAGATTGCTCCCCTTTGGGCTCGCGTCTGCCTCGCGAGTTTTCACCAAGTGCCTGTCAGCGGCCATGGTGCACTTCCGGCTGCAGGGCATATACGTCTACCCTTACCTAGACGATTGGCTCATCTCAGGCGCCTCGGCAGAGGAGACTCACCTCTCGACATTGCGCATGGTCCTTCTCCTCCTCCTCGAGCACCTCGGTTTCCTGATCAACTACTTCAAATCCCACCTCACACCGATACGGACCCTGGAGTTCATTGGCGCTCTTCTCAACACAGAGCGTGCGACCACCTTTCTACCTCAAGCTCGCGCGGATCGGCTCCGTGCTCTGGCTGCCGAGGACCAAGGCCAGCCCAGGGTCTTGGTGCAGACCATGCTGCGCCTCCTTGGGGCACATGGCCTCGACTGTCCACGTTGATCCCCATGCTCGCATACACATGCGAGAGGCCCAGTGGTGCCTCAGAGCGCAAAGAACCCAAGCTTCGGGCCGCCTCCAGGACGCCGTCCGGATGTCTCACAGCCTAATCAAATCTCTAGTCTGGTGGCAGGACCCCCAGAGCCTTCTTTGGGGCATGCCCTTCCAGACTCGTCCGCACAAACTCATCTTGACAACAGACACCTCGCTGTTGGGCTGGGGAGCCCATTGTGACCATCTCTGCACACAGGGGCGGTGGTCACCCGAGGAATCTCGACAGCAGATCAACATGCTCGAGCTTCTAGCAGTCCGGTTGGTCTTGAAGGTCTTCGAGTACCACCTGAAGTGCAGGTTGGTGCTTGTGCAGACCGACAACACTGTCGTGATGTTCTACATAAACAAGGAGGGGGGCATGGGCTCCAGCCTTCTCTGTCGGGAGGCAGTCCTCCTCTGCTCCTTTGCAGTGTATCGGGGCATGACCCTACCAGCTGTCTACCTCCCGGGCCAAGACAGTGTTCTCACGGACAGGCTCAGCAGGCTTCTCCACCCACACGAGTGGTGTTTGAGTCCAGAGGTGGCTCTCCACCTGTTCCGCCTCTGGGGGACTCCGTCCATGGACCTGTTCGCCATCCTGACGAACGCGCAGCTCTCCCGCTTCTGTGGGCCGATACCACACCTGAGTAGGGTGTCCCCAGATGCATTCCTCCTGAACTGGACCTCTGGGATTCTGTATGCATTCCTCCCCATTCCTCTCTTTGAGAGGACTCTCCACAAGATCCAAGGCAACTGAGCCTCTTTGATTCTCGTGGTGCCTTCGTGGCCTTGACACCCTTGGTTCCCACTTCTGCTTCGGCTCTCGTCAGAGCCTCCGGTTTCCCTGTGCAGTGCCCCCGGTCTGCTTACGGAAGAGGAGGGATGAGTGCTTCACCCGAACTTGGTCTCGCTATCCCTGACAGCTTGGTGGCTGAACAGGTCTCTTTAGCCTCGCTGTACCTCCCAGTGGAGATCGAGGATGTCCTCTTCACGTCGAGGTTGGACTTGACGAGGCGTGCTTACGCCCTGAAGTGGCGGCAGTTTTGAATCTGGTGCTCTAAGCTTCAGATCGACCCCTTCTCCTGCCCCACCCGCGGGGTACTCCAGTAGCTTCTCCACCTCTCCCAGGTGGGCCTGAAGTCCAACTCGGTCAGGGTTCACCTGAGTGCCATTTCAGCCAACCACTTGTCCATCGAGGGTAAACCCCTCTCAGGCCAGCCTCTGGTCTCCCGCTTCATGCGAAGCCTCTTGCTGTCCAAACCCCCCATCCGGCCTCCCCTGGTGGAATGGGACCTGAACATTGTGCTCATGCAGCTTACACGGCTGCCCTTCAAGCCGATGGTGACGTGCTCGCTCCGGCACCTCTCCTGGAATGTCGTTTTCCTGGTGGCACTGACCTCGGTGCGGCGAGTCAGCGAACTTCAAGCTCTCATGGCCGAGGCCCCCTACACCAGGTTTTACAGGAACAGGGTGGTCCTTCGCACCCACCCCAAGTTCCTACCGAAGATTGTCTCAGAGTTCCACCTCAATGAGGAGGTGGTTCTGCCTACCTTCTTCCCGAGACCTCACGCCGATTGGGCATCGGAGATTCTGCATACACTCGACTGCAAGAGGGCTCTCGCCTTATATCTGCAGCGCACCCAGGGTGATGGGAAGTCCAACCAGCTCTTCATCGCCTACGATCCAAACCGTCTGGGGTTGGCAGTCATCAAGTGCACCCTCTCCATCTGGGTGGCGGACTGCATCGCCTTCGCCCAGGCAAAGGCGGGCGCCCTGCTGGATCGTCGGGTCACCGTGCACGGCGTTCACGCCAAGGCAGCATTGGTGGCTTCGCTGCGCTCAGTGCCTCTGATGGACATCTGCTAGGCTGTGACCTAGTCTTCAGCGAATACCTTCGCTTCACATTACTGCCTGGAGAGGGAGTCCTGCTGGGACAGCATCTTCGGCCAGGCTGTACTCCGTAGTCTGTTCGGGATATAAGCAACTCCTGCCCTCCGACCCTTCTTCTGTGGCTACCTAGAGCTTGCCCCGAGGGCCCAAGGACTCGGACTTCCTTTGGACTTCGGCTTCTGCTCACGGCCTTGTGGAGGCATTTTTGGCTTACAGGTTCGGTAGCCTGTAGCTGTAGAATCCCATATGTGAGGACTGACTTCCTGCTAGTTCCTGGAGAAAGTGTAGTTGCTCACCTGTAACAGCTGCTCTCCAGGGACAGCAGGAATCGGTCCTCACTACTCTCCCTCCTTCCCTGAAGATTTGCAATATTTTTATCCTTCCCTTGCCATCTGCTTAGTATGGCTCTAGCTATGGGACCTGACTGAACAAGATGGCACCTTTGGGCTGGAAGAGGACCATGCATGCATGGCAGCAATCCCAAAGGCTTTCTTTGAAAGCTTGGGAATTGCTCTGCGCAGGCTCCGTCTGTGCTGATGTCACCCATACGTGAGGACTGATTCTTGCTGTCCCCGGAGAGTGAGATAATCAAATTTGCAGATGACAGAAAATTATTCAAAGTTGTTAAAACTCAAGAGGATTGTGAAGAATTGCAAGAGGACCTTGATAAATTGGAAGACTGGACGTTCAAATGGCAGATGAAATTTAATGTGGACAAGTGCAAAGTTATGCATCTAGATAAGAACAACCCAAACTAGGGTTACATGATGCAAGGTTCCACATTAGAAACCACCTCCCAGGAAAATGATTTAGGTATCATCATGGATAACATGTTGAAACCCTTCGCCCAGTGTGCAGTGGCGGACAAGAAGGCAAATAGAATGCTAGGAATCATAAGGAAAGGGATGGAGAATAAAACAAAGGATGTTATAATGCCTCTGGTCGCCGTATCTTAAAATGGAGATAGCGGAATTGGAAAAGATGCAGAGAAGATCTACCAGAATGGTAAAGGGGATAGAAAGATACCCCTGTGAGGAGAGGCTTAAAAAGTTAGGGCTCTTCATCCTGGAAAAGAGATGGTTGAGGGGAGATATGAATGAGGTCTATAAATTAATGAATGGAGTTGAATGGGTAAACGTAGATTGATTGTTTATGCATCAAAAAGTAGAAAGACTAGGGAACATGCAATGAAGCTACCGTATAACTCGTTTAAGACTAATAAGAGAAAATATTTTTTCACTCATCGTGTAATCAAAGTCTGGAATTTGTTACTGGAGGATGTAGTAAAAACTGTTAGTGTACTGGAGGTGTGGTGACCAGCATCCTGGCCTCCCATCCAATACCAGAGGATGTAGTAAAAGCTGTTAGTGTAGCCGGTTTTAAAAAAGGTTTGGACAAGTTCCTGGAGGAAAGGTCCATAAACCATTATTAAAGAGGACCCGGGATATCCACTGCTTTCCCCAATACAAGCATTGTGGAACCTGTGTGTCTTTTTGGGAACCTGCTATGTACTTGTGACCTGGATTGGCCACTGTTGGAAACAGGATACTGGGCCTGATGGACCCTGTTCTGACTGAGTATGGCATATCTTATATTCTTATGAGAAATGTTCAAATCCTGAATTTTTAGAACACTAGATCAGTGTGAACTCATTACAGTTGTTACTGGTCAGCATGCTGTATCTCTTTGGAGTTTTGGGAAATGGCTCTGTACTGATCATTGATGGACCTTAGTCTGACTCTTTATGGTATTTCTTACGTTCTTATATAACCCTGCCACCTCCCCAGGGAATTGCCGTTTTTGCTCCTGTTATATAATCATACTGGAGAATATGGCATTGCGGCGGGCGCTGTGTACCTTCCAAAAACTTCCTTTGGAAGCTGGGGACCGTTCCGTCTGGGGCTCCATCGATGATGTCACCCATACTCGAGGACTTATTCCTGCTGTTCACGGAGAACACTTGCTACAGGTGAGTAACTATGCTTTACGTAGCAACAGCTAACTATAAAGTTAAGAAATAACTTTGGGATAGTTTTGGTAGTGAAGCTATTTTTAAAAGGGACCTTTCTGTTGACATATGCTTTTACAGTAAGAAATTTTTAATTAAGTTGTATTTGTGTAGTGCTGAATAATGTTACTTCTGAAATAAACTATAAATTACCTTTCAAAATGCTGTATATATTAGCTGAATGATCTCCAGGTCTTGGGTAGCTGTCAGTCACAGTTAAGCTGACTCTAGTTTGTAGTCTTGCATGATAGCTAATTCTCTCTTGAGGCATGAATAGGAGAGCGCAAGAAAGAGGAAGGCGATATTAACGCTGTAAACTGTAGCTGGTGGATAGCTGCCCAAAGCCCTCATTTTTCAGCCCATGTGTGTATGCCAATTTTAAGATTGAAATTTCCAGCTTATTGTAGAAGTATTATTTTTCATCATCTGGCAGCAGAATAATATCCAAGAAGATCTCCAGACATTTTAATTTTGATAGAATCACAGGAGTGCTTTTTAAAGTACTGAAAAGCCAGATTAAACAAAAGAACCTTACCGAATATCAGCAATTACTGTAAACTTACTTAAACAGGACATTGCAATGCTTTTTGAAAGTGGAAAACCTATTGAGCAAGTATTGACTGAAAATTGTAAAATTTGGGGGCCTAGTGAGATTGCTTGTTTTTTTTTGTCCTGTAGCTTCCTCTCATTTTAGCTTCCTGCCTAATCAGGACCTACTTTTTAGGTCTTGTAGGACTATAAACCTTCATTCACAACTAAATAGGTTCTTCTCTTCATTTTGATTCTCTTTCTGTCTTTCCATTGAGCGACACCTTTGCAGCTGTGGTTCTTTGAATTAGAAGTTAGACCATGATTATAACTGAAAACCAGCACAAGTGAACTTTGAATCCACAGGAGTTGTTATGTAATTATTTGCACTGTATTTTAGTACTATGTTTTCTGAAATTGCAATGTTCCCTAGTCATATTGACTTAAGGAATAGATTTTCTGTATGACAGTATTGCTGCTGGTCAATCTGACTGGCCCGTTAACAAACTTTTTTCATTTTTCTGATAACAGATTTCGAAAGAAATTGAAAACGTATCTATTCACTAAACACTATAATACCATGGAAAACCCTCCACCCAACTTAGATAAAGGCTAAACATAAACCTGCCCACATCAAGCTTATACTCCCTACTATAATGGACAACATACATAACTTAAACGAAATGACACTCCATTCTTATGCCCTAATACCTCCACATGTATATAGTTGCAACTGTTATGTACTGCCTATGTGGTACAGACAGTACATTTTGTTTAAATTGTTACACACACTGTTTTAGTTGAAATATTCTGCTTAGTTTTTAACCCCTGCTTTGTGCAAGTTAAGATGTTCTATGTAAAAAGTTATAATGTTCTATGTAAAACAAACTTTGCTTTGTTAACTGTTGTTAATTGTACACCGCAACTGATCGCTGGAAGATGCGGTATATAAATGAGTGTTAAATAAATAAATAAATAAACAGATGATAGCAACATGCTTTTTTTAAGGTTTCTGTTTGGCATTATATTTCCTTCTAAATGATTCAAGGTTCTTTTTTTTAATGTAATCATTTCATGATGCTCTGTTGGGTTTCCAGCACCATTAGAACTAGCTTTAATTAATTGTGGTTCCATAAGCCTTCATTTATAACTATTGTGAATTTTCTTTTACATCTTTTTTATCTTCTTCCTAATTCATCCAGGCTATCACAGTAACAGTCCTGTGCCAGAAGCCATAAACTACTATCTCCAGGAACAAGCATGAATGAGTCTTCACATATGGGTACGTCGGCACCGATGGAGCCTGCACGGGAACGCTCCCCAGTGTACAATCAGAACGCTTTTGGGAGCATCCCACAGCGCCTGCGTGCTGCCTTCCCGCCTTTCCCAACTGCCTCTCTCCAGTTTTCCGCGGAGCCGGCAGGACGTATTCCTGTCACCACAGAAAATTCTTCTTTTTATTCTTAGTTTTTTGTGGTCGCGTCTGCCTTCCCTCGACGCCACCGGTACCGCCGGTGCTTTTCTTTCTTTTTCCTGAAGAATTCTTCTTTTCTAGAAATTTCTTCCTGTTTAGTGCCTGACGGTTTCTAGGCCACTAGGCCTTTACCCTTCCATTATGGAAAAGCCAGCCACTATCCTTAAGAAATGCTCAAAGTGTGGCGGTACAGATATTTTTTCAGACACTCATACTTGGTGTCTAAAATGTTTAGGTCCTGACCATTGCCCTCTGGAGTGTCTCTCCTGTTGGAGCTCAAACAGAAGAAGTCTTCAGAATCGAGCACAACTCGATACCCGGTTCACATCGGTCTCGATGTCACCAGCTAGAATATCTTCTTCTTCACAGGATCAGGTAACCAAACAAAAGTCTGTAAAGACTAGCCAGTCCTCGAGTGGTAGATCTCCTTCTCAGCATCGAGATGGCTTCGGCCTTGCCCTTGAGGACATCTTGGCAATAAAGCCCCAGCGGGAGTCTTCGGGCTCCAAAGCATTAACGGGGCTCCAGGTTGTTCCCGGGGTTCTTACCTCGATGAACATACCTGGGCCATGCTCGGTGGTTGTGGCCGCTTTGAGCGGTACCGACACCACGGCATCGGCTACGGTGATGGATGAAACACTCCTCACTGATGAACATAGTCTAGCACTCTCGGCTACTTCGGTACCGCTAGAGTTGCTGCAGACTGTTCCTCGAGTATCGGTATCGCCTTTGGTACCGGTATCGACATCGGCATCGGTGTCGGTACCGTCCATGCTTGCTTCGACAGAATCACTTCCCTCGATGCCGAGCCTGGAATCGATCTCTAGCATGGAGGATTCGGTACCGACTCGTCTCGGTACTGACCTCGGGCGGTACCGAAGACATTGCTTTAAAGAAAATCCGATGCTTCATCCTTTTAAGTCTTCCGATCCCGATGACTGGGATGAATCCATCGGTACCAAGGCTGATTCTTCTACAAGTCTAGCCTTTACCCCTCATCTTAGAGGGTCCTCCTCGGGGGAGATTTCTTTTCAAGCTTTCCTGCTTGATATGGCAAAGTTACTTGCTATTTCTATACCTGGTAAAGAATCCCTACCGGGGAATTCAGAGACACTGCAATTCCCCTGGATTCCAAAGGAGGTGATCATGCTTCCTTTGCATCAGATCTTACAAGATCTACTATTAAGAATGTGGGAAACTCCTTTAATGGTATCCCCACATTCTAAGACACTTGACACTATGTACAAGGTGCCACCTTCTCCAGGTTTTCAAAAGACTCAACTTCCTCATCATTCTATTGTTGTAGAATCAGCATTGAGGCGTATTAAGAGTGCAAAGAAGCACTCTTCTTATCCGCCAGGTCGTGAGTATAGGACTTTAGATGCCTTTGGACGTCGATGCTTCCAGGCATCCATGCTTACAGCAATAATTATCTCAAATATTTTCTATATGGGATTATCTCTTGAAGAGGTCACAAAGAATGTAAAGTTTTTGAACCCTTTTCTTCCAGAGCATAAAAGAGCAGACTATTCCTTATTAGTCAATCATGCTCAAAATATCTCTACGTTCCTTAGTCGTGCTTCCCTGGACTGTTTTGAGTCTATTAGCAGAACTTCTGCTATAGCCATAGGAGCACGACGCATAGCCTGGCTCCAAGCTTCAGACTTGGACAGATGGGTTCAGGAAAGGCTGGGAAATACTCCTTGTACTGGTGAAAATCTCTTCAACAAGGAGGCTTTATTTCAAGCTAATCAGTTGACCACTGATGCTGTTACCTTTAGAGGGTTGTCAAAACTTTCCTCTATCCCAGCTAATAAAAAATCTCCTAAAAAGCTTTATTCCCCCAGGGGAAAAAAGTTTTATCCATCTTCTACCCATTCTGCAGATGTTTCCAAAGATGGGCAACATCACACCAGGCTAAGAAAGTCAAAACCTCAACAGGCTGAGCAAACCCAGCAATCGCAGGGTTTCTAATATTTTATTCATTTTTTCTGTGTGAGGTTTAGAACTTTTGAGTCTACTTCTTTTCAACAGAAGCATCTAAAATTCATCTCATCCATGCTGAGATATCAGTCATACGTTGACTCAATTCTCGACTCTGGGCATGAATCTCTTGCTACAAGAGAAATCTATCCTTCTAGCTCTAAGAGCTATTAAGGACTATCATACCCCAGAGATAACAGGTTCCTCCTTTTAAAACAAAAGGAGGCCTAACAACTAACAGGGTGAGCTATACCCTTCACCTTGTCAGTTTACTGTACCAGTATATCTCATACTTTTAACTGCAAGGGGACCCTATCTCTTCAAAGACTTACCAAACTGTAAGTCTTCTCAACTCTGTATTACTTTCTATCCCTCTTAGCCCAGACATTCAGTCTCTAAGAGTACTACTACTCAACTGGAGGGCTTATTCTCTAAGCCATAGGATTTTCTTCAATACCTACTCCAGTAAGTAATTTCCATACAGAGTTCTCTCCCCCTTGCGGTTCATCTTCTTCTCAGATATCTTTTTAAGGTAGCTTTTCAGACAGAAGTTGGGTATCACTACTCCAAATTGTGTCTCTCGGTCCTCTCCAATCCATAGGACCTAACTTTTTATGCTGCCTTAATAACAGATAATTCCAAAAGAGGTCCAGAACTCATTTGGACTGTTTATTGTTGCAGGCTTCAGGCCTGTCTAGTATTCTTAGCCACTTTCAATTCTTTGGATTCAACAGAATAGATTAGGTTGCACACTGGCAATTCAACAGCTAGATCTAACCAACTTACAACATGCTCTCTGCAATTCTACAACAAAGCTCTGCAACTGTGGGCCTTTGCCAGAGAGCCTCAGAGCTACTCCTAATAGGTAGCGGCCAGATAGTTAACAAGGGCTTCAGCTGGTAGATTCTACCAGTCATGCTCCTACATGACTGGTTTTTTCCTACTCTTACCATATTCCTTAAAATTTCCTTTTAAGAAAAGGTAACCAGGGTTTAGACCACGTGAAAGCGTAGAAAATTGCACAATTCCCTGGTTTGTTCCACATCTCACTGGAACTTCCACATCAGGGATGCATTTTTTTCACTGCAGTTGGTCCTTATTCACTACTTTCCTTCTAATTCCTATACTTCATGGTAGCTTATGTTGCACAAGAAAACGCATGATACTCATATTGCCCTCATAAAGAGGCAAACATGGTATCCCCTTATATTGCGTCTTTTTCTCCAGCTACTATTTGAAATTATAGAAGGATCCAGACTTGCTGTCTTAAGACTAAGGATCTCTTCTGCACTTATTCACGTACGTCTCAAGACCTGGTTATTTCAGAGGCTAGATCTTTTCAAGAAGATCTATCCTCTGAAATAACCACAAAAAACAAATAACCTCTATCCTAGTCCTATCCTTGTAAGTGAAGAACATAATATCAGTTTCCACGAAACCTCCTCTATAGTTCTTCCATATTTAACCAGACAGAGATTCTCCTGCAATATTCTCAAGTAGGTCTTAGTTCTTGTTATTGCGTCAATCTCTATACAACATCTGACTTTGAAAGATCTTCAAGAAGTTGAGGGCTCAATGCCTAGTACAAATGTCTTTGTCTTTCATTGGAATAAAGAGGGTCTTAAAGACCTACCCCCTTTTTTCTGCAAAGGGTATTTCTGCCTTTTCATCCAAACCAGTCAGATTATCTCCACTCTTTCCTAGGACCTTATTCTGCTCTAGGGACAAGAAGTTCAATTTTTTGGACTTTACAGAAGCTTTAGCTATTTCTCAAAAGCCCAACCTCATTGAACTCCCCCAGTACTACTTCTGGGGTTAGTTCTGGCCATGAGGGCTTATCATCTCTTCCTGTATTGCAAAAATTTATTTTTTTCCCTCTACTTCACATTGAGGGAATCTCTTTGAGGATAATGTACTGACTCTCAACCACAGATCCATATTACCCTCAACAAGTATTTTTGCAATATTTTTGAATGAGATCCACATTAGAAAATTGGAATTCAGTATTTTTCTAATATTTATGATTTACACAAGGATTCCCCTCTGGATACCTTGTTTAGTCAAGCTGTTCCACAGCACCTCTTTTATTCTTTTCTAGTTCAACTCCTACCCTCCATCCCTTGGATGCCTGAGGTTTTGAGGTATAAACATGGCCCATCTTTAGATTTGCAACATGCTGGGGCCTCCTCCAGGCATCTTAGCTTGGGAGTCCCCATATGTGAAGACTCATTCCTGCTTGTTCCTGGAGATAGCACAGTTACTTACCTGTAACAGGTGATCTCTGGGAACAGCAGGAATAAGTCTTCACAACCCACCCACCTCCCCTAGGAGTTGTATCTCTCTGTCTCTTTCCTTTCCCTCTCTCTCTTTGTCTCAGCTTTAAAACTCAATTGGAGAGAGGCAGTTGGGAAAGGCGGGAAGGCAGCATGCAGGCGCTGTGGGATGCTCCCAAAAGCGTTCTGATTGGACGCTGGGGAGCGTTCCCACGCAGGCTCCGTTGGTACCGACGTACCCATATGTGAAGACTTATTCCTGCTGTTCCCAGAGATCACCTGTTACAGGTAAGTAACTGTGCTATACAGTAGATTACTTGCTAGGTCTGGGTATGACAGTATTATAGTCCTTACTATCAATCTCCTTAGTGTAGGAGGCCATTGACTTAAATTATTCTTAATGTTTTTGAATTGGGATATGATGATAATTTATTTTTAGCTAGGCTGTCTCAGAGTGATATTGAGTACTGCGAAGACCTACATTATGCAGCATGTTGAAATTGGAATTGAGATGTTCAGGTTGGAAGAGACTTTTGTAAAATACCTACAAAAACTTGTAGGACTGGATGTGTATTTTGATGGCAGATCCAGCAGGAGCAGCAATTTAAAAACGCCACGTGGGAAAAATAACATCCTTCTCTTCCCTCAATTTCTACATCTGCAGCTTTTAAAAATAGCAGCCTCAGGCAGTATTGATGTCTGCCTATCCCCTCCCCCCTGCCCACAACATACCCCTCCCTTGACCCCTTCTCTGACAGCACAAGATCACCCTACCAACCCAATACCCCGTTTCTTTGACAGCACACAAGCAACCACCCTCCTGTCCTCAATCCTCCTTCCGACAGCCACATGGCAACCCCCCCCGGATATCTCCCCAAAATATCAACAGACTTCCTTCCTTTCCCTGGATCTACCTTCTCACCCATCAGCATCAAAAGCCTTTCCCTGGATCCCTTCCCCCAATAGTATTCCTAGCTTCCTCCACTCCTTTGGCAACCCCCTGATCTTACCAAGGGCTTTTCCTGATGGCCTAGCACTGGGGTCACCAACCTCCAGAGGGCCGCGGGCTGCACAGCCGACTACCGGGAGCCTCGGGGGCCGCACCCCCCTTCTCCCCGCCCCCGCGAAAAAAAACAACAAACGCAAAATTATGAAAACAATGGCTGATCACCTTTATTGAATTTAATGAGATGGCTGATGATTCATGCTAGCAGACAAACGCTTAAAGTCCGGCTTCACAGATGACACTGACAGGAGAAGGGACGCTTGCAGGTGGTCGTCGGTGAGCTGCGAGCGCGTGGATACAATGGCGGGAATCCTTGTCGGGCCGCACATAATGTTAACCGGGGTAGAGCCTCGCGGGCCACACGAAGGGACCTCGTGGGCCGCAAGTTGGTGACCCCTGGCCTAGCAGGAAGCAAACATGATTCCCAGTTGTTCATTCTCCGCTCATGCTTAGTACAGATTGGCACCAGTTGACCTGTAGCGGTAGTTTCATGGTACTACCACCAGAGATTAAGCTGCCAAATTAGAGCAAATTATTTGGCAGGTTGGTCCCTAGTAGTAGTACTTTGTGGCTACTGCCTAGGGGTTGACTGGTGCCCTTCTGAAACCAGACACTAATAGAGTGGGAGTAATTGAAAATAGCTTGTGCTTCCTGCTACACCACCAGGAAAAGTGTCTCGTAATAATTTGGGGGTGGGGGAGGCTAGTCATGCT
The DNA here is from genome assembly GCA_033557465.1 of Ichthyophis bannanicus. Taxonomy (NCBI): domain Eukaryota; kingdom Metazoa; phylum Chordata; class Amphibia; order Gymnophiona; family Ichthyophiidae; genus Ichthyophis; species Ichthyophis bannanicus. The sequence continues at coordinate 1,659,000,926 of CM066031.1, read as the reverse complement.
ATTGAGGGGCTCTGGGAGGGAGGGGTTGAGGCTGTTGATGCTTTTTTGGGTGGGGGGTCAGTGGAGGAGGGAGGATGTTGATGCTGTCAGGGATCTGGGGGAGCGGCAGATGCTGTTGGGGGTGATCTGGGCGAGGGGGAAGGCTGTTGATATGTTCAGAGGGTTGCCATCATGCTGTTGGAGGGGATTCAGGGGCAGGAGGTGGTTGCTGGTATGCTTTCGGGGGGGGGGGGGGGGTTGTTGAGAGGATTTGGATCCATCAGCCTTCTAATCTATGCTTCAAGCTAGCACTTGTGTGTACCTCAGAGCAAGTATACAAGCCAATATAAAAATGTTTATATTTAGATATGGCTTCCCATTGTAAAATAGGAAATTCACATCAATTTCATAGGCATGTACAACCATGCCCCCATCATATCTCCATGAAATCGTTTCATCCCAGGGATTCTACATATGTAAATTGCGGCCTTCCGAAATTACCATTTGCATGTGTATGCAGTCTAAATATGTATAGTTAGTGCTACCATTTACACATCCAAATGCTTCTAAAATGACTCTCTTTGTGTTTTATTGTTTTGCCTCTCTGGGTTTCATATTCTGTATAATTTTACTCAGAGCATGTTTTCTTGGAATGGTATTTTATATTATTGCCCTACTGTTTTTAATTATAGTTTAATGACTTTCTGATGCTGAATAGCGCGGTATATAAGAGAATGTAAATAAATTTTGTGTGTATTTTTTGTTTATAATTTGTGTGCATTTTTTGTTCATTAATTTTGTGTGTTATATGCTTCTGTACACCAGTTGTAGCAATCTAAACTGGAAGTATATAGACACAAGAAAACCAAGCACAGCCCTTTGTAGTATCCATCCAATGTGTGAGTTTGACTAGTAGATGGTGCCATTGAGTGATGGCTGAACTGACCCAGGTCTTTTGCATGAGACATGGGTGCATGTTTTTCTTTTGTGGACAGAGGTGACCCACTCTGTAATACCCTTCACTACTCCTCTTGTCCCAGTTTTTGTTCTTTTTCCAGCACTGAGAAGTTACAGAGTAATGGAAGCAGTGGATGTTGTGGATAGCGTATTCTGTCATCTCATGTGAAACTGGTCTAGTCAGATGCCATTATGGTCCAAGGGAGGATCGTATTGACTGAGCTTGGGTCTAGCCATAAGGACCTTTGGGAAGATCAGTGTCTCTGTTTAGTAGTCATTAAGTACCAGGTTAAACCAAATCTGTAGGCTTAGAATACTGGGTGGTACTTAAGATTTCTGCCTTGTGGTGAGGGGGAAGGAAAGATTTAAGAATAGTGTAGTGATTAGTATTAACAGCCCTCTAGCAAAATTTGTTTCTGACTCCCAAATAGCAGCATGTGTGTGTGTGCTATGGAATCAGGCAGATTTAGCAAAACAGGCACAAGTAATTAAAAAACTCAAAATAAAACAGGAAAGACTGTAGAGATAAAAAAAAAAATTGGCCTCTTACAATAGAGAAGCTAGATAGTAGAAAGGAACCAGGTACGGGGCAGTTTAAATTAATGAGGGCAAGGAACAGCCAATAGAAGATAGCAGAAGCTGAACAGAAGTACAAAAATGCAGCTAAGAAACACACTGACAAAAAAATGCATAAATATGTATATAGACAAACTGAAATCTTAAGACAAGCACAGGTAAGAAAAGAGCCTGAGCAAACCAGAATGCAGGGCAAAGGCTTGCAATGAAATTGCACTCAGCAGAAGTTCTCTGCTTCAGACACAGATGGGATCACATAAACAGGAGCACTCCTTTCTCTTTGGACATCCATTGTGGCCTTTGTCCAGTAGTGGCAGTCAGTATGGGGCCTGTGAAAATTCACTAGCTTACAGGCCTCTTGCTGATGGTCACTTTGGGACATAGGTCACAATCGAAGCCCAGAGAGAAGAAGGTTGGTCTGGTTTCTGTGCCCCATCTAATTATGATGTGACCCCGTTTGGACTCCAGTTGCAGACTTTGGGAATTGCTGCTTTAGGTAAATTCCTCCACTTCTGATAATATTCATAAAAAGCATGATAGAGCCTTGTTGGGGGTCTTTTGAGTTTCCAAGGAGAAGAACTGATCTTTTCCAGAGAGATTCTTTGCTTCTTGCCTGCTTGACCCATTGATGGTCAGTTATCCAAGAAAGGCATATATGAATTTCTTGGAGTTTCACCAGAAATAGCCTAGAGAATGCTCCCCTGAAATATCTGGTAAGGGTAATAGACATAAAGTTCAGTACTTGAGCCTGTTAGAAAAAAATTATATTAAGGTTATAGATCATGGCTAAGAATATTTTTAGTGCGGTGGAAGAATCTAAACATGTATACGTAGTAGCCTAGATACTTATAAGATAGGTTTCCCTTTCCCTTAGTTTCTTCTGTCTTTGCTTGCTGGAGGGAGGAGGTATGTCTATTGTTTGGGCAATTTTTGGTGGAATGCCAAGAAACGTTTTGGGGAATATTCAAAGGCTTGCAAAATGTGTAAATGCCAGTTAGTGCCTCTGGATATCCATGGGTGCCGCTGCTACCTGACCCAATGCTAAGCGGTTAGTATTGGGACATGCCGGGGGCATTCCGGGGCAGAGCGGAGGCAACAATATTGGGCCACTGCCCTGTTAGCGACACAGGGGTAAAGTAAGGTGTAGCAAAGGCTGGCCTAACTTTATCTGTGGACACTAACTGGGCAGTCGCTTAATATCACCGCTGCCTGGTTAGCTTCCAGGTTTATCAGCGACCAGATATTCAATGTTGGTGACCAGATATGGCCCTGGTATTGAATATCCAGGGTTAGACTTCAGTGACGACGACTAGCCGCTTTGAAAGCGCTAGCTGCTGACACGGAATATCCTCCCCCATATTATTAGGCAGGAAAATCTTACTCTGATAACAAGCATAAGTATTACCTGAGCTAAACTATTGCATTGCGTTGTTGCTGGGGATCCTAGCAAAAGACCTCCAGTACCTGCAATTGGTATCACATACAGTGGCAAGGTTAATAAAAGGGCTACCAACAGGGCTGGTGCAACCATTAGGTGAACTAGGCAGGTACTACAGTGCTTGTGGTCCAGGCTCATTGCCGCCGCTGCCTCCCCTCTCCGGGACCTGAAGCAGGGACAATGGCTTCAAACAGCCCCACAGCGCTTACCTAAACCTCTGGCACTGTGGGACCATTTGTGCTTCCGCCCCCTCTGATGCCCAATGCAGATTTCCTGTTTGTATTGGGACAGAAGGAAGTTGGCATTGGGCACTGGAGGGGGCAGAAACACAAACATCCTTGCAGCACCAGAGTTTTAGGTAAGTGCTGCAGGGCTGTTTGAAGCCATTGCCACTGCTACAGGTCCTGGGGAGGGGCAGCAGAAGAGGTGGGAGCAGGAGCAGTGGGGAACAAGAGATGAGATTGCCTAGGGCACCTCATTTCTTTGCGCTGACCCTGGCTACCAAGTTTGATCACATGACCTCTTTTAATTGAGCTTCACTGGTTGTCATTTGAATTTAGGTTCCAGATTAAAATGTTGCTACTTTTCTATTTGAATTATTGTGGGGGATGGACCATGACTATATGAGATCTAAATTTCAGTTATATGAGCCAAACAGGATAATAAGACCATAAAGTCAGGAGTTGTTGGCAGTCTATACCCAGAAGGTCATGCATAAGATGGGTCATCAAGTCAGGGCATTATCTGTCCAAACTCCTCTGTTATGGAATTCTCTCCCTGCCCACCTATGGGGGGATGTAGGTTTTGAAAAGGTTTAGACAAGAGTGGAAAATATATTTATTTAGAGCAGTATATAAGGATTATTTATAATTTTATTCTTATGTCTGTGCTCTATTGTGTAATACTTATTTTAATAATGTTGTGCACCCCTATGAGTTTTATGGAAAGACTGCTTGTAAATGTAAATAAATAAATACACAAACAAATAATAGATATCTGAGTTCCAAGCCAAGATCAAAACAAGGAAACACGCATTAGCAAGATCCTGCTTGCTATTTTATTTTGGTGCCTGGATAAAGGAAGTGAAGAAAGAAAGAAAGAAAAAACTCAAAAGATTATAATAAATTCTTAGTTTTTTAAAACATGAATGAATCCTCTAGTTTATCTTTTGGCTGAGCTCTTGACTATTTAAATCATGTTTTCAAGAAGTAGAAACTCTTTTCCTGTGCATTATCTCTATACCATTCTTCTGAGACCGGAATGCATCTCGAGAAGCAGAAGTTCATCTTAAAGACTGATTCATTCTAAGAATAGATCCACAATCCTCCCTGTTGCTTGGCTTTACCTTATTAGAAGCATCGGCCACTTGAATGCTGAGCAACTTCATTTTTTGTTTATGATGCTGAATAGCTGATTATGTTTTTATAACATATCTTTTATAGACCTGTTCGTCACTTCATAATGACCGGATGCTATAATTTCCAGTTGTTTTACCCTCGGAAATTTTGGAAAATATGTTAGCCATTGTTTGATCAACAGTAGATAAAGAATTCAGCATACTGTCCAGCAGCTTAGTAAGAACATCTGTAGATTCTGCAAACATGTGCTTATGTGCTTACAAATCTACTGAACCAGGTACAGTGCTGGAAAGTGGAAATACAACCCTGGCATGGATCTCTGGTCATCTTGCCAATTTAAGATCAAATTCTTAGTCCTCTCTTTTGGCATTGCAAGAAGTGAAAAAAAAATATTGCATTACAAATAGAACAAAGTCTACAAGAAAAGTCAGAGAAAATTGCTGCCACTAGATTTTTAATGATAAAAAAGGGGAAAAGATAAGTGCCATAAACCTGTACTTGATTATGTTTACAGGTATAGTATTTCCTCTATTTTACTTTAATATGGCTCCAAATATACCTCCAAATGGCTCTAACAATCAATACTCTGGCCAGCTGCATCCTCTTCCTCCTAGGCTGGCTTAACGTATCCTTTGCTCTTCACCACACAGCTCATCAGATTCCAATACTCCAGAGCCATGGAAAAAGATGGGCAGAATCTCCTTATCTTAACCCAAGAGTGGAAACCTCCATACGTCACTCTCACCTAATACACATAGCTCTTCAACACTCCACGAAGAACAAACAAGCTGAATCCCCTTATCCCCTGAACCTAAAATGTGCCCTCATAAACGCACGGTCCATCCGTAAGAAATGGCCAGTGATCGCTGACATAATTTCCTCCCACAATCTGGATATTCTTATGATAACTGAAACCTGGCTAACTGACGGAGATAATGTAATCATCAATCAACTCATGCCTTCCAACTTCTCCGTCCATTCCCAGCATAGAGACAACAAGAGAGGAGGAGGTCTTCTCATACTTACCAAATCAGACCTACATTTCCATACCGTTGACTCCACAAGCTCAATCAACATGGACGTCATATCCATTGAAAATGAGCAGTGCTCCATCAATTTAATATACAAAGCACCCTCATCCTCCCCGGACGACCTGCCTAACATTTTGGACCTAGCAGCTAACACACGCAAACCCAACATTCCAAATTGGATACTATGAGACTTCAATCTCCCTACACTCCACCCCAGCCACTCCTCAGCCTTCCTAGAAGCAATCAATGAGCTGGGCTACAATCAGATTGTCAAAGAACCCACCCACAAAAAAGGAAACATCCTGGACATGATCTTTTCCCCCCTAATAGCCCTTGATTCTAACAATAATCTAGATACATCTGTATCTCCGGTACCTTGGTCAGACCACAAGTTAATCACCTTCCACATCCCCATCAAGAGCAAATCTCCATTACATAGCAGCAAAAGCTCTATCACACCAACAAAAGTAACTTCTCGGAGGTTCATAGCATTCAACAAAGAGCATATTCTTGCTGAAACCCTTCCTCTCTTCAATGACACATCCCTCAACCTGGAAAACCTGATCGCCGTCTAGAATAGCAATCTCAGCACCATTGCACTACAACCAAACCAGAGTAACAACCCAAAGAAAAGAAAACCCGCTCCTTGGTTCTCCCCAGAATTACGAGCGTCCCTCACACACCTAAGAAGACTGGAAAAACGGTGGCGTCGATCACACTCAATGGTAGACCAGTCAGCTTACAAACTACATCTGGCTACACACAGAGAGTCAGTCATGGCTAAAATGAAACAATACCATACTGACACACTTAGAAGATCACTAAACAAACCACGTGATCTCTTCAATCTAGTCAAGACATTCTCGAAGGAACCTTCGTCTGAACAACCTGAACTCATTCACCCACAAGCTTTCGCTGACTACTTACAATCCAAGCTACTGCAAACCGACAGCATCGCAACAATCCCTGCTCAAGACACCATCTGCCTATCTAACTTATCCATGTTCTTCACACCATCTAAGAAACATATTGAGAACACCATTGCTGCCCTCAACACAACTACTGCACAAACTGACCCCTGCCCAGCCTATTGGATTAAGGAGCTACGCTGTGATCTCAGCCCTATCATCACTAAAATGATGAATCTATCCTTCACATCTGGTTCTTTCCCATCAGCCCTCAAGAGGACCTCCATTAGACCCCTCCTGAAAAACCCTAAACTCGACCCAAAAAAGGTTGAATCTTATAGACCCATAGCCAGTATTCCACTTCTAGCCAAAATAATTGAAAAGGAAGCTCAAAGGCAAATACAGGACCATATTGACACCGCCTCCCCTCTAGATCAATGCCAGCATGGCTTCAGAGTTTCACGGGGTAGAAACCCTCCTTACCACCCTCTGCAACAACATTATCACAGGCATCGACAACATCCGCCAAGGCTTTGTTCTTATCTTCCTAGACATTGCCGCGGCCTTTGACTCTGTACATCACGATCTTTTAATAGGGCGGTTAAAAGAAAAGGGCATCAATGGCACCGCCCTCGATTGGTGCAGATCATACCTAGAGCAGAGATGGCAGTATGTAACCTCAGGAGCAACAACATCTACACCTTTCCATCAGAGTCAAGGCGTACCACAAGGGTTCTCCCTATCATCGCTCTTATTCAACATATACATACAGCCCGTTTGCAACATCATCAGGTCTTTCAAGGTCGAATGCTTAATATACGCAGACGACATCCTCCTGTACATGCCTTTCTCCACAGTTCATATGGATCTGTCCCCGCTAACCAAGTGTTTTGATGCTGTGTCTGAATGGCTTCAATCCCAGAACCTCCGTATTCAACACAAGAAAACTGAGGTTCTCTTCATCACTAGGGACCCACTTTTCACCCCCCCCCCCACCCCAGATAAAGGTGAAAGAAGCTGAGCTCCAAACAAAACCTTCAATTCGATACCTTGGGATTACTCTGGACCAACGCCTTGATATGAAATTACACATAACCAACGTAGTCAGAGCGATCTACTTCAAGATCCGAACACTCCGTCATCTTTGCTCCCTACTCGATCCAGATGACTTCCGGACTATATTCCAAGCTTTAACCTTATCGCACCTAGACTATGCGAACTCCATTCTTCAAGGCCTCCCTCAGTCCACCTTAATCCCTTTACAACTTGCCATGAACACCGCTGCCAGAGTCCTCTACGGAGCATCAAGAAGGGACCACGTAACGCCGATTCTAAAACAGCTTCATTGGCTCCCCATCCATGGAAGGCTGCTATTCAAGACCTTAGTACTCACTTTCAAGGCCATCAAGGGCATCACCTCCTCATCACTAATAGACATCATTCAGACTGTCCCACCTAACAGATCCAGGAGAACCACATCTACAAACGCACTAATAATCCCTAAGACTGCAACAAAATGCAATCTAGCGACTTCTAACAGGGCTTTCAGCCTCTATGCCCCTAAGTGCTGGAACTCCTTACCACCTGAGATCCGGGCTATCACCGATCTGACTCTATTCAGAAAAACTCTTAAATCTCACCTGTTCCCACAATATTACCATATTATCCAGCCACCGATCTGACCGACCATCCCTTTTTGACATCCTGTTCTACAAGACTCATATCAAAATTAGAACAATTCCGCTGTATACACATTTACATTCAGCATGTACATAGTTTCAGTTAACAATATTCCCATGTTATCCAAGTTCTCGTACCTGTTCTATGTAAAGCCTGTTCTATGTAAAACCAAATAGCTTGTTGCTCTGGTCTTTTGTTATATTGTAAACCGCGCTGATGCTAAATAGCGTGGTATATAAGAGCCTGTAATAAATAATAAATAAATAATATAGATTATTTTTTAAACTTCTTGGTACTATATCAGGATATAATGCACTATAAGTGCTTCAGTCTAAGTTGAAATAGTGAAGGGCCAGCAGTTATGTTACAGCATTTTCAATGCATTGGGCATTACCTGTATTTTGCATGATTATATTTTGCTAAACTGCAGGTTAACAGTCTGCTCATTTTGATGTTTTTCATATTACATTTGAGTGTCTTTTAAATTTATTACAGTTCTCGCAAGTTGTTTCTTAATTATAAACGAAACACCATTTCTTCTTTGTCTTTCATTTCTGGCATAGTATACCATGTGATCATCAGATTCAAAGTGCCTGATGCTAGTCTATTGCAGTTTTCTGTCACCCAGCATATTAAGTTGAACATGTTCCGTTTCATTCTTAACTACCTCCAGCTTCCCTTGATTCATAGTTCGTACATTCCATGTCCCAATTTGTTAAGACATCTCTGCAGCTTCTGACTCTAATTTCATGCACTGCTACATCAGTAGTCAGATATCCGGAGAGCTGTGTTCCAACCACATCATAAATGCTGCTTTACTCTGAAGAGTATCAAGTGTTTAGAGCACCGGTTTGATAACCAAGAGACCAGGTTTCAGTTCCCACTGACACTCCTTGTGGCCTTGAGCAAGTCATTTAACCCTCCATTGCCTTGGAAGAAAGGCCTGGCAATCTACTTCTGGTCATACTGCTTAGAAAACCCAGTATCGCCAGGAGTCAGCTTTGTCTTGAAGGCATGCATTGCATTGCACTCTGAAGAGTCTTCAGCTCTTCGCCATGCTTAATTTCTATTTGTCTATGAGGAATGCTCATCAACACAACTATTATTCAGATATATGTGCGAACTACAACTGCAGAAGAGAAATAAATTATTCAGTTCTATGAAGAAGTAGAAGCTGAAATAAACAGAACATGCAAACAAGATTTATTGATAGTCATAGGCGACTGGAACACAGAAGTTGAGAACAAAGAACAAGGTAAAATGGTTGGAAAATATGGGCTTAGCAGCAGAAACTAAGCTGGAGAAAGACTGATAGTCTTGCAGAATTCTATCAATCTATTCATCTCAAACACCTCTACCAGCAACTGTACACATCTACTTCACCCAATGGATTGTACATAATCGATTACATCTGTGGAAGTTGTCAATGGAAAAGCTCAATCATATCAACAAAGACAAAACTTGGAGTTAACTGTGTTACAGAACAGCAGCTGTTAGTATATAAACTAAATCTGAAAAAGAGCAAGCCACTCATGAATTCAGCAAAATATGATCTTGAAAGGCGTGGAGGATTAGCCTAGTGGTTAGAGCAGTGGCCTGGTAACCGAGAGACTAGGGTTTGATTATCACTAGCACGCCTTGGACAAGACACTATCTCCAGGAATAAGCAGGAATGAGTCTTCACATATGGGTACGTCGGTACCGACGGAGCCTGCGCGGGAACTCTCCCCAGTGTCCAATCAGAAAGCTTTTGGGAGCATCCCTCAGCGCCTGCGTGCTGCCTTCCCGTCTTTCCAACTGTCTCTCCTCAGTTTTCATTTTTCCGCGGAGCCGGCAGGACGTCCTCCTGTCACCGCAGAAACTTTTTTCTTTAATTCTTGTTTTCTTGTGGTCGCGGCTGTTTTCCCGCCGTCACCGGTACCGCCGGTGGGTTTTTTCTTTTCTTTTTCTCAAACTCAGGGAGAGTTTTTCCCTCAGTTTCTGTCTTAAAATTTTTTGGGCCTGTAAGGCCTCTCCATCATGGAGCCTTCTTCTCCTAAGAAGTGCCTTAACTGTGGAAATACAGTTTTCTTTTTAGACTCCAATGACTGGGGTCTAACCTGTTTGGGTCCTGACCCTTTTTCCCCTGAACCATCAGGCTACAATACTGTGAGAAGAGATTCTCTATTTCGAGTTTCCCTCGATACCGTTTTCCCTCCCTGTGTCAGGGCATCGGCCATTTCTTCTCTACAGGATCAGGTAACTCACAAACAGTCTGTTAAGACTAGCCAATCCTTGAGTGGTAGGTCTCATGCCAAGCATGCTGACGGCCCCGGCCTTGCCCTCAAGACCCCATTGGCATTAAAACCCCGGCGGGAGTCTTCGGGCTGCAAAGCATCTCAGGGGTTTCAGGTTGTTCCTGGGGTTCACCCCTCACAGAACATACCTGAGCCATGCTCGGTGGTGGCATCGGCTTTGAGCGGTACCGATACCCCGGCATCGGCACTGGTGTTGAGTGATCCGCTCTTCACCAGGGATCGTCATCTGGCGTCCTCGGTACCTTCGGGACCGATCGATACGTTCCAGATTGACTTTCCAGTATCTGAGCCATGCTCGGTGGTGGCATCCGCTTCGAGCGGTACCGATACCCCAGCATTGGCACCGGTGTTGAGTGATCCGCTCTTTACCAGGGATCGTCATCTGGCATTCTCGGTACCTTCGGGACCGACCGATACGTCCCAGATTGACTTTCCAGTATTGGCAGTACCGCCGATACCACCACCAACGTCGGTACCCTCTAGGCATGCATCGATAGACTCGCTTCCTTCGTTGCCGAGTCTAGAATCGATATCTAGTCTAGAAGACTGGGTACCGATGCGTCTCGGAACCGACGTTTACCGATTCCGCATGCACGGTACCGAGGATAATCACCAAGGGTTTTTGGTTACCTCGGTACCGCTTGAGCAGCCTCCGATGACTGCTTCGGTGTCGGTCTCGCCTTCGATTCCGGCACAGGTATCGGTATCGATGCCGGTACCTGCAGTATCATCGGGACCAGCTCCTTCCATGCCTTTTTCACCTGGATCGCTCCTCTCTATACCTAGTTTGGAGTCGATACCTGGCATGGATGATGCACTACTGACTGTCTCAACTCATACCTGCCAGTTCCAGTATCCATCCATTAGAGATCCTGTTCTGCACCGGACAGATACATCCTCCGGTGCCCAGGCTACTTTTTCAAATTTAGCCTGTCCAGGGATGGTTCCCATCAGAGATCCTTCTTTTCAGAAATTTCTCCTTGATATGGCAACCTTCCTTAATATTCCTATCCCTGGCTATGAGTCTTCTCAAGGTTTTTCTGCAGAAAAGGAAAATATAATGCTTCCTTTACATCACTCTTTGCAGCATCTTCTTCTGAGAGTATGGGAAAAACCTTTAAGGGTTTCTTCACCTCCTACAGCAACTGATCTTCTGTATCGGGTGCCCCCCCCTCCAGGATTTCAAAAGCCTCAACTTCCCCATCATTCCATTGTAGTGGAATCAGCAATGAGGAAGGTAAAAAGCAAGAAAAAACATTTTTCTTTCCCGCCAGGGCGTGCATCTAGAACACTGGATGCCTTTGGACGTCAAACCTTCCAAACATCCATGCTGGCAACAAGGATTCTCTCATATATTTTCTATATGAGTCTATCCCTTCAGGAGATCACAAAGAAATTATCTCTTTTGACTCCTTTTCTGTCAGAGCCCAAGGCTGCAGACTATTCCTTACTTCTTAGTCATAGCCAAAATTTCTCCAGGACCAAGCAGGAAGTCAGTCCTCACATATGGGTGACGTCGGCGCCGACAGAGCCCTCGCGGAGCAATTTCCCCAACTTTCAAAGAAAGCCTTTGGGAATTGCAGCGCGCATGCGCGGTCCCCTTCCCGCCCAAGGGTGCCATCTTGCTCAGTCTTCTTTTTTCCGCGGAGCCCTACAGACGTTGTTTGTGATCGCCGCTGAAAAAGTTGATTTTTATTATTTTTTCTTGTCTCGATTCGACGCCGGATCCTTTTCCCGCCTGGACTCGATACAGCGGTATCGAGTCCTTTCGTGATTTTTTCGGTTTTTGTCCTTCGTGACTGGCATTTGCGCCATTTTTTCCTTTTCCTGGCAGCCCTGTCTTTTGACCTCGCAGGGGTCCTTTTTCCCGCGATGGCTGCCAGCGGGTTTAAAAAGTGTGATCGGTGTAAGAAACTTATGTCTCTTACCGACACACACGACTGCTGCCTCCGCTGCCTTGGACGCGATCACGACCCGATGATCTGTGGTCCATGTAGCAAGATGTCCTCTAAAGCGTTGAGGAGTTGGCAGCAACAAAGGGAAAAAATCTTCTCTGACTCCGCGTCCGGCCGGGCCCGGACCTCGTCAGAGGCTTCGACGTCCCGGGACTCCGGTCCTGAGCATCGTCGGAGTTCCTCTGAGCGGGAGTCTCCTGCCTGGGAACATCATCGGAAGAAGAAACCCGCGAGGGCGGCGTCGGTGGACGCTCCTTGTTCCTCGAGGGCCATTTCACATAGCCCCGAAAGCCATCCCGGGTCCTCGGAGTCGGAGAGGCCTTCAAAACATCCTCGTTTCGAGTTGGAGACTCCTGGACACGTGAGTACTGTAGTCCTCGTGGACTCACCTCCGAAGGAGCCGAAGTCGGGCCCCGACGCCATCGGGGCCCGAGTCGGGGGCTGCTGGGTCTCCTGAGCTCGGACTCAGGTTGACGGCCTTGGAGAGCAGTTTGGCTGCCTTCATGGACCAGCAGCGGGCATTGATCGCTGGCCTCGTCGGTGCTTCTGCCCCGACCGCTGGGATGTCGACGTCCGAGTCGACCCCGGAGACCGAGCCGATCCTCGAGTCCATGCGGGCTCGAGTCGATCCTCGGTCGTGGTCTCCCTCGGCCTCCCGTTCGGGACCGAGGTCGTCGGGGCGGAAGGCAACAATGCCCGCCCGACCGGAGCCGCTCGATTCCTCCTCCGAGGAATCGGCCTGGGAAACTGAGGACGACGACTCCCCTGTTACTTTTCGGACTCGGTGTGTCCCATCGGACTCGCCCGAGTCCGAACCTCGGAGACGGTTCCTCCCGGAGGACACCCGGTTCTCGGACTTCGTGCGGGATATGGCCAAGGCCTTGGCATTCCCCGCGGATCCCGAGGAGGAGCCTCGAGCCGAAGAGCTCGATGTCCTCCAGTATGACTCTTCCCCGAAGGAGGCCTTTACTGTACCGGTTCCTCCGATGCTGGAGCGACTTCTCTTCCGCATGTGGGAGAGCCCGGCGTCGGCGCCGGTGTTAAGCAAGCGGGTCGATTCCATTTATCGAGTCCGCAAGAGCCCCAGGTTCCAGAAGGCACAACTACCGCACCATTCTATGGTGGTGGAATCGGCCATGCATCGACTCAAGAGTCAGAAGATGCACTCCTTGGTGCCTCCCGGCCAGGAGGCCCGGAACCTGGATGCCCTCGGTCGGAAGTGCTTCCAGGGCTCTATGCTTGCTTGTCGAGTCCAGACTTACCAGCTCTATATGGGCATGTATCTCCGAGACCTGGCAAAAGAAATTGCCGGGTTCTCTGCTGGTCTCTCTGAGGAACCTTTGCAGAGGTTCCAGGCCCTATCCACAGGTATTCGTGAGTGCTCAAAATTGATCTCTCGAGCAGCCTACGATGGCTTCAAAGCATCGGCTCGAGTAGCCGGAGCCAGCATCGGTGCCCGCCGACAGGCTTGGTTTCAGTCATCCGACCTCGAGCCATGGATGCAGGACAAGTTGGTCGATGTCCCCTGCAAAGGTGAAAACCTCTTTGGCAAGCCCATGGCTGAAAAGGCTGCAGAACTCGAGACCGAGACTCTGACCAGGACTAGGCTGTCCAGGAAAACCTCTGCCCCTTCTCATAAAAAGAAGGGCTCGGGGAAAAAGCCCTTTTACCTGAGGAGGGCAGCTGCCTATAAACACTACCCTCACTATGAGGCCCCAGTAGTTCCCCCACAGGGTCAGCAGGCCAAGGGACGGGGTAATGGGTCCCGTAGGCAGCAAGCCCGCAAGCCCACAACACCGGCCCCTGCTCAGCAGGGTGGGGGCTTTTGACTCCATCAGCATAGCCTCTTCCCCTCCGCTGGTTTCTCTCAGCACAGGAGGCCGGCTGGTCCACTTTGCCCAAAGATAGTCAGCAATCACTTCAGATACCTGGGTGCTTCATATAGTTCAAAAAGGCTATCTTCTTCACTTCCACCAGGTACCTCCCTCCTATTTTCCAGGGGAGCCTCCCAGACTCCCTCTGCACAGGGACCTACTCCTTCAGGAGTTGACAGGTCTACTAACAGATCAGGCTGTGGAACCGGTGCCCCACCACCTGAGAGGTCAGGGCTTTTATTCCAGGTATTTCCTGATACCAAAACAAACAGGAGGCCTCAGACCCATCCTGGACTTGCGAAACCTCAACAAGTTCCTGACAAGGGAAAAGTTCAAGATGCTCACCCTTGGAATCCTGCTGCCCTACCTCCAGCAGGGAGACTGGCTATGCTCCTTAGATCTAAAGGATGCCTATACTCACATCCTTATTCATCCAGACCACAGACAATATCTCCGGTTTGTTGTGGGAGGAAATCATTACCAGTACAGAGTCCTGCCCTTTGGCCTATCCTCCGCCCCCAGGGTGTTCACCAAATGCCTAGCAGTGGTGGCGGCCTATCTAAGGCTTCAAGGCCTCTTTGTATTTCCATACCTGGACGACTGGCTCATAAGGGGCCAGTCTTCCCAGGAGGCCAATCAAGCCACTCTTCGCACGGTATCTCTGCTCCAGCACTTGGGATTTGTCATAAATTTCGCAAAGTCCGCTTTGCTCCCCTCTCAGGATCTCGAATTCATCGGCGCAAGGTTGAACACACTTCAGGCAAAGGCCTTCCTGCCTCTGGACAGGGCACACAGGCTCATGGATCTAGCCAGCCACTTTCGCAGCAATTCCCTGGTCTCTGCCAGGCAATTTCTGAGACTACTCGGCCATATGGCTTCCACGGTCCATGTCACCCCCAATGCCCGCCTGAACATGCGTCCTGCTCAATGGTGCCTTCGCACTCAATGGCATCAAGCCACGGGGAACCTGGCGGACTCAGTACAGGTCTCCAAACTGCTGGTCTCTTCTCTTCAGTGGTGGATTCATCTGCCAAACCTGGTGCTGGGAGTGGATTTTCAATCTCCTCCGCCTTCTCAGGTGCTAACGACCGATGCTTCTCTCCTGGGTTGGGGAGCACATTGCCAAGGGACATGTACTCAAGGCCTCTGGACTCCTTGGTAGTCTGCTCAGCAGATAAACTTTCTGGAACTCAGAGCCATTCGCCTAGCTCTGAGAGCCTTTGCCCACCTCACTTCTCACCAATCTGTACTGGTCCAGACGGACAATCAGGTTGCAATGTTCTACGTGAACAAACAAGGAGGCACAGGCTCCTTCCTTCTCTGTCAGGAGGCACGAAGACTGTGCTCTTGGGCCGTCCTTCACGGCATCTTCCTCAAAGCTGTCTATCTCCCCGGTCAAGAAAATTACCTGGCAGACAGGCTGAGCAGGATCCTCCAACCTCACGAATGGAGATTGGATCCGTTGGTTGTTCAGCAGATCTTTCTCAAGTGGGGCCTCCCCACCATGGATCTATTTGCCAGTCCCCTGAACACGCAGCTTCCCAGATTCTGCTCTCGGCAACTGCATCCTCTCAGAGTAGCGGCGGATGCTTTTCTGATTCCATGGTCCACAGGCCTCTTGTATGCCTTTCCTCCCATGCCACTGGTGTCTCGGACACTCTTCAAAGTTCTCAGAGAAAAAGCCTCGCTGATCCTAGTGGCTCCCCGGTGGCCGAGACCACCTTGGTTCCCGCTTCTAATGCAGCTGGCGGTGGACACTCCTCTTCCTCTGGGGTTTCAACCTGATCTCCTGACACAGGATCAGGGATCTCTCCTACACCCCAACCTCCGGTCCCTTCATCTGATGGCCTGGCTGCTGAAAGGGTAGTCCTTGCTCCTCTCCTGCTGCCTCGGGAGGTGGAAGAGGTCGTCCTGGCCTCGAGGCGGCCTTCCACCCGGAAGTCCTACGCTCTTAAGTGGCGTCGGTTCTCCATTTGGTGTGCTCAGTAGTCTGAGAATCCCTTCTCCTGCTTGGTGGCAGTGGTCTTGCAATATTTGCTTTTCCTCTCCAATCTGGGCCTTAAGTCCAACTCTGTCAGAGTCCACCTCAGTGCTCTCTTTGCGCATCACGCACAAGTGGATGGCAGGCCTCTTTCCAACCACCCTTTGGTGGCTCGTTTTCTCCGAGGCCTCCTTCTCCTTAAGCCTCCTTTGCGGCCTCCAGCCCCTGAATGGGATCTGAATGTGGTCTTGCAGCGGATTACCTGTCCGCCTTTTGAGCCTATGGCTACTTGCCCTCTTCGTTTTCTTTCCTGGAAAACTTTGTTTTTGGTAGCCCTTACTTCTGCTAGGCGCGTTAGTGAACTGCAGGCCCTAGTGTCTGATCCCCCTTACACTAGGTTCTACAGGAATAGGGTAGTCTTGCGGACTCACCCTAAGTTTCTTCCAAAGGTGGTTTCTCCGTTTCATATCAACCAGGAGATAGTTCTCCCCATCTTCTTTCCCAGGCCCCACTCCAGCCGAGCTGAGATGCTCCTGCATACCCTGGACTGTAGGAGGGCCTTATCCTTCTACCTTGACCGTACGCGGGAGCATAGAAGGGCTGTTTAGCTCTTCGTTTCTTTTGACCCCAATAAGTTGGGGCTCCCTGTCTCCAAGCGTACTTTGTCCATATGGGTTGCTGACTGTATCGCTTGGGCTTATGGGGCAGCCAGCCTCTCGTTGGAGGGTTGAGTCACGTCTCATCGTGTTAGGGCGAAGGCTGCGTCAGTGGCTCATCTCCGCTCTGTTCCATTGGCAGACATCTGCCGGGCTGCTACTTGGTCTTCAAGCCAGACTTTTGCGGCCCAATACTACCTGGAGAAGGGAGTCCCGCAGGGACAGTGCTTTCGGTCAGGCAGTTCTCCATAATCTCTTTGAGGTTTAGGCAATTCCTACCCTCCGACCCAGGTGTTGGGCTACCGGTCGGGGGCATATTTCAGAGAAGATTCCTTCCTTCTACTGAGCTAGAGGGAGCTCATTTTTCCGCTTGGGGTCTCCGGTAGTCTTAAGCTCGGGAGTCCCATATGTGAGGACTGACTTCCTGCTTGGTCCTGGAGAAAGAGTAGTTACTCACCTGTAACAGGTGTTCTCCAGGAGCAGCAGGAATCAGTCCTCACAACCCTCCCTCCTCCCCTTGGAGTTGCAGTCATCCCATTTCGTTTTTTACTAATTTTTTGCTGTCTTTTAGCTATGTCATCAGACTGAGCAAGATGGCACCCTTGGGCGGGAAGGGGACCGCGCATGCGCGCTGCAATTCCCAAAGGCTTTCTTTGAAAGCTGGGGAAATTGTTCCGCGAGGGCTCCTTCGGCGCCAACATCACCCATATGTGAGGACTGATTCCTGCTGCTCCTGGAGAACACCTGTTACAGGTGAGTAACTACTCTATCTCTTGGTTTCTTTCTCGTGCTTCCCTAGACTCTTTTGAGTCTGTTAGCAGAATTTCTGCTATAGCCATAGGAGCACGTCGTAAAGCCTGGCTCCAAGCATCAGACTTGAATAGATGGGCACAACAAAGACTGGGTAATACTCCTTGTACTGGAGAAAATCTCTTCAATAAGGAGTCCTTACGTCAGGTTGCTCATTGCTCCACTGACTTTCCTGTTTCTGAGGGCCATCCTAAGCCCTCTCCTTCCTCAGCAGGTAGGAAATGCCCTACCAAACCTTCTTTCCCTAAAAGAAAGAGGTTTTCCTCTTCTCCTGCCCATCATTCAGATGTTCCCAAGCAGGGGAAGTCTCGCTCTGGTCTGAAGAATCCAAACTCTAGCCAGGTTCAATAAACACAGTAACCATAGGTTTCTGATTAATCTTTTTATAATTACAGTTAACTTCTTTTCAGCAGAAGTTTTTCACTGTTTTTCCATTCAAAACTCTGCTCAGGGATTCCTATTCTCAGGAAATCCGTTTACTCTTCAGTTTGCTGAACTGTCAGGATTTTCATGTCTATAAGTTACAGGGTTTTCCACCTCTTCCTGACTAGAAGAGAGGTTAACAACTATCACATGATAGTTTCTCTGTACCAGCATGAATTTTTTCTTTCCAGGGACTTACCATGCGGTAAGTCCTTCTTCAGCTTCTATCTCTACCCTCTTCTCCAGGGTTTCCCCTGTAAGAGTGGTACCATACCATTGAAAGACTTTTCTTGTCTTTCTTTTCACTGTAGAGTTTCTTCTCCTGAGTAAACTCCCTTCTTTATTTGGGCAGCTCTGCAGACAGAGACAGCTTTCTCTCTTTGTTCAGTCTGTTCTCTCTGACACAGACCGACACTCTCTGTTGTCCTATTCAGTAGCTGCCCATGCAGGAGTTCCAGTAATTGACTACTGGTACTTTTCCACAAGTCCCAGTCTTGTCTTCCACCACTTTTGTCTGGCCTTAGCAGTAATTCCAAGACAGTTTTCTACATCTTTCTTGGATAATCTTTCTCACTACAGGCTTCTTACACTATCTTCTACCCTTGCCATCTCCAATCTCTGGGTTTGGCAACGTAGTGGACTTGGCTGTGAGTTTTCTCCATCAGCCAGTTCTACATCCCAGTTCTCCTGCATAATGCTCTCTGCAATCCTACTGAGAAGCTTTCCACTATGGACCCTTGCTAGAGAGCATACAGTTTCTCTAATGGCTATCCATCATGGTTGAAAAAGGCTTCCTCAGTCATCCCCTATGACTGTGAGGGTTCTTCACACCCTACTATCTCCTTTTAAAAGAAAAAAAAGAAGAGGGAACAGGACATAAGACTTCTCCATGTGAAAGTCTAGGAGTTATCCCATTCCTACAGGGAATATACTCTTTTTTTTTTTCTTGCAGCTTGTCCTCATGGTATCCTAATCCTTCAAGGACAGCACATATTAATCTGGAAAACGCCCGATACCTCCTTTGTCCCTCACGTAGGTCAACCTGGTATCTCATTCTATGCGTTTCTGTCCTTTTACCATGCTGGAGTTCCACAGGACTCCGGACTTGCTGTTTACAGACTGATATTATCCTCTGTTTTTCACGTAACCATCCTGGTTATTCACTGGATAGCATTCCTTTACCATCTTCTCTGGGGGAATAGATTCTCTATATATCTTCTCAAGTAGGTTTCACCTCCTTGTTCTTAGATGAATCTTTTCCCTTCACATCTCCATGTGAATGTCCTGATATGCATAGCTCTGTCTGCTTAGTTGCAGGCATCTATCTTTATACCTATATAGTCAGGTATATATATCTATATATATATATATATCTATATACTTCTCTGTAGATGTATCTGTCTGTCAGCTAAGTGTGCATATGCTATGCCCTTTAGATCTCATTTTAGATCTATATATATCTATATACCCGTATATATATATATATATATATATATGTGTGTATCTGTCCTGATACTTCTTATAGGTAGATATGTATTTCCATACTTATCTCTCTGATTAAGGTTTTTACCTTCCTGTATGTTCCTGACAGTGGGCTTGCACAACTTCATACTGTTCCACAGTATGTTTCGGATATTATGCACACAACCACTGCTGTGGTACTGACAGCCCTACCGTATCCTAGGTTTATGTATCCCTGAAGCTCCATGCCCCAATGTCTTCCTACCTCTCACCAGTTAGGAAAGACATGGTGGATCTTCAGTGGATTTCAGATTCAATTCCTCAAACATCTGTCCTTTCTGGGAGTATGGGGTTCTCACATACCCTTTCCTCCCTCAAGGACTAGGTCTGTTTGTCCAGATCGGTCAGTCTTCCTCTTTTGCTCCTACCTCTGAATACTTCTGTAGCCAAAAGAGTTTTCAGCTTTCCATGAAGCTTCCCACTGAAGACCTGCCGTTTTTGTGCTGCCCCAATTGACTCCTGGGGTCACCTCTCACTTCCAGATGTTGACCTCCACCTTCACTCCAGTGAGGTCACCTTGAACATTATTCTACTGGATCCCCAGTAGACTCCATCAGCCTCTCTACTTCCTGCAATCTAGTAGGTGAGCGTCATATGGTGATTGTTCATTTCAATATATTTTATGATAATAATCATACATACAAGGACTCCTTGTTGGTAGTCCTTTTTTAAGTTAGCTGTTTTTCTACAGCTCCTCTCTTTTCAACTCCTACCCTCCATCCTCAGGATGCCTGGCCATATGAGGTGTAGCATGTTTCAATCTCCAACATGTTAGGGCTCCAGGCATCTTAGCTTGGGAGTCCCCATATGTGAAGACTCATTTCTGCTTGTTCCTGGAGATGGCACAGTTACTTACCTGTAACAGGTGATCTCTGGGAACAGCAGGAATAAGTCTTCACAACCCACCCACCTCCCCTAGGAGTTGTATTTCTCTATCTTTCCTTTCCTCTTTCTCTCTCTTTGTCTCAGCTATGAAACTCAACTGAGGAGAGACAGTTGGAAAGGCAGGAAGGCAGCACGCAGGCACTGAGGGATGCTCCCAAAAGCTTTCTGATTGGACGCTGGGAAGCGTTCTCGCGCAGGCTCCGTCGGTACTGACGTACCCATATGTGAAGACTTATTCCTGCTGTTCCCAGAGATCACCTGTTACAGGTAAGTAACTGTGCTTTACCATCTTTTGCCTCGGAAGAAAGGCCCAGCAATCTACTTCTGGTCACACCTTGCCAGGAAAACCCAGGAGCTACTGGGTCACCAGGAGTCAGCACCTGAATTTAAAGACTGCCTGCAAAATCGATTTGCCTCTTTGGATACAAATGACAGAGCACTAGAAGAGTTATGGGATGACATCAAGAAAGTTGTGTTTGAAGAAGGTGAAAAGTCCTTGCCAAAGAAGTAAAAGCCAAAACAGTGAAAATGGATGAGCAAAGAAACTCCTGAAAATTGCTCAGAAACATGGAGAAGCAGAAGCCAGAGGAGAAAGAGAGGCAATCATGGAACTTAACAGAGATTGCCAGTGTACAGTAAGACAAGATAAAGAGAAGTACTACAAAGACTCATACAAGGAAAAAGAATCAGAAACCAACAGAGGAAGAACAAGATAGGCTTTTCTAAAGCTGCGAGGATTAAAGAGAAAATTCCAGCCTCAAATTAGAATGCTATTAGATGCTCAAGGATCCATGTTGAATGGCATTTATTTATTTATTTGAACAGTTTTTCTATACCGCCCCTTCCATTGATCAGGGGCAGTTTACATCAACATCAAACAACAAAGAACAAAAAGTTACAGAGAACGTATTGGAACTATGATACATTTAAACTATATACATACCAGGTTAACCAGATATACTGTAGTACAGAGGAAACTGGTTATTTAACTATATACATGGTAGCCAGACAGAGAAAGAGTTAGAGGGAGAGCGATGGATGCTGGGGAGAGGATGTATTAGTTGGGGAGGGAGTAGTGTGTGGTATGTGTGTAAGTGGTGTTGGCCATGAAGTTGTAGTAGTGTTCAGAGAATCGTAATGTTTTTAATTTCTTTCGGAATGTCTGGAGATCTTTGTAGATCTGATGGGGTCGGGAAAGAGTTTCAAGTGTGGATGCTGTGTATCTAAAGGCTCTATTACTTGTAGCTTGTTTAGTCTTCCGTATAGTAGATGGTATTGATAGGAGATTTTGAGTACTTTTTCTCCTGCTCCTCACCTCATTTTGGTCAGTTATCTTGGTTGATAGGTGGGAGGGGGAAATACCATTGAGTAGTTTGAATGTAGTGACTATCATTTTGTATTTTATCCTGCTTGCTATAGGAAGCCAGTGGAGATTATAGAGTATGGGAGTAATGTGATCAGATTGACTAGCCCTAGAAATAATCCTTGCAGTTGCATGATAGTTGAAGGGTATGAATGTTCTTTTTAGGCAGACCCTGTAACAAGCTGTTGCAGTAGTCCAGGTGAAGAATGATTAAAGCTTGCACTACTGTTCTAAAATCATTTGTTTCTAGGAGTGGTCTGAGGTGCTGAAGTGTTTTTAATTTATAGAATATTATTTTAGCACTTTGTTTTATATGAGCTCTATCAATTATGATACCTAGATATTTTATCTCATGTTTAACTGGCAGAGTGGTGTCGTGGAGATTGAATGTTGGAGGGGGGGGGGTGAAGTTCTGTTTTTTTGTCATAAAAAGTATTTCTTGAAATTTATATGCAGATTGTTTGCGTTTAGCCATAATTCTATCTCGGTTATGCAGTTATTAATGTTGTATGTAGTGTTTTTTATATCCACTGGCACATATACCATAATATCATCTGCATAGATATGGTAATTGATTTTATGTTTATTGAAGATTGCACTTAATGGTAGAAACTGATGAGGATAAAGCGGAATTGCTTAACAAATAATCTCCAGGAACAAGCAGGAATGTAGTCATCACATATGGGTATCGTCGGTACCGACGGAGCGAATTAGAAAGCTTTTGGGAGCATCCCACAGCACCTGCATGCTGCCTTCCCGCCTTTCCCAACTGCCTCTCTCCAGTTCTTCGTTTTCCGCGGAGCCAGCAGGTCGTGTTCCTGTCACCTCAGAAAATTTTCCTTCTTTTTTGTGGTCGCGTCTGCCTTCCTCGATGCTTTACCGGTACCGCCGGTTTTTCTTTCTTTCTTTCTTAAAAAAATAAAATAAAATTCTTAGTACTTTTCCAAATTTTTGCAGGTGCACGCGCCATTTTGGGCCATAGGCCCAAGATTTTTTCCATAATGGAAAAACCCTCCTCGGGTTTTAAAAAGTGCATCAAGTGTGGCGGCACCATCTCCGTCACCGACACCCATGAGTGGTGTCTGAAATGTTTAGATCCTGACCATTCCATCTCGGAGTGTATGGCCTGTGCCATGATGTCCAAGAGAGGTCGAAGGAACCGAGCCGCCAAGCTCAGTACCCTGTTTCCCTCTGATGCAGCTTCGGTGGCATCGACATCTTCCAGGGCTTCGTCTTCCTCCCGTGGATCTCAGGTAACTAAACATAAGTCTAGCCGGTCCTCAAAGGGTAGATTTCCTTCTAAGCATCGAGATGCCTCTGGCGTTGCCCTTGAGGATTCTGCACCGGCAAAATTGCCATGGCGGGAGGCTTCGGCTTCCAAAGCATTATCGGGGCTCCAGGATGTTCTCGAGGCCTCGACCTCGGCAGAACTACTGGTGCCATGCTTTGGGGTACTAGCGGTCTTCTCCGGTACTGACATCCAGGCATCGGCAGCATCGATAGACCAGAGAGTCCTGGCTATTGAGCGCAGTCTGGCGGCTCTCCTTGCGGCATCGACGGCCTCGGAACCACGTCAGACTTTTCAACCGGTACCGGCACCGACTCCGGCACCGGTATCGGTACCAATAGCATCGACATCGGTACCAATAGCATCGACATCGACATCGGTGTCCGCATTGCTGACACCCAGTCATCCGATGCCTTCCGGTACCGATATTCCGGTACCAATTACTCCCAATACCGACTTTGGTCGGTACGGGTATCGGGCTCTTCAAGAGCATCCTGACAGAAGGTACTTCGAGTCCTCAGAGGAATCTGAGGATTCTGACAGTTCTGTCGATGCGGGAATACTTCTCCCAGAGGAGCCTTCCTCCCCTAAACATAGGATGTCTCCTCCAGAGGAAATTTGCTTTCATGATTTCATCAGGGAGGTGGCTCTAGGTCTGTCCATTACTGTGGCACCTGAAACAGTGCCCAGAGCAAAGGAATTGGAAATTTTACAATATCCTAAAACTCCTAAGGAGGCAGCCACCTTGCCCATCCATGAGATCTTGCATGATCTCATGCTAAGGATGTGGGAGACGCCTCTTACTACCTCTCCTCACTCACGTAGACTGGATACTCTGTATCGAGTCCCTCCTTGTCCTGGTTTCCAAAAAACTCAGCATCCCCACCACTCTATTCTAGTGGAGTCAACTATGAGAAGGATCAAGCGTGCAAAGAGACATGCCTCTAATCCCCCAGGACGTGAGTGCAGAACTTCGGACGCTTTTGGACGTCATGTCTTCCAAGCTTCCATGCTTTCTGCCAGGATCAGTTCCTATAGTCTATATATGGGAATGTTCCTGAAGGAAGTCACAGGAGATTTAGAGGCTTTGGGCCCTCTTCTTCCTGAGGATAGAAGACAGGATTTTCTCACACTGGTCAAACATGCCCAGGATGTTTCAAAATTTGTCAACCGTGCAGCTTTTATTTATTTTTATTTAGTTTATTTAGCTGTATTTATATCCCGCTTTTCACCGGGTCAAAGCGGTCAATTGGGAGATACATTTAACATGAGGGGATATGACACACATACGCTAATACGTACAGGGAACATGGGCAATGGAGGGTTAAGTGGCTTGCCCAAGACCACAAGGAGTGCCTATAGGACTAGAAATCCCAGTCCCTCCGGCCTGAGATTGCTGTCCCCAGGTGGGACTTGAACTCCTGGCCCTCCAGCCTGAAGTACCTTGACCTAACCACTAGGCCACTCCTCCCTCTTGACTGTTTTGAGTACATAAGTAGAACCTCTGCCATTGCCATAGGTGCACGTAGAATTGCTTGGCTCCAGGCATCTGATCTGGAGCTCTGGGTATAAGATAAACTGGGAAATATTCCTTGTACTGGTGAGAACCTGTTTGGTAAAGATTGGCAGGAAAAGGCCAATGAGTTGGATGCTGACAACTCCACCTTGGATAGATTATCCAAGTCCACAGCTGATCCTGCAAGAAAGATCTTTTAAGAAACCATTCTTTTCTAAAAAGAAAAAGTATTATCCTGCTTATTCTCAGCAGGGACGTTCTGCAGGTCAGCTTGTCAGGAAAGGTCAGCAACCACCCAAACAAAGAAAAGCAAAGACTGATAAGCCTCAGTTGTCCCAGCAGTCTCAGCCTCCACAAGGCCTTTGACTTTCAGCTAGAGAACTAAGCCTTTCTGGCTCTCGTGGGACAAGAGCCTTCCACCATTCCAGGAAGGTTGTGTCACTTTGCCCCCAGATGGGGGCAAATAACAGCAGAGCATTGGACACTCTCCATCATAAAAGAGGGGTACAAGCTTCATTTTTCAAGCATGCCCGCTCCCACAATAAGGCAGTTCAATTCTCCGACCTCCCTCATCAACCTGTTAGGTCAGGAGGTCACTATACTTCTTGCCCAAGGGGCAATAGAAGAAGTACCCATCCCATCAGCAGGGTACAGGGTTTTACTCCCCCTATTTCCTTATCCCAAAGAGAACAGGGGGATACAGACCTATCTTAGACTTCAGAGAATTGAACAAATTCCTTGTCAAAGAGAAATTCAAGATGATTTCTTTTGGAACTCTGCTGCCATACCTTCAGAGTCAGGATTGGCTTTGTTCTTTAGATCTCAAGGATGCGTACACCCATGTTCTCATCCATCCAATTCACAGAAGGTTCCTTCGGTTCCTTTTTCAAGAAAAGCACTACCAATACATTTGGCCTGGCCTCAGCACCAAGGGTGTTCACGAATTGAATGGTGTGGTAGCAGCATTTCTCCGCACTCTAGGGATATTCGTTTTCCTTTACTTAGACGACTGGCTCATTCGAGCCCCAACAGAGTCAGAGGCCAGGACTTCTCTATCCTGCACAATGCGTATCCTTCAGTATTTGGGTCTGGTAATAAACATCCCAAAATCCAGTCTAACTCCCACTCAGTCTTTAGAGTTCATAGGAGCTTTGCTGGATACCAGAAAGGCAAGGGCCTATCTCCCCCAGGCCCGTTGTCTTCGCATGGTGCAGTTAGCTTCTCAAGCAGTGCTAAAACCTCATCTCACTGCCCGAGAAATGCTACAACTGCTAGGCCACATGGCATCTACTGTGCATGTGGTTCCCTATGCTCGCCTCCATATGAGGGCAGCTCAGTGGACTTTATCCACTCAATGGACTCAGGCATCAGGATGCCTGTCAGACAAAATAGCAGACACAAGTCACCTTATTTTGTCCCGCCAGTGGTGGAAGTCCACTCAAAACCTGTTGCTGGGGTCCCCTTTTCAACAACCCTTACCCCAGGCAACTCTCACAACAGATGCTTCTCCGATGGGTTAGGGAGCTCATCTGCAAAACCTCTCCACCCAAGGCACCTGGTCTCCACAGGAGACTCATCTACATATCAATCTCTTTGAGCTCAGAGCAATCTTCTTTGCTCTTCGAGTGTTCCACACCCTGCTCAGCTACAAGACAGTCTTCATTCATACGGACAATCAAGTAGCCATGTTCTACGTGAACAAGCAGGGGGGAACAGGCTCTCTGTCGCTTTGCAACGAAGCTTTGCGACTATGGGCCCTCGCCAGAGAGCATCAGATTCATCTCCTGGCAGTGTATCTTCCAGGCATACAAAATTCTTGGGCAGACAGACTCAGTCGAGTTCTGCTTCCACACGAGTGGTCTCTACATGCAGACCAGGTGGCCAAGATTTTTCAAATTTGGGGAATCCGGACATAGACCTCTTTGCAAGTCCATGGAATGCCAAACTTCCCCGGTTCTGTTCCAGAATTCCGGCTCAGGGGGCTCAGGCCATGGATGCTTTCCTCCTTTACTGGGGTCAAGACTTCCTGTATGCCTTTCCACCCATTCCCCTAATTCCCAAAACCCTGTTCAAGCTTCAGAGAGACAGAGGCCGTATGATTCTCATAGTTCCACATTGGCCATGGCAAGTGTGGTCCCCTCTGCTTCTACATCTCTCTCAAGCTCCCTCCCTGGAGTTAGGGTCTGTTCCAGATCTCCTATCTCAGGAGGACGGAATGTTATGGCATCCCAATCCCCAGTCTCTGCATCTGAGGGCTTGGTTGCTGAAGGCCTAGATCTCCATGATCTTAACCTCCCTCAGCAAATAAATGATATCCTTTATGCTTCCAGGAAGTGGAAAAGGTTTACTATTTGGTGTTCGTAGAAGGGTCTTAACCCCATTGCCATACCTCTGGAATCATTACTAGAGTATCTCCTTCATTTATCCAATGCAGGACTTAAGACTAACTCAGTGAGGGTCCATTTGAGTGCCATTGCAGCTTCCTTCAAGCCCCTAAATGGACAACCTATTTCCTCCCATCCTCTTATAGCAAGATTTATGATAGGCCTTCTGCTAACTAAGCCTCCCATTAAGCCACCTCCTGTGGCATGGGACTTAAATTTGGTTCTTGGTCAGCTCATGAAGCCACCTTTCGGACCCTTAGCTACTACCTCCTTGAAATTCCTTTCTTGGAAGGTTATCTTTTTCATTGCAATCACATCAGCACGTCGCATCAGTGCGTTGCAAGCACTAGTAGCTAAGCTGATCCACCTTATACAAGGTTCCATCATGACAAAGTAGTCCTTAGGACTCATCCACGCTTTATGCCAAAGGTGGTCTCACCCTTTCATCTAAACCAAGCGGTCTACCTACCTGTGTTCTTTCCAAGGCCTCATGCATCAAATGCAGAAAGGAACCTTCATACTTTGGGCTGTAAAAGAGCTTTAGCCTTTTACTTACAAAGAACACAGCAACATAGAAAGTCCTCTCAACTCTTTGTTGCTTTTGATCTTTCTCATTTGGGACTTCCAGTCTCCAAGAGAACACTATCTAACTGGATTGCTCAGTGTATATCCTTTGCCTATCAGAGTAAGAATCTTCCTCTGGAGGGCCATGTCACAGCTTACAATGTGAGAGCCATGGCAACTTCAATGGCTCATCTACACTCTATGTCTATCGACGACATCTGTCAGGCAGCCACTTGGGCCTCGGTTCATACCTTCACAGGCCATTACTGCTTGGACAAGGACTCCCGCCGGGATGCCTTGTTTGGTCAGGCTGTTCTCCAACACCTGTCCATACCTAATCAACTCCTACCCACCATCCCTGGTAGGATGCCAGTGATCCATGCGGGGAAGTGGAGCCCTTCTCAGGGACACACAACCTCTGGGGTCTCTCTCTGGCATCTAAAGTTAGGGAGTCCCCATATGCGATGACTACATTCCTGCTTGTTCCTGGAGATAGCACAGTTACTCATCTGTAACAGGTGATCTCCGGGAGCAGCAGAAATTTAGTCCTCACAAGCCATCCACCTCCCCTAGGGGTTGTATCTCTCTATCTATCTCTTTCCCTTTCCCTCTCTCTCTCTTTGTCTCAGCTTTAAAACTCAACTGGAGAGAGGCAGTTGGGAAAGGCGGGAAGGCAGCACGCAGGTGCTGTGGGATGCTCCCAAAGGCTTTCTAATTGGACGTTGGGGAGCATTCCCGTGCAAGCTTTGTCGGTACCAACGATACCCATATGTGAGGACTAAATTCCTGCTGTTCCTGGAGATCACCTGTTACAGGTGAGTAACTGTGCTTTTTTTTTCTGTGTTCACAGTTGAAGAACTAGGAACAGGACCTCAGAAAACACTCACAAACAGAAACAGAAGCAAGGGGCATCTTGAACAATTTTCAGAAGACTGTGTTCATGAGAAACTAGCTAATCTTAAAGTAGACAAAGCGATGGGACTGGATGGGATCCACCCTAGAATACTGAGAGAACTTGGGGACGTTCTAACAGCTCCACTGACTGACCTTTTCAATGCCTCGTTGGAGTTGGGAGTGGTGCCAAAGGACTGAAGAGAGGCTCATGTGATGACTTTACACAAAAGTGGAAGTAAGGATGTGGTTGAAAACTGCAGGCCAGTTAGTTTAACTTCGGTGGTGAGTAAATTATTGGAAATGCTGCTGAAAGAGAAAAATAGTGAGGTTTCTGGAATCCAGCGGATTACAGGATCCGAAACAGCATGGATTCACCAGAGGCAGGTCTTGCCAGACAAATGTGATTGATCTCTTTGACTGGGTGACCAAAGAGTTGGACCGATGGAGAGCCCTAGATGTGGTGTATTTAGATTTCAGTAAAGCCTTTGACACCGTTCCTCACAGACGACTTATAAACAAACTGAGCACCCTAGGGCTGGACCCTAAATTTACTGCTTCGGTTAGAAATTGGTTGAGTGGGAGGTGACAAAGAGTACAGATAAATGGAGCTCACTCTGAGGAGAAGGAAGTTACTTCTTTGTTAGTGATATAGCGGAAGGGCTGTCGGGTAAGGTTTGCTTCTTTGCGGATTATACCAAAATCTGCAATAGAGTAGGCACCCAGGAAGGTGTAGATAACATGAGGAGGGATCTAGCTAAGCTTGAAGAATGGTAGGTACTTTTGACTTAGATTGGCCACTGTTGGAAACAGGATACTGGGCTTGATGGATCTTGGTCTGACCCAGTATGGCATATCTTATATTCTTATGAGTGCTGTGTTGTAGAGCTCCTTATGTTCAGGGGTTTTCCTTTCCATTTTTTCTCCAGCTTGCGTAGTTTCTTCTTAAGGTTGCATATATCATGAGTATACCATTTTTCAGTTGGCCTTCGATAGGATTTCTGGTTAAATATGGTGGATTTTGCAGCTTTATAATTGTGGTCAAGTTATTTATTGCTTCGTCAAGGTTCTCTTTTTCTGTTATAAGTTGGGGTGTTACCTCGTCGAGGAATGCTTCTTGAAAGGAGTGTTCTGATGTATTGTGCTGGTAGGAGTCTGGGTGGCGAGAGGGATTGTGAGAGTCATTGGTAAGACAGAATGATCAGACCAGGGGACCTGGGTTGAAGTTGGGTGGGAGTAACATGGATGACTAGTTATGGACTTGGGGAGGAATATCAGATCGAGGGTGTTACCTTTGATGTGTGTGGGTTGTTTCATTGTTTGAGTGAAGCCCATTTCTTCCATGAACTTGAGAATGTCGGTAGATTGTTGCAATGGGAGTGATGCTAAATTAAAGTCTGCAAGAATGATGTGTGGTTTCTTAGATGAAGTGGTGCAGGCCGATTCAAGAATGGAGGTCAGATTTAAGGTAATTGTTGGTCTGGGGGTCTGTAGAGGAGGCATATTGCAAAGTTTTTATTTTCAATTTTGATCAGGTCTATACCATTACAGTTGTTACAGATGCTGGTAAATGCATTTAGTTTTGTTTTGATCAGTATAAGTACTCCACTCCCTCTTTTGGAATCTCTGGGGCAGTTGAATAGTGAGTAGTCATTTGTAGCAAGCTGATTTAGTAGGGCTGCATCATTTTCTGTGAGCCATGTTTCTGTGACACAGAAAAAATGCAGAGATTCATCTATAAGGATGTCTCAAATTACTGGGATTTTGTTTCTTATAGACCGTAAGTTTATTAATAGGCCATTTAGGGTACTGAAGGAATCAATCCTTTTTTTGAGATAGGATGTATTGGGGATTGTAGTGATTTGAACAAGTCTGCGGTGAGTTGTATATCTCTGGTGGTGATATTCATATGTGTTTGCGTGTCTGTAGATAGGCAGGAATTGATTATGGATTGGGTAGGGATGAATTGTGGGAATGGGGTAGTAGAGGGTGGGTTCTTGATGGGTGAGGTAGACACTGGACAATGCTAAGAGTAGTGAGATAATGTGGAGAGCACTGATTATTCTGTGTGAAATCCATTCTTGATTAAGGCAGGGGAGGACTGTACTAGTAAGAATGGTGATGAAGCTGGACTGGTGGTAATGAATGGGGTGGGGGTCCCAGTGCAAGCAGGGATGGGGGAGGAGGAGGACCGGAGGGCTGTGTTATATATTAGATGTGTGAGGTTGTGGAGGAAATAGGTGAGGTAATCGTAGGGACACTGGCATACAGGAGAGCCTTAATAGATTGACTTAATGGGTGTCTCATGATGTGGTGTGAGGTGTCTGCAGCATAAATGGAATGGGGAGGAGGGTTATTGCTGCAAAGTAGAAAGCAGTTGGTATATGAAAAGGGTAAGACCATGTATGCAAAACATGGGAAAACAGGTGGAAGTAAGAGTATATACTTCAGAAAAGGAAGAGGAGGGTTTATGATAGTTGAGAATAAGCAGGAAATCAGTTATCAATAGCAAAGGCTTATGATAGCTAATGACAAGCTAAGAATTTACAATACTGGCAAAGTTCAATGTGAGAAGCTTCAGATGTACTACGCAATTCAATACGGAAGGAGGCAGAGGTATGAATTGAAAATGAACCTCATCATAGTAAGTTAATGAACAGGAGTTACTGAGGTAGAGGCAGCCGAATCCAGCATGCGGGTGGTTCTAGAGCAGGCTTCGTCTAAAGTATAAGCAGTGTACATACAGAGCAGGGAACATCCATTAATACAGTGATTATTTGGTAGAGTTACATACGGAAAACAGGTTTTTTTAAAGGTAACCATATGAATTGTTGTGGTAAGATTAGCGAGCAGTGCAAGTGGTGCAAATGGAATGGGGAACATTGGAAAAAACAGTGTATCAGTAGAGTGGCTAATTGTAAAGACAGATATTTAAGGTGGATCAGAATCATACAGATCGTTGCCTAAAGATTTACAAGGACATGAGATAGGAGCATAACGAGTGTAGAAGATTATGTGTTACAAGTACTCTGTGCAGGGTGTAGTAATGTTAGAGTCCAACGTGGTTTTGAGTATGGACTTACTTTTTTGCTCAATGGGGTGTGTTGGTCTAGTTGATTTTTTAAGTTCAGGCTGATTTGCATCAGAGTGGAGGCAACAAGTATGGAATTAGGTTTTGTTGGTTTCCGTTTGGGTTATTGATGAGATATTATTTCTGTGCTTGATGGAGCTGGAAGGTCTAGTCTTGAATGGCGTTCAGGAGGAGCTTAGAGCTTTGCAGAGGTAACTTCTAGTGGCAGTCAAGATATTTTTGGTTTCAGATGTGGTACTGAGAAGATCAAGAAAGGTAGAAAGAATGCACAGTCATTATACCATGAAGATCAAGTGGATCAATAGCTGTTTCAACCTGTACCTTACAATCAGTAACTGTTAATGCTTTCAATGCTACTTCAATTTCTTTCATCACTATCAAAGAAAATTGATAGCATTCCTTTTGAAGTATTACAGCAATCAGATGCAGCTGTTACAATACTAACAAGGTTTTGCCAGGAAATTTGGAAGACAGTATCATGGCCAACTGACTGGAAAAGATCTGTGTTCATACCAATACAGAAGAAAGGTGAACTGACAGATTGTGGAAATTATTGCACAGTTGCTTTGATCCCACATGCTATCAAGATACTATTCAAGATCATTCAGTGGAGACTACAACCATACCTAGAATAGAATTGTCTGAAGTACAAACAGGCTTCAGGAAAGGACGAGGAACGAGAGACATCATTGTGGATGTGAGATAGATCCTTGAAAAAACAAAAGAATTCCAAAAGGATATCTATATGAGTTTTATTGACTACCGCAAGACCTTTGATTGTGTAAATCATGGAAAATATCTGGGCCACGTAAAGAAGCATGAGGGTATCAGAAATCTGATAGTTCTCATGCACAACTTTTACATTTATCAAGAAGCAACAGTTCGAAGAGAACAAGGAGAAACAGAATGGTTTAAAATCAGCATAAGTGTATGACAAGGCTGCATACTTTCCCCATGTTACCTGTTTAATTTGTATGCAGAACAAATCATAAGGGAAGCAACTGAATGAAGACAACTGAGATGTGAACATTGCTAGAAGACATCAACAACCTTTACTATGCTGTTGACACCACATTACTTGCAGAAAGTGAAAATGATCTGAAATATCTGCTTATGAGGATCAAAGAACACAGTCTTAAAATGGGCCTGCACCTTAACATGAAGAAGACAAAGATCCTGACAAATGGCAAAATCAATAATTTCATCCTTGATAGAGAAACAATTGAAATAGTGCACAACTTTAACTTGGGTCAATGATCAATAAAGAAATGACAAGCAGTTAGGAAATCTGACAATGCATTACTCTTGACAGAAATGGCTATGAAAGACAAGATTCTCAAGTGCAGAGATGTATCCCTGCATACCAAGATTCGATTTGTCCAAGCCATGGTATTTTCAATAGCATCATATGGATGCAAAGGTTGGATGGTGAAGGAGGAGTACAGGAAGAAAATTGATGCCTTCAATTTATAGTGCTGGCGAAGAATAATGTATATTTCATGGATTGCCCAAAGAACAAATTAGTTGGTACTAGAAGAGATTAAACCTAAGTATTCTTTAGAAGCTTAAATGACAAGACTTCAACGTTCATGCTTTAAATGTATTATGCAAAGAGAAAGATCATTAGAGAAAGACATCATGCTTGGCAAGGTTGAAGGTCAGCGCAAAAGAGGAAGGTCAGCAATGCAATGGATTGCTACAATAATAGCAGCTATGGATGCAATGCTATCGGCCTTCTGACTGAAGAACAAACACAGCACAATTATCCACAGGGTCACAGTGAATCAACATTGACCTGACAGCACTTAACAACAACAGTCTTGTAAATACACCAACAAATGCTCTGAATAGCTGTTAATCCACCAGTGTGCATTCAGCAGTATAATATTTAAAACGTGGCTTCTCATTGTATCTTGCCTGTTTTCTTTTACCATTTTAAACGTTCTTTACAAAGTAGAAAGAGGTATGCCTTATGTAGAGGTTGTATCCGTTATCCCCTCTGTGTAGCAAAATAGTGTGATGGATTTGGTTCAGACTTGGTGAGTGACATGGGATGACCATTGTAGTAATATTTACCAAACTGTAAGTCTGTCTGGCCAGTGGATATGATTTCTAGGTGGCTGTGCCTAGCTGTGTCTTGCTTACCTTTGTCATTTTAGGAAAGGTAAGAGAGGGGCTGAGGAGGTGATGGATGGAGAGACAAAGAGTCAATAGAAATAGCAGAGAGAGTAATGTAAAGAAGCTAGCTAATAGAAGCTTACATTTATGCTTCTCTAAGAATGTAGTATACAGGGTGGCCCAAAAAAAGTGGGAACATCTCGTAGCAAATAAGTTATTTAAAAATTCAAAAAGACAGAAGTAAACGATTGACAAATGAAAAAAACAAAGATTGTGACCGAAAATTGTTGAAATAAAGATGTTATATAGCTAAAAAAGGTAAATAAATAAACTATTTAAGCTTTTAATTTACGAGATGTTCTCACTTTTTTCGGCTACCCTGTATATGATCTGATGCAAAAATTGTGAAGAGGGGTGCTATATCAGAGAAAAAGCCCAAAATAAAGGACATGTATTAATCTTCATAGACATACTATAAACTGTTACAGAAAAACAACAACAGAATGACAGATCATTAAGTAAGCATTTCTTAAAGGATGAACACTT
Organism: Ichthyophis bannanicus; assembly: GCA_033557465.1. Lineage (NCBI taxonomy): Eukaryota > Metazoa > Chordata > Amphibia > Gymnophiona > Ichthyophiidae > Ichthyophis > Ichthyophis bannanicus. The sequence continues at coordinate 1,658,966,836 of CM066031.1, read as the reverse complement.
AAAAGAAACTTTGAATACACAGGAAGAGAAAACATTATATTCTCCAGGACCAAGCAGGAAGTCAGTCCTCATTTATGGGTGACGTCGGCGCCGACGGAGCCCTCACGGAGCAATTTCCCCAGCTTTCGAAGAAAGTCTTTGGGATTGCAGCACGCATGCGCGGTCCTCTTCCCGCCCAAGGATGCCATCTTGCTCAGTCTTCTTTTTTCCGCGGAGCCCTACAGACGTAGTTTGTTACCACCGCTGAAAAAGTTGATTAATTCTTTGTTGTTTTCTCGGTTCGCGTGTCCTTTTCCTGCCCGGCCTCGATTTTTTCCTTATCGAGTCCGTTCACATTTCTTTTTTGTTTTCAGTTTTTCACTGGCGTTCCCGCCACTTATTTTCCACCCCTGGCGGCCCGGTCTTTCGACCTCGCGGGGGCCCTTTTTCCCCCTATGGCTACCAGCGGGTTCAAAAAATGTGATCATTGTTCTAAATTAATGTCTCTTACAGACACGCATAGTTTCTGCCTCCGTTGCCTCGGACCCAACCATGACTCTGGGAGCTGTGGTCCGTGTGGCAAGATGTCCTCCAAGTCGCTGAGGAGTCGGCAATCGCAAAAGGACAGAATCTTCTCTGACCCCGAGTCCGGTCCGGCCCGGACCTCGTCGGAAGCTTCGACGTCTCGTGACTCCAGCCACAAGCTCCGTCGGAGTTCCTCTGAGCGGGGGTCCCCTGGACGGGAGCATCGTCGGCAGAGGAAACTCGCGCGGGCGTCGTCGGAGGACGCACCTGGTCCCTCGCGGGCCGTGTCGCATAGCCCCGCCAGCCGCCCCGAGTCCTCGGAGGCGGAGAGACCTTCTAAACTTCCTCGACTCGAGGTGGAGCCGCACGTGAGTACTATTGTCCTCCTGGACTCCCCTACGGAACCGCCGTCGGGGCCCGAGTCGGTGGCTGCCGGGTCTTCTGGGCTTGACCTCAGATTGACATCCTTGGAGCGCAGTATCGCTGCCTTCTTGGACCAGCAGCGGGTTTGGATGACCGGCATCGCCAGTGCATCCGCCCAGACCAACGGGACATCGACGCCCAAGTCGACCCCGGCGGCCGAGTCGATACTCGAGTCGATGCATGCTCGAGTCGATCCTCAGTCGAGGTCTCCCTCGGCCTCCCGTTCGGGACCGAGGTCGTCGACGTCGGCGTCGGGACGAACCCTCGCCCGCACGGAGCCCCTCGATTCCTCCACGGAGGCGTCGGACTGGGACACAGAAGGGGACGAGTCGCCCGGCTCTTTTCAGACCCGGTGCGTCCCCTCCGACTCGCCCGAGTCGGAGCCTCGAAGGCGATCCCCTCCGGAGGATACGCGCTTCTCTGATTTTGTGCGGGATATGGCCAAGGCTTTGGCTTTCCCCGCGGATCCAGAGGAGGAGCCTCGCGCTGAAGAGCTCGAGGCACTCCAGTACGACTCTCCCCCGAAGGAGGCCTTTACCGTGCCGGTCCCTCCGATGCTAGAGCGGCTGCTCTTCCGCATGTGGGAAAGCCCGGCCTCAACACCAGTGTTAAGCAAGCGGATCGATTCGATTTATCGAGTCCTCAAGAGCCCCGGGTTCCAGAAGGCGCAACTGCCACACCACTCTATGGTTGTGGAATCGGCAATGCATCGGCTTAAGAGTCAAAAGATGCACTCCTCGGTGCCCCCGGGTAAGGAGGCCCGTAACCTGGATGCCCTCGGTAGGAAGTGCTTCCAGGGTTCCATGCTTGCCTGCAGGGTCCAGACATACCAGCTGTATATGGGCATGTTCCTCCGAGACTTGGCGAAGGAGCTCGCCGGGTTCTCGGCTGGTCTCTCCGACGAACCTTTGCAGAGGTTCCTGGCCTTGTCCGATAGTATTCGAGAGTGCTCGAAGTTCCTTTCTCGGGCAGCCTACGACGGCTTCGAGGCGTCGGCCCGAGTAGCCGGAGCCGGCATCAGTGCCCGCCGACAGGCCTGGCTCCAGTCATCCGACCTCGAGCCGTGGGTACAGGACAAGTTAGTCGATGTCCCCTGCCGAGGTGACAACCTTTTCGGCAAGCCCATGTCCGCTAAGACTCTCACTCAGACTCGACTGTCCCGAAAGACTTCCGCTCCCACGCAGAAGAGGAAGGGTCCGGGGAAGAAGCCTTTTTACCAGAGGAAGGTGCTTGCCTATAAGCAATCCCACCTTCAATACGAAGTACCGGCGGCTTCCACTCAGTGCCCACAGACTAAGAGTCAGGGGAATGGCCCCCGCAGGCCGCGGGCCCCCAAGCCCGCTGCACAGCCCCCTGCCACGCAGGGTGGGGGTTTTTGACTATGCCAGCATAGCCTCTCCCCCTCTGCGCCCGTCGCTCAGCACGGGGGGCAGGCTGATCCAATTCGCTCACAGGTGGCCAGCCATAACATCCGATTCCTGGGTGCTGCAGGTGGTTCAAAGGGGCTACCTCTTGCATTTTCACCAGGTGCCTCCCCCCTACTTTCCGGGGGAGCCTCTGAGGCCCCCTCTGCACAGAGACTTACTCCTTCAGGAGCTGCAGGGTCTGCTGGAGGAGCAGGCTGTGGAGCCAGTGCCCCAACCTCAGTAGGGTCAGGGGTTCTACTCCAGATACTTCCTGGTCCCAAAGAGGACGGGAGGCCTCAGACCCATTCTGGACTTGCGCAACCTCAACATGTTCCTGCAGCGGGAAAAGTTCAGGATGCTTACCCTTGGAATCTTGCTGCCCTACCTCCAGCAGGGAGATTGGCTATGCTCCTTGGATCTAAAGGATGCCTATACTCACATCCTGATTCATCCGGACCACCGACAATATCTCAGATTTGTAGTGGCCGGGAAACACTATCAGTACCGTGTGCTGCCCTTCGGCTTGTGCTCCGCCCCCAGGGTGTTCACAAAATGCCTGGCGGTGGTCGCGGCCTTCCTGAGGCTTCAGGGCCTGTTCGTTTTTCCTTACCTGGACGACTGGCTCGTACGGGCGCAGTCGGCCCCAGAGGTCGTGCAGGCCACGCAGCGTACGGTGGCTCTGCTTCAGCACTTGGGCTTCGTCATAAACGTCGGGAAGTCCACGTTGCGCCCCTCTCAGAATCTCGAGTTCATAGGAGCTCGGCTCGACACTCTGCGAGCTCGTGCCTTCTTGCCTCAAGAGCGAGCCGACAGGCTCATGGCTTTGGCCGGCAGGTCCCACAGTGTGTCTCCGGTTCTGGCCCGGAGGTTCCTGCAGCTGCTCGGTCATATCGCCTCCACGGTCCATGTCACGCCGAACGCCCGACTGCATATGAGGCCTGTCCAGTGGTGTCTCCGCACTCAATGGCATCAGGCCACAGGAGGTCTGGCGGACCTTCTACAGATCTCCGACCGCCTGGTCTCCTCTCTGCAGTGGTGGCTCCACCTGCCCAACCTGGTACGGGGTATGCCCTTTCAGTCTCCCGCACCCTCCCAGGTGCTGACGACCGATGCCTCTCTCTTGGGATGGGGAGTGCATTGCCAGGGAGCGCGCACTCAAGGCCTTTGGACTCCTTGGGAGGCGGCTCAACAAATCAACTTCCTGGAGCTGCGGGCGATCCGCCTAGCTCTGCGGACCTTCTCTCACCTCACCTCTCGCCAGTCCGTACTGGTGCAGACAGACAATCAGGTGGCCATGTTCTACGTGAACAAACAGGGGGGCACGGGCTCCCTCCTGCTCTGTCAGGAGGCCCGGCGACTGTGCTCCTGGGCTGTCGACCACAACATCCTCCTCAAGGCTGTTTACCTGCCCGGGCAGGAGAATTGCCTGGCCGACAGGCTGAGCCGACAGGCTGAGCCGGGTCTTGCAGCCCCACGAGTGGAGGTTGAACCCCGGCGTTGTCCAGCAAATCTTCTGCCGGTGGGGCGCCCCCACCGTGGACCTCTTTGCCAGTCCCCTGAACCGGCAGCTTCCCCGGTTCTGCTCTCGGCATCCGCATCCCCTCAGAGTGGCCCCGGATGCTTTCCTCATTTCGTGGTCCACAGGCCTACTGTATGCCTTTCCTCCCACGCCGCTGGTGTCCCGGACGCTCTTCAAGGTTGCCCGGGACGGGGCCTACGTGATCCTGATAGCGCCCCGATGGCCGAGGCAACCCTGGTTTCCTCTGCTCCTGCAGTTAGCGGTGGACACCCCTCTCCCTCTGGGGTTTCAGCCCGATCTTCTGACCCAAGATCAGGGTACTTTTCTGCACCCCAACCTCCGGGCCCTTCACCTGATGGCCTGGCTGCTGAGAGGGTAGTCCTGGCCCCGCTCTCGCTCCCCCCGGAGGTGGAAGCTGGCGTCTCGGCGACCTTCTACCCGGAAGTCTTACGCACTCAAATGGCGTCGCTTCTCCGCCTGGTGTTCTCAGCATTCTGAGGACCCCTTCGCCTGCCTAGTGTCGGTGGTACTGCAATACTTGCTGCACCTTTCCGATCTAGGCCTCAAGTCCAACTCTGTCAGAGTCCACCTCAGTGCTCTCTCTGCACATCATTCACAGGTGGAGGGCCAGCCCCTTTCCTCGCATCCCTTGGTGGCGCGTTTCCTTAGGGGCCTGCTTCTGCTTAAGCCCACGTTGCGCCCTCCGGCTTCTGACTGGGACCTCAATGTGGTTTTACAAAGGCTTACTTGCCCGCCTTTCGAACCCATGGCTACCTGCCCCCTCCGCTTCCTCTCATGGAAAGCTCTCTTCTTGGTAGCCCTCACCTCCGCTAGGCGCGTTAGTGAACTACAGGCCCTAGTGTCGGAGCCCCCTTACACTAGGTTCTACAGGAATGGGGTTGTCTTACAGACTCACCCTAAGTTTCTTCCTAAGGTGGTTTCCTCTTTCCACATCAATCAAGAGGTGGTTCTTCCGACCTTCTTTCCCAGGCCACATACCAGCAGAGCTGAGACTGTTCTGCATACCCTGGACTGTCGAAGAGCGTTGTCCTTCTACCTTGACCGTACACGTGAGCATAGGAAAGCTGCCCAGCTTTTCGTTTCCTTTGACCCCAATCGGTTGGGGTTATCTGTGTCGAAGCGTACTCTGTCCATCTGGGTAGCTGACTGCATCGCCTGGGCGTATGGGGCAGCCGGCCTCTCTTTGGAGAGTCGAGTCACGGCACACCGTGTCCGGGCGAAGGCGGCGTCTGTCGCACACCTCCGCTTGGTTCCGTTGGCAGACATCTGCCGGGCCGCTACTTGGTCTTCTAGCCAGACTTTTGCGGCTCATTACTGCCTGGAGAGGGAGTCCCGCAGGGATAGTGCTTTCGGACAGGCAGTCCTCCACAATCTCTTTGAGGTTTAGGCAACTCCTACCCGCCGGCCCCGATGTTGGCTACCGGCCGGATTTGTATTCAGAGAAGATTCCTTCCTTCTGTGCGGTTGAGCTGGAGGGAGCTCTCTTTTCCAGCTTGAGGTCTCCGGTAGCCTTAAGCTAGGGAGTCCCATAAGTGAGGACTGACTTCCTGCTTGGTCCTGGAGAAAGAGTAGTTACTCACCTGTAACAGGTGTTCTCCAAGAGCAGCAGGAATCAGTCCTCACTACCCTCCCTCCTCCCCTGGAGTTGCAGTCATTCTTATGGTTGCTGTCTTCCGCTATGTCATTCGACTGAGCAAGATGGCATCCTTGGGCGGGAAGAGGACCGCGCATGCGCGCTGCAATCCCAAAGGCTTTCTTCGAAAGCTGGGGAAATTGCTCCGCGAGGGCTCCGTCGGCGCCAACGTCACCCATAAGTGAGGACTGATTCCTGCTGTTCCTGGAGAACACCTGTTACAGGTGAGTAACTACTCTAATTAGGATGATCAAACACTTTGACACTATCACCAAAGGACTCAATGTAAGCATTGGCTTTCTCAGATATATGGCCTTTGAACTTGACATGTTCCTGTTTCATCAGTTGTATCTTTCCCCATTTCCTTCAACTGACCTCTATTAGCCTATGCAGACAGCCTATTTAAACATAGTGTAATTGCATCATTTCTTCACTGGCCTGATGAAGAAAGAATAACTCTCAAAAGTTTGTCAAATATATATTAAGTTACTCCAATAAAAAGATATCACCTGGCACTTGTTTGTTGACCCTTATTTCCAGGTATTTAAGTGGATTAACATAGCAGCCACAATTCTTTCCTTTTTTACTACCAAAGTTTGTACTGCACTTTCTGTTTGGGTAAGATATTTAACCAAGACTAAATAAATGAGTATTAACTGGCAGAGAGAAATCTGTTAGACTATAACAGGGAGAGGATCTGAAAAGAGGAGACGTGGGCAGTGAAGAGAAAAGGGGTTTATTGAAGGGAATCAGGAGCATGAGAAAGGAGCCAAGAGAGGTAAAGAAGACTATATGGGTGGTGTACGCATCCTTGAGATCTAAAGAACAAAGCCAATCCTGCTAAAGCTTTAGGGAGGCAGTCATGGGGCTGCAAACTTGAGCAGTCACCCATAACACCCTCATTCTTCTGTTGGCAGCACTTCCTTTTATTTACAAAAACTGCCACATTGTACATTTTTGTCTTATCTGCATGTACTCTTCTCTTTGTTTATTTATATCTATATGTTACAAGTCAAGCCATGCTGTTACAAGCTATGCACAAACATATCGATCACATCTAATCATGACAAGTATCCTACAAACATAAGCTTTCTGTGTAGCTTCCCCTGCAAGATACGACCTTGACTGTCTCGCGTATTTCCGTATACATCTTCTGTAAGACTGTTAGTACATTCCAAGCTCTTTCGCTCTTAAAACGTTTCCTTTCTTTATTGGATCCTAATCTCCCTTTTAGTTCCTTTCTACAGTCCCCCCTTTGATCCTGTAAATAATCACTAGGAAAGAAAGGTAGCTCAGACATGGATACTAATGAGAAGGTACAGATAGAACCCTTCTTCACTTGCAGATTAGCCTTGAAGTTAAGAATGTGACAGCCTGCTTAAAGCAAGCAGACAACACAGAAGTTGTGATCCAATAATAAGGACTCCAAAAAGTCCCAGCAAAAAGGACAGGATCCCTTGCAGGGGATTAGATAGCGAATTCCAAAAAGAAGAATTGTGGAAAGAAAATAGAGCACTTTGATAACTGATGTTTGGGACAAAAGTACAATTCTTAACCTTATCCAACAATCCTTTTACCACCCTTCCATCATTGTCAAGTAGGGTACAGCAATGCTCTTCCACTATGCCACATACTGTTCTTGCCTTTGGTTCTGGGTTGTATATGCAGTATACTTATTGCTTCGGTAAGATCTAAAGTTGTAAGCTGAACAACCACCTGTAAGTGCATATTATGGATTCTATTGTCTCTGGTTGGTGCAGCAGCTCCAAAGGTAGTAAGCCAAACAGTATCGGTAAAAGTATCAATTTGAGATTTAGACACAGTCCAAAACGTGATTATTGTGGAAAAACAGACTTTTTTTTCAACCCGACACAGGCTGTGTTTCGCTAACCTTCGTCAGGGGTAGATCAGGTAAAGGTACTAAAACATAGAAAAACAAACACTAATTATGCAACACATCATGAAAATAATAGCGAGATAAGAACAGATAATTAAACCCCAATATGAATAAAATCATAAATATATCTTATAAAAAGCATAAAAACCATAACTACTTAAAAATTTAAATATTTAAAGGAACATATATAAGAAGTGTAAGAAATGTTTGGAACATAGATAACACAATTATAATTAAAATGAAACAACATTCATGTTTATAATTGATTGACTGTTTCATTTTAATTATAATTGTGTTATTTATGTTCCATACATTCTTACTCTTCTTATATATGTTCCTTTAAATATTTACATTTTTAAGTAGTTATGGTTTTTATGTTTTTTATAAGATATATTTATGATTTTATTCTTTGTGATACACGTGATTAGTTGCCTACCTGTGTTGGACATCAATTTGAGATTTAGTCAAGGGGCTCTTAGAATCTACCAACTGTTGGGCAGCTTTTATTGTCCCATCTTGTGGAGACATTTCTCTTCCTTCACTATGACAGTCTACTGAGGGTAGCAAAAGAGTAATATTATGGTAGGGCAGGAATCGTCATGGGGTTTCCAGTTGGACCACATAGCAAGTCCCTGACCAGTCTTTAGTTAGTTCAGTATACGCAAAGTTATCACATACAAAATAATCTCCTCCTAAGGCTTCTAGTCCATTACCCCAAATTGTCAGATTGTAAGGACAGGATATATTTTGTGTACAGTTATACAAAGGTAATTAGGTGCTGTTCATCTCATTGATTCCTATAGATAGGTTGCACACCCAAGGATGATAATATCCTAATAGGGGGCAATTCTATTTGGACATATCTGGGTCTGATCCTGATGGTTCTGGGATCGTGTACCCAGAACCATCAGATTGCAGTAATTCATGAGCATGCACTTTGTTTCCCTGTACTGGCACTAATTTAACTACTGAGATAAAGGGTTTCCCAGAAGGGTAGTTCTTATTCCAAGAGGTGGATCTGTGTATCATTCCAGTTTTACAAATATTCCAAAGGGTATCTCCTACCTTTTTCCCTGGACTTTGTGCTGTAAAGCAAATGGGAGGGGTCCCCAGTGGCCTGGGACTTATTATCCTAGGATCAGGGGTGGTATTCAGCCACTGTGCAGTAGTTAGGTTAAAAACTATGGAATATCAGCGGGCGGACCCCCCATTGTTGGGAGTGTTACTCCCGGTATATCGATGGCAGAGGAGACTTCATCTGTGGCGTCTTCTATAGCTACTCTGTTTGTTGGAAAGTTGGTGTCCTCCGTTGCTGCTGGTTTGAGTCCTCTAACATTTGCAGGTTCAGAGGGGGCTTTGTCATCAGAGCAGCCAGCTATACCCGGTGTGCAGGAAGGTAAATTCCTGTGCATCCTGTGATGGTTACGCTTGATGCTCTTTGGGAAGGTCTGCAGGCATTGGAAGCTTCCTTTATTACCCAATGTGCTACTCTACAAAGTGCATTTTTTTGTATAATACAGAATGTGGATCAGCAAAAGCAGGATATGGTTGTGTTGAGCTCCAGGGAGCCCAATTGGAACTTAAAGTTGAGGACACTGTATCACTTTCAGGTACTGTCACTAAAACTTTGATGAGCATCCATGGGAAAATAGAAGCACCGTAGAATACTCTCTGTAAAAAGAACTTTTGTTTGCCTAATTTTCTTCACATTCTTGCAGTCTTGCTAAAAGAGTTGTTTAACTCTTATGCAACTTCCATTTTGAAAATATCTCCAGAGTCTGTTCCACCTTTGGCAAGGATTTTTTATCTATCTACAGCCAAGCACAAGACCATGGTGCCTCCTCACCGGCTCATTCTCCTCCAGTGGATTCGCTGGACCTAACTGGTTTTCCTGGAGGCCTCGGACCCCAACTCCATTTCATGAGCTACATTGCTTCTGACTGTGGCTCTTGAGCCTGATCGAGATTGGCTATTAAAGTTGTATTTTAGAGCCAGAAATCAACCCTTTATGGGTGAACCGCTTCCAGGTGTTTCGAAATCCACCCAGAAACATCGCCAACAGTTTCTTCTGCTGCATCCCAAAATTAGGGGGGTTATTTTTCTTACGCTATCCATGTAAATGCTTAATTAAGTATCTTGAGGTCAATTACACTTTCTTAGAGCCTGCTCACTTGACACAATTTATTGTGGGGAAAAGTGTGGGTCCCTTCCAGCAACCGGTAAACTCCCTGGACCTTCCTTCCACTTAAAGGAAGTTGATAATCCATACATTGGATAATATACTGTACCAGTTTTTGTGTCCTGTTATCTGTAAATATTTTTTTTGTTTTGTGACTTGGTCTGTCTTAGTTTTTTTGGGCTAGTGAAAGAGTTTGTATTCTACTTTTGGCTTTTGGATAGGTGGTGGTTGGTATGTACTTCCCTCACTTACTTTTTGATATCATTCTTTTCTGTAACAAATGATTGATCCTTGTGTATTCTTTAAAATGCATAAATATAAAATTTAAAAAAATGTTTCCCTTGTTCATCAGACCCTAATCCCCCTTCTAGTCCCTTTCTACAACAACAACAGCAGCTATGGATGCCACTCTATTAACAGTGAGCTGCCCGACTGAAGACCGAAATGGTTTCGAACAACTATACACATGGTTGCCATGAGTTGTCACCAACTTGATGGCAAGTAACAACAACAACATCGGAATGACCAAGGGAAGAGGTTTTGTGATAGAATTCAGAGCTATGGGCTGAAAATCTTCTTGAAATGTACTTCTCCCAGATAACTCCAATATAGTGAGGGCTTGAACTGTATTGAAAAAAATTGTCCCCTCTCTTGTATCTTGCAGAAGGCAGTAGTGGCAGACTTGGCAGGAGCACTGGGATTTCATATACCTAAAGGAGTAGCTCAATAGTGATACAGAGCTGCCAAGTTATCTCTCTGTGATAATGAGATTGTGGGCCAGTCTGGATTTCTGACAACCTCATCCTGAAGTATTTTGGAAAGGCAGCATTGATTTGAATGGATAAAATCAGGGACTACAAATAGCATACTGCTTTGGGATGTAACTAGTCAAGAAGTCTCACTTCTGTAATTGGAAAACTTGGCATTTCTGAAGGTGACAGGAGAGCATGGGAGAAGTCTAGATGGGCAAGGCATGCACTGCCTCTCAAATATGTGTATTTCCTGATTTGGCTCCCTATATCTGTTCCAACTGAACTACCAAATCCTGGCTCCCCTCCTCACTACTGGCACAGCTTTGGAGCTTTCTTCCTGTCTTTGGGTTTCCAATTGAGCTCCTCCGACTTTCCATTCACAGTCACTGGAGATGTATCAGACAGGCAAATCAGCTGGCACCAATGAAACAGTATGATTTGGATGTCTGACTTTTCCATTCAACATGTGATCTCTGGGGTTTCTAGGCTGAGAGCAGGAAGCGGCCGAGGAGCTGCTGACTGCTGAACTGTTAGGGCTTAGAATAGACAGGTGCAGAGAGGTTTGCATAGATTTTGAGCATGTAATTGCTGCTGGCCTGAAATCTATGAGTTCCAGTGGCAGTATGATTGTATCCCTCCTAGAACTGTAGATTGCATGGGTTATAAATGTTTTAAATAACTAAATAAATAAATACACCAGGAAGTCGGATGTGGGAGCAATCCTAGAGGACAAAGTGCTTCAAAAATGCTGACTAAAATAAAATGGGGAAGAACCTGCATTGTTGGATTTCTTGACTGCTTGTCGTTACATTATTGATAATTAAGAACATAAGAACATAGGTCCATCAAACCCAGTATCCTGTTTCCAACAGTGGCAGTCCATATCACAAATACCTGTCAGGCTCCGAAAAGGTAGACAGAATCCATGCTGTGTATCCTAGGGGTAAGCAGTGGTTTTCCCCAGTCCACTTTAATAATGGTTTATGAACTTTCCTCTAGGAATTTGTCCAAACCTCTTTTAAACCCAGCTACACTAACAGCTTCTTCTACATCCTCCGGCAACGGATTTCAGAGTTTGATTATGCATTGAGAGAAAAAACATTTTCTCTGATTAGTCCTATAAGAGCTGCATTGTAGCTTCATTGCATGTTCCCTAGTTGTTCTACTTTTTGAAGGAGTAAGCAACCAGTCTACGTTTACCCATTCCACTCCACATTATTTTATAGACCTCTATCATATCTCCCCTCAGCTGTCTCTTTTCCATGCTGAAGAGCCCAGTCTTTTCAGTCTTTCCTCGCAGAGATATTTTTCCATCTTCTTTTATCATTTGGTTGTTCTTCTTTGTACCTTTTCTAATTCTGCTACATCCTTTTTTAAATATGGCAACCAGAACTGCACACAGTATTCATGGAATGATACAGAGGCATTACCATATCCTTGGTTTTATTCTCTGTTTCCTTTCTTATGATTTTTAGCATTCTATTTGCTTTCATGGCCATCGCTGCATACTGGTTTCGATGTATTATCCATGATGACTTCTAGATCCGTTTCCAGGGTGGTGATTCTTAATGTGGAACCTTAGATCATGTAACTGTAGTTTGGGTTGTTCTTCAGTAAGTATATAATTTTGCACTTGTCAAGATGAAATTTCATCTGCCATTTGGACACCCAATCTCACGATCTCTCATGGTTCTCTTGCAATTTTTCACAATCCTATTGTGATTTAATAACTTTGAATAATTTTTGTGTCACCTGCAAACTTGATCATCTCACTCATTCCCATTTTCAGGTAATTTATAAATATTTAAAAAGCAGTGGGCCAGCATAGATCTGGGAAAGTTGTCCATTTAGTCCTACTTTCTATTTTATTTTAATCAGTTTCCAATCTACAATAACCTCCTATGTTATGACTTGTTAAATTTCTTAAGAGTCTCTCATGTCAGAGGCTTTCTGAAAATCTAGATACACTATATCCACCGTCTGACCTTTACCTGTTTATTCAAACTTTCAAAAAAATATAGTAGATTAGTAAGACAAGATTTTCCTTGATTAAATCCGTGTTGGCTTTTTCTCTTTAAACCATAACTGTCTATAGGTTCAGTAATTTTGTTCTTCGTAATGGTTTCTACCAATTTAACCAGCACTGATGTCAGGCTCGGAATGTCAGAAATCATAAGGAGAGGCATGAAAAATAAAACCAAGCATATTATAATGCTTTTGTATTGCTCCATGGTGTGACTGTACCTTGATCACTGTGTGCAGTTCTGGTCATCGTATCTTAAAAAGGATATAGCCGAATTAGAAAACATACAGGGAAGAGTGATCAAAATGATAAAGGGGATAGAAGAATTGCGTTATTAGAAAAGGTACAGAGAAGAGCCACCAAAATGGTAAAGGGAATGAAAGGATACCCCTATGAAGAGAGGCTAAAAAGGTTAGGGCTCTTCAACCTGGAAAAGAGGAGACGGCTGAGGGGAGATATGATAGAGGTCTATAAATGAATGAATGGAATGGAACGATTGTTTATGTCATCAGAATATAGAAAGACTAGGGGATATGCAGTGAAGCTACAGGGTAACCTATTTAAGACTAATAAGAGAAAATATTTTTTCCCTCAATGTGTAATCAAACTCTGGTATTTGTTACCAGAGGATGTAGTAAAAGTTGTTAGTGTAGCTGGGTTTAAAAAAGGTTGGGACAAGTTCCTGGAGGAACGGTCCATAAACCATTATTAAAAGGGACCCAGGATATCACTGCTTGACCCAATACAAGTATTGAGGAACCTGTGTCTTTTGGGGAAACTGCTAGTTACTTAAGACCTAGATTCCCCACTGTTGGAAACAGGATACTGGGCTTGATGGACCTTGGTCTGACCCAGTATGGCATATCTTATGTTCTTATTTCCTTATGACGTAAAAGGTTAAGGCTCTTCAGCTTTGAGAAGAGACAGCTGAAGGGAGCTATGATAGAGGTTTAGAAAATAATTAGTTTAGTAGAATGGGTAAATGGAGATTGGTTGTTTACTCCTTCAAAAAGTAGAAAAACTAGGGGGCATGCAACAAAGCTATAAAATAACAGATTTAAGACTTTTTTACTCATTGCATAATAAAATGGATGTAGCTAATGCTGTTAGTGTAGCTGGGTTTAAAAGATTTTTGGAGAAGTTCCTGGAGGAAAAGTCCATAAACCATTATTAAAGTGGACAGGGATAAGCAGCATGGAATCTGTTTACTTTTTGGGAACCTGACAGGTACTTGTGACTTGGATTGGCCATTGTTGGAAACAGGATACTGGACTTGATGGACCTTTGGTCTACTATTACTACTACTACTACTACTGAGCATTTGTATAGCGCTACAAGACGTACGCACCGCTGCACATGCATGTAAGAGGCAATCCCTGCTCATCAGAGCTTACAATATAGTCAAGACAGACAACACAGAAGGTGTAGACAGGGATACATCTAGGGGAATGGTAAAGAAACAAGATGATCCGATGAGTCATGAAACAAAAGCAGCAACGAAGAGGTGAGTTTTCAGCCTGGATTTGAAAAGGGTCAGAGAAGGTGCCTGGCGTACAGACACAGGTAGTTTGTTCCAGGTGTAAAGTGCAGCAAGGTAAAAGGAGCGAAGTCCGGAGTTAGCAATAGAAGAGAAGGGCACAGATAGAAGCAATTTGCTAGAAGAACGGAGTTCCCGAGGGGGGTGTAGGGAGAGATAAAAGAAGAAAGGTAGTGAGGAGCTGCAGAGTGAATGCACTTATAGGTCAGCAGGAGAAGTTTGAAATGGATGCAAAAATGCATAGGGAGCCAGTAAAGTAACTTGAGAAGATGGGTAATATGGGCATGATGAGACTGGTGGAAGATTAGTCGCACAGCAGAGTGTTGAACAGATTGAAGGGGAGAGAGATGATTCAAAGGGAGGCCAGCAAGGAATAGGTTACAATAGTCAAGACGGGAGGTGATTAAGGAATGGATAAGTAATGGGTGGATTTTGTTGATGTTATAGAGAAAGATACTAAGGAATGTTTCGTCCAATCTACTTTTTAGAATAAGTTAAACATTCTATGTGTTAACACTGATATTAGGTCTCAGATTTGACATGCACTCTTTCTGGACTCACGTCCTTTCTTACGGTGCTGTCAGTAACATCAATGACCTCAGTGCTATTTAATTCCAGGTATAATGACAATGTTGAATTTACTAATAAATATGTCGTGACTTAACTTAAAAACCACTACCCTTCTCATGCAGCTTAGGTAATCTGGATCCCGACGCTCTATTGTGGCGCCGTGTCGGCGTTTCAAACTACTGTTTTCTTCAGGAGATCCTGCCCCAAACCTAAAAACACAAACAACACTCTAAGAACCTGTCCTTTATCCCTTATCGCTATAACTTATTCTGATAAAACCACACTCTAAAACTAACTTACTTTATTTGATGCTGCCCGCGCTCTCATATATCTCTCTTTCACAAAATGGCTCCAAAAGCTCTAAGGAACGCCGCGCATGCGGGGTGGAACTCTCCTCCCCCATTTAAACCCCTGTTTCTATCTACCGGCACTGACTGCTCTTCTTCCATTGGATGTCCACATGATCACTTGGGTGGATCAATCCACTATACACTGATTGCAAAATTCTAAATTTGTTCCCACCACTATTGGAAACTATTGCCTATCGTACTGTATTATGAACTTGAATTTATGTACAGACCTGCCAATCGATGGTTAAATTAAGCCCATTCGGGGTGACTGTATCTAACCTATATATCCAGCGTTGTTCATTCAAAAAGAGGGTTTCATCTAATGTTCGACCCCCATATGGACGTACTATCTGCTCTATGGCAAAGCAACTTAGCTGTTCAAAAGCATGTCCCTGAGAGAGGCAATGCGCTACTAGGGGTGCTTCTAGTCTGCGGCATTTCAAGCGACTGCGATGTTCCCGTATTCTCACTCGTAAAGTCCGGAGAGTTTTCCCTACATACATTAAGCCGCAGGGACATTGGAGACAATACACTACTGCCTCTGAAGTGCAATTAGTGCTAGTTCGAAGAGTGTAATGCTTTTCGTGATAAGTAAATCGTGTACATTCTAACATCACTGTGCAAACATCACAATGTCCGCACCGTTTATGTCCCGCCTGTGATGTAATGGAGGTCAATTGTGGAAGTACCGTGGGGCTAAGCTGATCTTTTAAATTTTTGCCCCTCGTCCACACGCATCTAATCTGTCTACCACGTAGACCCGGGACTACTGCCATTAAATTGAAATGTTGAAATGTTGAAATGTTGCAGTGTGCAAGGTTGGCTTTAGGTAGGAATTATTTTCAATTTAATGATGAAGTTTTTCAGCAGAAGATGGGTATTGCTATGGGGGCATCTTTTGCTCCCTCTGTCGCTAATCTCTTTATGGGGTTTTATGAGAAGCGCTGGCTGGAGGACTCGCCATATTCATCTCAGATCAAAATCTGGCGGCGGTATATAGATGATGTTTTTATGCTTTGGGAGTGTACAGTGGAGTCTTTGATTGCGTTTCACAATTGGTTGAATGCTGCTGATCCGTCTATACAGTTTACGATTAATTTTGATGCTCATTCGATTGTGTTCCTAGATGTTTGTGTATGGCGGCAGGAAGAGGGCTGGGGAACTACGGTACATAGGAAAATGACTGATAGGAACACTTTTCTACATTTCTCTAGTGCTCACCCGAAGGGGTTGATTAGGGGTTTGCCCTTTTCGCAGTTTTTGCACTATCGGCGCAACTGTTCTTCTAGGGAAGATTTTAAGGTTCAGGCACGATTCCTGAAGAAGGCCTTTGTTGAGAGAGGTTATCCTGTAGCGGTGGTGGAAAGGGCCTATAAGCGTGCGCTATATAATGATAGGGGTTGGTTGCTGGCCCCTAAGGAGAAGTCGATGTATAAAGAGGATTGTGTGAACTTCATTTCTAGATACTCCCCCCTAAGTATGCAGATTCAGCGAATTTTGCGCCGGCATAGTAATGTATTACAACCCTTGCCTGGTCTTGATGATAAGAGTCTTAGGTGTGTTTGGCAGCGAGATCGGAATTTTAAAGAGATCTTGAGCCCGTCCCGGCTACCGAGTGCTGAGCGGTCTGAACGACGGGGTCGGCATGTCCGCTGTGGTGAGTGCACTTGCTGTGCTGTCTGTTGGGAGACTGATCGTTTTGTGTATGCTGGTAAGGAATTCTTTTTACGATCTTTTACCTCCTGTAAATCTGATTGCATGGTGTATGGCATCCTCTGTCCTTATCGTCTATTATATATAGGTAAGACGATTCGTCCTTTGTTTATACGTTTAGGGGAACATCGTAGTAGGTTGCGTTGTAAGAGACGGGAGGCGCCATTGGTCAGTCATTGTTTGGAGTTGGGGCATGTATTTACAGATCTGCAATGTTTTGGGATTGAACGGGTGCTTCAGGGTTCTAGAGATTTGTCCAGTGAGCAATTTCTGATATATCGGGAGCAGCGGTGGATATTTATGCTCTGCACTGTGACCCCGGGAGGGTTAAATTCTACTATCGATTGGCAGGCTTGTATATGATTGCTGCTTTGTGTGGGTAGGTTGATGTGATCGGCGACTAGGTCTGCATAAGATTGTTGCTTTGAGTGGGAAATTTGGCACTGGCTGGGACGAGGTTGTGACGTCAGATGCCAGTTTTTGGTTATTTAGCTCGGGGCTAGTCTGCAGGGAGGAGTGTCATTTGAGCTATGAAATGAGTGTGTGGCGATAGCGTGGGCCAGGTGAGAATCTCAGGTTTTGTTCTGCTCTGAGGTAGGAGTATGCATATATTTGTGGCAGGAATATTTAGCACTTTTTTATTGTTTTATCTATTTTATAGTATACCCCCCTGAAGCAGCGTCTGCGAAACGCTAAGAGGGATGTCTGACTGTGGCGTCGGGATTGATACTGCACTGATCGTCTTGAAGCTGAGGACTGCTGTTTTTGCTGATGGGTTCTTCTTTTTTTTTTTCTTTTTTTGTTTTCTGGGAGCCCTCTTTTGTTTTGAGAAGTAGTTAAATATGGATTTATAGTACATAATATGTTTATTATAGAGGATTCCAAGATAAATTGCTTTGTTATATATAGTTATGCTGTGCTGGTAAAGTTTTAGAGCCGGTATCTGTTAAAGCAGTTTCTAGTTTTTCCCATCAGTATATTGTGAGAGAAGCTTTTCTGTGCTGATTGACGGACGGTGGGGGCTGGTAACAGACCGTTGATGTCAAATCTCCCTTTGTTAGATTACTGAAATCCGGTTTTCCGGTTTAGAAGTTTTCAATGGATATCTGGGGATAATTCAGAGGTCTGTGCTCCCCTGTCGTCACGGTACTGAAGGCTTCTTATAGTGCAAAGTTACTAATGCTACAATTGGTTAATTTGTGGAGTTGTGTTTTGCTTTTATGAAGCTGTCTCTATTGATGACATCTGCAAAGCAGCCACTTGGACTTCGGTACATACCTTCACAGCCCACTATTGCTTAGACAAGGACTCCCGTCAGGATGCCTCGTTTGGCCAGGCTGTTCTACAACATCTCTTCCATACTTAATACAACTCCTACCCACCAACCCTGGTGGAATGCCAGAGATCCATGGGAGGAAGGATTTCCACCTTTCCAGGGTGGCAGCTTCCTGGGGCTATCTCCCTGGCATCTTCAGCTAGGGAGTCCCCATATGTGAAGACCGCATTTCTGCTTGTTCCTGGAGATAGTGTAGTTACTCACCTGTAAAAGGTGATCTCCGGGAACAGCAGGAATTTAGTCTTCACAACCCACCCACCTCCCTTAGGAGTTTGTCTCTATCTCTCTCTTTCTCTACTTCTCTCCTTTGGTCTCAGCTATAAACTCAACTGAAGTGAGAAAGGTACGGAGGCGGGAAGGCAGCACGCATGCGCTGTGGGATGCTCCCAAAAGCTTTCCTATTGGACGCTGGGGAGCGTTCCTGTGCGGGCTCCGTCAGTTCCGACGATACCCATATGTGAAGATTAAATTCCTGTTGTTCCCGGAGATCACCTGTTACAGGTGAGTAACTACGCTTTATTGGATGGATTAAAGATTGTTATTAAGTGTAAACTAATCTCTCTTGCTTCTTAGTGTAGACATGTGGGAAACTCAAGAAAGAGCATTGAAGAGTAATAATAGTCTTGGAATGGCAGCATGAAAGAACAGGTTCTCAGAGTACTCTTAATAAAGTGGAGTGGAGGAGTAGCCTAGTGGTTGGGGCAAGGTACTTCAGGCCGGAAGGTCGGGGGTTCAAATCCCACTAGAGGACAGCAACCTTGGGCCGGAAGGACTGGGGTTTCTAGTCCCACAGGTGCTCCTTGTGGTCTTGGGCAAGCCACTTAACCCTCCATAGCCCATGTTCCCTGTAAAATAGTTAGTTATCTCCAAGTTATAATACCCTGTTCAATGTAATTTCAGTTTGTTCAATGTAAACCGCACTGATGCAGAATAGCGCGGTATATAAGAGAATGTAAGTAAAAAATAAAAATAAAAAACTGGGGAATGCCCAGTGGAGTTACAAGCCCTGTTTGTACAATGCCCCCGACTTCTCCCCAATAATCGATTGCTTCAACGCGATTACAGTCTGGCTCTTAACCCAGAACTTGCGAATAAACTTCAAGAAAACGGAAGTCCTATTCGTAACCAGGAATAAGAAATTCCCCCCCCCCCCCCCGCAGCATTGAAGGTGAGAGACGTGGAACTACCATGTAAATCATCAATTCGCTACCTGGGAGTCACCATCGATCAAGAACTGACCTTCAAAGATCACATAAAGCAGACCGTCAAATCCATTTACTACAAATTAAGAACGCTGAAACCCTTAAGACCTCTACTCGCCCCTAATGACTTCCAAACAATCTTCCAAGCCCTTGTAACACCACATTTTGACTACACTAACGTCATCCTGCATGGTCTACCCAAGAGCACCCTCAACCCACTCCAATTGGCGATGAACTCAGCAGCCCGCATCCTCTGCGGTACCTCCAGTAGAGACCACATCACCCCCATACTAACAGAGCTTCACTGGCTACCCCTACAAGCCAGGATAACTTACAAAGCACTACTGCTGTCCTTTAAAGCAATCAATCAAATAGCCCCACCTTCCCTCTCCTCACTTATTATTAACACCCCCACGAACAGACTGAGAAGATCCGCAGCCGCTAATACCCTTGTCGTACCAAAGGAGTACACTAAATGTAACCAAGCAACCAGAGACAGGGCCTTTACCTTATTCGCTCCAACTTGCTGGAACAATCTCCCTCCTCATATCCGATCAATAAAAGACCTCTCTCAATTTAGAAAGGTCCTTAAACACTACCTATTCTGTCATCACCTTTTAGGCCCTAACTCTACACCTCCTCCCCCCATCTCGCAAATCACCCACACAGCCTCTGACACTCCAACAACTTAGTCATAACAGAACACGAACCAGATTCTCTGCACACCCAAAGTTATGATCCCAACTTGAACTGTAAATATTCCAGAGGTGATATATCTTTATGTATATAGTTTATATATAGTTTCCCCTGTTATCTCCAAGTTACTGACCCTGTTATAATGTAAGCAAAGGATTGTTCTAATGCGAAAATTTGTTATCTGTAAACCGCGCTGATACCAAAGAGCGCGGTATATAAAAACTGTAAAATAAATAAATAAAATTTAATCTTCCTAAGTTGAAACAGTAGTGTTTTGAGCCTAGTAATAAAGTCAGTAGGTATGCTAGTCATACAGGTATGACAGAGCATCCAGCAAATTGTAAAGATCAGGATGGAGTAGGCAGGAATATGTATGACAAGAGTTGGAAGCTATTAAGGATGCCTTTTTGGACTTCTATCGAAAACTCTATCATCAAGAAGTAGTGCAGAGAGAAAGGAAAGCAGAAGGTTACCTCACTAACTGTGCTAACTCTCAGTGAGGAAGAGTACAACTCTTAGATAGAGAGTTAAGCCTGCAGGAAGTTCTCAGAGCCATAAAGTCTTTGAAAGATGGCCGTGCTCTGGGCCTAGTCGGATACACCTCCAAATTTTATGAGAAATTTAAAGATATTTTAATGGGCCTGAAGGCGGAGGGTGTTCTGATCTATCTCCAGAAGAAGCAGGAATGCAGTCTTCACATATGGGTGATGCCAGCACCGACATCGCCTGCGCGTGAACGCTCCCCAGCGTCCAATAGGAAAGCCTTTGGTAGCAGTCCACTGCGCCATGCATTTGCCTTCCCACTTTCCCAATTCCTTTCCTCAGTTCTTCATTTTCCACGGAGCCAGCAGGTTGTACATTCCTGTCACTGCCGATGACCTTTTTCTTTTGGTTTAATACTCTGCTCTACCTTTCAGTTGACGCTGGATATTTTTTTTGTTTTAACTTCAAACATTTTTCTTTCTTTTCTTTTTCTGCGGTGTTCACTGCCAAGTAGGCCTTCGTCCTACATTTTTCTCTTCATTCCTGAAGAGAACCTCAAACATGGAAAATCCAGTTAGTGGTTTTAAAAAATGTGCCAAATGTTCCAGTACAATATCACATGGATAAACATGACTGGTGTTTAAAATGTTTGGGCTCTGACCATTTACCAAAGTCTTGTCCTTTGTGCCAACAAATGACAAAGAGAGGCCTACAAAATAGAGCCAGACAGTATGGTTCGCTATTTGGCCCGGTCTCAGTTTCACTGGCTTCCCCATCATTGAGGACATCGACCTCTTCGCAGGGGTCTCTGGTCTTGTCAAAGTCCAAATATAAGAGGAAGTCTAAGACATCGGCATTGAAGACCGATACCGAGTCAAGAAGAAAGTCCCACCGTCAGCATCAAGACTCACCGAAGGGTGCTTTCGATGAAAACCGGCCAGCCAAACAGCCCCAGTGGGTGGACCTGTCCTCCAAAGCACAAGAGGGGCTCCGGGACACTCCCAAGGAATCAACCTCTGGAGAACTGCCAGTTCCATGTTCTGAGATGGTGTCTCTAGGTGATTCCACCCAGACATCGGCCATCTCCCTGGACCAACAGATGCTGGCTCTCAAGAGGCGTTTGGTCGCACTCTTGGCAACCTCGGTAATGATGGTATCGACTGCTCCAGGAGTGTAGGCTTTGGCACCCTGCCTGCAGCCAACTGTATCGGCTCCAAAGCTGGCCCTTTAGCCTACATTGGTGAACCTGTTGTGACCAATGCTTCAGTTGGAACCTGTGGAATGGGGATGCAGGTGAGTGTGACCATCCTCCTGGAACCAAAGCTACTTATGCTACTATTGAACCAGCCTATGCCACCATTGAGAATCAGGAGAAACATGCCTATAAAAATGGGCCTCATCTTAGCAGCAATATTAAGCAAGGCTATAAGTAAATTGTATAAGCAGCTGATCATGGGTTATGCTTTGTCAAAACTGAACATGTATGCATACATATACAGTATTGCAAAGGTTAGGCCCCAGCTTGCAAGCTTCAGCAGTATTTTAGGGACTTTCTGGGAATAGAGAACTGATACTCGGTAGAAGGTTATTTAGGGATGTTTTGTAATAATCTGTTACTGGAAATGAACATTATAATATTTGACAAATGTGATTGATTAGCAGAAAATTGTATCAAATCAGCAAAATTGGTGTTTGTGCAAGCAATCTTGTAATTGTCTTCTGATTTTTTTCTTGTGACTCAGAGATGAAGTCAGCCTTGTAAGTTGGTCAATAAAAAACAGGACTCTGGAAGGGGAATTTCGAAGGTGGTCAGGAGAGATGCACTGCTAGTTCAGGCCTCCCTGATGATCTTCCTCTAGAGCTCTGGATTGATATAACATTACTGTGTGTGTTTGTATCTTCTTTCCCCTGTTAGAAGGGCCAGGTAAACAAGGACCGAGTAAAGGCGGGTCTACACCTGGACAGGTTCCACAGAACTGACCGATAACACCAGTACCCAACAGGCTGACATCGGAGCATAGGTATTAGCATCGACCCTCGACATTGACGAAGTATCTGGGTCAAAAGCAGAACCGCCCATACTTAGACTTCTTGTCAGACTCTGACTCCACTTCCAGTTCTGAAGAAGAATCTCAGGATTCCCAAGACCTTCCAGACATTCCTTCAGATCCGTCCCCTCCTCAAGAGTGCCATAGGTCCCTTCCAGAGGACATGTCTTTCTGAGAATTCATCTGGGACATGGCAGCTGGGCTGCACATCACTGTGGCCTCGGAGATGGAACTGAGGGCAGAGGAACTCGAGATCCTCCAATATCCTGCTATACCCAAAGAGGCAGCTACTTTACCGATGCATCGCAACTTACAGGATCTTATGTTCCGCATGTGGGAAACTTCTCTCACAGTTCCGCCAATCAGCAATAGGCTCGATACCATGTACTGAGTTCCAGAGTGCCTAGTCTTTCAGAAGCCTCAACTCTCCCACCACTCAATGGTGGTGGAATCGGCCATGTGCCGAATAAAGAGTTCAAAGAATCACTCTTCCATGCCTCCAGATAGAAACTCGAGGACACTTGATGCCTTTGGGCATCGATGTTTTCAAGCATGCATGCTGACCCCAAGGATTACTTCCTACATGCTATACATGGGCATGTTCCTGAAGGATGTCACCATGGATCTGGAGATGTTTACCCCTATCCTTCCAGATGATAAGTGAAGTGCATTCCAAGTGCTTATCAGACAAGGTCAAAATACCTCAAAATTTCTTACCTAGGCAGAATCAACCAGCAGAGCTTCAGGAGTCTGCATTGGAGCTCGAAGGATGGCATGGTTACAGGCATCCGATACAGAACAGTGGGTCCATGACAAGTTGGCTGATATCCCATATACTGGAGAGAACCTTTTTGGGAAGGGTTGGAGAAAAGGCCGGTGAGATTGAGACAGATGATTCACCCTCGAGCCTTTCCAGGAAGATGGCTGTCCCTTCCAAAGAAACCCTTTCAACTTTAAGAAGAAGAAATATTATCCTTCCTACACACTTGTAGCTGCTTACCAGCCTCAGAAGCAACAGCAGTGCCAGAAGGACCCTCGCCAGCCCAAGATACCCAAGGCTCCTAAGCCCCAACCAGTGCACAGGCACAACCTGCACCTAGTTTTTGACTGCTTCCTAGAGAGCATTGCCACTCTGCCTCTGTAAGGTCCCTAGTCCCTGAACATAGCAGGCAGACTCTGTCCCTATGCCCACAGGTGGCACCTCATCACTTCAGAACAGTGGACTCTCAACATTGTCCAAAGGGGGTATCTGCTTCACTTCGAGAATTTACCTCCCACCAGCTTCACAGGGGAGTATCCCGCAAACTTCCTTCAAAGTACACTATTGAAGGAAGAGTTGTCCATGCTGTTATCTCAGGGTGCCATAGAAAAAGTTCAGCCCCCTCGGGAGGAGATGGACTTCTACTCGCCATATTTATTTATTTAACAACTATTTTTAATATCGCTATATCTACTAGTCATGGCGGTTTACAGGGAATAGATTAGAATGAAAACGTGAACGTTACATGGAACACTTTGAACATGATAAAACTAAGTAAAACTGTACAAAATAAACTGCAATATACAAACAATGAGGAACAGAGCTGAAAGTTAAACTATGCAGTGTATGAGTGTGACATTCATAGGGAAAGGTGTAGAACTTGGTGTGTCTAGGGCCAGGCTGGTTTAGAGTGTGTGTTACAGGTAAAGTAATACAGGTGATGAAAAATCCTTGGTGTAAGAAGCTGGTGGGAGGGTGGCTAGGTGTCTGAACCAAAGTGCTCCAGGAAAAGAAATGGTTTTAACTTGTGTCGGAAGTCACCAGTGTCTGTGAGTGAGCGTATATCTGGGGGGAGCGAGTTCCAGATGGTTGGTACATAATAGCAGAAGGCCCTGTTGGAGGTGGAGGCGGTGTGGGCGATTGACGCTGGTACTGTAAGGAGGGTGTCGTTTGTGCTTCTCTGTGCTCTCTGGCTTAGGGGCTTGCTAAGTAGAGGCTGAAGGGTGTCTGTGATATGTGAAGAATGGTCCTGAAAATTGTCAGTGCCACTTTGTACCGCACTCTGCTGTAGATGGGGAGCCAGTGTAGTTGCTTCAATATGGGTGTTATGTGAGCATGACGATTGGTACTTGTGATGATTCTTGCTATAACATTCTGTGCAAGCTGTAGGGGCTGTAGTGTGGACTTCGGAAAACCCTAATAGATAATGTTAGGATAGTCAAAGATGGGAGTGATGAGGGCCTGGCAGATGCTTCTAAAGTCATCATGATCAAGCAAGGATCGGCGGCTCCGCAGAGTCTTGATGTAGTGGTATACTGCTCTGGTAACATGCTTAATGTGGGCATTGAAGTTTAGGTTCTGGTGCAGTGTTATTCCCAGGTGCTTTACTTGCAATGTTAGGTTTGCAAGATTTACTGTTGCTGATAGAGAGAAGGAGGGGTTCCTAGTTATGTGCAGGACTTCCGTATTGTTAGGGTTAATGAGTGGACTGTGGAGGCTAAGTCAGTGTGTGACTGCCTCTGGGCATCTGCTGATTATAGAGTAGTCTGGTTTGCTGGTGGAAAATGGTGTGTAAATTAGAATTTTATGAAATCACTGCCGAAAGGATAAATATCAATAAAATACACACAGCACCACCTTTCACAACCCACACTTATACCTATATGATAAAAAATTAAATACCTTCTGATTACACTTCAAACATACTAGACTTTGGGTACATACAGGCCTCAGTAAAAGCTCATGCCGTTCATTTGGCGAACAGTGTCACCATAGGGCAGAACTCAAAACTTATGCATCACAGGCCTCACCCTCCCAATTTTAATAGAATTACACCAACCGTTAAAGCTATATCCAAAAAAGTACTTTTAGAGGATTCACACATCAATTAAAATCTTTCTTTTAATCCCAATTTTCACATTATTATATAAATAAATTTTTAATTTTTTAATTTTTTTATTTTCAAAATAAAGAACAGTTTTCTTCTTATTCACACCGAAGATATGGTTTTTATGCCTAGCAAAACAGCTTAGCGCCCACTATGAGCGATTGAACATCTAGAAAAAATGGAGAAAGAGAATCTGAATAGTTAACATACTTTCTCTTAACCGTTAAGGCAGTAATGCATTACTTATCTGAGTAATCGACTAAAGACGTTCATCTCTTGTCTCCGACACCACAGCTTCAAACTTTCAAAAGAACTGCCTCAAAAGTCTAACGTTGCAGCAGCTAGACAGAAAGACCCTGAGCAGACACTGGGTATTGACTGCACTGTAGATCCGACAAAAGCTTTTGTTTCACCCTGCCGGGCTTCGTCAGGGATCCAGCATGCGACCCAAAGAAGAATTATTCCGTCAAAATCGAGCGACCATTTCGCTTCAAAGGTTTTCAGAGCGTCTGACATCACCACCTTTTAAACGAGTATCAAACAAAGCTGATACGCGTAAAAACCTTGACGTCATCCTCCCCATCTACAACAAACTTTATTGCTTAGACATTCTACATCTAACAACTAATACCCGCTTTGCTCCCTGCAATAAATTATTAAAACGAATATGTACACCCAAGGCACTACATATCTGCCCCCTACCGGGGAAGTTAAGTTACCCAGACAAACTCACAGAAAACCTATTACAAAAACTAACAAATAAAAAATCAATAAAAGGAAATCAGATATGGAACTCATAAATTAACGGGCTGTTGTGTCAAAAAAATAGATAACGAACTGCAATGTCAAAAAAATAATGTCCATTCAAGTTTATCATTCAAACCTTCTGGAACTAAAGTATGCAGCTTATGGATCCAATGCTGTTCTTTTTGAAGAAGTAAGCGTCCTCTATCCTCCCTTCGTATATCAGGGAGTACTTGTTCTATAAACATACACCAGAATTCTTGAAATGTATGATTCTCAGCAATACAGTGTTGGATTAAAGGAGTCTCCAACCGTGCCTTCACAACACTGTATTTATGTTCAGCCAATCGGGTACGCAATGGACGTGTAGTTTTCCCAATATACATCAATGGGCATGGGCACCATAAAGCATAAACGACATATGAAGAATTGCAATCAGTAGACTGTCTCAATTTATATTTGCACTGAAAATGAGGGCACACTTCACTCTCCATCATATTACAGTAAAGACAATGGCCACATTGTTGATGTGAAGATAGATAATTGTCTGCTTTTCTAGGAACTGCAGAATACAACCGATCACGAAAATTCTTGCCTCTTTGATAGGCCATACGTACGTGATGATGGGACAAAACAGGATGCGATCAGAAAATTTTCCAGTGTTTATAGATAGAAGCCGTCATTCGACTAGAAAGACTCGAATATGGTAAAACACATGTAAGAGAACGCTCAGACGAACTTAAATCTTCAGTCACAGGATACAAAAGCCACTCTCGATGGTTATACTTAGCTCGCTTATAAGCCTTCTTTAAAAGAGAGAGAGGATAACCACGTTCTTGAAACTTAACCATCATGTGTTTTGCTTTTATCTCAAAATCCTTCGAAGATGAGCAAATCCGTCGACATCTCAATAGTTGTGAATAAGGTAGACTATTTTTTAAATGGCTGGGATGATAGCTTGAATAATGCAGTAAAGTATTTTTATCAGTGGGCTTAGTATACAATTTTGTCTCAAAGCCTTCAATAGTTTTAGTAATCTTGACGTCCAAAAAATGTACTGTAAACTGATGCCTAGTCATCTCAAATTGAATATTAATATTACAGCCATTCAAATATTGAAAAAAATCATCTAAGGTATCCACCGGACCTCCCCATAATAGGAAAATATCGTTGATATATCGATACCAACGTATAATATAAGGATTGAGATGTATAAATCCAACAATCTTCAAAAATATACATATAGAGATTAGCCAAAGAGGGCGCGAGGGTGTAAATTAGAATACCAAGCCAAAACAAATACCCTTAATACCACCAAAATCCTAATATTCCAAAAGATATTTTACCCAAACCTCAAAAACCTTTCAAATTTCAATAAGGTAAAAATAAGACCTCAGGAAAACTCTTTCCCTACATCTGGCGAACCTAATCACCATAGGGTTAAGTAGTAGATCTTCACATCACGGGTCATACCCTCTCAATTTTAATATCCAATTATCACAAAAATTAATTAACCTAACTAATACCTACATCCGAAAAAAGTACTTTTAAGGGATTCTCCATATACTAAAATAACTTAATTTATTCATATGCACATCTTTCACATCTTTAAACTAATGCTGAAATTCTCCAGCAATTAATTTGCTTCCTAAAAAAGAAAGACAAAATACTTTTCAGTGGAGGAATAATATACACCACTTAAATAGCATATTATCTGAACGTTAACAGCAATCATTTCAGGTAGCTACAATGCTACCATAGAAGTCACAAATAGCTTCAAACAATGCAGCAAACTTTCTTCTATATCTCATAAGTGCCTGACAAAAGCTTTTGTTTCACCGCGCCAGGCTTCATCAGGGATTCTGATACTAAATTTCTTATACAGCTCTATAAAGCTAACAGAGCATTATTCATCACAGTTTTCTTCGGACATCACTGATGCCTCAACACTTCTGAAGGCGTCTGACGTCACTCCTTTTTTAAAGGGAAAACACATAAGCTGATTCACTCACACAAATTGATGTAATCGATCTGCGAAAAATAACTTTATTATCCACACTAAAAACAGAATGAACCTACTCACACCTTAATCAATAAAACACTGATAAAAAACACAGAAAGAGGAAAAAATCAGATGGTAACTTCAAAGCACTCCCGCCGAATCAAAAAAACAATGTCCATTCAATTTTATCATTTAATCCATTGGGAACTAAAGTCTGTAAATCATAAATCCATTTCTGTTCCTTTTGAAGAAGGAAACGACCTCTGTCACCCTTCCGTATACACGGAAGAACTGTCATAAAAAATCTTTGTTAGAACGGTTGGGCATATATTTAGATATGTTCCTTAAGGATGAAGTTCCTTTAATTCCTTCTTTTATTAAAGATACTACGCACTTTTTGACCATTTTAGAAGACTATGGTTCAACCGAACAAGTTACTTGGATGGCAACTCTAGATGTTGCTGCGTTGTATACATCTATCCCTCAAGATGAGGCCTTACAAGTACTAACCCATATATGGGATGCTAGACCGCGACCACACACTGTTCCCACACGATTTTTAGTAATTTTGGCGGAATTAGCATTAAAGAGGAATTATTTTGTGCATAAACACAAATTTTTTCAACAGATCTCTGGGACAGCTATGGGGGCTACGTTTGCACCATCTTTGGCCAATTTATATATGCATGCTTTTGAAGATCGCTGGATATACCGTTCCAGTTATGCCCCTTACATCTTACAATGGTATCGTTATATTGATGATATTTTTTTGTTGTGGGGTGGTCAGCTTAGTATTTTGGAAGATTTTCTTAAGTATTTAAATAACTGCAGTAATAATATCAAATTTGAGATAAATATCCAGAAAACAATGGTGCATTTTTTGGACGTACAAGTTATGAAAAGCCGTGATGGATTTAACACTACGGTTTATACTAAACCTACTGATAAGAACACTTTATTGCACTACTCGAGTTTTCATCCTATTCATTTGAAACATAGTTTGCCATATTCACAGTTACTTAGATGTCGCCGTATATGTTCATCAGATGCTGATTTTGAAATACAAGCTAGTAAAATGTTGGAAAAATTTCAAGAACATGGCTATCCTGCTTTAGTTTTAAATAAAGCTTATAAGTGAGCGAAATTTAATCACCGTGAATGGTTGTTGAAGCCTAAGAATGTAGATTTGGCTTTACCTGCTGCTACTTCACCTATTACGTGTGTTTTACCATACTCTAGTCTTTCAAGCCGAATGGCTACTTCTATTCGCAATCGTTGGAAGATTTTTTCATCTCACCCTGTTTAATCATTCTTTATGTATGGCTTATAGTAGAGGTAGAAATCTACGTGATCAGTTGTGTTCTGCAATTCCTAAATGGATTGATCCTTCTAGTTATATTCATAGTAAATGTGGACGCTGTCTTTTTTGTAATATGATGGTGAATCAGCTATGTTCTCAATTTGCAAACAGACGTTACAAATTAAAACAACATACGAACTGTAATGCTTTATTTGTAGTTTATGCTTTGTGGTGCTCTTGTCCTTTGATGTATATTGGAAAAACAATGCATCCTTTCCGCACTAGATTAGCAGAGCATAAGTACAGTATTACTAAGGCAAGACTTGAGACTCCACTGGTGCAGCATTGTGTGGCAATGAATCACACTTTTGAAGAACTTCGCTGTACTGTTGTAGAACAAGTTCTTCCGTGTATACGGAGGGGTAACAGAGGTCGTTTCCTTCTTCAAAAAGAACAGAAATGGATTTACGATTTACAGACTTTAGTTCCCAATGGATTAAACGATAAAATTGAATGGACATTGTTTTTTTGATTCGGCGGGAGTGCTTTGAAGTTCCCATCTGATTTTTCCTCTTTCTGTGTTTTTATTAGTGTTTTATTGATTAAGGTGTGAGTAGGTTCATTCTGTTTTTAGTGTGGATAATAAAGTTATTTTTTGCAGAACAATTGCATCAATTTGTGTGAGCGAATCAGCTTATGTGTTTTCCCTTTAAAAAGGGAGTGACGTCAGACGCCTTCAGAAGCGTTGAGGCATCGGTGATGTCCGAAGAAAACTGTGTTGAATAATGCTTGTTAGCTTTAGAGAGCTGTATAAGAAATTTAGTATCAGAATCCCTGATGAAGCCTGGCGCGGTGAAACAAAAGCTTTTGTCTGGCACTGATGAGATATAGAAGAAAGTTTGCTGCATTGTTTGAAGCTATTTGTGACTTCTATGGTAGCATTGTAGCCACCTGAAATGATTGCTGTTAACGTTCAGATAAGTAACTATATGCTATTTAAGTGGTGTATATTATTCCTCCGCTGAAAAGTATTTTGTCTTTCTTTTTTAGGAAGCAAATTAATTGCTGGAGAATTTCAGCATTAGTTTGAAGATGTAAAAGATGTGGATATGAATAAATTAAGTTATTTTAGTATATGGAGAATCCCTTAAAAGTACTTTTTTCGGATGTAGGTATTAGTTAGGTTAATTAATTTTTGTGATAATTGGATATTAAAATTGAGAGGGTATGACCCGTGATGTGAAGATCTACTACTTAACCCTATGGTGATTAGGTTCGCCAGATGTAGGGAAAGAGTTTTCCTGAGGTCTTATTTTTACCCTATTGAAATTTGAAAGGTTTTTGAGGTTTGGGTAAAATATCTTTTGGAATATTAGGATTTTGGTGGTATTAAGGGTATTTGTTTTGGCTTGGTAGTTTGAGTTTACCCTTTGGCAGTGAGGTTATATAAGTTAGTGTAAATGAGAATGTCATCTGCATAAAGGTGGTAAAGGACCTTGTTGCTCTGAAGGACATTGCAGAGGGGTTGGATGAAGATTTTAAAGAGCAAAGAAGATAGTGCTGAACCCTGTGGTAGGCCCTGTAGAAGCTTGAAAGGGCTCGAGGCTTGTGATCCTATTCTGACCTGTTGTGAGTGGTCAGTGAGATAGGACTGGAACCACTGTAAGGTCTTGTTTCATAGGCCACTTGCATGGAGGCGTGAAATGAGCTGAGTATGTATGGCTGTGGATATGTCTAGGAAAACTAGGATGAAGCCTTGTATTGTTTTTTCAGTGCCTTTGATTAGAGTATTGAGGAATAAGGTCAGCTGTGAAACGATTGGTGCTGTGAAACGATTTAATGCCACCCTGGTGTTCATCGAGAGAGGAGTGGGAGTCCACAAAACCCCGTATTTGTAGCTGAACAGCCTTCTCAATGATCTTGGCAGAGGATGGAATGCTTGAGATGGGTCTATAAGAAGAGAGAACTGCTGGGTTGAGTGTGTGGAATTTTATTAATGGTCTGAAGGATGCTTTTTTCATGGTAGTAGGCATGTATCCCAGAGCAAGTGATGACTGGACGATGTGTAAGGTGATTGGCATGAGCTTCTGCCTGGTTATCTTAATCCATGAGAATAGGCAAGGGTCCAATGGTGAAGTGGTGCTGTTATAATAATGATATAATGATCTCCATTTGCTTGGTAGATAGAGGGCTGAAGGTTGATCAGGATCCTGGGTCTGAGGCATTGGCAATATTGGTTGCATGGCTTAGTGGTGAGGCTGTTGATGAACCATGTTTAGCTTATAGGTATTGGGCCATTTCAGCTGGTGAAATGAATATGGTGGTCTTTGTAGTGGAGGGGGCTTTGATGAGCTGTTGGGCAATGTCAAATAGCTCTCTAGGTCGGTTAAGAGAGGAGTTAATTAAGTTGACATGGTGTTCTTTTTTCTTTAGCAGAGTAAGGGCGCGGTATGGTGTTCCTTTTTCTTTAGCAGAGTAAGGGCGCAGTAGTGTGTCAGGGTCTCGGTGGTGGATATCTAGGCTCTTGTGATGTCTCCACTTGCATTCCAGCTGTCTGAGCTTATTTTTCATTGATTTAAGCTCTGGTGTGAACCATGGTACTAGGTGTGATCTCTCCTTCTTGGGTATACTATGAGGCCTGGAGAGCAAATAGAATGCTAGGTATCATAAGGAAAAGAATGGAAAATAAAACAAAGGATATTATAATGCCTCTGTATCGTTCCATGGTGCGACCGCACCTTGAATATTGTGTGCAATTCTGGTCGCCGTATCTTAAAAAGGATATAGCATTATTAGAAAAAGTACAGAGAAGAGCCACCAAAAAGGTAAAGGGGATGGAAGAATACCCCTATGAAGAGAGGCTAAAAAGGTTAGGGCTCTTCAACCTGGAAAAGAGACGGCTGAGGGGAGATATGATAGAGGTCTATAAATTAATGAACGGAGTGGAACGTGTAAACGTAGATTGATTGTTTATGTCATCAGAATATAGAAAGACTAGGGGACATGCAATGAAGCTGCAGGGTAAACTATTTAAGACTAATAAGAGAAAATATTTTTTCACTCAGTGTGTAATCAAACTCTGGAATTTGTGACCGGAGGATGTAGTAAAAGTTGTTAGTGTAGCTGGGTTTAAAATAGGTTTGGACAAGTTCCTGGAGGAAACCATTATTTAAGGGGACCCAGGATATCGCTGCTTGACCCAATACAAGCATTGTGGAACCTGTGTCTTTTGGGGAAACTGCTAGATACTTGTGATAGGCCTAGATTGGCCACTGTTGGAAACTGGATACTGGGCTTGATGGACCTTGGTCTGACCCAGTATGGCATTTCTTATGTTCATATGATGAAATGAGAGAGTTCCATTGTGCGATAAGATTATCAAGGTTGAACGGGTTGTTTTGTTTTGGATCCACCAATGTTAGTGGTTGGATTGTGGCAATGAATGAGTCTTTGTCAAATGTTCGAAATCTCTGCATGTACAGGAGTAAGTGATTTGGGCTGTTTGGGAGGAAGAAGGTGAGAAGTCTGTGGTCAGACCAGGGCACTGGGGAGCTTTGTGTCATGGGGGAAAGATGTTGATGAGGCCATTTTGAAGGAGTAAATATTATGTTTCTATAAAAGCATGGGACAAACACAGAGGATCTCTAAAGGAAAAAGGGGACTCTTGTAGTTGTCAATATGGAAGGACAGACTAGATAGGCCATGTGATCTTTTTCTGTTGTCATTTTTCTATGTCTCTATATTAGGTCTAGCATTCTACCCTTGAGGTGTGGTGTTTCTGAGATTATTTGGTTGAGTTGCAGTGCCTCCATGTCCTGTAGGAAAAATGATGAATGCTTGTCTTTTTGTAATTATATATTTATTGATGTTTTGAAATTATACAACAACAAAACACAGAAAGAAAAAGGAAAATCTCCATAAAGTACACATTAAAGCATGTCAAAAAGTAATAAATAAAGAAAAAATGGAAGTTAGCCCACATCAAGGGAGCAATGACTAAATAAAAGAAAAATACAAATGTAAAGGAAAACAAGAGATAATAGTCTCACAAAAGCTGCAAACTAAATCTCCAAAAGAGACCGTGTAAAAACAAGGTCTCTAAAACCCCTCAACCTTCCTCTGCCACAGGGGCAATCATTTCCTTACTAACCAGAAGTTTCTCCAAGTGAGAAGGGTCAAGAAATACATATTTCACCCCCAGCAGTGTAACAAGATACTTACATGAAAATCTTAAATAAAAGGTACCAGAAGACCCAGTACCCAAGACCTAAGAAGCAAAAAAGCCTTCCTTCTGACTTGGGTAACTCTGGAGACATCCAGGAAAATCTGAAGTTGAATGCTTGTCTGATAAAGTTGGTAAGTTGAAGTCTCCCAGCAGAGTGAGCCACTTATTCCTGTGGTACTCGAAGCATGCTTCCTCAATGAGTGGGGAGAGGTCATGGGGGGGGGGGAACGCTGTATACTAGGCAGATGGAGAGGTAGGAATTGGTTATGGATATGTAGTCCATGTCCTGGGTAGAGTTGGAGTGCATGGTCTTGAATTGCAGGGACGCCTTAGCTATAATGAGCACTCCTCCTCCTTTTTTTGAGCTCTGGGGCGATTGAAGAATTGGTAGGATGGTATAGCTATTTGGTTTAGGAGAATGTTGCCAGATTCTTCAAGCCAGGTCTCTGTTACACAGGCTATGTCAATTTAGCTGTCCTTGATGTAATTGACAAAGATGGGGATTTTGTTGCAAATGGATCTGGCATTAATGAGCATGCACTTGAGAGGGAGGCAGGGAGGTGAGTCGTCAGGAAGGTGGCTGAGTAGTGGATGGATCCTGAGGAGATTGGAGGGATTTCTGGTTTGTGGCTTGAGCAAGAAAGGTTGCAATCTGCTGTGTGGTTGGTATATGATGGGTATGGTTGCCGAGGCAGTGTATACTGAGGTGTGTGTGATTGCGAGGGAGGTGAGAAGTAGGATGAGGATGTGAGGGAAATGGTGAAGCATGTTGGCTTGAGGGCTTCGCTATGGTGCACGATATGAAAGTAGTTGCAGCTGGGGCTCTGGAATATACAGATTGCCGGGTGCAGGAAGGGAGGTTTGCATGTAGCTGCGCTGGACTGTGGATGCATCGGGGACGTTGCTGGTGGGCTCTGTGCTCGCAGAGGAAGGCGTCTTGGTATGTATCTAGGCAGAGCTGGTTCCCATCTAACGCTCTACAGGATGTTCTAAGGTGCATGTTAACTTCGGTGGGCTGACTTTGTATCTAAATTGTATCAGTCTCTGAGGTGGAGAGATTTTCTGGGGGTTGTGGTAGTGAATTCTTGCTGGTCCTGTTGTATAGGACTGAGTTAGTGCTTCACATGGTGAGTGTGTAGTAGTGATGTTGCTTACCGATTGTGCTTTCGTTAGGGTTCACTTTATGGTATCTGGTGGTTACGACCTCTGGGCCTCACCTAAGGGCGCGCCCGGCTTCACAGGGGACTATCCCTCAAACCCCCCTCAGAGCAGACTCTTGAAGGAAGAGCTGTCCACCCTGTTATCTCAGGGCGCCATAGAAAGAGTTCCTCCTCCTCAGGAGGGTATGGACTTCTTCTCTCCATATTTTCTTATTCCAAAGAAAACAGGAGGAGTCAGGCCCATCCTGGATTTCAGGGACCTAAACAAATTCCTGGTCCGAGAAAAATTATTTCTCTAGGAACTCTTCTCCCATATCTCCAGAGGTACGATTGGTTATGTTCTCTAGACCTCAAAGAGGGTACACACACTTATTGATCCATCCTCAGCATAGGCAGTATCTGCATTTCAGGTTTCAGAAAAACCAATACCGGGTGCTGCCCTTTGGCTTAACCTCTGCACCACGGGTGTTCACAAAATGCATGGCAGTGGTTGTAGCCTATCTCTGCACTTTGGGAATGTTCGTCTTCCTTTACTTAGATGACTGGTTAATCAGGGGAGACTCCCCTCAGGAGGTAAAACTCTCCCTGCATCACACCATCACCGTGCTTCAACATCTAGGATTTGTCCTAAACTTCTCAAAGTCACATCTTGTTTCAACCCAAATGCTCAAGTTCATCAGAGCACTCTTGGACACTCAGTAGGCCTGAGCTTTCCTTCCCCAGGATCGCTCTGCCCGCCTCATCAAAGTCGTAAAACACATACAGTAACAAAGTCTGGTAACAGCTCAAGAGATGCTACGTCTCTTGGGGCACATGGCCTCGACTGTCCATGTAGTCCCCTATGCTCACCTACACATGTGGCAAGCCCAGTGGTTTCTGTCTTCTCAATGGACCCAAGCAAAGGAGCATCTCAAAGACAAGATACACATCATCCCTCAACTAATCAGGTCTCTTCACTGGTGGTGGTCCCCACAGAACCTACTCGTCGGGTCACCTTTTCAGATGCCTCCACCTCGATGCACTCTGACAATGGATGCCTCCAAATTAGGTTGGGGAGCACATCTGAACGACCTGACCACACAGGGTGTGTGGGCGCCACAGGAATCTGTGTTGCAGATAAACCTCCTTGAGCTGTGTGCCCTAACAAATGCTCTTCGGGATTTTCAATCCCAACTTTCGGGCCAACAGGTATTAGTCAGAACAGACAATCAGGCGATCATGTTCTATGTGAACAAACAGGGGGGAAATAGGATCCTATCCCCCATCTCATGAAGCGCTTCACCTCTGTTTTTTGGCCATTGCACACCGCATTCACCTCAGAGTGGTGTACTTCCCTGGCGAACTCTATGTTCTTGCGGACAGGCTCAGCTGTATCCTTCATCCACACGAGTGGACCCTACATCAGGAGACGGCTGCGTGACTCTTCCGAACGTGGGGAACCCCACTCATAGATCTTTTCGTCACTCAACAGTACACACAGCTTCCATTGTTCTGTTCACGGCTTCTGTCCCTGTACCGACAGGCCTCAGACGCCTTCCTTCTCTGTTGGGGACGGGGCCTGATATATGCATTTCCACCCATCCCCTTGATAACCGAAAATGCTCTTCTAACTACAAGCTGACAAGGGCTCCATGATCATCATAGTCCGTTTTTGGCCCCTATCAACCATGGTTTCTTTTGCTCCTTCGCCTGGTGCAGACTCAACCCCTCAGACTTGGAAGTGCGCCTGAACTCCTCTCTCAGGACCAAAGGACACTTCTCAATCCCAATCTTCATGCCCTTTGCCTCATGGCATGGCTGCTGATTGTTTAGTATTTGCTAACCTCAAACTGCCACAAGAGGTCAAGGATATCCTGTTTGCAATATGCAAACAGTCCACCAGGTGATCTTATGCCTGGTGCTCCCCAAAGGACATTGACCTCTTTACCTGCTGGTGGAATCCCTTCTTCAATTTCTCCTCCACTTGTCCTTGGCAGGTCTTAAGACCAACTTAGGTTGCAATGGCACTGATGAACTGTGACTATCTTCTCACACCCCTTAGTAGCATGCTTTATGCGGGGTCTCCTGCTGTCCAAGCCACCCATTAAGCCGCCTCTGGTGGCTTGGGACCTCAACATGGTTCTAGCTCAGCTTCTAAAGCCTCCCTTCAAGCTTTTAGTGACCGCTTCACTGAAGTTTCTCTCTTGGAAGGTCATCTTCCTCATAGCCATCACGTCAGCTCGCCGCCATCAGTGAACTGCAGGCTGTCATGGCGGATCTGCCTTATACCCGGTTCCATCATGACAAGATGGTCCTCCATACCCATCCACACATCCTTCCGAAGGTGGTCTTTTCCTTCCATCTGAACCAGTCAGTAATTCTACCGATTTTCTTCCCGAGACCACATATTTCTCAGTGGAAGCAGTGCTACTACACACCTTAGACTGCAAGCGAGCACTGACTTACTACTTAGATAGAACTAAAGTTCACAGGAAATCCTCTGAATTATTCATTTCGTTTGATCCAAGTCACCTTGGTCTACTAGTGACAAAGCGGACTCTATCAAGATGGATAGCAGACTGTATCTCCTTTGCTTATGCACAAGCAGGACTCTCCCTGGAGGGTCATGTCACTGCTCACAATGTGCGGACCATGGCAACCTCAGTTCGATATCCATTGAAGAGATCTGGTTCTCCATACATACTTTGCTGCACATTATTGTCTGGACAGGGACTCCCGTGGGGACACTGTCTTTGGCCAAGCTATACTCCAGCACCTTTCTGGGACAAACTCAATTCCTACCCTCCGTTCCGGGCTTCTACAAGAGACCAGACTTCCATTAGAGGTGATATAGCAGACTGGAATCAAGTCCACTGGGCCACATTGTGTCCACACTCTTTGTCTCTATACTTTAGCTTCAGGGATCACACTGCTCTCCTCCATGCCAATCTGGTACCTGAGAGCTAGTGAGTCTTGTATGTAAAGACTGCATGTCTGCTTGTTCCTAGAGATAGCTTAGTTACTCAACTGTTAACAGGTGATCTCCGGGAACAGTAGGAATCAGTCTTCACAACCTGTCCTGTTCCCCTAGGAGTTGTAGGCTAATTCTTATTTTTTCCTGTATCCCTCTGCTACAAACTCAACTGAGCAGAGGAATTGGGAAGGCAGATGCGCAGGTGCAGTGGACTGCTCCCAAAAGCTTTCCTATTGGACGCTGGGGAGCGTTCCGAAGCAGGCTCCGTCAGTGTTGACATCACCTATATGTGAAGACTGCATTCCTCTATGTGAAGACTGATTTCTGCTGTTCCCGAAGATAACCTGCTACAAGTGAGTAACTAACTTTATGTATACTGCTAGCATAATTTTGATACTCAAACCAGGAAAAGACCCCAATGCCTGTAGTTCCTATAAGCCTAACTTGCTCATCAATTTAGATGCTAAATTGTTAATAAAGATTTTGGTGAACTGATTTGCAGGTTTTTCTTCACAAGTTGGTAAAGGAAGATCAATCTGGCTTTATTCTGGGTCAACAAGCCAGTGATGATGTGAGGAAGCTGCTCAACCTGGTCTAGATGGCTCAAGTAGAGAATATGCCATCCATGCTGTTGGTAATGGATGCTGAAAAAGCACTCAGCCAGATTGAGTGGGACTTCATGTTTCAAGTGCTAGAGAGGATGGGCTTTGGGGCAAATTTTGTGAAATAGTTGCAGGCAATTTATAAGTCTCCTAAAGCTAGAAGACATATTAATGGAGGATACTAGGGTGAGTTTAATTTAGAAAGAGGAATGTGACAGTTGTCTGTTCTCAGGTAACTAAACATAAATCTAGCCGGTCCTCAAAGGGTAGATCTCCCTCTAAGCATCGAGATGCCTCTGGCGTTGCCCTGGAGGGACTTTCACCGGCAAAATTGCCCCGGCGGGAGGCTTCGTCTTCCAAAGCACTAACGGGGCTCCAGGATGTTCTTGAGGCCTCAACCTCGGCAGAACTACTGGTGCCATGCTCTGGGGTACCGGCTGCTTCATCCGGTACCGATACCCAAGCATCAGCAGCGTCGATAGACCAGAGATTCTTGGATATTGAACGCAGTCTGGTGACTCTTCTCATGGCCTTGATGCCCCTGAAACCGCTTCAGACAATTCAACTGGTACCGGCACTGATACCGACTGCATCAACATCGGCAGGTATTCTACCGGGACCGAGTCATGCTTATCCATCCGGTATCGACAAGTCGGTACAGGACCTCTCCGATGCAGACTTCGATCGGTACCGGTACCGTGCCTTGCACGATCACCCGGATCGGAGATGCTTTGAATCCTCGGATGAGTCTGAAGACTCTGAAAGCTCTGCCGATACCAGAGTACTTCTTCCTGAGGATTCTTCTTCTCCTTAGCGTAGGATGTCTCCACCAGAGGATATGTCCTTTCAGGATTTTATCCGAGATGTGGCTCGGCGTCTTTCCATCAAAGTGGCTCCTGAAAAAGAGCCTAGGGCAAAGGAATTAGAAATCCTACAATACCATAAAGCTTCCAAGGAGGCAGCTACCTTACCTATTCATGAGATCTTGCATGATCTCATGTTAAGGATGTGGGAAAGACCCCTAACCACATCTCCTCACTCTTGAAGACTCGACACCATGTATCGAGTTCATCCTTGTCCTGGGTTTCAGAAGACTCAGCTACCACACAATTCCATGGTGGTGGAATCAGCTATGAGAAGGATCAAGAGTGCAAAAAGGCATGCATCTAATCCTCCAGGACGTGAGTCTAGAACTCTTGACGCCTTTGAACGTCGAACCTTCCAAGCTTCCATGCTTTCTGCTAGGATCAATTCCTATATATTATATATGGGAATGTTCCTTAAGGAGGTCACGGGAGATTTAGAGCTTATGAGCCCTCTCCTTCCTGATGATAAGAGGCAGGATTACCTCGCCCTTGTCAAACCTGCTCAGGATGTTTCCAAGTTTGTGAATCGTGCAGCCTTTGACTGCTTTGTGTGCATAAGCAGAACCTCTGCTATTGTCATAGGTGCACGTACAATTACCTGGCTCCAGGCATCTGACTTGGAACTTTGGGTACAGGATAAACTGGGGAATATTCCTTGCACAGGAGAGAATCTGTTTGGCAATAATTGGCAGGAAAAAACTAATGAGATAGATGCTGACAATATCACTTTGGATAGATTGTCTAAATCTACAGCTGATCCTGCAAGGAAAAAATCCTACAAGAAACCATTCTTCAGTAAGCAGAAGAAGAAGTTTTATCCCTCCTATACCCAGCAGGGGCATCGTTTAGGTCAGTCTGCCCAAAAGGGACAGCAGCAACAACTTAGGCAAAGAAAAACAAAAGCTGCTAAGCCTTAACCGGCTCAGCAGACTCAGCCTCCACAGGGGCTTTGACTCCTGTCTAGAGAATTTTGCCTTCCTGGCCCTGAACGGCCCAGAGCCTTCCACCATTCCAGGAAGGTTATGTCATTTTGCCCCCAGATGGGGTCAGATAACAGCAGAAAATTGGACTCTGTCTGTTGTAAGAGAGGGGTACAAGCTTCATTTCCTCAGCATGCCCCCTCCTACAATGGTAAGACAGTTCAATTCTCAGACCTCTCTGAATGATCAGTTAGGTCAAGAGGTCACTATGCTTCTTGCCCAAGGGGCAATAGAAGAGGTACCCATTCTCCAACAGGGTACAGGGTTCTACTCCCCCTATTTCCTTATTCCAAAGAAAACAGGAGGACACAGACCCGTTTTAGACCTCAGAGAATTGAACAAATTCCTGTTCAAAGAGAAATTCAAAATAATTACTCTAGGAACTCTGCTGCCATACCTTCAGAGTCAGGATTGGCTTTGTTCTCTAGATCTCAAGGATGCGTACACGCATGTTCTCATCCATCCAACTCATCGAAAGTTCTTTCACTTTCTATTTCAAGGGAAGCACTACCAATACAGGGTTCTTCCTTTGGCCTGGCCTGGCCTCGGCACCAAGGGTGTTCACAAAATGCATGACTGTGGTGGCAGCATTTCTTCGCACCCTAGGAATATTCGTCTTCCCTTTGACGACTGGCTCATTTGAGCCCCTTCAGAGCCAGAGGCCAGGGTTGCTCTCTCTCGCAGAATGCGCATCCTTCAGTATTTGGGACTTGTCATAAACTTCCCAAAATCCAACCTTGCTCCCACTCAGTCCCTAGAGTTTATAGGAGCTCTGCTGGATACCAGACAGACAAGGGCCTACCTTCCACAGCCCTACTGCCTTTGCATTGTGCAGTTAGCTTCCCAAGCAGTGCTAAAACCTCACCTCACTGCTTGGGAAATGTTACAATTGCTAGGCCACATGGCATCCACCGTGCATGTCGTTCCTTATGCTCGCCTCCATATGAGGGCAGCCCAGTGGACTTTATCCACTCAGTGGACTCAGGCGTCAGGTTGCCTGTCAGACAAAATATCAAACTCAGATCACCTTATTTTGTCCCTCCAATGGTGGCAATCACCCCAAAACCTTTTGCTGAGGTCCCCTTTTCAGCAACCTCCACCCCAAGCCACTCTAACAACAGATGCCTCACAGGTGGGTTGGGGAACCTGGACTCCACAGGAGACCTATCTACATATCAATCTCCTGGAACTCAGAGCAATCTTCCTTGCTCTTCGAGTATTCCACACCCAGTTCAGCTACAAGACAGTCCTAGTTCAAATGGACTATCAAGTATCCATGTTCTGTGTGAACAAGCAGGACGGAACAGGCTCTCTCTCGCTATTCAACGAAGCTTTGCGACTATG
This sequence comes from Ichthyophis bannanicus, assembly GCA_033557465.1. Taxonomy (NCBI): domain Eukaryota; kingdom Metazoa; phylum Chordata; class Amphibia; order Gymnophiona; family Ichthyophiidae; genus Ichthyophis; species Ichthyophis bannanicus. The sequence goes on along the minus strand of CM066031.1, from coordinate 1,658,925,501 downwards.
GGCCCTCGCTAGAGAGCATCAAATTCATCTCCTTGCAGTGTATCTTCCAGGCATTCAAAACTCTAGGGCAGACAGACTCGGTCGAGTTCTGCTTCCACACAAATGGTCTCTCCATGCAGGCCAGGTGGCCAAAATTTTCCAAATTGGGGGAACCCCAGACCTCTTCGCAAGTCCGCTGAATGTCAAACTTCCCTGGTTCTGTTCCAGAATTCCATCTCAGAGTTGTCAGGCCAGGGATGCTTTCCTCCTCCATTGGGGCCAGGACTTCCTGTATGCTTTTCCACCCATTCTGCTAATTCCCAAAACCCTGTTCAAGCTTAAGAGAGACAGAGGTCATATGATTCTCATAGCTCCACATTGACCACGGCAAATGTGGTGCCCTCTACTCCTACATCTCTCTCAAGCTCCGCCTCTGGTGTTAGGATCTGCTCCAGATCTCCTTTCTCAGGAGGACGGGATGCTGTGGCATCCCAGTCCCCAGTCTCTGCGTCTCAGGGCCTGATCTCCAGGAACAATCAGAAATGAGTCTTCACATATGAGTATCGTTGGTACCGACGGAGCCTGCGCGGGAACGCTCCCCAGTATCCAATTAGAACACTTTTAGGAGCATCCCACAGTGCCTGCGTGCTGCCTTCCCGCCTTTCCCAACTGCCTCTCTCCAGTTTTCCGTTTTCCGCGGAGCCGGCAGGACGTATTCCAGTTACCACAGAAAATTCTTCTTTTTATTCTTAGTTTTTTGTGGTCGCGTCTGCCTTCCCTCGACGCTACCGGTACCGCCGGTGCTTTTCTTTTTCTTTTCCTAAAGAATTTCTTCTTTTCTTAGAAATTTTTTCCTGTTTAGTGCCTGACGGTTTCTAGGCCACTAGGCCTCCACCCTTCCATTATGGAAAAGCCAGCCACTATCCTTTAGAAATGCTCAAAGTGTGGCGGTACAGATATTTTTTCAGACACTCATACTTGGTGTCTAAAATGTTTAGGTCCTGACCATTGCCTTCTGGAGTGTCTCTCCTGCTGGAGCTCAAACAGAAGAAGTCTTCAGAATCGAGCACAACTCAATACCCGGTTCACATCGCCCTCGATGTTACCAGCTAGAATATCTTCTTCTTCACAGGATCAGGTAACCAAACAAAAGTCTGTAAAGACTAGCCAGTCCTCGAGTGGTAGATCTCCTTCTCAGCATCGAGATGGCTTCGGCCTTGCTCTCGAGGACATCTTGGCAATAAAGCCCCGGCGGGAGTCTTCGGGCTCCAAAGCATTAACGGGACTCCGGGTTGTTCCCGAGGTTCTTACCTCAATGAACATACCTGGGCCATGCTCGGTGGTTGTGGCCTCTTCGAGCGGTACCGACACCCTGGCATTGGCTATGGTGATGGACAAAACACTCCTCACCGATGAACGTAGTCTAGCACTCTCGGCTACTTCGGTACCGCTAGAGTTGCTGCAGACCGTTCCTCGAGTATTGGTATCGCCTTCGGTACTGGTATCGGCATCGGTGTCGGTACCGTCCATGCTTGCTTCGACAGAATCGCTTCCCTCGATGCCGAGCCTGGAATCGATCTCTAGCATGGAAGATTCGGTACCGACTCGTCTCGGTACCGACCTCGGGCGGTACCAAAGACATCGCTTTAAAGAAAATCTGATGCTTCATCCTTTTCAGTCTTACGATCCCGATGACTGGGTTGAATCCATCGGTACCAAGGCTGATTTTTCTACAAGTCTAGCCTTTACCCCTCATTTTAGAGAGTCCTCCTCGGGGGAGATTTCTTTTCAAGCTTTTCTGCTTGATATGGCAAAGCTACTTGCCATTTCTATACCTGGTAAAGAATCCCTACCGGAGAATTCAGAGACACTGCAATTCCCCTGGATTCCAAAGGAGATGATCATGCTTCCTTTGCATCAGATCTTACAAGATCTACTGTTAAGAATGTGAGAAACTCCTTTAATGGTATCCCCACTTTCTAAGACACTTGACACTATGTACAAGGTGCCACCTTCTCCAGGTTTTCAAAAGACTCAACTTCCTCATCATTCTATTGTTGTAGAATCAGCAACGAGGCATATTAAGAGTGCAAAGAAGCACTCTTCTTATCCGCCAGGTCGTGAGTCTAGGACTTTAGATGCCTTTGGACGTCGATGCTTCCAGGCATCCATGCTTTCAGCAAGAATTATCTCATATATTTTCTATATGGGATTATCTCTTGAAGAGGTCACAAATAACTTACGATTTTTGAATCCTTTTCTTCCAGAGCTTAAAAGAGCAGACTATTCCTCATTAGTCAATCATGCTCAAAATATCTCTAGGTTCCTTAATCGTGCTTCCCTGGACTGTTTTGAGTCTATTAGCAGAACGTCTGCTATAGCCATAGGAGCACGACGCATAGCCTGGCTCCAAGCTTCTGACTTGGACAGATGGGTTCAGGAAAAACTGGGAAATACGCCTTGTACTGGTGAAAATCTTTTCAACAAGGAGGCTTTATTTCAAGCTAATCAGTTGAGCACTGATGCTGTTACTTTCAGAGGATTGTCAAAACTTTCCTCTATTCCAGCTAATAAAAAATCTCCTAAAAAGCTTTATTTCCCCCAAGGGGAAAAAGTTTTATCCATCTTCTGCCCATTCTGCAGATGTTTCCAAAGATGGGCAACACCATACCAGGCTAAGAAAACCAAAACCTCAAAAGGCTCAGCAAACCCAGCAATCACAGTGTTTCTGATATTTTATTCCCTTTTTCTGTGTGAGGTTTAGAACTTGAACCTACTTCTTTTCAACAGAAGCATCTATGCCTAGATATCAGTCATACATTGACTTAATCCTCGGCTCTGGGTATGAATCTCTTGATACAAGAGAAATCTATCCTTCTAGCTAAGAGCTATTAAGGACTATCATACCCCAGAGATAACAGGTTTCTCCTTTTAAAACAAAGGGAGAACTAATAACTAACAACAGAGTGAACTATACCTTTCACCTTATCAGTTTCCTGTACGAGGATATTCTCATACTTTTAACTGCAAGGGGACCCTATCCCTTCAAAGACTTACTAAATTGTAAGTCTTCTCAACTCTGTATTAATTTCTATCCCTCTTAGCCCAGACATTCAGTCTCTAAGAGTACTACTAATCAACTGGAGGGCTTATCCTCTAAGCCATAGGATTTTCTTCAATACCTACTCCAGTAAGTAGTTTCCATACAGAGTTTTCTCCCCTTTTGCAGTGCATCTCCTTCTCACATATCTTTTTAAGGCAGCTTTTCGGACAGAAATTGGGTATCACTACTCCAAATTATGTCTATCGGTCCTCTCCAACCTATGGGACCTAATTTTTATGCTGCCTTAATAACAGATAATTCCAAAAGAGATCCAGAACTCATTTGGACTATTTATTGTTGCAGGCATCAGGCCTGTCTACTATTCTTAGCCACCTTTAGTTCTCTTTGGCTCAAACAGAATAGATTAGGTTGCACACTGGCAATTCAACAGCCAGATCTAAGCAACCTACAACATGCTCTCTGCAATTCTACAACAAAGCTCTGCAACTGTGGGCCTTTGCCAGAGAGCCTCAGAGCTACTCCTAATAGGTAGCTGCCAGATAGTTAATAAGGGCTTCAGCTGGTAGACTCTGCCAATCATGCTCCTACATGACTGGTTTTTTTCCTACTTTTACCATATTCCTTAAAATTTCCTTTTAAGGAAAGGTAACCAGGGTTTAGACCACGTGAAAGTGTAGAAAATTGCGCAATTCCCTGGTTGTTCCAGATCTCTTTGGAACTTCCTCAACAGGGATGCAGTTTTTTCACTGCAGTTGGTCCTTATTCACTACTTTCCTTCTAATTTCCTATACTTCATGGTAGCTTATGTTGAACAGGAGAACGCATGATACTCATATTGCCCTCATAAAGAGGCAAACATGGTATCCCCTTATATTGCGTCTTTTTCTCCAGCTACTATTTGAAATTATAGAAGGATCCAAACTTGCTGTCTTAGGACTAAGGATCTCCTCTGCACTCATTCACTTATGTCTCGAGGCATGGTTATTCAGGGGCTAGATCTTTTCAAGAGGTCTAATCTTATCTCTGTAAGTGAAGAACATATTACCAGTTTCCACAAAACTTTCTCTATAGTTATTACAAATTCAACCAGACATAGATTCTCCATCAATATTCTCTAGTAGGTCTTAATCCTTCTTGTTGTTGCGTCAATCTCTGTACAACATCTGACTTTGAAAGATTTGTCGACTGTCCATATTAATGCTGCCCCAGCATACCATAAATTCAGTGGACAACCAATTTCTATGGTAATTTACGAACTACCTTCTTTTACCGTTACCTTTTAGGTTATGTCACATCTGAAGCTCTAAATGTAAGGTCATCATCATAGGTGACATCACTTACAAAAGACTTTTACTGATCTTCAAGAAATTGGAGGCTCAACGCCTAGTACAAATATCTTTCTCTTTCATTGGAATAAAGGGGGTCTTAAAGACTGTAAAAGGGGGTGCTTGTTATGAAGGTACCATCATCTTGGCAAGTATGTAAATTAACTGTCTTGCAAAGGATTGTGGCTATTGAAGTCCATTCATACAAAGCTTGCCTTTTAAATAAATGAAGAAACTTGTAGTTGGTCGAGTGTAAGGCAAAAATTAGAGTTTATTTATGGGGTGAATATTCCACACACAGATATACTTGGTAACATCATCCAGATAACTTCTCCAGGGTTTATTCAACATAAACAAGGCAACTGAAAAACGTATGTAAATAAGTATCGAAGTCCTTTATGGAACAGAAAGGCTTTCTTACAGCCACTGCTATCAAACTTTGTAGCAGTGCTGAGGTGGAAACAAACCAAAAAGGAAAAACTTCTTTATACAAAAAAAACAGCTCTCTTTATCCACACAGAAAAGAACTTTTACATTCCACGTGTGCTTGGCTTGTGCTGTGCTGTGCTCTGCTCTAGCAACAGGTGACAATCCCAATGCAATTAACAGCTTGTTCTCAGCACACAGGCAAACGTCCCCAAAAGCTTTCTCTCTCTAAGAGAACTTTCTGGGGAGCCAATAATTAGAATGTTTCCTTTTGATGTTTGCTCTTACTTGGAGGATTTTTCTAAACTAACAACCTACACAAGGAACAGTCCATACAAACAATTCTCTTCATCAGACATTAAACCTTGCTCCTGGAATTGCATGGGTTCAGTTTCACTGACTGACTCAGAGGGCTTTATTAACTGACCTCTATACGGAGAGAAACTGTTTCCCTGCTGTTTGCAATGCTCAGAGCTAGAGAAACGTTCACAGTTCATACCTGAACCCAGGCTGGCATCAGGCTGATTCCTTTGGTATTCTGGCCAGTATGCAACAGAGCTTCGGTGTCCTGTCCTCCAGTTGATATCTCTGGACCTCAGGGCCTTTTCTCCATACCTCCTCCAAGAGATATTTGGGCTCCTTTTCTCCTTAGCTGCAGCAGTATTCCTTCTAGGTGCTGCTTGAGGGTCCCTGGCTGTGGATCTCCAGACCTCTGGCTTTCTCCAGTCCTCTGAAGGTTGTTTCCCCCAGGAATCTCTCCAGGCATACGTACTTCTCTGAGCTCCTCTCTTGGACCGTCTGCTTCCTTGTCCTTGTTCCTTCAGGTTCCGGTTGTTCCTGTTCCTCCTGCTCCCGTCCTGGTTCTTCTTCCTGTCCTTCTTCCTCTCTCCTGAAGATTCCCTTCTAGTTTTAAAGGGCTTAGATTGCAACTCCTCCCTTGCATTGTTCAGGTTTTGTGGATTAAGCTCTCTCCTAGAAGGTGATTGATTAGGGATGACATAATGGTTTCTCTGATTAGACTCACGCTTTTCCACTTTAGCTCCTCTAGGGGCTTTCTGCAAACTGGTGCATCATGGAACATGTAGTCTTTTAGGGAAACAAGCTGTCTTATTTCTCTGACCTGCCAGCACAGGTCCCTTGATCAGAGTAAATTCCCCTCTTTTGTCCTTACTCCCTGAGCTTTGATAAGCTTCCTTATCACAAGACCTATCCCCTTTTTTCTGCAAAGGGAATTTCTACCTTTTCATCCAAACCAGTCAGATTATCTCCACTCTTTCCTAGGACCTTATTCTGCTCCAAGGACAAGAAGTTCAATTCTTTGGACTTTACAGAAGCTTTAGCTATTTCTCAAACGTCCAACCTCATTGAACTCCCCCTGTACTTTCTTCTGGGGTTAGTTCTGGCCATGAGGGCTTCTCATCTCTTCCTGTATTGCAAAATTATGTTTTTCCCTCTACTTCACATTGGGGGAATTTCTTTGAGGATAATGATCTGGCTCTCAACCACAGACCCTTATTACCCTCAACAACTATTTTTGCAATATCTTTGAGTGAGATCCACATTAGAAAATTAAGACTCAACATTTTTCTAATATTTATAATTTACACAAGGACTCCCCTCTGGATACCTTTGTTTAGTTAAGCTGTTCCACAGCACCTCTTTTTTCTTTTCTAAGTTCAACTCCTACCATCCATCCCTTGGATGCCTGAGGTTTTGAGGGATAAGCATGGCCCATCTTTAGATTGCAACATGCTGGGGCCTCCTCCAGGCATCTTAGCTTGGGAGTCCCCATATGTGAAGACTCATTCCTGCTTGTTCTTGGAGATAGCACAATTACTTACCTGTAACAGGTGATCTCTGGGAACAGCAGGAATAAGTCTTCACAACCCACCCACCTCCCCTAGGAGTTATATCTCTCTGTCTATCTCTTTTCCTTTCCCTCGCTCTCTCTCTCTCTTTGTCTCAGCTCTAAAACTCAACTGGAGAGAGGCAGTTCGGAAAGGCGGGAAGGCAGCACGCAGGGGCTGTGGGATGCTCCCAAAAGCGTTCTAATTGGACGCTGGGGAGCGTTCCCGCGCAGGCTCCGTCGGTACCGATCATACCCATATGTGAAGACTTATTCCTGCTGTTCCCAGAGATCACCTGTTACAGGTAAGTAACTGTGCTGTTGCTGAAAGCCTAGAACTTCACGGTCTTTATTTATTTTATTTATTTATTTATTTATGCTGTTCTTCTATACCGCTTTTTCCAGAGATCAAAGGCGGTTTACACTTAACATATAATGAACATGGTTTTACATGGAACAGCGTTTTTCATATCTATGTACAATTAACTTTTCATGAACAATAACATGGAACAGTGTTTTTTCATAACTATATACAATTAACATTGGCTAGTAATGCTGTAACTATTTACATTAATCATTCATTATTAATCGTAGATTGTAAGAGTTGCTTTTTTTCTTAAGTGTATTGAGGTTTGAGGCTTTTTGATCTGTGGTTAAGGAGGATTGTTATGGATTGTCTTAACCTTTCTCAGCAGGTAAAGGATATCCTTTATGCTTCCAGGAAGCCTTCCACAAGACGCTCTTATGCCTTCAAGTGTAAAAGGTTGCTCGCAGAATATGGTGCTCGCAGAAGGGTCTTAACCCTCTTGCGATACTTCTGGAATCATTACTGGAGTATCTCCTTCATTTATCTAATGCAGGGCTTAAGACCAATTCAGTGAGAGTTCATTTGAGTGCTATTGCAGCTTCTTTCAAGCCTCTAAATGGGCAACCTATTTCCTCCTATCCTCTCCTAGCGAGATTTATGAGAGGCCTTCTTTTAACTAAGCCTCCCATTAAGCCACCACCGGTGGCATGGGACTTAAATTTGGTTCTTGGGCAGCCTTTTGAACCATTAGCCTCCTTGAAATTCCTTTCCTGGAAGGTCTTCTTTCTTATTGCAATCACATCAGCATGTTGCATCAGTGAGTTGCAAGCATTGGTGGCTGATCCTCCTTATACAAGGTTCCATCATGATAAGGTAGTCCTTAGGACTCTTCCACACTTTATGCCAAAGGTGGTGTCACCTTTTCATTTAAACCAAGCAGTTTACCTGCCTGTATTCTTCCCAAGGCCTCATGCCTCAAATGCAGCAAGGAATCTTCATACTTTGGATTGTAAAAGGGCTCTGGCCTTTTACTTACAAAGGACACAGCAACATAGGAAGTCTTCTCAACTTTGTGTTGCTTTTGATCCTAGTAATTTGGGACTTCCAGTCTCCTAAAGAACACTATCCAACTGGATTGTACAGTGTATATCTTTTGCCTATGAGAGTAAAAACCTTCCTCTGGAAGGCCATGTCACAGCTCACAATGTGAGAGCCATGGCAGCCTCTATGGCTCATCTTCACTCTGTGTCTATTGATGACATCTGCCGAGCAGCTACTTTGGCTTCGGTTCATACCTTCACAGCCCATTACTGCTTAGACAAGGACTCCCGCCGGGATGCCTTGTTTGGTCAGGCTGTTCTTCAGCACCTGTTCCATACTTAATCAACTCATCCCTGATAGGATGCCAGAGATCCATGGGGGGAAGTGGAGCCCTTTCACAAGGACACACAACTTTCTGGGGCCATCTCCCTGGCATCTGCAGCTAGGGAGTCCCCATATGTGAAGACTACATTCCTGCTTGTTCCTGGAGATAGCATAGTTTCTCCAGGACCAAGCAGGAAGTCAGTCCTCACATATGGGTGACATCGACGTCGATGGAGCCCCTGCGGAGCATTTCCCCAGCTTTCTATGAAAGCCTTTGGGAATACTGCATGTATGCGCAGTCCCCTTCCCGCCTAAAGGTGCCATCTTGCTCAGTCTCTCTTTTTCCGTGGCGCCCGTCGGACGCTTGTCCTAGTTCACCCGGAAAATAGTTAGATTTTTCTCACTATTTCCTGTGATTCCATCGCGTTTTTTTGCCCGGTTCGATGCCGGTTCCCCATCCTGCCGGGTTCGGTACACTGGTATCGAGCCCGTTCTCATTTTTTCGGTTTTTGCCCTTAGTGGCTGGCGTTCGCGCCCTTTTTTTCTTTTTCCCTGGAAGGCCGGTCCTTTGACCTCGCGGGGGCTCTTTTTTCCCCGATGGCTTCCAGTGGTTTTAAAAAGTGTGATCGGTGCAAGAAACTAATGTCTCTCATCGACACACACGACTGCTGCCTTCGGTGCCTCGGTCCAGATCATGATCCTAAGATCTGTGTACTGTGTGGAAAAATGTCCACTAAGGCACTTCGAAGTCGCCAGCATCAAAAGGAAAGGCTTTTCTCTGATTCAGCCTCCGGCCGGGCCCGGACCTCGTCTGAGGCCTCGACGTCTCGAGAGTCTGACCCCGAGCATCGTCGGGGTTCCTCGGACAGGGGGTCCCCCGAATGGGAGCGAAAAGGAAGAAGCGGCTCGCGAGGGCGGCATCAGAGGAGGTCCCTGGCACTGTTCCCTATAAGCTGTGCGCGTGTGCACGCGCACACACCTCACCGAGCAAGCGCACATACTTTACAACAGAGCGCACAAAAATTACGGCTCTGATTCTGATAGAAAACACAGACATCTTAAAATTTAAAAGTTATGATTGTAATTACTAGAAATTTCCCTCTTCATTTAGTAATCGTCTATTTTCATTTAATTTGATTAAAATCAATGTGGTGTGGGGGGCGGAGCCTGATGTCCAGCGGGGTAGACGCTTCGTGCTGAAGCTCCCGAGGGGCCTACTCAGAATCCTGACTTAATATCTACATAAACTTAATATTTTGCTCCGGACTCACCGGGGTGCCTTGGGGGGAATGGCGGCCCACCGGCCAGTGCGCTTGGACTTTGGGTCTCCCTCTTCTTCACATGGAAAACGCTCCAAAACAGAGGTGTCTTCCCCACCAAAGTTGGTTCCATTTCGGGTAGGCCCCGAAATGCAGCAGGAGCTCTTGGAGGAAATACGTGGTGTGAAGGAACTGGTGCAGTCCAACGGAGAAGCGCTCCGCGCCATGCAAGAAGATTTCGGTATGCTTCAGGACCGGCTTGAAGGTCTTTCACTACGGCTGGACAACATGGCGGGGGTCCTCGATTCGCACGCGGTGCGCTTGGTGAACTTGGACAAGGCTGAGCGTCAGATACAGAATCTTCAAAAAGAGTTAGAGGATTGCAATAATCGAGCCCGTCGCAACAATGTCAGGCTCATAGGAGTACCAGAGGGTGCGGAAGCAGGAGATCTCAGAGAATTTCTGGTTAAAACTCTTCCCTCCTTGCTGAAGATTACCTTTTACGGAGCTCTGGAAATTGACTGCGCATATCGTGCTCCCACCAACATCGCACTTAATCGGACGACCCCCCGACCCATTATCTTTCGATTACTGAGGTATCAGCAAGTTGAGCAAATTTTCAAAGCTGCCCGGGTGATTCAACATCTGCAGTTTGAAGATCATAAAGTCTCTTTCTTCCCCGACTTGGCAAAGGCCACAGCTGACCGGCGGAAGGGACTCCTTGCTTTTCGACCTAGACTTCAACAGTTACAGGCTCGCTTTGGCCTCTTATACCCGGCGAAGCTCAGAGTGACTCTCCATAACCAAACTAGCACCTTCGAAGATCCTGCTCTGCTAGCAACATTTTTAGATTCCAAAGAGGCCGACCAGATGCGCTAAGCCAACAACTCGGATAGACTCCGCTGGAACTGCCCGTCATTTTGAATGACCCGACGTGGTGATCATTGTCTGGAATAGAGACTGCCTGGACCTTTCTTTCTTCAATATCTACCTTTCTCGGTCTCCTTTTCCTCCATGATGTGCACCTCGGTTGGACTCGGAGCACGCACAGCTATACCGCTTATCTGTCTCAATTAGGCCTTCTCTGGGGTTTCACCCCGCAGACATCAGGTCGCCAGTAATTTCTGGGGTTTTGCTTCTTCTCTAAGGCACTTCGGTGCTTCTCCTGTTATATAGGGCGCTTCATGATTTTATTGGTTTATTTTTTATCAGATCGTGTGTATAGTCATTTATAGTTGATATGAGGGACATTGCGCAACTCGTTGCGCCATCATGTTTCTTTCTCAGAATGTTTGACTTTGTTGTATGGCCTTCTATAAGTTCTTGTCATTGAACGGAAGAGGCATTAATGGTCCAATCAAAAGAATGACCGTTCTTAGTTATTTTAATCATGACCATACTGATGTAGTGTTTCTTCCGGAATCCCATTTCACCTTCGTTGAACTACTGAAACTCACTGCCACACCTTATATGGTGGCTGCCTCTTCTCCCGCTGTTTCCAAGCGGTGCGGGGTAGCCATCTTGGTTGAGAAATCTTTGCCACCCACTGTAATGGATACTAGCTTTGATGGGGAGGGTAGTTGGGCCTGTGTATATTTTAGGTTGGAGATAGTGAATTTCCGTGTATTTGTATTTAAGCTCCGAATGTGGATGACCCTGTCACTGTTACCCGGTGGTGACTTTTACTAAGTGTTTGATCTTTTGATAGATAGATTGTTGCCTAGAACGCGTGGTCCACCCAAGAGTCTCTACACTCTGCCAGCTCTGATGAAAGATCTTGTGCGAGTAGATATATGGAAACTGCTTTACCCATCCGACTTAGAGCTCACCTTTCACAGCCCCCCCATCACTCACAATCTAGATCTGATTTTTTCTTCTCTCCTCAGTACTACTTTTCCAAGTGGACATATACTCCTGATAGGTTAGCTAATTGGAAAGCCATCCAGAGCACTTGATGCTGGACATGCCATGTGGCCTCTGGTCTACTAAACTCCTGTTAAGTATGATTGTCCCGCATCACAGTATTACTGGAGTCTGGTCTGGGGTCGTCTTCATTCTATTTTATATTTTCCGGAACCCCTCTTCGGGGAGATTGTGGGGCTCCGCTCAGCTGCGGGGATCCCCTCTCTTCCTAAATTGGCTTGCTTCCTTTTAGCCTTTATGCCGGGCCTTGCTATTTCCTGGTTCCTCACTCACGAAATCTTGGGAAAATAGCTCTTTTTTGAGCTCTAATGAACGGTAATCATATTTGTTTTCATTGCAAATATGTGCAACCCCTTATATGTTAGCCTCTTCCGTTCAAATCACTCACTATTGGTCTTGTTAGAAGATGCTCTACGATTATGTTCAAACTATTCAATGTTCTCAGTTGACGGTTTGATTCTGTATTAATCTCTGTCACATGCTCATCCGGTATCATAGACTCTACTTCTGTTTGTTTGATGTACAATAATTATTGTATGTAAGCGCGTATATGATGATCCTTATCAGCTTAGAGAAGAAGCATTGGGGTGGGGGGTAACTGGGGTTGTTTTCTTTATCGTATGTGTGTATTTGTTTCTTTTGGTGTGTTGTTACTTTTGTTTGTTGCAAAATGAAAATAAAAGTTTAAAAAAAAAAAAAATCAATGTGGTGTACATACTGTATTCTGACGTGTAGTCAAATTTTAAAGTATACAACTCAGAGTGTCGTTATGTGGCGCACAAAAATTTAACCTTTCTTCAAAAGCTACACACAGCTGATATTTTATGCGCACACAGCCTACAAAAAAGTAGAGGGAACATTGGTCCCTGGCACCTCGAGGGCCAGGTCTCGGACCCCTGACCGCCGTCCCGGGCCCGTGGAACAGGAGAAGCCGTCAAAAGTGCCTCGTGTGGAGCTGGAGTCTGCTGGACACGTAAGTCCTATTGTCCTCGAGGACTCTTCTCCCAGGGAGCCGGTGCCGGGCCCCGAGTCGGTGCCTGCTGAGTCTCCTGAGCTGGGTCTCAGGCTGACAGCCTTGGAGTGCAGACTGTCTGCCTTCATGGATCAGCAGCGGGTGCTGATGGCCAGCCTTGCTGGCGCATCTGCCCCGACCACCGGGACATCGATGTCGAAGTCGACCCCGGAGACCGAGCCGATACTCGAGACCATGAAGGCTCGAGGTTGGTCGGGACCAAGGGTGTCGACGCCGGTGCCTTCGGCGTCGGGGCGGGTGCTGCCGGGCCCCGCGCGGTCGGAGCCCGACTCCTCTTCAGACGAGTCCACCTGGGAGACGGAGAACGAGGAGTCCCCTGATACCTTTAAGACTCGGTGCGTCCCGTCGGACTCACCGCAGTCTGAGCCCCGGAGTAGATCCCCTCCGGAGGATACCCGGTTCTCGGAGTTTGTTCGGGATATGGCCACTGCTTTGGCGATCTCCACGGATGCCGAGGAGGAGCCTCGAGCCGAAGAGCTTGAGGCCCTCCAGTATGACTCTCCTCCGAAGGAGGCCTTTACTGTGCCGGTTCCTCCGATGCTGGAATGGCTCCTCTTCCGGATGTGGGAGGCACCGGCCTCGGTGCCGGTTCTGAGCAAGTGGGTCGATTCCATCTATCGACTTCGTATGAGCCCTAGTTTTCAAAAGGCACAGCTACCACACCATTCCATGGTGGTGGAATTGGCCATGCATCGTCTGAAAAGTCAGAAGATGCACTGCGCGGTGCCCCCTGGCAGGGAGGCCCGGAACCCGGATGCGTTTGGTAGAAAGTGCTTCCAGGGCTCGATGCTTGCTTGCCGTGTCCAGTCTTACCAGCTGTACATGGGCATGTACTTGCGGGACCTGGTAAAGGAGCTTGCCGGGTTCTCTGCTGGTCTCTCCGGAGAACCTTTGCAGAGGTTCAAGTCCTTGTCCTCGGGGATCTGGGAATGCTCTAAGTTCATGTCCCGCGCAGCCTACGATGGCTTTGAGGCCTCGGCCCGTGTTGCGGCATCCGGCATCACTGCTCGATGCCAGGCATGGCTGCAGTCATCGGATCTCGAGCCATTGGTTCAAGACAAGTTGGTCGATGTCCCTTGCCGAGGTGAAAACCTTTTCGGCAAGCCCATGGCCGAGAAGGCTGCACAGCTCGAGACCGAGCACCTCACGAGGACAAGGCTGTCTAGAAAGACTTCTGCCCCTTCTAATAAAAAGAAGGGCTCGGGTAAGAAGTCCTTTTACCCGAGGAAGGTAACTGCCTACAAACAGTTCCCACCTTACCAGGCCTCCCCAGCTCCCCCACAGGGTCAGCAGGCCAAGGAGCAGGGACATGGGCCCCGTAGGCAGAAGGCCCCCAAGCCTCAGGCCCCTGCTCCCATTCAGCAGGGTGGGGGTTTTTGACTCCCAAGGCATAGCCTCTCCATCTCTGCTGTCCCATCCCTGCACAGGAGGTCGACTAACCCTGTTTGCCCACAGGTGGCCACCCATTACAGGAGACAGTTGGGTCCTGAGCATAGTCCACTCGGGCTATATGCTTCATTTCGATCAGCTGCCTCCTCCTTTCGTCCCTGGAGAGCCTCCAAGGCCTCCTCTCCACACAGACCTCCTCCTTCAAGAGCTTCAGGGTCTGTTGCGAGACAAGGCGGTGGAGCCTATACCTCCCCACCTTCAAGGTCACGGGTTCTACTTCAGGTACTTCCTAGTACCAAAGAGAACCGGCGGCCTCAGGCCTATTCTCGACCTCAGAAACCTCAACAAGTTCCTAGAGAGAGAAAAGTTCAAGATGCTTACTCTTGGAACACTTCTGCCCTACCTCCAGCAGGGAGATTGGCTTTGCTCCTTAGATCTAAAGGATGCGTACACTCACATCCTCATTCATCCAGACCACAGAAAGTACCTCAGGTTCATTGTGGGAGGAAACCATTATCAGTTCAGAGTGCTGCCTTTCGGCCTCACCTCCGCCCCCAGGGTCTTTACCAAATGTCTGGCGGTGGTGGCAGCCTACATTAGAAATCAGGGTATCTTTGTCTTCCTCTACCTGGACGACTGGCTCATCAGGGGTCAGATGTGCCAGGAGGCCAGGCAAGCCACCCTCCGCACTATTTCTCTACTTCAACACCTGGGGTTTGTCATAAACTTCGCAAAATCCACTTTGCTCCCCTCCCAAAACTTGGAGTTCATAGGGGCGAGGCTGGACTCTCTGCAGGCAAAGGCTTTCTTGCCAGAGGACAGAGCCCAAAGACTGATAGACTTGGCAAACCAGTTTCTAAGCAGGTCACTGGTTTCCGCCAGACTCTGGGTGAGGCTTCTTGGCCACATAGCTTCGACAGTACATGTGACTCCCAATGCCCGGCTCCATATGAGGCCTGCACAGTGGTGCCTCAGAACTCAGTGGACACAGGCCACAGGGAACCTCAGAGACAGAGTAAGGGTGTCCAGACCATTCCTGAACTCCCTACACTGGTGGCTGCACCCCCCCAACTTACTGCAAGGGGTGCCTTTTCAGATACCTGGGTTCACAGTGGTGTTGACCACCGATGCCTCCCTGCAGGGCTGGGGAGCACATTGTCTGGGCAGGTGCACCCAGGGCCTGTGGTCTCCCTGGGAGGCCATGTAACAGATCAACCTACTAGAACTCCGGGCTATTCGGTTAGCCCTCAAGACTTTCTCTCAAAACCTGGCTCACCAGTCTGTCTTAGTACAGACGGACAACCAAGTAGCCATGTTTTTTGTGAACAATCGGGGGCACTGGGTCCAGGCTCCTTTGTCAGGAGGCACAGGACCTTTGCTTGTTTGCGCTCAAGCACAACATGTTTCTCAAAGCTGTTTACCTCCCTGGCCAGGAGAACTGCCTGGCTGACCGGTTGAGCAGAGTTCTGCAACCCCACGAATGGCAACTCCACCCATTAGTGGTTCAGAAGATTTTCCTGAAATGGGGATTTCCATCCATAGATCTCTTTGCCAGTTCTCTGAACAGGCAACTGCCCAAGTTCTGCTCCAGGCACCCGCATCCCATGAGGTGGGCAGCGGATGCTTTTCTGATTTCCTGGTCTCAGGGCCTCCTCTATGCGTTTCCTCCCATTTATTTATTTTATTTTGACAGTTTTGTATACCGCCTTATCCTTCAATCAAAGCGGTCACAACACAATTGGGGGATACATTTAACACGCGGGGATATGAGACACATACACTAATACTTACAGGGAACATGGGCAATGGAGGGTTAAGTGGCTTGCCCAAGACCACAAGGAGCATCTGTGGGACTAGAAACTCCAGTACTTCCGGCCCAAGGTTGCTGTCTTCTAGTGGGATTTGAACCCCCGACCTTCCGGCCTGAAGCACCTTGCCCCAACCACTAGGCTACTCCTCCCATGCCTCTGGTGGCCCGAACCCTGTTCAAGGTTCTAGAGGACAAGGCCTCGGTACTAGTTGTAGCTCCCAGGTGGCCGAGCAACCTTGGTTTCCACTTCTGCTTCAACTGGCAGTGGACCCTCCACTGCCTCTAGGGTTGCAGCCCGACCTTCTCTCTCAGGATCAAGGCTCTCTTCTGCACCCAAATCTCAAATCTCTCAATTTGATGGCCTGGAGGCTGCAAGGGTAGTTTTGTCTCCTTGGGGCCTACCTCCAGAAGTTGAAGAGGTCATCCTGGACTCTAGAAAGGAGTCCACTAGAAAAACCTATGCCCTGAAATGAAAAAGATTTTCTGTGTGGTGTCAGGATCTTCTGTACGCAGCTTTCGCCTGTGCTGTACCAGTAGTGCTTCAGTACCTGCTGCACCAATCAGGGCCTTAAGTCCAATTCTGTTCGGGTCCACCTCTCAGCTCTGGCAGCTCACCACTCTCTGGTGGAGGGACACTCTCTGTCAGTTCACCCCTTGGTGTCCCGGTTCCTCAGGGGTTTGCTCTTGCTCAAGCCTCCTGTCCGTCCTCCAGCCCCTGAGTGGGAGTTGAATGTGGTCTTGCAACAACTGACTCGACCACCTTTTGAGCCGATGGCTACTTGTCCTCTACGCTTCCTTTCCTGGAAGACACTCTTCCTGGTAGCCTTAACTTCGGCCAGACGAGTAAGTGAGCTTCAGGCCCTGGTCTGTGACAGGCCTTACACCCTCTTCTATAGGAAAAGGGTAGTCCTTAGGACTCATCCAAAGTTCCTCCCAAAAGTTGTCTCCTCTTTCCACCTCAACCAGGAGGTGGTTCTTCCAACTTTCTTCCCTAGGCCTCATGCAAGCCAGGCTGAAGCGGTCCTGCATACCCTGGACTGTAGGAGGGCCTTATCCTTCTACCTTGACCGTACGCAGGGACATAGAAGGGCTACTCAGCTCTTCATATCTTTTGACCCTAATAATCTGGGGTTAGCTGTGTCCAAGCGTACCTTGTCCATATGGGTGGCTGACTGTATCACTTGGGCTTACAGGGCGGCTGACCTTCTCTTGCAGGGTCGGGTCACGGCCCACCGTGTAAGGGCTATGGTTGCCTCAGTAGCTCATCTCCGCTCTGTACCGTTGGCAGACATCTGCAGGGCTGCAACTTGGTCCTCAAGCCAGACCTTTGCGGCCCATTTCTGCCTGGAGAGGGAGTCCCATAGGGACAATGCTTTTGGCCAGGCAGTACTCCGGAATCTCTTTGAGGTTTAGGCAACTCCTGCCCTCCAGCCCTCCGTTGGGCTACCGGTGGAGGTTCTTTCAGGGCAAAGCCTTTCTTTGATGCTGGGACTAGAGGGAGTTCTCTTTTTCAGCCTGGGTTCCTGGTAACCCAGATCTAGGGAGTCACCCATATGTGAGGACTGACTTCCTGCTTGGTCCTGGAGAAAGAGTAGTTACTCTCCTGTAACATGTGTTCTCCAGGAGCAGCAGGAATCAGTCCTCACAACCCTCACTCCTCCCCTGGGAGTTGCAGTTGTACATAGTTTATTTTTACATTTTGTGTGCTGTTTTTTAGCTATGTCATTTGACTGAGCAAGATGGCACCTTTAGGCGGGAAGGGGACCGCACATGCGTGCAGTATTCCCAAAGGCTTTCATAGAAAGCTGGGGACATGCTCCGCAGGGGCTCCATCGACGTCGATGTCACCCATATGTGAGGACTGATTCCTGCTGCTCCTGGAGAACACCTGTTACGGGTGAGTAACTACTCTTACTCACCTATAACAGGTGATTTCTGGGAACAGCAGGAATTTAGTCTTCACAACCCACCCACCTCCCCTAGGAGTTGTATCTCTGTATCTCTCTCTTTCTCTTTTGTCTCAGCTTTAAACTCAACTGGAGAGGGACAGTTGGGAAAGGCCGGAAGGCAGCACGCAGGCGCTGTGGGATGCTCCCAAAAGCTTTCCTATTGGACGCTGGGGAGCGTTCCCGCGCAGGCTCCGTCGGTACCGACGATACCCATATGGGAAGACTAAATTCCTGCTGTTACTGGAGATCACCTGTTACAGGTGAGTAACTATGCTTTCTATTGGTGGTTCAAGTTTGAGCGACAGCTCAGTTCAGGCAGTGATGTAAGCTTTGGTCCCTGAAAAACTGATGTGTCTTAACACTGGCGTTTAATGGCAGTTGGTAACGATAAGGAAGCAGCAAGCACTTGTGCTTCACAAATGGCTTCATCGTTTTATACAGTTTTTTGAGATAAGTAGAGACTTTTCTATTGACATGGTTATTTGAACCGTAATTGATTGAAATGGAATTTGCCGTCTGGTGTGGATGAATCTGTGTTCTCTCCTCCCTCAGCGTTTCCGACATAAATATTGGTTGTTTTCTTGGGGATAATTTTGGTGACTAATTTTGTTTTCGATTAATTTTTGTCACTAGTATTTGGGATTTTATTTAATAGGCTATAACAAAATATGGGCATCTTTTCAAAAATCTTAGTCTAAGCAGTGGGCACCCATTGTTCTGTGTTATATGGCATTTTTTTTATTGTATCAGGGTTATGTTGAAACTGTCTTTGCACTGCTATTCCCTTGATCCTCTTTTTTGTCAAGTTTTTGTCTTTTTGCTAATGTAAAGTTTTTGGTTCCGTGAAGTAGTGCATGAGGGAAGTGTAAGTGGGCAAAGTGGGAAGAAGGGGAATGGAGGTCATGTTGGTACTGTATGGGGTATGTTTACTAAGGTGAGTTAGCTGTCATTGTGGCAGTAATGTGGGAAAGTTACTGCTGCAATGATAGCTAATGTGTTCAAAATGCAAATATTGCAGGCAGTTTTCTGCCATATCTGCATTTCTTGCAGTAGAGTTAGGGGAGGTGGGATTGGGGCAGGCAAAAAGGCGTGGAAATTGGAGACAGCCATCGTGTGAACAATTGTTGCATGGCAGCTGCCTGAATGGCTCTAATCGCTGCTACAGAAAATACCACCTTAAGATATTGTGTTAGCTGCAGCAGATCGTTAGGGTCTAAACTGTTCCCCCACCCGTGGCCCCACTTACAACTCCCAATTGCTATAGGGAACTGTCTAGGGAATCGGGGCATCCCCTTTTACAAAAGTAAAACTTGCTAGCCAGTCAATCCCCCTCCCATCCACTAAAGATAACCCAGCTATCCAGTCAGCATCTTTCACTAAAGAAACCCGATTACCCCGTTGGCCAAAGATTGGCTTCCCCAGCCCTCCACTCCCCCCCAACCCTTACCTATCCATGGTGGCCTAGTAGATAGAGGGCAGGCATGGGCCTCTCTGCTCCTTTCCTATTCTCTGGTGCTAAGTAAAATGTTGCGTTCTCATGGTGCTTGCCTCCTAGTGTGAAGATGCTGCCGGCCATTTTACTTAGTGCTAGAGAAGGGGGCAGGAGCAGAGGATGCTCCTGCTACCTTCTCTGGCATTAACAAAAATGGCACCGGTCTCGCGGTGCAGGGATTGTGAATTGCCGTGATAAGTGCAAGTCTGCCATGGCATCTGCAGGGCTGGAACAAGATAGTCCCCTGCAGATACCACATGGTATTTTTCATATGCCATACAGTGGCTACAAAAGCACTTACCGTGGTTTAGTAAACATGTCCCTGTGTCATATGTATTATCAGTATTGTGTTTATTTTATTTTGTTATGATTCCAGACGTTTCTATGTTGCACTTTTTGTGCTGGTGATTGCCTATTTGTGCTTTGTTAAATTGTAATAAAGAGTAAATTAAAAAAAGAAAACTGAAAGCAAGATCTTATTAGATAATCATATACATTTCTATCTTTTTTAAAACAAAAAGTGGTAGTTAGGTAATACTGTTGAGAGATTAGACAAAATAATTACGATCCTCTTTTTTGTTCTACTTTGTATTTAATGGCTGAAGAAATATTAGTGTTTGCAGTAATTGAAATCCTTTTCCCTTAACCTCTGCCATTTTTATGAACTTGAGTGGGATGGCTCACTGTTTTACTGACCTTCATCAGAGGCCCTACTGCTATATTTATTATACTGTTTCATGCACTACATGAGTATGGCATGAATTACTAGAACAGTGCTAGTCCTCAAGGTCAACAAATGGTTCAGGTTTTCAGGATATTCTTGATAAATATGCATGAGATAAATTTTCAGGTATACAACCTCCATTGGGCTTCTGTTATGGGATGTCGCTGAATACCACTGAGCTAGAGAGTGAACTCAGACGATTGTTTAAAAAACACTTCAGAACCCTAATTAAATCAATGCACCTGTTAAAAAAAAACACTACAAGAAATAAAATATATTTGAATAACAAAGAACAGCGACGAAAGCAATATTCAAGAAATTGCCAAGTTCATATATTTTGAAAAAGTTTTCACGTTAAATATGGAATTAAGATTATTTCTATAAATTGGTATTTGATATGTAAACAGAGCAACTTAAATATATTTGCATTTTTTTTAGTTAACAGAGGATGAAATTTCCACAATTCTTAAATCTACATTGAAGGGACTTGAATATTTGCACTTTATGAGAAAAATACACAGAGATATAAAGGCTGGAAACATCCTTCTTAACACAGAAGGCCATGCAAAACTTGCAGATTTTGGTGTTGCTGGCCAGTTGACAGTAAGTACAAGTCATCTAAATAATCTAGAAACATTTCATGACTTCAGACTTTGATTTAGCTTGCTTAATTGTTGTTTTATGTTAGATGCCAGATGCTTCTTAATAAAGAAAGAAGCCCTGTGTTTTCTAGTGTAAATATAATGCTTGGAGTAATTTCTCCTATAGGAAGGTAACATTGCCTGTTCCATTTCTCTACATTAATAGAAAACAATAAAACCTTTCAACACAAACAGCATCAGTATCACAATTCTCTCCTTTCTCCCAGAAGAAGCTGACTGGCGAAACATAGCGCTGTGTCGGAGGGTTGGGGACTGCTGCAGTGATATATAATGTTAAGAAAAAGGTTTCAACTTGCTGAAATGCAACAGTGGCTAAACCTATTAGAGAAGTATTTAAGGGCATTAAGGGGCATGTTTACTAAAGGTTTTAATGCACATTTATAAAATTAATGCTCGTTAAGTGCCCACAGCCCTTTTATTTCTGTGGGCGCAGTGGCACTTAACGCGTGTTAATTTCATTAACATGTGTTAACCTTTAGTAAATATGCCCCTAAGAAAAACTGGTTTTCTCTTCGCTTTATATATGGTGTGGAGTTTCTCACATGTTTGATTAATTACACAAAGTATGCAAAGATTTTTGAATTATGGGAAGTTCTCGGAGGAAAACATGATACGAGAAGTGACGTACAACCAAGTGACTTGATCACATTGTTGGCTGATAATATGAACTTCCACATCGTCCAGACAAGTGGGCTGTATTCCCCTACCACCAGATTCGTGGAGACAAAGGACCAATGAAAAGCCCTGGTTTCAGTGACATCATTCTCATGCTTCTATCCACTTGAGCCACCAGAGGTCCCTCAGTATTCGTCTTAAAGCATATGGGAGAAAACATGGCAAGCGTCACACAGTCTCAACTGTGGACAACAATGAGTGATCAACAGCTCTATACAAATGATAATTAGTAATCGTAGTAGTTATAAAATGTGTAAAAGTCCTTCCTTCTCAAAGCCCAACCCCTGCTAAAACCCCACCACTTTCCAAAGGAAAGAGAAGGCCTGCACCCTGCTTCCCCCATCAGCCCAACACCTCACTGATATCTAGACTCACTCCAGAGAATCTAGGGAATGGAACTGGCGACATAAGTGATCCTTACTTGCTCCTGCCTTGTTGACTGTCTATTGCAAAATAGTGCTGGCTGACCCTGGTGGTAGTCTCGCAGTACTACTGCTGGAGGTCAGATTCTTAATTTGGCAGTCTGACCCCCTAAAGGTAGTAGTGCAAGACTATCACTAGAGGTTATCTGGTGCCATTTTGAAGTGGGTAGATGCCAGGGCAGGAGCGAGTGGGATCGCCCCATGCCCATCACCCCAGTCCTCTTGGTGTGAGTCGGGATGACGTGGGAGTGGGTTGTGAGCTGGCTGTTTACTTAGAGAAGGGGCGTGGTTTCAGAAATATGAAATGCTTTGGGAGAGGGCTTTAAAACAATCTAATTCTGCATTGTGGCTGGGGGGTGGGGGGCGTTGTTGGGCCCACTGTGCAACCAAGGAGTTAATTTAATTTAGCAGGAATACTAGTAGCCTGGCCTTTTAATCAAAGATAATATATAGTGAATAACCTGAGGTGAAAAAAGAAGCATTCACAAGTAGAGGAGGTTTGAGGGCATAGTCAGAAAAGGTAGGTGGCTGGCAGTGTGAATTTGTATATATGTTTAGATTTTATTGTTTTAGTGACATGTTTACGAAGCCCCGTACTAGTAACACTAATTTGGGCCATATTTCTAGCACGTGGAACTCTGCTAGATGCTGGGGGGAGGAGACAGCTATCCCCCTGAATTTAGTGAAATTCAATACGGTAATACTGCCATGTGAAGCAACTACTGCCACCCATTATGCTGGAGGTAGTTGCTCCTGCCATGCACCGACAGCATGGGCTTTCAAGGCTCATGCTAGTGGTGCCATGGCAGGAACGCCCAAGCTTCATCTATGGTGCTGCCCTGGTTGCACGTGCTTTTTAGCGCAGGGCTCCATGCTAATATATAGCATGGTGCTTGGTAGCGCACTTTAGTTATCCTGCCCCTTAATGTTTCTGATTTTATGTCATTATGAGACGCTTAGAATATTATTTCATATTAGCGGTATAAAATGTTTTCAAATAAATAAAAGCAAAATACAATTACAAATCATATACATACAGTAAATAAAATACATAAAAATAATATCATACAGAGAATACAGTTATTCAATACAAAAAAAACTAAACAAAGTTTCATACACTAAATTCTACAGTTATTCATGTGGAGGGGCATTGTTGAAAGGATGTCCAAGAGCAATCTGGGACGTCTAAGATAGAACAACAAAAATATGATTTCAGAAACGTGGACATGCCCAATATAGATGTCTGCAAGAGCATTTACATAGATGTCTCCAGCATAGTATTTCAAAACCTGGGTATCTAGGAATAGCTTAATGGTTAGAGTAGTGGGTTGGGTTCCCTTTAACCTTTACCGGCATTTGTGGCTTCACAGAAACAGCCGCCAGCGTGAGGGAAAAAACTTCACGCTGGTGGCTGTGCAGAGGGAGCCGGGGCTTTGCGCGAGCTTCCCCAGCTCCCTCTGTAGCCCCTTAGACGGCTGCGGGGCTCTTCGGAGGGGGGTGGCTTGGATTGGAATCAGGCTGTGGGGGGGGGGGCTAGGACTGGAATCAGGCTGTGAGGGGGGGCTAGGACTGGAATCATGCTGTGATGGGGGAATGGACAGGACATGGGCTGTGATTGGGGGGGGGCTAGGACTGGAAATGGGCTGTGATGGGGGGCTAGGATTGGAATCAGGCTGTGATGGGGGAAACTTGGACTGGAAATGGGCTGTGATGGGGGGCTAGGACTGGAAATGGTCTGTGATGGTGGGGGGCTAGGACTGGAATCGGGCTGTGATGGGGGAGAAACTTGGACTGGAAATGGGCTGTGATGTGGGGCTAGGACTGGAAATGGGCTGTGATGGTGGGGGGCTAGGACTGGAAATAGGCTGTGATGGGGGGGGGCTAGGACTGGAATCAGGCTGTGATGGGGGGCTAGGACTGGAATCAGGCTGTGATGGGAGGGTAAGCTGGGACTGGAAATGGGCTGTGATGGGAGGGCTATGATTGGAAATGGGCTGATAAGGAACTGGAATAGGACTGTAAATAGTCTGATGGGGGGGAGCTTGGACTGGAAATGGGTGATGGGCTGGAATAGGACTGGAAATGGCTGATGAGGGAATAGGACTGGAAATGGGCTGATGGAGGCTGGAACAGGACTGGAAGCGGGTTGATGGGAGTTGGAATAGGGCTGGAAATTGGCTGATGTGTGAGCTTGGAGTGGAAATGAGCTGAAGGGGGGCTGGAATGGAACTGGAAAAGAGCATATGGGGGGATAGGACTGGAAATGGACTGATGTGGGGGCATAGGAGAATGGGACTAGAAGGGAGTGGATGCTGGGTGGGTCTAGAACTAGAAGGGAGCTGATTTTTTGGGAGGACTAGAAGGGGATGGGGATGGGGAATGAGAATGAAGAGGGGAAAAGATATTTTGTGTGCGATGGAAGAAAAGTCTACGATGGGCTGGGTATTAAGAGAGGAAGTGGGGATTGAGAATGGAAGGGTGAAATTTGAGTGGATGATAAAGGAATAAGGAAAGAAATGGGGGAAAGATCAAAAGGGAAACGATCAGTATGTTAAAGCAAATATAGAGAGAGAATGGAAAAAATCTAAAAGAGAAGAAAGGACAAATGGATAGCTCGCAGAAGACACGAAGAAACCAGAAGAAAGTGACTGGAGCATTTGCAACTGAAAAATAAAATGCCCAAACAGAAGGTTGAAAAATACTTTTTATTTTGAATTTGTGTATTGCTAACATCTTTGTGTTTTTGTTTAGTGCAAGAGGAAATTAATTTATAGTTTTATTTCTCCAGTGTTGTACATTTCATGTTTGGCTTTTGGGGTTCCCAGTTTAATTATTATCTTCCTATTTCTAAATTGTGATCCCTTGTTATTTGTGTGGTGACAGTCTATGTTTTGCATGTGTAACCGAGCTGAGGTATTCTGTTCATGTAGTTTCTATTTGACAGTCCCACTTGTTCTCTTTCCCCCAATGAGATGTATTAGTTTAATATCTGCAGTGTTGCCTTTTAATAGTTAGGATTTGATGCTTTGTGAGTCCTGGTAGTGCTGTTATGATACAGTGGGTTTGCTATTGATTCTAAATGGTCAGTGTTTATAGTACTTCCTAATGGGCCTGGCGGTTGTCACTGCAATATAGTAATGTAGAAATCTGTTAGTCTTTCTTTATCCAGACACCCATTAAGAGGCATGTTTACTAAAAGCGCATGTTAATATTATGCAAATATTTATGCAAATGAGGCTCCTTATGCAAATGAGGCCCCGCAATTAATCTCCGCACATGGTCCAGCACCCCCCCTTGGACCGCCCCTGCTCCCTGTTGCCATGAAGGACAGAGTTCACGTGATAGGAGAGCATCACCCTGGTGTGGCAGGAAATGATTCTGTAGCTTGAACCTGTCCTCCAGGTGGCATAAAACCCTCCCTCACCGAGGAGGTTTCTCCAGAGCCCGTGTGCCCATGAGGGATGGGTTAGGACAGCCATTAAGGTTGGTTATTCGATCATTAGGCATGTAGATAGCTGGGTGGCTGGTGGATATGAGGATTGCCTGGTAACATGCCTGACTGGTGTGAAGATAGCGGACTTCATGTGTCACCTAGACAAGGTGTTAGATAGCGCTGTGGAGGAGTCTGCTGTCTTGGTACATGCTGGTACCAGTGACATAGGAAAATGTGGGAAGCAGGTTCTGAAGGCCAAATTTAGGCTTTTAGGTAGGAAGCTGAATTCCAGATCTTCCTGGGTAGCATTCTCCGAAATGCTTCCCGTTCCACATGCAGGACCAAAAAGGCAGGCAGGCAGGCTCCGGAGTCTCAATGCGTGGATGAGACAATGATGCAAGGATGAGGGTTTTTTTTATTTTTTAGGAACTGGGGAATGTTCTAAGGAAAGGAACAGCTTTTCCGAAGGGATGGGCTCCACCTTAACCGGGATGGAACAAGGCTGCTGGCATTAACCTATAAAAAGGAGATAGAGCAGCTTTTAAACTGTGCATAGTTCAGAACAATGTATACTTGAAGAATACTAGCAAAATGTTGAAGTTAGGGCATATCGACAGAGGTTCCAATAACGACAAAAGTAACCCAAATGTCCTTAATTACAGAGCAGACAGAGCTTAAAGATTCCAAATTACCTCTGCCTGCCAGATTAATATGAATGAAATGCAACCTCTAAAATGCTTGTATGCAGATATTAGAACTTAGAAGTCTAAAAAATAAGATAGACGAGTTAGAATATATAGCACTAAATGAGAGATTAGATTTGATTGGTATCCCTGAGACCTGGTGAAAGGAAGGCAACCAATGGGACAGTGTGATACTTGGGTACAAATTATTTTGCAATGATAGAATAGATCAAATTTGACTCTGTTAGAGAGGGGTATACTCTATGTTAGAGAGGGCATTGAGTCACACAGGATTAAAGTTTTGCAGGAATTAAAATACACTATAGAATCTCTATGGATCAAAATTCCATGTAAAAAGGGGAAGGCGATGGCAGTGAAGGTATATTACCAACCACCTGGCCAGAATGAACAAATGGATGATGAAAGGCTCAAAGAAATCAAGGAAGCTAACAAAAGTTACAACACAGTAATAATACTGGGTGACTTCAATTACCCCGGCATTGATTGGGTCAGTGTCACGGCAGGACATGCTAGGGAGATAAAGTTTCTAGATGAAATAAATGACTGCTGGTTCATGAGCCGACAAGAGGGGAAGCCATTTTGGACCTAGTCCTTAGTGGAACACAAGATCTAGCGCAAGAGATAAGGGTGTTGGGGCCACTTGGCAATAGTGAACATAGCATGATTGAGTTTGATTTAATAAATGGAGGAAGGACGAAAAGGAAATCCACAGATATTATTATCTTTTAACTTTAAAAAGGAGATTATGATAAAGTGAGGAAAATGGTTAAGAAAAAACTAAAAGGAGCAGCTGGAAAGGTTAAAGATTTATATCAAGCATGGGTGTTATTTAAAAATACTATCTTGGAAGCCCAGACCAGCTGTATTCCATGCTTTAATAAAAGTGGAAGGAAGTTCTAAAAACTGCCAGCATGGTTTAAAGTTGAGGTCAGAGAGACTGTAATAGCCAAAAAAGTATCTTTCAGGAAATGAAAAAAGAAGCCAAATGATGAAAACTGGAAACAACATAAGCACTGGCAAGTTAGATGAAAGGCATTGATAAGGCAGGCAAAGAGAGAATTTGCAAAAAGGCTTCCTGTGGAAGAAAAAACGCATAATAAAAACATTTTCAAGTACATTTGTAACAGAAACTCTTTGAGTCAGGTGGACCACTAGATGATAGAGGGGTAAAAGGGGCACTAAGAGGGGACAAGGCCGTAGCACAGAGACTCATTGAACTCTTTGCTTCTGTCTTTAATGAGGAAGATATAGGGAAGTTAACCCATGACTGAAATGGTATTTAAAGGTGATGCATCGGAAAGAAATATCGATAAACCATGAATGTTTTCATAAACTAAACAGTAGCAAATCACCTCAACCGGATGTTATACATTTGAGGCTGTTGAAAGAACTCAGATATGAGATTGCAGACCTACTATAGTAATCGATGAACTATAAGTAAAATCATCAGTAATACCTAAAGTTTGGAGGATAGCCAATGTTAGGCCAATTTTTAAATAGGGTTTCAGGATGATCCGGGAAACTAAAGACCTGTGAGCCTGATGTAAGAACCGGATGAAATGGTAGAAACCATTATAAAGAGCAAAATTACTGAACATATAGATAGTCTTAGTTTAATGTGAGAAAGCCACTATGGCTTTAACCAAGGAAGGTCTTGTCTTACTAATCTGTTATATTTTTTTTAAAGGTGTGATTAAACAGGTAGACAAAGGTGAGTCGATTGATATAGTGTGTCTGGATTTTCAGAAAGCTTTTGACAAGGACCCTCATGAGAGACTCTTAGCAAAATTAAAAAGTCATGGGATAGGAAGCAGTGTACTATTGTGGATCAGGAACTGATCAAAAGATAGAAAACAGAGGGTAGGGCTAAATGGCCATTTTTCCCAATGGAGAAAGGTGAATAGTGGAGTACCCCAGGGATCTGTGCTGGGTCCGCTGCTTTTTAACATATTCGTAAATGATCTGGAAATGGGAATAATGAGTGAGTTAATCAAATTTTCAGGTGACACAAAATTATTCAAAGTTGTTAAATCTCAAAAAGTTTATGAAAAATTGCAAGGGGACCTTGATAAATTGGAAGACTGGACATTTAAATGGCAGTTGAAATTTAATGTGGACAAATGCAAAGTTATCCACTTAGGAAAGAATAACTCAAACTATGGTTATACGATGCAAGATTCCACATTAGGAACTACCACCCAGGTAAAAGATTTAGGCATCATTGTGGATAACACATTGAAACCCTCCGCCCAGTGTGCAGCAGTGGACGATAGAGTACTAGGAATTATAAGGACAGGAATGAAGAATAAAAAAAAAAGATTATTATAAAGCCTCTTTATCAAACTGGGGGGGAGTGTCTAAGATGGCAGCTGCTGGCTGTTCCGTGTGAGCGTGTTTTTCTTATGGGTAAGAAGCGCAAAGAGAGAGGTGGGTCATTGCCCTCTCAACCCCCCTGTACCTCAACGCCGTTTTCTTCTGGTCCTCTTGATGCTTTTAATCTCTGGGAACAAGCAGGAATGTAGTCTTCACATATGGGTATCGTCGGTACCGACGGAGTCTGCGCGGGAACGCTACTCAGCGTCCAATAGGAAATCTTTTGGGAACATCCCTCAGCACATGCGCACTGCCTTCCCGCCTTTCCAACTGTCCCTCTTCAGTTCTTTGTTTTCCGCGGAGCCGACAGGATCCATACCCTGTCACCGCAGAAAATTCCGTCTTTAAAATT
Organism: Ichthyophis bannanicus; assembly: GCA_033557465.1. Classification (NCBI taxonomy): domain Eukaryota; kingdom Metazoa; phylum Chordata; class Amphibia; order Gymnophiona; family Ichthyophiidae; genus Ichthyophis; species Ichthyophis bannanicus. Next base: position 1,658,896,989 of record CM066031.1, on the reverse strand, counting down.
GTTTTCTTGTGGTCGGGTTTGCTTGCTGCACGACGCTTACCGGTACCGCTGGTTCTTTTCTTTTCCAAAAAAACCCCCCTTATACTTTGAGCTGTTTCTCTTCAGAAACTTTTCTTATCTCCAGGAACAAGCAGGAATGAGTCTTCACATATGGGTATCGTCGGTACCAACAGAGCCTGCGTGGGAACGTTCCCCAGCGTCCAGTAAGAAAGCTTTTGGGAGCATTCCACAGCGCCTGCGCTCTGCCTTCCCGCCTTTCCCAACCGCCTCTCTCCAGTTCTTCTTTTCTGCGGAGCCAGCAGGTCGTGTTCCTGTCACCGCAGAGGAAGTTCTTTATTTTTTTCTTTATTTTTCTGTGTCGCGTCTGCATTCTTCGACGTCAGACCGGTACCGCCGGTCTTTTCTTTTCTTTCTTAAAAAACCCCCCAAAAAAACCCCCTTTTCTTTCTTCAACTGTGCATTTTCAGTTTGGGCCTTAGGCCTGAACATTTTCTCCTCATGGAGAAGTCCGCTTTCGGGTTCAAAAAGTGCACGAAATGTGGCGGTACTATTTCTGTCACCGACACCCATGATTGGTGTCTAAAATGTTTGGGTCCTGACCATTCCATCACGGATTGTGTGTCCTGTACCATGATGTCTAAAAGAGGTCGGCAGAACCGAGCAGCCAAGCTCAGTACCCTGTTTCCCTCCGATGCTGCCTCGGTGGCATCGACGTCTTCCAGGGCTTCTTCTTCCTCCCATGAATCTCAGGTAACCAAACATAAATCTAGCCGGTCCTCGAAGGGCAAATCTCCCTCTAAGCATCGAGATGCCTCCGGGCTTGTCCTCAAGGATTCCGCATCTTCTGCAGGTCGTTTTGCTGCAAAGCGTCAGCAACCACCTAAACAGGCCAAGTCAAAGGCTGCCAGACCTCCCACGGCCCAGCAGCCTCAGCCTCCTCAGGGCCTTTGACTTGCAACTAGAGAACTTAGCCTTTCTAGCTCTGGAAGAACCAGAGCCCCTCACCATTCCAGGAAGGTTGGCTTACTTTGCTCCCAGATGGGAGCAAATCACAGCAGAGCAATGGACCCTCTCCATTATAAGGGAAGGGTACAAGCTTCATTTCTTAAAACTTCCTCCCCACACCATGGTGAAACAGTTCAATTCTCCAACATCTCTCCTCAACCTTCTGGGTCAGGAGATTGCTACCCTTCTTGCCCAAGGGGCAATAGAAGAAGTACCTCTTCTTCAACAGGGCTCAGGGTTCTACTCCCCTTATTTTCTTATTCCAAAGAAAACAGGCGGCTACAGACCCATATTAGATCTCAGAGAATTGAACAAGTTTCTATTCAAAGAGAAATTCAAGATGATTTCTCTCGGTACTCTGCTGCCATACCTTCAGAGTCAGGACTGGCTTTGTTCTCTAGATCTCAAGGATGCGTACACCCATGTCCTCATCCATCCAACACACAGAAGGTTCCTTCGGTTCCTTTTTCAAGGAAAGCACTACCAATACAGGGTGCTTCCTTTCGGTCTGGCCTCTGCACCAAGGGTGTTCACGAAATGCATGGCAGTAGTTGCTGCATTTCTACGTACTCTAGGAATATTCGTTTTCCCATATCTGGACGACTGGCTCATTCGAGCTCCATCCCAGTCAGAGGCCCAGATTTGTCTAACCTGCACAATGCGTGTCCTTCAGTATTTGGGACTGGTAATAAATATCCCCAAATCCCATCTCACCCCTACTCAGTCTCTGGAGTTTATAGGGGCCTTGCTGGATACCACAACTGCAAGGGCCTATCTTCCTCAGGCCCGTTGCCTACGCTTGGTGCAGTTAGCCTCCCAGATACAGTTAAAGTCTCATTTAACTGCTCGAGAAATGTTACAACTATTAGGCCACATGGCATCCACCGTGCATGTGGTTCCATATGCTCGCCTTCACATGAGGGCAGCTCAATGGACTTTGTCCATCCAATGGACTCAGGCTTCAGGTTGCCTGTCAGACAAAATAGCAGACTCCAATCGCCTATTTTGGTCTCTCCAGTGGTGGAAGTCCCCTCCAAATCTGTTGCTGGGGTCCCCTTTTCAGCAGTTGCTACCCCAAGCAACTCTGACAACAGATGCTTCTCCAATGGGTTGGGGAGCTCATCTGCAGGATCTCTCCACCCAGGGCATCTAGTCTCCACAGGAGACTTCTCTGCATATCAATCTCTTGGAACTCAGAGCAATATTCTTAGCTCTGAGTGTTCCATTCCCTGCTGAGCTACAGGACAGTCCTCATCCATACGGACAACCAAGTAGCCATGTTCTATGTAAACAAGCAGGGCGGGACTGGCTCTCTGTCGCTTTGCAACGAAGCTTTGCGACTGTGGGCCTTCGCCAGAGAGCATCACATCCATCTTCTGGCAGTATATCTTCCAGGCGTTCAAAACTCTTGGGCGGACAGACTCAATCGAGTTCTGCTTCCACACGAGTGGTCCCTCCACATGGACCAGGTAGCCAGGTTTTTTTGAATTTGGGGAACCCCGGACATAGACCTCTATGCAAGTCCGTGGAATGCCAAACTTCCCCGGTTCTGTTCCAGAATTCCGTGTCAGGGAGTTCAGGCCAAGGATGCTTTTCTCCTTCACTGGGGTCAAGACTTCCTTTATGCCTTTCCACCAATTCCCCTAATTCCCACACTATTCAAGCTTCAGAGAGATCAAGGGACCATGATCCTCATAGCACCACATTGGCCACGCCAAGTGTGGTACCCTCTACTTCTGCATCTCTCTCAAGCTCCTTCCCTGGACTTGGGTTCTGCACCAGACCTTCTGTCCCTGGAAGAGGGAACGTTGTGGCACCCAAACCCCCAGTCGCTCCATCTCAGGGCTTGGTTGCTGAGGGCCTAGACCTTCAAGATTTTCATCTCTCTCAGCAAGTCAGAGATGTTATTCATGCCTCTAGAAAGAATTCTACTAGACGTTCCTATGCTTTCAAATGGAAAGGATTTACCATTTGGTGTTCAGGGAAGGGTCTAAACCCTCTTGCAATACCTCTGAATTCTCTACTAGAGTATCTCCTGCATCTATCCCATGCAGGTCTGAAAACAAATTCAGTAAGAGTCCATTTGAGTGCTATTGCAGCGTCCCTCAAGCCTCTCAATGGACAACCTATTTCCTCTCATCCTCTTATAGCAAGATTCATGAGAGGCCTTCTTTTAACTAAACCTCCCATTAGACCACCTCCAGTGGCATGCGACTTAAACCTGGTTCTTGGCCAGCTTATGAAGCCACCCTTTGAACCTTTAGCCACCACCTCCTTGAAATTTCTTTCTTGGAAAGTTGTTTTTCTCATTGCAGTCACCTCAGCACGCCGCATCAGTGAGTTGCAAGCTTTGGTGGCTAATCCACCTTATACAAGGTTCCATCATGATAAGGTAGTCCTCAGCACCAATCCACACTTTATGCCTAAAGTGGTCTTGCCTTTTCATCTGAACCAAGAGGTATATTTACCTGTCTTTTTTCCAGGACCTCATGCATCAAGTGCAGAGAGGAATCTTCATACCTTGGATTGTAAGAGAGCTCTCGCTTTTTACTTACAAAGAACACAGCAACATAGGAAGTCTTCTCAACTCTTTGTTGCTTTTGATCCTTCTCATTTAGGACTTCCAGTCTCTAAGAGAACACTGTCCAACTGGATTGCTCAGTGTATTTCTTTCGCCTACCAGAGTAGGAACATTTCTCTGGAGGGCCATGTCACAGCTCACAATGTGAGAGCCATGGCAGCATCAATGGCTCATCTAAACTCTGTGTCCATCGACCAAATCTGTCGAGCGGCCACCTGGGCCTTGGTTCATACCTTCACAGCCCATTACTGTTTGGACAAGGACTCCCGCCGGGATGCCTCGTTTGGTCAGGCTGTTCTCAAACACCTGTTCCATTCCTAATCAACTCCTACCCACCTACCCTGGTCGGATGCCAGAGATCCATGGGAGGAGGTAGAGTCCTTTTCAAGGACACACAACCTGGGGTTTCTCCCTGGCATCTATAGCTAGGGATTCCCCATATGTGAAGACTCATTCCTGCTTGTTCCTGGAGATAGCACAGTTACTTACCTGTAATAGGTGATCTCTGGGAACAGCAGGAATAAGTCTTCACAACCCACCCACCTCCCCTAGGAGTTGTATCTCTCTATCTATCTTTCCTTTTCTCTCTCTCTCTTTGTCTCAGCTTTAAAACTCGAACTGGAGAGAGGCGGTTGGGAAAGGCGGGAAGGCATCGCGCAGGCGCTGTGGGATGCTCCCAAAAGCTTTCTTACTGGACGCTGGGGAGCGTTCCCGTGCAGGCTCCGTCGGTACCGACGATACCCATATGTGAAGACTTATTCCTGCTGTTCCCAGAGATCACCTGTTACAGGTAAGTAACTGTGCTTTTTGGTGCTACGCGCCATTTTGGGCACTAGGCCCCATATTCCTAAAACATGGAAAAACCAACTAGTGTTTTTAAAAAATGTACTAAGTGTGGCGGTACTATTTCCGTCAGTGACACCCATGATTGGTGTCTTAAATGTTTAGGGCCTGAACATTCTCCATCTGAATTTCTCTCTTGTATGGGGATGACTAAAAGAGGAAGACAGAACCGGGCTGCGAAGCTCGGTACCCTCTTTTCTTCGGATGCCAGATCCATTGCATCGACATCTTCAAGGGCCTCCTCTTCCTCACATGGATCTCAGGTAACTAAACATAAAAGCCGGTCCTCAAAGGGTAGCTCTCCTGCTAAGCATTGAGAGGCCACTGGCATTGCCCTTGAGGGAACCACACCGGCAAAACAGCCCCGGCGGGAGGCTTCGGGTTCCAAAGCATCAATGGGGCTTCAGGATGTTCTCGAGGCCATGATCTCACAAGAACTACCTGTGCCATGCTCAGGGGTTCCGGTCGTTTTCACCAGTACCGATACCCAGGCATCGGCAGTGTCGATAGACCAGAGGTTCCTCGCTATCGAACGCATCGCAGCTCTTCTCTCAGCTGCGGTACCGTTGGTCCAACAGGCACCGGTAGCGACGTCGACACCAATGCCGGTACCTACACCGATACAGACACCGGTACCGGTACTAATGATACCGGCCCCGGTGGGGATTCTTCCCACGCCTTCTTTGGCTGGAATCGACAGATCGGTACCGGATCAACTCGTTACCGACTTTGATCGATAACGGGACCGTGCTTTGTATGAGCATCATGGTCAGGAATACTTTGAATCCTCCGATTCCGAAGACTCTGACAATTCTGCTGGTACTAGAGGGTTTCTCCCAGAAGATCCCTCTTCTCCCCAATGCAGAATGTCACCTCCAGAGGACATGTCTTTTCAGGATTTTATTCGTGATATGGCCAAGGGCCTTTCAATCACGGTGGCTCCTGAAGAGGAACCCAGAACAAAGGAATTGGAAATTCTCCAATATCCTAAAGCTCCAAAGGAGGCAGCCACTCTGCCTATCCATGAAATTCTGCATAACTTGATGCTCAGAATGTGGGAGACACCTCTGACTACATCTCCTCACTCTAGGAGACTTGATAATATGTATCGAGTTCCGCCATGTCCTGGATTTCAAAAGACTCAGCTGCCACACCATTCAATGGTGGTGGAGTCAGCCATGCATAGGATGAAAAGTGCAAAGAGGCATGCATCCAATCTTCCAGGTCGTGAATGCAGGACTCTGGACGCTTTTGGGCGCCAAACTTTTCAGGCTTCCATGCTTTCAGCTAGGATCAGTTCATATATACTGTATATGGGAATGTTCCTCAAGGAAGTTACAGGAGATTTGGAGCTTATGAGCCCATATCTCCCAGATGATAAGAGACAAGACTTTCTTGCTCTAGTTAAGCATGCTCAAGATGTCTCCAAGTTTGTAAATCGTGCAGCCTTTGACTGCTTTGAATGTATCAGCAGAACCTCTGCTATTGCCATTGGCGCACGACGGATTGCCTGGCTTCAGGCTTCAGACTTGGAGACTTGGGTACTGGACAAGTTAGGCAACATTCCTTGCACGGGAGAGAATCTCTTCGGCAAGAACTGGCAGGAAAAGGCTAATGAGTTAGATGCTGACAATACTACTCTTGATAGATTGTCAAAATCTACATCCACTCCAGCCAAAAAGAAGTCTTATTAAAAAACCCTCTTTTAGCAAAAAGAGGAAATTTTATCCTTCCTATACCCAGCAGAGTCAATCTCAGGGTCAGGTTGCCCAAAAGGGACAAACTAGACAGCAAAAGATGCCAAAAGGCCCCAGAGCCCAACCAGCTCTGCAGGTTCAGCCCCCTCAAGGGCTTTGACTCCTTCCTAGAGAGCTTAGCCTTCCTGCCTCTGAGGGGTCCCCAACCCCCCAATATCCCTGGCAGGTTATGCCACTTTGCCAACAGATGGCATTAGATAACAGCAGAAGATTGGACTTTGTCCATTGTAGGAGAAGGGTACAAGCGTCATCTTCACAGCATGCCCCTCCTACAATTCTAAAGCAATTTAATTCTCAAACCTCCGCAAACAATCTGTTAGATCACGAGGTCTCAACACTTCTTGCCCAAGGGGCAATAAAGAAGGTACCCATTCTTCAATGGAGTGCAGGGTTCTACTCCCCCTATTTTCTTATTCCAAAGAAAACAGGAGGACACAGACCCATTTTAGACCTCAGAGAACTGAACAAATACCTGTTTCGAGAGAAGTTCAAAATGATTTCTCTAGGAACTCTTCTGCCATACCTTCAAAGCCAGGATTGGCTTTGCTCTCTAGACTTAAAGGATGCATACACTCACATTCTGATCCATCCAGATCACAGGAAATTCTTACGCTTCCTTTTCAAGGGAAAACATTTCCTGTACAGGGTTCTTCCCTTTGGTCTAGCTTCAGCACCAAGGGTATTCACGAAATGCATGGCAGTAGTAGCTGCATTTCTACGAACCCTGGGGATATTCGTCTTCTCTTACTTAGATGACTGGCTCATTCGAGCCCCTACAGTTGCAGAGGCCAGCACTGCACTGTCTCGCACAATGCAAATCCTCCAATACTTGGGGTTGGTAATAAACTTCCCAAAATCCCAACTTGTTCCTTTCCCATGCCTGGAATTCATAGGAGCCTGTCTAGATACCAGACAGGCAAGGGCTTTCCTTCCACAGGCCCAGTGTCTTTGCATAATGCAACTAGCTTCTCAAGCAGCAGGGAAATCCTCCCTAACTACTCGAGAGCTACTACAGTTGCTGGGACATATGGCTTCCACGGTTCATGTAGTCCCATATGCTCGCCTCCACATGTGAGCAGCTCAGTGGACCCTATCCACACAGTGGACACAGGCCACAGGTCATTTATCGGACAAAATAATAAACTCTCAATGACTAATTTTGTCCCTCCAATGGTGGCAATCCTTAGAAAATCTAACAATGGGGTCTCCTTTTCATCAACCCCTTTTTCAGGCCACCCTAACAACAGATACATCCCAGGTGGTTTGGGGAGCACACCTGAATCATCTCTCTACCCAGGGAACCACACCCAGCTCAGCTACAAGACAGTCCTAGTCCAGATGGACAATCAAGTAGCAATGCTCTATGTGAACAAGCAAGGCGGGACAGGCTCTCTGTCATTATGCAACGAAGCTTTACGACTGTGGGCCCTTGCCAGAGAGTATCAAATTCACCTTCTAGTGGTATATCTTCCAGGCATTCAAAACCTTTGGGCAGACAAACTCAGTCGAGTACTGCTGCCTCACGAGTGGTCCCTCCACCTGGACCAGGTGGCAAAGCTATTTCATCTCTGGGGCACTCCAGACATAGACCTCTTTGCAAGCCCACTGAATCCCAAACTTCCCCGGTTCTGTTCCAGGATTCCGGCTCACAATTGTCTGACAAGGGATGCCTTCCTCCTTCACTGGGGTCAGGGTTTCCTTTATGTCTTCCCACCCATTCCCCTCAGCTCCAAAGCACTCTTCAAGCTTCAGGGAGACGGGGGTCGCATGATTCTCATAGCGGCACGATGGCCACGCCAAGCATGGTATCCCTTGCTTCTACATCTCTCTCAAGCTGCACCTCTGGAGTTAGGGCATGCTCCAGATCTCCTTTCCCAAGAGAACGGGACGCTATGGCATCCGAATCCCAGTCCCTGCATCTCACGGCCTGGTTGCTGAAGGCTTAGACCTCCAGGATTTCAACCAATGTTCCCTCTAATTTTCTGTAGGCTGTGTGCGCATAAAATATCAGCTGTGCGGCTTTTGAAGGAAGGTTAAATTTTTTGTGCGCTACATAACGACACTTGGAGTTATATACTTTAAAATTTGACTACACATTAGAATACAGTATGTACACCACATTGATGTTAATCAAATTAAATGAAAATAGACGATTACTAAATGAAGCGGAAAATTTCTAGTAATTACAATCACAAATGTGGTATTTCAGTTAATTTTTATTGAAAGCCATTGTTATTCCATGTAAATAATTTATGTATGGAAGAAGAGTTTGGTGTCCTACATGCAGTGGTGGGTTCACCCCTAAACAAAGACATGGGGAGAGGTGGTGTGGCACAGAGCAACAGGTGCACCTACTCTTGCTGGGCAGACTAGATGGACCATGCTGGTCTTTATCTGCCGTCACTTACTATGTTCTCAAAATTTCTCTCTTCGATTTTTCAAATGTACCCAGTCTGAATAAATTTTATCAAGGTCTACTGATCCGCCATCTTGAAGATGACTCTTAACACACATCAGCATTTCCAAATGTTCTAAATGTAAGCGATTCCTTATTTTGGTTTTTAAACTGTTCATCAAGCTGAAACCATGCTCACAATCTGCACTAGAAGCCAAAAATGTTCCACCAATATCGATCAGTTTCGCTAAATCTGCAAACTGAGCATTCTGAAACGTCAAAATCACCATATCCGGAAAACTGTTTATCAGTTTGCTTTTGATTTTTTCTGCGACTAAAAACTTGAAGTCATTGTACTGCTGAACAACAATATGTTCCTCCATAAGAAATTGTTTGTACTTTAAACAGAGTGATCGGACGTTTTCAATTCCAAATTCATAATCACACTGTGCTATTGCTGTCAAGTCAAAAGCAGACCATTCCTCAATTTCATTTTCAGGAAATCTTTCCCCTAAATGCAGACACAGCATATTAATGAAAGTAAGTGTGGAACCAGTATCCACTGAAGCGTCTCCAGGTATCTTGTCGAAGATTTTTAACATTATCAGTCCATTTTACTGTGTCACCCAAGTATTGCATTCAGATTTTGTTCAGCTTACCCTGTGCAAGATGATATGCTTCCAGTGGTGTTAGCCCATGTTTCTGAAATGCCATTGTTAATGAAGGTAGTTCAGATAAAACATCATTCAAAATTTGCAGTGTTATATGGAATTGATGGCTGTTTAGCTTTTTATAAACAGTACTTTGCAGAGGGATCATTATCCTTATCTTCTTCAAAGTATTTTAATAATGGATCATAATTTCGAATAATTGCTTGAAGAGCAAAATGTCTAGATAACCACCGCACTTCGTTCAGAGGTCTAAAAGCAATTGACTCGCATTCAGAAGCATCTGCTAATTCTTTAAATTGTGACCTTTTAGTAGAAGATCGACAAAAGGTTGTGTAAACAGTTCTCATGAAAGTTTCAACTTCTTTCATCAACTTTACTTCCTTCCATGATTCAGAGATCCCCAAATCTTCACGATGGGCAACACAATGCTGCTGCACTAAATGCGAAATATTTTGTTTGAGCTGCGCAGCAACACCATTTATTCTGCCTGACATGACAGAGGCACCATCTGAAGTAAACATGACCATTTTGTTAAGGTCAAGCTTGTATTTCCCATAGAATTCCCGGAGTGCACTGACTATTGATGCAGCATCGCATGCTTCCAACTGTAGCATCCCACCAAATGAAGTTTTATACAGACATGAATTTACTGGCTGATATTTGAAGTACAGTATTAAGTATTTGTTGACAGAAATGTCTGTGCTTTCATCAATAGTCAATGTATGATACGCTGCTGATGCAACATCTGCCATGAGCTTATCTTGGACATTCATGTTTATAATTTCAAGAAATTCAAACGAATAGTTTTTGCTTCTCCAGCTTTCAGGTATGGTTATGTACTTGGACATGTGTTCATTAATATCTTGAACAGAGAGCATGGAAATATTCATCCGAACAGCCAGCAAAACACTATCAATTAGAATTTAAATTTCTTCTGGTGTAGAACGCTTCCGTTCATTACTAATTTGCCTTTTCTCTCTTTCAGCGGTGCTCTCAAGCAACAAGTTAAATAATCCTCCTCTTAAATTTGGATTTTTAACTCTAAGTTTCTTAACACTTTCAGTATGAGTCTTACTAGACAGATGTCGTTTCAAAAAGTCCAGTTTCCACACATCATCCCAAATTTTGCCATTCGAAAACTCTCCGATGGTTTTTGCATCTCTGCAGTATAAACAGACTACTCCGTCATCCTCTTCGTAAGTGAATATTTCACGCAGTTGAACGCATGTTTTATCCTGAGATTTCGGTGTCTCCGTTTCAATAATTTCTTCAAGCCATTCAGGCTTAAAAGCTCTGGCCGTTCTCTTACGTTTTGCACCTCTCATTGCTATTGGTTTCGACATTTTAAAAGTGGTGTGGTGGTCACAGCAGGTGCTTTATTATTCAAACGAAATGCCCACAGCCTACAGAAAATTAGAGGGAACATTGCTATAAGGTATGTACATGTATAAAAACAACATACACCAAGATTTTATGTAAAGCAACTCAAAAAAAACATATGGCATAGTGACTTACCAAAAGGTCAAAACATTAAAATGACATTAAAATAGCTGAACACTAAAAATCGATGACCGAGGGGTAACAAGCATCAATAACATGGGGGGGGGGGGAGGAAGGGGGAAGGGAGATAGGAAAGGGGGGAAGGAAGGAGGGGGAAGGGGAAGAAAAAGAAAATAAGAAAGAAACTGACATTGTATTGTAAGAGCTCTATCTGCTTAAAAGAAAAGGGGGAAAACAAATGGGACTAAAAACGTACCACTAATAAAAAAGGTGATGGATGTAGTAAAAATAATAAATACTTTTGGCATTAAAAGATCTCTCTGAAGATAAGTACAAAAGTATGATAAGCACATTTGGCAAAAAGAAAGATCATCTCTGGTTGAAAGAAGAGAAAAGTGGTGGCAAGTCAAGGACATTTTCCCTCTTTCACACGGTTCCTATGCCTGTACTCGCCATCCCTATGGGGAAACCACCCAACTGTACAGGTTTCGGCCGAGGCCTTCGTCAGGGGTCTAAAAAACATAAACACATAACATAAACATGATAAAACATAAAAATCATTACATATTAAAAATTTAAAATTAAAATTACATATTGGAATTTGAAAAGTGAAAATAGAAAAACTATCTGAACAATACCAAAACACCAAATAGACGGTGTTAGGAACACATCTATGGGTTAAAGCTACCACACTTCCCAATCTAAAATAAAAATAAAAATACAAAATATAACAAATGAAGCGTTAGTCCACACAGAATTATGAAAAGTGCATATACAACAACATCATAATAAAAGGACATATACAATTGTCAAAAAACCACATAAAATACAAATTTCAGATTACAAGAGATACATTATATATATAGAAGGGGCACTAATATACATTATATAAATGCATACACACATATATGAAAGAACTAACAAACAAAACGCTAAATACAAGACCATGTTAAAGGAATGCAAGAAAACATTTAAAGAAAACATAACATAGTGGTATAACATATGATAAAATCATGAAAATACTGGCACTAATAATACAAAACAAAAGAGTGAAAATGGGGGCAATCTGCGTCTGTAACAGAAAGATATGCTATTAAGAGCTTAGCATTAGAAAAAAATGCCACCAATGGGGACTGTGAACTGTCAAATATGTGGTAAATGCAAAAGAGCACTGGGTGTGCTAAACAAAAAATAGAGGTAAAAATATTAAAATGCATTTAACAAGAGGAGAAGCTATCGTGTAGGAATGGAACACATCGGAGATATGATGGATACATTAAGGGACAACATATATTATTATATCAAAAAAGATTGCCCACAAAAAGTGACCACCAATAAAGCAAGAAGGACCATAGTTAAAAAACGGAACAAACGCTGCAACATAAACCACATAGTTATGTGTGAGAAACCAAATGTGCACGGTATAAAAGTAGAACGCACTGTACCTGCTTGGACTGTAAAGGCGGGAAAACACCGCGCAGGAGCATAGAGAGCCTACTTAAAGGGGAGAAGAAGGCTCCTCCCACTAACATTGTGTGCTGTAAAAAGCCTTATCTAATGAATCAAAAACTAAAAAAGAGTCATGTAAAACTTAAAAATGAAAGTGAAGAGATCCTTGCTGAGTTTGAAGAAGTGTTATGCCAAAAAACTATAAAGAACGTAAAAAGCAATACCTAACCAAAAAGTAATCAGACCGCAGACCAAATAGGAGACCGTGGCAAAAATCACAGAAGAATATATCACATACGATTACAGAGAATAAATAAAATAAGTAAATCTGCCATAAAAAATGGATGCACCAACAGTAGAACTCTGCTCCTGCATATCAAAAAAGAAGATTAAAATAAACAGAACCACATTTTTGCATCGGGGAAAAAATTTTTTTGCAAATAGTGTGGACCACAAAAGACAATCCAATGCAAAAAATAACAAACTATGATTATACCATCTTCATTAAGATAATATAAATAGAAATAAAAGACTTGTTGTTTAAAAGCGATATATGTAGGAAAGCCATAAAACAAACCTAAAGAGCAACACCATACCTGCACACACAGTAAGAAGCGGGAAACACAGGAACGCGAGGAGGGGGAGGTGGGGGGGAAGGGGGGAGAAGGGGGAAAGGGGGAAGGGGGAGGAAGGGGGGGGGCGCGGGAAACAAGAAAGGGGGAAGGGAAGGAGAAAGGCACGTCAAACTAAAGTGCTTAAAATAAACCATCTTATTATGGAACACTTCACCATAGCATTGAGTGGCACCGAAACAACTCATCTAATCTATAAGTAAATCATTGCAAATTAAAAATGAAAAAAGAAAGAAAACCATTGCAAATTAAAAAGGAAGAACCGTAATACATAAAGACCCCCATGAACAATCTCAAATTATGAAGGGGCAAAAAACAAACAAGCAGCGCATGGTGATACAATAAAAAGGCATAAGGAAAAAAGGAAGGATTAAAATTGTACCATATAAAGACCAATGATGGAAATGGTGCCGAAGGGGCTCCGGATGCAAATTGTGATCACCGCACCAATACCGTGTGAAATACATTAATCCATATAACCCGATTGGGACAACTTGCTCAAATTGCAAAAGGCAAATGTAAAAAATTAAATAAAAGCAAATAAGCTATAACTAATCAAAGAAGGAAGCACCACCTAAAACATCCGTGTCCCGATGCACCAATATCAACTGATAGAACCATGCACCGGTCTCTTCTTCTTCGCTGGTGCGGTATGTTGCTCTCGCATCCAAGGCAGCACGTGGCACTGAAGGCTGGCTGAGGGAGGGATCCAAGGAGGTGCGTGGCTGGCAGGCAGGCAGGCACAAGAGCAGAAAGAGGCTGGCTTGCTGGCTGCCCCTCCCTTTTATTTCCCTCTAGCCTGCCATGATTCGTCAATCGTCGGTCACATGTGAGAGGAGTGAGTGCAGGGGACTCAGTGCAGACAGAGGAGAGATTCGGAAGTGACGAAAATTACAGAATGGCAGTAGATCGGTGGTGCAGCCGCGGCCTTAAAAACCTAAGGTTTGAAAATGCATGAAATCAGTAATTTTTGTGCGCTCCTTTAAAAGTTGTGTGCGCTCGCTCGGCGAGGTGTGTGCGCGCGCACACGCGCACAGCTTAGAGGGAACAGTGGCTACAATGCCTCATGCTCCTATCCTTCTTTGTTATCGGATATAGGGATCTTCGAAGCTCCCTTCTCCTATAAGAACTATGTCTCTTTAAAGTCAAAAGAGCTTCAGTCTTATCTAATAGGGACTTCTGCTTTTCCCGCAAAGTCCTGTCTCATTGAACTACCCCAGTTCCACTAGGATTGTTTCTTCTCACCCTAAGGGTTCTAACCTTAGCCTGTTTTTTGCACAGTTATTTACCTCTCCTTTCATTGAGGTACTCCCTGGGGATATTCTGTTGGTTCATATTAACAAATCCACATGAACCTCCATATACCTTTTTACAATTCCACTAGGTGAGGTCCATATTGGTTTATTGCTTTTCAATATTACCACTAAATATCACCTGCACAGAGACTCCTATCTAGGCGTCCTGTTTGGTCCAGCTGTTTCCACAGCACATCTTTTTAGTTCAACTCCTACCCTCCATCCATAGGATGCCTGGGGTTCGGTACAATAGCATGGCTCTCAGATTCGCAACATGCTGGGACTCCTCCAGGCATCTTAGCTTGGGAGTCCCTATATGTGAAGACTCATTCCTGCTTGTTCCTGGAGATAGCACAATTACCTACCTGTAACAGGTGATTTTATTTATTTATTTATTGTTTCTTATATACCGTACTCTTAGAAATCAGCGCGGTTCACATAAAACAAGGTTGTGCCAGGGGCACTTACATTGAACAGGAATCTTAACTTGGATCTCAACTGGGTTTAACTATGTACAACAACAATCAAATGAAACATTATATACAGGATTACTTAATTAGCAATGTACATGTATTCTCAGGGGGTGTCAGTTGATTGGCTGTGAGTAGTGTGAGAGAAAGAGGTAGTGATCTCTGGGAACAGCAGGAATAAGTCTTCACAACCCACCCACCTCCCCTAGGAGTTGCATTTCTCTATCTCTATCTTTCCCTTTCTCTCTCTCTCTCTTTGTCTCAGCTTTAAAACTTAACTGAGGAGAGGCAGTTGGGAAAGGCGGGAAGGCAGCACGCAGGCGTGTTGGGATGCTTCCAAAAGCGTTCTGATTGGACGCTGGGGAGCGTTCCCGCGCAGACTCCGTCGGTACCGACGTACCCATATGTGAAGACTTATTCCTGCTGTTCCCAGAAATCACCTGTTACAGGTAAGTAACTGTGCTTTATTTTCTTGCATATTTGGCTAAATTTGTAATTATAATATCTCCCCTCTCAATGTTTGTGGGCTAGGGTGGGCGGATACTGTTGGATTTTGATTTTGTTTATATTACTTTTTGTGATTCTTGTAAAATAGAATTTGCTATTGTGTCTGCTCTTTTTCTGCAAGAATGGTTTGTTTGAACTTTCTTGATTTAATTTGTAAAAATGCTATAAATACAAAATAAATAAATAAAGCCTCTTTATCATTGCATGGTGCGACCACACCTTGAATATTGTGTGCAATTCTGGTCGCCGTATCTTAAAAAGGATATAGTGGAATTAGAAAATGTACAGCCACCAAAATGGTAAAAGGGATGAAAGGATACCCCTGTGAGGAAAGGCTTAAAAGGTTAGGGCTCTTCAACCTGGAAAAGAGATGGCTGAGGGGAATTGTGTTAGAGGTCTATAAATTAATGAATGGAGTGGAATGGGTAAATGTAGATTGATTGTTTATGCCATCAAAAAGTAGAAAGACTAGAGGACATGCAATGAAGCTACAGTGTAACACATTTAAGACTAATAAGAGAAAATATTTTTTCACTTAATGCGTAATCAAAGTCCGGAATTCATTGCTGGGGGATGCAGTAAAATCTTTTAGTGTAGTTGGGTTTAAAAAAGGTTTAGACAATTTCCTAGAGGAAAGGTTCATAAACCATTATTAAAGAGGACCCAGAAAATCCACTGCTTGCCCCAATACATGCATTATGGAAGCTTTGTGTCTTTTTGGGAAACTGACAGGTACTTGTGACCTGGATTGGCCTCTGTTGGTAACAGGATACTGGGCTTGATGGACCTTGGTCTGATCCAGTATGGCATTTCTTATGTTCTTATGGCAACACATTGCAAGGTTAAGAACATAAGATATGCCATAATAAGCAGACCAAAGGTCCATTAATCCAAATATCCTGTTTCCAACAGTGGCCAATCCGATTCACGCGTATCTGTCAGGTTCCCAGAAAGTAGACAGATTCCATGTTTCTTATTCTAGGGGTAAGCAGTGCGTTTCCCCAGTCAACTTTAATAATAGTTTATGGACTTTTCCTCCAGGAACTTGTCCAAACCTTCTTTAAACCCAGCTACACTAACAGCTTTTACTACATCTTCCTAGAACTAATTTTTATGTTTATTTATTTGTCGAGTGAAAAAATATTTTCTCCAGTGAGTCTTAAATGTGCTACTTTGTAGCGTCATTGTGTCCTGTAGTTTTTCTACTTTCTGAAGGAATAAACAACCTGTCTACGTTTACCTGTTTCACTCCACTCATTTGTTTTTAGACCCCTCTCAGCCATCTCTTTTCCAAGCTGAAGAGCCCTAGCCTTCTAAGCCTTGCCTCGTAGGTGTATCCTTACATCCCTTTTATCATTTTGGTTACTTTTCTCTGTATTGTTTCTAATTCCGCTATATCCCTTTTTAGATATGATGACCAGAACTGCACACAATATTCAAGGTACGATTGCACCATGGAGTAATACAGAAGCATTATAATATCCTTTGTTTTATTGTCCATTCCTTTTATTATGATTCCTAGCAGTCTCATCAGCATAAAGATGGTATTGAAAGCCATGGGAAAAGATGAGTGCACCAAGGTACTGGGGATAGAGAGAGTAAAGTAGTGGACCCAAGACAGATTCTTGGAGTACACCCTGAGAGCGGGATATCAGCAGAGGAGGGCTGACCAGAACAAACACTGAAAGAGCGATGGGAGAGATAAGAGGAGAACCCGATAGTACCAAGCCCTTAAAATCAAGCGAGGACAGGGTATCAAGGAGAAGGTTGTGGTCAACAGTGTCAAAAGCAGCAGAGAGGTCAAGAAGGATGAGGACTGAGTAAAGGCCCTTGGATTTTGCTAGGAACAAGTATTCACTGGAGACTTTGGTAAGATCCATTTCAGTAGAATGTAAAGAACGAAAGCCAGATTGTAAAGGATCCAGGAGGGCTTGAGAGGAGAGAAAGTCAAGGCAACGGCAGTGAAGCGCACGTTCAAGTAGTTTAGAAACATAGGAGAGGAGAGAGATGGGTCGACAGTTCGAAGGACAGATAGGATGAAGTGAGGGTTTCTTGAGGAGAGGTGTTACTACAGCATGCTTGAAGGCTGCAGGGAAAGTTGCAGTGGAGAGTAATAGGTTGGGAATATGAGAGATGGAAGGGACAACAGTGGAAGAGATGAGGCTAAGAAGATGAGTAGGAATAGGATCAGAGGAGCAGGTAGTGAATTTGGAGGAGGAAAAAAGGTGTGCGGTTTCTTCCTTAGAGATCATAGAAAAGAAAGAAAGGGTAGCGGAGGTAGAGGGGGAAAGTTGGGAGTGAAGGAGGGGAAGTAGCTGACTTTGTGGGGAATTGGAGGGTGATCTTGTGGATTTTATCATGGAACTAGTCAGCCAGGGTTTGGGCAGAAAGGGAGAGAGAGGTCGGAGGCGGAGGCACCTTGAGGAGAGAGTTGAGAGTAGTAAAGAAATGGCGAGGGTCAGAGACAAGAGAGTTAGTCTGATGGACATAATAGTCTTGTTTGGCGAGTGCAGTGCCTGACTGGAAAGAGACAAGCATGAATTTGAAGTGTAGTAAGTCCGCAAGGGAGCGAGATTTGAGCCAAGCACGCTCTGCTGAATTGGGTACAGGAATGTAGATAGTGAGCAGTGGAAGAAAGCCATGACTGGGGTATAGTACCATCTTTATGCTGATGACTCTCAGATTTACCTCTCCTATACCTGAAATCTCCCCGGCAATCCAGACCTGGACATCAGCCTGCCTTTCTGACATTGCTGTTTGGATGTCTCACCGCCGCTTCAAATTGAACATGGCCAAATCTGAGCTGCTTATTTTTACCCCTAAACCCTCCTCTCTCCTTCCTCCTTTCTCAGTCTCTGTGGATAACTCTCTACTCCTCCCTGTTTCCTCGCTCGCAACCTTGGAGTCGTCTTTGACTCCTCTCTCTTTTTCTCCAACACATCCATCTGATAGCTAAGACCTACCGTTTCTTTCTCTATAACATCAACAAAATCCGTCCATTCCTTTCTGAACACACTACTAAGACATTTACCCACTCTTTAATCACCTCCCGTCTTAGCTATTGCAACCTACTCCTTGCTGATCTCCTGCTGAATCATCTCTCTCCCTTTCAATCTGTTCAACACTCTGCTGCATGGCTAATCTTCCGCCAGTCTCATCATGCTCATATTACTGCTCTTCAAGTCACTTCATTGACTCCCTATCCGTTTCTGCATCCACTTCAAACTTCTCCTGGTGACCTATAAGTGCATTCACTCTGCAGCTCTTCACTACCTTTCCTCTCTTATACCTCTCTACACCCTCCCGGAAGCTCCACTGTTCTGGCAAATTGCTTCTATCTGTGCCCTTCTCTTTTATTGCTAACTCCAGACTGTGCTCCTTTCACGTTGCTGTTCCTTATGCCTGGATCAATCTACCTGAGTCTGTATGTTAGGCGCCTTCTCTGGCCCTTTTCAAATCCAGGCTGAAAACTCACCTCTTCGCTGCTGCTTTCGGATCTTGACTCGCCTGATCTTCATGTTTCCTTACCATTCCCCCTAGATATATCCCTGTCTACACCTACTGTGTTGAGTGTCTTGATTAGACTGAAAGCTCTGATGAGCAGGGACTGTCTCTACATATCTGTGCAGCGCTGCGTATGTCTTGTATACAAATGCTCAGTAGTACTGGTAGTAGTAGTAGTAGTAATTTTGGCAGCTGCTGCATACTGAGCAGAGGGTTTCAATGTATTATCCACAAAGATGCCTAGATCCTTTTCCTGGGTGGTGATCTTGAATGTGAATCCTTGCTTCGCTTAACTGTAGTTTGTATTTTTCTTCCCTAAATGCATAACTTTGCTTTTGTCCACATTAAATTTCATCTGCTGTTTGGATACCCAGTCTTCCAATTTCTCAAGGTCCTCTTGCAATTTTTCAGAATCCTTTTGTGATTTAACAACTTTGAATAATTTTTTGTCATCTGCACATTTGATCACCTCACTCATTTCCATTTCCTGGTCATTTATGAATAGGTTTAAAAGCAGCGGTCCTAGCATAGATTTCTGGTGTACTCCACTATTCATATTTCACCTTTGAGAAAACCGGTCATTTAGCTCTACTCTATGTTTTCTATCTTTTATCCAGTTCCCAGTCGACAATAGTATACTGCCTCTTAGTCCAGGACATTTTAATTGCTTCAAGAGTCTCTCATATGGCATCTTGTCAAAGGCTTTCTGAAAATCCGGATACACTATATCAAGTGTCTCACCTTTATTTACCTGTTTATTCACACCTTCAGAAAAATATAGCAGATTAGTGAGACAAAACTTTGCTTGGCTAAATCCATGTTAGCTTTGTCTCTTTAAACGATGACTGTCTATATGTTTAGCAATTTTGTTCTTTACAGTGCCCGTTACTGACATCAGATTCTCCAGTCTATAGTTTCCCAGATCACCTCTGGAACCCTTTTAAAAAATTGGTGTTGCCTTGGCCACTCTCTAAACTTCAGGTTAGGAGTACACATTAGGAGTCTCACCACACAGGAAAAGGATCTAGGTGTCATTGTGCATAATATGTTGAAATCCTCTGCTTAGTATGCAGTGACGACCAAGAAAGATTAAATGCCAGAAATTATAAAGAAAGGATGGGTGACTAAAACAAAGGATATCATAATGCCTCTGTTTCACTCCATGGTGCAACTGCCCATTGAGTATTGTGTGCAGTTCTGGTCTCCACATCTTAAATATATATAGTGGAATCAGAAAAGGTTCAGTGGAAGTTGACCAAAATGATAAAGGGGATAGAAGGAAAGGTTTAAAAGGTTAGGGCCCCTCAGCTTAGAGAAGACTGCTAAGGGGAGATATGATAGAAGTCTATAAAATTATGAGCGAGTTAACCAATTAAACATGAATCAGTTGTTTATGCCTTCAAAAAGTATAAAGACTAGGGGACAAAGTAGTATGTATAAAGCTAGTCTGAAAAATATTTTTCACTCAACGCGTAAATAAGCTCTGAAATTAGTTGCCAGAGGATGTAGTAAAAGCTGTTAGTGTAACTGGGTTTAAAAATAGTTTGGACAAGTTCTTGGAGGAAAAAGTCCATAGACCATTATTAAAGTGGACTGGGAGAAATCCATTGCTAATCCCTAGGATATGCAGCATGAAATCTGTCTATCTTTTTTAGATCGTTCCAAGTACTTGTGACCTGGATTGGCCACTGTTGGAAATAGGATACTGTGCTTCATGGACCATTGGTCTGACCCAGTATGGGAAATCTAAAAGAACCAAGATTTCAGTGACTGTTGGAAAGACGGGGAGATGGGTTCAGGGGAATCTCGAGTCTAACCAGAGGGCTCTTCAATTTTTAAGCACCATTATGAGAAGGGCAGTGCAATATTTTTGACAGCTTGGGAAAAGATCTACAACTCTAGAGATCTTATGTTTTCTATGCAAACGGGCTCCCAAAACTGTTGTTGTGCACTCATTTTCACATTTCTTTGCATTAATGAGCAGCTTTGCATGTTTTTGCATCACAACAGCTCATTAATGCAAAATTTCTATATACTTTCATATGAATTGTACTTCATGTGAAAGTTTACTGCTGCAGTTTACTTCTCTGGGAACAAGCAGGAAGTCAGTCCTCATATATGGGTGACGTCAGCGCCGACGGAGCCCACATCGAAACATCTCCCCAGCCTTCAAAGAAAGCCTTTGGGAGATGCACCACACATGTGTGGTCCCTTCCTTACCTAAGAGTACCAGCTTGCCTCAGTCTCCTTTTTTCCACAGAGTTTACTGACATCTGTTCCGTTTCCCCGGAAAGAAGTGTTTCTTTTTTGCCTTAAAATGATTCCTTACGATATGTGTACCGGTTCCTCTTCCCGCCCCCCAAGCCAGCTCACCTCGGTGTCACTTCTTGGGTTTGTTTTCTTGATTTTTTTTCTTGAGGTGTTTCTCAACCGGCGCTTCCTGTCCTTTTTGGCCAGTAGACCTCAGACCCTCATCTGGGTTGCAATACCTGGTTTTCCGAATGGCCTCCAGCAGCTTCAAAAGATGTGTTCGGTGCAGCAAGATGATGTCACGCACCAACCCACATGACTGCTGCCTCCATTGCCTCAGGCCGGACCATGACAACTTGTGCTGCAACCTTTGCAAGTCCATGTCTGCAAAGGCCAGCAACAGCCTTCAGTTGCAGCAGGAGAAGTTGTTTCATAGATCTCATTTTGCGCCGGAGTCCCCGGCGATACCACGCTCTAGGGCCCTCTCCGGTACCTCTATGCCTTGCGATGCCAGGGCTGCCTAGGAGATGGAATGTAAGAAGAGCTCAAAAACCGCCTCAGAGAACAGGTCTGGAAAAATGAGTAAATCCCACAGCAGTCCCCACAGTCCCCGACATGAGTTCGAGGGGTCAGAGCGGGAGCAGCCTCACAAGCTGCCCTAGAAGGAGTTATCTGTGTTGGGCGACTGAGGCCATCCTGGTCGAGGACTCCCCCTAAACAGAACAGACACCAAGCTCAAAGCCATAGATGTGTAAGGGCCGACTAATCTGTTTGCTGTAATATCAGCATAAGGGTTAATGGAGAAACTGAAATAAATAAATGAATAAACTGTGAATAAGTTCAGCACAGTTGTCTTTGACCTTAAAGGACAGATATTCAGACACTGGAGAACAAACTGCACTGAAGAAAGGAGGCAGCAATGTGCAGAGCGAGGCGATCATAACTGAAATGTAACACACCAAGAGCAGGATATGTGTTAATTAAAAAGAAATATATTGAAGAAAGAGCTGAGACATGAAGTCTGGAAATAAATTACAAAATGATGAGAAAGGGAAAATAGAGATAAGAATGTATGTGTGTTCACATGAGTACATGCTGGAAAGCCTATAAAGGAAGTAGGAGAAGAACTATAGGAGAGAGTTAGTGGGAATAGATCACGAAGGTGGGCTGTACCGACCTCTCTCTGATTAGGTAAGCTTATGCTATCTGCTTTCTAGGTGCAATTAGATATTATACTCAAGCTTCTATAATAAAGATTTCTTGTTTAAGCACTGCAGTTATTGTTTGGTTATTAGCGTGTGTATGTGTGCCTGAGGAGGAGGAGAGGGTATAGTAAGGGAAGGCTATCCTGGATAATTCCCCAACACTTCAGAGTCATTAGGTGAGTACCAAACATGAGCCGAAGGTAACTACTAATAGGTGCCCACTTCGAAGACTGCAGAGCCATCTGGCATGAAGACCAGGATGGCAGCCTTGGAGTGCAGTATCACTGTCTTCCTGGCCCAGCAGCAGGCGTTGATGTCCGGTTCCTCCAGTTCATCTGCCCCGACGACCGAACCCTCAATCTCGAGAGCTTCCCTAGTCGTCAAGTTCATCCTCGAGCGCCCCCAGCCTCGAGAGGGCCTTTGGCATCGGATGAGGTCGAGGTCCCGGTCCCGTTCCTCAGGATACCAGTATTCTCTGGCATGTCCATGTGGCTCGGATCTCTGATCCTGCATAGATTGCGGGCCTTTGGGCTCTGGGCCTGACCATGGGAGCCGCAGAGCCTTGGATTCTTCCTCTGACTTCGAGTCAGACTGGGAGACCGACGATAAAGAGACCCTGGACAGCCAGCGACACCGAGATGTGCCCTCGGACCTGTCTCTCTTAGTGTCCTGGCACCATTCCCCGCCTGAGGACTTTGCCTTCCTCGACTTTGTGCAGGATATGGTAAAGGCACTCACGTTCGAGACCGAGGTGGAGGAGGGACCCCTACACGGAGGAACTTGAGATCCTCCAGTACAAGGCCCCTCCGAAGGAGGCCCTCATGGTGCCCATCCCGTCGATCCTCGAGCGCCTCCTCCTCCATATGTGGAAAACACCGGCATCAGTGCCCATTGTGAGCAGATTTCTCAACTCCATGTACCAAGTCCTCCGAAGCCTGGGTTCCAAAAAACCCAACTCCCTCACAATCCTATGGTCATTGAGTTGGCCATTTGTTGACTTAAGAGCCAAAAGACTCATTTCTTGGTGTTCCATGATAGGGAGGCCCAGACCTTGGACGCCTTGAGCCGAAAATGCTACTAGGGCTCGATACTGGTCTGCTGAGTCCAATCCTTCCAGTTGTACATCGGTATGCACCCCAAGGAACTGGCGAGGGAGTTTGCCAGTTTCTCTTCAGGCCTCGATTGGAACCTCTTCAGCAGTTTAAGACACTGGCCTCTGCAGTCAATGAGTGCTTGATGTTCTTTTCTCGAGCAGCGTACAATGGCTTCGAATCCTCAGCCAGAGTGGCTGCCACGGGCATCGGGGCCCCGACACGAGGCATGGATGCAGATGTCAGACCTCGAGCAATAGGTCCAGGACAAACTCATTGATGTCACTTGTACTGGAGAGAAGCTCTTCAGAAAACCCATGTCAGAGAAGGCTGCTGAGATAGAGACTGAGTTCCTGATCAGAACTAGACTCTCAAAAAAGACCTTGGTACACCCCCGTAAGAAGACCCTGGGGATGAAGCCTCTCTTCCCGAGAAGAAGGAGGTGTTGGTAATGTCCCACAGTACCAGGCCTTCTCTGCCCCACAGCAGGGACAACAGTCCAAGGGGCAAGGGCATGATCCCCGCAAGGCTAAGACCCCCTAGACCCAAGCACCAGCTTGGAGGGAGTTTTTGACTCCTTGGGTATAGCCTTCTCTCCCCCAGAAGGCCCTCTGCAGCCCACAGTGGGGCATCTGGTCCTGTTTGCCCACAGATGGTTTTCCATCATCATCGATTCCTGGGTGCTGCAAGTAGTCAAGGAGGGATACCTTTTCCACCTGCAACAGACGCCACCCTTATTCTTCCCAGGCAAACCCGTAAGGCCTCTCCTTCACCAGGCTCTGCTCCTCACCAAGCTCGCAAGGTGGTGGAGCCAGTGCCCAAACATCTCTGGGGCAAAGGCTTCTACTCAAGATATTTCCTCGTTCCCAAGAAAACAGGGGCTTCAGGCCCATCCTGGACCTACAGGACTTGAACAGATTTCTGGTGTGGGAGAACTTCATGATGCTGTCCCTTGGAACACTGCAGCCTTATCTCCAGCAGGGAGACTGTCTATGCTCCTTAGACCTGTAGGATTCTTACATACACATTCTGATCAGTCCCAACCACCAACAATACCTCCAGTTCCTGGTAGGAGGAGGTCACTACCAGTATATAGGGTGCTGCCCTTCGGGCTAGCGTCATTGCTGAGTGCCTTCACCAAGTGCCTAGCGGTGGTTACACCCCACCTTCATCTCCAAGGGACCTTTTGTCTTAACCTACCTGGACTGGCTCATAAGTGGAGGCACAGCTGCAGAGGTGCACCAGGGCACCGAGTGAGCCATTCATGTTCTGAAGCATCCGGGGTTCGTCCTCAAGTACCCCAAGTCCCACCTCTCTCCGGCGCAATGCCTGGAGTTAATAAGGGCTCAGCTGTGCACTGTCCAGGCCAAGGCCTTCCTCCCTATGGATAGGTCAGAACGCTTCAGGGTGCTAGCCGCAGAGGTGCAACATTGCCGGTCGGTGTCCTCTCGCCTTCTCTGCCTGCTGGGCCACATGGCCTCCACGGTCCATGTAACCCCATATGCTCGCCTGCATATGAAGGCGGTTCAGTGGTGCCTCCATTCCCAGTGGAAAGCCACGGGCAGGCTTTGAGACAGTATAAAAGTGACCCGCCAACTGGCGGACTCCCTCGACTGGTGACAGATCCCTCGCCACCTTCAGGCCGGGATGCCCTTCTAGGCACCCACCCCCCAGAGGGTCCTTACTACGGACACCTTCCTGTGAGGATGGGGAGCTCATTGCGAGGACCTCCACACCCAAGGCAGTTGGTCCCAGACCACGTGGAACTCTGGGCGATATTTCTGGCCCTCAAAGTCTTTCGCCAGTGGTTGCAGCACCAATCGGTGCTGGTCCAGATGATCAACGAAGTTGCAGTGTTCTTTGTCAACAAACAAGGAGGCACAGGGTCATACTCCCTTTGCCAGGAGGTGGCCTCCTGGCTTTTCTGATTGAGGCGACCCCTAGCAGTACTGTTCTCCAGCCCGGACAACACATAGTTGCCCCGCTTCTGCTCCTTCCAGCTGCACCTGTCCTGGGTGGCAGCAGATTCATTCCTCATCCCATGGATGGAAGGCTTCCTTTACTCTTTCCACAGACACCGCTAATTGCCAAGACCCTCTTCAAGGTCCAGCACGACAGGGCATCACTGATTCTGGTAGCCCCCTGGTGGCCCAGACAACCTTGGTTCCCGCTGCTTCTTTGTCTGTCGGCGGCAGCACCGATTCTCCTGGACTGCGCCCCAGGACTACTCTCACAGGAGGATGGCTCTCTCCTGCACCCCAACCTGGGGTCCCTGTCGCTCATGACTTGACTGCTGAAAGGGTAGCTCTAGCTCCCATCAATCTCCCACATGACGTGGAGGAGGTCCTTCTGGCTTCCACGAGAAGGGTGTACGCTTTCAAGTGGCATCGATTTTCCATGTGGTGTGCTGAAAGGCATGCGAACCCGTTCCCCTGCTCGGTGCAGTTGGTGCTCTAGTACCTACTCCACCTGTCTCAGGTGGGACTGAAGTCAAATTCAGTCAGAGTGCATCTGAGCATTATTGCGTCGCGTCACACCACCACTCTGTTGAGGGCAAGCCCTTCTTGGCTCAGCCCCTTATCTCTCATTTTCTGCGGGGTCTTATGTTGTCCAAGCCCCCCTGTCCGCCCATCAATGGCAGAGTGGGACCTCAATGTGGTGCTCTTACAGCTCACTAAACCACCATTTGAGCCCCTGGCTACCTGCCACCTACAGTACCTCTCCTGGAAGTTTGTTTTCCTCGTGGCACTCATGTTGGCTCGCAGGCTCAGCGATCTCCAGGCTCTGATCGGAGAACTGCCCTACACGAGGTTCTACAAGAACAGGGTGGTGCTCCGCCACACCCCAAGTTTCTGCCAAAGGTGGTGTCCCCCTTCTGCCTCATTCAGGAGGTGGTACTCTCTACCTTCTTCCTGAAGCCTCACGCTGGCAAGGTGGAGTCTGTTTTCCATACTCTGGACTGTAAGAGTGCCCTGTCCTATCTGCAATGGGCTCAGGGCCACCGCAAAGTGCCTCAGCTTTTTGTCTCCTATGACCCCAGTCAACTGGGGCTTCTACTGACCATGCAAACTCTGTCCACTTGGGTGGCAGACTGCATTGCCCTGGCCTATGAGCAGGCTGTGATCTCAGTAGGCCACCAGGTCACGGTGCACCGTGTCAGGGCCATGGCTACCTCTTTGACAAATCTGTCTTCTGTATCTGCCAGGCTGCCACTGGTACATACCTTCACAGCTCACTACTGCCTGGAGCGGGAGTCCCGACGGGATAGCATCTTCGGTCAAGCCGTGTTTCGTAATCTCTTTGTGGTGTAGGCAACTCCTGCCCTCTGACCCTTCTATGTTCAGGCTACTGGAGTGCTGGTTTATCAGCTGACACTTGGTTCTTGCGAGAGCCTCTCAATTGGGACTCAACTGCTGCAGCTCACGGCTCACCTTCTCTGGTCACCCGTGTTGTTTTGTACAGATTCTCTGTAGCCTGTAGCTAGGGAGTTCCATATCTGAGGACTGACTTCCTGCTTGGTCCCAGAGAAAGCGTAGTTACTCACCTGTAATAGTTGTTCTTCAGGGACAGCAAGAATTAGTCCTCACAACCCTTCTCCCCTTGGAGTTGCTTCTTTACTGTATTTTATTTTTGCCATCTTACCTATGTCATTAGACTGAGGCAAGATGGTATCCTTAGGCGGGAAGGGGACCACGCATGCGTGGTGCATCTCCTAAAGATTTTCTTGGAAAGTTGGGGAGATGCTTCCGCACGGGGCTTCGTCTGCGCCATCGTCACCCATATGTGAGGACTGATTCCTGCTGTCCCCGGAGAACACCTATTACAGGTGAGTAACTACGCTTTTTGTGAAGTGACTTTCAACGTGCGCTTTTTGTAAGAAAAAAAATAGTAGAGAACACCTCATTTTGGTATTTCAGTAGGTTTCCAGCATTTGTGCTGTTTTTATGCCATTTTGCATTGCAGTACATAGGATCCTAAATCTTGGAGGTTTCAGTGTCCTGTTTTATTTGCACAGTGTTTCTATGATGTCGTTTGACCTATTATTTGCAATAATATTTAAATTGGTTCCTTAAAACTATTCTACATTTTAATGCCAGCTCAGAGAAACATGGGTAAGTGAAAGAATTGGTTTGATTACTTTGACAGATTTGATAGATGACTTTGCCTCACTTAAGCATGATGGAAGTATGAGGCTCTTCTATTTAAAAATATTCAGTTTTGCATTTTCTTCACTTAAGAACCCTTTATTGCGAGCTTTGTAAAGAACATGTGTCTCATTACCATGCTAATTAAACAAGGGTGAGGTAGGTATTTTAGGAAATCCTATCTAGGCTGTATTTTACCTTTTGTAGTTTCTTATTGTGTAAGATAATGCTGCAACCACTGATATTTTTTTCTGTGCCGATTCTAAAGTTGTACTGATTGGTTATTTTGGAAATTCTTTAAGTTGCTTCTTTGTGTGCAGCCATGCTAACAATAAAGTAAAATGAAAAGTGATCTGACAGTAGATTCATTTGACCCATTGAAATTGCTAAGATCACGGAATTGTATTAGATCTCCTTATATCAATAAGAATGAATATTAGTTTTCCATATCTGAAGTAACTTTCAAGCAAAGCGCATAGATGTAGTGTTAGCAGGTACAAAGAAAAATAGCTGTAATGTTATAAAATGCAAAGCTTTATTGAATACTTCATAACAAATATTACACAGGTACACTACCAAAACACTGCCTCCAGTTTTGCAACTGATTCCTATAGATTTTGGGGTGCTGAATCCAGGAAAAATAGCCAAAATGTTCCATCACGTCACATTTTCTTGCAAAATTAGATTTCTTACCCATATAAGGAATGTTCACATAATTTCTTTTTAGCCGACTGCAGTTTATTTTCTTGGCCCAAAATAGAGGTTGTAATGGTTAACTAACTAGAAACACTCCCTCGTGATATTTTAGAGTGATTTGTATTCATTTTATACATTAACAGGACAATTAGGAGGCGGGGGGCTAAATCCAGTACTCGCGCTGGCGCATGTTCTTTCCTGTTCGCCTCGCCTCGTTCGCTCAAACATGGTGGTTGCGACATGAACGTTCCTGTCAAATTTCAGTTTCTTGCAAGTTCATTATTACCTTTTGTTTGCTCAGTCGTAATCCAGCTTTATTCCGAAGTGGTTCACTACAGTTGTAGTTTGCAGTGCTGTGTATTTGTGATGGCTCACAGAGCCAGAGGTTGCGTCAACTCTCCGGACAGTTTTTGTTTTATTTGTGGGGAATATACCGTGAAAAAGCGGCAGAGGAACATTTCTGCATTTATTAAAAAAGTATATTTCGCCTATTTCGGTTTGAAGTTAGGCGATCAAGACAAACTGTGGGCTCCTCACAAAGTGTGCAAGACATGTGAGGAAGATCTACGCTTATGGATGAAAGGTAAAAAACAAGCATTTTGTTTCGGAATACCTATGATGTGGCGTGAACAAAGAGACCACAGCAGTGACTGCTATTTTTGCTCTTGCATTGTGAAGGGATACAACTTAAAAAATAAGAACGTAATAAGTTACCCCAACCTTCCCTCAGCAATTAGGCCTATGCCTCATAGCAACGAAGTACCTGTGCCTGAACCACCAAAATCTTTGGATCATATTTGTGTGGACGGATCTGATCATGATGAGACTCATCAGATGGCTGTTCACGATGAGTCCAGTACTTAAGAGAAAGAAACTTAACCATATCCAAAACCTGAACATTTCTATCAAGCTAAATTGAATAATTTAGTCCGGGATTTAGGACTCACAAAAGATTCTGCACAACTGATAGGTTATCGGCTTAAACAGAAAATTCTATTTTCTCCAGGAACAAATTTTTATTGGTACCGCAAACGCAAGACACATTTTTTGAAGTATTTCAGCAAAGAGGAAGATTTGGTATTTTGCAACGATATATACGGAGTGATGGAAAAGTTTAAACTCAAGTATGATCCTGCTGAATGGCGGCTGTTCATTGATTCGTCAAAAGACAGCATAAAAGGTGTTCTTCTTCATAATGGCAACACATTCGCTTCAGTTCCTATTGCTCACTCTGTTATTCTCCAAGAAAAATACGAGAATTTGGCCCTGATTCTTCAGAAGATTCGTTATGATGAGCATAAGTGGATGATTTGTGGAGACTTTAAAATTCTATCCATGCTATTAGGGCAGCAATCCGGTTTCACCAAATATCCCTGCTTCCTTTGCTTGTGGGATAGCCGGGCCTGCGACCTACACTGGGGGAAAAAAGACTGGCCAATTCGGGAGTATTTGAGACCCGGTGAGAAAAATGTTCTTCATGAGAGCTTGGTACCTCGTGATAAACTTCTATTCTCCAGGACCAAGCAGGAAGTCAGTCCTCACATATGGGTGACGTCGGCGCCGACGGAGCCCCCACGGAGCAATTTTCCCCAGCTTTCACAGAAAGCCTTTGTGAATTGCAGCGCGCATGCGCGGTCGCCTTCCCGCCCAAGGGTGCCATCTTAGCCAGTCTTCTTTTTTCCGCGGAGCCCTACAGACGTACCCGTCGTGTCCCCGCTAAAAAAGTTGATTTTCGTGAGTTTTACTCGTTTTTCAATTCGGTTCGACGCCGGTCGTTTTCCTGCCCGGACTCGCGACGCCGTTGCGAGTCCTTCCCTTATTTTTCGGTTTTTCTGATTTTTGGTCAGTTTCGTTTTCGGTTTTTCACTGGCAGCCCGGTCCTTTGACCTTGTAGGGGCCCTTTTTCCCCCAATGGCTGCCAGTGGTTTCAAGCGGTGTGGTCAGTGTGACAGAAATATGTCACTCACTGACACACACGATAATTGCCTCCGCTGCCTGGGCCCGGATCATGAAGAAATGATCTGTGGAGCCTGTGGCAAAATGTCCTCCAAAGCGTTGAGGAGTCGGCGGCATCAGCGGGATAGAATCTTCGCTGACCCCAGCCGTACCCGGACCTCGTCGGAGGCCTCGGCATCCAGAGGCTCCAGCTCTGAACATCGCCGAAGCTCCTCCGACAGAGGTTCTCCCTCCGGAGACCATCGACGGAAGACAAAACCCGCGAGGGCGGCGTCGGTGGACGCTCCTGGCTCCGCGAGGGCCAGGTCGCATAGCCCCGACAGCCGTCCCGGGTCTTTGGAGAAGGAACACCTCCCGAAGCGACCTCGCCTGGAGTCGGAGTTGCCTGCTCGGGTAAGTCCTGTGGTCCTCGGAGTCGGTCTGGGAGTCTGAAGAGGAGGAGTCACCTGATTCCTTTCGGACTCGGTGTGTCCCCTCGGACTCACCTGAGTCCGAACCTCGGAAACAGTCCCCTCCGGAGGATGCCCGGTTCTCGGACTTCGTCCGGGATATGGCCAAGGCTTTGGCCTTCCCGGCGGATCCCGAGGAGGAGCCTCGAGCCGAAGAGCTCGACGCCCTTCAGTACGACTCTCCCGCCCGGGAGCACTTTACTGTACCGGTGCCTCCCATGCTGGAACGACTACTCTTCCGCATGTGGGAGAGTCCGGCCTCGTCGCCGGTATTGAGCAAGCGGGTCGATTCCATCTATCGAGTCCGCAAGAGTCCTGGCTTCCAAAAAGCACAGCTACCACACCATTCCATGGTAGTGGAATCGGCCATGCATAGGCTTAAGAGCCAGAAAATGCACTCCTCGGTGCCCCCTGGCAGGGAGGCCCGTAACCTGGATGGCCTGGGTAAGAAGTGTTTCCAGGGCTCTATACTGGCTTGTCGTGTCCAGACCTACCAGCTATACATGGGCATGTATCTCCGAGACCTGGCTAAAGAGCTAGCCGGATTCTCTGCTGGACTGTCCGAGGAACCTTTGCGGAGGTTCCTAGCCTTAACAACTGGTATTCGGGAATGCTCCAAATTCATGTCCCGAGCAGCCTATGATGGCTTTGAAGCATCGGCTCGTGTGGCCGCAGCCGGCATCGGTGCCCGCCGACAGGCTTGGCTTCAGTCGTCTGACCTTGAGCCTTGGGTGCAGGACAAGTTGGTCGATGTCCCCTGCAGAGGTGAGAACCTCTTTGGCAAGCCCATGGCTGAAAAGGCTGCACAAATCGAGACGGAGACTCTCACCAGGACCAGGCTTTCTAGGAAGACCTCCGCCCCTTCCCAGAAAAAGAAGGGCTCGGGAAAGAAGTCCTTTTACCCGAGAAAGGCGGCTGCCTATAAACACTACCCCCAATATCAGGCCCCTCCAGCTCCCCAACAGGGTCAGCAGGCCAAGGGACGGGGTAACGGGTCCCGTAGGCAGCAAGCCCCCAAGCCTGCACCACCAGCCCCTGCTCAGCAGGGTGGGGGTTTTTGACTTCCTCAGCATAGCCTCTCCCCCTCAGCTGGTTCCTCCCAGCACCGGAGGCCGGCTGGTTCACTTCGCCCACAGGTGGTCCAACATCACTTCAGATGCCTGGGTGCTTCAAGTCGTGCGAGAAGGATATCTTCTCCACTTCCATCAGGTCCCTCCCTCTTATTTTCCGGGGAGAACCTCCGTGACTCCCTCTGCACAGGGACTTACTCCTTCAGGAGTTAGCAAGTCTTCTTCAGGACCAGGCTGTGGAACCGGTGCCCCACCACCTGAGAGGTCAAGGCTTTTATTCCAGGTATTTCCTAATACCAAAAAGAACAGGAGGCCTCAGACCCATCCTGGACTTGCGCAACCTCAACAAGTTCCTTGTGCGGGAAAAGTTCAAGATGCTTACCCTTGGAATCCTTCTGCCCTACCTCCAGCAGGGAGATTGGCTATGCTCCTTGGATCTAAAGGATGCCTACACGCACATCCTCATCCACCCAAGCCACCGCCAATACCTAAGGTTTGTCGTGGCCGGAAATCACTACCAGTACAGAGTACTGCCCTTTGGCCTGTCCTCCGCACCGCGAGTCTTCACAAAATGTCTCGCGGTGGTGGCGGCCTATCTCAGGCTTCACGGCCTCTATGTCTTTCCGTACCTCGACGACTGGCTCATCAGAGCATCGTCCCCTCCGGCAGTCACCAATGCCACACACCGCACGGTGACTCTTCTGCAGTACTTGGGCTTTGTCATAAACTTCGCAAAGTCCACTTTGCTCCCCTCACAGGATCTCGAGTTCATCGGCGCAAGACTGCACACTCCTCAGGCTCGAGCTTTCCTGCCTCTCGACAGGGCTCAACGGCTCATGGACCTAGCCGGCCGTTTTCGCAGCCAGTCCCTGGTCTCCGCCAGGCGCTTCCTGAGACTACTCGGCCATATGGCTTCCACCGTCCACGTGACCACCAATGCTCGCCTGAATATGCGGCCGGCTCAATGGTGCCTTCGCAAGCAGTGGCAACAAGCCACCGGCGGGCTAGCCGACTTAGTGCGCCTCTCCAGACCGCTGGCCTCTTCCCTACAGTGGTGGCTTCATCGGCCGAACCTGGTGCTCGGAATGCCTTTTCAGTCGCCTCAGCCGACTCAAGTGCTGACGACCGATGCTTCCCTCCAGGGCTGGGGAGCTCATTGCCAGGGGGCATGTACTCAAGGTCTCTGGACCGCGTGGGAATCTGCTCAACAGATCAACTTCCTGGAGCTCAGAGCTATTCGCCTGGCGCTCAAGGCTTTCTCCCACCTGACTTCTCACCAGTCCGTCCTTGTCCAGACGGACAATCAAGTTGCCATGTTCTACGTGAACAAGCAGGGCGGCACGGGCTCCTTCCTTCTCTGCCGAGAAGCTCAAAAGCTCTGCTCTTGGGCCGTCAGTCACGGCATTCTTCTCAAAGCAGTTTATCTCCCAGGCCAGGAGAATTGCCTGGCGGACAAACTCAGCAGGATACTCCAGCCGCACGAGTGGCGTCTGGATCCCTTGGTAGTCCAGAAACTCTTTCTGAAGTGGGGCCTCCCCACGATGGATCTCTTTGCCAGTCCTCTCAACCGGCAACTTCCTCGCTTCTGCTCGCGTCAGCCACATCCCCTTCGGGTAGAGGTAGACGCATTTCTGCTCTCATGGTCGGAAAACCTTCTCTATGCTTTTCCTCCCATCCCGCTAGTCTCCCGAACTCTGTTCAAGGTTCTCCGGGACAAAGCGTCCATGATCCTGGTGGCTCCTCGCTGGCCCAGACAGCCTTGGTTTCCACTCCTGTTGCAATTAGCGGTAGAGGATCCGTTCCCTCTGGGGTTTCAACCGGATCTCCTAACACAGGATCAGGGGTCTCTGCTACACCCCAACCTCAGATCGCTCAATCTAATGGCCTGGCGGCTGAAAGGGTAGTCCTTGCTCCCCTTCTCCTGCCGGCAGAGGTGGAAGAGGTCGTCCTAGCTTCTCGGCGACCTTCTACCCGTAAATGCTACGCCCTTAAATGGCGTCGCTTTTCCGTTTGGTGTGTACAGCAGTCTCAGGATCCCTTCTCCTGCTCGGTGTCGGTGATCTTGCAGTACCTGCTCTACCTCTCTAATCTGGGACTTAAGTCCAACTCGGTCAAAGTCCACCTCAGTGCTCTTTCAGCACACCATGTGCCGGTGGACGGCAGACCTCTTTCCAGCGACCCTCTTGTAGCACGGTTTCTCCGAGGTCTCCTTCTACTAAAACCACCTCTGCGCCCGCCAGCACCTGACTGGGATCTGAATGTGGTTTTACAGCGGATCACCTGTCCGCCTTTTGAACCGATGGCTACCTGTTCTCTGCGTTTTCTTTCGTGGAAAACCTTATTCCTGATAGCCCTCACTTCCGCTAGACGCGTAAGTGAATTGCAGGCCCTCGTGTCTGATCCTCCCTTCACTCGGTTCTACAAAAATAGGGTAGTCCTACGGACTCACCCAAAATTTCTTCCAAAAGTTGTCTCCCCTTTTCACATCAATCAGGAGGTGGTACTTCCAACCTTCTTTCCCAGGCCTCACTCCAGCCGAGCTGAACGAGTCCTGCATACCCTGGACTGTAGAAGGGCATTGAACTTCTACCTTGACCGTACGCGGGAGCACCGTAAAGCTGCTCAGCTTTTTGTGTCTTTTGACCCCAATAAATTGGGGCTCCCGGTCTCCAAGCGTACCCTGTCCATCTGGGTTGCTGACTGTATCGCTTGGGCTTATGGGGCAGCCGGACTCTCCTTAGAAAGTCGAGTCACGGCTCATTGTGTTCGGGCGAAGGCTACGTCAGTGGCTTACCTCCGCTCTGTTCCGCTGGCAGACATCTGCCGGGCCGCTACTTGGTCTTCGAGCCAGACTTTTGCAGTCCATTACTGTCTCGAGAGGGAGTCCCGCAGGGACAGTGCTTTCGGACAGGCAGTCCTCCGAAATCTCTTCGAGGTTTGAGCAACTCCTACCCTCCATCCCGGATGGGGGCTACCGGTGGGTAATAATTCAGCGAAGATTCCTTCCTTCTGTACTGCCGAGCTAGAGGGAGCTCATTTTTGTGCTTAGGGTCTCCGGTAGCCTTAAGCTTGGGAGTCCCATATGTGAGGACTGACTTCCTGCTTGGTCCTGGAGAAAGCGTAGTTACTCACCTGTAACAGGTGTTCTCCAGGAGCAGCAGGAATCAGTCCTCACAACCCTCCCTCCTCCCCGTGGAGTTGCAATCATCTGCTTAAGTTTTTTTGCAAATTTTTATGCTGTCTTTTAGCTATGTCATCAGACTGGCTAAGATGGCACCCTTGGGCGGGAAGGCGACCGCGCATGCGCGCTGCAATTCCCAAAGGCTTTCTGTGAAAGCTGGGGAAAATTGCTCCGCGGGGGCTCCGTCGGCGCCGACGTCACCCATATGTGAGGACTGATTCCTGCTGCTCCTGGAGAACACCTGTTACAGGTGAGTAACTACGCTTTACCACCTCTCCACATTAAGTTGGGTCTCATTAAGCAATTCATCAAGTCCCTTCCAAAAGATGGTGAGTGCTTTCGGTACCTTTGCTCAAAGTTCCCCCGACTTTCTGAAGCAAAGCTAAAGGAAGGAGTGTTTGTTGGCCCTGATATAAGGAAACTCATTTCAGATGGAGCATTCGCTGAAACGATGTCTGAGAAGGAAAAAGAAGCCTGGGATTCCTTCAAGGATGTTGTTCTCAAATTCTTGGGGAACAGGCGGGATGAGAACTATAAGGATATTGTTGCCAGGATGCTCAATGCCTTCAAAGAACAAGGCTGTAACATGAGCCTGAAAGTCCATTTCTTGCACTCCCATGTGAACTACTTTCTCGAAAACTTGGGGGCGTACATTGAAGAACAAGGTGACACCAGGACATCAAGGACGCAGAGAGAAGGTACCAAGGAAGATGGAACACCACTATGATGGCTGATTTCTGCTGGTTGCTGCTGCGGGAAACCCCAGATGAAAAATACGCCAAGTAGCGCACCAAGAGAAGCATTCGGGGGAAGAAGAAACGGGCCCACCAGGAGATTGATTGACCCAAGAATTACTTTAAAATCTAAACTGTGTTGACAAATATCGTGTTTTTACTAAACTTTGAAATAAAAATTTGCTAGTTATTACCACAGTGTCGGATCTCATTTATTAGAATTTTATTTTCACACCATCGGGTGTTTGTCTTCATGTATTGCAATGGTGCGGTTTGCGTTTTCTATTCTTACATACATACCTGTACAACATTTTTTGCACATTTCTTTGCTTTGCTTTGTGTCTAACTTCGCTCTTATATGCTCAATGTTTGTGCACATGTATGTGGCTGTTTTAAGTGCAGACAATTTTGCTACCATCACAGTGTGTTTTGTTGACATTACTCTATTCTTATGTGCTGCCTTGTTACAATTTTCTTTATTCTTATTTGAATAACTACTAAACAATTAGTATAAAGAATTCATCCAAGAAACTTTTATCTCGATCGCACTCAATCTGAAACGTTCACCTCAAACTGCTAACCCAATGTAGCAAAAAATCTGTACGTGATGGAGCAAATTGGTTACCAGATTTGGATTCAGCGCACCAAAAAAACGTAAAAATCAATCGAAACATTAGAGGCATTTTAAAAAAAAATTTTTTTTAGTGTACCTGTGTTATTGGAATAAGTATGCTTATTTGTAGATTCATGTTGTCCTGTAAATGCCTCTTTGAAATGTTAAAAAGTTACTATTGTTGAACAATCGTGATTTCTAAGTGGCTGTCACATGCAGATTCTGTATTTATAGGATACAATGGCAAAGCGCAATACTGTGATTGGCACTCCCTTTTGGATGGCTCCAGAAGTAATTCAAGAAATTGGTTATAACTGTGTAGCCGACATCTGGTCCCTTGGAATAACATCAATAGAAATGGCTGAGGGAAAGCCTCCGTATGCTGATATTCACCCAATGAGGGTAAGAATTGTGCTTTTCTATAAGATTTTCATATTTACAAATTACAGTCAAACTTCGGTTTTCGTATGCCCTAGTTTTTGTACGATTCGGTTTTCGTTGACTTTTTTTGTCAAGATTTTGTCCAAGTTTTCGTACATTGTCTCAGTTTTCGTACAGTTGAAAATGGAGCACCATCTTGTGGCCAGAAGTGGGATTTTCTTTATTTTGATTCTCTTGCTGGTTGACTGTCTTCCATATGCCAACAAGAGTCTTCAATAAAGGTAAAAGTGATGTTAAACGTTCATTTATCCATTTCATTAGTCATTTATATTTATTTCTCATTGTTTTCTGTATGTAAAAATATAGTTATCTATAAAATGTATTTTTTGTTAACATTTTTGGGTGTCTGGAACAGATTAATTGGATTTACATTATTTCTTATGGGAAATATTGCTTCAGTTTTCATACATTCGGTTTTAGTCAGGCTTTTTTGAATGGATTAATCACAAAAACCGAGGTTCCACTGTAGTAGTAAATTAAAAGGCATATTTTGGATAGTACATGGAGATTGCAGTTGAGACGTTGAGATTGAGACATACAGAATTTCATTGATATTTTAGAAGAGGTTCTGTCAAACATGGAGCCTTTTCTAAAATAGTGCAGGATGCACATATCTGCTGCTGTGTGGAACTGGAGAATCCATTTTAGAAATTTAGATGTGATAAAATGTCAGTGGAGGAAATTCAGCAACTTGCATGTGTAAGTGCTGGCACATGCCCATATACCGTATGTGGGCCATTTTGTAGGCCTAACCATACAAATGCTGCCAGTTGAATATGGAGGCCACTTGCTTTATGAAAATTCATTTTGGAGGGGAAAAGAAACAATGGGGGATTAAGGAAGATATAACGCCCCTAATCCCTCCTGTAAAGGACTGCCTAAATGAGCATTTCTAATCAGGATGTGATTGTTTGATCATAAAGATTTGGCGGTTCTTGCTTGGTGATAGCACCTTCATTGCAAGCCTCTACTAAATTTTAATGGTCTGTTCAAGCATTTTCCTGTGCCTGTTTATAGTTTAGCTTGTTATTTATTTATTTACTCTTTCTTTCTTTCTATATTGTCAGTGTGTGTCCTATCTTCTCTCTGTCCTTTACCAGCTCCTGCTCTCTGCTGTACCTTGTCTCCCTTCTTAACACTTACTTTATTACCTACCCACTCACCCCTCTGCCTACCCTCCCCTGGCTTAACATGCTTTCATAGTCTTCCTCTGCTCATTGACACACTTACTCAGGTGCACCTGAACCCACTAGGACTTCTATCCTCCCTCTCCATTTGTATCTCCTCTGATTTGCATTATCTTCTCTTCTCCTTCTACTGTTGCTCCCCGTCACTTTGTATTCTTGATGTTAACTCTCCCTAATTTTTTCCCCTCATTCTGACAATTCTACGGTCCTACTTCTCATTACCCATGCCTTACTGTCCCAGTTCCCCTACTTTATGGTTTGCCCTCGAGCTTCACCATTTTATTCCTTCTCGTCTCTCCAGGCCAGTCCAGGAACAAGAGGGTTGTCAACCTTCTCCAGCAGCTGAGGACTGAATTCTGAAGTTTTGCTGTTCTGGTATCTTGCTCCCCCTGCTGGCCAAACCTCAGTCTTTCAGTCCTCAGCAGCTGGAAGGGACATATTCCTGGCTGGCTCCCGTGGAAGCAATTAAAGTTTATTGAATTTTAGTGTTGCATCAGGCTTACTGTTTAAAGTGGCAGCAAGCTCAGGACAAGCCTACTGCCCCTTTGCCCTGGCAAAGCTCAGGGAAAGAACCTTCTCCGGTGGATCCGGGGTAGGGTTCTTCTAAGTTAGCCCACAGAGCTGGGGTGAGCGCCGATAGCGCCGGTCAGCTCATCCCAGGGCTCCAAGCAGTTGAGGAAGGCGAAATCCTGTCAGATTCCGGTATGGAGTGGGCTACGGATTTGGATGAGGCCGAGCTCGGCTCCAGCGAGGATCCTAATATGTTCCGGGTGTTTAGAAAGGAGGAGTTAGGGGCGCTTATTGCTCAGACATTATCTGCTTTAAATATTACTTTGCCAGCGGCTCAGGAAGAGCCCTTAGAAGATCCCCTTCTTCAGGGGTTTAAAGCAGAGCAGCAGTGTTTTCCTGTGCATAGGGTCATGAAGCAGATGGTAGAATCTGAATGGGAATGCCCGGAGGCTACTTTGCTTGGAGCGCGGGCTTTCGGTCGCTTGTATCCGTTGCCTCAGGAGGAGCAGGAGTTATTGAAGATGCCTAAGGTAGATGCCTTGGTTTCAGCGGTCACTAAGAAAACGACTATTCCTGTCGAGGGCGGTGCAGCCCTGAAAGATTTGCAGGATAGGAAATTGGAGGCCCTGTTGAAACAGACCTTCGAGTCTTGTGTGCTTTCACTGCGAGCGGCTATCTTTGGAGCGTATGTCTCCCGAGCCTCTATTCGGTGGATCCAGGGGGGTACTCAATCCCAAAGGGAGGAGGACGAAGGTGCAAAGCTAGAATCAGCAGCTGCTTATCTAGCGGATACGTTTTATGATTTAGTAAGAATTTCAGCAAAGTCCATGGCGTCGGTGATTGCGGCCAGGAGGTTTCTCTGGTTGAAGAATTGGGCGGCAGATGCCTCTTCCAAGACTTGGCTAAGTAAGCTTCCATACAAGGGCACACTACTTTTTGGGGCGGCCTTGGAAAAGATTGTAAAGGATCTCGGAGATTCCAAGGGCGGTTGCCTCCCTGAGGACCGACCGAAAAGTCAGAGGCCTGGCAATTTGCACAGGGGTCTGACTCGGGATTTGCACAGATTCAGGGGCTCGCGCTTTACTCCGTATAAGAGGTCGCTTTGTAGCCAGAGCTCAGTCCTTTCGGGGGGGCTCGTGGATTCGGTAGAGGTTATTTCGGAGCCCAGCAAATCTCCCCTAAAAAGTCACAATGAAACGAGGTTGGTCCAGGCGGAATTCCCGGTGGGGGGGCGGCGGCTTCAAAGCCTCCTTTCGTCCTGGACCACCATAACGTCCGACCAATGGTTCCTAGCGAATATTCGCGATGGGTACTCTCTCGAATTCGCTCGTCCGCTGTCAGAGACTTTCGTGGTATCTCCATGTGGTTCTGCGGAAAAGCAAGGAGCCGTGACAGAGGCTACGGAGACTGTTGCGTCTTCAGGTGGTAGTTCTGGTTCCTCCGGACCAATTAGGATTAGGTCAGTACTCGATTTATTTTGTGGTTCCCAAGAAAGAAGGGTCTTTTCGACCTATTTTGGATCTCAAGCACATAAACCGGTGCTTGAGGGTTCCACATTTCCGCATGGAGACGCTACGGTCGGTCATATGCTCGGTGCAGCCGACAGAGGTGCTGACTTCCATAGACCTCACGGAGGCTTACCTTCACATTCCAGTCAGGCCAGAGCATCAAAAGTTCCTACGTTTTTCGGTGCACATGGGT
Source organism: Ichthyophis bannanicus (assembly GCA_033557465.1). Lineage (NCBI taxonomy): Eukaryota > Metazoa > Chordata > Amphibia > Gymnophiona > Ichthyophiidae > Ichthyophis > Ichthyophis bannanicus. The sequence continues at coordinate 1,658,857,151 of CM066031.1, read as the reverse complement.
CATTTTCAGTTCCGAGGCTTACCGTTTGGGTTGGCCACGGCGCCGCGCACTTTCACAAAGGTGATGGTGGTGGTGGCGGCAGCCTTGAGAAGACAGAGGATCCTTGTGCATCCGTACCTCGACGACTGGCTGATTCGGCCGCCGTCCATGTCGGAGTCTCGGTCGGCGACGGCACGGGTGGTGAGTCTTCTGGAACAGCTTGGTTGGGTAATCAACCAAGCCAAGAGCCAATTGCAGCCGGTGACGCGCCTCCTGTACTTGGGAGCGATATTCGATACAGAGATAGGTGCTGTCTTTCTGACAGAGAGCAGGGTGCAAAAGATTTTATGGCAGGTTACAAAGTTCTTGAGTCTAACAGCGCCAACAGTGTGGTGTTATTTGCAACTCCTAGGCTCCATGGCGGCGGCCTTGGATCTGGTTCCGTGGGCAAGAGCCCATATGCGTCCGTTGCAACAGGCTTTGCTGTCGAGGTGGTCACCTCAAGAGCATCCGTTGGATCGAAAGTTGCCCAGATTACAGAAAGTCAGTGACAGTCTGCAGTGGTGGTTGGATCCTGGCCATCTTCGTGCAGGAGTGCCCTTACGTCAGCCGGGCTGGGTACAGGTCACTACAGATGCCAGTCTTGTGGGCTGGGGGGCACACTGTCAGGCGTGCATAGCTCAAGGTTGTTGGCCGCCAGAGATGAAAGATTGTTCCATAAATTTTTTAGAACCCAGAGCAGTCTCTCTAGCTCTTCGAGACTTTCTTCATATCGTAGAGAACAAAACAGTGCGGGTGTTCTCGGACAATGCAGTGATAGTGTCCTATGTCAATTGGCAAGGTGGAACAGGAAGTGCAGTTTTGTTGAAAGAGAGTCTACGGTTGATGGTCCTGGGTGGAGTCACATCTACAAGCCCTTTCGGCGGCGCATGTGGCAGGACGGGACAATGTGCAAGCAGATTACCTCAGCCGGCATGTGGTAGATCCCGGAGAGTGGGAGTTAAATGCGACGGTGTTTCATGACCTGACCCTAAGGTGGGGTCAGCCGGTGATGGACCTGATGGCCTCCTTCGACAATGCCAAAGTGAGTCGGTTTTTCAGCAGATGCAGAGAGCATATGTCTGAGGGGCTCGACGGCCTGGCACAGCCGTGGCCGGCCAGGGGGCTACTTTATGTCTTTCCGCCATGGCCAATGATAGGGAGAGTCATTCAGAGGGTAGCAAGTCACCACGGTCGAGTAATTCTCATTGAGCCAGACTGGTCCAGGAGAGCATGGTATGCGGATTTAGTTCGTCTTCTCATAGACAGTCCCTGGAAACTTCCCTCTCGAGTCGACCTCTTGGTTCAGGGCCCCCTGAGCATGCCAAATGTGGATTGCTTCTCGCTTATGGCTTGGCTCTTGAAAGGGAAAAGTTGAAACGTAGAGGATATTCGGTTGCAGTCGTGGCCACCCTGTTTCAAGCCAGGAGAAGGTCTACGTCCCTAGCTTACATCTGCGTTTGGCATGTTTTTGAAAGCTGGTGCAAGGAGCGGAATCTCCGTACCTGCGACACTTTGGTATCGCAAGTGTTGTCTTTTCTCCAGGAGGGGCTGGATAAAGGTTTAGCCCTCAGTACCATCAGAGTTCATTTGGCAGCGATATCATGTTTTCGAGGGAATGTCAAAGGAGCTCGACTGTCTTCCCATCCGGATATTCTTAGGTTCCTGAGGGCGGTAAAGAACATTCGTCCTCCTGTTCGAGCTGTGATTCCGCCTTGGGATTTGAATCTGGTTCTTGAGGCTTTGGTGAGGCCTTCCTTTGAGCCGGCTAAGGACATATCGCTCAGGGAGCTTTCTTGGAAGGTTACCTTCCTGGTGGCCTTGTGTTCTGCAAGGAGAATTTCGGATCTCCAAGCGCTTTCGTGTCAAGCTCCGTATCTTCAGTTTTCAGAGGAAAAGGTGATGTTGCGAACGGTCCCTACTTTTCTCCCAAAGGTGGAGTCTAAATTTCATATGAATCAGACTATTTTGCTTCCGACCTTTCGGAAACATGCAGGTCTTCCCATTGATGGGGTGTTGGAAAAATTGGATTTAGGTAGACTGCTCAAGAGGTACCTTAGAAGGACTAAGCTGTTTCGTAGGATGGACAGATTATTTGTGCTGTTTGGTGGGCCTCGGAAAGGGGAGGCGGCTTCCAAGGCCTTGTTGCTCGATGGGTAAAGCCAGCCATAGTGGCGGCGTATCAGGCAGGTGGGCAGTTGCCTCCAGTGGGGCTCTGCGCTCATTCCACTTGTAGCCAGGCGACGTCCTGGGCCGAGTATGCTTTGATTCCGCCTGCTGATATATGTCGGGCGGCTACTTGGTCTTCTCTTCACACGTTTGCAAAACATTACATATTGGATGTCCATGCCAGGGGAGATGCAAATGTGGGGGCTTCGGCCATCATAGCGGGCCTGGAGGGTCCCTCCCGGGGTTTAGGTACTGCTCTGTTACTTCCCTCTTGTTCCTGGACTGGCCCGGAGAGACAAGAAGGAAGAAGAAATTAGACCTTACCTGCTAATTGTTTTTCCTTGAGATATCTCCGGGCCAGTCCAGGACCCACCCGTGTCATTTGCAGAAGATCACAGTTGGGGACGAGTGCCTCTGTTGGGTTCATAGATCATTTTTAATAGTCAGAAGACAATACACTTTCGATTTCTCTTCAGAGGTCCTGGTCGGGGTGGTCTATGGGGCTTCCTCGATAAGAATCGGGGATTGCGATATAATTTGTTACTATTAAGATTTAAAAAAAAAAACAGTATGTGGGTGTTGTTGACTGCTGGGTACGTTCACTATTTTCCTGGCGTGTTTAGAACGTTAGGATTCTTTGTTTTTTTCCAATTGTGGGTTATATTCTTGGACTGCTTGGATAGGAATAGACTGAGGTTTGGCCAGCAGGGAGAGCCAGATACCAGAACAGCAAAACTTCAGAATTCAGTCCTCAGTTGCTGGAGAAGGTTGACAACCCTCTTGTTACATAAGAACATAAGATATGCCTACTGGGTCAGACCAAGGTCCATCAAGCCCAGTATCCTGTTTCCAACAGTGGCCAATCTAGGTCATACGTACCTAGCAGTTTCCCCAAAAGACACAGGTTCCACTATGCTTGTACTGGGTCAAGCATTGATATCCTGGGTCCCTTCTTAAGAATGGTTTATGGACCTTTCCTCCAGGAACTTGACCAAACCTTTTTTAAATCCAGCTACACTAACAGCCTTTACTACATCCTCCGGTAACAAATTCCAGAGTTTGATTACACGTTGAGTGAAAAAATATTTTCTTTTATTAGTCTTAAATAGTTTACCCTGTAGCTTCATTATATGTCCCCTAGTCTTTCTATATTCTGATAACGTAAGCAATCGATCTACATTTACCCGTTCCACTCCGTTCATTAATTTATAGACTTCTATCATATCTCCCCTCAGCCGTCTCTTTTCCAGGTTAAAGAGCCCTAACCTTTTTAGGCTTTCTTCATAGGAGTATCCTTTCATCCCCTTTACCATTTTGGTGGCTCTTCTCTGAACCTTTTCTAATAACGCTATATCCTTTTTAAGATACGGCAACCGGAATTGCACACAATATTCAAGGTGCGGTCTCACCATGGAACGGTATAGAGGCATTATAATATCTTTTGTTTTATTTTCCATTCCTTTCCTTATGATACCTAGCATTCTATTTGCTCTCTTGGCCGCCGCTGCACACTGGGCGGAGGGTTTTAACATGTTATTAACAATGACGCCTAAATCTTTTTCCTGGGTGGTGGTTCCTAATGTGGAACCTTGCATTGTGTAACCATAGTTTGGGTTGTTCTTCCCTAGGTGCATAACTTTGCACTTGTCCACATTAAATTTCATCTGTCATTTTGATGCCCAGTCTTCCAATTTATCAAGATCCTCTTGCAATTTTCCACAATCCTCTTGGGTTTCAACAACTTTAAATAGTTTTGTGTCATCTGCAAATTTGATAACTTCACTCGTTATTCCACTTTCCAGGTCATTTATGAATATGTCAAAAAGCAGCGGACCCAGCACATATCCCTGGGGTACACCACTATTCACCTTTCTCCATTGGGAAAATTGGCCATTTAGCCCAACCCTCTGCTTTCTATCTTTTAACCAGTTCCTGATCCACAGTAGTACACTGCCTCCTATCCCATGACTCTTTAGTTTTGCCAAAAGTCTCTGATGAGGGACCTTGTCAAAGGCTTTCTGAAAGTTCAGATATACTATATCAACCGACTCACCTTTGTCCACCTCCTTATTCACACTTTCAAAAAAACATAACAGATTATTAAGACAAGATCTTCCTTGTCTAAAGCCATGTTGGCTGTCTCCCATTAGGCCATGACTAATTACATGCTGAGTAATTTTGTTCTTTATGATGGTTTCTACCATTTTTCCCAGTACTGACGTGAGGCTCACTGGTCTGTAGTTTCCTGGATCACCCCTGGAACCCTTTTAAAAAATTGGTGTTACATTGGCGATCCTCCAATCTTCAGTTATTAGTGATGATTTTAATGATAGTTCACAGGTTACTAATAGCAGGTCTGCAATCTCATATTTCAGTTCTTTCAACACCCTTAGATGTATACCATCCGGCCCAGGTGATTTGCTACTCTTCAGTTTATCTAATAGTTGTAATACATCTACCCGATGTATCGTTATTTCCTTCAATTCTTCTGCACCTTTAAATACCACTTCAGTCATGGGTAACATCCCTACATCTTCCTCAGTAAAGACCGAAGCAAAGAATTCATTCAGTCTCTCCGCTCTCACCTCTTAGTGCCCCTTTAACCCCTTTATCATCTAATGGACCAACTGAGTCTCTCACAGGTTTTTTGCTACGAATGTACTTGAAAAAATCCTTATTTCACGTTTTTGCTTCCGCAGCAAGCTTCTTCTCAAATTCTCCCTTTGCCTGCTTTATCAATGCCTTGCATTTGACTTGCCAGTGCTTGTGCTGTTTCCAGGTTTCGTCGTTTGACTCTTTTTTCCATTTCCTAAAGGATGCTTTTTTGGTCTTATATGGCCTCTCTGACCTCACCTTTAAACCATGCTGACAGTTTTTTGGACTTCCTTCCACTTTTCTTAAAGCGTGGAATACAGTTGGTCTGGGCTTCCAAGATAGTATTTTTCAACAACACCCAAGCTTGAGGTAAGTCTTTAACCTTTGCAATTGCTCCTTTTAGTTTTTTCTTAACTATTTTCCTCATTTTATCATAGTCTCCCTTTCGAAAGTTAAAAGGTAGTACTGTAGATTTCCTTACTATCCCTCCTCCACTAATTAAATCAAAGGCGATCATGCTATGATCACTATTGCCAAGTGGCCCCAACACCCTTATGTCTTGCACTAGATCTGGTGTTCCACTAAGGACTAGGTCTAATATGGCTTCCCCTCTGGTCGGTTCATGAACCAGCTGCTCCAAGAAGCAGTCATTTATTTCATCTAGGAACTTTATCTCCCTAGCATGTCCTGCCGTGACACTGACCCAGTCGATACCGGGGTAATTGAAATCACCCATTATTATTACTGCGCTGTAACGTTTGTTAGCTTCCTTGATTTCTTTGAGCATTTCATCGTCCATTTGTTCATTCTGGCCAGGCGGTCGATAGTACACCCCCACTGGCATTGCCTTCCCCTTTTTACCTGGAATTTCAATCCATAGAGATTCTACAGCAAATTTTCCCTGCAAAACCTTAATCCTTTCTGATTCAATGCCCTCTCTAACATAGAGCCCAACCCCTCCACCAATTTGATCAGTTCTATCATTACGATATAGTTTGTACCCAGGTATCACATTGTCCCACTGGTTGTCCTCCTTCCACCATGTCTCTTATATTCCAATCATATCTAACCTCTCATTTAGTGCTATATATTCTAACTCTCCCATCTTATTTTTTTAGACTTCTAGCATTTGCATACAAGCATTTTAGAGACTATTTTATTCATATTAATTTGGCTATTGGTAGACATGGGTAATTTGGGATCGTTAAGCTCTGTCTGCTCCATACTCAAGAGCATTTGGGTACTTTACTCTTTTTTGGAACCTCTCTGCTTTTGGTAGTATCCTTCAAGGATACATTCTTCCGAACCATCTGCTCTTGGGCGACTGTCGGCTTTCCCCTATTATCTAGTTTAAAAGCTGCTCTATCTGCTTTTTAAAGGTTAATGCCACCAGCCTGGTTCCATCCTGGTTAAGGTGAAGCCCATCCCTTCGGAAGAGCCCCTCCTTTCCCCAGAATGTTCCTCAGTTCCTAACAAATCCAAAACCCTCATCTCTGCACCATTGTCTCATCCACGCATTGAGACTCCGGAGCTCTGTCTGCCTTTTGGGTCCTGCACGTGGAATGGGAAGCATTTCGGAGAACGCTACCCTGGAAGTTCTGGATTTCAACTTCCTACCTAAAAGCCTAAATAACATTTATTAAAAGAGGGTTGCTACACAGTACCCTGTCCTGTGCTGCTGAGGTAAGCTATATTCTTATTTGATCTAAATTATAACTCTTTGCTGCTGCTAGGCTCTAACTTATTATGAATTTTAAACTACAAGCTCTCTGCTGGGTTCCAAATTTAACCAGAAAGCTCTCTTCTGTGTTTTAAATTTAAACTAAAAGTTCTTTGCTGATGCTAGGCCATGAGTGACTATTAAATTTAAACTACAAGCTCTCTGCTGGGTATGAAATGTAACCAGAAAGTTCTCTTCTGTGTTTTAAATTTAAACTTAAACTGCTGCTACTAGGCCCTGACTGATTTAACAAAAAATTGTGGGTTCACAGATTAAATAGCTTTAATACAAAGAATTCCTTTCAGAAAATTCCCAGAAGTATATACTCACAATTGCAGATCTCTCTCCAGAAGTAACAGTCCCCTTTTCTAGTCCTTCATGACTGAGGATCACAGAGCTCTGGTTGAGCTATTTATGCCTGTGCTGCTGAGGTAAGCTGTGACCAACTTCCTGGATGATTTATTTATTTAACATCTTTTATATACCGCGCTATTTGTTATCAGCGCGGTTTACATTCAACAAGGTTGTTCAATTCAGTCGAAACTGTTTTGCACTTACATTGTAACAGGGAATAAAACTTGGAGCAAATACAGGGTAACTATATACATATTGACATAGAGCAATACATGGTAACTATACAATTGACATAGCATTAACAGTGCTTGCTTGGATAGAAGGAGTCTTTCCTCTTGTTCCTGGACTGCCCCGGAGAGATCTCAAGGAAAGACAATTAGCAGATATGGTCTAATTTCTTCTTCTCATTCAGCCATCTCCACTCTCACTGAGGGAGCCTCACCCTTGCTTCCATCGGGCCTCCTCCTTTCTACCGCTTTCTCTCCTTTTCTCATCTGGAGATGTCAACCCCTAGATTTCTTTCACTCTCCCAAGACAGATGAATGCGTAACCTCTTTTTCATATCGCTCTCCTTTTTCCCTCTACTCTCCCTTTTTCCCTCTTCTCTCCCTTTTTCATGCACTTGTGGAATGCACACTCTTTCTCCAATAAACTTGCTTTCATTCATGATCTCTTTATCTCTAATTCTCTGGGAACAAGCAGGAAGTCAGTCCTCACATATGGCTGATGGTGCCGACAGAGTCTGCACATTAGCATCTCCCCAGCTTTCCAAGAAAGCCTTCGGGAGATGCACCACACATGCGTGGTCCCCTTCCCACCCAAGGGTGCCATTTTGTCTCAGTCTCCTTTTTTCCGAGGAGCCCACGCGAGTCTTTCCCATTTCCTGGAAAAACGGTCTCTTTTTTGTCTTAAATTATCCTCATTCCAGTACGCATACCTGTTTCTTTTCCTGCTTCCGAGCCAGCTTGCCTCGGTGTTGCTTCTCGGGTTCGTTTTTCTTGTTTTTTCTCAAGGTGTCCCTCGACCAGCACTTCATACCCTTTTTGGCCGGTAGGCTTCGGACCCTCGCCCTTGCTGAAGGACCCATTTTCCCCCATTGCCTCCAGTGGCTTCAAAAAATGTGATTGGTGCAGTAAGACAATGTCCCTCACTGATCCAAATGACTGCTGCCTCCATTGCCTTGAGCCAGACTATGACAACTTGGGCTGCAACCTTTGCAAATCCATGTCTGCAAAGGCCATCAAGAACCGTCAGTTGCAGCAAGAGAAGTTGTTCCATAGATCCAACTCTGTGCCGGAGTTCCCGGTGACATCATGCTCCAGGGCCCCCTTCAGTACCTCAGCACCCTGCGATGCCCAAGCTGCCTCTGAGTCCCACAGCCGTGGTTTCTCTGAGAGGAACTGCCCAGAGGTGGAATGCAGGAAGAGATCGAACACCTCAAATGCCGCCTCGGATGATGGGTCGGTAAAAGTGGGTAAATCCCACATCAGGCACCATAGTCTCTGGCATGAGTCCGAGGGGTCGGAGTGGGAGCGGCCTCACAAGCTGCTTCGGAAGGAGTCGGCAACTGACCTCAGACCCCTGAGGCCATCCTGGTCGAGGACTCCCCCTCAATGGAACCATCAGTGCCCGCATCAAAGGCTGCAGAGCTGTCTGGCATGGAGACCATGATGGCGGCCTTGGAGCACAGTATCACTACCCTCCTAGCCCAGCAGTAGGCGTTGATATCCGTTTCCCACGTTCATCTGCCCCGACGACTGGATCCTCGACTTTGAGGTCTTCCCCAGTCATCGAGCTGATCCTCGAGCACCACTGGCCTCGTGAGAGCCATCAACATCGGATGAGGTCCCGGTCCGGGTCCTTGGGACACCGGTACTCTCCAGCAAGTGCATGCGGCTCAGACAGCAGGTCTTCCAGGGGGTCGCGGGCCTTCAGGCTTGGGGCCTCATCACAGGAGCCACAGAGTCTTGCATTCTTCCTCTGACTTTGAGTCAGACTGGGAGACCGAAGCTGAGGAGTCCCTGGATCCAGTGACACTGAGACGTGCCCTCAGACCTATCTCCACCTGTGTTCCGGTGCTGTTCCCCACCTGAGGATGTTGCCTTCCTTGACTCTGTGTGGAATATGGCAAAAGCACTCGCATTTGAGACCGAAGCAGAGGAGGACCCCTGTATGGAGGAACTTGAGATCCTCCAGTATAAGGCCCCTTCAAAGGAGGACTTCAGGGTACTTATCCCTCCGATTCTTGAGTGTCGTCTCCTCCGTATGTGGGAAACACCGGCATTGGTGCCCATTGTGAGCAGATGGCTCGAATCCATATACCGAGCCTGCCGAAGCCCAGGGTTCCAAAAAACCCAGCTCCCTCACAATTCTATGATCATTGAGTCAGCCATGTGTTGATTCAAAAGCCAAAAGACTCATTCCTCAGTGCCCCCATGTAAGGGAGGCCTGAACCTTGGACGCCTTCAGCCAAAAATACCACCGGGATTCAATACTGATTTGCTGAGTCCAATCCTACCAGTTGTACATCAGTATGTACCTCAAGGAACTGGCGAGGGAGCTCACTGGTTTCTCTGCCGGTCTCGATGGGAACCTCTTCAATGGTTCAAGTCACCGGTCTCTGCAGTCAAGGAGTGCTCAATGTTCCTGCCTGAGCAGCATACAATGACTTCGAATCGTCAGGCAGAGTGGCCACCATGGGCAACAGGGCCCAATGTCGGGCACGGCTGCAGTTGTCTGACCTCAAGCAGTGGGTCCAGGTCAAACTCATCGATGTCCCTTGCACTGGAGAGAACCTCTTCAGAAAACACATGGCTGCTGAGATAGAGACTGAGTTCCTGACTAGGACCAGACTCTCTAAGAAGATCTTGGTGTACCCCCATGAGAGAGCCCCAGGGAAGATGCCTTTCTTCTTCCCTGGGGCTTTCTCATGGGGATACACCAAGGGGAAAAAAGGGAATGTTTGGTAATGCCCTACAGCAAGGCTTGGCCCCCGCAAGCCTAAGACCACTAAGAGCCAGGCACCGGTCCCGGCCCTGCCTGGAGTGAGTTTTTTACTCCTTGGTTATGGCCTCCTCTCCTCCAGGAGGCCCTTTGAAGCCCGCAGGGGGGCGTCTGGCCCTGTATACTGTCAGACGGCTGCCTAGGGTGAGAACTTACACAATCTTGACGATGCATATATTCATATGATTCTTGCAAGGTATTGTGGGTAATGTAGTTCTTTCACTCCAAACACAGCTGAAGACAATAATTGAGTTGTGAAACCAGTGGTTAAAGCCAATAAAATACTACTTTTATTGATGGGGTTTAATTCACCCAGCACAAGTATGCTTGTTAGCAATATAAATGAGATTACTTGCTTGCAGTGTTTAAATGGATAACATAAAGTCACAAATCAAAGCAGGAAACAACCTTCAACTTGTCAGGCAATTAGCTAATGTTTTCTTAGCAAATAATTACCAAATAAAAAGGCACAAAGAAATGAATAAACTTTGCTTGTTAGGTTAACTTCTGCTTATTTTCCACGCAGATCCCAGCAGTGATTCTCCCTTGCTCACACACACAATCAGGTGCAGCTTTAATTACTATCAATTGACCAGCTGAAACCCTTTAGCTGGCTGGCTGCTACTGTGTGAACCCAAATCCTGCTTTAAGAGCTGTTTGCAGTGGAAATAAAGAACAAAGTTAGGTTTCTTTGTGATGGCTGAGGTGTTTGCTCACAGAAAGCTAGCAATAGCATTTAGATAGAGAACAGTCCATGTAATGAATAGTTTCATCTGCTGTATCTCCCCCTTCATCAATCAGCATAGGGTCACTATCATACATTGGCACAGACGAGTCTTTCCATAAGGCACTATCATGAGAATGCTTATTCCCTTGCTGCCATTCACTATTATAGATAGGGTCTGGATCAGTGTTCATACCTGAGCCTCTCCTGCTATCATAATTCCTCTCTGTATAGCCTGGCCAGTATGTAATCCAATTCTGATGTCCAGCCTTCCAATCTTGATCCCTGGACACTGGATCTCCTCTCACATACCTTCTGGCCTTGGTCTGAAAGTCCTTTCCACGTGCAGTCTTCTCTCTTCCAGGTAGCCACTGGTGATTCCTATCTCTGCCATTCCATTCCTCTGGCTGACTCCAGTCCAATGGACTCTGCTGGCACTTGGAATACCTCCCAGTATGGGTACTGCCTTGGATTCTCCCAGACCCTCTAATGGCCTTTCTTCTCTTCCTTCCAGAGAGTTTCCTTCTTTCTCTATCCGCTTGGCTTGGCTTCTGCTTCTCCAGGTGATGCTTAAACCTGTAGCTGGACTGGAGCTTGTAGCCGTTGCTGTCTCTGTCTTTGAAGCCCTTTCTTGTAGCTATTATCTGTAGAATAAGCTCTATTCTTATTCTGTTCTAATGTGTGCTCCTCCCTAACACAGCGCAGCTGTGTTGAATCAGGCCCTGCCCTTTGAGATGAGTGCTTAGGGATTACCTCATAGCTCTCTTGATTGCACACACGTTTTCTCACTTCAGCCCCTCTCATGGCTGCTGGAAACCTGGTGCATTCTGGGACTGGTAGTCTTTTATGTGAAAACTCTGTTTTCTTGCTTCTACCAGAACTGACAGGTTGCTTGTTCAGAGTCACATCATCTTTTCTATAGCTCCTACCTGAGCTATGATAAGCTTCCTTATCACAATACTCACACCACCTTCATCACCACCGATTCCTGGGTATTTCAAGTAGTCAAGAAGGGTTACCTCCTCCACCTGCAACAGATGCCACCTTTATTCTTCCCATGGGTTACCTGTTAATCCTCTCCTTTACCAGACTCTGCTGCTCATTCAGGCCTCCTCGAGGACAAGGTAGTGGAGCCAGTACCCAAACATCTCTGGGGCAAAGGCTTCTACTCCAGATATTTCCTTGTTTCCAAATGAACAGGAAGCCTCAGGCCCATCCTGGACCTGCGGGACTTGAACTGATTTCTGGTGAGGGAGAAGTTCAAGATGTTCTCTTTTGGAATACTGCTGCCTTACCTCCAGTAGGGAGACTGGCTGTGCTCCTTAGACCTGAAGGATGCTTATACACACATCCTGATCCATCCCAACCATCGACAATACTTCCGGTTCGTGATGGGAGAAGGTTACTAGCAGTATAGAGTGCTACCTTTCTGGCTGCCATCATTGCCAAGTGCCTTCACCAAGTGCCTAGCGGTAGTCGCACCCAACCTTCGTCTCCAAGGGGCCTTCATCTTTCCATACCTGGATGACTAGCTCATAAGGAGAGGCACAGTTGCAGAGGTATACCACGCCACCGAGCACACCTTCCACACTCTGCAGCTTCTGGGGTTCATTATTAACTACCCCAAGTCCCACCTCTCTCCAGCTCAGTGCCTGGAGTTTATTGGGGCTCAGCTGGACACTCTCCAGACCAAGGCCTTCCTCCCTCCAGAGAGGACAGAACGCTCAGGGCGCTAGCCGCAGAGGTGCAGCACTGTCAGTCGGTGCCCACTCGCCTTCTCCTCTGCCTGCTGGGCCACATAGCCTCCACATTCCATGTGAGGCCGTACGCCTGCCTGCATTTGAGGTCGGCTCAGTGGTGCTTCCGTTCCCAGTGAGCACAAGCCACAAGCAGGATTTGAGACAGGGTAAAGGTGACCCGACAGCTGGCGGATTCCCTCGACTGGTGGCAGATCCCCCGCCACCTTCAGGCCGGTATGCCCTTCTAGGCACCCATCCCCCAGAGGGTCCTTACTACGGATGCCTCCCTGCAGGGATTGGGAGCTCATTGCAAGGACCTCTGCATCCAAGGCAGTTGGTTCCAGACCGAGTGCCAGTTGCAGATCAATCTTTTGGAGCTCTGGGCGATATTTCTGGCCCTCCGAGCCCAACGAAGTTGCAATGTTCAATGTCAACAAACAAGGAGGCACGAGGGTCATACTTCCTCTGCCAGGAGGCGGTAGTCCTGTCCTCATATGCGACATGCAACGGGATGCTCCTGCAGGCAGTCTACCTCCTGGGCTTGGACAACGCCCTGGCTGATCAGGCTGAGCATAGTCCTCTAACATACGAGTGGTGCCTGGACCCCAGAGTGGCGTCCCGGCTTTTCTGACTCTGGGGCATCCCTATAGTGGACCTGTTTGCCAGCTCTGACAACACCCAGTTGCCCTGCTTCTGCTCTTGCCAGCCACACCTGTCCCGTGTGGCAGTGGATGCGTTCCTCATTCCATGGACAGAAGGCCTCCTTTATGCTTACACCGCTGGTCACCAAGACCCTCTTCAAGATCTAGCATGACAGGGCATCACTGATACTGATAGACCTGGCAATCTTAGCTCCCGCTGCTTCTGTCTGTCAGTGGCGTCTCTGATTCCCCTGGGCTGCGTCCCAGGACTACTTTCACAGAAGGAAGGATTTCTGCTGCACCACAACTTGGGGTCCCTGTAGCTCATGGCTTGGCTGCTGAAAGGGTAGCTCTAGCTCCATTCAACCTCCCATGAGACATGGAGGAGGTCCTTTTGGCCTCCCGCAAAGCCCTCCACAAGAAGGGTGTACGCCTTCAAGTTGCATTGATTTTCGGTGTAGTGCACTGAGAGGCAGGCGAATCTGTTCTCTTGCTCTGTGCAGCTGGTACTCCAGTACCTACTCCACCTGTCTCAGGTGGGGCTGAAGTCCATCTCAGTCAGAATGTACCTAAGCGCCATTACGGCGCATTACCACTCCGTTGAGGACAAGCCCCTCTTGGCTCAGCCCCATATCTCTCGTTTCTTGCAGGTCTTATGTTATCCAAGCCCCCCGTCCTCCCACCAATGGCGGAGTGGGATCTCAATGTGGTGCTCTCACAGCTCACTAAGCAGCCATTTGAGCCCCGGGCTACTTGCCACCTGTGGTACCTTTCCTGGAAGGTTGTCTTTCTCATGGCACTCAAGTCGGCTCTCAGAGTCAGCGATCTCCAGGCTCTGATGGCAGAGCCGCCCTACATGAGGTTCTACAAGAACAGGGTGGTGCTCTGCACACACCCCAGGCAAAGGCGGTGTCCCCCTTCCACCTCAATCAGGAGGTGGTGCTCCTCCCCCTTTTCCTGAGGCCTCACACTGGCATTGCAGAGACTGTTCTCCATTCTCTGGATTGTAAGAGGGCTCTGTCCTTTCTGCAACGGACTCAGGGCCACCGCAAAGCGCCTCAGCCTTTCATCTCCTATAACCCCAGTTGACTGGGGCTTCTAGTAACCAAGCAAACTCTGTCCACTTGGTTGGTGGTCTGCATTGCCCCTTGCCTATAAGCAGGCAGGGATCTCACTAGACCACAGAGTCATGGCGCACTGCATCAGGGCCATGGCTACCTCTGTGGCAAATCTGTGTTCCGTACCTGTGACTGAAATCTGTCGGAGAGGGAGTCCCAACAGGACAGCACTTTCGGCCAGGCTGTGCTCCAAAATCTCTTTGGGTGTAGGGAACGTCTGCCCTCTGACCCTTCTGTGTTCAGGTCTGGTCTTCGGTCCATACTTTTCACAGCTCATTATTGGCTGAAGAGGGAGTCCCAACAGGACAGCACCTTCGGACAGGCCATGCTCCATAATCTCTTAGAGGTGTAGGGGACTCCTGCCCTCTAACCCTTCTGTGTTTAGGTACCGGAGTGCTGATTCCTCGCCAGATGCTTGGGTCTTGCGAGAATCTCTTAATTGGGACTCAACTGCTGCAGCTTATGGCTTACCTTCTCTGGTCACCCTTGAGATTTTATATAGGTTCTCGGTAACCTGTAGCTGATGAGTCCCATATGAGAGGGTATTGCGGGGTGCTGTGGAGCGTGTTGTCAACAGGGACTCCGGCGCAGAGTCAGATCTGTGGAACAACTCCTGCTGCAACTGACAGCTCTTGATGGCCTTTGCGGATGTTGTTGTTGTTGTTAAGTGCCGTCGAGTCGGAGTCGACTCATAGCGACCCTCTGGATAGCTATCCTAAATTGTGTTCGGTCTTCAGTCAGGCGGCTCATTGACAACAGACTGGTACCCGTAGCTGCTGTTATTGTAGCGATCCATCTCATTGCTGGCCTTCCTCTTTTGCGTTGACCTTCTATCTTGCCAAGCATGATGTCTTTCTCTAATGATCTCTCTCTTCGCATGATGTGTCCGAAGTATGAAAGTCGAAGTCTTGTCATCTGAGCTTCTAAAGAAAGCTTAGGTTTGATCTCCTCTAGTACCGACTGGTTTGTTCTTCGGGCAGTCCATGGTATACAAAGTATTCGCCGCCAGCACCATAATTCAAAGGCATCAATTTTCTTCCTGTCTGTCTTTTTCACTGTCCAGCTTTCACATCCATATGATGTTATTGAAAATACCATGGCTTGAACAAGTCAAATCTTTGTATGGAGAGAGACATCTCTGCTCTTGAGAATCTTATCTAGGTCTTTCATAGCCATTCTGCCAAGAGCAATGCGTCGTCTGATTTCTTGACTGCTTGTTGCTTCTTTATTGATAGTTGATCCAAGTAGGTTAAAGTTGTTCACAATTTCAATTTCTTCTCCTTCAACGATGAACCTGTTGATTATGCCAGTTGTCATGATCTTTGTCTTCTTTACATTAAGGTGCAGGCCCATTTTGAGACTGTTCTTTGATTGTGAGAAGCAAATGTTTCAGATCATCTTCGCTTTCAGCCAGTAATGTGGTATCATCAGCATAGCGAAGGTTGTTGATGAGTCTTCCACCAATCTTCACACCTCTGTTGTCTTCATACAGTCCTGCTTCTCTGATGATTTGTTCTGCATATAAATTAAACAGGTAGGGGGAAAGTATGCAGCCTTGTCTTACACCTTTGCTTATTTTAAACCATTCTGTTTCTCCTTGTTCCGTTTGAACTGTTGCTTCTTGATCGATGTACAGATTACGCAAGAGAACGATCAGGTGTTCTGGTATACCCATGCTTCTTAATGTGGCCCAGAGTTTCTCATGGTTTACACAGTCAGTCAAAAGCCTTGCTATAGTCGATAAAGCACAAATAGATATCCTTTTGGTATTCTTTAGTCTTTTCAAGGATCCATCTCACATCCGCAGTGATGTCTCTCATTCCTCGCCCTTTCCTGAACCCTGCTTGCACTTCAGGTAGTTCTTGTTCTAGGTATGGCTGTAGTCTCTTTTGAATAATCTTCAGTAGAATCTTGCTGGCATGTGGGATCAGAGCGATTGTGCGATAATTTCCACAGTCAGTTGGATCACCTTTCTTTAGTATTGGTATAAACACAGATCTTTTCCAGTCTGTTGGCCATGATGTTGTCTTCCATATTTCTTGGCAGAGCCTTGTAAGTACGGTAACAGCTGCATCAGATTGCTGCAATACTTCTATGGGAATGCTATCAATGCCTGGTGCTTTGTTCTTTGATAAGGCTTTCAATGCTGCTTCAACTTCTTCTTTCATCACCAATGGTTCCTGATCATAAGGTATAGGTTGAAACGGCTGTTGGTCCCCTTGATCTTTATCATATAAAAACTCTGTATATTCCTTCCACCTTTTCTTGATCTTCTCAGCATCATTCAACATAGAACCTTGAGCATCTTGTAACATTGCAATTCGAGGCTGGAACTTTTTCTTTAACTCTCGCAGCTTTAGGAAAGCCGATCTTGTTCTTCCTCTAATAGTTTCTGCTTCTGTTTCCTTGCAAGTGTCATTGTTGTCCTGTCTTGCTGCACGTTGGAAATCTCTGTTGAGTTCTGCGATTGTCTTTCTTTCTCCTTTGGCTTTAGCTTCTCTGCGTTTCTGGGCAATTTTCAGAGTTTCTTCCGTCATCCATTTTGGCCGTTTTTGCTTTTTCACCTTTTGTAGAGACTTCTCGCTTTCTTCCAGCACAACCTTCTTGATGTCATTCCATAACTCTTCCGGAGCTCTGTCATTTGTATCTAAAGCAGCAAATCGATTTTGCAGGCAGTCTTTAAATTCCAGTGGTATATTCTCAAGGTCATATTTTGGTGCATTCATAAGTGGTTTGCTCTTTTTCAACTTTAGCTTGAGTTTGCATACTAGTAGTTGATGATCTGTACCACAGTCAGCTCCAGGTTTTGTCTTTGTTGATGTTACAGAGCTTTTCCATCGTTGACTTCCACAGATGTAGTCAATTTGATTTTTATACAATCCATTGGGTGAAGTCCATGTGTACAGTCGTCGCTTGTGTTGCTGGAAGAAGGTGTTTGAGATGAATAGATCATTGGTCTTGCAGAATTCTATCAATTTTTCTCCAGCTTCATTTCTGTTGCCAAGTCCATATTTTCCAACTACTTTGCCTTCTTCTTTGTTGCCAACTTTTGCGTTCCATTCACCCATGACTATCATGATATCCTGTTTGCATGTTCTGTCAATTTCAGCTTGTACTTGTTCATAGAACTCTTCAATTTCATTCTCTTCTGCAGCTGTTGTTGGGGCATATACTTGAATTATAGACTTTGCGGATATAGACTTGCAAAGGTCCCAGCCCGAGTTGTCATGGTTCGGCCCGAGGCAACGGACGCAGTAGTCATGTGGGTCAGTGAGGGACATCGTTTTACTGCACCAATCACATTTTTTGAAACCACTGGAGGCGATGGGAAAAAACGGGCCCTTCAGCCCAGGCGAGAGTCCGAGGCCTACTGGCCAAAATGGCTGCGAAGCACCGGTCGAGGGACACTTCAAAGAAAAACAAAAAAAATCAAAAAAAATTAATCCGAGGAGCGATGCCTAGGTGAGCTGGCTCAGGGGTGGGAAGAGGAACCGGTACACATACCAGAATGAGAATAATTTAAAAAAAAGAAAGACTTTTTCCAGGGAAATGGGACAGACATCGGGTGGACTCCGTGGGAAAAAAGGAGACTGAGGCAAGATG
The DNA here is from genome assembly GCA_033557465.1 of Ichthyophis bannanicus. Taxonomy (NCBI): domain Eukaryota; kingdom Metazoa; phylum Chordata; class Amphibia; order Gymnophiona; family Ichthyophiidae; genus Ichthyophis; species Ichthyophis bannanicus. Next base: position 1,658,839,467 of record CM066031.1, on the reverse strand, counting down.
GCACCCTGGGGCAGGAAGGGTACTATGCATTCGTTATGCATCTCCCAAAGGTTTTCTTGGAAAGCTGGGAAAATGCTTCCATACAGGCTTCGTTGGCGCCGACGTCACCCATATGTGTGGACTGATTCTTGCTGTTCCTGGAGAACACATGTTGCAGGTGGGTAACTACACTTCCCTCATCTCCTGGCTCTTACTGAAACTTGACCTCCCTGAAGACTCCTTCATTCACTGTCCTATGTCACGGAGGCTACCTGTTTTCCCATACACCTTGGCCCATTGGCCATGATGGTGCTGTTGGGTTTCTACTCTCTAATTCCTGCCAATTTCAGCACCTTCTGCGTCCGTCTAATTACTTTACTTCCTTTGAAGTCCACGCCATCCACCTATTTACTCCACTACCTCTTCGGTTAGTTGTCATCTATCGTATCACCCCCCCCCCCCCCAAACACCCCCCAAGTCGACATCTACCTTTCTCGTCGACTTTGAATCCTGTCTCTCCTCCTTTCTGAATGCATCTTCCCCTTCACTTATTTTTTGGGATTTTAACATTCACATTGATGACCTTTTTAACCCTTATGCCTTAAAGCTCCTTTCCCTATCCTCCTCATTTAGCCTCCAACTGAACGCTGTCAAATTTCTCCACCTCAGTTCTTCCCTTTTTTGACCTTCATCTTCACCCTTAATCACCCCCTCTCTTGGTCTTGCCTGATTACTAACAATATGTTTAGGAATCTTCACACTATTGACCCTTCAACTCTCTCCACTGCTGACTTATCTCCTCTTTCCTCTACTGTGCCATCTGAGCCCATTGATAAGGCTTATCTTCATATAACATTAGACTCTCCTCTGCTCTGGATGCACTGACTCTTCCCCTTACATGCTCTGTGAGGCTTATTGTACCTCAACACTGGCTATCCTCAACAACCTTCTACTTACGTTCCTGTGCCTGCTCAGCTTATCACCTTAGGCTTAAATCATGTACCCTTGCTGACTTACTACATTTCAAATTCATGCTAACCTCTTTCCAGTCTGCCATAGCACTTGCCAAGCAAGAGTACTGTATCCATCTGACTCTTGCTTCTGACCCTCTTTGCTATGCTCAGTTCTCTTTTCAAGATCCCTCTTTCATCAATCCCCCCTTCACTTTCTGCCCAGACCTTGGCTGGCTATTTCTATGACAAAGTCCAGAATAAATAAATAAATAAAATAAATATTAGCCTTGAATTCTCGACCGGGTCATCTTCACCTCATCTTCTCCCTCTTCAATTTCAAATCCTTCCCTCAATTTCTGTCACCCTTTCTTCCTTTTTTAAAATCACTGAGGAGGAAATTACAAATCTTCTTTCCTCCTCCCAACTGACTACCTGCTCCTCTGATCCCATAACCACCCATCTTCTAAGCTCTGCTGTTGTCATCCCTTCCATTTGTCATATCCTTAACCTATCACTTTCCATTGCAACTGTTCCTGTGGCCTTCAAATGTGCTTTGGTTACACCTCTCCTCAAAAAACCTTCACTAGACTCTATCCTTTCAGTTATTGACCTATCTCTCTCTTCCTTTTTTCTTCAAAATTGCTTGAACGAGCGGTTCACCGCCATTGTCTTGACTTTCTTTCTTCTCAAGCCTTTCTGGATCCACTGCAATCTGGCTTTCGTTCTCCACATTCCACAGAAATGGCTCTTGCCAAAGTCTCCAGCAGCTTGTTTCTCGCCTCGATCCTCATCCTTCTCCAGGAATAAGCAGGAAGTCCTCACATATGGGTGATGTCGGCACCGACAGAGCCCGTGCGGAGCGTTTCCCCAGCTTTCAAAGAAAGCCTTTGGGGATGCTGCCACGCATGCGTGGTTCCCTTCGCGCCCAAGCGCGCCATCTTATTCAGTCACATTTTTTCAGCAGAGCCCAACGGACGTGGTCCTCATCTCTCCTGGAAAAAGTGATTCTTTCCCTTCCAAATTCTTGACTTCGGTCTTATACAATCCTTCGCCTCGAATCAGGCACCTCTGTGCCATTCTCGGCCTCGTTGCAGTCCTTTTTTGTTGAGGGTTTCCTTGACCTGCTTTTGCATCTTTTTTCACTTTTAGTGTATGTTCTTGTGGATCCTCCTGTATTGCTATCCTGCTTTCAGTGGTGTACCTCAAGGCTCTGTCTTGGAACCTCTCCTTTTCTCTCTCTCTACACTCAGTCCCTTGGTGCACTAACTTCCTTTCATGGTTTTCAGTACCATCTTTATGCTGATGACTCTCAGATCTAACCCTCTGTGCCTGAAATCTCTCCAGGAATCCAGGCCCAGATCTCTGCCTGCTTATCTAACATCCCTGTCTGAGTGTCTCACTGCTATCTGAAATTGAACAGGGCCAAAACTGAGCTCCCTCTAAATTTTCCTTCCCCCTTTCTCCCTTCTTTATTTCTGTGGATAACACTACACTCCTCCCTGTTTTTTTCAGTTTGCAATGTTGGGGTCATTTTTAACTCTACTCTTTCTTTCTCTGCACTGTTCCTCACAGGCAACTTATAAACAAACTTGAACATCCTAGGGATGGACCCTAAAGTTACTGCTTGGGTTAGAAATTGGTTGAGTGGGAGGCGACACAGGGTACAGGTAAATGAAGCTCACTCTGAGGAGAAGGAAGTTACCAGTGGTGTGCCCCAGGGATCTGTCCTTGGTCCGATTCTTTTTAACATCTTTGTTAGTGATATAGCGGAAGGGCTGTACAGTAAGGTTTGCCTCTTTGCGGATGATACCAAAATCTGCAATAGAGTAGACACCCAGGAAGGTGTAGATAACATGAGGAGGGTTCTAGCTAAACTTGAAGAATGGTCTAGAATTTGGCAGCTGGGATTTAATGTTAAAAAATGCATTTGGGCTGCAGCAATCCAAGGGAGCGATATAGTATAGGGGGTGAAGTACTTTTGTCTACTAAAGAAGAGCGGGATCTCGGTGTGGTTGTGTCTGATCTTAAAGTAGATAACAGGTAGAAAAGGCGACAACAAAAGCTAGAAGGATGCTTGGGTACATAGGGAGAGGAATGGCTAGCAGAAAAAAGGAGGTGATAGTGCCTCTGTAGTGCGACCTCATTTGGAGTATTGTGTGCAATTCTGGAGACCGCACCTTCAAAAGGATATAAACAGCATGGAGTCATTACAGAGGGTGGCTACTAAAATGGTTAGTGGTCTTCATTATAAAGCATATGAGGACAGACTTAAGGATCTTAATATGTACACCTTAGAGGAAAGGCAGGATAGAGGTGATATGTTTAAATTCCTCCATGGCATAAATGCACAGAGGGGGAGAGCCTCTTTCGATTGAAAGCAAGTTCTGCTATGAGGGAGACATGGGATGAGGGTGAAAGGGGATAGATTCCGGAGTGATATGCGGAAATATTTCTTTACGGAAAGAGTGGTGGATCCATGGAATAGTCTCCCAGTGGAGGTGGTAGAGATGAGGACGGTATCTGAATTCAAAAAAGCATGGGACAAACACAGAGGATCTCTAAAGGAAAAAAGGGACTGTTGTAGTTCTTGATATGGAAGGACAGACTAGATAGGCCATGTGGTCTTTTTCTGTCGTCATTTTTCTGTGTTTCTATGTTTCTATAAATCTTTAACTGCTCCTTTTAGTTTTTTCTTAACTATTTTCCTCATTTTATCATAGTCTTCTTTTTGAAAATTAAAAGGTAGTACTGTGTATTTCCTTGCCATCCTTCTTCCATTTATTAAATCAAACGCGATCATGCTATGATCACTATTGTCAAGTGGCCCCAAAACCCGTATCTCTTGCACCAGATCTTGTGTTCTACTAAAGACTAGGTCAAAAATGGCTTCCCCTCTTGTCGGTTCATGAACCAGCTGCTCCAAGAAGCAGTGATTTATTTCATCTAGAAACTTTATCTCCCTAGCATGTCCTGTCATGACACTGACCCAGTCGATACCGGGGTAAGTGAAATCACCCATTATTATTACTGTGCTGTAACTTTTGTTAGCTTCCCTGATTTCTTGAGCATTTCATCATCCATTTGTTTATTCTGGCCAGACTCTCAATAGTACACTACCACTTCCATCGCCTTCCCCTTCCCCTTTTCACATGGAATTTCAATCCATAGAGATTCTACAGTGTATTTTGTTTCCTGCAAAACTTTAATCCTTTGTGACTCAGTGCCCTCTCTAACATAGAGTGCAATTCCTCCACCAATTTGATCTGCTCTATCATTACGATATAGTTTGTATCCAGGTATCACAGTGTCCCACTTGTTGTCCTCCTTCTACCATGTCTCTGAGATACCAATCATATCTAACCTCTCCTTTAGAGTTATATATTCTATCAACAGGAACAAGCAGGAATGAGTCTTCACATATGGGTACGTCGGTACCGACGGAGCCTGCACGGGAACGCTCCCCAGCGTCCAATCAGAAAGCTTTTGGGAGCATCCCTCAGCGCCTGCGTGCCGCCTTTCCAACTGTCTCTCCTCAGTTTTCGTTTTTCCGCGGAACCGGCAGGATGTCTTCCTGTCACCGCAGAAACTTTTTTCTTTAATTCTTTTATTCTTGTTTTCTTGTGGTCGCGGCTGTTTTCCCGGTGGAGTTTTTTTGCTTTTCTTTTTCTCAAACTGAGGGACAGTTCCCTCAGTTTTTGTCTTAAAATTTTTGGGCCTATAAGCCCTCTCCATCATGGAGCCTTCTTCTCCTAAGAAGTGCCTTCACTGTGGAAATACAGTTTTCTTTTTAGACTCCAATAACTGGTGTCTAACCTGTTTGGGTCCTGACCCTTTTTCCCCTGAACCGTCAGGCTTCAATGCTGTGAGAAGAGATTCTCTATTTCGAGTTTCCCGTCAAGGCACCGGCCATTTCTTCTCTACAGGATCAGGTAACCCACAAACAGTCTGTTAAGACTAGCCAATCCTTGAGTGGTATGTCTCATGCTAAGCATGCTGACGGCCCCGGCCTTGCCCTCAAGAACCCATTGGCATTAAAACCCAGGCGGGAGTCTTCGGGCTCCAAAGCATTTCAGGGGTTTCAGGCTGTTCCTGGGGCTCACCCCTCACAGAACATACTTGAGCCATGCACGGGGGTGGCATCGGCACTGGTGTTGAGCGATTCACTCCTCACCAGGGATCGTCATCTGGTGTACTCGGTGCCTTCGGGACCGATCGATACCCAGGTTGACTTTCCAGTATCGGCAGCTCCGTCGATACGATCCCTGACGCCGGTACCATCTAGACATGCATCGATAGACTCGCTTCCTTCGATGCCAAGTCTAGAATCGATATCTAGTCTGGAAGACTGGGTACCGACGCGTCTCGGAACCGACACGCATCGATTCCGGATGCGCGGCACCGAGGATATTCACCGAGACTTTCGAGTTTCCTCGGTACCGTTTGAGCAGCCTCCGCTGACTGCTTCGACGATTCCGACACAGCTACCGGTATCGGTATCAATGTCGGTACCGGCAGTATCATCGGGACCAGCTCCTTCCATGCTTTTTTCACCTGGATCGCTCCTTTCTATACCTAGTTTGGAGTCGATACCTGGCATGGATGATGCACTACTGACTGTCTCAACTCATAATTGCCAGTTCCAGTATCCATCCATTACAAATCCTGTTCTGTACCGGACAGGTACATCCTCCGGTGCCCAGGCTGCCTTTTCAGGTTTAACCTGTCCCGGGATGGTTCCCATCGGAGATCCCTCTTTTCAGAAATTTTTCCTTGACATGGCAACCTTCCTTAATATTCCTATCCCTGGCTATGAGTCTTCTCAGGATTTTTCTGCAGAAAAGGAAGTTATAATGCTTCCTTTACATCACTCTTTGCAGAATCTTCTTCTGAGGGTATGGGAAAAACCTTTAAGGGTTTCTTCACCTCCTACAGCAACTGATCTTCGGTATCAGGTGCCCCCCTCTCCAGGATTTCAAAAGCCTCAACTTCCCCATCATTCCATTGTAGTGGAATCAGCAATGAGGAAGGTAAAAAGCAAGAAAAAACATTCTTCTATCCCGCCAGGGCGTGCATCTAGAACACTGGATGCCTTTGGACGTCAAACCTTCCAAACATCTATGCTGGCAACAAGGATTCTCTCCTATATTTTCTATATGAGTCTATCCCTTCAGGAGATCACAAAGAAATTATCTCTTTTGTCTCCTTTTCTATCAGAACCCAAGGCTGCAGACTATTCCTTACTTCTTAGTCATAGCCAAAATATCTCTTGGTTTCTTTCTCGTGCTTCCCTAGACTCTTTTGAGTCTGTTAGCAGAACTTCTGCTATAGCCATAGGAGCACGTCGTAAAGCCTGGCTCCAAGCTTCAGACTGAGTAAAACTCCTTGTACTGGAGAAAATCTCTTCAATAAGGAGTCCTTACGTCAGGTTGCTCATTGCTCCACTGACTTTCCTGTTTCTGAGGGCCATCCTAAGCCCTCTCCTTCCTCAGCAGGTAGGAAATGCCCTACCAAACCTTCTTTCCCTAAAAGGAAAAGGTTTTCCTCTTCTGCCCATCATTCGGATGTTCCCAAGCAGGGGAAGTCTCGCCCTGGTCTGAAGAATCCAAACTCTAGCCAGGCTGAATAACCACAGTAACCATAGGTTTCTGATTAATATTTTTATAACTACAGTTAATTCTTTTCAGCAGAAGTTTTTCACTGTTTTTCCATTCAAAACTCTGCTCAGGGATTCCTATTCTCAGGAAATCCAGTTCCTCTTCACTATGCTGAACTGTCAGGCTATTAATGTCTCTAAGTTACAGAGTTTTCCACCTCTTCCTGACTAGAAGAGAGGTTAGCAACTATCACATGATAGTTTTTCTGTACCAGCATGAATTTTTTCCTTCCAGGGACTTACCATGTGGTAAGTCCTTCTTCAGCTTCTCTATCCTCTTCGCCAGGGTTTCCCCTGTAAGAGTGGTACCATACCATTGAAAGACTTTTCTGTCTTTCTTTTCACGGTAGAGTTTCTTCTCCTGAGTAAACTTGCTTCTTTATCTAGGCAGCTCTGCAGACAGAGACAGCTTGCTCTCTTTGTTCAGTCTGTTCTCTCTGTTTGACACAGACTGACTCTCTCTGTTGTCCTATTCAGTAGCTGCCCATGCAGGAGTCCAGTGCTTGACTACTGGTACTTTTCCACAAGTCCCAGTCTTGTCTTCCAGCATTCCTGTCTGGCCTTAGTAGTGATTCCAAGAAAGTTTTCTACATCTTTCTTGGATAATCTTTTCACTACAGGCTTCTTACACTAACTTCTACCCTTGCCATCTCCAATCTCTGGATTTGGCAACGTAATGGACGTGGCTGTCAGTTTTCTCCATCAGCCAGTTCTACATCCCAGTTCTCCTGCATAATGCTCTCTGCAATCCTACTGAGAAGCTTTCCACTATGGGCCCTTGCTAGAGAGCATAGAGTTTTTTTCTCTAATGGCTATCCATCATGGTTGAAAAATGCTTCCTCAGTCATCCCCTATGACTGTGAGGGTTCTTCATACCCTGCTATCTTCTTTTTAAAAAAAAAAAAAAAGAGGGAAAAGGACATACGCCTTCTCCACGTGAAAATCTAAGAGTTCTCCCATTCCTTATGGAATATACTCTTTTTTTCTTGCAGCTTGTCCTCATGGTATCCTATCACTTCAAGGACAGCACATATTAATCTGAAAAACGCATGATACCTCCTTTGTCCCTCACGTAGGTCAACCTGGTTTCTTATCCTATGCGTTTCTGTCCTTTTACCATGCTGGAGTTCCACAGGACTCCGGACTTGCTGTTTACAGACTGATATTATCCTCTGTTTTTTCACGTAACCATCCTGGTTATTCATTGGATAGCATTCCTTTACCATCATCTCTGGGGGAATAGATTCTCTATATATCTTCTCAAGTAGGTTTCACCTCCTTGTTCTTAGATGAATCTTTTCCCTTCACATCTCCATGTGAATGTCCTGATATGCATAGCTCTGTCTGCTCACTGCAGGCATCTATCTTTAGACCCATATATTCAGATCTATCTATCTATCTATCTATCTATCTATCTATCTATCTATCTATCTATCTATCTAGCTACGTATTATAAGTAGATATGTATGTCCATACCTCTCCCCTGACCGTCTATACTCATGAAGGTTTCTACCTTCCTGTATGTGTCTGACAGTGGGCTTGCACAGCTTCATACTGTTCCACAGTACGTTTCGTATATTTGCACACAACCACTGCTGTGGAACTGACAGCCCTACCGTATCCTAGGTTTACGTATCCCTGAAGCTCCATGCCCCAATGTCTTCCTACCTCTCACCAGTTAGGAAAGACATGGTGGAGCTTCAGTGGATTTCAGATTCAATTCCTCAAACATCTGTCCTTTCTTGGGAGTATGGGGTTCTTCTCATACCCTTTCCTCCCTCAAGGACTAGGTCTGTTTGCCAGATCGGTCAGTCTTCCTCTTTTGCTCCTACCTCTGAATACTTCTGTAGCCAAAAGAGTTTTCAGCTTTCCATGAAGCTTCCCACTGAAGACCTGCCGTGTTTGTGTTACCCTAATTGAATCCTGGGGTCACCTCTCACTTCCAGATGATGACCTCCACCTTCACTCCAGTGAGGTCACCTTGGACATTATTCTGCTGGATCCCCAGTAGACTCCATCAGCTTCTCTACCTCCTGCAATCCAGTAGGTGAGCGTTATATGGTGATTATTCATTTCATTATTATGGTGATTGTTCATTTCAATATATCTTTTGATAATGATCATACATACATGGACTCTTTGAGGGTAGTCTTTTCTTAGGTTAGCTGATTTTTCTGCAGCTCCTCTCTATGCAACTCCTACCCTCCATCCTCAGGATGCCTGGCCATATGAGATGTAGCATGTTTTCAATCTTCAACATGTTATGGCTCCAGGCATCTTAGCTTGGGAGTCCCCATATGTGAAGACTCATTCCTGCTTGTTCCTGGAGATAGCACAGTTACTTACCTGTAACAGGTGATCTCTGGGAACAGCAGGAATAAGTCTTCACAACCCACCCACCTCCCCTAGGAGTTGTATTTTTATATCTATCTTTCCTTTCCTCTTTCTCTCTCTCTTTGTCTCAGCTATGAAACTCAACTGAGGAGAGACAGTTGGAAAGGCGGGAAGGCAGCACGCAGGCGCTGAGGGATGCTCCCAAAAGCTTTCTGATTGGACGCTGGGGAGAGTTCCCGCGCAGGCTCCGTCGGTACCGACGTACCCATATGTGAAGACTTATTCCTGCTGTTCCCAGAGATCACCTGTTACAGGTAAGTAACTGTGCTATCCATCCCATCTTATTTTTTAGACTTCCAGCATTTGCATACAAGCGTTTTTAGAGGCTGTATTTTTTTCAAATTAATCTGTTATCGGTAGGCAGGGGTAATTTGGAATCTTTAAGCTCTGTCTGCTCTGTACTTAAGGGCTCTTGGTTACTTTTGTCTTTATTGGAACCTCTCTGTCGATATGCCCTAACTTCAGTATTTTGCTAGTATCCTTCAAGGATGCATTGTTCCGAACCATGCACTCTTGGGCAGCTGTCTGCTTTCCCCTGTTATCTAGTGTAAAACTGCACTATCTCCTTTGTAAAGGTTAATGTCAGCAGCCTGATTCCATCACGGTTAAGGTGGAGTCCATCCCTTCGGAAAAGCCCTTCCTTTCCCTAGAATGTTGCCCAGTTCCTAACAAATCCAAAACCATCTTAGAAACATAGAACATAGAAATATGATGACAGAAAAAGACCACATGGCCTTTCTAGTCTGTCCTTCCATATCAACAACTACAACAGTCCCCTTTTTACCTTTAGAGATCCTCTGTGTTTGTCCCATGCTTTTTTGAATTCAGTTACTGTCCTCATCTCTACCACCTCCCCTGGGAGACTATTCCATGTATCCACTACTCTTTCCGTAAAGAAATATTTCCGCATATCACTCCTGAATCTATCTCCCTTCACCCTCATCCCATGTCCCCCCATAGCAGAACTTGCTTTCAATTGAAAGAGGCTCTCTCCCTGAACATTTATGCCACGGAGGTATTTAAACATCTCAATCATATCACCTCTATCCCGCCTTTCCTCTAAGGTGTACCTATTAAGATCCTTCAGTCTGTTCTCATATGCTTTATAATGAAGACCACTAATCATTTTAGTAGCCACCCTCTGCACCGACTCCATTCTGTTCACATCCTTTTGAAGGTGCAGGCTCCAGAATTGCACACTATACTCCAAATGAGGTCGCACCAAAGACTTATAGAGAGACATTATCACCTCCTTTTTTCTGCTAGCCATTCCTCTCCGTATGCACCCAAGCATCCTTTTAGCTTTTGCCATCACCTTTTCTACCTGTTTAGCTACTTTAAGATCATCAGACAAAACCACACCTAGGTCCCGTTCTTCTTTAGTGGACAAAAAGTACTTCACCCCCTATACTATATTGCTCCCTTGGATTGCTGCAGCCCAAATGCATGACCTTACATTTTTTAACATTAAATCCCAGCTGCCAAATTCTAGACCATTCTTCAAGCTTAGCTAGATCCCTCCTCATATTATCTACAGCCTCCTGGGTGTCTATTCTATTGCAGATTTTGGTATCATCCGCAAAGAGGCAAACCTTACTGTACAGCCCTTCCGCTATATCACTAACAAAGATGTTAAAAAGAATCGGACCAAGGACAGATTCCTGGGGCACACCACTGGTAACAACCTTCTCCTCAGAGTGAGCTCCATTTACTTGTAGTCTTTGTCGCCTCCCACCCAACCAATTTCTAACCCAAGCAGTAACTTTAGGGTCCATCCCTATGGTGCTCAGTTTGTTTAGGGTGCTCAGTTTGTCAAAGGTTTTACTGAAATCTAAACACACCACATCTAGAGCTCTCCCTCAGTCCAACTCCCTGGTCACCCAGTCAAATAAATCAATCAGATTTGTCTGACAAGACCTGCCTCTGGTGAATCCATGCTGCCTCGGATCCTGTAATCCACTGGACTCCAGAAACCTCACTTTTCTCTTTCAGCAGCGTTTCCAATAATTTATTCACCACCAAAGTTAAACTAACCGGCCTGTAGTTTTCAACCACATTCTCACTTCCGCTTTTGTGTAAAGGCATCACATGAGCCTCTCTCCAGTCCTTTGGCACCACTCCTGACTCCAACGAGGCATTGAAAAGGTCAGTCAGTGGAGCTGCTAGAACATCCCCAAGTTCCCTCAGTATTCTCGGATGTATCCCATCCTGTCCCATCGCTTTGTCTACTTTAAGTTGAGCTAGTTTCTCACAAACAGTCTTCTGAAAATTGTTCAAGATGTCCCTCGCTTCTGTTCCTATTTGTGGGTGTTTTTGGAGGTCCTGCTCCTGGTTCTTCATTTGTGAACACAGAACAAAAATATTTGTTAAGCAATTCCACTTTATCCTTATCAGCTTCTACATATTCCTCCCCTGCACCCTTGAGTCTGACAATACCACTTTTGCCCTTCATCTTCTCACTAATATATCTGAAAAATGTCTTATCCCCCCATTTTATTGCATTGGCTATTTCCTCCTCCTTTTGAATCTTTGCCTTCTTGACTACTTTGCTAGCTTCTCTAAGTTTTTCCAAATACAGATGCCTGTCTTCCTCTCTCTGTGATCTCTTGTATTTCATGAAGGCCTCCCTCTTTTTCTTCACTTTTTCAGCGACTTCTTTCAAAAACCATAGTGGTCTCCTTTTCCTTTTACCTTTATTTACCATTTTAACAAAAAGGTTGGTTGCCCTTAAAATATCCCCTTTCAGTTTTGCCCACTGTTTTTCTACATCCCCCATCTGTTCCCATCCCACTAACGACTCCCTGAGGTATTGGCCCATCTTGGCAAAGTTAGTCTTCCTAAAGTCTAAGATCCTCACCTTTGAATGGATTCTAACAGCCCTAGTCCTAATACTGAACCACACCATCTGGTGATCACTGGATGCAAAATGATCTCCCACTACAACATCAGAAACACTTTCACCATTGGTAAGCACCAAGTCCAGTATGGCCCCTTCACGTGTGGGGTCTGTTACCAATTGCCTGAATAGTTCTCCCTGTAGAGAATCCAGGATCTCCTTACTTCTAGATCTTCCTTGCACCATTGTCGCATTCATGCATTGAGAGTCCGGAGCACTGCCTGCCTTTTGGGTCCTGCGCGTGGAACTGGGATCATTTTGGAAAATGCTACCCTTGTAGTTCTGGATTTCAACTTCTACCTAAAAACCTAAATTTGGCCTCCAGAACCTCACTTTCACACCTTCCTGTATCAGCTAACATGTACCAAGACAGCAGACTCCTCCCTAGCACTATCTAAGATCTTGTCTAGGTGGCGCATGAGGTCTGCTACCTTCTCACCAGGCAGGCATGTTAGCAGGCGATCATCACGTTCAGCAGCCACCCAGCTACCTCTATGCCTAATGATCGAATCACCAAGTATAACATCTGTCCTATCCCTTCCCTCATGGGCACCATGGCCCTGGAGAAACCTCCTCGGTGCAAGAGTGTTTTTACATCTGGGAGACAGGTCCTAGCTACAGGATCACTTCCTGCCACACCAGGATGATTCTGTCCTGTCAAGTGACCTCTATCCTCCATGGCAACAGGGATGCTGCCTGATTGGAGTTGGGACTTCAGTACTACATCCCTGTTGGTCTCGTCTATGTATCTCTCTGTCCTCCAAGTATGCTATTCTTGCCTCCAGAGACCGGACTCGTTCCCTGAGAGCAAAGAGTTCCTGGCACCTAGTGTACACAAGACCCCTCACCAACTGGGAGAAAATCATATATGTGACACTCAGTGCAACAGATTGGAAAAGCCCCCATCTCGCTTCTGGACTACTGTCTGCATCTTAGTTTTAAGGTTTTGTGTAGTTATTTAAGTTGTTTACTTACTTAGGTTTGCTGGAGATACATATTCTAATAAAACTATACCTAATACGTTTAATGGACTTTGTTCACTTCAAGATTAATTAATCTCAGGTCTTACTGTATGCCTGATGAAGATAAACAGCTACACCTGAGAGTGAATATGGGCACCTACTACCCTTTAAGAGGTTTAAGCACCTATAAAACTACGATAATCCCAGGGGTGGGTGGGAGTCGGGGAGGAAGGGAGGGAAAGAAGACTTATTAAAAGTCGGCTGCTACACAGTGCCCTGTCCTGTGCTTCTAAGGTAAACTCTTACCAATTTCCTGGGTGATTCACACAGCCCTTGGTTTGATAGAAGGGGCCTTTTAAATTGCCCCTTTGATCTGTCACTTGCCTTTAACACCTATTTAAGGCAACTTCACAGATCTTTTTCCTCCTCATTGGAAGGACTCATTTTACAGGTCACTAGAAACAAGTTTTTTTTTCTTTCTATTCTTTCTTTTTTTTTATTATTTATTTTCAAATTTTTAATAAATCCAAGAATATACTCTTGTACAGAAAAAAACAAACCCTGACACAAGTACAATCTACACATATGGTAAATTTTATAGATGACAAGGATCAATGCCCACATTAAGGGGAAAGCTGAAAAAATACAAAGTAAAAAAAAAAACACAAAAGTACAATTTCTGCAAATACCCAAGGAAACAAATTGTAATTAAATTTTAAACCCCATATACATAAGCAGTCAAGTGAGAAAAAAAAGAAAAACGAAAGCTTCAACCAACATTCTCCTTGCCAGACACAAAAGCCTCTAATTGGGAAGGTTCCTGAAAAACGTACTTAGCCTGTTGAAAATGCACTAGGCATTTGCAAGGATATTTTAAGAAAAAAGTAGCTCCAAGGGTGAAAGTACGAGGCTTCAAAACCAAAAACTCCTTCCTGCTCTTCTGGGTAACCCTGCACACAAAAGGAAAAATTTGTATAGGAAAACCATAGAAATCAGCACTCTTTTTAGAAAAATAAAGCTTTTATACTAAATTCTTATAACAACAACAAAGAGGCGATTAGAGTGGCACGCTGTAAAATAACTTCTGCGGAGGTTTCCAAGAAGGCAGAAAGGTCTAAAGAATCAGGAGGAGCCTCGGGTAGAGACTCATCCTGAGAAGAAGCCTGAGACTGTACCCTGGCAGGAAGATAATAAACATTAGATAACTTAATAGAATCCATATCTGAAATCAATAGTATTTCTTTGAAATATTTTTTAAACATTATCACGGGAGAAAGATAATGCGTTCGAGGGAAATTAATAAAACGTAAATAATTAACCCTTGAAACATTTTCCAAAGATTCAAAATGATGGTTAACTATTAAACTTTCTCTCGTATTAGATGAAATAGCAGCCTATGCAAGATTAAGCTGACCTTCCAACTTATTAACACCTGACTTACAACCGGACATGCCAATTTCCAATTCAGTAAGCTTGGAAATAACTTCAGTAGAAAATTGGGAAATTTGAGAGAGGGCAGATGGGACTGAAAGTTCCGTATGTGCCACACCTACCCAAATATCACTCAAAGTTATATTATCGGGAGCAATCAAAGGTTCAACAACAGGAACGAACTGGAGAGGAGCAGGCATATTTAAATCAGCAATGTCGGATCGAGGAAAAGTCATTTGAGAAGGTAAAGAGGTGGGCTGAGCCAGGTCATTCAAACCTGAAGTAGCTCCTACCTCTAATAGTCCTTGCGAGCAGGGTGGGGTTGAACCCAAAGTGGAGGAGTTGTCCATGACAGACCTGCCAATCTCAGAAGAAACATTAGAAATCTCCAAATTAGGATTTACAGGTAAGACTTAAAGATGGCGATCCATGGGGCCAGTGGTTTTCACGGTCTTAGCCACTGCAATTGGCAAAGACCGTTTCTTCCGTTTCCCCATTCAGTACTGCAGTGGACTCCTCCAAGCTCCAAAGGGGTGAGACCTGCCCCTTTGGACACGCGCCCACGGGCACGCGGCCTCGTACCGCAGGATAGCTAGCTCTTATGGAGTGGGGGGGAGGGAGGTCCCGGAAGCTCCACCCCGGCACCCCCGGCGTCTCCTAGGCAAGGCAATCAGCGAGGTAATGTTTCAGTGATTCCAAAACTGCTCTAGCAGAGACGAGCTCTTATCGAGGGCAGGAGGGAGGTCCCGGAAGCTCCACCTCCTCCACACCGGCACCCCCGGCGTCTCCTAGGCAAGGCAGTCAGCGAGGTAATGTTTCAGCGATCCCCCTTTCTACTCTTTCTAAGCTATATTCTGATTTGATTTAAGTAAAAAAGTTCTCCAGAAACAAATTTCAGTAGCTATGTACTGTATTTTACTTTCTAGGTTAAGCTATACTCTGATTTGATTTAAATGAAAAGGTCTCTAGAAACAAATTTATTTCAAAGCCTATTTACTCTTATGTTCTATGCTAAGCTATATTCTGCTTTGACTTAAATACATAGCTCACTGGTGGTCCTAAGACCTGACTGACTCAGCAAAAACACTGAATTCTAAAATGCACAGATTTATGAGCTTTAACCCCAAGAAGTCCCTTTTACCCCAAGATGTAAAGTTTATTCCAGAAGATTATACTCACAAGTGTACATCTACTTCCAGTTATAGCAGTCCCTTTTAGTAGTCCTTCTGGTATAGGCGCTGTGTTGGATCTGGCAACAGTGATAGATGTGAAATTACAAGAACTCTAATAGCTAATAGTTTTTGCATGTCATCAGTCACTTTGTTCAGGGCCATCTGATCTTGCTTGGAGATGGTCATCTTAGAACATGATATACCATACTGGGTCAGACCAAGGACCATCAAGCATGTTCCAACAGTGGCCAATCCAGATCACAAGTACCTAGCAGGTTCTAAAACAGACACACAGGTTCAACAGTGCTTTTCCCAGGGCAAACAGTGGATTTCTCGGGTCCTCTTTAATAATGGTTTATGGACCTTTCCCTTAGGAACTTGACCAAACCTTTCTTTAAACCCAGCGACACTATATCCTCCGGTAAAGAATTCCAGAGTTTGATTACGCATTGAGTGACAAAATATTTTTTATTGTTAGTCTTAAATGGGTTACATTGTAGCTTCATTGCATGTCCTCTAGTCTTTCTACATTTTGATGGTGTAAACAACTGATCTATGTATCTCCAGGAACAAGCAGGATTGTAGTCCTCACATATGGGTATCATCGGTACCGATGGAGCCTGCGCGGGAACGCTCCCCAGCGTCCAATTAGGAAGCTTTTGGGAGCATCCCACAGCGCCTGCGTGCTGCCTTCCCACCTTTCCCAACTGCATCTCTCCAGTTCTTCATTTTCCGCTGAGCCAGCAGGTCGTGTTACTGTCGCCGCAGAAAATTATTTTCCTCCTCCTTCTTTTTTTGTGGTCGCGTCTGCCTTCCTCGACGCTATACCAGTACCGCCGGTGGTTCTTTCTTTCTTTTTCAAAAAATAAAAATATATAGTATTCTTTTTTTGCAAGCTTTTCTTTCCTTAGGCCCAAAATTTCCTCCACCATGGAGAAACCCGCCTCGGGTTTTAAAAAATGCATCAAGTGTGGCGGTACCATCTCCGTCACCGACACCCACGAGTGGTGTCTTAAATGTTTAGGTCCTGACCACTCCATCTCCGAGTGCATGGCTTGTGCGATGATGTCCAAAAGGGGTTGACAGAACCGAGCTGCCAAGCTCAGTGCCCTTTTTCCCTCCGATGCAGCTTCGGTGGCATCGACGTCTTCCAGGGCTTCGTCTTCCTCCCATGGATCTCAGGTAACTAAACATAATTCCAGCCAGTCCTCAAAGGGTAGATCTCCTTCCAAGCATCGAGATGCCTCTGGCGTTGCCCTTGAGGGTTCCATACCAGCAAAATTGCCCTGGCGGGAGGCTTCGGCTTCCAAAGCATTATCGGGGATCCAGGATGTTCTCGAGGCCTCAACCTCGGCAGAACTACTGGTGCCATGCTCTGGGGTACCGGCTGTTTTTGGTACCGACACCCAGGTATTGGCAGCGTCGATAGACCAGAGGTTCCTGGCTATTGAACGCAGTCTGGCGGTTCTCCTTGCGGCATCGACGCCCTCGGAACCGCGTCAGACTATTCAACCGGTACCGGCACCGATGCCGGTACTGGTGTCGGTACCGGTACCGATGACATCGACATCAGTATCGGCTTTGCCTGCACCTAGTCATGTGATGCCTTCTGGTGCCGATACACCGGTACCGATTACTCCCGGTACCGACTTTGGTCGGTACGGGTATCGGGCTCTTCAAGAGCATCCGGACAGACGATACTTCGAATCCTTGGAGGACTCTGAGGATTCTGATAGCTCTGCCGGTACCGGGATACTTCTCCCGGAGGAGCCTTCCTCTCCTAAACGTAGGATGTCTCCTCCAGAAGATATCTCCTTTCAAGATTTCATCAGGGAGGTGGCTCGTGGGTTGTCCATTACTGTGACTCCTGAGACAGAGCTAAGGAGTTGGAGATTTTACAATATCCCAAAGCTCCTAAGGAGGCAGCTACCTTGCCTATCCATGAGATTTTACATGATCTCATGTTGAGAATGTGGGAGACACCTCTCACCACCTCTCCTCACTCTCGCAGACTTGATACCATGGATCAAGTCCCTCCTTGTCCTGGCTTCCAGAAAACTCAGCTTCCTCACCACTCTATTGTAGTGGAATCAGCTATGAGAAGGATCAGGAGTGCAAAGAGGCATACCTCTAATCCTCCAGGACGTGAGTGTAGAACTTTGGATGCCTTTGGACGCCATACTTTCCAGGCTTCCATGCTTTCTGCCAGGATCAGTTCCTATATTTTATATATGGGAATGTTCCTTAAAGAAGTCACAGGTGATTTAGAGGTTTTGAGCCCTCTTCTTCCTGAGGATAGCAGGCAGGATTTTCTCACATTGGTCAAACATGCCCAGGATGTGTCTAAGTTTGTCAACCGTGCAGCTTTTGACTGTTTTGAGTGCATAAGCAGAACCTCTGCCATTGCCATAGGTGCACGTAGAATTGCCTGGCTCCAGGCATCCAATTTGGAGCTCTGGGTGCATGACAAACTGGGCAATATCCCTTGTACAGGTGAGAATCTATTTGGCAAAAATTGGCAAGAAAAAGCCAATGCTGACAACTCCACTTTGGATAGGCTATTCAAAGGCACAGCTGATCCTGCGAGAGAGAATCTTTCTTCTCAAAAAAGAAGAGGTTTTATCCCTCTTATTCCCAGCAGGGACGTTCTGCAGGTCAGCCTGCCCGGAAAAGTCAGCAACCATCTAAACAAAGGAAAGCAAAGACTGCTAAGCCTCAACTGTCTCAGCAGTCTCAGCTTCCACAAGGCCTTTGACTTTCATCTAGAGAACTTAGCCTTCCTGGCCCTCCATGGACCAGACCCTTCCACCATTCCAGGAAGGTTGTCACTCAGGTGGGAGCAGATAACAGCAGAGCATTGGACACTCTCCATTATGAGAGAGGGGTACAAGCTGCACTTTCTGTGCATGCCCCCTCCCACAATGGTAAGACAGTTCAATTCTCAGACCTCTCTCATCAACCTTTTAGATCAAGAGGTCACTATGCTTCTTGCCCAAGGGACAATAGAAGAAGTACCCATCCACCAACAGGGTACAGGGTTTTACTCCCCCTATTTCCTTATCCCAAAGAAAACTGGGGGATACAGACCTATCTTGGACCTCAGAGAATTGAACAAATTCCTGTTCAAAGAGAAATTCATGATGATTTCTCTAGGAACTCTGCTGCCATACCTTCAGGGTCAGGATTGGCTTTGTTCTCTAGATCTGAAGGATGCGTACACCCATGTTCTCATCCATCCAACTCACAGAAAGTTCCTTCGGTTCCTTTTTCAAGGAAAGCACTACTAATACAGGGTGCTTCCTTTTGGCCTGGCCTCAGCACCAAGGGTGTTCATGAAATGCATGGCTGTGGTAGCAGCATTTCTCCGCACTCTAGGGATATTCGTCTTCCCCTACTTAGACGACTGGCTCATTCGAGCCCCATCAGAGTCAGAAGCCAGGACTTCTCTATCTTGCACAATGCGTATCCTTCAGTATTTGGGTCTGATCATAAACATCCCAAAATCCAGTCTAACTCCCACTCAGTCTCTAGAGTTCATAGGAGCTTTGCTGGATACCAGAAAGGCAAGGGCCTATCTTCCCCAGGCCCGTTGCCTTCGCATGGTGCAGTTAGCTTCTCAAGCAGTGCTAAAGCCTCATCTCACTGCCAGAGAAATGTTACAACTACTAGGCCACATGGCATCTACCGTGCATGTGGTTCGTTATGCTCGCCTCCATATGAGAGCGGCCCAGTGGACTTTATCCACTCAGTGGACCCAGGCATCAGGGTGCCTGTCAGACAAAATAGCAAACAAAAATCGCCTTATTTTGTCCCTCCAATGGTGGCAGTCCACTCAAAACCTGTTGCTGGGGTCCCCATTTCAACAACCCTTACCCCAGGCAACTCTCACAACAGATGCTTCTCCGATGGGTTGGGGAGCTCATCTGCAGGACCTCTCCACCCAAGGCACCCGGACTCCACAGGAGACTCATCTACATATCAATCTCTTGGAGCTCAGAGCAATCTCCCTTGCTCTTCGAGTGTTCCACACCCTGCTCAGCTACAAGACAATCCTCATTCATACGGACAATCAAGTAGCCATGTTCTACGTGAACAAGCAGGGGGGAACAGGCTCTGTCGCTTTGCAACGAAGCTTTGCGACTATGGGCCCTCGCCAGAGAGCATCAGATTCATCTCCTGGCAGTGTATCTTCCAGGCATACAGAATTCTTGGGCAGACAGACTCAGTCGAGTTCTGCTTCCACACGAATGGTCTCTACATGCAGACCAGGTGGCCAAGATCTTTCAAATTTGGGGAACCCCGGACATAGACCTCTTTGCAAGTCCGTTGAAAGCCAAACTTCCCCGGTTCTTTTCCAGAATTCTGGCTCAGGGCTCTCAGGCCAGAGTTGCTTTCCTCCTTTACTGGGGTCAAGACTTCCTGTATGCCTTTCCACCCATTCCCCTAATTCCCAAAACCCTGTTCAAGCTTCAGAGAGACAGAGGCCGTATGATTCTCATAGTTCCACAGTGGCCACGGCAAGTGTGGTACCCTCTGCTTCTACATCTCTCTCAGGCTCCCTCCCTGGAGTTAGGATCTGCTCCAGATCTCCTGTCAGAGGAGGATGGAATGTTATGGTATCCCAATCCCCAGTCTCTGCATCTCAGAGCTTGGTTGCTGAAGGCCTAGATCTTCATGATCTTAACCTCTCTCAGCAAGTAAAAGATGTCCTCCATGCTTCCAGGAAGCCTTCCATAAGATGCTCTTATTCTTTTAAGTGGAAAAGGTTTACCATATGGTGCTCGCAGAAGGGTCTTAACCCCCTTGCGATACCCCTGGAATCATTACTGGAGTATCTTCTTCATTTATCCAATGCAGGACTTAAGACTAACTCAGTAAGAGTCCATTTGAGTGCTATTGCAGCTTCTTTCAAGCCTCTAAATGGACAACCTATTTCCTCCCATCCTCTTATAGCAAGATTTATGAGAGGCCTTCTTCTTACTAAGCCTCCCATTAGGCCACCACCGGTGGCATGGGACTTAAACCTGGTTCTTGGTCAGCTCGTGAAGTCACCTTTTGAACCCCTAGCTACTACCTCATTGAAATTCCTTCTTGGAAAGTTATCTTTCTCATTGCAATCACATCAGCACGTCGCATCAGTGAGTTGCAGGCACTAGTCGCTGATCCACCTTATACAAGGTTCCATCATGACAAGGTAGTCCTTAGGATTCATCCACACTTTATGCCAAAGGTGGTCTCACCTTTTCATCTTAACCAAGCGGTCTACCTGCCTGTGTTCTTTCCAAGGCCTCATGCATCAAATGCAGAAAGGAATCTTCATACTTTGGACTGTAAAAGAGCTTTAGCCTTTTACTTGCAAAGAACACAGCAACATAGAAAGTCCTCTCAGCTCTTTGTTGCTTTTGATCCTTCTCATTTGGGACATCCAGTCTCCAAGAGAACACTGTCTGGCTTGATCGCTCAGTGTATTTCCTTTTCCTATCAGAGTAAGAATCTTCCTCTGGAGGGCCATGTCACAGCTCACAATGTGAGAGCCATGGCAGCTTCAATGGCTCATCTACACTCTGTGTCTATCGACGACATCTGTCAAGCAGCCACCTGGGCCTCGGTTCATACCTTCACAGCCCATTACTGCTTGGACAAGGACTCCCGCCGGGATGCCTTGTTTGGTCAGGCTGTTGTCCAACACCTGTTCCATACCTAATCAACTCCTAGCCACCATCCCTGGTTGGATGCCAGAGATCCATGGGGGGAAGTGGAGCCCTTTCATAGGGGCACACAACTTCTGGGGTCTCTCCCTGGCATCTAAAGCTAGGGAGTCCCCATATGTGAGGGCTACATTCCTGTTTGTTCCTAGAGATAGCATTGTTACTCACCTGTAACAGTTGATCTCCGGGAACAGCAGGAATTTAGTCCTCACATCCCACCCACCTCCCCTAGGAGTTGTATCTATCTCTCTCTTTCTCTTTCCCTCTCTCTCTCTTTGTCTCAGCTTTAAACTCAACTGGAGAGAGGCAGTTGGGAAAGGCGGGAAGGCAGCACGCAGGCGCTGTGGGATGCTCCCAAAAGCTTCCTAATTGGACGCTGGGGAGCGTTCCCGCGCAGGCTCCGTCAGTATCGATGATACCCATATATGAGGACTAAATTCCTGCTGTTCCCGGAGATCACCTGTTACAGGTGAGTAACTATGCTTTACCTGTTCCACTCCATACATTAATTTATAGAACTTTATCATATCTCCCTTTAGCCGTTTCTTTTCTAAGTTGAAGAGCCCTAACCTTTTAAGTCTTTCCTCGTAGGGTATCCTTCCATCCGCTTTACCATTTTGGGGGCTCTTCTCTGTACTTTTTCTTATTCCATTATATCCTTTTTAAGATACGGCGACCAGAATTGCACACAATATTCAAGGTGTGGTTAGACCATGGTTTTCCCGGAACAAACAGGAAGTCAGTCCTCACATATGAATGATGTTGGCACAGATGGAACCCGAGCAATAGCTTTTACCCAGTTTTCAAAGAAAGCCTTTGGGAGATGCACCATGCATGCGTTGTCCCCTTCCTTCCCAAGGGTGCCATCTTGCCTCAGTCTCCCTTTTTCCGCGGAGTCCACTGTCCAGTGTGTCTGCTGTATCCAGAAAAAGTGGTGTATTTTTTTCTCTTGAAGTTTTCTTCTTCCCGGACGTGTACTGGTTCCCTTTCCTGCCTCCAGAGATCGCTTGCCTCGGCATCATGTCTCTGGTCCATTCTTTTTTCCATTTTTCTCGAGAGCTTCTCGACTGGCTTCATGCCTTTCTTTGTCCCTGGCTGAGCCTTAGGTTTTCAACCTCATGTTGGTTGTCTTCCCCACCATGGCTTCCATCAGTGACTTAAAAAATTGTGACCGATGCGCCAAAACCATGTCGCACACCGACCCAAACGACTGCTGCCTCCGATCGCTAAAGCTGAACCATGACCTCTTGGAATATGGTTTCTGCAAGAAAATGACCTCCAAGGCCATCAAGAGCCGTCAGCAGCAGCGGGAGTCCTTCTTTTACAAGAGAACTCTGCACTGGAGTTTCCGGTGACATCAATCTCCAGGGCCCCTTCCAGAACCTCAGAACCTGGGAAGTCTGTGCTGACTCGGAACCCCAAGGCGCTGGTCCTCCAGCTGGACCCTGGAGGAAGAGTCTAAGACGTGCCGGAAGGAGGAGTTCACAGTTTCCTGTACTAGCTGCTTTCCTACCTGATTGACCTGGTCCCTCCTCCACTTCTCTGATTGGGGCAGTTGGCTTTTACGGGGCTATATCATTTGGCCTCCGACGCGGGACGCTGAGGAGTTCACAGTTTCCTGTACTAGCTGCTTTCCTACCTGATTGACCTGGTCCCGCCTCCACTTCTCTGATTGGGGCAGTTGGCTTTTACGGGGCTATATCATCTGGCCTCTGACGCGGGACTCTGAGGAGTTCACAGTTTCCTGTACTAGCTGCTTTCCTACCTGATTGACCTGGTCCCACCTCCACTTCTCTGATTGGGGCAGTTGGCTTTTACGGGGCTATATCATCTGGCCTCCGAGGCGGGATACGAAGCGGGCGCGTGCCCGTGGTGCGTGTCTGAAGGGGCGTGTCCAAAGGGGCAGGTCCTGCCCCTTTGGCGCCCCTTCGGCGCAAATTTGGCGTTGTAAGTTCCCGTGAATGGGGAAGAGGAAGAAACGCATGCTGCCTGCGGCTCAACCAAAGGCAGTTAAAATCGTAGGACCCATGGATGCGCATGTCTCCGTTGGTAAATCGTTGCCTAAGTTTGTTGCCTCGGATACCTCCCTTGGTGAAAGATCGACAGTAAGTACTGTGTGTTCTGGCTCTCCTCCGGCCGCGGAGAATTTTTCCCCAGTGAAATGTGACAAGGACCTTTCTCTATCTGACTTTTCTGACTGTGGTCTTAATAAGACTGAGGGTCCTAATTTGTCTTCCTCCTTTCTACGGTTGGGCTCTGTCACTGACTCATTGCCTCCTCCGTTGCCATCTGCGGTTATATTTTCTGGCCCAGGAGAGTCCCGTGTTATCCCAGATGAAGTTTCTTTGAAAGATTTATGGACTATGTTGTCTAGAATGGAGTTGGCTTTGGACTCTTCTCTTCAAAGGATTTCGGTATTTACGAAGGAATCTGTTGCTAAATTTTCCAATCAAGAATCTCGTTTGACTGCTGTAGAGAAAAGCGTTGACTCTTTTGAGACTCGCTTTTCAACCCTCCAGCCAATCACTACTTCTATGGTTCAGGATGTTACTTTGTTACGTTCACAACACGAGGTTCTTGAGAACTCATTACGTTCCAGGAACCTTCGTCTTTTGAACTTCCCTAAAACTCATTACCTTGCACCTATTATGCTTTTTCATAAATACTTGAAGGAAATATTGTCGATTTCTGATGTGGATACGATTTCTTTGCTTAATATTTATTATCTTCCTTCCAGAGACACGGCTTTTCAAGCCGAGCCTCAGGTTGGACGAGATGTTGGTGAGCCCAAAAGTTCAGCTTCTTTAAATATTTCTGATTTTTTGGAATCGTCTCATGACGAGATTCCCACAAGGGCTACATTGTTAATTACGTTAGCCTCAGAGATGGACAGACAGAGAATTTTCCACGCATACTTCAAGAAAAAACTTGAGAAGTTTTGTGGCTCCACTATTCAAATCTTTCCTGATGTCTCGAGGGCCATGCAGCAAAGGCGGAGGGCCTTTTTGGAAATTCGCCCGCGTGTTTTGGCCTTGGGCGCTCTGTTCTACTTGAAATTTCCTTGTCGGTGCCACATTATTTATCAAGGTACTCGTTACAATTTTCTTGAGGTCTCACAGTTTGTGGAATTTTTGAAAGGCAAGGGTTAGAATTTGCATGATTTTGCTGTTTGTTGTTTTTCTTGTCTCTTTTGCTGGGATTTTTACCAGGTTTGGTCAGGGAATGGGATTTGTTTTTCTTTTGATATAGCACTTCTCCTGGATGTGGACTACCGATATGTGTTTTCTTTTGGATTTTGTTGTAATGTGGAGGTTGGGGTTTTTCCCCTTCCTTTTGATAATGTATGGTTTAAACTTTGTATGTTTCTTTAATAATAAATAAAATGTTAAAAAAAAAAAAAAAAAAAAAAAGAAGTGCCGGATACCCTTGAAGACTGCGTAGCCAGGCGAGCTTGGGAAAGTGTGCAAGTCTCACATGCCCAGGGCCCGCAATCCCTGCCGCGAGTCTGAGGGGAAGGAGCGGAAGCGGCCAACCAAAATACCTCGATGTGAATAATTGGCATCTGGCAACTGACATCAGACCACAATACTATCTTGGTCGAGGACTCCCCTTCGATGGAGCCGGCATCGAACCTGAGTCCCTCATGGAAGACTAGGATGGCGGCCTTTTAGTGCAGTTTCTCTGCCTTCATGGCCCAGCAGTGGGCTTTGATGCCCGACTCGGCTGGTTCATCCCTCCAACTACTGGGCCCTTGACCTTGAAGAATTCCCTGGACATCGAGTGGATCCTTTTTAGCGTCACCAGCCTCGAGAGGTTACTCGGCACTGGTCATGATCTTGGTCCTGGTCCTCGGGTCTGAGGTCCTCCCTGATGAGTGCTTGCAGCTGAGATCACAGGGCCTCTGAGATTCAGGGGCCATTGGGCTCGGGCCCTGAGCCCGGACCACCCTCAACACCTCCATCGACTATTTGTCGGACTGAGAGACTGAGGACGACGAATCCTTGGACACCCATCAGCACCGGGATGTGCCTTCCGAGATCCGGCGTTGGACCCCACCTGAGGACATGGCTTTCCTTGACTTTGTGCGGGACATAGCCAAGTCACTGGCTTTCGAGACTGAATCGGAGACCCCATTATCGGTGCCCATAGTGAGCATTGGCTGATCTCGATGTATTGGGTCCACAAAAGCACAGCTGCCACACAACTCTATGGTGGTGTAGTCGGCCATGTATCATCTAAAGAGCCAGAAGACTCACTCCTCAGTGCCCCTGGGTAGGGAGGCCCACGCCTTGGATGCCCTGGGCACGAAGTGATACCAGGGTTCGATGCTCATTGGCCAGATCCAGGCATACCAGCTGTACATGGTCATGTACCTGCAGAACCTGGCAAAGGAACTTGCCGGGTTCTCAGCTGGTCTCCCCAAGGAACCTCTTCAGCGGTTCCAGACTCTGGCCTTGGGGGTCAGAAAGTGCTCCAAGTTTATGACTCAGGCATCCTATGACTGCTTCGAGTTGGCGGCTAGAGTAGTTGCGGCAAGCATCGGTGCCTAATGCCAGGTCTGGCTACATTCCTCTGACCTGCAGCAATGGGTTCAGGACAAGTTGGTCGATGTCCCCTTCCAAGGAGAAAATGTCTTCATTAAACCCATGACTGATAAGGCTGCAGAGTTGGAGTCTGAGTTCCTGACGAGGACCAGGATTTCCATGAAGACCACTGACCTTTCTGGATGGAAGCCTTCAGCTAAAAAGTCCTTCTGCCTGAAGAAGAGGAAGGCTTATGGAAATTACCCTCAGTACCAGACTTTCTCAGCTACCCAACAGGGGCAGCAGGCCAAGGGACAAGGGCATGGCCCTCGTAAGCCTAAGGCTCCCAAACCCTGGGCACTAACTCTGGCCCAGCCTGGCATAGGTTTTTGACTCCTTGGGCATTGCCTCTCTTCCCCAGGAGGCTCAGTCCAACAGCCCACGGGGGTGGGGGGGTGCCTGGTGGTGAGGGAGGGTTACCTTCTCCACCTGACATAGGTGCCCCCTCAGTTCTTTCCGGGAGAGCCCCCCAAGACTCCCCTCTATCAGAGTTTAGTACTGCAGGAGCTCACAAGCCTCCCTGGAGGCAAGGTGGTGGAACCGGTGCCCGCACACCTCGATGGCAAGGGGTTCTACTCCCAATACTTCCTCCTGCCCAAGAAGGCCAGAGGCTTCCATCCCATCCTGAACCTGTGGGATCTAAACAGGTTCCTGGTGAAGGAGAAGTTCAAATTTCTCTCCCTTGGAACACTGCTGCCATACCTCCGGCCGGGAGACTGGCTATGCTCCTTGGACCTAAGGGATGCATACACTCACATCCTCATCCATCTCAACCACAGGAAATGCTGCAGGTTCGTGGTGGGAGGTGGCCACTACCAGTACAGCGTTCTATCTTTTGGGCCGGCCTCTGCACCAGGGGTGTTCACCAAGTGCCTTGTGGTAATCGCAGTCTACCTTCGTCACCAAGGAGCCTTCGTCTTCTCATACCTGGATGCTGCACTGCCGCAGAGGCTACAGCATGCACCATCCTCACCCTGCAGCACTTGGGGTTTGTAATAAACCATCCAAAGCCCCATCTCCTCCCGACACAGTGTCTGGAGTTTATAGGAGCAAGGCCGGATACAGTTCAGGTCAAGCCTTTCTTCCTCTGGACAGGACCCTCCATATCAGGACGCGGGCTGCAGTCGTGCAGTGCCTTCACTCTGTGTCTGCCCGCCTCCTGCTCTGCCTATTGAGTCACATGGCATCCACAGTTCATTACCCTGCCTTCACATGAGGACGGCTTAATGGGGTCTCTGCTCCCAGTGGACCCAGGCCACAGGCGGGTTGTAGGACAGGGTGGTGGGAACCTGCCAACGAGCCAACTTTATCACCTTGTAGCGAGCCCCCCAGCACCACCTGGTCGGGAGGCCCTTCCAGGCCCCTGCCCCCCAGAGGGTCCTAACACAGACACCTTCCTCTTTGGCTGGGGAGTCCACTGTGATGGCCTCTACACTTAGGGCAGTTGGTCACAGTCAGACAGTCTGCAGCAGATCAACCTCTTGGAGCTTTGGGCCATATCCTTTGTTCTCCAAGCCTTCCATCACCATCTGCAACACCACTCAATGCTTGTCCAGATGGACAATCAAGTGGCGATGTTCTATGACAACAAGCAGAGGATCACGGGTCATACACCCTCTGCCAAGAGGCAATAGCTCTCTGCTCGTATGCGTACCTGCATTGGATTCTCCTGCAGGCGGTGTATCTGCCAGGCCAGGAGAACACCCTGGCGGACAGACTGAGCATGGTCCTTCAGCCGCATGAGCGGTGGCTAGACCCCAGCCCTAGAGTGGCCTACTGGCTCTTCCAACTCTAGGGGACTCCACGGATGGACCTTTTCGCCAGTCCAGCCTACGCCCAGCAGCCCCACTTCTGTGCCACGCAGCCACACCCATCTCGAGTAGCTGTGGATGCATTCCTCATCCCTGGGGCGGAGGGCCTTCTCTATGCCATCCCGCCCACGCTGCTGATTAACAAGACCTTGTTCAAGGCGAAGCACGATGGGTCATCAGTGATACTAGAAGCCCCTCGATGGCCCATGCAACAGTGGTTCCCACTGCTCCTTCGCTTATCCACTGCGCCCCTGGTCCCCCTGGGGAGTGCCCCGGTGCTGATGTCACAGGAGGAGGGTTCCCTCTTGCACCCCAACTTGGGGTCTCTGACGCTAACGGCCTTGCTTCTGAAAGGGTAGCTTTTCAGTCTTTCAGGGGAGGTGGAAGAGGTCCTCCTGGCCTCCCATAGGACCTCCACAAGTTGGGCTTATGCCTCCAAATGGCGCAGATTCTCACTGTGGTGTGCTGAATGACGGGCCAACCCATTCCTTTGCGCTGTGCAGCTTGTGCTGCCATATTTGCTTCACCTGTCTCAGGCAGGACTGAAGTCCAACTCTGTCAGGGTCCACTTGAGTACATTTGCAGTGCACCACCACCTTATCGAGGACAAGTCCCTCTCTGTTCAGCCTCTCGTGATTCGCTTCTTGTGGAGTCTCTTGTTGTCCAGGCCTCCTGTCTGTCCTCTGGCGGCAGAGTAGGACCTCATCATGGTGCTGTCGCAGCTCTCTGGCGCACTGTTTGAGCCCCTGGCTACTTGCCACCTACAGTACCTTTCCTGGAAGGTTGTGTTCTTGATGGCATTCATGTCTGCTCGCAGGGTCAGCGCACTCCAGGTGTTGGTGCCAGATCCACCCTACATGAGGTTCTATAACAGTGTCGTGCTCCGCACACACCTCACGTTTCTTCACAAGGTGGTGGTCCTTTTCCACCTCAATCAGGAGGTGGTACTCCACACCTTCTTTCCGCGGCCTCACGCCAGCAGGGTGGAGTCTGTCCTTCATACTCTGGATTGTAAGAGGGCCCTGTCCTTCTACCTCCAATGTATCCAGAGCCATCTCAAAGTTTCACAGCTTTTCATCTCCTATGACCCCAGTTGGCTGGGGGCAGCAGTGACTAAGCGTAGTCTATCCACCAGGGTGGTGGACTGCATTGCCCTTACCTACAAGCAGGCTGGGCTTTCGCTGGAGTGCTAGGTCATGGTGAACAGTGTCAGGGCCATGGCGGCTTCTGTGGTAAACCTGTGTTCTGTTCCCTTGTCGGAAATCTGCCAGGCCGTCACCTGGTCCTCAGTCCATACCTTTGCAGCTCATTACTGCCTTGAGAGGGAGTCCTGTAGGGATAGTAGCTTTGGCCAGGCAGTACTCTCATCTGTTTGGGGTGTAGGCAATTCCTGCCCTCCAGCTCTTGTGTGTGTTCAGGCTACTATGTTGCTGGTTTCTTGCTGGACACTTGGGCCGCTCGGAAGTTTGTGTTCTTAAGGACCCATTGCTCCTGTTCATGGCTCACCTTTTACTGGTCACCCTGGCTTGTTACATGATTTCGGTAGCCTGTAGCTAGAGAGTCCCATATGTGAGGACTAATTTCCTGCTTATTCCTGGAGAAAGCGTAGTTACTCACCTGTAACAGGTATTCTCCGGAGACAGCAGGAATCAGTCCTCACAAACCTCCCTCCTCCCTGTGGAGTTGCTTTTTTGTGTCATTTGTTTTCTTTGAGCTATATCATCCTACTGAGGCAAGATGGCATCCTTAGGCGGGAAGGGGACCATGCATGCGTGGTGCATCACCCAAAGACTTTCTTTGAAAGCTGGGGAGAAGCTTACGTGCGTGGTCCGTCGGCGCTGATGTCACCCATATGTGAGGACTGATTCCTGCTGTCTCCGGAGAACACCTGTTACAGGTGAGTAACTACACTAACAATACATCGGTTCCTATTGTGACCAGACAGCTGAACTCAGTTATCGGGTCCTCCAGAGCCCTTGATTCCAAAAAGCCCAACTGCCCCATAACTCCATGGTGATGGAGTTGGCCATGCATTGGCTCAAGAGCCAGAACACGCACTCCCCGGTCCCCTTGGGTGGGGAGGCCCACACCATGGGCAGCAAGTACTTCCAGGGCTTGATGCTTCTTTTTCCTGCGTGTTTTCTGTCGTGCGGGTAGGCTGAGGGCATTTCCAGCAGCTGAAGGAGTCGACCAGGGAATAGGCGATTGTCACCCTTTCCTGGTCGACTCCTTCAGCTGCTGGAAATGCCCCCAGCACCTACTGGCCATGATGCCTTTCCAGACCTCACCATGGATGCTTCCAAACTGGGGTGGGAGCCCATTGCGATGACCTCTGCACTCAGGGCAGTTTTTTGCTGACAGAGTCTCCAGCAAATCAACCTCCTGGTGCTCTGAGCCATGGCCTTAGCCTTCCAGGCTTTTCACCACCACCTTTGAGACCAAACAGTGTTGGTCCATACTGAGAATCAGGTGGCGCAGTTCTACATCAATAAGCAAGGTGGCACAGGCTCGTCCCTGCTTTGTGAATCTGCTCTTACGCCAGTGCCAATGGGATGCTCCTGAGAGCAGTATACTATCCTGGGCCAGGACAATGTCCTGGAGGACCAGCTCAGCTGGGTCCTCCAGCCACACAAGTGGATGCTGGACTCAGGGGTGGCTGGCTGGTTATTCCAGCGCTGATGGCTCTCACAGATGTACCTCTTTGCCAGTCCAGCCAATGCCCAGCTGCCCTGCTTCTGTTCTCGGCAGCTGCACCTCGCCCAGGAGGCGGATGCCTTCCTGATCTCATGGGCGGAGGGCCTCCTGTATGTCTTCCCACCCACATTACTGATTGCCAAAACCTTCTTCAAGGTCCAACATGACAAGGCCACAGTGATCCTGGTGGCTTCCCGATGGGCCAGGCAGCCGTGGTTTCCCCTGCTCCTTTGCCTTCGTGCGCTTGTGGCACACCATGACCTAATCAAGGGCAAGCCCCTCTCTGCTCAGCCCCTCGTGGCTCGCTTCCTGAGGGGGCCTCCTCTTGTTGAGACTCCCCATCCGCCCTCTGGCTGCAGAGTGGGACCTTAGCGTGGTGCTCTCAAAGCTCACTGAGCCACCCTTGGAGCATCTCAGCTCCTACCACCTCAAGTACCCCACCTGGAAGGTGGTGTTCCTCATAGCTCTCATCTCTGCTCACAGGGTCAGTGAGCTGCAGGAGTTGGTGACAGACCTGCCATAAACCACGTTCTACAGGAACAGGGTTGTGCTCTGCAGGCCCCCTAAGTTTCTACCTAAGATGGTGTCCCTGTTCCACCTTAATCTGCAGGTGGTGCTTCACACCTTCTTTCCGCTGCCTCACGTCAGCAGGCCGAAAGCTATTCTCCACATGCTGGACTCTATGTGGGCACTAGTCTCCTACCTGCAGCGCAGCCAGGACCACCACCAAGCTTCTCAGCTCTTTGTTTCCTATGACCCCAGTCGATTGTTGGCAGCAGTCTCTAAATGCACCCTGTCCACATGGGTGGTGGATTGCAGTGCCCTCGCCTCTGAGCAGGCTGGTCTCTAATTGGAGTGCTATGTCACGGCGCACAGCATCTGGGCCATGGCAGCCTTTGTGGTGAACCTGTGCTCCGTTCCCCTGTTGGAAATCTGCCGAGCTGCCACCTGGTCCTAAGTCCATACCTTCGCAGTTCATTATTGCCTAGAGAGGGAGCCCTGCTGGGACAGCGCCTTTAGCGAGGCAGTACTCCTTCATTTGTTTGAGGTGTAAGGCAACTCCTGACCTCTGGCCCTTCGATGTGCTCAGGCTACTGGAGTTCTGGTTCCTTGCTGGATGCTTGGGTTTCTCAGGGGTCTGCTTTCTCTTGACTCAGCTGCTGCTTCTCACCGCTACCTTTTCTGGTCACCTATGTCTTTTACAGTTTTTTTTGGTAGCCTGTACCTGGGGAGTCCCATATGTGAGGACTAAATTCCTGTTTGTTCACTGAGAAAGCATAGTTACTCACCTGTAACAGGTGTTCTCCAGGGACAGCAGGAATCAGTCCTCACAATCCTCCCTTCTCCCTGTGGAGTTGCTCTTCTTTCTTTTTTTGTCATCTTGTGCTATGTTATCATACTGAGGCAAGATGGCACCCTTAGGCGGGAAGGGGACCATGCATGCGTAGTACATCTCCCAAAGGCTTTCTTTGAAAGCCCTGGTAGAGGTTACCACAAGGGCTCCGTCTGTGCCGATGTCACTCATATGTGAGGACTGATTTCTGCTGTCCCCAGAGAATACCTGTTACAGGTGAGCAATTACGCATAAACAATGTCCATGCTTGATGTAAAATCTTTAAACTTTGCAGCTGCTCCTTTTAGTTTTTTCTTAACTATTTTCCTCATTTTATCATAGTTTCCCTATTGAAAGTTAAAAGGTAGTATTGTGGATATCCTTGCTGTCCTTCCTCTATTAAATCAATTGCAATCATGCTATGATCACTATTACCAAGTGGCCCCAAAACCCTTATCTCTTGCATCAGATTCCTTGTTCCACTAAATACTAGGTTGAAAATAGCTTCCCATCTCCAGGAACAAGCAGGAATGAGTCTTCACATGTGGGTACGTCGGCGCCGACGGAGCCTGCACGGAAATGCTCCCCAGTATCCAATCAGAAAGCCTTTGGGAGCATCCCTCGCCCCTGCGCGGTGACTTCCCGCCTTTCCCACTGCCTCTCCCTAGTTTTCGTTTTTCCACGGAGCCAACAGGACGTACCTCCTGTCACCGCAGAAATGTTTTTCTTTAAAATCCTTTTTTTCTTGTTTTCTTGTGGTCGCAGCTGTCTTTCCCGCCGATACCGGTACCGCCGGTGCTTTATTCTTTTCTTTTCCAACTTAGAGAAATAATTTCTCCTCAGTTTTTTCTTTTCTCCTTTTGAGGCCTACCAGGCCTTTCCAACATGGAGCCTTCTTCCCCTAAGAAGTGCCTTCACTGTGGAAACGTAGTTTTCTTTTTAGACTCCGATGCCTGGTGTCTAACCTGTTTGGGTCCTGACCTTTTTTCCCTGGTCCATCGGGCTATAGTATTGGGAGAAGACCTTCTCTTTTTCGGGTATCCCTCGATGCCGTTTTTCCTCCTCAGGTGAGGACACCGGTTTATTCTTCCCTCCGGGATCAGGTAACCCACAAACAGTCTGTTAAGACTAGCCAATTCTTGAAGGGTGGTTCTCATGCCCAGCATGATGACGGCTCCGGCCTTGCCCTTAAGACCCCATTGGCAATAAGACCCCGGCGGGAGTCTTCGGGCTCCAAAGCATTTACGGGGTTTCAGGTTGTTCCTGGGGTTCATTCCTCACAGAACATACCTGAGCCATGCTCGGGGGCGGTATCCGCTTCGAGCGGTACCGATCCCCCGGCATCGGCACCGGTGTCGAGTGTTCCATTCTTCACCGAGGATCGTCAGCTGGTGTCCTCGGTATCTTCGGGGCCGATTGATACAACCCAGACTGGCTTTCCTGCATCCCAGCCATGCGCGGGGTTGGTACCGGCTTCGAGCGGTACCGCTCCCCCGGCATCGGCGCCGGTGTCGAGTGCTCCACTCTTCACCAGGGGTCGTTGTCTGGTGTCCTCGGTACCTCCGGGGCCGATCGATCCGACCAGACTGGTTCTCCTGCATCCCAGCCATGCGCGGGGTTGGTGCCGGCTTCGAGCGGTGCCGATCCCCCGGCATCGGCACCGGTGTCGAGTGCTCCGCTCTTCACCAGGGATCGTCGTCTGGAGTCCTCGGTACCTTCGGGGCCGATCGATACGACCCAGTCTAGCTTTCCTGTGTCCCAGCCAACCGCGGGGCTGATACCGGCTTCGAGCGGTACCGATGCCCCGGCATCGGTGTCGAGTGTTCCACTCTTTATTTATTTATTTTTATTTATTTAACATTTTTTATATACCGCACTATTCATCATCAGTGCGGTTTACATTGAACATCAACATACCTGTCAATCCATGACTGATCTAGGTTTACAGATAACAGGGAAGATAAACTGGGAGTTAACTGGGGAATAACTACCTACATAATTATACATAATTATATATACATTGAATAGGTTACATCAAGTTTTGATATTTGTTAAGAATATAGTGTATTCACATTTTGATCCTTTGTTCTGGATTGTTGTTATGTGTAGTAGTTATCTGAGTGATGTGGGAGACGGATTCTATTGTGTGTATGGTAGCTTGAAGTGTAAAGTGAATAGATAGTGCTTGATGGACTTTCTAAATTGGGTGATATCCCTGATTGATCTGATGTTTGGAGGTAGTTTGTTCCAGCACTTGGGGGCATAGGACACAAAAGCTCTGTTAATAGTTTGTTGTGTCCATTTTGTGGAGATACTGGGAGTAACTAGTGTGTTTTCTGCTACTAGTCTCCTGGGTCTGTTGTTTGGTGTGTGGGTGATGAGATTTGAGATCGATGCAGGAGATAATTTATTAATAGCCTTGAATGTGATGAGGAGGGTTTTGTATGTTATTCTGCAGTTTATCGGAAGCCAGTGCAGATCGATCAGTATTGGTGTTATATGATCTCTTATAGAAGCTCCAGATAGGATGCGGGCTGCCGCGTTCATCGCCAGTTGAAGTGGATTTAGTGTATTCTTGGGGAGACCATGAAGGATGATATTCGCATAGTCGAAATGCGGTGTGACTATTGCTTGGAAAACTGTGCGGAAGTCCTTGGTCTCCATCATTGGTTTCAGGTGGCGCAGTGTTTTTAGTTTGTAGTAAATTGACCTTACTGTGTTCTTTATGTGCTCTTTAAGATTGAGTTGTTGATCGAGTATCATACCGAGGTACTTTATGGAGGCTTTGATGGGGAGTTCTGCATCTCTTACTGTGAGGGTGGTTGGCGGAGCAAATTGCTTGTTTCTTGTTGCTATGAGTACTTCGGTCTTCTTGAAGTTTATTCTCATGTTTTGATTGAGGAGCCAGTCGGTTATTGCATTGAAACAATTGATTAGTGGAGAGTAGTCAGGATTTGATATATTGATTGGATCTTCACCGGAGATCGTCATCTGGTATCCTGGGTACCTTCGGGGGCCGATCGATGCACCCCTGATGGACTTTCCTCTATCTACGCCATGCTTGGGGGGGGTACCGGCTTCGAGCGGTACCGATACCCCGACATCGGCGCCGGTGTCGAGTGTTCCTCTCTTCACCGGGCGTCGTCTTCGGACGTCCTCGGTGCCTTCGGTACTGATCGATACCATTCCGATTGACTTTCATGTAGCGGCATCGCCGATACCACCACCGACGCTCGTTTCGATGCCCAGTCTAGAATCGATATCCAGTCTAGATGACTTGGTTCCGACACGTTTCGGAACCGATCCATGTCGTTTCCGACTACGCGGTACCGAGGATAATCACCCAAGCTCTCTGGTTACCTCAGTACCGCTTCGGCAACCTCTGGTACCTGCTACGATGGCATTACCGTCCCCGATGCCGGTACCGGTATCAATGTCGATTCCTGCAGTTCCATCGGGGCCATCGATCCTTTCTGTGCCTAGCTTGGAATCGATACCGGGAACAGACGATGCAGTACTAACTGCCTCGAGTCAGAACTGTCAGTATCGTTCTCCATCTAGCAGGATCCTTTTTATGCACCAGTCCAGTAGGTCTTCTGGTGTTCACGCTGCCTCAGCCTACCCAGGAATAGTTCCTCTGGGAGATCCTTCTTTTCAGAAATTTCTCCTTGACATGGCAGCCTTTCTTGCCATTCCTATTCCTGGTCCTACTCTTGACCAAGATCCTGCAGTAAAGGAAACCATAATGCCTCCTTTACATCATTCTTTGCAGGACCTTCTTCTGAGGATTTGGGAATCACCTTTAAAGGTTCCTGCGCCTTCTACAGCCATGAATGTTCTGTATCAGGTGCCTCCCTCTCCGGGGTTTCAGAAACACCAACTTCCGCATCATTCCATTGTAGTGGAATCAGCAATGAGGAAGGTCAGAAGCAAGAAGAAGCATTCTTCTTACCCACCAGGTCGTGCATCTAAAGCAACTTCTATGTTGGCTTCAAGAATCATTTCATATATTTTTTATATGAGTCTCACACTTCAGGAGGTCACAGAGAAGTTATCTCTTTTGTCTCCTTTTTTGTCAGAACCTGAGGCCTCTGACTATTCCTTGCTTCTTAATCATAGCAGGAATATCTCTTGGTTCCTTTCTCGTGCTTCTCTAGACTCTTTTGAGTCTGTTAGCAGATCCTCGGCTATTGCCATTGGAGCACGTCGTACTGCGTGGCTGCAGGCTTCAGACTTGAGCAGATGGGCAAAACATACACTGGGTAATTCTCCTTGTACTGGAGACAATCTTTTCAATAGAGAAGGTTTACATCAGGTTGCTCATTGCTCCACTGACTTTCCTAGTTCTGGAAACCATCCTAAGCCTTCTTTTTCCCCAGGACGTAGGAAATGTCCTACCAAACCTTCTTTCCCAAAGAAGAGAAAGTTTCATCCTTCTGCCCATCCTCCCGGTGTACCCAAGCAAGGGACATCTCATCTTAGTCTGAAGTCTCCAGACTCTACCCAGTCTGCTCATAACCAGCAACCAAAGGTTCCTGTGTATTGCAATCTACAGTTAACTTCCCCTTAGCAGAAGTTTATTCTTCAAACTCTACACTGGTTTCTTTTCCAGTATGCTATGCTCTTTTTGTCCATGGGTTGCAGAATTCTCCCATTCTTACTACCACGAGGTCACAACTATCCCATGATAGTTTCTGTCCCCATATGGACAACTTTTCCTTCAGCTGCCTTACCCTATGGTAAGTCACTTTCCAACCCCCTCTCTTCCAGGGTTTCCCCTGCTTGAGTTGGTGCCATACTGAAACACTTTTTTTCTTCCAGTGTAGACTGTTTGTTTTTCCTTCACTGCGTGCTCTGAACAACTCATCGGACAGGGACGGAGATTCTCTCCGCTGCCTTTGTCTGTTTTCTCTCTGTTTTCTACAGGAGAATCCCCTCTGTTGTTTTGTTCAGTTGCTGTATATGCAGGAGTTCCAGTGATTACTTTAATGCTCATTGCAAGCTGCTTGCAACTATCTTGCATAATACTATTCACTGCAGCTTATCTTCTTCTAGCTATATCCTTTCCTCGGATGTGGCAACACGCCTGACTTCTGTCAGTTTTATCTTATAATTCTCCTGCACAATGCTCTCGGCAACCTTCAGAGAAGCTTCTACTCTGGGCCCTTACTACAGAGCATTGACCTTTGTCTCTGAGGGTCTTTCATATACAGCAGACAAGCTTTTCTGCGTGAATGTCCACGGAGTTCCCAATCTGACCGGAATATGCTCCTGTTCCTTACAGCTTGTCATTATGTTTTTCTACTCCACTTGGACAACGCATACTCCTTTATCGTACATGATACCCCTGAACCCCTTGGCTGGGTCACTCTTGTATCTTCATCTATGCGTTCTTCTTGTCCTTTGGACGTAACAGAGTCCTAAAGTACTGCTGACGTACTCTTGCCAGACTGCTGTTATCCTCTGTTTTTCACGCAACCATACTGGTTCTTCCACTGACCTACATTCCTGCTCCACAGAAATCGATTCTCTATATTTCTTCAGGTGGGTTTCACCCCCTATTATTGGATGAATTTTTTCCCATCACATTCCCCATGTGAATGTTTTTTTCTGTGGCTCAGTTGCAGGCATGTATTCTGAAAAATTATTTTTATGTATGTGGGCATACATGTTTTTGTACTCTGGGTGGGCCTCAGCCATCCCACCTCTATCTATACATATATCTATCTACATGTCCCTATGTAGATATATATATATATATATATAAAACTACTTGTCTACATACATATATTCTCATAGGTATAGATATGTATGTCTTCCAGATATATATATATATATGTATATAGGCATACGCCTATTGGGAGATGTCCATAGCACCCTATGTCTACCTATCTCCCTGACTGTCGGTGCTTAGGTTTTTATTTTCTTATGGGGTCCGGACAGTCAACTTGCCTATTATCATACGGCTCAGTGACTGGGACGGGTTATACTAACCATTACTGCTGTGACGTCAACAGCTTCTATTTTTGTTACACATCTCCCTATCTGTGTAGTCTCAAACTTCAATGTCTTCCTATCGCTTAACAGCTAGGAAGGACAGTGTACATCTTCAGTGTTCCTGAGTACACTTCTGTTCTCCTTGGGAATAGGGTTTTTTTTACATACCCTCTCTTCCCTTCCGGACTGGGCTAATTTTCCAGATCGGTCAGTCTTCTTTTAGTCCTCAATGTTTATGACTCTGTACCTAAATGAGTTCTCAGCTTTTCCCATAAAGCTTTTCATTGGAGACCTGCCGATCTTCTCCTGCCCCGGTTGACACCTGGGTCACCTGCCCATTCCAGATTGGAACTTCTTCCTCACTGCTGTGGAGTCACCTTGAAGATTCCGCTACTGCATCTACAGTCTTACTTCCTACAATCCAGTAGGTAAGCTCTATATTGTGCTAGTTCATTAAATATTTTGATGATACTTGACATACCTTCTAAAGACTTTTTTCCCTGTAGTCTTTAGATTCGCTGTTCCTCTACAGCTCTGCTCTATTCAACTCCTACCCTCCATCCGCCAGGGGATGCCGGAGATCCAGGTTTGGGAAATGCCGTCCTGTTCCAGGGATACGCATTTTATGGGATCTCCCCTGGCACCCACAGCTAGGGAGTCCCCACATGTGAAGACTCATTCCTGCTTATTCCTGGAGATAGCACAGTTACTTACCTGTAACAGGTGATCTCCGGAACAGCAGGAATTAGTCTTCACAACCCACCCACCTCCCCTAGGAGTTGTATCTATCTATTTCCTTTCCTCTTTCTCTCCTTCTGTCTCAGCTATGAAACTCAACTGGGGAGAGGCAATGGGAAAGGCGGGAAGTCACTGCGCAGGCGCGAGGGATGCTCCCAAAGGCTTTCTGATTGGATGCTGGGGAGCATTTCCATGCGGGCTCCGTCGGCGCCGACGTACCCACATGTGAAGACTAATTCCTGCTGTTCCGGAGATCACCTGTTACAGGTAAGTAACTGTGCTCTCTTGTCAGTTTATGAACTAGTTGCTCCAAGAAGCAGTCTTTTCTTTCATCTAGAAACTTTATTTCCTTAGATGTCCTGCAGTGACACTGACCAAGTCAATACCTGGGGTAATTGAAATCACCCAAGATTATTACTGTGTTGTAACTTTTGTTAGCTTCCTGATTTCTATGAGCATTTCATCATCCATTCGTTCATTCTGGCCTGGCGGTGGGTAGTGCACCTCCACTGCTATTGCCTTCCCCTTTTTACATGGAATTTCTATCCATAGGGATTCTACATTGTATTTTGTTTCCTACAAAACTTTAATCCTGTGTAACTCAATGCCCTCTCTAACATAGAGCGTAACCCCTCCACCAATTTGATCTACTCTTTCATTGTGATTTTGTTTGTAGCCTGGTATCACAGTGTCCCATTGGTTGTCATCCTTCCACCAGGTCTCTGAGATACCAATCATATCTAACATTCTCATTTAATGCTATATATTTTAACTCTCCCATCTTATTTTTTAGACTTCTAGCATTTGATTACAAGTACTTTAGAAGTTGTATTTTATTCATATTAATCTGGTTATTGGTAGACAGGTGTAATTTGGAATCTTTCAGCTTTTTCTGCTCTGTACTTAAGGGCATTTGGGTTACTTTTATCTTTAGTGGAACCTCTCTGTTGGGATGCCTTAACTTCCCTCTTTTGCTAGTATCCTTCAAGGATACATCCTTCTGAACTATGTGCTTTTGGGCAACATTCGGCATTCACCTATTATTTATTTAACAATTTTTTTTATACCTCCTTATCTTTAGGCATGTCTAGTTTAAAAGTTTCTTTATCTCCTTTTTAAAGGTTAATGCCAGCAGCCTGGTTCCATCCTGGTTAAGGTGGAGCCCATCCCTTTGGAAAGCCGTTCTTTCCCCATAATGTTGCCCAATTCCTAACAAACTCAAACCCCTCTTCCTTGCACCATTGTCTCATCCACACATTGAGACTCCGGAGCTCTGCCTGCCTTTTGGGTCCTGCGTGTGTGTGGAACAGGAAACATTTCAGAGAATGCTACTCTGGAAGTTCTGCTTTCCAACTTCCTACCTAAAAACCTAAATTTGGCCTCCAGAACCTCCCTTCCACACATTCCCATGTCATTAGTGTAAATAGTTTGCCACTGTTATACAAGTTTATGTAGCAAATGCTGTAAATAGTTTACCCCTGTTATCCAAGTTACTTGCCCTGTTATCTGTAAACTCTTACATGTTAACTGTACTGAGCATTTTTGTTCCATGTAAACCGCGCTGATGCCGAATAGTGCGGTATATAAGAGACTGTAAATAAATAAATAAATAAATTAGTACCGACATGTACCAAGACAGCAGTCTCCTCCCCAGCACTATCCAGAACCTTGTCTAGGTGGCACGTGAGGTCTGTTACCTTTGCATCAGGCAGGCATGTTACTAGGTGATCCTCACATCCACCAGCCACCCAGCTATGTATATGCCTAATGATTGATTCAACAACTATATCAGATGTCTGAACTCTTCCCTTGTGGACACATGGCCCTGGAGAAACCTCCTCAGTGGGAGAGGGTTCTACATCTCCTGGAGGACAGGTCCTAGCTACAGAATCACTTCTTGCCACACCAGGATAATGCTCTCCTGTCACATGACCTCTCTCTTCCATAGCAACTGGAGACTACCAGACTGGAGGTGGGACTTCAGTACTATACCTGTAGGTCTTGTCTCTATACTTCGGTCTTCCTTATGTCCTCAAAGTCTGCTACTCTAACCTCCAGAGATCGGACTCGTTCCCTGAGAGCAAAGAGTTCCTTACACATAGTAACATAGTATATGACGGCAGATAAAGACCAGTATGGTCCATCTAATCTGCACAGCAAGGCAGCAAGAGTAAGTGCACCTTCCACTCTATGCAGGTCACCCCTCTCCATGCCTTTGTTTAGGGGTGTATCCACTGCTCCGTGTAGGTCACCCCTATTTGTTGAGATATAAGAGAGAGTTATGTTTGTTTTGATTTTATCCTGTTGCTATAAAGGGATCCACTGAATCAATCCCATGCCATTTTGAATTCTGTCACTGTATTTGCCTCCACCACTTCCATCAGGAAGGTATTCCAAGCATCCATTACCCTTTCAGTGAAAAAGTATTTTCTGACATTGCCTTTCAGTTTACCCCCTTGCAGCTTCATGTTATGCCCTCTAGTTTTACAGCTTCCCCGTCTTTGGAAGAGGTTTGTTTGTTCATTAATGCTCTTTAAGTATTTAAAGGTCTGAATGATATCTCCCCTCCCTCCTCTCCTCCAGAATGTACATATTTAGGTCTTCAAGTCTCTTCTCATAAGTCTTCTGATACAGGCTCCAAATCATTTTGGTATCCTTCCTCTGAACCGTTTCCAGTCTTTTTATATCATTTGTGAGATATGGTCTCCAAAACTGAACACAATATTCCAAGTGAGGCCTCACCAACGACTTGTACAGTGGCATTAGTACCTCTTCCTTTCTGCTGGTAATTCCTCTTTGTATGCAACCCAGCATCCTTCTGGCTTTTGCCACCGCCTTGTCACACTGTTTCACCACCTTGAGAACCTCAGAAACAATCACTCCGAGGTCCTCCTGGTCCGTTCACACCAACCTATTGCCCCCTATTGCATGCAATTCCCTTGGAGTTCTGCTTCCCAAGTGCATGACACTGCACTTCTTCACATTAAATCTTAACCGCCAAGCATTAGACCATTTTTCCAGCTTTTGTAGATCTTTCTCATGTTATCCACTCCCTTAGGGGAATTCACTCTGTTGCAAATTTTCGTGTCATCTGCATATATCTTGGATGATGGCTCCTGAAATCTGGGTGTTGCCATCATTGAAGGGGGCAAAGATAGAAATACGACAATCATTTTTGAAGGGGACAGGAAAACTGAAGGTGTGGCTATCTTGATGGATGGCAGCATAGGCCAGATTTAGAAGTATTAGTTATTTTAGAAGAGGGAGGCTGGCTAGGAGAGACGTCCATCTGTCCACTTAAAATGAAATAATCACTCCCAGAGACAGAAAAAATGCAACCGAACACTTTAAAATGGGAGCTCAGCACCAGCAAAGGAGTTCTGTGTGGTTGGAAAACAGTGGTAAGAAGTGGGTGGAAGCATGAATCATGGAAGCAGTAGGAACAGAGGCAGAAATGGAGAAGTCACACACTGCTGATGCTAGAAGGGGCTACTTAGCTTCAGAAGTGAACCCCGGCTGCAGTGAATCTCAATCAGATGGAGGCGGGGGGTGGGGGTTACCCACAGGAAGCTGAATGGCAGAGAAGGGTGAACAACACATCGCAAAAGCTGCACAGATCAGTCCGATATGGCTGCTCCTACTGTCACACAAAATAGCAGTAGGAGTGTCTTGCTTGGAATGGGGAGGTAAGGGGGGGATGATTCCAAAATTTGCTGTGTGGTGGGGGAGGACCCAAGACAAAGCACCAGTAGTTGCTGGGCATCAGAATGAATAACCAGACTGGTAGGCACACAAACTTGCGATAAGCCTGCAATGAGAGAGAGAAGCAGAATAAAATGGTTGCACAGACCTGAAACTTATTAGAATGGCACCAAACCACAGGCCAAAGAAACTTTACTAGATGAGTGGATCTTTCTTCCAAAGGAGTATGTCGAGGGCTGCAGTACTTAAACAGATCAGATTTTTGACCTCTCATGCTTCTGCTGTCCTGCTGTATGTTTCATTGTGTTGGAATTGTGCCTCCCATTCCAGTTATGTGCTATTTCTAAAGCCCTGTATGTCTCCGTGCAGTTCATCCTTCATTGGGCCATTCATATCCTCCTCCTCCATAAGCTACTTCACTCCCACTTCCCCCTTCCCCGCCCTCTCCTCCTTCACTTTTGACTGATGTTTGCCAGTTGGGCCTCCTTTGTCTCTCTCTTTCTGAAGCTTTGATTTTGGATTGAATTAATTTGAATAGACTGTACAAATGATCAGTTTTCTAACTAAAATTGCAAATTAATAAAACAGAACATCTATTATTAGTTACAGAATAGCAAAATCATGTAAACAAAGTGACAGGTGGCTCCAGGATTTAATAATTTGTCATTTGTGTAGGAAAATGAGTATGTGAATCAAGTTGAAAAGAGCAGTTCTTTTGAAGATCTGAATCTAGTATAAACTCATGTCAGTTTTCTAAAATATGTATTTATTTTATTAAATTAAACATGAGAATGTTGATGTGTAGTGAGAGACAGGATTCTATTTCTGGACTTTTGTGTGTTTATCTCAGTTCTTTTACAGAAATAGTTTCTATGGTGAGATCATATGCCCTAAAAGCTTACTGAGAAATGAAACCTCGAAGTGGAATTGCTAAAGGAAGGAATACACACTTAGTGTTGAGAAACATAATCTTTGTATTTAAAAAAGACCTGCCACTGAAAAGAACTTATATTATAGGATGTGGTAGCTGGATTGTTAATGCATGTGAATTATGCCATTCTTTCAGCAAGTTCAATAACATTTTAAAGCATAAAAATCTATCTGGTTGATATTATTCATCTATCTGTCTGTTTTTCTATACCGC
Source organism: Ichthyophis bannanicus (assembly GCA_033557465.1). Lineage (NCBI taxonomy): Eukaryota > Metazoa > Chordata > Amphibia > Gymnophiona > Ichthyophiidae > Ichthyophis > Ichthyophis bannanicus. The sequence continues at coordinate 1,658,796,317 of CM066031.1, read as the reverse complement.
TTTATCTGAGAATCAAAGCGGTTTATATCAAACATTCAACTGTATTACATAGAACATAGTAAACTGTGACTAAATATAGTAGACGTTAACATATAACTTAGTTATTAAAGATTTGCATGGGGGGGGGGGGAGCAGGAGCTTTGACGACATGTCTGAGAACTGAGAGTTTATTATTAAAATTTTGTAGGGGATAATTATTTGGGCGATGGTGGGAGCTCCAGTTTTCTTGTTGCTGGAAGCTCTGTCCCTGATATGTTCAGTCCCTGAAATATTCTCTGAATAAGTGAGTCCTAAAATTGTGCAAGTTCATGTATTTCCCTTAAGTTATTAGGGAGGGCAGTCCAGAGCACTGGCACATACATGAATAAAGGCTCTGTTACGTGTTGTTTGACTGGCCTTGGTTAGTTTAGGTGGCAAGACTAGAATGTGTTGTCTGCATTTGCATGTGCCTCTAGTACCTGCTTCATTATGGATGAGTGACTTTAAAGTACATTGATAAATGGTTGTTCTCCAGGACCAAGCAGGAAGTCAGTCCTCACTTATGGGTGACACTGGCGCCAATGGAGCCCCCGTGCGGAGCATTTCCCCAGCTTTCTATGAAAGCCTTTGGGAATACTACACGCATGCGCGGTCCCCTTCCCACGTAAAGGTGCCATCTTGCTCAGTCTCTCTTTTTCCGTGGAGCCCTTCGGACGTTTGTCCTAGTCACCCGGGAAAAGTTGACATTTTTTTGAAGATTTCTTTGCCTTTTTCTCAGAGTTTGACGCCGGTTCCCCTTCCCCCCGGGTTCGGTACACCAGTATCGAGCCTGTTCTCTATTTTTCGGTTTTTGCCCTTCGTGGCTGGTGTTCGCGCCCTTTTTTCTGTTTTTCCCTGGAAGGCCGGTCTTTTGACCTCGCGGGGGCTCTTTTTTCCCCGATGGCTTCCAGTGGTTTCAAGAAGTGTGATCGGTGCAAGAAACTAATGTCTCTCACCGACACACACGACTGCTGCCTTCGGTGCCTTGGCCCAGATCATGATCCCATGATCTGTGGCACGTGTGGCAAAATGTCCACCAAGGCACTTCGAAGCCGTCAGCACTAGAAGGAAAGGATTTTTTTGGATTCTGCCTCCGTCCGGGCCCGGACCTCGTCTGAGGCCTCGACGTCTCGGGAGTCTGATCCCGAGCATCGCCGGGGTTCCTCGTACAGGGGGTCCCCCGACCGGGAACGCAAGAGGAAGAAACAGCTCGTGAGGGCGGCGTCGGAAGAGGTCCCTGGTTCCTCGAGGGCCAGGTCTAAGACCCCCGACCGCCGTCCCGGGCCTTTGGAGCAGGAGAAGCCGTCCAAAGTACCTCTTGTAGAGCCGGAGACCGTCGGACACGTAAGTCCTGTAGTCCTCGTGGACTCTCCTCCAAGGGAACCGACGTCGGGCCCGGCACCACTGGGGCCCGAGTCGGTGGCTGCTGAGTCTCCTCAGCTTGGACAGGCTGACAGCCTTGGAATGCAGATTGTCTGCCTTCATGGAGCAGCAGCGGGTACTGATGGCCAGCCTCGCTGGTGCATCTGCCCTGACCACCGGGACATTGACGTCGAAGTCGACCCCGGAGACCGAGCCGATACTCGAGATCATGAAGGCTCGATGTCGTCCTCGGTCAAGGTCTCCCTCGACCTCGAAACCTAGGGCGTTGATGCTGGTGCCTTCGGTGTCGGGGCTGGTGCCACCTCGACCCGTGCGGTCGGAGACCCTCGACTCCTCTTCGGATGAGTCAGCCTGGGAGACGGAGGATGAGGAGTCCCCCGATACCTTCCGGACTCAGAGCGTCCCGTCGGACTCACCGCAGTCCGAGCCCCGGAGTAGGTTCCCTCCGGAGGACATCCGGTTCTCGGAGTTCGTGCGGGACATGGCCAAGGCCTTGGCAATTCCCGTGGACCCCGAGGAGGAGCCTCGAGCCGAGGAGCTCGAGGCCCTCCAGTATGACTCTCCTCCGAAGGAGGCCTTTACTGTACCGGTTCCTCCAATGCTGGAACGGCTTCTCTTCCGAATGTGGGCGACACTGGCCTCGGCGCCGGTCTTGAGCAAGCGAGTCAATTCCATTTATCGACTCCGTAAGAGCCCTGGCTTCCAAAAGGCGTGGCTGCCGCACCATTCCATGGTGGTGGAATCGGCCATGCATCGTCTGAAGAGCCAGAAGATGCACTCCGCGGTACCCCCCAGCAGGGAGGCCCGGAACCTGGATGCTTTCGGCAGAAAGTGGTTCCAGGGCTCGATGCTTGCTTGCCGTGTCCAGTCATACCAGCTGTACATGGGCATGTTCCTCCGAGACCTGGCAAAGGAGCTTGCCGGGTTCTCTGCTGGCCTCTCCGGGGAACCTTTGCAGAGGTTCCAGTCTTTGTCTTCATGAATCCGGGACTGTTCCAAATTCATGTCCCGAGCGGCCTACGATGGCTTCGAGGCTTCCGCTCGTGTGGCAGCTGCCGGCATCGCGGCCCGACGCCAGGCATGGCTGTAGTCATCGGACCTCGAGCCTTGGGTACAGGGCAAGTTGGTCGATGTCCCTTGCTGAGGTGAGAACATTTTTTGCAAACCCATGGCCGAGAAGGCGGCTGAGCTCGAAACCGAGAACCTGACCAGGACTAGGCTGTCCAGAAAGACTTCTGCCCCTTCTCAGAAAAAGAAGGGCTCGGGTAAAAAGCCCGTCTACCCGAGAAAGGTGTCTGCCTACAAACCTTCCCTCAATACCAGGTCTCCCCAGCTCCCCCTCAGGGTCAGCAGGCCAAGGGGCAGGGACATGGGCCCCGTAGACAGAAGACCCCCAAGCCTCCGGCTCCTGCTCCTACCCAGCAGGGAGGGGGTTTTTGACTCCCAAGGCATAGCCTCTCCGTCCCTGCTGTCCCATCCCTGCACAGGAGGTCGCATAGCCCTGTTTGCCCACCGGTGGCCACCCATTACAGTGGATGCTTGGGTCTTAAGCATCATTCACCAAGGCTATATGCTTCATTTCCAACAGCTACCTCCTGTCTATTTTCCAGGAGAACCTCTGAGGTTTCTCCTGCACACCACCCTCCTCCTCCAAGAACTTCAGGGTCTGCTTCTAGACAAGGCGGTAGAGCCTGTACCTCCTCGCCTGCAAGGGCACGGGTTCTACTCCAGGTATTTTCTGGTGCAGAGAGAACAGGAGGCCTAAGGCCTATCCTAGACCTCAGAAACCTCAACAAGTTCTTGGAGAAAGAGAAGTTCAAGATGCTTACTCTTGGAACACTTCTGCCCTACCTCCAGCAGGGAGATTGGCTATGCTCCTTAGATCTAAAGGATGCGTACACTCACATCCTCATTCATCCAGACCACAGAAAGTACCTCAGGTTCGTGGTGGGAGGAAACCATTACCAGTACAGGGTGCTGCCTTTTGGCCTAACTTCCGCCCCACGGGTCTTTACAAAGTGCCTAGCTGTGGTGGCAGCCTACTTGAGGACTCAAGGGGTATTTGTCTTCCCCTATCTGGACGACTGGCTCATCTGGGGTCAGACCTATCAGGAGGCCAGGCAGGCCACCTTCAGGACTTTCACACTCCTTCAAGACCTAGGCTTTGTCATAAACTTCGCAAAGTCCACTTTGCTCCCCTCCCAGAACCTCGAGTTCATAGGAGCACGGCTGGACTCTCTGCAAGCAAGGGCTTACTTGCCAGAGGACAGAGCTCAAAGGCTCATGGAGTTGGCATCCCGGTTTCTCAGTCTGCCGAGGGTTCCTGCCAGGCTCTGTCTGCAGCTCCTGGGACACATGGCATTGACTGTGCATGTGACCCCCAATGCCCGCCTCCACATGAGGCCTGCATAGTGGTTCCTCAGAACTCAGTGGAAGCAGGCCACAGGGAGCCTAGCAGACAAAGTAAGGTTATCCAAACCTTTCCTGGATTCGCTTCAGTGGTGGCTACACCCCCCCAACTTGCTGCAGGGGGTGCCTTTTCAGGTAGCTGCCCCCACAGTGGTGTTGACAACCGATGCCTCCTTGCAGGGCTGGGGTGCACACTGTCAAGGGAGCTGCACCCAAGGCCTCTGGTCCCCATGGGAAGCCCTGCAACAGATCAACCTACTGGAACTGCGGGCTATTCGCTTAGCCCTCAAGGCTTTTTCTCACTCCTTGGCCCACCAGTCTGTTCTAGTTCAGACGGACAACCAAGTAGCCATGTTCTATGTGAACAAACAGGGCGGAACTGGCTCCAGGCCTCTATGCCAGGAAGCACAGGCCCTTTTCTCTTTTGCCCTCAGGCACCAAATGTTGCTGAGGGCTGTGTATCTTCCTGGCCAGGAGAACTTTCTGGCAGACCGCTTAAGCAGAATTCTGCAGCCCCAAGAGTGGAAGCTGCACCCTTTGGTGGTTCAACAGATTTTCCTAAAATGGGGACTTCCCTCCATGGATCTCATTGCCAGTTCCCTGAATCACCAACTGCCCAGGTTTTGTTCCAGGCAATCGCATCCCCTAAGGGTGGCGGCAGATGCCTTCCTGATTTCTTGGTCCCAGGGCCTGCTCTATGCGTTTCCTCCCACACCTCTGGTGGCCCGAACCTTGTTCAAGATTCTCAGGGACAAGGCCTCAGTACTTCTGGTTGCTCCCATGTGGCTGAGGCAGCCCTGGTTCCCCCTGCTACTTCATCTGGCAGTGGAGACACCCATGCCTCTGGGATTCCAACCCAACCTTCTATCTCAGGATCAGGGTTCCCTTCTGCATCCCAATCTCAAATCTCTACATCTGATGGCATGGAGGCTGCAAGGGTAGTCTTGGCTCCCTGGGGCCTACCTCAGGAAGTGGAAGAGGTGGTCTTGGCCTCTAGAAAGCAATCCACCAGGAAAATATATGCTCTAAAGTGGAGAAGGTTCTCCTTGTGGTGTCAGCAACGCAAGGAAGATCCTTTCACCTGTACTGTGCCAGTAGTGCTCCAGTACCTACTGTACTTGTCCAATCAGGGCCTTAAGTCCAATTCTGTTCGGGTCCACCTCTCTGCTCTGGCAGCTCATCACTCTCTGGTGGAGGGACACTCTTTGTCAGTTCACTCCTTGGTGTCCAGATTTCTCAGAGGCTTACTACTGCTCAAGCCGCCTCTCCGTCCACCAGTCCCTGAGTGGGAGTTGAATGTGGTCTTGCAGCAACTTACTCGCCCACCTTTTGAACCTATGGCTACATGCCCTTTATGCTTCCTATCCTGGAAGACTCTATTCCTAGTGGCCTTGACCTCGGCCAGGCGAGTGAGTGAACTTCAAGCCCTGGTCTGTGACAGGCCATACACCCGCTTCTGTAGGAACAGGGTAGTCCTTAGGACTCATCCTAAGTTCCTCCCCAAGGTTGTCTCCTCTTTCCATCTCAACCAGGAGGTGGTTCTTCCAACATTCTTCCCTAGGCCCCATGCCAGCCGGGCTGAGACAGTCCTGCATACCCTGGACTGTAGGAGGGCCTTATCCTTCTACCTTGAGCGTACGCAGGGGCATAGGATGGCTACTCAGCTCTTCGTATCTTTTGACCCCAATAACTTGGGGGTACCTGTGTCCAAGCGTACCTTGTCCATCTGGGTGGCTGACTGTATCACCTGGGCTTACAGGGCAGCTGACCTTCCTTTGCAGGGTCGGGTCACGGCCCACCGTGTCAGAACAATGGCTGCCTCAGTAGCTCATCTCCGCTCTGTACCGTTGGCAGACATCTGCAGGGCTGCAACTTGGTCCTCAAGCCAGACGTTTGCGACCCATTACTGCCTGGAGAGAGAGTCCCGCAGGGACAGTGCTTTCGGTCTGGCAGTGCTCCGGAATCTCTTTGAGGTTTAGGCAACTCCTACCCTCCAGCCCTCTGGTTGGGCCACTGGTGGGGGTATGTTTCAGTGAAATCCTTTCTCTGATGCTGAGGCTAGAGGGAGCTCATTTTTCAGCTCTGGGCCCCCGGTAGTCTGAAGCTGGGGAATCCCATAAGTGAGGACTGACTTCCTGCGTGGTCCTGGAGAAAGAGTAGTTACTCACCTGTAACAGGTGTTCTCCAGGAACAGCAGGAATCAGTCCTCACAACCCTCCCTCCTCCCCTGGGAGTTGCAGTTGTACATAGTTAATTTTTTCATTTTTGTGTGCTGTTTTTTAGCTATGTCATTTGACTGAGCAAGATGGCACCTTTAGGCGGGAAGGGGACTGCACATGCGTGTAGTATTCCCAAAGGTTTTCATAGAAAGCTGGGGAAATGCTCCGCACGGGGGCTCCATCGGCGCCGATGTCACCCATAAGTGAGGACTGATTCCTGCTGTTCCTGGAGAACACCTGTTCTCCAGGACCAAGCAGGAAGTCAGTCCTCACATATGGGTGACGTTGGCGCCGACGGAGCCCTCGCGGAGCAATTTCCCCAGCTTTCAAAGAAAGCCTTTGGGAATTGCAGCGCGCATGCGCGGTCCCCTTCCCGCCCAAGGGTGCCATCTTGCTCAGTCTTCTTTTTTCCGCCGAGCACTACAGACACTGTTTGTGTTCGCCGCAGAAAAAGTTGATTTTATTTCTTATTCTTTTCTCGGTTCGACGCCGGATCCTTTTCCTGCCAGGACCCGCTACGCCGGTAACGGGTCCGTTCTTTATTTTTCGGTTTTTTGTCTTTCGTGACAAGCGTTCGCGCCATTTTTTCTTTTTCACTGGCAGCCCTGTCTTTTGACCTCGCAGGGGCCCTTTTTCCCCCGATGGCTGCCAGCAGGTTTAAAAAGTGTGATCGGTGTAAGAAACCTATGTCTCTTGCTGACACACACGACTGCTGCCTCCGCTGCCTCAGACCCAATCATGACCCGATGATCTGTGGTCCGTGTGGCAAGATGTCCTCAAAAGCGTTGAGTCGGCAGCATCAAAGAGAACAAATCTTCTCTGACTCCGCGTCCGGCTGGGCCCGGACCTCGTCAGAGGCTTCGACGTCGCGGGACTCCGGTCCTGAGCATCGTCGGAGTTCCTCTGAGCGGGGTTCTCCTGCCCGGGAACATCATAGGAAGACGAAACCCGCTAGGGCGGCGTCGGTGGACGCTCCTGGTTCCTCGAGGGCCAGGTCGCATAGCCCCGATAGCCGTCCCGGGTCCTCGGAGTCGGAGAGGCCTTCGAAACATCCTCGTCTCGAAATGGAGTCGCCTGGACATGTGAGTACTGTAGTCCTCCTGGACTCACCTCCGAAGGAGCCGCCGTCGGGGCCCAAGTCGGGGGCTGCTGGGTCTCCTGAGCTCGGACTCAGGTTGACGGCCTTGGAGAGCAGTTTGGCTGCCTTCATGGACCAGCAGCGGGCATTGATCGCTGGCCTTGCCAGTGCATCTGCCCCGGCCACCGGGACGTCGACGTCCAAGTCGACCCCGGAGACCGAGCCGATCCTCGAGTCCATGCGAGTTCGAGTCGATCCTCGGTCGCGGTATCCCTCGGCCTCCCATTTGGGACCGAGGTCATCGACGCCGACACCCTCGGCGTCGGGGCGGAGGACATCGGTGCCCGCCCGACCGGAGCCGCTCGATTCCTCCTCCGAGGAGTCAGCCTGGGAAATGGAGGATGAAGAGTCACCTGGTACTTTTCGGACTCGGTGTGTCCCATCGGACTCACCCGAGTCCGAACCTCGGAGACGGTCCCCCCTGGAGAACACCCGGTTCTCGGACTTCGTGCAGGATATGGCCAAGGCCTTGGCATTCCCCGCGGATCCCGAGGAGGAGCCTCGAGCCGAAGAGCTCGATGCCCTCCAGTATGACTCTCCCCCAAAGGAGGCCTTTACTGTACCGGTTCCTCCGATGCTGGAACAACTTCTCTTCCGCATGTGGGAGAGCCCAGCGTCGGCGTTGGTGTTAAGTAAGCGGGTCGATTCCATTTATCGAGTCCGCAAGAGCCCCGGGTTCCAAAAGTCACAACTACCGCACCATTCCATGGTGGTGGAATCGGCCATGCATCGACTCAAGAGTCAGAAGATGCACTCCTTGGTACCTCCCGGCCGGGAGGCCCGGAACCTGGATGCCCTCGGTAGGAAGTGCTTCCAGGGCTCTATGCTTGCTTGTCGAGTCCAGACCTACCAGCTCTATATGGGCATGTATCTCCGAGACCTGGCAAAAGAAATTGCCGGGTTCTCTGCTGGTCTCTCCAAGGAACCTTTGCAGAGGTTCCAGGCTTTGTCCACTGGTATTCGAGAGTGCTCGAAGTTTATCGCTTGAGCAGCCTACGATGGCTTTGAAGCATCGGCTCGAGTAGCCGGAGTCAGCATCGGTGCCCGCCGACAGGCTTGGCTTCAGTCATCCGACCTCGAGCCATGGGTACAGGACAAGTTGGTCGATGTCTCCTGCAGAGGTGAAAACCTCTTTGGCAAGCCCATGGCTGAAAAGTCTGCACAGATCGAGACTGAGACTCTGACCAGGACTAGGCTGTCCAGAAAAACCTCTGCCCCTTCTCAGAAGAAGAAGGGCTCGGGGAAAAAGCCCTTTTACCCAAGGAAGGCGGCTGCCTATAAACAATACCCTCATTATCAGGCCTCAGCAGCTCCCTAACAGGGTCAGCAGGCCAAGGGACGGGGTAATGGGTCCCGTAGGCAGCAGGCCCCCAAACCCACAACACCGGCCCCTGCTCAGCAGGGTGGGGGTTTTTGACTCCATCAGCATAGCCTCTTCCCCTCCGCTGGTTTCTCTCAGCACAGGAGACCGGCTGGTCCACTTTGCCCACAGGTGGTCAGCCATCACATCAGATACCTGGGTGCTTCATATAGTTCAAAAAGGCTATCTTCTACACTTTCACCAGGTACCTCCCTCCTACTTTCCAGGGGAGCCTCCAAGACTCCCTCTGCACAGGGACTTACTCCTTCAGGAGTTAGCAAGTCTTCTTCAGGAACAGGCTGTGGAACCGGTGCCCCACCATCTGAGGGGTCAAGGCTTTTATTCCAGGTACTTTCTGATACCAAAACGAACAGGAGGCCTCAGACCCATCCTGGACTTGCGAAACCTCAACAAGTTCCTGGCAAGGGAAAAGTTCAAGATGCTTACCCTTGGAATCCTGCTGCCCTACCTCCAGCAGGGAGACTGGCTATGCTCCTTGGATCTGAAGGATGCCTATACTCACATCCTTATTCATCCAGACCACAGACAATATCTCAGGTTTGTTGTGGGAGGAAATCATTACCAGTACAGAGTACTGCCCTTTGGCATATCCTCCGCCCCCAGGGTGTTCACCAAATGCCTAGCAGTAGTGGCGGCCTATCTAAGACTTCAAGGCCTTTTTGTGTTTCCATACCTGGACGACTAGATCATCAGGGCCCAGTCTTCCCAAGATGCCACTCAGGCCATTCATCGCACTGTGACTCTGCTCCAGCACTTGGGCTTTGTCATAAACTTTGCAAAGTCCACTTTGCTCCCCTCTCAAAATCTCGAATTCATCGGCACAAGGTTGAGCACACTTCAGGCGCGGGCCTTCCTGCCTCTAGACAGAGCACACAGGCTCATGGATCTCGCCAGCCACTTTCACAGCAATTCCCTGGTCTCTGCCAGGCAATTTCTGAGACTGCTCGGCCATATGGCTTCCACGGTCCATGTGACCCCCAATGCCCGCCTGAACATGTGACCTGCTCAGTGGTGCCTTCGCACTCAATGGCATCAGGCCACGGGGAGCCTGGCGGACTCAGTACAGGTATCCGACCTGCTGGTCTCTTCTCTGCGGTGGTGGCTTCTTCTGCCAAACCTGCTGCTGGGAGTGGATTTTCAATCTCCTCCGCCTTCTCAGGTGTTAACAACCGATGCTTCTCTCCTGGGTTGGGGAGCACATTGCCAAGGGACATGTACTCAAGGCCTCTGGACTCCTTGGGAGTCTGCTCAGCAGATAAACTTCCTGGAGCTCAGAGCCATCCACCTAGCTCTGAGAGCCTTCTCCCATCTCACTTCTCACCAGTCTGTGCTGGTCCAGACGGACAATCAAGTTGCAATGTTCTACAAACAAGGCGGAACAGGCTCCTTCCTTCTCTGTCAGGAGGCACAAAAACTGTGCTCTTGGGCCGCCCACCACGGCATCCTCCTCATAGCTGTCTATCTCCCAGGTCAGGAAAATTACCTGGTAGACAAGCTAAGCAGGATCCTCCAACCACACAAGTGGAGATTGGATCCATTGGTGGTTCAGCGGATCTTTCTCAAGTGGGGCCTCCCCACCATGGATCTGTTTGCCAGTCCTCTGAACCGGCAACTTCCCAGATTCTGCTCTCGACAACCGCATCCTCTCAGAGTAGCGGCGGATGCTTTTCTGATTCCATGGTCCACAGGCCTCTTGTATGCCTTTCCTCACATGCCGCTGGTGTCTCGGACACTCTTCAAAGTTCTCAGAGACAAAGCCTCGATGATCCTAGTGGCTCCCCGGTGGCCGAGACAACCTTGGTTCCCGCTTCTAATGCAGCTGGCGGTGGACACTCCTCTTCCTCTGGGGTTTCAACCCGATCTCCTGACACAGGATCAGGTGTCTCTCCTACACCCCAACCTCCGGTCCCTTCATCTGATGGCCTAGCTGCTGAAAGGGTAGTCCTTGCTCCCCTCCAGCTGCCTCGAGAGGTGGAAGAAGTTGTCTTGGCCTCGAGGAGACCTTCCACCCGGAAGTCCTACGCTCTTAAGTGGTTTCGGTTTTCCATTTGGTGTGCTCAGCAGTCTGAGAATCCCTTCTCCTGCTTGGTGGCAGTGGTCTTGCAATATTTGCTTTACCTCTCCAATCTGGGCCTTAAGTCCAACTCTGTCAGAGTCCACCTCAGTGCTCTCTCTGCGCATCACGCACAGGTGGATGGCAGGCCTCTTTCCAACCACCCTTTGGTGGCTCGTTTTCTCCAAGGCCTCCTTCTCCTTAAGCCTCCTTTGCGGTCTCCAGCCCCTGAATGGGATCTGAATGTGGTCTTGCAGCGGATTACCTGTCCGCCTTTTGAGCCTATGGCTACCTGCCCTCTTCGTTTTCTTTCCTGGAAAATTTTGTTTTTGGTAGCCCTTACTTCTGCTAGGCGCGTTAGTGAACTGCAGGCCCTAGTGTCTGATCCCCTTTACAGTAGGTTCTACAGGAATAGGGTAGTCTTGCGGACTCACCCTAAGTTTCTTCCAAAGGTGGTTTCTCCATTTCATATCAACCAGGAGGTAGTTCTCCCCACCTTCTTTCCCAGGCCCCACTCCAGCCGAGCTGAGATGGTCCTGCATACCCTGGACTGTAGGAGGGCCTTATCCTTCTACCTTGACCGTACGCGAGAGCATAGGAGAGCTGTTCAGCTCTTCGTTTCTTTTGACCCCAATAAGTTGGGGCTGCCTGTCTCCAAGTGTACTTTGTCCATATGGGTTGCTGACTGTATCGCTTGGGCTTATGGGGCAGCCGGCCTCTCGTTGGAGGGTCGAGTCACGGCTCATCGTGTTAGGGCGAAGGCTGCGTCAGTGGCCATCTCCGCTCTGTTCCGTTGGCAGACATCTGCCGGGCCGCTACTTGGTCTTCAAGCCAGACTTTTGCGGCCCATTACTGCCTGGAGAGGGAGTCCCGCAGGGACAGTGCTTTCGGTCAGTGCTTTCGGTCAGGCGGTCCTCCATAATCTCTTTGAGGTTTAGGCAACTCCTATCCTCTGGCCCTGGTGTTGGGCTACCGGTCGGGGGCGTTTTCAGAGAAGATTCCTTCCTTCTGTGCTACTGAGCTAGAGGGAGCTCATTTTTACACTTGAGGTCTCCGGTAGCCTTAAGCTAGGGAGTCCCATATGTGAGGACTGACTTCCTGCTTGGTCTTGGAGAAAGAGTAGTTACTCACCTGTAACAGATGTTCTCCAGGAGCAGCAGGAATCAGTCCTCACAACCCTCCCTCCTCCCCTTGCAGTTGCAGTCCTCTCATTTCGTTTTTGCTAATTTTTTGCTGTCTTTTAGCTATGTCATCAGACTGAACAAGATGGCACCCTTGGGCGGGAAGGGGACCGCGCATGCGCGCTGCAATTCCCAAAGGCTTTCTTTGAAAGCTGGGGAAATTGCTCCACGAGGGCTCCGTCAGCGCCGACGTCACCCATATGTGAGGACTGATTCCTGCTGCTCCTGGAGAACACCTGTTACAGGTGAGCAACTACTCTTTACAGGTGAGTAACTACTCTTTACAGGTGAGTAACTACTCTTTCCTTATCGTTCCTCCAGTTTAGTCCTCCACCTCTGGGTTGTGTACCTCCTCCTGCAGCTTGGAGACTGGGCATGTCAAAATCTTGACATCATTGGATGTAGCCTGGTATCTCCCATCAGCCCCAGTGTGTTTAGTCTTCATGCAACAGGAGGACGTAGTGAGCCTAGGTGCTGGGCTCACTTGAGGTTAAGAGCAGTTAGAGTAACCCTTAGTTTAAGGTTTAAATTTTGGTTTGATCCCTATGAGTTCATTTAATTTTTTTCTTGAAAAAGAAAAAAAAAAAGGGATCCCGTGACAGGATTTGATCTGGCCATGGCCTGCTTCCTTCTGTTGTCTCTTTAGTGCTTTGTACAGTGGTCCAGCTTTCCAGTAGCAGTTCTCCTCTCCCTGACTGTACGGAGGGGTGCCCTGTAGCACACAACTCACTCCTCTGCCGGTCCCAAGCTACTTCTCTGAGTTGGGGCGAAGGGGAGGAGGAAGACAAGCTCGTCCCACGGCTGTCCGCTCGCTCCTGTGCTGAGTGGGGCCGCGTGAGCTGAAACGGGAGAGAGACATGGTAAGAGCATGATTTTTTTTGAAGTGGTAATTTACAGCATAACGGATGTGGTAAACCAGCGGGATTTGGCGCCAATTCAGGGCTCCTGCAAGCGGCAGCCATTTTGAACTTGCAGACTTCGCCGCGTGGCGGTCTTCCGCAGCTCAGGGTACATTGGAGTCTAGTAGGGTGTAGTACTTGCTGGCAAATGCATGTGAGGTCACCTTTATTTGCTCTTCTCTGTATTATTAGTTAGCCAAAACTTTCAGATTAATGAACTATCTCCACTGCTCACATTTGCTTCCGGGCAGCTTCGGGGGTGGCAGGAGTTTTTCTCAGCGGGCCACGAGGCTCAGCATGGCCGGAGGTCTTTGAGCCAATCAGCAGTGAAGGTTAGTGTCTACTCACGACGTGGACAGGTGTAACTGGCCGGGGGCCATGACCAGGCTTCGGCGGCGGTCCGGCATGGCACTTGAGGTGAACGTTTCTTTTTCCCGCATGTTTTCTGTCGTGCGGTTAGGCCGTGTCTGGCGGCAGCGGTGACTGTTCTTTTTGGTTCCATTCTGGAAGGGCTTATTTTTTTATTATTTATTGATTTATTGGTTTAGTTATTTATTTTCATTATTTGTTTGCATGAGGTCGATTAGGTTACTTTCTGGTTAGAATGGGTACGTTTTAAATGGCGGTATTAAGAGCCTTTGGTCTCTAGGGCTTGGCCTGGCGAAAAAAAAAAAAGAAATAAGGGAGAAACAGGCCCTCTTTTTAGCAGTGTGTTCTTCATGGCAATAGAGTGTCGAGCACTGCTAATTAAGAGCTAATACTTTTTGCTTCTGATATGACCTGTATGCTCGGTACTCCAGGGCCATGACCTTGTTTGACCTCGGCGGGCTGATTTTATTTCACTCCTTTTAGCACACGGGCAGGCACAGCAGTGGCCAGAACACAAGAGGATGTCTCTGGCACAGCTGAACCCTGCATCTCATGAGGGGAAGTTGTTCTCTAGATCTCTGTATGCAGGCATCCCAAATTAAGATTGCAGCGGCAAGTGATCCCGGGGATGAAAGCTTCTGATTCAAGTATGACGTTTTCAAGGTATCTCTCTTGGAGAAATGCAAGTAATTTCATGGTTCATTCTAATGCTTTAATAGTTGAGGCTAGTTATTCTTCAAAGTTGAGGAAAGTTCCTCTAGCAAACGTCAGAAGAGGAAGAGATAGAGAGCTGCCTGCAGCTGCATGTTGGAGAACCTGCTGTGTTTGGAAGAGGCAGCCTCCGGAGAATAGAGCAGGACATAGCAACGTCTTCCTAGAGGGACATTTGCAGTTCTTAATTATATTTTTAATTATATTTTTAATTTATTTACTTAAAAGGCTTGACCTGTGATGGGTGCACTGTGCTAGGGATCTTGTTTCATTCCCAGATTGAGGGAGTTCATAGGGGGTGTTCCCAGCCCTTTCCCACCAGGCTGGCCAGGCCTTAGGGCCTGGTATGGGATGGGGTCAGGGAGTGTAAATCCCACTTGATCGTTAAGCATTCCTGGGGTTACACAGCTCTAAGCGTACTCGATGCATGAGGACTTGATGCAGTCATGTGGGAAATGCCTAATCAGTTAGGCCATAGTTGTGGTGGTGCAAATGTCAGGGGCTGGCTGCCTGGTCAGGGTACTGGAAAGATTGATACGTGGTTACTTTCTTCTGAGAAGGATCTGGTAAAAAATCCGATACAGGAATAAAGATGTGTTAAAAAAAATAGTGCATAGAGGTTTATAGCAGCTACAGCTCTTTGGAGAACAGGAGGTGCCTGCTACAAGAAAGGTATATAGTTTGAAAGATAGGGGATAGGAAGCAAATGAAACCTTCCCATCTGCCTATGGTTGCTGAGTAACGCTCATTGGGAGTGTCCCAGGAAGGTACATTGGCTTCCACAGCTCAAGGGTGTCGGGGCTTGCGAAGTGCAGGAAGGGGAGCCTCGGTTAATTCTTCCGTGACTGCCCGAAAACCACAATGAAGCAAGGCGAGCCCAGGTGGCAGTGCGGTTGGCAAGAGGAATTATTCGGAAGTTTCTTCCGGCTGTGGTCCGGATACGGCAGAGCACGGGGTGGTAGAGATAATGCACAAAGGGTTTACCCTAGAATTTCATCGCCCGATGCTAGTATTGTTGATGCTATCTTCTTGCGAAGGACATCGGAGATTGTCCGCAATTCGGCAAACTTGGATCGTATCGATCCCAAGGAAGTAAATCGCTGGCTCCGAGCGTCTTTCTTTCGCATGGCAACGTTACGATCAGTAGTGTTGGCGGTTCCGCTGGAGGAGTTCTTATCTTCCCCCCACCTTTTAGGAGCTTTCTTACACATTTCAATAAGGGCAACCCATCAGAAGTGTTTAAGGTTTGCCTTCCCCTGGGTACATTTTCATTTTCTAGTTTTGTCCTTCGGTCTGGTAACGGCTCCGCACACCTGCACCAAGGTTATGGTAGTGGTCGTGGTGGCTCTGCGAAAAGAAGGAATCTTGGTTAACTCTGGCCTCGACGAGTAGTAGATTCGTCCAAAGCCCAGGGCCGAGAGGGTCCGGTTTACGAGCAGAGTAGTAAAGTTTCTTCAGGCTCTAGGCTGGGTAGTCAAGGCGGTCAAAAGTCGCTTAGTCCATCTCAAGCCTTAGAGTACTTGGGGGTACGGTCCCGCTACCAATTGGGAACAGTGTTTCTACCAGAGCAGAGCGATCAGGCCCTTCAACAGCTGGTATGTGGGTTTCTGTTGGATCCGGTGCTATCGACTTGGGGCTATTTTTGGATACTCGGGACGTTGGCGGTGGCTCTGGAGGTAGTTCAGGGGGCTGGAGTTCACATGTACCCCCTACAAAGGTCTCTGTTACGACGTTGGTCATGCAAGATCGATTCACTGAACAAACATCTCCCATGTCCCGCGTAGGTCAGGCGATCCCTTTTCTGGGGGGTTCGCCAGGAGAGCTTGCGGAAGACTTGCCGCTGGAGTTTCCGCAGTGGCTCCCGCAGTTGACGGTTGTGAGTATCCCGGGCGAAGGTGGTTCTTGCGAGGATCTTTTTGCACATAAGGTTTGGAGCGATCGGTAGGCACATTGGTGAATCAACTGGAGCTGACGGCGTTGCTCGGGCTTTTCAAGCGTTTGATTCTGAGCTGAAGGAGCGGGCAGGGCGAATGCTGTGCGACAATTCCGCAATAGTGCTTTACCTAAATCAGCAGGGAGGTTCAGGTAGGGCAGACATGCAAGGGGACTGAGAGGCTCTGTTAGCTTCGGTGGAGCCTCAAAGGCAGGCGCTTATGGCGGCGCACATTGCAGAAGCAGACATTGTGGAGCGTCAGTCGGAAGTGTCCCAACAGATAGTCATCAGGTGGGGTCCTCCGATCATGGATCGAACGGCGACCTTTCTTCGGTCAAGACAAAATGTTTTTACAGCAGAAGACGAGAAAGGATATCGGAGGGCGTCGATGTTCTGATGCCACCAGGGCCGTCATTCGGCTCTCTCTAGGTTATCTCCCCGGAGTGCTCATAGGGCGTGTGGTGCAGCACGTAGGAGCTCTTTGAGGAAGAGTGCTGTTAGTGGCTCCGGACTGGCCAAGACGCCAGTGCTATGCCGGTCTATTTCGTCTGCTCGACGGGGATCCTCAGAGATTGCCGGCGTCGGAGGATCTTTTGCTTCGGAATTCGCGGCGAGTGTCTCAGGTGAATCGGTTTCGCTTGCGGTTCGGCTCTTGAAAGGGTGAGGTTAAGGAGAAATGGTTATTCTGGAGGGGTCATCTCAGTCTTACTTCAGGTCAGGAAGATGTCCACGTCCCTGGCTTATGGGCCCATTGGTATATCTTTGAGGACTGGTGTTCACGACACCGGATTCGAGCGGCTACGGTACCCATGCCTTTAGGGTTAAGCTTCCCTCTTAGCGGGTTTGGAAAGGGACTGGCGGTCAGTCCTTTAAGAGTATAGTTATCAGCCCTGGCTTGCTATAGAATAATGGTGTCTCTGTAGAATCTCAACTTGGTTTTATTTTTAAAAGCAGGGGTTTTTGGTAGTCCTCTGCTCAGCAAGGCGTATGTCGGAGTGGCAGGCGTTGTCCTGTAGAGAATCTTTTTTGTCTGGCTTCAGAGAAAAGGTGGTCTTGCGACCTGTTTGGTTCTTTTTGCCGAAGGTAGTTTCTCTGTTTCACCTATTTCAATCACTGGTCTTCCAGGTCTAGGTGTGGCGGAGGGGGACACCTCAGATCGTAGCTTCGACGCTTGGACATCAGAGTGATGCAGCAGGAGTTAAAGGTTTCAGAAATTGTCCGCAAGTCGGAACGGCTATGCCTGCTGTTCGGTGTTTCCTGTAACGGGGAAGCAGCGCGAGAGCGTCAGTTTCCAGATGGTTTAGAGAGGCATTTGTGTCAGCATATAGGTTGCAAGGTCGTCCAGTACCGGTGGGTTTACGGGGCCACTCGACTAGAGCGCAAGCGATTCTGGGGCGGAGCACAGTTTGGTTCCGCTAGTGGAAATTGGCAGTAGACGCTACCGCCTGGATGTTATGGCAACAAATGATGCTTGTTTCAAGTTGGCGGTGTTGCGATCCGGGTGGAAAGGTCCCTCCCAATAATTACTGCTCTGATACATCCCAGTAAACTGGAGGAACGATAAGGAAATAGAAATTACACTTACCTGGTAATTGTTGTTCCTTGAGGAACTCCAGTTTAGTCCTCATTCCCGCCTGAGAGGGTGATCTTTCAGAGTTTATTTTCAGATGGGGAGGACCATCAGTGTTTGAAGAGCGGACAAATCCTTTTGGTTGCTAAATGGCAGTGAGTAATCGCAGTGCGCCTGGAAGTGCTACAGTTTTAAATGTCCCGTCGGTGGTGTTGCTTGGCCTGATTGGCCTTGATGAAGTGGAGCAGGGATGGGCTTACCTGCCTGCTCCCTTTTGCCGATGCCGATCGGGCCACTGGCTGGCTGAAGATGTTCCTGTGCCTGGAAGCGCTACAGTTTTAAATGTCCCGCCGGTGGTGTTGCTTGGCCTGATTGGCCTTGGTGAAGGGGAGCAATGAGGGGCTTACCTGCCTGCTCCCTTTTGCCGACACCGATTGGGCCGCTGGCTGGCTGAAGATGTTCTTCTCCTAATTGCCTCTCCTGGTCCTTCCTATCCCAGGGGCTTCTAGGACATGTAGTGTGACTGTCCTTGTCAAAATACGTAATATTTGTCAGAGAGCAGATGTAATAAATCCAGGCGTGGATAATTTTGGGCTTACATGTGCAGTCCTTCCCTGTATGAAATAGGGAATACATGTGTAGATTTTTTGTCTCGCCTAGGCCACACCTCTGACACTATTCCTTACAATTTTGCTGGAGTATGGACATTCATATGAGTCTTTTCTAAAATTGTGATTTGGATGCGGATGCAATTGACACATGTACTATAAGTTGTGGTATTTAAAATAACCCCCACTGTTTTCAGGTTGGGACATTGAGTTTCTATTAGTCATGAATGCTGTTCTTAACTGATGTATTTTATGTTTTTGCTATTGTTAGCTACCAACAGTAAAGTTCTAGGATTGCAGTGTTAAAAGTTCTTGAAATAAATTATATATACTTCAATCAAGCTATAAAACATAAAGGCTAAATATTGTGATCTTTATAAATCAAGTATCATTTTTGTTTCCAGGGCTCTGGATTCTTTTAATTGTTTAATCATGTAAGGGATAGCAAAGGCTAGAATAATTTGGCACACTAATTCTAGATTATGGGGCATGTTTACTAAAGTTTAATGTGCATTAATGAATGTTATTTCGCAGCAAGTGTCGATGCGACCATAGGAGTAAAATGGGCCACAATGGTACATATTGTGCAATAATAAACTTACTGCCTGCTAAGCTTTAGTAGACATGCCCCTATATTACTAAAATAAGGTATGAGCTTTTAGGTGGAAAAATGTATAGATGAAACATTGTTAGAAATCTGATAGAATTCAGACTGAATGCTAGGACTTACTAGCAAGTTGTAACTTAAATCTATTCATTTCATACTCACTTCTCTAACAATTGTTCTAAAGAGTTATAGGATCTAGCTTCTTAGATGTCTGGGGCATATGTCAATGCTTTTCTAATTCTTTAAAGTTATGACTTTAGAATTAATCTAGGCAAGCATGAAAGATTGAGTAAATTTTTGTTGCTTTTACTGGATCCTACTCTGTGTTTGTGGTATTTGTGTTAAGCATACTTTTTTGCTTGGGAATGCATTTTAAAGTTATCATGTACACTCTTCTGCTGCAGGCTGGTTGGCACTATCTTAAAGGTACTCCACTGCCAGTAGGCGATTCTTTGTCAGCTGCATTTACTGTTTAATAGATATAATACATGATTTCTCAAACAAATGTTGTGGCAGGAAGGAAATGATAGATCATACAAATAAGCATAGCTTCCTTTCCTAACCACATTGTAGCCACTCAAATAATTATACACATTACTCTTTGAAGAAAGCAGAAAATAAGAGTTCTATTTGCAAGAAGATACTGATAAGTTAACTACTGCTTTATTTTATTTGCTGTGCAAACAGTTGTGGTTAACGTTATTGGCACCCTTGCAGTTCAAACTCTTATTGTCCAATATATCCTAAAAAAAGAGGCCAGTGAAATGGCTTTGCACCCTATATGCACATAAATTTGACACACAAAGAATCAAATAAAACAAGACCAATTAAAAAAGGAAATAGTGGTCCTAATCAATATGATCACGGCTTTTTCGATGTGCTGGTGCAGCACCTGACCAAGGATGGAGAATATGGTATTGTTATGGGGGGTGATTATAATTGTGCTCTTCACTTGACGATGGAAGGGGGGGGGGAACGATTCGCGACAACGACTAAGGCTTTTGAGTCTATGTGCAGGTTCAGACCTGTTAGATGTGTGGTGGGTCCTTCATCCTAGTGATAGGGACTACACCCATTTAGGGAGGAGTGGCCTAGTGGTTAGGGCATGGTACCTCAGGCTGGAGGGCCGGGGGTTCGAGTCCCACCTGGGGACAGCAATCTCAGACCGGAAGGACTGGGGTTTCTAATCCTGTAGGCACTCCTTGTGGCCTTGAGCAAGCCACTTAAACCTCCGTTGCCTCAAGTACACATAGATTGTGAGCCCTTTCAGTACCTGTTTTGTAGTGATTGCATAATGTAAACCACTTTGATTGAAGGATAAGGCGATATAGAAAACCGGTTAAATAAATAAATTTTATCACGAGTGCATAAGACTTGGTCCAGAATAGATTATTTCTTGCTGTCTCAAGGGCTTTTAAACAAAGTGCAAGGGGCCCAAATCGAAAACATTCAAATCT
Organism: Ichthyophis bannanicus; assembly: GCA_033557465.1. Taxonomy (NCBI): domain Eukaryota; kingdom Metazoa; phylum Chordata; class Amphibia; order Gymnophiona; family Ichthyophiidae; genus Ichthyophis; species Ichthyophis bannanicus. The sequence goes on along the minus strand of CM066031.1, from coordinate 1,658,776,381 downwards.
CGGATCATGCCATGACCTCTTCACAGCAGGGAGACTGGCATTGGCAATTCCCATTTCGGCTCAAAGGAGATGTGGATTTTTTGCATTTCCTAGGCAAGCAATGGGGGTGGGGTGGGGTGGGGGGGGGTTCAGACCACGAATGGGGAGCAAAAAGACATGCCAGCCCTTTTCTGGGAGACTGCAAAAGCATATCTATGTGGTATGCTCATTAACTATGTGAGCCACAGGCGACGAGAGGCAAATAGGCAGTTAGAGGAGTGGGGCAAACAACTTAAGGTCCTCAGGAAGCGCTTGGCACAACATGATATTGAGGAAAACCGAGCCACTTATCTAACTTTGCAGAGGCAGCTGAATACTCTTATCCATACTAGGACAAAAAGATCTTTGTTACATTATTGCTATGCTTTATATCATTTTGGGAACCACTCTGGGCGTTTGCTGACATCCTTGGTTAGATCTGGGGGAGAAGCTCGGCAGGCTATGGCGCTACGCTTATTGGATGGGAGGGCTAGCACTACACAGAGAGAGGTTGAGGCGGCCTTGCTGGCCTATCGCTGGCTACATGAGATGGAGGATTGTGATGAGGGCTGGGCCCGGATGTATCTCCGGGTGTGTGCTCTTCCACAATGTACCCATTATTCCTAGAGAGGTACAGCATGTAATAAAGACTATTCATACTCCACGTGCACCAGGCCCTGATGGGTTTAATGCTGAATTCTACCAAATATTGAGTGATAAGGTGTGCATTCCCCTGATAGACATGTACCACCAACTGGCCCATCTATAGGGGGGTCTCATACCAAACTAATGAGGCCCTCATTACACTCCTTCCCAAACCAGGGAAAGACCTCTTATTTCCAGAGTCGTATTGGCTGAAATCTTTGCTTAATATCAAGCACAGTGGCTCAGTGGTTGGGACAGTTTACCTCAGGCCGGAAGGCCGGGGGTTCAATTCCCGCATGGGGACAAGCAACTTCAGGCCGGACGGACTGGGGTCTCTAGTCCCATGGCCACTCCTTGTGGCCTTGGGCAAGCCACTTAACCCTCCATTGCCTCAGGTACACTCAGATTGTGAGCCCTTTGGGAACAAGGGAATAAAAAGTGCTTGTTAGTATACATGTAAACCGCACTGATTCTAAAGAGCGCGGTATAAAAAAATAAAATAAATACAAATAAACCTCAAAATCCTGATCAAAGTATTGGCGGAGCGTCTTTCCTCTCTTATGCCCAGTTTGATAACACTTCTCAGGTGGGCTTTGTTAAGGGGCGACACGCTTTAGGGAATGTGCAACTGATTATAGCTTCTCAACATCACTGTGTGGTTAACAGAATCCCTTCACTGCTGATCAGTTTTGATGCTGAGAAAGTATTTGATAGAGTGGGATGGTGTTATATGTTCCTGACCCTGGAGTGGTTTGGTTTTGACGGTCTTTTACACAGCTACTATATGAGTGTTATATGTGGACCCCAAGGCACAGCTTCTAGTAAATGTGATCAGTATGGAACGGTTCTCCTTATGATGAGGCACATGACAGGCTTGTCCCTTCTCTCCCTTGTTGTTCCTTCTTACATTGGAGCCATTGCTCTGTTGTATTCAGGCCAGTTGGTTAGAGGGGTCCATGTGGTGGCATATGAATATAAGATCTTGGCTTATGCTGATGATCTTCTGGTTCATCTCACTAAACCAAAGCAGGCCCTAGAGGCCCTGCTGGCGGAATTCAAAGAATATGGGAACCTATCTGGGTATAAACTTAATTTAACAAAGTCTGAGGCCTTACTAACACAGGTCTCACTTCGTCCCTCCTGAGATGGAACCTTTCTGCTCCAGTGGGCCGATGGCTCGTTCCACTATTTAGGGATCATGTTGTTGGCCTCGCCTAATGATCTTTATAAACATAATGTGCCTCCCCTGTTGTCTTCCCACCAGGCAGGTTTTAGAGCAATGGAGAGATTTGCTGCTATCGCTGGGATTGCGTATAGCTTTGTTTAAAATGGTCTTGTTTCCTTGCTGGCTGTATATGATACTACTACTGTCCATATGGCTTTTGAAATAGAACTTAGCATGTTTAGATAGTTACCTGTCACATTTCCTCTGGCAGGGCCGAAGGGCCCAAATCGCTTTGAGAACCCTTAAGGGGACTTGGCAGCAGGGTGGTATGGGAGTGATATAATCTGGCCTACTTGCTCCAGCATCTCAGACTGTTTTTTTGATACTGAAGACTACACTAACTTGGAATGTGAATGGGTAGCGATTGCGCCATTGGCACTGAAATATATTTTACATGCCCCTAAGAATAGAATGCCCATCTCCCTCCATAGTAATGTACTTATTAGGTTCTCCCAACGAATCTGGCAGTGGATTTGTCACAAACTTGAATACTCCGCAGACCAATCAGTATATTTGCTGATACACAGTAATGCTGATTTCACCCCGGGTATGACGGCACCCTATTTCCAATGGTGGAGACATTTGGGGCTCCATCAGATTGAACAACTGCTGATGGAAGATGGTGAACTACTATCATTCCCTGAGCTTTGTACCCAGTACGGTTTATTGGCTGTAGATCTTTTTGCCTTCTCCCAAATTCGGAGCTATGTTCAGGGATTGGAAATGGATAACCTCTCGAGTGTTTTTTACTCGGATTTGGAGGATTTCTTTCTTGCCACAGAGTTTGGGCGGTTTAGAGTGGCACAGATACAGAGCTCTTTTGTGATAGATGGCTCCAAGACCACCTGCTATCAATTAGCGGAAATGTGGAACTCAGACCTTGGTGCAACCCTGACAGGAGAGACACTATGGAAATTGATAGGTAAAATACCGCAGCTTACGCCAATGGTTTCCCTTCAGAACCAGCAATATAGGATTATCCAGCAGGTTTATCTTCCCCCTGGACACTTGCGGTGTATGGGATACGTGGGGTGGCCCGCATGCCCCAAATGTGGGGAGGAGGGCGCTTCACTAGTCCATCTATTGTGGTCCTGTCCCTGGGTGCAGGGATATTGGATGGCAATCCATGCCTATATTGAAAGACTAGTAGCTTGAAGATGGAAGCCTACTTCACAGGTGGCCTTACTCCATGTAATGGATGGGGTAGAGGTGACGAGACAGGGCCGGCGGAGATGACTGAAATTCTCATGGGCTCTGGCAGTATTATCTTACAAAAATGGAAGAATGCGGATCCCCCGAGTTATTGGCACTGCCGGAATATGCTGCACCAGCAAATGCAATTGGATAAGCTTTTGGCTAAGGTTTCTCAACAACAGCTGCCACGTTTTCATGCAATGTGGGATGCCTACATCCAATCCCTGTTCCCCCGGGGTCATAGTTACATCTTCAATGACTTATAACATCTTGCGGGGTTCTATGCCACTGCATTCAGGTGGGGAAGGACGGAGAAAGTAAGGAAAGATGGGTGGGAGCTGATTCTGTGTATGCCACTGTGTCTGTCAGTGGGTTGGTTTGGGGGGGGGGGGGGTAGGAGTTATTAGAATAAGGAAGAAAGGGAACCCCGCCATGGCTGTTAAGGTTCCCGGAGGTGTGTAAGAGCATCCACACCTCAGGGATATGATTATGGTATCACATATGCTACTGACCTGGGAATTGTCTAGGAAAGGTTGAATAGATATGGGGGGGGGGGGGGGGGAGATGGGGAAAAATGGATATTTTGATTGTAGTGGGACCACGATGTACTGTTGAGTACTGTTGTTGTATTCATATGTTGGTGGTTTGTTTTGTTAATTGGTTCAATTAAAATATTTTTAAAGAAAAAAGGAAATAGTATAAAAACTGAGACATTGTCAGGACATAATTATTTAGCCAGCAAACCACTCAAAGGGAAAATCAAATATCGTACAAAAAACCACCTTTGTCAAAGTAGGACATAATTATTGGCACCCTTATAAACAATTCAAATCAGTTTGAAGAACCACATTCCCACTGCAGGAAAATTAGATGCACCTGTGACTAATTTTCAGTACTCACATGACTTGAATCAGCCAATGAATGATGGCTCTAATGTTTAAAATGGCCATATTCACTCCTGTTTCATCTTCACAATGCTGAAGAGAGCTGCCTGAGACCTTCAGAAAAGTCATTATCACTAAACATGAACTTCAAAGGGGTACAAGGCCATCTCCAAAGACATTGGGATTCCTATCGCTACAGTTTGCAATGTTAATAAGAACATAAGATATGCTATACTGGGTCAGACCAAGGTCCATCAAGCCCACTATCCTGTTTCCAACAGTGGACAATCTAGGTCACAACTACCTAGCAGTTTCCCTAAAAAACACAGGTTCCACAATGTGTGTATTGGGGCAAGCAGTGGATATCCCGGGTCACCTTTAATAATACTTTATGGACCTTTCCTCCAGGAACTTATTCAAACCTTTTTTAAACCCGGCTACACTAACAGATTTTATTACATCCTCCTGTAATGAATTCCAGAGTTTGATTACATGTTGAGTGAAAACATATTTTCTCTTATTTGTCTTATATAGGTTATCCTGTAGCTTCATTGCATGTCCCCTAGTCTTTCTATATTTTGATGGCATAAACAATCGATCTGTTTACCCGTTCCGCTCCATTAATTTATAGACCTCTATCATATCTCTCCCCTCAGCTGTCTTTTCCAGGTTGAAGAGCCCTAACCTTTTTAGCCTCTCTTCATAGGGGTATCCTTCCATCCCCTTTACCATTTTGGTGGCTCTTCTCTGTACCTTTTCTAATAATGCTATATCCTTTTTAAGATACGGTGACCAGAACTGCACACAATATTCAAGGTGCGGTCACACCATGGATCGATACAGAGACATTATACTATCCTTTGTTTTATTCTCCATTCCTTTCCTTATGATACCTAACATTCTATTTGCTCTCTTGGCTGCCGCCGCACACTGGGCAGAAGGTTTCAACATGTTATCCACGATGACGCCTAAATCTTTTTCCTGGGTAGTGGTTCCTAATGTGGAACCTTGCATAGTGTAACCATAGTTTGGGTTGCTCTTTCCTAGGTGCTTAACTTTGCACTTGTCCACATTAAATTTCATCTGCCATTTGGATGCCCAGTCTTTCAATTTATCAAGGTCCTCTTGCAATTTTTCACAATCCTCATGGGTTTTAACAACTTTAAATAATTTTGTGTCATTTGCAAATTTGATTACCTCATATGTTGTTCCCATTTCCAGGTCATTTATAAATATGTTAAAACGCAGCAGACCCAGCACAGATCCCTAGGGTACTCCACTATTCACCCTTCTCCATTGGGAAAATTGGCCATTTAGCCCTACCCTCTGTTTTCTATCTTTTAACCAGTTCCTGATACACAATAGTAGACTGCCTCCTATCCCATGACTTTTTAATTTCATCAAAAGTCTCTCATGAGGGACCTTGTCAAAGGCTTTCTGAACATCCAGATACACTATATCAACCGACTCACCTTTCTCTGTTTATTCACACCTTCAAAAAAACATAACAGATTAGTAAGACAAGACCTTGCTTGGCTAAAGCCATTGTGCTGTCTCCCATTAAGCCATGACTATCGACATGTTTAGTAATTTTGCTCTTTATAATGTTTCTACCATCTTTCCCAGTACTGACGTCAGGCTCACCAGTCTGTAGTTTCCCAGATCACACCTGGAACCCTTTTTAAAAATTGGTGTTACATTGGCTATCCTCCAATCTTTAGGTATTACAGATGACTTTAATGAGAGTTCACAGATTACTAATAGTAGGTCTGCAGTCTCATATTTCATGTCTTTTAACACCCTTGGATGTATACCATCCGGTCCAGGTGATTTGCTACTGTTCAGTTTATCAAATAATTGTAATACATTTTCCTGAGGTATCAATATTTCTTTCAGTTCTTCTACGACATCACCTTTAAATACCATTTCAGTCATGGGTAAAATCTCTACATCTTTCTTAGTAAAGACCGAAGGAAAGAATTCATTCATTCTCTCCGCTATGGCCTTGACCCCTCTTAGTGCCCCTTTTATCCCTCTATCATCTAATGGTCTAACTGACTCTCAGGTTTTTTGCTATGAATGTACTTGAAAAAGCCTTTATTACGCGTTTTTGCTTCCACAGCAAGTTTCTTCTCAAATTCTCTCTTTGCCTGCCTTATCAGTGCCTTGCATCTAACTTGCCAGTGCTTATGTTGTTTCCAGTTTTCATCATTTGGCTCCTTTTTCCATTTCTTGTAAGATGCTTTTTTGGCAACAACAGCCTCTCTGACCTCACCTTTAAACCATGCTGGCAGTTTTTTGGACTTTCTTCCACTTTTCTTAAAGCGTGGAATACAGCTGGTCTGGGCTTCCAAGATAATATTTTTAAACAACACCCATGCTTGATGCAAATCTTTAACCTTTGCAACTGCTCCTTTTAGTTTTTTCTTAACTATTTTCCTCATTTTATCATAGTCTCCCTTTTGAAAGTTAAAATGTAGTACTGTGGATTTCCTTACCGTTCTTCCTCCATTTATTAAATCAAATGCGATCATGCTGTGATCACTGTTGCCAAGTGGCCCTAACACCCTTATCTCTTGCACCAGATCTTGTGTTTCACTAAGGACTAGGTCCAAAATGGCTTCCCCTCTGGTCAGTTCATGAACCTGCTGCTCCAAGAAGCAGTCATTTATTTCATCTAGAAACTTTATCTCCCTAGCGTGCCCTGCCATGTCACTGACCCATTCGATACCGGTGTAATTGAAATCACCCATTATTATTACTGTACTCTAACTTTTGTTAGCTTCCCTGATTTCTTTGAGGATTTTATCATCCATCTGTTCACTTTGGCCAGGTGGTCGATAGTACACCCCCACTGCCATCGCCTTCCCCTTCCCCTTTTTACATGAAATTTCAATCCATAGAGATTCTACAGTAAATTTTGTTTCTTGCAAAACTTTAATCCTTTGTGACTCAATGCCCTCTCTAACATAGAGCGCAACCCCTCTACCAATTTGATCAGTTCTAGCATTGCGATATAGTTTGTACCCAGGTATCACAGTGTCCCACTGGTTGTCCTCCTTCCACCACGTCTCTGAGATACCAATCATATCTACCCTCTCATTTAGTGCCATATATTCCAACTCTCCCATCTTATTTTTTAGACTTCTAGCATTTGCATACAAGCATTTTAGAAACTGTATTTTATTCATATTAATCTGGCTATCGGTAGACATGGGTAATTGGAAATCTTTAAGCTCTATCTGCTCTGTACTCAAGGGAATTTGGGCTACTTTTGTCTTTATTGGAACCTCTCTGCTGATATGCCCTAACTTCAGTCTTTTGCTAGTATCCTTCAAGGATACATTGTTCCAAACCATGCACTCTTGGGCAACTGTCATCTTTCCCCTATTGTCTAGTTAAAAAGCTGTTCCATCTCCTTTTTAAAGGATAATGTCAGCAGCCTGGTTCCATCCTGGTTAAGGTGGAGCCTATCCCTTCGGAAGAGCCCCGCCTTTCCCCAGAATGTTCCCCAATTCCTAATAAATCCCAAACTCTTTTCCTTGCACCATTGTCTCATCCATGCATTGAGACTCCAGAGCTCTGCCTGTCTTTTGGGTCCTGCATGTGGAATGGGAAGCATTTTGGAGAATGCTACCCTGCAAGTTCTGAATTTCAACTTCCTACCTAAAAACCTAAATTTAGCCTCCAGAACCTCCCTATTACTCTTTCCTATGTCATTGGTATCGACATGTACAAGACAGCAGACTCCTCTCCAGCACTATCCAGGATGTTTAGGTGGTGTGTGAGGTCCACTACCATCGCACCAGGCAAGTATGTTACCATGCAATCCTCACATCCACCAGCCACCCAGCTATCTACATGCCTAATGATTGAATCACCAACTATAACGGCTGTCCTAACCCTTCCCTTGTCGGCACATGGCCCTGGAGAAATCTCCTCGGTGCGAGAGGGTTTTACATCACCTGGAGGACTGGTCCTAGCTACAGGATCACGTCCTGCGATGCTAAGGTGTTGCTCTTCTGTCATGTGACCTCTTTCCTCCATGGCAACAGGGATGGTGCGAGACTGAAGGTTGTACTTCAGTACTACATCCCTGTAGGTCTCATCTATGTACCTCTCTGTTTTCCTTATGTCCTCCAAGTCCTGTGCTTTAGCCTCCAGAGATCGGACTTGTTCCCTGAGAGCAAAGAGCTCCTTGCACCTAGTGCACAGCTACGACCCCTTACCAACTGGGAGAAAATCATACATGTGACACTCATTGCAAAAGATTGGAAAGCCTCCATCTCGCTGTTCAACTGCTGTCTGCATCTTAGTTTTAGGGTTGTGTTTAGGTATTTAAGTTGTTTACTTACTAAGGTCTGCTGGGGATCCTTATACTAATAAAACTACACCTAATACGTTTAATGGACTTTGTTCACCTCAAGCTTAACTAATGTCAGGTCCTTAATGTATGCCCAATGAGGATAAAAAGCTGCACCTATAAAGCTACGATTATCCCAGGGGTGGGTGGGAGTCGGGGAGGGGGGGGGAGGGAAAGAAGACTTATTAAAAGCTGGCTGCTACACCGTACTTTGTCCTGTGCTTCTAAGGTAATCTGTTGCCAATTTCCTACGTGATTCATACAGCCCTTGCTTGGATAGAGGGAGTCTTTCAAATTGCCTCTTTTTTATTCTTTCCCTTAGCTTTAAAACCTATTTAATACAATTTCACTAGTCTCTTGTCCCCTATCTAGAAGGCCTCTTTGTAAAGGTCTCTAGAAACAATTTTTTGCTCAAAGAACACTGACCCTGTTTTTCCTTTTATGCTATGTTATACTCTGAGTTTATTTAAATTAAAGCTCTTTGCTGATACAAGGCCCTGACTGAGTATTAAATTTAAACTAGAAGTTTTCTGCTGGGTTTTAAATTTAAACTGAAAGCTCTTTGCTGATATTAGGCCCTGACTGAATTTTAAATTTAAGCTAGAAGCTTTCTACTGGGTTTTAAATTTAACCAGAAAGCTCTCTGCTGTCTTTTGATTCTAAACTGAAAGCCCTCTGCTGGGAATTAAATTTAAACTTAAAGCTACCTGTTGAGTTTTCAATTTGACTTAAAGCTCTTTGCTGATACTAGGCCCTAATTCATTTAACAAATACACTGAATTGTAATTTACACAGATTAATCAGCTTTAATCTAAAGAATTCCCTTTTCCCCAAGATTTAGAACAAAATTCCCAGAAGTAAATACTTACAATTGCAAATATCTCTCCAGAAGTAGCGGTCCCTTTTTGTGGTCCTTCAAGACTGAGAATCACAGAGTTCTAGTTGAACTATTTAAGCCTGTGCTCTTCCCACTATGTCCAGCTAGGATCTATCTGAGATTTGGACTGTGACTTGGATTGAGATGTTTAATGTGGTTGAAGTACTCTCGCCTTCAGAGGCTTGTGAGTAGGATGATGTTATCTGCCTGTTAGGAACTGGAAGTGTTGATCCCAGGGTCTTAGCCACCTTGAACTTGGCGGATGTTCCAGACATGGAACAGGAGCTGAAGAGGCATCCACTCCTGCATGGTGTGTGAAATCCACTACTGTCTCCTGCTCCTGGAGGTGCTCAAGGACCTGTTCCTGTCAGAGTCAAATTCCCCCTTCTGCCTGCTGAAGGCGCTAAGGGTGCATAAGATGATGCACACTCTCCTGGGGAAGGGAGTACATTGTGTGGTTTGATATTTGCAAGGTGGATGTGCAGGTCACGGCTGTTACCAGATGGACCACCATTCCTGTGGAATGAAGATTGGCCTTGAAAGATACTCTGGACTGAAAGGTGGATTTGTGTTCATGAAATGATTCGCTGCCACGGCTGCTATTCTTACTACTACTTCTACTACTACTGAACATTTGTATAGGGCTACAAGTCATACGCAGCGCTGCACAGACATGTAAGACACAGTCCCTGCTCATCAGAGCTTACAATCTAGTCAAGACAGACAACACAGAAGGTGCAGACATGGATAAACAAGGGGGACAGAAAATTCTTCATTTGGGGGTATGTACAGACCTCATGTTTCAGACCCTGCCCAGCTGGATTCAGTCTTTTCCACTGGATGATTCTATTCTTCTTTTGTAGTGGACTACAGCCTTCCTTTTTGATGCCATGTATGACCAGGGATTATTCCTTGTCGACGGTGGCATGGCTTTGGCTTGGGGTTGACATGGTTCCTCTTCCGAAGCCTGGTTGCCCGTCTGGTCTTAGAGGGGCGCATCTATTGGGTCCGATTGGGAGAAGCAGGTAAAGGACCTGGGCGAGACCAAATCTTCCATCTTATGGAGAACAGGTCCAAGGAGCCAGTGTAGCGAGCAGGAGCTCCTTTTCTGTAAGGCGCCTCCTGCACCCTTGGGCGGGAAGGAGACCACGCATACGTGGTAGCATCTCCCAAAGGAGAGAAAGCTGTGGGATGCTTCCTTGAGGGCTCCGTCAGTGCCGATGTCACCCATATGTGAAGACCAATTCCTGCTGTCCCTGGAGAACACCTGTTACAGGTGAGTAACTACGCTTTCAGTTGCCACATGGAGATGGGGTCCGATGTCATCAATGCCCTGAATCGGGCCTTGGCCAAGTCAGCACCTGCTGTATGTGTTTTCTCTGTGGCTCCTAGTGTGACGTGTGATTCGGCATGTAGAATTCCACCTGGGCAGGATTGTTCTGGTAGCACTGGATTGGCTGAGGAGAGCATAATTCAGAGACCAGATGCAGCTCCCACAAGCAGCGCCTCTTCAGTTGCCTTCATCTTGTGGCCTATTGTGGCAGAAACTGATCATCCTGGGAGGACTCTGTTTCCTTTTCTCTTATGATTTGGCTCTTAAAAGGATACAGCTAGCGCATGAGGGCTACTCTCCAGCAGTGGTCTCCATTCTGCTTGGAGCCTGGAGGAGGTCTACCGAACTAGCATACGTGCGGATCTGGTGCCTCTTTGAACAATGGTGCAGCATGGGGCAGTTGACTCCTGAGGCCACCAAGATGCCATTTCTGTTGGCCTTCTAGAGTTTATTATGGAGAAGGGCCTTTTCCATTAGCTCCCTGAAAGACCAGGTGGCAGCTTTGGCCTGTTTCCAAGTTCCGCTGGCTGGTAAGTCTCTAATCTTGTACCCGGACATCTCGTGCTTTCTCCAGGGGGTTCAGTACCTGCACTCTCCCTTCCATTCTATGACCCCTTCTTGGGTTCTGTGTCTAGTGCTCAGGGCCCTGATGGCTGTACCCTTTGAGCCGTTGTAGCGCACTACTTTGAAGGATTTGTTGCTTGAGATGGCCTTTGTTGTGGTTTGTTCTGCAAGGCAGATTTCCGAGCTGCAAGCTCTGTCTTGCTGAAATCCTTCTCTGTCCTTTTCAAAGGAGGCCGTTTCATTCGGCCTGTGCCTTCTTTCATGCCTAAGGTGCTTTCTCCCTTTCGTGTGATCCAGGTGGTCTGCCTGTCCTCCTCCTCTAAGATGCATTGTCAGGGGAAGGAAAAGGATCTTCGCCTTGTGGATGTCCAGAGGGTTCTTCTCCAGTATTTGGAGGTTATGAATTCCTTTCTTAAGTTTGACCATTTTTTTGTGCTGTTTGCTGGCCCGTGCAGTGGTGACACGGCAGTAAGTCGACTAGGGCGCTGGATTATGGAGCCCTATGCCTTGGCATATCTATGGAACTGGTTGGTTCCAGTGGGTTTGTGTGCCCATTCTCCCCATGCACAGGAATCCTCTTGGGCGGAGTGGAGCTCGGTAGCCCTTGCAGACATTTGTTGGGCAGCAATGTGGGTATCACTTTCCACTTTTGTCAGGCATTACTGCTTGGATGTCCACGCGAGTGTGGACAACACAGCCTTTGGCTCAAGGATTTTGTGAGTTGCTGTCTTCTTCTCTCCCAGTGGAGTTATACATCCCACTTATCTGGACTAGTCTAGCAGGACAATATAGAAGGTGACATTTTACTTACCAGTTAATGTCTTCTCCTTGAGTCCTGCTAGACCAGTCCAGGGCCCTCCCCTGAAACTGTTTTTCTCTGTTCTTCTGCTCCTGTATCCTTGGGTTTGCTATGATTTTTATAGTTGGCCCCACAGGTTCATCTTCTACAGACAGCCTTCTGTTTATGCATTCCTGTACATAGTTCTCTACAGTTAGCTCATTGTTGTCCATGGTTGAGGTTGTGTGAGGCTTGCCATGTTTCTCCCATAAGCTTTGAGACAAATACTGAAGGGACCTCTGGTGGCTGAGGCAAATAGAAGCATGGGAGTGATGTCATTGAAATCTGTGCTTTTCATTGGTTCTTTGTCTCCACCAATCTGCAGGTAGGGGAACACAAAGGATTTGTCTGGACTGGTCTGGCAGGACTCAAGGAAAGGACATTAACTGGTAAGTAGTCAACTTTGTCTACAAATTAAGCCCTATAAAATGTATAATTGGACATTGTAAGTAGCATTTTAGAATGGACATTCAGGGTAAATTGTCTGAGAAAGTCCTGGGGACATTTACATTTTGGCCTGATTTTAAAAACATGGATGTCCACAGATGGACAGCCACTGAAAGACTTTTTAGACGTCCTGGCTGCCGTTTTACAGAAGGGGGATGTCCATGTTCAGTGACATTGCAGATACTCAGATGTGCAGTGGCAGGTTTGTAATCTGTTTGGGGTCTGTATTTGCAGACAAGATTCTTTGCCCAGCAAATACTGACAGTGACAGCACATTTGGTTACATTTAGTAGCCCTGTTCCAGTTCTCGCTCTCATGCTTCCTAGTTCTGCTATCCCACTTGTCAATTCTCTGCATTACCTTGGTGTTACCCTTGATTTGTCACTGTCTTTAAATACCCACCTCTTATCCCTGAAACGCCATTTTTTTTCTCCCTTCATCAAATCTGCGCTGTCCATCCTTTTCTATCCTTTTCCTCCTTGACCACTTTGCTTCTCACTCTCGTTATCTCCAAAATGTTGTTGTTGTTAAGTGCCGTTGAGTCGGTGTCGACTCATCACAACCTTCTGGATAGTTGTCGTAAATTATGTTCAGTCTTCAGTCAGGAGGCTCATTGTTGACAAACTGGTACCCGTAGCTGCTGTTATTGTATTAATCCATCTCATTGCTGGCCTTCCTCTTTTGCGTTGACCTTCTATCTTGCCAAGCATGATGTCTTTCTCTAATGATCTCTCTCTTTGCATGATGTGTCCAAAGTATGAAAGTTGAAGTCTTGTCATCTGAGTTTCTAAAGAAAGCTTAGGTTTGATCTCTAGTCCTGACTGGTTTGTTCTTTGGGCAGTCCATGGTATAGGCAGTATTTGCCGCCAGCACCATAATTCAAAGGCATCAATTTTCTTCCTGTCTAGCTTTTTCACTGTCCAGCTTTCACATCCATATGATGTTATTAAAAATACCATGGTTTGTTCAAGTCGAATCTTTGGTGAGATTCATCTCTGCTCTTGAGAATCTTGTCTAGGTCTTTCATAGCCATTCTGCCAAGGGCAATGCGTCGATGGATTTCTTGACTGCTTGTTGCTTCTTTATTGAGCTGATCCAAGTAGGTTAAAGTTGTCCACAATTTCAATTTTTTCTCCTTCAATGATGAACTTGTTGATTTTGCCAGTTGTCATGATCTTTGTCTTCTTTGCATTAAGGTGCATGCAGGCCCATTTTGAGATTTTGTTCTTTGATTGTGAGAAGCAAATGTTTCAGATCATCTTCACTTTCAGCCAGTAATGTGGTATCATCAGCATAGCGAAGTTTGTTGATGAGTCTTCCACCAAACTTCACACCTCTGTTGTCTTCATACAATCCTGCTTCTCTGATGATTTGTTCTGCATATAAATTAAACAGGTAGGGGGAAAGTATGCAGCCTTGTCTTACACTTTGCTTATTTTAAACTATTCTGTTTCTCCTTGTTCTGTTCGAACTGTTGCTTCTTGATAAGTGTACAGATTGTACAAGAGAACGATCAGGTGTTCTGGTATACCCATGCTTCTTAATGTGGCCCAGAGTTTCTCATGGTTTACACAGTGAAAAGCCTTGCTATAGTCGATAAAAGCTCAAATAGATATCCTTTTGGTATTCTTTAGTCTTTGCAAGAATCCATCTCATATTGTTTATCTTGGTCTTCCTCAATACCAGTTATACTGATTACAACGTATTCAGAACACTGCCGCTCGTGTCCTTTCATCTACTTCACGTTTTGACCATATTACACCGCTCCTTATCCGTTATCATTGGCTTCAGGTACACTTTCGTATTCAGTATAAACTACTCACCCTGGTTCACCATGCATTGCATTCTGGTTCACCCACTATCTTTCTGACTCCCTGCTCCTTCATTCCTCTCACTGTGCCCTCCGTAGCATTCATGAAAATCGTCTACACCTTTCCTCGGTCTCTCAAGTCCAGTTAACCTCGACTCGAACATCAGCTTTCTACTTCAAAGCCCCCCCTGCATCTTGGAATTCCCTTCCCTCTGTCCTCAGACTGGAACCCTCATTTACCAAATTCAAATCTCTCCTGAAGGACCCATCTTTTCAAAACAGCCTTCGACCTATCAGTCCTCTAATTTCCCCCTGCTCATCTGTTCTGTCCAATTCCCTACGTTTCTCCCTCTGTCCAATTCCCTACGTTTCTCCCTCTTTTGATTCTGTACTATGATTTCTATATGAATGATGTACCTGTCCTATGATTTTATAGAGTTCTTTTCAGCCTTTATTTTATTTTATATATGTATTGTTTTTAAATCTGTACACCGCCTTACTGGTTCCCTGAAAGGCGGTCAAGCAAATAAAATAAACATAAACTTCCTTTTCATTTCTCCAGTCCAGTGCCCCACCTTTGAGTTGTTGACTATCACCAGCAGCTTGGAGACAAAGCATGTCTGAGTCGATGACCTCACCATAGATAGCTGGCTGACACCTCCCACCAGCTCCAAGCAGCTGGTGAGACATGATTACCACAATAGGACTCACTGAGAGGAACAACTAAATCCTAGTTAGATTTTGAATTAGGTATTCCTTCCATTTTTACCTTTGGGGAGTGGGACGTACTGGAGGCGGGTCTGAGGGGGATGAGGGTGTTGACCCAGTTGTACCCCCTTCTGGATCAGGCTAAGGACTTGTTCCACTCTCAAGTGGTCGCAGCCGTCTCGGCAGTCACTAAGAAGACAACCATCCCTGTAGAGGGAGCCTTGGCAGGCGATGAAGCAAATACAATAAACATAAACATTGTGCTCTTCCCACTGGTAGTGTTGGCACCATGAAACGAGCAAATTTTTGTTCCTTACTCATGGTCAGGAGAAGGTATAGGTATGGACACCTCAACAACCAGGGCTAGATGTGCTTGTGCTGTTCTGGAATTGCACCGCATCATGCATTTTGATTGTTTCACCCAGGCCACTCTTTCGGCACGTTCCCGTTCTATTTGGACATCCTTGCACCACAGAAGTCCATATACCTGGTTTCTAAACTGGCTCCAGGGATGCCCTTGTGAATTGGATGTCTGCGTACCTTTTTTCAGACATCCAAAACATGAATAGGACTTTTAAAATGCCCCCTCTTTTTTTATATTAAATTTTGCTTTGTATGTATGTGTGTGTCTGCTCTCCGTGCAGGTAAAAGAATGTGCTGATGACTGTTGGGACTTTATTCCGTAGCCTGTGCTAGTGGGCTGCGGGTAACAGATTTTGTCTGTGCCAGTAGTGTTCCTTTTTATGAGCCACATGAACTGGCTAACAACTGTTAAGCACTATCTCCAGGAACAAGCAGGAGTGCAGGAACAAGCAGGAACATATGGGTATCGGTACCGATGGAGCCTGTTTGGGAATGCTCCCCAGCGTCCAATAGGAAAGCTTTTGGGAGCATCCCACTGTGCCTGCACCATTGTCTTCCTGCCTTTCCAACTCTCCCTCTTCACTTTTTCATTTTTCGTGGCGCCGACAGGCAGCAAACCCTGTCACCGCAGAAAATCTTCTTTTTGTGGTGGCATCTGCCTTCACCGTCGATGCTACACCGGTACCACAGGGGTTTTCTTTATTTTCTTATTTCTTTTCTTTAAAAAAACAAACAAACTTCTTTTTGGAGGGTCTGTCCCCTCTTGGTGCTAGGCGCCATTTTGGGTACTAGGCCCTCTTTTCTTCCAAAATGGAGAAACCATCTAGTCGTTTCAAAAAATGTTCAAAGTGTAGGGGTACCATTTCCGCTACCGACACCCATGATTGGTGTCTCAAATGTTTAGGTCCTGACCATTTACCATTGGAGTGTCTTCTTTGTAGAAAGATGACCAAGAGAGAGGCCTGCAGAATAGAGCTGCAAACCTTGGCACCCTCTTTGCCTCGAATGCAATGTCTGTTGCATCAATGTCGTCCAGGGCTTCATCTTTCTCCCATGGATCTCAGGTAACCAAACCCAGGTCTTCCAAGACCCAGCCGGTCCTCAAAGGGTAGATCTCCTTCTAAGCATCGAGATGCTACTAGCGTTGCCCTCGAGGAAAACACACTGGCCAAACAACCCCGGCAGGAGGCCCCGGCCTCCAAAGCATTAACAGGATTCCAGGATGTTCCCGAAGCTTCCACTTCTGGTGAACTCTTGGTGCCATGTTCTGGTGTCATGGCCTGCTCCGCCGGTACTGACATCCAGGCATCGACAGGCTCCATGGATCAACGTATCCTGGCCATCAAGCGCAGTCTTGCAGCTCTATTAGCGGCCTCAGTACCGCCAAAGCTGCTTCAATCGACACAGTTGTCCGTACCGATATCGGTACCGAATGTACCTGTATCGACCAATGTGCCTCTCTCCATGCTTCCTCCCATGCCGGCCCTGGAATCGGTCTCCTGCATCAAGGGTCCGGTATCAAGACAGTCCGATGCTGACTTTGATCGATACCGTTGACAAGCAATACGAGAACATCCGGCCCGACAATACTTTGAATCATCTGATTCTGATGATTCCGATGACTCTGTCGGTACCGGGGTGGTTCTTCCGGAGGATCCCTCTCCTTCACCACGGCGTTGGATGTCCCCCCCCCCCCCCGTAGGACATGTCTTTTCAGGACTTCATTCATTCATAACATTTCAGATACCAATGCTAGAAACAGACTGCTGCCCAATCACATGTAAACCAGAGAAACCAACCCGCTTCAAACAGCTAGACAGAGAGCTGATCACTCAGCATGTACTCCCAAAACTATCTAAACCATCTGCCAACCTCAATGAAATGCTCACAAACTGGAATAACACCCTCACTCAATATGCCCAACATCCAAGCAATGACAAGAAACCTACAACCAATAATCGTTCCCCCAAAAAGCAGAACGTTCCATGGTTCTACTTCAAACTACGATCTTCCTTACTACATCTGAGAAAACTGGAGAGAAAGTGGCGACAGACCCGCAGTTCAGCAGACCAATTTACATATTTAGAACATCTGAAAAATCATAGGGACTCAACGTGGGCAGAGAGGAAAAAATTCCATGCTGAACTCCTCAATCGCTCGTTAAATAAGCCTCATGACCTTTTCAAATTAGTAAAATCACTGACCAACCAACCACCCCAACCACAACAGGAGTGTATCTAACCTCAGGCATGCGCCAACTACATCCAATCCAAAGCAATAAAGGTAATTACTACTATACCTCGTGAATCCTATCAGAACCCCCACATACATTCTCCACTCACTAAGCTCTCACCCCCATCAGTGAAAACCATCGAGGAAACAATTGCTAACATCAACACCACGACGGCTCCAAATGACCCATGCCCAGCGCACTGGATCAGAACAATGCGCTCAGAACTAAGTCCATTCATAGCTGATATCGCAAAGCAGTCTTTTACAACTGGAATCTTCCCGGATGCCCTTAAGAAAACATCTATACGACCATTACTGAAAAACAACCAGCTTGATCCGAAGAAAGAGGACTCCTACCGACCAATCTCCAGTATCCCTTTCCTAGCCAAAATACTTGAGAAGACAACTCAAAGACAGATTCAACAGCATATAGACACAACCTCCCCATTAGACCCATGTCAACATGGATTCAGAGAGGCACACGGCGTAGAAACCCTAATAACTTCATTAACAAACACACTCACCAATGGGATAGACAACATCAAGAAAGGCTGTGCATTGATCTTCCTGGATATCTCTGCAGCGTTCGACTCAGTAGTTCACGAACAACTCCTAATGAGACTCCACACAAAGGGAATCCATGACTGCGCATGGGATTGGTGCAAGTCTTACCTTCAAGGCAGATGGCAGCAAGTTCGGATCGGCAACAAGAATCAGAACCTTGATGCTTCCAAGCATGCATGTTGGCTTCCAGAATTTATTTATTTATTTATACATCTTTTCTATACCGCCACTTCCAGAGATCAGTGGCGGTTTACAGGTAACAAACATTAATAATAGAGCACTATTATTTTACATAGAACAGATTTAGAACAAAGAACATTCAACTATTAAGTGTAACTTAAAAATACAATGAGATAACAGGAGGGGTAAACTCTTACATTCTGTACATGGGCATGTTTCTGAAGGATATTACCAGGGATATCGAAACTTTCACATCCCTGCTTCCTGAGGATAAGCGGAGTGCATTCCAGACACTAATCAAGCAAGGCCAAAATACTAGTAAGTTTCTTACCAGGGCCTCTTTTGATGCCTTCGAATCAACAAGCAGATCTTCAGCAGTCTGCATTGGGGCTCGCAGAATGGCCTAGTTACAGGCATCATATCTCGAGCAATGAGTCCAGGATAAACTGGCCAATATCTTGTTTACTGGAGAAAACCTTTTTGGCAAAGATTGGAGGGAAAAAGCAGGGAAGATTGAAACAGATGATCTCACCCTAAAACGCCTTTCCAGGAAAACAGCTGACCCCATCCAAGAGGTTCTTCCTAAGAAATCTTTCTATTCTACAAAGAAGAGGTACTATCCTTCTTACCCGCTTTCTGCTGCCTATCAACCTCAGCATCCTCAGCAGAGGTAGCAGGGCCTTCGCCAACCCAAGACGCCCAAGGCTCCTAAGCCTCAGCCAGCCGCACATGCATAACCTGCACCTGGTTTTTGACTCCTTCCTAGAAAGCATTGCCAGTCTGCTCTTGGAGGGCCCCCCCACCCCTCCATATACCAGGCAGACTTTGTCACTATGCCCAGAAGTAGCACCTCATAACATCAGAGCAGTGGACACTCCAGATTGTCCAAAGGTGTTGTCACCTTCACTTCAAAACCTTACCCCACAGGGGATTATCCCACACAGCCTCTTAAAAGAAGAGGTGACCCCTCTGTGTCCCAAGGTGCCTCCTCAAGAAAGGATGGGCTTCTACTCTCCATGTTTTCTCATTCCAAAGAAAACAGGAGGATTCAGGCCCATCTTGGATCTCAGAGACCTAAAGAAGTTCATGGTCTGAGAAAAATTCAAACTGATTTCCCTAGGAACTCTTCTATCATACTTTCAGGCACAATTGGCTATGTTCTCTAAACCTAAAAGAGGTGTATATGCATTTAGGAGTGGAGGAGTGGCCTAGTGGTTGGGGCAAGGTACTTCAGGCCGGAAGGTTGGGGGTTCAAATCCCACTAGAGGACAGCAACCTTGGGCCGGAAGGACTGGGGTTTCTAGTCCCACAGGTGCTCCTTGTGGTCTTGGGCAAGCCACTTAACCCTCCATAGCCCATATTCCCTGTAAAATAGTTATCTCCAAGTTATAATGCCCTGTTCAAAGTAATTTCAGTTTGTTCAATGTAAACCGCACTGATGCAGAATAGCGCAGTATATAAGAGAATGTAAATAAATAAATAAATAAATTTACAGATCCATCCCTTGCACAGACACTATCTTTGCTTCATGTTTCAAGGAAACTATTATCAGTACCAGGTTTTCTCCAGGACCAAGCAGGAAGTCAGTCCTCACATATTGGTCATGTCGGTGCCGATGGAGCCCTCTTGCGGAGCATTTCCCCAGCTTTCAAGGAAAGACTTTGGGAATGCAGCGTGCATGTGTGGTCCCCTTCCCCCCCCAAGGATGCCATCTTGCTCAGTCTTTCTTTTTCCGCGGAGCCCAACGGACGTGAGTTCATGTCACCCGGGAAAAGTAGATGTTTTTCTGCGATTTTTGCCTTTTTCTTATCCGGTTCGACACCGGTTCCCCTTCCTGCCTGGGCTCAGTACACCGGTATTGAGTCCGGAATTTCTTTTTACGGTTTTTGTCCTTTGTGACTAGCGTTCACGGCTTTTTTTTGTTATTTTCACTGGCAGCCCAGTATTTTGACCTTGCAGGGGCCCTTTTTCCCCCAATGGCTGCCAGCGGGTTCAAAAAATGTGATCGGTGCAAGAAACGTATGTCTATCACCGACACACATGACTGCTGCCTCTGATGCCTTGGGCCCGACCATGATCCGCTGGTCTGTTGCCTGTGCGGCAAAATGTCGTCAAAGGCACTTCGGAGCCGTCAGCATCACCGTGAAAGAATTTTTTCAGAGTCTGCGTCTGGCAGGGCCCGGACTTTGTTAGAGACCTCGATATCTCGGGAGTCTGACCCCGAGCGCAGTCATGGTTCCTATGAGAGGGGGTCTCCCACACGGGAGCACAAAAGGAAAAAGAAGTTCGTGAGGGCGGCATCGGTGGAGGCCCCTGGGTCCTCAAGGGCCAGGTTGCGTAGCCCTGACCGCCGCCCCAGGCTCTCAGTCGGAGAGGCCCTTCCAAACTACCTCGCATGGAGCCGGAGTGCCTGAGTCACGTAAGTTCTGTTGTCCTCGTGGACTCTCCGGGAGAACTGATGTCGGGCCCGACACCGTCGGGGCCTGAGTCGGGGGCTGCTGAGTCTTCTGAGCTTGGACTCAGGCTGATGGCCTTGGAGAGCAGCTTGGCTGCCTTCATGGAACAGCAGCGGGTGCTGATTGCCAGTCTGACCAGTGCATCTGCCCCAACCACCGTGACCTCGACATCTAAGTCGACCCCTGAGGCCGAGCCGATCCTCAAGTCCATCAAGTCTCGAGTCGATCCTCAGTCAAGGTCCCCCTCGACCTCCCGTGTGGGGCCGAAGTCTTCTGGGCGGGTGGCACTGAGGCCCACACAGCCGGAGCCACTCGACACCTCGGAGGAGGAGTCAGCGTGGGAGACAGAGGACGAGGAGTCTCCGGACACCTTCCGGACCCGGTGTGTCCCTTCGGACTCCCCGGAGTCCGAGCCTCAGAGAAGGTCCCCCCGGAGGATACCCAGTTCTCGGACTTTGTGAGGGGCATGTCCAAGGCTTTGGCATTCCCTGCGGACGCCGAGGAGGAGCCGCGAGCAGAGGAGCTCGATGCCCTCCAGTATGATTTTCCTCCGAAGGAAGCCTTTATTGTACCGGTTCCTCTGATGTTGGAATGGCTGCTCTTCCGTATGTGGGAGGCACTGGCCTCGGCGCCGATTCTTAGCAAATGGGTCGATTCCATCTATCGAGTCCGTAAGAGCCCTGGGTTCCAAAAGGCGCAGCTACCACACAATTCCATGGTTGTGGAATCGGCCATGCACTGCCTGAAGAGTCAGAAGATGCACTCCTTGGTGCCCCCCGGCCGGGAGGCCCGGAACCTGGCTGTCCTTGTTAGAAAGTGCTTCCAGGGCTCTATGCTATCTTTGCCGTGTCCAGACTTACCAGCTGTACATGGGCATGTACCTAAGAGACCTGGCAAAGGAGATTTCCGGGTTCTCAGCTGGCCTGTCCGAGGATCCCTTGCAGAGGTTCAAGGCCTTGTCGACAGGGATCCGAGAATGCTCAAAGTTTATCTCTTGAGCAGCCTATGATGGCTTTGAGGCTTCGTCCCGGGTAGCTGCGGCCAGCATCGGTGCACGCTGTCAGGCCTGGCTACAGTCATCAGACCTGGAGTCATGGGTGCAGGACAAGTTGGTCGATGTCCTGTGCCGAGGTGACAACCTTTTCGGTAACCCATGACTGAAAGGGCTGCAGAAATCGAGACTGAGACTCTCACCAGGACAAGGCTGTCCAGAAAGACTTCTGCCCCTTCTCAAAAAAAGAAGGGCTCGGGAAAGAAGCCCCTTTTCCCGAGTAAGGGTGCTGCCTACAAATCCTACCCTCAATATCAGGCCTCTCCAGCTCCCCAACAGGGCCAGCAGGCCAAGGGGCAGGGGCATGGGCCCCGTAGGTAGGAGACCCCCAAGCCGCCAGCTTCGGCTCCTGTACAGCAGGGAGCGGGGTTTTGACTCCCACAGCATAGCCTCTTCTACGCCGGTGGCTCCACTCAGCACAGGAGGTCAGCTGACCCTGTACGCCTACAGGTGGCCAGCCATCACAGGGGATACCTGGGTACTGAGCATAGTTCAAAAGGGCTACATGCTCCACTTCCACCAGCTACCCCCTCCTACTTCCCAGGGGAGCCTCCAAGACTCCCTCTACACAGGAACCTCCTCCTTTAGGAGTTGGCATGTCTTCCAAAGGAACAGGCGGTAGAACCGGCGCCTCACCACCTGGAAGGGCAAGGCTTCTACTCCAGGTACTTCCTGGTACCAAAAAGGACAGGAGGCTTCCGGCCTATCCTAGACTTGTGAAACCTAAACAAGTTTCTGGAGAGGGAAAAGTTCAAGATGCTTACTCTTGGGATACTGCTGCCCTACCTCCAGCAGTGAGACTGGCTATGCTCCTTAGACCTAAAGGATGCCTATACTGACATCCTCATTCATCCAGACCACAGACAATATCTCAGATTTGTGGTGGGAGGAAACCATTTTCAGTACAGGGTACTTCCCTTTGGCCTAACCTCTGCCCCCAGGGTATTCACCAAATGTCTGGTGGTGGTGGCTTATCTTAGGAATCAGGGAATTTTTATCTTCCCATACCTGGATGACTGGCTCATCAGGGGCCAGTCTCTCTGGGAGGCCAGACAAGCCACTCTTCGCACTGTCCTCTCTTCTTCAGCATCCGGGCTTTGTCATAAACTACGCAAAGTCCACTTTGCTCCCCTCTCAGAACCTAGGGTTTATAGGGGCAAGCTTAGACACCCTTCAGGCAAGAGCTTACTTGCCCGAAGACAGGGCCCACAGACTGATAGACTTGGCGAACCAGTTCCAAAGCAAGTCTCATGTCTCCACCAGGCACTACCTGCGGCTCTTGGGCCACATGGCATCCACGGTACATGTGACTCTGAATGCCTGTCTACACATGCGGGCTACTCAGTGGTGCCTCAGAGATCAGTGGACGCAGGCCACAGGCGACCTCCGAGACAGAGTAAAGGTGTCCAAACCACTTTTGGACTCCTTACAGTGGTGGCTACATCTCCCAAACCTTCTCCGGGGGGGGGGGGTACCTTTTCAGGCGCCAGCACACACAAGGGTGCTGATGACCGATGCTTCCTTAAAGGGCTGGGGTGCACATTGCCAGGGTACGTGCACTCAAGGCCTCTGGTCTCCTTGAGAGGCCACGCAGCAAATCAATCTTTTGGAGCTGCGAGCAATCCGCTTAGCTCTACAGACTTTTTATCATGCCCTCTCTCACCAGTCTGTCCTAGTTCAGACGGACAATCAGGTGGCAATGTTGTATGTTAACAAACAAGGGGGCACGGGGTCCTGGCTCCTATGTCAGGAGGCGCTGGCCCTTTGCTCCTTTGCAGTCAAACAAGGCATGTTTCTCAAAGCAGTTTATCTACCTGGTCAGGAGAATTTTCTAGCAGACAAGCTAAGCAGGATTATCCAGCCTCATGAATGGTAGTTGAATCCATGGGTGGTCCAGCAGATCTTCCTCCGCTGGGGACTTCCATCCATCGATCTCTTTGCAAGTCCACAAAACCGTCAGCTGCCCAGGTTTTGCTCCAGACAGCCGCACCCCCTGAGGATGGCAGCAGATGTTTTTCTGATCTCTTGGTCTACGGGCCTCCTGTATGCGTTTCCTCCCATGCCCCTGGTTTCCCGAACTCTGTTCAAGATTCTCTGGAACAAGGCCTCGGTGATTCTGTAGCCCCCAGATGGTTTCCACTTCTGCTGCAGTTGGCGGTGGAAACTCCATTCCCTCTTGGGTTGCAACACAATCTCCTGTCTCAAGATCAGGGTTCCCTTCTGCACCCCAATCTCAGATCCCTCAATCTGATGGCCTGGCTGCTGAAAGGATAGTGCTAGCTCCCTTACTTCTACCTAAGGAGGTTGAGGAGGTGGTCTTGGCCTCTAGGAGGCAGCCCACTAGAAAGTCCTATTTATTTATTTATTTATTTATTTATTTAACAATTCTTTTATACCGCGCTATTATAATCAGTGCGGTGTACAATAGAACAAGAACATACTACAATGCATACAGGTAACATTGAGTTTTACATTGAACAGGGAAATTCAACAATAGGACAACCGGGGGAACTATGTACAGAATAACTTAATGGTATATACAGTAATATCAAACTCGATTGGATGTTACAATGTGGTTCACTAATAAGACTAGAGAGAAAGGTTGACCTGCTAGCCCTTTTCAGGTTGTATTGAGGTGGTAGTTTTGTTAGTGACTAGGTTGACTTCTGGGTAGCATTTTGTAAACAGGTGGTATTTCAATGTTTTTCTGAATAGGATTAGGTTTTTGATAGCACGGATTTCGTGGGGTAGTGCATTCCAGTTTAGAGGAGCAAATAAGGAGAAGGCCCTGTTGGAGGTGGCCTTAGTACACTTCGTTATTATCTTCGGGACAATTAAGGTGTTCATTGATGTGGTTCTCCTTTTTCTGTTTTCCAGGGTGCCATGGATAAGCTTGCTGATTGGTGTAGGGGGGTAGTTATTTAGTGCCTTGAAAGTAAGGACTAAAGACTTATACTGGATTCTGGCATGTAATGGTAACCAATGCAGTTCTTTCATGATGGGTGTTATATGGTCAGATCTTGATGAGCCGGAGAGGACTCTGGCGGCTGTATTCATGGCTAGGCGGAGCGGGTTTAACGTTGATTGAGGGAGGCCATGTAGGATGATGTTGGCAAAATCCAGGTGTGGGAGGACTAATGCTTGGAAGGTTGTTCGGAAGTCTGTGGGTTCTAGTAGGGAGCGGAGGTGATGTAGCGATTTGATCTTATAATATACGTTTTTTGTGATGTTCTTGATATGAGTTGTCATATCCAAGTGCTGATCCAATGTGATGCCGAGGTAACGGATGGTAGCTTTTGATTTCAACTCTATGTTGTTGACGCGTAGTGATGGAGGCGGTATGAGCTTACGGTTCCTTGTGACAAAAAGAACGTCGGTTTTGCTGTGGTTTATCCGAAGGTTTTGTGATAGCAACCATTCAGCTACAGCCTCAAAACATTTGATTATTGGGGAGAATACTGGATGTTCAATTGTGAACGGCATATATAGGAGGATGTCGTCTGCGTAAGCGAGACATTGTACATTAAAGGATCTGATCAAGTCACATATCGGCTGCATGTAGATATTAAACATTAGTGCCGATAAGGACGATCCTTGAGGTACACCCTGTGATTGCAGGAATGGTTCTGAGGATGCGTGGCCTGTTTTTACTTGTTGCCACCTGTTAGATAGGTAGGATTTACACCACTCGAGTGCTGTGCTTTGAATCCCCTTATCTTTCAAGCGTTGTAGGAGTATATCATGACTCACAGAGTCGAAAGCAGCGGAGATGTCCTATGCCCTCAAGTGGCGTAGGATTACGGTATGGTGTGCTCAGTGTAATGAAGATCCTTTCTCTTGCCTTGTGCCAGTAGTACTGCAGTATCTACTTCACCTGTCAGACCTAGGCCTTAAGTCTAACTCTGTTCGGGTCCACCTCAGTGCTCTATCAGCGCACCACTCACCGGTAGAGGAATAGTCTCTGTTGGTTCACCCCTTGGTGTCCCGATTTCTCAGAGGTCTGCTTCTTCTCAAGCCTCCGGTTCGTCCACCAGCGACTGAGTGAGATTTGAACATGGTATTGCAGCAACTTACTCGCCCACCGTTTGAGCCGATGGCTACTTGCCATTTGCGCTTCCTTTCTTGGAAAGCGCTCTTCCTGGTGGCTCTTACCTCGGCCAGATGTGTGAGTTAACTACAAGCTCTGGTTTATGATAGACCGTACACCCGGTTCTATAGGAACAGGGTGGTCCTATGGACCCATCCGAAGTTCCTTCCAAAAGTGGTCTCCTCTTTCCACCTCAACGAGGAGGTGGTTCTTCCGACCTTCTTTCCCAGGCCGCATGCTAGCCGGGCTGAAACAGTCTTGCATACCCTGGACTGTAAGAGGGCGTTGTCTTTTTACATAGAACGTATTTGGGGGCATCGAAGGGCTACTCAGTTCTTCGTCTCCTTTGACCCTAATAAGATGGGGTTACCTGTCTCGAAGCGTATGTTGTCTACTTGGGTAGCAGATTGTATCGCCTGGGCGTACAAAGCAGCCGACTTCCCCTTGGAGGGTCGAGTCACGGCCCACCGTGTCAGGGCGAAAGCCGTGTTAGTAGCTCATCTCCGTTCTGTTCCGTTGGCAGACATCTTCCGGGCTGCAACTTGGTTGCTTTCAGACAGGCGGTACTCCGTAATCTCTTTGAGGTTTAGGTAACTCCTACCCTCTGGCCCTTGTGTTGGGTTACCGTATGGGGGCGTTCTCAGAGGATATTTTTATCACGAATGCTGAGGCTCTGTAGAGGGAGCCATTTTTTCAGCTTAGGTTTCCCGGTAGCCTAGAGCTGGGGAGTCCCATATGTGAGGACTGACTTCCTGTTTGGTCCTGGAGAAAGAGTAGTTAGTCACCTGTAACAGGTGTTCTCCAGGAGCAGCAGGAATCAGTCCTTACGACCCTCCCTCCTCCCCTGGAGTTGCAGTCATATCCTTCATTTTGTTTTATGCTGTCTTTTAGCTATGTCATCAGACTGAGCAAGATGGCACCCTTGGGTGGGAAGGGAACCGCGCATGCGCGCTGCATTCCTTGAAAGCTGGGGAAATGCTCCGCACGAGGGCTCCGCCGGTGCCGATGTCACCCATTTGTGAGGACTGATTCCTGCTGCTCCTGGAGAACACCTGTTACAGGTGAATAACTACTCTTTCCCCTTTGGTCTAGCCCAAGGGTGCCATCTTGCTCAGTCTTCTTTTTTCCGCGGAGCCAGACGGACGTAGTTCGTTTTTCCCCGAGGAAAAAGTTGATTTTCCCTGTTCTCTTTTTTCTCCGGTTCGACACCGGATCCTTTTCCCGCTCGGACCGATACGCCGGTATCGCGTCCGTTTCTCTCTTTTTCGGTTTTTGTCCTTTGTGATTGGCGTTCGCGCCTTTTTTCTTTTTTCCCTGGCAGCCCGGTCTTTTGACCTAGCAGGAGCCATTTTTCCCCCGATGGCTACCAGCGGGTTTAAGAAATGTGATCGGTGTAAGAAACTTATGTCTCTTACCGACACACATGACTGCTGCCTCCGTTGCCTCGGACCCGATCATGACCCGATGATCTGTGGTCCGTGTGGCAAAATGTCCTCGAAGGCGTTGAGGAGTCGGCAGCACCAGAAGGATAGGATTTTTTCTGACTCCGCGTCTGGCCGGCCCGGACCTCGTCAGAGGCCTCGACGTCTCGGGACTCCGGCCCCGAGCAGCGTCGGGGTTCCTCTGAGCGGGGGTCTCCTTTGCGGGAACATCGAAGGAAGAAGAAACCTGCGAGGGTGGCGTCGGTGGATGCTCCTGGTTCCTCGAGGGCCAGGTCGCATAGCCCCGATAGCCGTCCCGGGTCTTCGGAGTCGGAGAGGCCTGCGAAGCATCCTCGTGTCGAGATGGAGTCTCCTGGACACGTAAGTGCTGTTGTCCTCGTTGACTCTCCTCCGAGGGAGCCGACGTCGGGCCCGACGCCATCGGGGCCCGAGTCGGGGGCTGCTGGGTCTCCTGAGCTCGGACTCAGGTTGACGGCCTTGGAGAGCAGCTTCGCTGCCTTCATGGAACAGCAGCGGGCATTGATCGCCGGTCTCACCGGTGCATCTTCCCCGACCACTGGGACCTCGGCGTCCAAGTCGATCCTGGAGGCCGAGCCGATCCTCGAGTCCATGCAGGCTCGAGTCGATCCTTGGCCACGGTCTCCCTCGACCTCCCGTTCGGGGCCGAGGTCGTCGGGGCGGAAGGCATCGGTGCCCACCCGACCGGAGCCGCTCGATTCCTCCTCCGAGGAGTCGAGCTGGGAGACGGAGGACGAAGAGTCACCCGACACTCATTGGACTCTGTGTGTCCCATCAGACTCGCCCGAGTCCGAACCTCGGAGACGGTCCCCACCAGTGGATACCCGGTTCTCGGACTTCGTGCGGGATATGGCCAAGGCCTTGGCCTTCCCCACGGATCCCGAGGAGGAGCCTCGAGCCGAGGAGCTCGAGGCCCTCCAGTATGACTCTCCCCCGAAGGAGGCCTTTACTGTTCCGGTTCTTCCGATGCTGGAGCGGCTACTCTTCCGCATGTGGGAGACCCCGGCCTCGACGCCGTTGTTAAGCAAGCGGGTCGATTCCATTTATCGAGTCCGCAAGAGCCCCGCTTTCCAAAAGGTACAATTACCGCACCACTCCATGGTTGTGGAATCGGCCATGCATCGACTGAAAAGTCAGAAGATGCACTCCTCAGTGCCTCCCGACCGGGAGGCCCGGAACCTGGATGCCCTCGGTAAGAAGTGCTTCCAGGGCTCTATGCTTTCTTGCCAAGTCCAGACTTACCAGCTCTACATGGGCATGTACCTCCGAGACCTGGCAAAGGAGATTGCCGGGTTCTCTGCTGGTCTCTCCGAGGAACCTTTGCAGAGGTTCCAGGCCTTGTCCACCGGTATTCGAGAGTGCTCGAAGTTTATCTCTCGAGCAGCGTACGATGGCTTTGAGGCTTCGGCCCGAGTAGCTGGGGCCGGCATCGGTGCCCGCCGACAGGCTTAGCTACAGTCATCCGACCTCGAGCCATGGGTCCAGGACAAGTTGGTCGATGTCCCCTGCCAAGGTGAAAACCTCTTTGGCAAGCCCATGGCTGAAAAGGCTGCAGAACTCAAGACCGAGACTCTGACCAGGACTAGGCTTTCCAGGAAAACCTCTGCCCCTTCTCAGAAGAAGAAGGGCTCGGGAAAAAAGACCTTTTACCCGAGGAAGTCATCTGCCTATAAACAATACCCTCATTATCAGGCCTCTGCAGCTCCCCAACAGGGTCAGCAGGCCAAGGGGCAGGGTCAAGGGCCCCGTAGGCAGAAGGCCCCCAAGCCACCAACACCGACCCCTGCTCAGCAGGGTGGGGGTTTTTGACTCAAACAGCATAGCCTCTTCTCCTCAGCTGGCTTCTCTCAGCACAGGAGGCCGGCTGGCCCACTTTGCCCACAGGTGGTCAGCCGTCACATCAGATATCTGGGTTCTCCATATAGTCCAAAAGGGCTATCTTCTCCATTTTCACCAGGTACCTCCCTCCTTTTTTCCAGGGGAGCCTCCAAGACCCCCTCTGCACAGGGACCTACTCCTTCAGGAGTTAGCAGGTCTACTAAAGGATCAGGCTGTGGAACCGGTGCCCCACCACCTGAGAGGTCACGGCTTTTATTCCAGGTACGTTCTGGTACCAAAAAGAACAGGAGGCCTCAGACCCATCCTAGACTTGCAAAACCTCAACAAGTTCCTGGAGAGGGAAAAGTTCAAGATGCTTACCCTTGGAATCCTGCTGCCCTACCTCCAGCAGGGAGGCTGGCTATGCTCCTTAGATCTAAAGGATGCGTATACTCACATCCTTATTCATCCAGACCACAGACAATATCTCAGGTTTGTTGTGTTAGGAAACCACTATCGGTACAGAGTACTACCCTTTGGCCTGCCCTCCGTTCCCAGGGTGTTCACCAAGTGCCTGGCAGTGGTGGCGGCCTACCTGAGGCGTCAGGGTCTTTTTGTGTTTCCGTACCTGGACGACTGGCTCATAAGGGGCCAATCTTCCCAGGAGGCCACCCTTCGCACTGTGGCTCTGCTTCAGCACTTGGGGTTTGTCATAAACTTCGCAAAGTCCACTTTGCTCCCGTCCCAGAACTTGGAGTTCATAGGGGCCAGACTTGGCACTCTTCAAGCAAAGGCTTTTCTGCCTCTGGACAGGGCCCACAGGCTAATGGATCTGGCCAGCCAGTTTCGCAGCAATTCCCTGGTCTCTGCCAGGCAATTCCTGAGACTACTCGGCCATATGGCTTCCACGGTTCATGTCACCCCCAATGCCCGCCTGCACATGCGGCCTGCTCAGTGGAGCCTTCACACTCAGTGGCATCAAGCCACAGGGAGCCTAGCGGACTCAGTAAAGATATCCGACCTACTGGTCTCCTCTCTGCAATGGTGGCTTCATCTTCCGAATCTGGTGCTCGGAGTGGTTTTTCAATCCCCTCCGCCTTCTCAAGTGCTCACAAGAGATGCTTCTCTTCTCGGTTGGGGAGCACATTGCCAAGGGACATGTACTCAGGGTCTTTGGACCCCTTGGGAGGCTACTCAACAGATAAACTTCCTGGAGCTATGGGCGATACGCCTAGCTCTGAGATCCTTCTCCCACCTCGCCTCTCACCAGTCTACACTGGTTCAGACGGACAATCAAGTTGCCATGTTCTATGTGAACAAACAAGGAGGCACAGGCTCCTTCCTCCTTTGTCAGGAGGCACAACAGCTGTGCTCTTGGGCTGTCAATCATGGAATCCTTCTCAAAGCTACCTCCCAGGTCAGGAAAATTACCTGGCAGACAGACTGAGCAGGATCCTGCAACCACACGAATGGAGATTGAACCCATTGGTGGTTCAGCAGGTCTATCTCAGGTGGGGACTTCCCACCATGGATCTTTTCGCCAGTCCTCTGAACCGGCAACTCCCGAGATTTTGCTCCAGACAACCGCATCCCCTCAGAGTAGCAGCGGATGCGTTTCTGATCTCGTGGTCCACAGGCCTACTGTATGCGTTTCCTCCCACACCACTAGTGTCCAGAACGCTGTTCAAAGTCCTCAAGGATGGGGCTTCATTGATTCTCATAGCCCCCAGGTGGCCGAGGCAACCGTGGTTCCCGCTTCTGCTACAGCTAGCGGTGGACACCCCTCTTCCTCTGGGGTTTAAGCACAATCTCCTGTCTCAGGATCAGGGGACTCTCTTGCACCCCAACCTCCAGTCCCTTCATCTGATGGCCTGGCTGCTGAAAGGGTAGTCCTGGCTCCCCTACTACTGCCTCGAGAGATGGAAGATGTCGTCTTAGCTTCTAGACGGCAATCCACCAGGAAATCCTACGCTCTTAAGTGGCATAGATTCTCCGCCTGGTGTGCCCAGCACAGCGAGAATCCCTTCTCGTGCTTGGTAGCGGTAGTCTTGCAATATTTGCTTTACCTCTCCAATCTGGGCCTTAAGTCTGTCAGAGTTCACCTTAGTGCTCTCTCAGCACACCACTCGCCGGTGGAAGGCAGGCCTCTTTCCAACCACCCTTTGGTGGCTCGTTTCCTCAGAGGCCTCCTTCTGCTTAAGCCTCCTTTGCGTCCACCGGCCTCTGAGTGGGATCTGAATGTGGTCTTGCAGCGGCTTACTTGTCCGCCTTTTGAACCCATGGCTACCTGCCCTCTCCATTTTCTCTCCTGGAAAACTTTATTTCTGGTAGCTCTCACCTCTGCTAGGCGAGTGAGTGAACTGCAGGCACTAGTGTCTGATCCTCCTTACACTAGGTTCTACAGGAATCGGGTAGTCTTACGGACTCACCCTAAGTTTCTTCCTAAAGTTGTCTCACCTTTTCACCTCAATCAGGAAGTGGTTCTTCCGACCTTCTTTCCCAGGCCGCATGCCAACCGGGCTGAGATAGTCTTGCATACCCTGGACTGTAGGAGGGCGTTATTCTTCTACCTTGACCGTACGCAGGAGCATCGGAAGGCTGTTCAGCTTTTCGTTTCTTTTGACCCCAATAAGTTGGGGCTCCCTGTCTCCAAGCGTACGTTGTCCATATGGGTTGCTGACTGTATCGCCTGGGCTTATGGGGCAGCCGGCCTCTCGTTGGAGGGTCGAGTCACGGCTCATCGTGTCAGGGCAAAGGCTGCGTCAGTGGCTCATCTCTGCTCTATTCCGTTGGCAGACATCTGCCGGGCCGCTACTTGGTCTTCAAGCCAGACTTTTGCGGCCCATTACTGCTTTGAGAGGGAGTCCTGCAGGGACAGTGCTTTCGGACAGGCAGTACTCCATAATCTCTTTGGGGTTTAGGCAACTCCTACCCTCCGGCCCTGATGTTGGGCTACCGGTCGGGGGCGTTTTCAGAGAAGATTCCTTCCTTCTGTGCTGACGAGCTAGAGGGAACTCATTTTTCCGCTTGAGGTCTCCGGTAGCCTTAAGCTAGGGAGTCCCATATGTGAGGACTGACTTCCTACTTGGTCCTGGAGAAAGAGTAGTTACCTGTAACAGGTGTTCTCCAGGAGCAGCAGGAATCGGTCCTCACAACCCTCCCTCCTCCCCTTGGAGTTGCGGTCATATGATTTATTTTTGCTAATTTGTTGCTGTCTTTTAGCTATGTCATCAGACTGAGCAAGATGGCACCCTTGGGCGGGAAGGGGACCGCGCATGCGCGCTGCAATTCCCAAAGGCTTTCTTTGAAAGCTGGGGAAATGCTCCGCACGAGGGCTCCGTCGGCGCCGACGTCACCCATATGTGAGGACTGATTCCTGCTGCTCCTGGAGAACACCTGTTACAGGTGAGTAACTACTTTTTCCTCCCACAGGATCGCAATGCCCACCTCATTGAGCTGGCAAAAGGGGTACAAAAGCAAAGCTGAATAACAGCTCGAGTGATGCTATGACTGTTAGGACACATGGCCTCCACGGTCATTGTTGTCCCTTATGCCCGATTACACATGAGACAAGTGCAGTATACTCTGTCTTCTCAATGGAAACAAGTGAAGGGCCGTCTCAGAGACAAGATCCATATCACTCCCCAACTGATAAAATCCCTACAGTGGTGTTCCCCACAAAGCCTATTTGTCAGGTTACCTTTTCAGATATTTCCACCTAATTGCACTCTGTTGACGGATGCTTTCATGCTGGGTTGGGGGTGCATCTGAATGATATGGCCACATGGAGATTGTGGACACCACAGCAATTTGCCCTGTAGATCAACCTGCTAGAACTACGAGTAGTGACAAATGCTCTGTTTTTTCAACCCTAGCTTTTGCGGCAACATGTTATAGTCAGGATGGACAACCAAGTTGCCATGTTCTACATGAACAAACAGGGGGGAACGGGGTCCCTTCCCCTCTGCGAGTTAGTGCTTTGCCTATGGTCCTTTGCCATCTCTCACCGCATTCACTTCAGAGCGGTATACCTCCCAGGCGAACTCAATGTCTTAGCAGATAGGGTAAGCCGTATCCTTCGTCCACACAAATGGACCTTGCATCGGGAGAAGGCTGCTCGGATTTTCCAGACCTGGGGAACCTCACTCATAGATCTTTTTGCCACTCCGCAAAACACACATTGGTCCACTCTTCTGCTCCAGGGTTCCGTCCTGCACTGATAGGCCCCGGACGCCTTCCTTTTCCATTGGGGACAGGGAATTCTCTACGCATTCCCTCCCATCCCTTTGATACCCAATACACTGTTCAGGCTACATACCGGCAGGGGTTTGATGATCCTCATAGCCCCCTTCTGGTTCCATCAGCCATGGTTTCCTCTGCTTCTTCCACTTTCGCAGACAGACATTCAACCTGGGATGTGCACCTGACCTCCTCTCTCAGGACCACAGGACACTCCTTCATCCCAATCTTCACCACCTATGCCTGGCAGCATGGCTGCTAAAGGGCCAGAGTTTGCCGATCTTGACCTACCACAGGTGGTCAAGGATGATGTTCTTGCATCTCGTAAAGATTCCTCCTGACGATCTTTATTTATTTATTTAACTGCATTTATATCCCGTTTTTCACCGGGTCAAAGCGGTGTAACATATAACATAGGGGGGGGGGGCAATTTTTTCAGGGAGGGGCCATCACCAAGGGGCAACAATTAATGATTTAAGTAGACATGGACATGTATACGGTCATGTAGATAGGGTGGTATTTCTGTTCAGAGATATTCACGGAATAGGATTGTCTTGAGCTGTTTCTTGAATGATGTGATGTCAGCGTTGTTCCTGATGTGGTTTGGTAGAGAGTTCCAGAGGGATGGAGCATAAAGTTCGAAGGCTCTGTTGCAGGTCCGTTGTGTGGATTTGGTTCTTTTGTGGGGGGGGGGACGATAGAGTTATTGGAGGAGTGTCTGGTTGATCTGTTGTGGGATGGGCGAGGCAGTAGGGAGTGGAGTGAGGTGTTCCGTGTTTGGTGGATAGTTTTGTGGATGAGTAGGATAGCTTTGTACTTGATTCTTGCTTGTATTGGAAGGAAGTGGAGGTCTCTTAGGATTGGGGTGATGTGGTCCCGTTTTTTTGCATTCTGAATAATCCTTGCTGTAGTATTTAAGGCAGTTCGGAGGGGGTTGGTGTGTGAGGCAGGAAGTCCATGATAGATTATGTTGCAGAAATCCAGATGAGGGAGTGTCACAGCTTCCAGATGAGGGAGTGTCTTATGCCTTCAAATGGTGTAGGTTTGCCCGCTGTTGCTCCCCAAAGGACATTGACCCCTTTTCTTGCCCAGTGAGTCATTTCTACAATATCTCCTCCACTTATCCTTGACAGGTCTTGAAATTAACTCAGTGAGAGTTCACCTTAGTGCCATTGCAGCCTCTCATGGACCAGTGGATAGACAGCCTATCTCCTAACACCCCTTAGTAGCATGCTTCATGTGGGGTCTTCTATTGTCCAAGCCACCCATTAAGCAGTTTCCAGTGGCCTGGGATCTGAATGTGATGCTGATGCAACTTCTAAAGTTACCTTTTGAACTTTTAGCCACCACTTCACTGAAGTTTCTATCTTGGAAGGTCATCTTTCTTATTGCCTTAACTCGCCACATCAATGGGCTGCAAACTCTAGTTGGAGATCCCCCCTATACTCTATTCCTTCCGAAGGTGGTTTCCTCTTTCCATCTAAGCCAGTTGGTAATCCTTCTGATTTTCTTCCATAGACCCACATGTATCTCGGGCTGAAGCAGCGCTACCCTCTTTAGACTGCAAGCGAGCGCTGGCCTGCTACTTGGATAGAACAAAAGATCACAGAAGATCCTCTCAATTATTTATTTCCTTTGATCCTAGTCACCTTGATCTACCGGTGACGAAACATACTCTATCTCAATGGATAGCAAATTGCATTTATTTTGCTTATGCACAAGTAGGTCTCTTTGGAGGGTCATGTCACTGCTCATAATGTTCATGCTATGGCAACCTTTGTAGCCATTGAAGATATCTGCCAGGCAGCTATCTGGTCCAACATTCATGCTTTTGCTGCACACTACTCTCTGGACAGAGACTCCTGTCGGGATGCTGTCTTTGGCCAAGCTATACTCCAGCACCTCTTTGGGAGTTAAACTCAACTCCTACCCTCTGTCCCAGACTTCTACAGGAGACCAGACTATCATTGGGGGAGTATCGCCTCCAGGAATTGAGTCTAATGGCCCACAACTCTTCCAGACTCTTTGGCTACAAGTTTTTAGCCTCAAGGATCACACTGCTCTTCCCCACCATACCAATCTGGTACCTGGGAGCTAGTGAGTCCCATATGTGAAGACTGCATTCCTACTTCTTCCTGGAGATAGAGTAGTTACTCACCTGTAACAGGTGATCTCCGGAAACAGCAGGGATCAGGCTTCACAACCCACCCTCCTCCCCTAGGAGTTGAAGGGTTCTTTTATTTTATCTTTCTTCTCAGCTACAAACCCAGCTGAGGAGAGCAGTTTGGAAGGTAGGTGCCCAGGCACAGTGGAGTACTCCCAAATGCTTTCCTATTGGACACTGGGGAGCGTTCCCACGCAGGCTCCGTTGATGACGTTCACCATATGTAAAGACTGATTTCTGCTGTTCCTGGAGTTCACCTGTTAAAGGTGAGTAACTATGCTTTCTGCTTCATCAGTGATTTTATATTCTTTCCCATAACTAGTAGTCATCTTTGCTTGCTTCATGCTTTCTTGATTTCTAATGCAGCTTTTTACCTTCAGTGCCTCCTTTGTTGTATGCATCTGCCATTCTTTTCTGTGGGAAAAATATTATTTGTGTTATTCCAGTGTTCACTGTATTGTTAGACATTCCACGGAATGCCTTGTTTTGCTGTTTTAATTTTCCTAGATTGTTTTATTTATATTATTTTATTATGTTGTAATAGATTTTTCCTTACACTGCTTTGATGTTTATTATCCAACAACAAAGTCAGGCTTAGTAGAGCACATAAATCCACTTGCAAACTATCCATTTTTTTGAATAGTTTGCAAGGGGAGACACTTCCTCTAGCAGCAAACCTTCCTTTTAATCAATTTATTCAAACTTAGTAAATGTTTCAGCAAAAATTCATTTAAAAAGTACTTAGCTTGTGCAGAATGGATCAGACATAAATTTCTAAGGAGTAACACATCAATACTGTTAGCGGGGTCTCATCACATAAACATGCTGATAGAGCTGTATATATCTAATATTCTTGCTGTAAAGAGATATTACCTTAGATTACTCCAGAGTGTACTCCTTATCACTCTCATCCTATGACCTCTTGTTCCAGAACTTATGTTATGACTTATGGTCACTTATATTATGACTTTAAGGAGGAGCAAAAACACCTCCTTAAAGTCATAACAATGATTAACACCATAACCTCCCCTCTTGACCCTTGCCCCCAGTATCATCGATCAAATCCACCAAAACCAAACTCGCCACAAGCATTCAAAACATAATCAATCAATCACTCGCACAAGGCATCATGCAGGATGCCCTCAAACTCACATCCATCCGTCCCATCCTAAAAAATAATACATTAGATCCAAAAGATCCAAGCTCATACAGGCCTATAGCCAGTATACCGTTCATTGCTAAGGTAGTAGAAAAAATGATCCAACTCCAACTACAAGACTATATTGACCTCCATGCACCCCTAGACTCCCACCAATTCGGGTTCCGCCCCTTCCACGGCGTTGATACCTTGCTAATAACACTGATGGATAACCTCATTAGAGGAACAGACAACAACAAACAAGGTTTAATCCTCCTGTTCATAGATGTAGCCTCCGTATTTGACAACATCAACCATAACACACTAATTGAAAGGCTAGCAAACCTAGGAATAAGAGACACTGTCCTTAAATGGTTTATGTCATATATATCATTTACTACGTGTCCAACTAGGCCAAAACACCTCAGAAACATTCTCCCAAGGACAGGGAATTCCACAAGGCTCGGCCCTCCTTTTTAATC
Organism: Ichthyophis bannanicus; assembly: GCA_033557465.1. Classification (NCBI taxonomy): domain Eukaryota; kingdom Metazoa; phylum Chordata; class Amphibia; order Gymnophiona; family Ichthyophiidae; genus Ichthyophis; species Ichthyophis bannanicus. The sequence continues at coordinate 1,658,739,241 of CM066031.1, read as the reverse complement.
TATACCTATGGCCCATCACGAACATATTTAAAAAATTCAAAATTAACCATTACATTTATGCCGATGATATCATGCTCTCTATCCCCATAAACAGTAGCAACCCCTCTTACCACAATCTATCTGAATGCATCAAAGAGGCCGAATCCTGGCTGAAAATCAACTCCCTCAGCATTAACCTAAAAAAAACGGAAGTTATGTTTGTATCAAGAAAACATGATGCAATCCATCCAAAAACCATCATAATCAACAACACCACTATCCCTGTTAAACAAGAAGTAAAATATCTAGGGATAATACTAGATCATACACTAGGTATGCTTCCACACATATAGCAAACAGTAAAAACTGTATTTTTTACACTAAAAACCGTACAGCATCTAAGACGCCTCCTCAACACCCATGATTTTAGGTCTGTAGTCAACTCACTAATTACCCCCCACTTTGACGATTGTAATAGTCTACTGATTGGCCTACCGCTAAAAAACACAAATATACTCCAAAGAGCCCAGAACATCTCTGCCAGGGTGATAGCAAAAGTGCGTTTAGCCGACCACATATCCCCCATTCTACATGAACTACACTGGATCCCTATAAATAGCCGGATAAAATATAAAATACTCTTAACGACATTCAAACTCCTCAATGAGTTCTCTCCCTCACACCTAACCACCCTCCTACACTCCCCAGCAGAATCCAGATCACGCAGACAAAATGCAACCCTCTCACTGCAATGCAATGTGTGCCTTCGAATCAGTCCTGACTCCTAACGACCCAGAAGCTCCTGGGTTTTCTTGGCAGTGTCACCGGAAGTAGCTAGTTATACCCAAAACAATCTGTAGGACAAAGAAAACTACAAACTCCAGAGCCTTTTCATTTGCTGCCCCTACCCTTTGGAATGAACTTCCACTTACACTCTGCATGACAAAAGACCTCCAACTTTTCAGAAAAGGACTCAAAACACACCTTTTCACTGAACATTTTGAAAACCCAACGGAAATACCTCACCTCCTACGAACTACCTCTCAACAATTACAAACCAATTTACTAACCTCCCTAACCCACAACCTGTTAACCCCTCCCTCCCCTCACCCCTTACCTAATCCCCCCTCTAAGCCTCGCTCCACCCTTTCCAAATAAAAAGCTAAGTTAAGGAGAGACCGGCTCCTGTATATATGTAAATACAAAGTTAAGTTGACCCACAAGTTGGTTGTACAATTGTTCCTTGTAAATAGTTAATACCACTGTTCCATGTAAACCACCCTTGATCTCTGGAAGGGGCGTTATAGAAGAAATGTATAAAAAAATAAAATAAATAAACTTCCTTTCCATTAAACAATGCCTGAATCCTGCATTTTTATACCCTAGAAGTATTTAAATGTGTCTCTCACATCTCCCCATCCTGCTTTTCTTTTTGTTATTTATTTATTTGTATTTAGCTCATGCCTTTCCAGTTGCAGTTCAAGGGGAGTTACATTCAAGTACTGTATATCTTGGTACACAGCTCGCTCACTCAAGGAATCATGCCAAAGCAACTAAAGCTTGCCTCAGTAAGACCAATCGCAAAGAAAACAACTCTCGACAAAAAAGATCCAGCAGCATACCGACCAATCTCCAGCATACCCTTCCTCGCAAAAATCATCGAAAAAACGGTTCAACTACAACTTCAGGAACACATCGACAAACACGAAACACTCGATGACAACCAACATGGATTTCGGCCCAACCATGGAGTCGAAACGCTACTGATCTACCTCTTCGACAGCATCCTAAGAATAATTGACAACACCAGGAATGGAATCATAATGATCTTCATTGACATCTCCTCAGCCTTCGACACAGTAGACCACAACACGCTCCTGGAAAGACTAAAGAACACTGGTATACATGGTATCACATTGAAATGGTTCCACTCATACCTAACCGAAAGACAACTACAGGTCAAGCTGGGACACAACACCTCCCGACCCATAAACGTCCAACAAGGAGTACCTCAAGGATCCGTACTCTCAGCACTCCTATTTAACATCTACATCCAACCAATATGCAACATCATGAAAGAGAACAACATTCAATACACAATATATGCAGACGACATCATGATATACACCCCGATATCAATCGACAACCCGGACTTCTCCAAGATAACAGACTGCCTCACCCAAATGGCGAGTTGGTGTCAAAACAACAACCTCGCAATAAACTACAACAAGACCGAAGCTTTAATCATCACTCGGAACCAAAGCTTCATACACCCACCAAATATAAAGATACAAAGCACTACTATACCAATAAGATCAGAAGTGAGCTACCTCGGAGTTACTCTGGACAATAAACTCAATCTCAAGCCTCACATAAACAAAACAATCCAAAAAGCCTACTACAAGATGCAAATCATCAGGAGACTGAAACCGCTCCTCGCCCCTGAACACTTCCGTACCATCTGTCAAGCACTGATAACCCCACTACTGGACTTCTGCAATCCGATATACCTTGGACTACCGAAACAAGCCCTCAAACCACTCCAACTGGCACAAAACACTGCAGCACGAATCATATCAGGAACCGCACGACAGGAGCACATCACACCCACCTTAAAGGACTTACACTGGCTTCCAATCCGTGCACGCATCAGATACAAAACAATCATAAACCTATTTAAGATAAAACAGCACACATCAGCCAACAGCCTGCACACCCTCATACAACCAGACACCAGCACACGTCCCAGAAGAAAACATACACACAACCGAGTCAGCACCCCAAGTGAATACAAACACACACGCAAGGACACAACAGACAGAGCACTCTCCATGGCCGCTCCAACAATATGGAACAAACTACCGGACGATCTGAGGGCTACTACAGACCTCAAGGACTTTAGAAAACAGCTGAAAACCATGCTGTTCATAGAACACTATGGACACATCACATAACCTCAGAAAATGTATAACAGCACATGATACTGCCTAAACAATGTATGTATGGAATATGTTTTTTGCACCACTCTATATAGCCCACTCTGTACATAGCTCATACCAATCCAGCACACAATACAACACACACTCAACTTCACCCTCACTGCATGTATAACACACTCACTTTACTCGATTGTTTGCTGTGATACCACCTTGATTATTAAGATAAGGCGGTTTAGAAATACTGTTAAATAAATAAATAAAATATCTCCAGGAACAAGCAGGAATTTAGTCTTCACATATGGGTGGAACATGTCACTGCACCTGTGTAACTGCCTTCCCGCCTTTGCCACTCTCCCTCCTCAGTTCTTTGTTTTCCGCAGAGCCGGCAGGAAACAGATCTTGTCACCGCAGAAAATTCCTGGTTTTCATATTTTCGTGGTTCGCGTCTGCCTTCCCATCAATGCTGATACTGACTCCCATTCGGTTCTTTCTTTCTTTCTTTCTTTCTTTGAAAAACAAAAGAAGAAGGGGAAATTCTCTTTCTTTAGGCGCATCAACGGCATTTTAGGCTCAGGTCTTCCATTCCGTCACTGACAAAACAGAAAAACCAACCAGTGGGTACACCCATGACTGGTATCTAAAATACCTAGGTCCTGACCATCAATCCTCAGAATGCCCCCTCTGCAGGAAGTCGATGAAGAGAGGCCTACAGAATCGGGCTGAAAAGTTAGGCACCCTCTTTGCCTCTGACGCCGTCTCTTTAGCATCAACGTCATCGAGGGCATCGTCTTCCTCCCATGGATTTCAGGTATCGAAACATAAGTCTTCATCCAAGACTGGCCGCACCCCCCAGGGTAGATCTCCTTCTAAGCATCAAGATGCCTTGAGTGTTGCCCTGGAGGGGGATACACTGGCCTAACAGCCCCAGCTTCCTCCAAAGTTATCGTGGGGTCCCAGGACGCCCCGGAGAGCTCCTGGTGCCATGCTCAGGGCTTGTGGCCCGCAGCTCCTGTACCCATACCCAAGCATTGGCAAGCTCCATGTATCAGCACATACTGGCCATCGAGCAGAGCCTAACAGCCTTACTTGGCAGCCTTAGTTCCAGTGAAGACTTTACTGTCGGTTCCGCAAACGCTGGCACTTTCGGTACCGGTCCAATCCACACTGGGTTACATGCCGCTCCATATGCTGCTGCCCATGCCTGCCCTCAAATCCATTTCTGGTACCGAGGTTCTGGCTAAGCAGGTTCCAGGTACCGACTTTGACTGGTACAGAGTTACGACGGAACGCAAACACCCCACTGTCGATACTTCCTGAGTCTTCGGAATCTGATTCATCAGATGACGAATCAGCCGATACTCGAGGCCTACAAAGCCTACCTGAGGATCCATCCCCATTTCCACAACATCGCATGTCCCCGCCAAAGGACATGTTTTTTCAAGAATTTATACGTGATGTTGCCAGGGGCCTTTCCATAACAGTGACATTGGAGAAAGCCTAGAGCTGAAGAATTGGAAACTCTCCAATACCCAACAGCTCCTAAGGAAGTTGCCACACTTCCTATTCACCGCATTCTCCATGACCTCATGCTCCGTATGTGGGAGAGATCCCTAACCATTTCTCCACATACTCGATGGCTCGATACCATGTACCGAGTACTGGAATGTCCTGGTTTCCAAAAGACACAATTGCCGCACCACTTATTGGTAGTGGAATCGGCAATGCATTGAATCAAGAGTGCAAAAACACATTCCTCCAACTCTCCGGGTAGGGAATCAAGAACCCTCAATGCTTTTGGTTGACATTGTTTTCAGGCCTCCATGCTATCAGCCAGAACCAGTTCCTACATACTCTACATGGGTATGTTCCTCAAGGAAGTAACTAGGGATTTAGAATCCATGGCTCCTCTTCTCCCTGATGAGAGCAGACTCCCTCAAGCATGCTCAAAACATATCATAGTTTGTCAATAGAGCGACTTTTGATTGTTTTGAGTGCACCAATAGAGCTACATTGATCTGCATTGGTGCTTGCAGAATTGCATGGCTACAAGCATCAGATCTTGAACAATGGGTTCAAGATAAGTTGGGTAATATTCCTTGCACCGATGAAAAACCTTTTTGACAAGGATTGTCAAGACAAGAATCTCAGTTAGAATCTGAAAACATTACCCTGAATAAGCTTTCAAGATCCACTGTCAACCCAGCTAAAAAGAAGGAAGCAAAGAAAGCCTTCTTTACAAAGAAGAAGTACTATTCTTACACCCCTGCTTCTCAATGCCAGCATCATGCTCCCCCAAAGGGACAGCAACCTTTAAAACAGCAGAGGAAGTCACAGACTCCTAAGGCGTAGCTGGCTCAGCAGACTCAGCCTGCTCCTGGTTTTGGACTCCTTCCTAGAGAATATAGCTGTTCTGCCTCTGGAGAACCCCCATCCCCTCCACATTGCCATCAGACTGTGCCATTATGCCCACAGATGGCATCTGATCACTTCAGAGCAGTGGACTTTGAAGATAGTGAGGGAGGGGTACAAGCGTCATCTTCAAAGCTTGCCCCCTTCTACAAGAGAGTACCATTCTCAACCCCCTCTCAGTGCTCTCTTATTACATGAGATCACCTCCCTTCTATTGCAGGGCACAATAGAAGAGGTTCCAACACCCCAGCAGAGAATGGGCTTTTATTCTCCATAATTTCTCATCCCAAAGAAAACAGGAGGATACAGGCCCATCCTGGACCTCAGGAACCTAAACAAGTTTCTCATATGCGTGAAGTTCAAAATGGTCTCTCTAAGAAGGATCCTTATCTCCTATCTCCAGAGTCAGGACTGGCTCTGTTCTCTAGACCTAAAAGAAGTGTACACTCATATCCTGATTCACCCAGAACACAGAAAGTTCCTACGCTTCATGTTCCAAGGAAGATACTATCAATACAGAGTCCTTCCATTTGGACTAGCCTCTGCCCCAAGAGTCTTCACAAAGTGCATGGCAGTCGTAGCCACATTCCTAAGAACTCTAGGGATATTTGTCTTCCCATACTTGGATGACTGGCTCATAAGAGCAAGCACCTCTCAAGAAGCCAGCCTGTCTCTCTCACACACCATGCAGGTGCTACAACACTTGGGCTTTGTTGTAGATCTTCCAAAGTCCTAACTAGTTCCCACTCAGATTCCTAGAGTTCATAGGGGCTCTTTTAAACACTCAGCAGTCGAAGGCATTCTTGGCCCAACCACACCGCACTTGACTCAATCAGCTGGCAACTCAGGCATGTCTCAAGGACTACCTCACTGCCCCAGAAATGCTGCAACTTCTAGGTCATATGGTATCAACAGTGCATGTAGTCTCATATGCCTGTCTCCACATGCGCACAATGGACTCTGGCTTCCCAGTGGACTCAAGCCTCAGGCTGTCTCAGGAACAAGATACTTGTATCTACCCTTCTGATGACATCTCTACAGTGGGGGTGTTCCCCAGAAAATCTTCTCATAGGGTCACCTTTTCAGATGCCTCCACATCAATGCACCCTAACGATGGATGCATCCAAACTGGGCTGGGGAGCCCATCTAGGGCATCTCTCCACTCAGGGCCTCTGATCACCACAGGAGCCAAGACTCCAAATAAATCTCCTGGAACTTTGAGCCATCTTCAGTGCTCTCAAAGTATTTCAGGAACACCTTAACACAGAGTCCTGGTCCAAACCGACAATCAAGTTGCCATGTTCTGTTCTATGTGAAAAAGCAGGAAGGGACAGGCTCTTGGTCCCTCTGCATGGAGGCTCTACATCTGTAGTCCTTTGCTATTGCTCATCACGTCCACCTACAAGTGGTATATCTTCCAGGCAAACAAAATGTCTTAGCAGACAAATTAAGTAGGATCCTTCTTTCCCACAAATGGTCTCTCCATGTAGACACAGTATCCTACATTTTTCGGATCTGGGGACTCCAGTGATAGATCTCTTTGCCACCCTTCAGAATGCCAAGCTCCCTCACTTCTGCAGGTGGATGCTTTTCACCTCCAGTGGGAGCAAGGCCTACTTTACGCCTTTCTCCCCATTCCCCTAATTCCCAAAACTCTGTTCAAACTCCAGGTGGACAGGGGCTCCATGATACTCATAACCCCACACTGGCCATGTCAACCGTGGTTTCCTCTCCTGCTACGTCTGTCTCAGACTCAGCCGATAGATCTCAAATCTGCTCCAGATCTACTCTCTCAGAGGGAGGGGACACTGCTCCATCCCAATCCGCAGTCTCTCTACCTTACAGCATGGCTGCTGAAGGCATAGTTTTTCAGCAACTTAACCTTTCTCAGGAGGTTAAGGATATCCTTTTAGCTTCCAGAAAGCCATCCACCAGACATTCCTATGCTTTTAAGTGGTGTAGATTCTCTCTGGTATTTACAAAGGTATCTTAATCCCTTCTTGGCTCTGATGGAGGCACTTCTCCAATATCTCCTCTACCTTTCTTCCTCTGGTGTCAAGGCCAACTTGGTAAGAGTGCACTTAGGTGCAATTTCAGCCTCTCATCATCACTTAAATGGGCAGCCCATCTCCTCGCAGCCGCTCGTCTCATGCTGTATGAGAGGACTTCTTTTAACCAAGCCTTCCATCAGACCACCACACCAAATTGCTGTTCTAGAGCAATTTCTCAAACCGCCCTTCGAACCTTTAGCCGCAATCTCGCTCAAGTTTCTATCATGGAAGGTCATCTTCCTTATTGCTCTCATTTCAGCAAGATGCATTAGTGCGCTTATTTATTAATTTTTTTATTTATAATTTCTTCTATACCGCACTATTCGGCATCAGCGCGGTTTACATGAAACATAACAATCGGACGGGTACATAAGTCTGATTTTACAATTAACAGGAGAGCCAACTTGGATAACAAAGATAACTATTTACAAAACAGTGTCGTATAAAAACAAAGAATGAGATTTTATGGTCAAGGACCTCTTGCATGGTGTGGTCCTCTGGCTGACAAGGTGTGTTGGAACAGTTGTAAGAAATTGAGTCGGAATGTGATTCATTGTTCTCTAGGAAGTATTTGAGGAAAAGGAAGTGTTTAAGGGCCTTCCTAAACTGGATTAGGTTGGTGATTGACCTGATGCTTGTTGGTAAGGAGTTCCAGAGTCTTGGGGCACAGAGACTGAAGGCCCTGTTTGCAGTTGCCGAGGTGCATCTTATTTATTTATTTATTTATAGTTCTTTTATACCGCACTCTTTTTCGTCAGCACGGTTTACATTAAACAGAATACTCATTGCACGCAACAGACTGTAATGAGTTTACATATAACAGGCAAATACAACTAGGAATTTAACCATGGGAAACTTTGTACATATTTGTAAAAACTTTGTAAAACTTAGTACATATTTGTAAAGAACTTTTATACTTTGAGAAACTGTGTTGTTAATTTGTTAATTAAACTTTGTTGTTAATCTTGTTAATTAAACTTTGTTGTTAATCTTGTTAATTCTCTTGGCAATGTTAGCATATTTACTGCTGCTGATCCTCTTGGTCTATTAGGGGCTGCTGTTTGGATAAGGTCAGATAGTGAAGAGGAGGAGAGATTATTGACCGCTTTGAATGCCAGCAGCGCTGTCTTGAAGAAGATCCTGGCATGAATAGGAAGCCAGTGTAACTGCATTAGAAGGGGAGTCACATGGTCTCTCTTAGATGAACCGTGGAGAACCCTCGCTGCACTATTCATGGCGAGCTATAAGGGGTTCAAGGTGGATTGGGGGAGACCTTGTAATATGGTATTGGCGTAATCGAAATGTGGTATTATCAGGGCCTGGTAAATTGTCCGAAAGTCTTCCGGTTCAAGCAAGGGGCGTAGATGTCTGAGTGAACGGATCTTGAAATAGATTGCTCTTACAGTGTTCGCTATGTGTGCCTTCATGTCGAGGTTTTGATCCAGTGTAACTCCCAGGTAACTAATTGTGGGTTTTGCTTGTAGATCGGCTTCTTTCACCTTCAAGTATTGGGGTGGGCTGAAGAACGAGTTCCTCGTTATGAAGAGAACCTCAGTTTTCTTATGCTGAATTCTAAGGTTTTGTGACAGGAGCCATTCAGATATGGCATTGAAACAGTTGGTTAAAGGGGAGAGGTCCACTTGATCTATGGATAACGGCATATAGAGCAGGACATCAGCATATACCATACAACAGACATTGAAAGACCGGATGATATTGTAAATGGGTTGCATGTATATGTTGAACATCAAGGCCGATAGGGGGGAACCCTGTGGTACTCCTTGACATTGATGAAACGGTTCTGATGTTGTTCCACCTGATCGTACGTGCTGCCATCTACTGGACAAGTATGATCTGCACCATTCCAATGCTGTTCCACAGATGCCTTTCTCTTTTAGCCGTCCTAGGAGAAGCTCATGGTTTACTGAGTCAAAGGCTGCAGCTATATCTAGGAAAATGAGTGCAACTCCGTGACGGATGCTGTCGACGCCAATGATTATGTTATTAAAAAGGGTGGTAAGGAGAGTTTCCACTCCATGTGACTCCCTGAATCCATGTTGGCATGGGTCTAGTGGAGCAGCAGCGTCGATGTGGTCTTGTAATTGCCTTTGCACCTCTTTTTCGATCAACTTTGCGAGAAAAGGTATACTTGAAATGGGTCTGTAGGAGTCTACCTTTTGGGGGTCTAGTTTACTATTTTTTTAGCAGCGGTCTGATCGAAGTGTGCTTGAGGGCAGATGGGAAGTAACCGCTTGTGAAAGATAGGTTCATTACCTTGGCTATTATCGGACTGAGGTCGCTGCGCAGTTCTTTTATCCAAAATGCTGGACAAGGATCTGTTTGCGCTGTAGTGGTATTGAGGGTCATGATAGTATCTTCAATGCACTTCTTGGAGGGGGTCAAGAAAGACATTAGAGATGTTGTACACACATGGTCTGTGAAGGAGACGCCAATTGAAATTTTAGTTGTCTGACATAACTTAGATTGTAGGTAGGTGGCAAACTCCTGAGGATGTATTTCATAGGTGTTCTGCCTGATTCAGATGAAAGGGCGAAACCACTTTCAGCATAAAGTGAGGATGAATTCTAAGGACAACCATGTCATGGTGGAACCGGGTGTAAGGTGGTCGGCCACCAAGGCCTTGGTGGCCGACCGCCTTACACCCGGTTCCACCATGACACGGTTGTCCTTAGAACTCATTCTCACTTTATGCTGAAAGTGGTTTCGCCCTTTCATCTGAATCAGGCAGTTTACTGTCCTGTCTTTTTGGCTAGACTGCATTCATCTAGGACAGAGACAACCCTCCGCACTCTGGATTGTAAACGTGCTTTACCATTCTACCTTCAGAGGACAAAAGAACATCGAAGGGCTTCTCAGTTGTTCGTCTCCTTTGACCCTAGTCATCTGGGGTTGCCAGTATCCAAACGTACCCTCTCCAAATGGATAGCAGATTGCATCACTTTTGCTTATGATGCGGCAGGCCTATCCCTTGAAGGTCATGTCACTGCCCATAATGTTTGGGCTATGGCCACCTCGATGGCAAATCTACGCTTTGTAGCTATTGATGAAATCTGTAAAGCAGCAGCTTGGTCTTCGGGTCTATACCTTTGCTGCTCACTACTGTCTGGACAAGGGCTTCCACCGGGGTGCCATGTTTGGCCAGGCTGTTCTCCAGCATCTCTTTCAGACTTAGAGCAACTCCTACCCTCCGTCCCGGAATTTTCGATACCAGCAGGAATTTAGTCTTCACAACCCACCCTCCTCCCTTAGGAATTGTAGGTTTTCTTTTTTCCTCTCCTTTTATCTCAGCTACAAACTCAACTGAGAAGGGAGAGTGGCAAAAGTGGGAAGGCAGCTATGCAGGCGCAGTGGGATGCTCCTAAAAGCTTTCCTATTGGACGCTGGGGAGCGTTCCCGCATGGACTTCATCAGTACCGACGTCCCCCATATGTGAAGACTAAATTCCTGCTGTTCCTGGATATCACCTGTTACAGGTGAGTAACTACGCTTTTCCTGTCCCTGGAGGGCTTACAATCTGAGTTTGTACTCGAGGAAGAGGAAGGTTGTGCCTTGCCTAAGACCGCAAGGAGCATCAGTGGGATTTGAACCCTGGTCTTTCTGGTTCCAGGCTGCTGCTGCTCTAACCTCTAGGCTACTCCTCCAGTCTATATATTTAGATCATTAAGTCTGTTCCCTTTAATTGTTAGTGAAGATGGTTAACCATTTTAGTTGTTATCCTCTGGACTGACTCCATCTGGTTTATATTCTTTTGAACATTAGTTTTCCAGAATTGCACACAGTACTTTGAAATGAGAACTCGCCAGAGACTTTCATAGAGGCAGCATCGCCTGTTGATATCTAGGACCCCCTCCACTCCGACCATGATAATTTACTTTGTTGTTGAAAACATTTTATTGATTTTTAAGTTCTTTTTTTTATGATGAAACATTTTTATTAATTTTTCCCATAATGTATCAAATTACAAACAAATAAAGAAAAAACTGATCACAAAAGTGTAACACATTATAAGAAAAAGGAAGACTAAACTCCATATTTGCAGCCAAAACAAAACCCAATACATCCGCCTATCAACCTCATAGAACTGTGTCTTCCTTGCTAGACAGAAAATTTTCTAACTGAAGTGGATCGAAAAAACATATCTGACCCCCTTGAGGGACAACAGGCATTTACAAGGATATAGTACAAAAAAAGAAGCCCCAAGAGCCAAGACACGTGATCTCAGAGCCAAAAAGGCTTTCCTCTGTGAATGTGTAGCTCTTGAAACATCAGGAAACAATTGAATAGGGGCCCCACAAAAGGAAATAGTTTTATTCTTAAAATACTATTTAAACACAGAGACTTTATCACGATCAGAAACAAAAGTCACAAGTAATGTAGCTCTAGTAAGGATATTATCCTGGGTGTCCTCCAGAAACTCGGTTAAATCAAGCCCTGGAGATATCTGCTGCTGACTATCAGCAGCAGACCACCTACCAGAAAACCCCCGACCAGAATGGTAATACATTTTAGAAATAGAAATAATATCAGCATTAGGCAATTTTAATATCTCACGAAAATATTTCCATAATAAAATCTCTGGAGATAACAAATGACACATTGGAAAGTTCAGAAACCTAATGTTCTTAGATTTAGCATCATTCTCATACATCTCCAACTTACGATTAAGCAACAAATTATCCTTCGCTACAGCTGTCTGACCTGCCTGCAAGGACTGACACAAAGATTCACACTTAGGTAATTGAACACCAAGCAAATCTACCTGCTTCTCTACCTGAGCCAACCCTGCCACCACATCCTGTGTGAATGAGCAGAGTTGGGACACTGTAGAAACTAAAGTATGCCCAGTCCGTGTCACCACCCTCCAGATATCAGCCAGGAAGACCTGTGAGTCCAAGATCTCCGTGGCCTCAGCCAGGGGGGGAGTCTAAACCACTGGCACAAGAGATCTCACCACAGCAACCGAGGCACTCTGTTCCAACGGAGAACCACAAGTTAAGTCTGCAGGAGTAGATCCCAGAGGGGGAGGAGGCGGAGTACGGTCAATGGAGCTTAAGGAATCCCCTACAGACGACTCTAAGAGGGAGACCACAGCTGAATGTGTAACATCCCCCGACAAAGGTAACCCATGTCTATCCATAGGGCCACTCACCACAAGAATCAACAATGTCACTTTCTTCTTCCGTTTCCCCATGGATAACTCACATGCACTGCTTCAAGGTGCTGCTATGGTGCTCCAAGGGCTTCCAAGGAGCCTAAATTGCCCCTTGTATCACGCCCCTTTGATGCGCACCACCCGCGTGCACTCACCCGCGCAGGACAGACTGTAAGATGTTAAATACAATACAACAAGGCCCCCAAGGGCGTCGGGGCCGTCCTGCCCATAGCTTGCCGCTCCAATGACCTGCAGCTGCCTGAAAAACAGTTCCTCCCAAAGGAGAGCACTCCCGATGCAGTTTTTAAACTTCCGAGGGCGTCGGGACCGTCCTGCCCACAGCCTGCCGCTCCGATGACCTGCAGCTGCCTGAAAAACAGTTGCTCCCCATTGATTTGTAAGTTCAATAGAGTACATTCTATTCAATGTATTTTTTTATCAGAAAATTCCCATTTTCCTAAAAGATAATAAGATCATACGAACATAAGAAATGCCATTCTGAGAGTCTGCCCATGGTGAAATAAGCTTGTAAACCCGGTTTCTGCCTCTCTCTGGGCTGAATGTCTCACAGTGGAGACGTGCTGATATCCTTAAAATGGCAGTGAAGGTAAAAAAAAAGAAAAAAAAAGCAAAAACGAATTTAAAAGATTTTGCCTGTATGTATGCCCCACCTCCACTCAAACAGCAAGACAAAACGGCAGCATCAGGAGGATGCCTGGCGGAAAACTCCAGCCAGAAAACACTGGATGCGGACAGTGCAGAGATCCCAGCAAAAACTCCCACAGTGGGACAGGTCGCAATGAGGCCTTCCAGAAGGAAGTGCGCTCCTGGTTTAAGGAGCTCAAACTGGTTCTATCACAGGTGCATGCTGAAGTGGTGGCAGGCATAGAAGGCTTATGCTGAGAACTGGCAGACCCGGGCAACAGGTTGAGGAAACGGAGGAGTGTATTGAAGAACAAGCTGAGGCCATGGGGACCTTGGAAAATAAAGTGCAGACACTAGATAAACTTAGGAGCTGGAGGATAAAGTCGAGGACCTAGAGATCAGGTCCTGATGCAACAACTTGCAGTACAATGGCATTACAGAGAAGGACTCCTTCAATGATTGTAAAGCTGTTGTGCAAAAATGCTTTCAAACACTGCTGCAACAGGCTGGAATAGCCCATAAAAACCTGGATCTTTGGATAGACCAGGTCCACAGAGTTGTGGGATGGCCGGGACCTCCTATTAAGAATAACCCCAGGGACATCATTGCATGTTTTCATGATTTTGGGGTGAAAGAGCAGGTGGCAGCCCTGGTGCATTCTCAGGGACCCTTCACTCGAGAGTCCAACAGTGTGGAAGATACGCGGATCTGGCACAGGTGACCCTACAGAAAAGACGGAATATGCATGCTGTTTTGCTTAAATTATGCGAGGAAGGCATGCGTTATGGTTGGACCTTCCCTTTTGGCCTAACTTTCACGCTCCGGAGGAAGCGAATGAGAGTACTGACCCGCAATGAGACAGTATGTATATTATTGACAGCTGGACTATTCGGGGGTGGAATTGGAGCCCAGAATAGATAAAACACTACCAAAGTGGCAGAGGGTATCTCTTGGCTGGAGACTCCTACAGAGGCAATCTGGAGGAGGTGGCTTCGGTCGGGAAATAGACGATTAAACTTGACTGTTTCTTTCTCTTTGTTCAGAAGTACTCTCCCTTGCCACGCAGGCTCAAGATGCAGACAATCAGAGTTAAGTGCAACACAAGTGGCCTGGTGAAGGTGCAGCACCGGTTGGGGGGGGGGGGGGGTACACTGATTGGGAAGTGTTCATTTAGTGGGTCAGTTTACTCTGTTTAGTCTGGTTTTTGTTTTGATAACTTGACTTAGGGTATTGGTGGGGGTGTGGGAAGAAGTACGGATGTGGATAACTTTGAATATGTGTAGAATTGGAGAGGCGGGGGCGGGAGCAGGTAGAGGTGGTGGGAATAGTGGCGGGTCGGGGAGTGGGGTTGGGTTTTCTGTGTTGGTGATGTTGGCTCAAACTATCCTGGTAGGGAGGGTTGAGAGGATAGTAGTAAGGGGTGGGAAGGGGGTTAGGGGGTGGGGCGGGGCAATGTGGTTAAGCTGGTTGTATCAGGAGGGAGTGGGTATGAGACTGGGTGAGCTTAAAATAATCTCTCTTAATGTCAGAGGGCTGATGTCCCCCTTCAAACGTCAAAAGCTTAGTAAAGAAATGACAAGGCAAAAAGCCCATATATATTTATTGCAAGAGACACATCTTCACAGGAACCAGCAACACTTAGTGAATCCCAAAGGTTACACCCCTGGCCTTTATGCATATAACTTGGTAGAACAAAAAAAAAGGTGGGGGGTGGTAGCAATCCTTGTGGCCTCATATTTAAGGGAAGAGGTGGGGGAAGTAGTGAGTAACAGGGCTGGGAGTTATCTTCTGACACGCCTGAAGATTAGGGAGAGAGTGGTTTCGGGTGGCATCCATATATGCTCTTAATGGGAATCAGGGGAGGCTTTTTATGGAACTGGAAGAACAGATGGACAACTTGGGAGAAGGGTTGTTGATTTGTGGAGATGATTTTAACTTAACCTATGACCCCAGGAAGGATAGCATGGGTAGGGCTGAAGGTCGAAGGGCAGACAGGGCCTGCCTTAAGAAGTTCACATGGGCTCTGGACTTGGTGGACGCGGAGCATTTCTTCCACCCGGGGAGGCAACAGTTCACCTTTTTATCCTCTGTGCATGGGTCATATTCAAGAATTGATATGATCTGGATAGGAAAGGATGGGGCAGCTAGAATTCAGGGCGCCAGTATTGATGCCATAATGTGGTCAGACCATGCACCTGTAGAGGTACGACTGAGGATACGGGGGAGGATATGGGGGTAAATTTTGGTACTAAATTACTCTCGTTTAGAAGATACAAGAGTGATTCAGGAAGTGGAGAAGCTAATCCCTGAATAATTTGCCACAAATGATAATGGGGAGATGGTATGGGATGGATTTACGGCCATGTTGAGGGGGATATCTATAAAGTGGGGGCTCGGAAGAAAAGAGAACAAACTGAACAAGCATATGCACTATGCTCTCAGTTGCTGCAGTTGGAAGATGCTGACCGCGGGGGGCCAGTTTCAGGGGCAGGTGTTAGCAGTGAGAGCTCAGTTGAACGCATTGGAGTCTGCCAACATCCACTATCAGATGTAATTGGTGCCCCAAGAGTACTTAGAAGCATCAATAAAATTGGTTAATATCTCATACAGCAACTGAGATGCAGGAAATTGTGGTCCCATATAATGGCAGTTTGGGAGGAGGGAGGTACAGCTATCCTTTCAGGGGACGTGATGCGGAAGGAGTTTGTAAACCTTTTTCAACACCTGTATGAGGCACCTGCCCCTCCTTCTAAAGACCATATAGCGAGCTATCTTGATTTGGTTTCTCTTCCCAACTTGGGGCAGGAAGCGAGGGAAGCACTGGATAAAGAGATTGATGCTGGGGAAGTGCTTCAGGTCGTTAAAGCCCTCAAAACTGATAAGTTCCCTGGGTTGGATGTCCTCACGGCCTGTTTTTATAAGAAGTTGAGAAGTTTCATGCAGGAACCGCTAGTGCGGCTGTTTAACCTACCAAGGGAGAGGAAGGCGCTGTCAGAAACTATGGTTTGGGCAGGAATTTCCTTAAACCCTAAGGAGAGGAAAGACCCACAGGTATGTGCGTCTTATTGGCCGATTTCATTATTGAACATAGATGCGAAACTACTCACCAGGATTTTAGTCCAGTGATTAAACAAGGTTGTCCTGAACTTGATCCAAATGCAGAACTTGATCTAAATGCAGACAGGAGACACTGCTATTAATATCTCTTGATCCCGAGAAAGCATTTGACCATGTCTCTTGGGATTTTATGTACCACATGTTAGAAAAGATGGGTTTTGGGGAGGGCTTCTTGGGTTGGGTGCGGGCCTTATATCACAACCCTCATGCATGTGTTAAGGTCAATGGGCATTAGTCTTCATTCTTCCCCCGGGACATAGTACGAGACAGGGATTCCCGTTATCGCCTCTCTTGTTTACGATCACGATGGAACCCTATGCAGCATGGATCAGGCTTAGTCAGGACAGTCGGGGAATATCAGTGGTGGGTCAGGATTGTCGCGTTTCATTATTCGCTGATGATGTCATTTTGGCGGTATCCCATCCCAATGTCTCCCTTCCTTTGCTTAAGTGGGAATTGCGAGAATACAGACACTTGTCAGGGTTCCGCTTAAACTGGGACAAGTCTGCTATTCTGAATCTCACAGTTCTGGAAGATGTATGGAAGCGATTACAGGCTTCCATGCCTTTTTGGTGGGCAGAAAAAGATATCCGTTACTTGGGAGTATGCATGGGGTGTAACCACCCAAGACCTCTATGCCCTGAATTATAATAAGCTTGTGCACGAGGTTGATGCTCTCTTGCTTAGTTGGGAAGTTCCTTTTATGGCTGGGTAGAATTTTAGCAGAGAAAATGTTGCTCCTCCTGCGCTTTCTGTATCTCTTTCAGATCCTACCTATTGAGGTTCCTGCTCGGATCCTGCAAAGGGTACAGATGCAACCTGCATTGGCTGCTGTTGGAAACAGGATACTGAGGTTGACAGACCCTTGGTATCACGGGTCTGTCTTATGTACACACACACATGGATTACAAATAATTCCCTAAGCATGATGTACTGTGTCTCACATTATTTATATTTATAGATATTTCATTTTCTTTGCTGTTATTTCTATTGTGAAAGGTACTAACTGAATTGTTCTGCTTTCTTATTGGTTGCTATGTGTAATGCAAGCTACTATCTGTTGTTTTGGTTAGACAGTCACTGGCAAGCTAGGAACATACCTAGAGTCCAGAGTTTAGAAGGGCTCTGTCAAACGTGCTCAACATTCAGGAGGTTAAGATTGATAACTGGCTTTTTTCATTACTCTGGTAGGGTTGCCAACTTTTTGAAAGAGAAAAACCTGCCACCTGTGGCTAGTCACACTCTGCCCCTGCCCCGCCCCGCCCCGCCCCG
The DNA here is from genome assembly GCA_033557465.1 of Ichthyophis bannanicus. Classification (NCBI taxonomy): domain Eukaryota; kingdom Metazoa; phylum Chordata; class Amphibia; order Gymnophiona; family Ichthyophiidae; genus Ichthyophis; species Ichthyophis bannanicus. The sequence continues at coordinate 1,658,721,656 of CM066031.1, read as the reverse complement.
CCCCCACCCCTACTCCACCTCCTGTCCCCCAAAAGATTTCAGAGGGCAATGTACAAACTGAATAAGCAAGACTTCTACAAATTCTTAAGCAGAAATTCTATACTGACAGAAAACGCATCATTGGTTGTACACACAGACACGTCTTCATCAATAAATGAACACAAAACAAAAAGAGAAATATATAGACAAAAATTAAACTGAAACCCCAAGAAGACAGACTCTGCATGCAGTGCAATATCAGATAAATAAGAGATGCAGTTCCCCATACTGTGTAAAATATAAAGGTAGTACAAAGTCCAGTCATTAAATTGAAAATAAAATTATTTTTTCTACCTTTGTTTTCTGACCATTTTATTCTCTGATCATGCTGGTTCCAATCTGAGGCTTCTGTTTTTCCATCTTCTCTTAACTCGTTTTCTATGGTCTATAGTCCATCTGCCATTTCTTGTCTCTTCTTTTCCTTACTTCCTTCCATCAGCCTATTTCCAGTCCCAGTGCCCCCTCCCATTACCCAGTCACTTACCAGTACCATTCCTAGGTGTCAGCTCCCTTTGAGCCCCCTCCTTAGCTCCTCTGTCAGCTCTCTTCCAGCCACCTCCTTCCCCCCTTTCCGCTCTCTTCCAGCCACCTCCTTCACCCAGTCAGTTCTTGTCTGCCAGCTCTCTTCCAGCCCTCACCTTCCACCTGTCAGTTCCTTCTGCCACCTCTTTCCCCTTGCAGCCACTTCTGCTGCTTCACCCCTTAGTGCTGCTTCCTCCCCCGTTAGTGCTGCTTCCCTTGTGCTGCTTCACCCCCCCTTAGTGCTGCTTCAGCCCTTAGTGTTGCTTCACCCCCCTTAGTGCTGCTTCACCCCTTAGTGCTGCTTCACCCCCCCTTAGTGCTGCTTCACCCCCCCTTAGTGCTGCTTCACCCCCCATGCTGCTTCACCCCCCGTGCTGCTTGTCCCCCCCTTAGTGCTGCGTCTCCCCTTAGTGTTGCTTGAACCCCCCCTTAGCGCTGCTTCAACCCCCCTTAGTGCTGCTTCAATGCCCCCTTAGTGCTGCTTCAATGCTTCAACCCCCCCTTAGTGCTGCTTCGAAGTTCGCCCCTATGCAGCCGCTGCTTCTGCTTTTCACAGAGCAGCGGCTGCAATAAACTTAATTTGAAAAGAAAAGACAACCTGTGAGGAGCCTAGCCCTCCAGTTGTCCTTCTGCAGCACCTGAGGAAGTGATGTCAGAGGGGGCGGGCTTCTCACAGGTTTCTTCCTTTTCAAATTAACTTTATTGCAGCCGCTGCTCTGTGAAAAGCAGAAGCAGCAGCTGCACGGAGGATCAATCGCGTTCGCGCCGCGGGAGTCGGGAAAAAAGCCGTTTTTTTGCTCTGGCCGCTCCCGATCTCGCGGCCAGAGCAAAAAAACAGCTTTTCAAGGGCCGGTTTTACCTCTGTTCCGGCAGCCGGCCTGGCCATGGAAAAACCGGCCAGGCCGCCTGAAAACCCTATACTCCGGTGATTTTTAAATTAACGTCTGAAAGCCAGAAAGAAGACTAACAGGATTTTTCAGAGTCTGAAACCTCTATCTTCAGTTCTTTCATCTCCCCCCCCCCTCCAATGTGAGTCAGCCAGCATTGCTTGCTTCCAGTGTATCTAGCAACGGAGACTGTGGGTAGGATCTAGCCAATGGGAAGGCTGAGGAGGTGGAGCACTGAAATGCTCTTGTCCTCACTGAAAGAGAGGGGTTGATATAGGGGAATTTCATGGGCTATATAAGTTTAGTTACTGCCTGTGGTGGGCGATAGAAGAGAAATGAAGCTGAAGCCCCTTCCCCCATCAAAAAAATGCCTCAATGCATCTCTGTAGAAAAAGCAGTTCCAACAGCTGCACCATACAACATTGATTCACAGTAACATAGAGATTATGGAATTGCCCCATCAAACAGTCGTTCACTTTTATCTCCTCTCCCTATCACAGACACTTAGAGGAACAACACAGATACAAATACTGTACACTCACACACACACATACTAACATGTCCACATACCCAGGGTCAGGGTTTTTGCCACTGCTAGCAGGACCCAGCCGTGCTGCATCGCTGATTCCGTCTTTGGGTGGGAGGGGGGGGGGGGGTGCGGCAGTGGCTTTATGCTGTCACTTTGGTGCCTGTGGCAGGCTATGTGTTTCAGCACACATGGCCTGCTGCTCCTGCACTCTCCGACAGGAAGTTGTATTGGAGTGGGGTCAGAAGTGGCAGGCCATGCTTTTTGCGCTGTAGCAGCTGATAAGCATGCAATAAATAATACCAGGAGTCAGTTCAAAGATCCAAGCCAATTTATTGTGCACACGGCTCAGTTAGTCAAAGCTTCAAAAAGGACCGAGCAAAGTTCTTAACAGAAACATATTCATTTATACATTTTTCTTCAGCTTGATACATGCAGACTTTCTATTGGTTCCAACGTCCCCTGCACTTGTCCAATCAGAGATCCTTTCTGGGCTTAGCTCCCTGCTCCCCCTTCCCGGTCTGTTCTAACAAAGGTGCAGTTTCTAGGCATTGATACTGTAGCGGCAGAGTGCAAACAATCCAATAATACCAGGAGTCTGTTCAGAAGGTCCAAATCATTTATTTGTGCACAAGACTCAAGCAGAATCACATTCAAAATGGCTGAGCAATGGCTGTTAGTAAAACAACAACTTTTATACTGTTCTTTTCCATTCTAGACATAGGCAAACTTTCCATTGGTCCCGGTAACCCTTCTCGCTCCATCTATTGGTCCCGGTACCGTTACGTAGTTGTCCAATGAGGACCTTGGTCTGGGCTCAGCACCTGTTTCCCCCCCCCTTACAGTCCTCATTACAATGGTCAGTTCTTAGACTCTTGATACAATTCTCCTCCAAGGTCACTGGCTAACCAAAACATATGGGAAAACAGGGCACTGTAACTTTTCTTTCAGCAGAGTTAATTAATTCCATAGAAGCTTCACACATCTTATCAGTTCCAATTAAAGTTGTTTTTCTATCTCTTCTAAGTTTCGTTTCTGCTTAGCTATGCTGGGTTATGCTTAGTTAAGTTTCGATTCTATGGAAGCAGTATTGGGGGGTTTTCACTTCTCTGGGCCTAACCACAGGCTTCATTTACAGGTCAAGCTGCTTCAGCCTGTCTGTTTAGTTCAAGCAGCATGGATCATAGGCCTTCGCCTACCACATTCCCCCCTTTGATTAATCTCACCCTATTGTTAATAAGGTGTGAGATTTAAATCACTCAATTACACTGGAGTCGGATTACGACCATACATACTAGGATTAGGGTGCCATAGGGCCAATATCTTAGTGGCAGTCTTGCGTTCTACGGTATTTTCGATCACACTGTTAATAGAGCGCATGCAGCATGGGATTATACATGGTAACAGTAGAAACAAGGCTACAAATACTAATATTATCATAATAAAAGTAGTAAGTCCCCCCAGGCCAGAGAAGATAGATTTGAACCAGTTAGGTATCTTAAGACCATGCCAGGTCTGTACTGGCACATAAGCTTGTTTTCGCATGTTTTCAGCAATCTCTTCAACTACTTGACCCTTGTCATCTATCTTCAAACAACAATTGGTTAAATTCAACTTACCACATACTCCTCCTTCAGCTGCTAACAAATAATCTAGTGCCAAGCGATTCTGATATATGGCAGTACGCATTTGTGTGCTTTGTCTAGCTAGAAGTGTAAGTGCTTGACTAGTCTCATTAGTAATTAGTTCAACCACAGCTTGTAAACGTATGATACGGTTTATCATATACACAGGGGTCCGGTATCCCCAAGTGCCATCTTGCTCCCAAGTGGCTGGTCCATAATAGGCAATAATTCTCTCTGGTGGCCAGTCTTCCCCTTCCCATCTCTCCCATTTGCCTATCTTCAAAGCTGCTCTTTTCTGTCTCTTGGTATAGACTGGGTAACCTAATTGTTCTCCATGTTCTGTGGGTAACAGAAAGAAAGAAGGTCGGATGGTTCCTAAGACACATGCCCCTCCCCAGTGAATAGGGAGTTGAGCGTATGCTCGGGTTCCACAGATCCAATACAAGCCAGGTGGGGCTTGCCAGGCATGAGGCTGGGCAAGGTTAGTCCATAAATCAGCAAGCTCAGGAAATTTTGATAATGGGTTGGCAGGTTCAGACGCATTAACTCCTGACCACCAGGATGTCTGTTTTATGGTGTCATTATAAAACCTCTGGCTCAGACAGACAAGCTGTCCTACCTTCAAGGTGAACTGGGGTCCAGTCCGAGCATAACACAGATGTCCAACTATTGGGTGTGCTAATACCCATTCACTGGTGGTCTTGTGCAGCTCTGTATGATTGTAGGCTATTGAGTAATTTAGTTCTTGGGCCTCCCAAGGCCACTGATCATCCATCCTAGTTCCTCCGCAGAAATAACAGTCTGAAATGTGGAGACTAGATACGACTACTCCAGCTAATTCTAAGAACAGATTTTGTGAAGGATGGGGAATGTCGAACTTGTTTACATGCATAGTTTCATAGAAAGTATTATGTATATGATACCGTGATGAACGATGGGCCTGGGTATTCAGTCTTATATATACAATGGTTCCGGGATCTGTCCCAGAGCCTGCAATGCGTAGTCCAAATTTGTACCCTTGCTTCCAAGCACTGGGGTTTATTATGTATAACTCTAATGGGTTACAGGCACCCTTCTTACATTTTTCTGGATTCTTTAGAGAGGGCTTAAGTAGGGCTGCCATTCGATTATCCCTGGTATTCTCTACCATACCAGTTTTCCATGTAGCATAGAACACACATTCCCATTTTGGACAATAGTAGTCTTTTACTGGTGCTGTGCTATATTCATTTGCTAGAACTCGTTTATCTGTACATGCCCCCACCCGGTGATTCCTTCTGGACACATATACTTATGATCATAATAATATGCTTTTTCCCAGTTAGCACAATGAGACCGACCATCTCTATTTATAGCATCGCAAGCATCAAAATACAAAACAGCACCCTTGGTAGGGTCAGTGAGTGGGGGTGTGGCATTAAGTAAAGCTCCATCTGCATTATCCCATCGTATTTCTAGAGTATAATAGGATGGGTTCTGATGTGGGCTAAAACAAACTTTAGTATTTCCCTTAGTACAAACATTCAGTTCAGTGGTGTTGTATATACACCGGCTCACAGTACCAGTACAGGTATAGTAAGAATGATAAAGCAAAGTCTGAGTTACTTTCATTCCAGTTCGAGTGGAAGTAATGCAGGCAGTGCATGGGGGTAAAGCATGAACAAGTTCAAATTCCCCCAGGCAGGCAACCAGGACAAAGTAGAAACAAAGATGCATGTTGATTGTAGTCCTTCTGATTCTCCAGGACCAAGCAGGAAGTCAGTCCTCACTTATGGGTGACGTCGGCACCGATGGAGCCCTCGCGGAGCAATTTCCCCAGCTTTCGAAGAAAGCCTTTGGGATTGCAGCGCGCATGCGCGGTCCTCTTCCCGCCCAAGGATGCCATCTTGCTCAGTCTTCTTTTTTCCGCGGAGCCCTACAGACGTAGTCTGTTACCACCGCTGAAAAAGTTGATTAATTCTTTGTTGTTTTCTCGGTTCGCGTGTCCTTTTCCTGCCCGGCCTCGATTTTTCTTTATCGAGTCCGTTCACAGTTCTTTTTTTTTTTGTTTTCAATTTTTAACTGGCGTTCCCGCCACTTATTTTCCACCCCTGGCGGCTCGGTCTTTCGACCTCGCGGGGGACCTTTTTCCCCCGATGGCTGCCAGCGGGTTCAAAAAATGTGATCATTGTTCTAAATTAATGTCTCTTACAGACACGCATAATTTCTGCCTCCGTTGCCTCGGACCCAACCATGACTCTGGGAGCTGTGGTCCGTGTGGCAAGATGTCCTCCAAGTCGCTGAGGAGTCGGCAATCGCAAAAGGACCGAATCTTCTCTGACCCCGAGTCTGGTCTGGCCCGGACCTCGTCGGAGGCTTCAACGTCTCGTGACTCCGGCCACGAGCTCCGTCGGAGTTCCTCTGAGCGGGGGTCCCCTGGCCGGGAGCATCGTCGGCAGAGGAAACTCGTGCGGGTGGCATCGGAGGACGCACCTGGTCCCTCGCGGGCCGGGTCGCATAGCCCCGCCAGCCGCCCCGAGTCCTCGGAGGTGGAGAGACCTTCTAAACTTCCTCGACTCGAGGTGGAGCTGCACGTGAGTACTATTGTCCTCCTGGACTCCCCTATGGAACCGTCATCGGGCCTGACGCCGTCGGGGCCCGAGTCGGTGACTGCCGAGTCTTCTGGGCTTGACCTCAGATTGACATCCTTGGAGCGCAGTATCTCTGCCTTCTTGGACCAGCAGCGGGTTTGGATGACCGGCATCGCCAGTGCATCTGCCCAGACAACTGGGATTTCGACGCCCAAGTCGACCCCGGCGGCCGAGTCGATCCTCGAGTCGATGCATGCTCGAGTCGATCCTCGGTCGAGGTCTCCCTCGGCCTCCCGTTCGGGACCGAGGTCGTCAACGCCGGCGTCACCGTCGGGACGAACCCTCGCCCACACGGAGCCCCTCGATTCCTCCACGGAGGCGTCGGACTGGGACACGGAAGGGGAAAAATCGCCCGGCTCTTTTCAGACCTGGTGCGTCCCCTCCGACTCGCCCGAGTCGGAGCCTCGAAGGCGATCCCCTCCGGAGGATACGCGCTTCTCTGATTTTGTGCGGGATATGGCCAAGGCTTTGGCTTTCCCCGCGGATCCCGAGGAGGAGCCTCGCGCGGAAGAGCTCAAGGCACTCCAGTACGACTCTCCTCCGAAGGAGGCCTTTACTGTGCCGGTCCCTCCGATGCTGGAGCGGCTGCTCTTCCGCATGTGGGAAAGCCCGGCCTCGACACCGGTGTTAAGCAAGCGGATCGATTCGATTTATCGAGTCCGCAAGAGCCCCGGGTTCCAGAAGGCGCAACTGCCGCACCACTCCATGGTTGTGGAATCAGCAATGCATCGGCTTAAGAGTCAAAAGATGCACTCCTCTGTGCCCCCGGGTAAGGAGGCCCGTAACCTGGATGCCCTCGGTAGGAAGTGCTTCCAGGGTTCCATGCTTGCCTGCAGAGTCCAGACATACCAGCTGTATATGGGCATGTTCCTCCGAGACCTGGCGAAAGAGCTCGCCGGGTTCTCGGCTGGTCTCTCCGACGAACCTTTGCAGAGGTTCCTGGCCTTGTCCGATAGTATTCGAGAGTGCTCGAAGTTCCTTTCTCGGGCGGCCTACGACGGCTTCGAGGCGTCGGCCCGAGTAGCCGGAGCCGGCATCGGTGCCCGCCGACAGGCCTGGCTCCAGTCATCCAACCTCGAGCCATGGGTACAGGACAAGTTAGTCGATGTCCCCTGCCGAGGTGACAACCTTTTCGACAAGGCCATGTGCGATAAGGCTGCGGAACTCGAGTCCGAGACTCTCACTCGGACTCGACTGTCCCGAAAGACCTCCGCTCCCCCGCAGAAGAGGAAGGGTCCGGGGAAGAAGCCTTTTTACCCGAGGAAGGTGCTTGCCTATAAGCAATCCCACCTTCAATACCAAGTACCGGCGGCTTCCACTCAGGGCCCACAGACTAAGGGTTAGGGGAATGGCCCCCGTAGGCCGCGGGCCCCCAAGCCCGCTACACAGCCCCCTGCCACGCAGGGCGGGGTTTTTTGACTATGCTAGCATAGCCTCTCCCCCTCCGCGCCTGTCGCTCAGCACGGGGGGCAGGCTGATCCACTTCGCTCACAGGTGGTCAGCCATAACATCCGATTCCTGGGTGCTGCAGGTGGTTCAAAGGGGCTACCTCTTGCATTTTCACCAGGTGCCTCCTCCCTACTTCCCGGGGGAGCCTCCGAGGCCCCCTCTGCACAGAGACTTACTCCTTCAGGAGCTGCAGGGTCTACTGGAGGAGCAGGCTGTGGAACCAGTGCCCCAACCTCAGTGGGGTCAGGGGTTCTACTCCAGATACTTCCTGGTCCCAAAGAGGACGGGAGGCCTCAGACCCATTCTGGACTTGCGCAACCTCAACATGTTCCTGCAGCGGGAAAAGTTCAGGATGCTTACCCTTGGAATCTTGCTGCCCTACCTCCAACAGGGAGATTGGCTATGCTCCTTGGATCTAAAGGATGCCTATACTCACATCCTGATTCATCCGGACCACCGACAGTATCTCAGATTTGTAGTGGCAGGGAAACACTATCAGTACCGCGTGCTGCCCTTCGGCTTGTGCTCCGCCCCCAGGGTGTTCACAAAATGCCTGGCGGTGGTCGCGGCCTTCCTGAGGCTTCAGGGCCTATTCGTTTTTCCTTACCTGGACGACTGGCTCGTACGGGCGCAGTCGGCCCCAGAGGTTGCTCAGGCCACGCAGCGTACGGTGGCTCTGCTTCAGCACTTGGGCTTCGTCATAAACGTCGGGAAGTCCACGTTGCGCCCCTCTCAGGATCTCGAGTTCATAGGAGCTCGGCTTGACACTCTGCAAGCTCGTGCCTTCTTGCCTCGAGAGCGAGCCGACAGGCTCATGGCTTTGGCCGGCAGGTTCCACAGTGCGTCTCCGGTTCCGGCCCGGAGGTTCCTGCAGCTGCTCGGTCATATGGCCTCCACGGTCCATGTCACGCCGAACGCCCGACTGCATATGAGGCCTGTCCAGTGGTGTCTCCGCACTCAATGGCATCAGGCACAGGAGGTCTGGCGGACCTTCTACAGATCTCCGACCGCCTGGTCTCCTCTCTGCAGTGGTGGCTCCACCTGCCCAACCTGGTACGGGGTATGCCCTTTCAGTCTCCCGCACCTTCCCAGGTGCTGACGACCGATGCCTCTCTCTTGGGATGGGGAGCGCATTGCCAGGGAGCGCGCACTCAAGGCCTTTGGACTCCTTGGGAGGCGGCTCAACAAATCAACTTCCTGGAGCTGCGGGCGATCCGCCTAGTTCTGCGGACCTTCTCTCACCTCACCTCTCGCCAGTCCGTACTGGTGCAGACGGACAATCAGGTGGCCAGGTTCTACGTGAACAAACAGGGGGGCACGGGCTCCCTCCTGCTCTGTCGGGAGTCCCGGCGACTGTGCTCCTGGGCAGTCAACCACAACATCCTCCTCAAGGCTGTTTACCTGCCCAGGCAGGAGAATTGCCTGGCCGACAGGCTGAGCTGGGTCTTGCAGCCCCACGAGTGGAGGTTGAACCCCGGCGTTGCCCAGCAAATCTTCCGCCGGTGGGGCTCCCCCACCGTGGACCTCTTTGCCAGTCCCCTGAACCAGCAGCTCCCCCGGTTCTGCTCTCGGCATCCGCATCCCCTCAGAGTGGCCCCGGATGCTTTCCTCATTTCGTGGGCAACAGGCCTACTGTATGCCTTTCCTCCCATGCCGCTGGTGTCCCGGACGCTCTTCAAGGTTGCCCGGGACGGGGCCTACGTGATCCTGATAGCGCCCCGATGGCCGAGGCAACCCTGGTTTCCTCTGCTCCTGCAGTTAGCGGTGGACACCCCTCTCCCTCTGGGGTTTCAACCCGATCTTCTGACCCAAGATCAGGGTACTCTTCTGCACCCCAACCTCTGGGCCCTTCACCTGATGGCCTGGCTGCTGAGAGGGTAGTCCTGGCCCCGCTCTCGCTCTCCCCGGAGGTGGAAGCTGTCGTCCTGGCGTCTCGGCGACCTTCTACCCGGAGGTCTTACGCACTCAAATGGCGTCGCTTCTCCGTCTGGTGTTCTCAGCGTTCTGAGGACCCATTCGCCTGCCTAGTGTCGGTGGTACTGCAATACTTGCTGCACCTCTCCGATCTAGGCCTCAAGTCCAACTCTGTCAGAGTCCACCTCAGTGCTCTCTCTGCACATCATTCGCCGGTGGAGGGCCAGCCCCTTTCCTCGCATCCCTTGGTGGCACTTTTCCTCAGAGGCCTGCTTCTGCTTAAGCCCCCGTTGCGCCCTCCGGCTGCTGACTGGGACCTCAATGTGGTTTTACAAAGGCTTACTTGCCCGCCTTTCGAACCCATGGCTACCTGCCCCCTCCGCTTCCTCTCATGGAAAGCTCTCTTCTTGGTAGCCCTCACCTCCGCTAGGCGCGTTAGTGAACTACAGGCCCTAGTGTCAGAGCCCCCTTACACTAGGTTCTACAGGAATAGGGTTGTCTTACGGACTCACCCTAAGTTTCTTCCTAAGGTGGTTTCCTCTTTCCACATCAATCAAGAGGTGGTTCTTCCAATCTTCTTTCCCAGGCCACATACCAGCAGAGCTGAGACTGTTCTGCATACCCTGGACTGTCGAAGAGCCTTGTCCTTCTACCTTGACTGTACGCGTGAGCATAGGAAAGCTGCCCAGCTTTTCGTTTCCTTTGACCCCAAAGGGTTGGGGTTATCTGTATCGAAGCGTACTCTGTCCATCTGGGTAGCTGACTGCATCGCCTGGGCGTATGGGGCAGCCAGCCTCTCTTTGGAGAGTCGAGTCACGGCGCACTGTGTCAGGGTGAAGGCGGCGTCTGTCGCACACCTCCGCTCTGTTCCGTTGGCAGACATCTGCCGGGCCGCTACTTGGTCTTCTAGCCAGACTTTTGCGGCTCATTACTGCCTGGAGAGGGAGTCCCGCAGGGATAGTGCTTTCGGACAGGCAGTCTTCCACAATCTCTTTGAGGTTTAGGCAACTCCTACCCGCCGGCCCCGATGTTGGCTACCGGCCGGATTCGTATTCAGAGAAGACTCCTTCCTTCTGTGCGGTTGAGCTGGAGGGAGCTCTCTTTTTCCAGCTTGAGGTCTCCGGTAGCCTTAAGCTAGGGAGTCCCATAAGTGAGGACTGACTTCCTGCTTGGTCCTGGAGAAAGAGTGGTTACTCACCTGTAACAGGTGTTCTCCATGAGCAGCAGGAATCAGTCCTCACTACCCTCCCTCCTCCCCTGGAGTTGCAGTCATTCTTATGGTTGCTGTCTTCCGCTATGTTATTCGACTGAGCAAGATGGCATCCTTGGGCGGGAAGAGGACCGCGCATGCGCGCTGCAATCCCATAGGCTTTCTTCGAAAGCTGGGGAAATTGCTCCGCGAGGGCTCCATCGGCGCCGACGTCACCCATAAGTGAGGACTGATTCCTGCTGCTCCTGGAGAACACCTGTTACAGGTGAGTAACCACTCTGTCTCCGCTGGAAAATCTTGACCTCGACGTTCACTGTCTTTTTGGCACAATGCCGACCCGTTTGCTAATGAAGCAATTCAACGGGTGTCAATGTTGATTGAAGATCCTCAAGGTTCCGCTGTATGCTCACTTACCAACCGTAGTTGGCCTGAAGAAAGTCTGTGAGTACAAAGTTATTCAATGAAGAAACAAGTGTTTTGCTGTGTTGGAAACAGCAATCCTCTTCGAAAGACTTGTCAACTGTAGAACACTGCAGTTCTCAGGCGGCCCAGAGGAGCTCTAGGTCGCCGGTTGCCGCCTCAGGGTGAGCCGCAAAGGAATATCAGGATGCTGCACTGCTGTCCACTGATCTGGCTCTGGAACTGCTGCTGGCTTGACTCTGCTGTGATGGATCCAAGATTCGATTTCTGCGACCTTGACAGCTGTTGGTGTAGACAGGATGACGGTATACGGTCCCTTCCAATGCGGTTCCAGCGGTGTCTTCTTCCAATCTTTGATCCACACCGAGGTACCAGGCTTGTAGGGATGCAAGGATTCCGTCAAGTTGATGGGTAACTGGTCCTGTATCCACGCATGAAGAGTCTGCAGAACAGAACTAAGAGCTAGGAGTTCTTGTCTGGTTATCTCTGAACCAATTTGTGTCAAACTCCCTTTGACCCCCTGTACTATTGGTGGGGGCCTACCATACATGACTTCAAAGGGAGAAAATCCTGATGATTTCACAGGGGCTGAGTGTATTCTAAGTAAAGCTATTGGGAGAACTTGGGGCTACTTCAGGTGGGTCTCCTGGCATAGCTTAGACAACTGAGATTTTAGTGTGCGATTCATTCGCTCAGCTTTCCCTGAACTCTGGGGTCTATATGCAGTGTGTAATTTCCATTGTATCTGTAGGGCACTCGCTAACTGTTGGGTAATCTGAGATACGAATGAGGGCCCATTGTCTGATCCTATTACTGCAGGGATTCCATATCGGGGGATGATTTCCCTCAGCAATACTTTGGTAACTTCTCTGGCTTTTTCAGTCCTGGTGGGGAAAGCTTCCACCCACCCAGAGAAGGTGCAAATTAAAACTAACAAATAGCGATATCCACTGACTTTTGGCATTTCAGTAAAGTCTATTTGCAGGTTGTGCATAGTAGTTACACCACCTGACTGGGCTCGGGGTGGTGGTGTAGGATCTTGCTTGGCATTGTTCTTCACACAAGTTACGCACTGGCGGGCTACTGAGGCTGACAAGGCTCCCAACAGTGCAATGCAAAAATGGGGTCTGAGTGCCTTTTCCATTGCGCTTTTCCCATAATGTGTAGCTTGATGAAAGGCCTTTACAAAGGCTGGTCCCAATGATTCAGGGATCACTATTCATCCTGGAGGTTGGTTGCCCTCGGCTGGTGGCAGCTCAATCCATCCGTCTTTCAGTACCCCCTTTTCTGTAGTGCAATAATAGTCTAGTTCTCTTGTGGTATATCGTGGTGTCCACAAGTTGAGGGGTACTGGAAACAATGCTGCTTGTACTGGTGTTACCTGTGGTGAAATCTGGCCTGTCATGGCTGCTTTGCGCGCTGAGGCATCAGCAAATCTGTTTCCTTGGGCAACTTCTCCTTTTCCTGTTTGGTGTCCTCGGCAATGCATAACAGCAACTTGTGCTGGGGCCCATACTGCATCTAGTAACATCAATATTTCTGGGCCGTACTTAATTGATTTGCCTCCCGAGGCAATAAGTCCTCGTTCTTTATACAGAGCTCCATGAGCATGCAAAGTTGTAAAAGCGTACTTTGAGTCTGTATACACATTCAACTGGAGTCCGGCACCTAATACTAGTGCCCTTGTTAGCGCTATCAATTCTGCTTTCTGCGCTGATGTTCCTGAGGCAAAAGCTGATGATTCAATGACTTTCTCCCGGGTGACTTCTTCATACCCGGCACAACGTCGTCCATTGATGATGAGGCTGCTTCCATCCACGAAGTAAGTCTGGTCAGGGTTTGCTATAGGTACATCAGTTAGGTCAGGTCGACTTGAAAACACAGTGTCCATGACTTCCATACAGTCATGTTCTGGTGGGTCCCTGCTGATTGGTAGCAAGGTGGCTGGGTTGAGAGCATGGCTCACTTCCATTTGTATTCGGGGATTTTCGCATAGCATGCTCTGGTATTTCAGCATTCGAGAATTGGTGAACCAATGATTCCCTTTATGTTCCATAAGGGCAAGCACTGCATGTGGCACTGTAACGCGCAGGTTCTGTCCTAAGGTGAGTTTGTCTGCTTCACTCACTAACAATGCTGTGGCTGCCACAGCTCTCAAGCATGGAGGCCATCCTTTGGCTACAGTATCTAGCTGTTTTGATAGGTATGCTACTGGTCGCTCCCAATGTCCCAATGTCTGGGTTAACATTCCCAGAGCGTTCCCTTGCATTTCATGTACAAACAAACAAAAAGGCTTCTGGACATCTGGCAGTCCAAGTGCTGGTGATGACATTAATGCTTCCTTCAAGGTTTTGAAAGCTTCATCTTGGTCAGGTCCCCACTCTAGTGGTGATTTCTCTTCTCCTTTGTGTGTCTTCATATAGTGGTTTAGCAATTTGAGCAAAGTTGGGTATCCATATTCGGCAGTATCCTGCTGCTCCCAGGAAGGCTCTGACTTGTCTCCTGGTAGTTGGGATTTGGATACTGCACACAGCTTCTTTTCTTTCTGGTCCCAGTCGTCGGCTTCCTTTGGTCAGCCGGAAACCCAGATACTCTACTTCCGTTTGGCATAGCTGCGCTTTGGCTCTGGAAACTTTATATCCTGCTTCATCTAATAGTTGTAAAAGGTCATTTGTGGCTTGTACACATTCACTCTTTGAGGTGGCAGCTATCAACAAGTCATCCACATACTGAAGAAGCACTCTTTCCCCAGGGGTTACAGGATAGCTTGAAAGATCTTGGTTCAGTGCTGCACTGAAAATGGTGGGTGAGTTCTTGAATCCTTGAGGCAATCGTGTCCAGGTGAGTTGGCCCCGTCTACCTGAGACAGGGTCCTGCCATTCAAAGGCAAACAACAATTGACTAATCGGAGCTAATCGTATGCAGAAAAAGGCATCTTTCAGATCCAGGACAGTAAAGTGGGTAGCTTCAGCAGGTATCAATCCTAAGAGTGTATAGGGATTTGGCACAACTGGATGTATGGTCTCAACTGCTTCGTTCATTCTCCTCAAATCTTGTACTGGGCGGTAATCACCTGTCCCAGGTTTCTTAACTGGCAGGAGAGGTGTATTCCAAGGTGATTGACATACCTGGAGAAGGCCATGCTTCAGTAATCTTAAAAAGTGGTGATGGATGCCCTCAATGGCTGGTCTCAGGAGTGGGTATTGCTTAACATGCACTGGTGCTGCTCCAGGCTTGAGGTTCACGATTACTGGGGCTATGTGCTTGGCTAGGCCTGGTGGGTTATCTTCTGCCCATACTCCAGGAGGAGCCGTAATGCTTGCTGGTATGTTAAGATTGGTATCAAGAACTGGTTCAGTACTGTAATATCTCCATTCTTCTTCTCGGGGAACAGTAAGCACCATTAGCCCTGCAGGTTTTGGATTTACAGTCATTTGCATTTCTCCTTTCTCAGTGAAGGATATTTGGGCCTGCAGCTTGGCTAGCATATCTTGTCCCAGTAGCGGCACGGGGCACTCAGGCATATAAAGGAATTGGTGTGCTATTTGCTGTCCCCCTAATTCACATACTCTGTCTTTCAGGAAAGACTTGGTGGCTTTTGCGCCAGTTGCTCCCATAATAGTGACTGCTCTTGTGGACAAAGGGGCTATTTGCTTATCTATTACAGAATGTTCTGCTCCAGTATCAACCATAAAGTCCATGAATTGGTTCCCTATTTTTAAACAGACCATAGGCTCCTGGGAACCTAAAACGAATTCGGAGCCCGGTCTGTCCTAATCTGTTTCATCGAGATCATAGTCCGTGGCGGCTACAACTGCCTCTACGGCCTCTTCTCTTTCCCGTTGGAAATGTACTCGAGTCGTTCCTCTGCGATTCTGCGATCGGCCTCTTTCCCTCTCTCGCCGAGGGGCGTTCTCTTCTTCTTCGTGTGAGGCATCTTCGAGTTGCGGGCATGCATTCCTCCAATGTCCTTCTTCCTTGCAATAAGCGCATTGATTCACGCCTAGCGTGGGCCGGCTATCTCCTCGGCCCCGTCCTCTACCTCTGCTCCTTCGGTTAGGGAAACCTCCCCGTTTCTGTTCAACTAAAGCGGCAGCCAAAAAATCGGCCTCCTTCTTCATTTTACGGTCACTTTCTCTCTTTCTTTCATTATCACGATTCACAAACACTCTATGGGCGACATCCAGTAGCTGAGTTGCATTCATGCCCGCAAACCCTTCTAATTTCTGTAGTTTTCGTCTAATATCTGGTTGGGACTGGCTGACAAAAGCGGCATTCACCATACATAGGCTTCCTGGTGCAGCTGGGTCATAGGGAGTGTACATTCTGTATGCTTCAGATAGTCTCTCATAAAACACTGCTGGGCTT
Organism: Ichthyophis bannanicus; assembly: GCA_033557465.1. Taxonomy (NCBI): domain Eukaryota; kingdom Metazoa; phylum Chordata; class Amphibia; order Gymnophiona; family Ichthyophiidae; genus Ichthyophis; species Ichthyophis bannanicus. The sequence goes on along the minus strand of CM066031.1, from coordinate 1,658,706,066 downwards.
TCATCTACGCCCTGGATAACTTCAGCTGTCTTTGTGAGATTCATGGCTTTCTGACCCCCCTTCGCAGACCTTGTAAAAGGCCTTGGCGAAATCGTGCTAGAGCTCTAGATCCTATATCGGTGTTTGGATCCCACTGAGGATCTTCATTCGGAAATTCTCTCTTGGCTGCTTCGCGATTATCTATTCCTCCTTGTCCCTCTGCTAGGGGATTATCTGCTAACCAATTAATGGCTGCTCGCATGATTCTCGTCCGCTCCTCAGTAGTAAATAAAGTAGACAGGAGCTGACGGCAATCTGACCAAGTGGGTTGGTGAGTCTGCATAATTGTATTCATTAATTCTGTTAATTCTTGGGGCTTGTCAGTGTAGGAGGCATAATGCAATTTCCAATTCAACAAATCAGTGGTGGAGAATGGCACATAAACTAAACTTGTGGGTCCCGGTACTATCTGGTCCTCCTCGTTTCTTACGGGTATTCCCGGGACTTGCCGCAGTGGCATTACTTTCTTAGTAGAAGCTTTCTGCATCTTGATAGGAGCTTTCTGCATCTTGGCTGGGGCTTTCTGTCTCAAGATACGCTTAGTCTGGGAAGCCTCACTCGTAACAGATGAACTTGCACTGACAACTGATTTTTCGCTTTCTGTCTCACCCTGTGAAGACGTTTCCTCTCCCTCTTCTAGTTCTAGTTCTGATTCAAGATTTCCCTCAGTCTCCGGCTGATCGGCCTCGTCAGAGGGCGGATCTTCTGGCTGCAGGTCGGGGGGTGGACTTCGCCGGTCCCGGGGCGCTGCCGCGGGACGCGGTGGTATTTTTACAGGGCACTGAGCTTGGGGCTGTCTAATTACAACCTCCGGGGACTCAGGATCAACATGGACAGGTTTCTTTTCTTTCCCTGCCTTCTGTGTTTGTTCTGACAGTGCTACCATTATTCTGCACTGTTCTTCATAACAGCGCTGTGCCCAAGGGGGCGGGTTCTCACAAATACTTAACCAGGAGTCTATATAGGGATACTGGTCGGGGTGCGCTGCTCGCACCTTCCGATGAACTGACTTAATAATTCCTATGTTAAATGTTCCATCTCGGGGCCACATGGGGTCTAAGGTGGGCCACTCCCTAGTACACAAGAGTTGTAATCGTGACGCAGTCATTTTTACTCCATAATCTCCTGAATATCCTTTATTAAAATACTTAATCATACATTTTAATGGAGTGTGCCTAGTAGACCCCGCCCCTCCCATTTCGATGTGTGCGCGCAACAACAAACAGAAGGAGAAAGGAGGGCGGACCGTGGGTAAGGGGTCCTCACGGCCCTAGAAACATTCAAGGGAAACAAAAAACAAGACAAGACGACAGTCGCTTCCTCCTTTTTACGACCTGGACGCGGTCGCCCGGCCAGGAAATGCGTTACTCAGGAGTCCGCCTTCACTTGATCTTTATTACAAGACCTCTCAATCACACTTCATGCACACAATCATGCTAGCAACGTATCCCAAAAAACCCAGTCCTGTCTCTTCTGACTAGGCTATACCAAATTCAAAATCAAAGTCAAAATCAAGAAGACGATGGTTTCACCCCGCGAATACACTATGCAGGGTTAATCGGACCGTCTTGAGAGCTCTCTTACCAAAATTCCAAGTTACAAGTGGCCAGTTACTAGTTCCAAGTTACAAGCTGCAGTTCTGACTCATCTGTCTAGACATACCAAAAACTATACTCACCGGATCCGGTCCCTGTTCCCGAGCAAGCGCATGAGTTGGACCTCGGACTCCCCTCAAGGGTTCGAGGTGTTGGCTCCGTCCGGGTCCGGCACCCGCCGAGGCCTGACCCAGCTCCCTCCGATGCAACTGGACCGGTGGCGCCCAGGAGCCGAGCCCACGTCGGGAGGGCACAAGCCCGGCAGGACCAAACCTATAGAGGCAGAAGGTCGTGGTATATCAGCCTGTATACTCTCTACGAACCACACCTTCCCGGCCAACGCACCAAGAATATGTAGCGGCAGAGCGCAAACAATCCATTAATACCAGGAGTCTGTTCAGAAGGTCCAAATCATTTATTTGTGCACAAGACTCAAGCAGAATCACATTCAAAATGGCTGAGCAATGGCTGTTAGTAAAACAACAACTTTTATACTGTTCTTTTCCATTCTAGACATAGGCAGACTTTCCATTGGTCCCGGTAACCCCTCTCGCTCCATCTATTGGTCCCGGTACTGTTACGTAGTTGTCCATTGAGGACCTTGGTCTGGGCTCAGCACCTGTTTCCCCCCCTTACAGTCCTCATTACAATGGTCAGTTCTTAGACTCTTGATACAATTCTCCTCCAAGGTCACTGGCTAACCAAAACATATGGGAAAACAGGGCACTGTAACTTTTCTTTCAGCAGAGTTAATTAATTCCATAGAAGCTTCACACATCTTATCAGTTCCAATTAAAGTTGTTTTTCTATCTCTTCTAAGTTTCGTTTCTGCTTAGCTATGCTGGGTTATGCTTAGTTAAGTTTCGATTCTATGGAAGCAGTATTGGGGGGTTTTCACTCCTCTGGGCCTAACCACAGGCTTCATTTACAGGTCAAGCTGCTTCAGCCTGTCTGTTTAGTTCAAGCAGCATGGATCATAGGCCTTCTCCTACCACAATACTATCCTGCTCCGAGGTCGTTTCTAGCTCTAGGAATGCATGTATTGAAACATTTCTATCTTCACAGCACAAGAGAATGATGAAAGATTTATGCATTCATGAAAACTTCTTATTAAGCAGTTTTAAAACAGTTTTCTCAAACTTTTACAGACTTTAGTTCTTTACTGAGATGGGGGTTGGAATCAGGGCCTAACTTACAGTTCTTCCATATTTGCAGACTATTATAGGCCATAGCCTGCCACAGCGCTGCAGACACCAAAGTGGCAGCACAAAGCTGCTATTTTGCCCACCAAGGTCCACTAGGTGCTGACTAGCCCACCTAGTGGACGTACTGGCCCTGCACATACCCACAAACACCTTTATCCAAACATTCATAAACATACATACAGTACACGCATACATGAAAGTGACACATAAACACATGCACATTCATTCAAACTTGCACAGGCACACACGCACATAGACACAAAACAGATACTGTAAACGTACAAACCGAGGGAACACACACATGAACACCACATATACAAGACACACCCACATAGACACCACATGCGCAGGACAATCCTACATACACAGGCAAGACAGATACAAATAGAGGGTTTGGAAAGTATTCCATGAGCCATTCTCTGCATGTTTTCCTCACTTTTATTTTGAAGGTGGAAACTTTATTTAAACTGCTTCTGTTCTCCATCCCTCTATACTTTGAAAAAAAGCATTAGGGTTCTCTCAAAATGTATATTTTTGGAATTTATATGTACACATAGCTTCCTATACTGTCTTCTGTGACCATATTACTTTGATCATGGTCCCATTCCAAGGTAGCTTGTAATTGGAATCCAGCAATATAACTGACGTACGTGTCCTTATTTGCTCTGTATGTGTCTTCACTTTTTTAGGTATTTCTGCTTCAGTATAAAATATTTTATTTTTCTGGCTGTTTTACTTAAGCTCCATCAGTATTTTAACTAAAACATTTTTGGTATGGATGGCAGTAGCTGGTAGTCCGTGTGTTTTGTGGAATGCTATATAGTTCTTTTGTTCTGCTTGATAAAGCTTGTTGATAAAGGACATATGGACATCATATGTTTCACAAAGATCAAAGCCGATCTGAATTGTTTCCATTTGTCTGCAATCCAATCATATTTATTTTTCCATGGCGCTTACCCAGATTAACCATACTTCCTGCTTATACTGTGACATTGCCACTATCATCCAATCTTTCTGTGATGCTGGCCTTTTTCTATCTTTTCTCATATTTCTAGTATTTTCTGGCACTATGTTATAATACACTTGATGCTCAGGCCAGACCTAACTATTAAGTCTGAGAAATCTGGATTGCTTTTTCCCCATGGGCATCACTTTGTACTTGTCTTTGTTGATACTCATTCATTGTCTGCTTGCTTAGTACCTCTTCACCATCAATTTGGATTTGATTAGCCAAAATAATATTGCATTATTTTCAGACTTTGCCACCTCACTGTCTACTCCTTTTTCAAAACAATTTATGAATATATTGAACTTTACTGTTTGTAGTATACAGGATATTTCCCTGCACTACTGTATATAGAGCATGTAAGGGCACACTTCTGCAGTTGGTTAGATGCCATAAATGTGCCATAAGAACATAAGATATGCCATACTGGGTCAGACCAAGGTCCATCAAGCCCAGTATCCTTTCTCCAACAATGACCAATCTAGGTCATAAGTACCTAGCAGTTTCCACAAAAGACACTGGTTTCTCAATGCTTGTATTGGGTCAAGCAGTGATATCCCAGGTCCCTCTTAATATGGACCTTTCCTCCAGGAACTTGTCCAAGCCTTTTTTAACACTCGTATGTTGTTTGGTCTCTTATCTGAGGGTTGATCTAAATCACTAAAGTGCTGAAATCCCTCAAAAATATTAAGGTAATAACTGATAAACAATGTATGCCTATATTGATGTTGAGTAACCGGAAGTCTCAGACTATAATGAGCACTATATCTCAGGCGTTACCCTGAACTTGTGCCAGAATGTACATCAACGACTTCGGTTCTCATGGAGGATTATTTTCATATTTCTATTGTGACTATACTGATGTAATCTCATCTGCAATTTCTCATATACACAGTGTAGTCACACTTATCTTTGATGACACTTAAAGTTGATGTCCTCTCTCTCAGTCTCAGAATTTCACGAATATCATCCGGTTGTTATTAGATGATATACCGCATATTCTCTGAATGTTTTTTGCCTCTTTCAGGGAGAAACTGTCATATCGTGTTGGTATTCCCCGACGCCTTCAGTTGGTACCAATTCGCGTTTCACAATCCGATGGTTTCTTCAGGAGGTTAGTATCAATGCTCCCATTGGCAATAGCATGAGATGTTATATCATACTGCTGCGGTTAGTTAATTCCGATTCAATTCTTGGATCGTAGCTTGGATCGTGTTACTTGGAGCTGCCCTGCTTCTAAAAAACGCCGCAGCAGTATGATATAACATCTCATGCTATTGCCAGTGGGAGCATTGATACTAACCTCCTGAAGAAACCATCGGATTGTGAAACGCGAATTGGTACCAACTGAAGGCGTCGGGGAATACCAACACGATATGACAGTTTCTCCCTGAGAGAGGCAAAAAACATTCAGAGAATATGCGGTATATCATCTACCCATTCCATTCCATTCATTAATTTATAGACCTCTATCATATCTCCCCTCGCACTGAAGAACCACCAGCAGCAGCATGATAAGATTTTTTCCGAGTCCCCCATGCTTCTGAGAGCCCGGACCTCGTCTGAGTTCTCCACATCTCGGGGGGAACATTCCGAGTCCAAGCAGCATCGAGGTTCCTCTGAAAGGGGGTCCCCCTCAAGGGAACACAAGAGGAAGAACAAATCCTTGAAGGCGGCGTCTCTGGATGGCTCCGAGAGACATGGCTCCTCCCGGGGCCTATCGCAGAGCCCCCAAGCGCCGGCCTGGATCTTCGGAGAAGGAGCACCTGGCAAAGGCTCCTCGTCAGGAGACGGATCAGCCGAGGCAAGTACAGACTGTCCTCGTCGAGGACTCACCTCCAGGGGAACAGGCAAGTCAGCGGCTGCGGAGCCTTCCGGACTCGAGTCCAGAATGGTGGCTTTGGAGCACAGTTTCACTGCCTTCATGGAGCAGCAGCGGGCGTTGATGGCTGGCCTGTCTGATTCCTCCGCCCTGACCACCGGGCCCTCGACGTTGAAGTCGACCCCGGAGGACGAGCCGATCCTCGAAGTCTTTTGGGCTCGAGTCGATCCTCTGCCGAGGTCTCACTTGCCCTCCCGTTTGGGACCGAGGTCATCACCAGCAAGCCTACCGGCATCGGGGCGGTTGGCATCGGGGTCCTCGATGCCTGATGAGCTCCTCGATTCCTTCTCGGAGGCATCGGCATGGGAAACAAAAAACAAGGAGTCTCCGGATACCCACCGACATAGGAATGTACCTTCCGATTCCCCAGTATCTGAGCCTCGGAGAATGTCCCCTCCGGAGGACATGAGGTTCTAGGACTTCGTGCAGGACATGTCCAAGGCGTTGGCATTCCCTACGGAGTCTGAGGAGGATCCTCGAGCCGATGAGCTCGAGATCCTCCAGTATGAGACCCCCCCCTCGAGAGGCCCTTACTGTACCCGTGCCTCCGATCCTGGAACGATTAATGCTCCGTATGTGGAATACACAAGGTTAGAACACTGGCTTGGTAGCCAAGCAACCAGGGTTCAATTCCCACTAGCACTCCTTGTGGCCTTGGGCAAGTCACTTAACCCTCCACTGCCTCGGAAGAAAGGCCTGGCAATCTACTTCCAGTAACACTGCCAAGAAAACCCAGGAGCTTCTGGGTCGCCAGGAGTCAGGACTGACTCAAAGGCACACATTGCATTTTTGTTTTGCATGTGGGAGACACTGGCATCGATGCCGGTGATCAGCAAATGGCTCGACTCAATGTATCGAGTCCGCCGGAGCCCTGGGTTTCAAAAATCACAACTGCCGCACAACTCCATGGTTGTGGAATCGGCCATGCGCAGGCTGAAGAGCCAAAAGACGCACTCCTTGGTGCTTCCCGGCAGGGAGGCCCACAACTTGGATGCCCTCGGCAGGAAGTGCTTCCAGGGTGCAATGCTGAATTGTCAGATCCAGGCATACCAGCTGTACATAGGCATGTACCTGAGAGACCTGGTGAAGGAACTCGCTGGGTTCTTGTCTGGTCTCTCCTTGGAGCCTTTGCAGCACTTCAGGGGCCTGTCCAAAGCCATCCGTGAGTGCTCAAAGTTTGTCTCGGGTGGCCTATGACAGGTTTGAGTCGGCGGCCCGGGTAGCCACGGCTGGCATTGGTGCATGCCGCCAGGCTTTGCTGCAGTCATTGGACCTCGAACAATGGGTTCAGGACAAGTTGGTCGATGTCCCATGCCAAGGGGAGAATCTCTTTGGCAAACCCATGACCGACAAGGCCGCAGAGCTGGAGACCGAGTACATGATGAGGACACGGCTCTCCAAGAAGACCTCTACCCCTTCTCGCAAGAAGGGCTTGGGTAAAAAGCCCTTTTACCCGCGGAAGGGTACTGCTTACCGAAGTTACCCCCATTATCAGGCCTCCCCGGCTCTCCAACAGGGGCAGCAGGCCAAGGGACTGGGACAGGGACAGGGGCATGGCCCATGTAAGCAGAAAGCCCCCAAACCCAGGCACCAACTCTGTCCCAGCCTGGGAGTTGCTTTTGACTCCTGCAGCATGGCCCCTCTTCCAACAGGAGCCAGGCAGATCACAGGTGGCCGGCTTGCTTTGTATGCCCACAGGTGGACAGCCATTACCACTGATGCCTTGGCCTTACAGGTGGTCCGGGAGGGCTATCTTTTTCACCCAGCCCAGGTGCCGCCTCATTATTTCCCAGGAGAGCCCCTCAGGTCTCCCCTTCACTGGGTCCACCTTCTGAAAGAGTGAAGGAGTTAGCAAGCCTTCTCGAGGATCAGGCGGTAGAACCGGTGCCCCACCACCTGCAGGGCAGGGGCTTCTACTCCAGGTACTTTCTGGTACCAAAGAAGATAGGAGGCCTCAGACACATCCTCGACCTGCGCAACCTCAACAAATTCCTGGTGAGGGAGAAGTTCAAGATGCTCTCCCTTGGAATATTGCTGCCTTACCTCTGCCAGGGAGACTGGCTATGCTCCTTAGACCTAAGAGATGCATATACACACATCCTAATACACCCAAGCCTCAGGCAATATCTACGCTTTGTGGTGGGAGGCAATCACTACCAGTACAGGGTACTCCCCTTTGGCCTTGCCTCGGCCTCCAGGGTGTTCACAAAGTGCCTGGCAGAGGTTTCCGCCTTTCTCAGGCTCCAAGGGGTCTTTGTCTTCCCCTATCTTGATGACTGGCTCATCAGAGGCACTTCAGCCATCGAGGTCCACCAGGCCACAACTCGCACCATCCAGGTGCTGCAACACCTAGGGTTCGTAATCAACTATCCCAAGTCCAGCCTTACTCCGACTCAACAGCTGGAGTTCATTGGGGCCAGAATCAATACCCTTCAGGCAAAGGCCTATCTGCCTGCATACAGGACAAGCAGGCTTATGGCTCTGGCAGGACAAGTAAGTCACAGATCTGTAGTGTCAGCAATTCCTGCGCCTCCTTGGGCACATGGCTTCCACAGTCCATGTGACCCCGGATGCCTGCCTCCACATGCGGACCGCTCAATGGTGTCTCAGAGACCAGTGGTCTCAGGCCACAGGGTGTCTCTGGGACAGAGTCAAAGTGTCCAGGCGTCTGGTATGGTCCCTGGCCTGGTGGCTCCAACCACATCACTTGGAGGCGGGAATGCCTTTCCAGGCTCCTCTACACACGAGGATCCTTACCACAGATGCATCCCTGCTGGGCTGGGAGGGCCCATTGCCAGGGTTTACGTACTCAGTGAGTGTGGTCCCCGAGTGAGAGGACCCAACAAATCAATTTCTTGGAACTCCGTGCCATCCACCTAGCCCTAGAAGTTTTCAGGCAGCTCCTGGCCCACGAACCTGTCTTGGTGCAGACAGACAACCAGATGACCATGTTCTGTGTGATCAAACAGGGTGGTACGGGGTCCTGTCCCCTATGTCAGGAAACCCTGGACCTGTGCTCATTCGCAGCCCGGCATGGCATTCATTTCCTAACAGTCTACCTGCTGTGCCAGGACAACTGGCTAGCCGACAGGCTCAGCAGGATTCTCCAGCCCCACGAATGGCAACTGGACCACGGAGTAGCCAATTGGATTTCCGGACCTGGGGGCGGCCAGTGATGGACTTATTTGCGAGTCCGGACAATCACCAGTTGCCCTGTTTCTGCTGCAGGGTGGCCGCCGATGCTTTTCTGGTATCATGGTCCATGGGCCTTCTGTATGTGTTTTCCCTGATGCCTCTGCTGGCCAAGACTCTATTCAAGATTCTCCAGGACAGAGCCTCGGTCATCCTTATCGCCCCACGGTGGCCCAGGCAGCCCTGGTTCCCGCTTCTACTGCAGCTAGCGGTGGAGGCTCCCATTCCCTTGGGGTCCTCCCCACGCCTCCTATCTCAGGAGGGGGGCTCTCTCCTGCACCCCAACCTCAGCTCCCTTACCTTGATGACATGGCTGCTGAAAGGGTAATTCTCGCTCCGCTCCTCTTTCCAAGAAAAATTGAAGAGGTCTTGCTGGCCTTACGGAGGCTGTTGACTAGACAGGCCTACTCCTTGAAGTGGCGCAGATTTGCGTCATGGTGCGAGGAGTAGGAGGTGGCTCCTTTCTCTTGCCCGGTGGGGGTGGTTTTGCAATACCTTTTCCACCTCTCTGATTTGGGCCTCAAGTCCAGCTTGGTCAGGATGCACCTCGGTGCCTTTGCGGCGAATCATTTTACGGTGGATGAGAAGCCTCTCTCCGCCCACCCCTTGGTCTCTCGGTTTCTGAGAGGCTTGCTTCTCTTGAAACACCTGGTTCACCCTCCCCCCCCCCCCCCGGCGACTAAATGGGATCTGAATGTGGTGTTAGGGCAGCTTACCAGGCTGCCCTTTGAACCGATGGCAACCTGCCATCTACGCTATCTCTCTTGGACAGTGGTTTTCTTGGTGGGATTCGCGTCTGCCTGGAGGATGAGTGAGCTCCAGGCCCTAGTGTCAGAAAGGCCTTACACCAGATTCTATAGGAACCGGGTGGTGCTTCGCGTGCACTCCAAGTTCCTTCCGAAAGTGGTCTCCTCGTTCCTCCTCAACCAGGAGGTGGTTCTGCCTACCTTTTTTCCCAGGCCGCATACCAGTTGGGCAGAGACGGTCCTACATAACCTGGACTGTAAAAGGGCGTTGGCCTTCTATATCCAGTGTACGCAAGCGCATCGAAAGGCTTCTCAGCTTTTTGTATCCTATGACCCCAGTAAGCTAGGGGTGGTGGTATCAAAGCGTACGCTGTCCACCTGGGTAGTAGACTGTATTGCCTGGGCATACAAGGCAGCCAAGCTTCCGATGGAGGGTCGTGTTATGGCCCATAGGGTCAGGGCCATGGCAGCATCAGTGGCTCATTTGTGCTCTGTTCTTCTGGCAGACATCTGCCAGGGCGCCATCTGGTCTTTGAGTCAGACCTTCGCAGCCGCTTATTGCCTGGACAGGGAGTCCCAACGGGACAGTGCCTTCGGCCAGGCTGTACTCCGTAACCTTTTCGAGGTCTAGGCAATTCCTGCCTTCCGACACTTCTGTGTTCAGGCTACTGGAGTGCTATTCCCTTAGTTTGGATTTCTATTGCGGCTGCTTGCAGCTCTTGTAGAGGAAGCCTTTTTTAGCTATGGGTTCTCGATAGCCAATATCTGGGGAGTCCCATATGTAAGGACTGACTTCCTGCTTGTTCCCGGAGAAAGCATAGTTACTCACCTGTAACAGGTGTTTTCTGGGGACAACAGGAATCAGTCCTCACGACCCTCCCTCCTCCCCATGGAGTTGCAGTCCTATTATTATTATATTTTGTTCTTTTTGCCGTCTTTTTAGCTATGTCATTTGACTGGGAAGGGGACCACGCATGCGTGATGGCAGCTCCCAAAGGCTTTCTCTGAAAGCTGGGGATTTGCTCTGCGCGAGGGCTCCATTGGCATTGACGTCACCCATATGTGAGGACTGATTCCTGCTGTCCCCGGAGAACACCTGTTACAGGTGAGTAACTACGCTTACTACCCCCCCTCTCCCCTTTACTTCAATCTACAAAGCTTACTGTTAAAACATTTTAGTTACTGATACATAAACCTTATATCCCTGTTTTTCTTTTCCTTTTCCTTCTTCTCCATTCTTTCAACTCAAATAGGCATTTTTTAGTCCTTCTATCTTGCTGGTGTCTGTCATCATTTGGGTCCGCTTTTGCAAGCTTTACCTCTTCTCTCTCTGTGTTCTTGATATATATTTCTGGTTCTGTTTAACTCTTGTCACTGTTCTCCCCTCTGCTTTTGACCCGCTGACTTTTTCTCTTGCTCAGTAACAACCCCTGTTGTTGTACCCCTGCCTCTTGGAGTGCTAGATTGGCATCTTCAAGTGAGTGTACTCGCCACGTTTTTCCCCTCTGGGTGAATGATAGCCCAAAAGGATGTAGCCATCTGTATTTAATTTCAGCTCTTCTTAGGGTCTGCATTACTGGTTGCATTGCTCTTCTGTGCTGTAGTGTTACGGCAGACAGATCTTCATTTCTCCAGGAAGAAGCAGGAAGTCGGTCCTCACTTATGGGTGACCTTGGCACCAATGGAGCCCACGCAGAGCAGTTCCCCAGCTTTCAAAGAAAGCCTTTGGGTTTGCTGCCATGCATGTGTGGTCCTCTTCCCACCCAAGGGTGCCATCTTGCTCAGTCTCCCTTTTTCCGCGGAGCCCTTCAGATGCATGTCCTCATCCCTTGGAAAAAGATTTTTCTTTCCGGCCCTTCGGCCTTTTTTCCGGTTGCACCGGTCCTCTCCCGTCCTTCCCAATGCCCCCGCTTCGGCTGTGAGCCAGGGGAGTCCCCTTTTTTCCTTTTTTTTGCTTCGGGCTCTTTTTGCGCCCTTTTTCTAACCGCTGGCCTTGAGGGCATTCGACCTCGCAGGGGCTATTTTTGTCCCCATGGCCACCGGCTTCAAAAAATGTGACAGATGCTCCAAAAATATGTTGCTCACGGACACCCGTGACTGTTGTCTGTGGTGTATTGGGGCTGACCACAACCCGGAGCTCTGCTTGCTCTGTAAGAAGTCGTACGACATTTTTTGTAAGGCAGCCCCGGGGTCCTCGGTGGCAGCCCGCTCCACCGATCCACCACTTGCGGGGTCCCCCACAGTGACTCTGTCCCAGGCATCCCTCCGACCATGGTTTGATTGAGGTGGAATGGCGAAAGAAGAAGAAGAGCTCAGAGTCGTTGTCGGGGGCTCCGGATAAGCATGAGCGGGCTCGCGCTCATTCCCTTAGCCCTCCCCGATGTCATTGCGATTCGGACAAGGAGCCAGCCTTGAAAGGTACCTCGTACAGATAAGGAGGCCTACTGTGATGGCTCCTGGTCTCCTGAGGGTCATCCCATTGAGGACCCCCTCTCCTCCTCCATGCCAGACCGGGTAACCCTGGTGTCGGCGTCCCAGGGATCCACTCCTGAGTTGGAGTCCCATATGCTTGTACTAGAGCACAGCGTTTCTACCTTCCTATAGCTTCCCAGCAGGTGCTTTTGCCCAGCACGGCTGACCCACGCCTTAAGACTGAGGAACCCTCATCTGTGGTCCTGAAAACTGCCTTGGAAACCCCCGAGAGCCATGGGCCTCATGAGGGTCCTCGGCACCGGTCTTGCTCACTGTCCTGTTCCTCGGGGGCGTGGTCTTCCAGAGTCAGTGCCTCTGGCTCCAAGTGGGCCTCGGCAATGGGACATGGGGATCAGCCCGACTCCGAGTCCTTCCCAGACCTCTCTTGCTGGGAATCGGACGGGGACACGTCCCCTGACACCCGCGACCATAGTGACCTTCCTTCTGTCCCGTCTCCGCCTACCTTGCAAAGACGGTCACCTCCCGAAGATACCTCCTTTTTGGTATTTGTGCAGGATATGGCTCAGGCCCTCAATCTGCCCATGCAGACTGAAGAAGAGCCAAGGGCAGAGGAACTCAACATTTTTCAATACAAGTCTCCCCCTTGGGAGTCTCTCATGGTCCCTGTGTCGTCCATCTTGACCCGGCTGCTCCTCCGCATATGGGAAGCACCCATCTCGGTCCCTATTGTCAGTAAAAGACTCGATGCCATGTACAGAGTCCAGCGCGTCCATGGGTTTCGAAAGACCCAATTTCCCCATACCTCCATGGTAGTGGAATCCGCAATGCGGAAACAGAAGAGTCCGAAGTCGCACCCTTTGGTCCCACCTGGTAGCGAATCCCATGCCCTCGATGCCCTCGGGTGCAAGGCCTACCAGGGATCCATGCTGGCATGTCGCATCCAAGCATACCAGCTATATATGGGTATGTTCCTTCGCGACCTCGCTAAAGAGCTTGACGGTTTCTCCACGGGCTCGGAGGTGAACACCTTCTCAGATTTCAGACACTCCTGAGATCGGTCACAGATTGCTCAAAATGCATTTCCTGTGCTGCATATGACAGGTTTGAATCTTCCACCCATGTGGCAGCGGCTGGCATCAGAGCCCGGGGTCAAGCATGGCTCCAGTCCTCAGACTTGGAACAGTGGGTCCAGGAGAAACTCTTGGATGTCCCCTGCCTCGGCGAACAGCTGTTCAGCAAGCCCATGGGAGGACAAGGCGGTCGAGATTGAAACGGATTTCGTGACCCATACCTGTCTCTCTTGCAAAACCTCTTCCCTTCCTCAGAAGAAACAGCACAGTAAGAAGCCCTTCTTCCAGAAGAAGGGGCTCCCTTACTGAGGATACCCACCCTATCCGCCTGCCCCTGTGCCGGTGCCCAGCGGCCAAGGCAAAGGGGGAGCTCAGAGTCACCGGAAACCTAAGGGGCCCAAGACCCAACAACTGGCGCCACCCCAGCCAGCCCCTGGGTTTTGATGCCAAACACATAGCCTCTCGCCCCCTGATGGCACCCCCACCAGTGGGGGGACATCTATCCCTCTTCGCCCCCGAGTGGGGGAGGCTATCATATCAGACACCTGGGTCCTCCAGGTAGTCCGGGACGGGTATCGTCTTCGTCTGGACAGACTCCCTCCTCCCTTTTCCCCAGCGGAAGTTTCTTGGCTCCCCTCACCACCAGACTTGCCTACAGCAAGAGTTGAAAAACCTCCTTCGAGGTCGGGGGTTTTACTCCCGTTACTTTCTCATTCCGAAGAGGACAAGGGGCTTGCAACCCATCCTCAGTCTCAGGAACCTAAACAATTTTCTGGTGCAGGAGAAGTTCAGAATGCTATTGCTTGGCGTCCTGCTGCTCTTCCTCTGGCAATTGGCTATGCTCCTTGGACTTCAGAGATGCTTAAACCCACATCCCTGTCCACCACAAGTACAGGAAGTACCTGCGTTTCAGGGGTGCAGGGGGATCACTTCCAGTACAGAGTGTTCCCCTTCGGGCTCGCGTCTATCCCGCGGGTCTTCACAAAATGCCTGTCAGCAGCTGCAGCCCACCTCCAGCTGCAGGGCATATCCATCTACCCTTACCTAGACAACTGGCACGTCATGGGCGCATTGACAGAGGAAGCTTGCCTTTCAGCATTGCGCACAGTCCTCCTCCTTGAGTGCCTGTTTTTCCTAATCAACTACTCGAAGTCCCACCTCGAACCGGTGCAGGCACTGGAGTTTATTGACGCTCTGCTCGACATGCAACGGGTGACCACCTTCCCTGAGCACATATGGGACCGCCTCTGTGCTCTGGCTGCAGAGGTACAAAGCCGGTCCAGGATTCTGGCGTGGGCCATGCTGCACCTTCTGTGGTACATGGCCTCGACCATGCACATTGTTCCCCACGCTCGCATGCATATGCGTGTGGCTCAAAGGTGCCTCAGAGTGCAATGGTCCCAGACCTCGGGCCGGCTCTGGGACCCCATCTTGGTCTCACGCAGCCTATCCAGTTCTCTGGAGTGGTGGCAGAATCCCCGAAGCCGCCTTCGGGGCATGTCTTTCCTGATCCCGCAACACAAGCTCATCTTGACGACGGATGCCTCACAGTCAGGCTGGGGAGCCCACTGCAACAACCGCTGTACCCAGGGACAGTGGTCACCCGAGGAATCCCGGCAGCAGATCAACCTGCTCGAGCTTCGAGCAGTCTGGTTGGCCCTGAAGGTCTTGGAGCACCACTTGTGAGGCATGTCGGTGCTCGTGCAGACCGACAACAAGGTCACGATGTTCTATATAAACAAGGAAGGGGGTATGGGCTCCCGCCTCCTTTGTCGGGAGGCAGTCCTCCTCTGCTCCTTCGCCGTGTGTCGGGCATGATGCTAAGAGCTGTATACCTCCCGGGATAAGACAGTGTCCTTGCGGACAGGCTCAGCAGGCTTCTCCGGCTGCACGATTAGCGCCTGAGTCCAGATGTAGTTCTCCATCTGTTTCGCCGTGGGAGGACTCCGTCCATAGACCTGTTCACCAGTCTGGTGAATGCACAGCTCCCCTGTTTTTGCGGGCCGATACTGCACTCGAGGAGGGTAGCCCCAGATGCGTTCCTTTTGAGCAGGACATCCGGGCTTCTGTATGCGTTCCTCCCCACCCCTCTCATTGCGAGGACCCTCCACAAAATTCAGCAGGACTGAGCCTCGATGATCCTTGTGGCTTCCTGGTGGCCTCGTCAGCCTTGGTTCCCGCTGCTACTCCGACTCGACTCAGAGCCTCTAATGCTCCTGGGCAGTGCCCCGGGTCTGCTGACATAGGAGGAGGGAGAGGTGCTTCACCCGAACCTGGGCTCGCTATCCCTGACTGCCTGGCGGCTGAGCGAGTCTTGCTACACCTCCCAGAGGAGATTGAGGAAGTCCTCTTCACGTCGAGGAAGGACTCAATGAGATAGGCCTACTCTTTCAAGTGGCGGCGCTTCTGGGTCTGGTGCTCCGAGCACCAGATCGATCCTTTCTCCTGCTCCACCCAGTTGGTTCTCCAGTACCACCACCTCCTCTTGCAGTTGGGGCTGAAATCCAATTCAGTCAGGGTTCACCTGAGTTCCATTTCAGCCAACCACTTCCCTGTCGAGGGTAAACCTCTCTCGGGCCAGCCTCTGGTTTCCCGCTTCATGCGGGGTCTCTTACTTTCCAAACCCCCTCATCCGGCCTCTGCCAGCGGAGCGGGACCTGAACATCGTGCTCATGCAGTTGATGCAGCCGCCCTTCGGTCCGATGGCGACGTGCTCCCTTCGGCACCTCTCCTGGAAGGTGGTCTTCCTGATGGTGCTGACCTTGGCTCGACGAGTCAGCGAGCTGCAAGCCCTCATGGCTCTGGCTCCTTACACCAGGTTCTACGGGAACAGAATGGTCCTCCGGACTCACCCCAAGTTTCTACCGAAAGTTCTCTCAGATTTCCATCTCAACCAGGAGATAGTCTTACTAGCTTTCTTCCTGAGACCTCATGCTGACCGGGTGTCGGCAGTTCTGCATGCACTCGATTGCAAGGGGGCTCTCGCCTTCTACCTGCAGCAGACCCAGGGTCATCGCAAGTCCAGCCGGCTCTTCATCGCCTACAATCCCAACCGTCTGGGGCTTGCAGTCTCCAAGCGCACTCTCTTCATCTGGGTGGCAGACTGCATCACTTTCACTCAGATGAAGGCTGGGGTCCCGCTGGATCGGCGAGACACCGTACATGGCATCCTTGCCAAGGTGGCATCGGTAGCTTCGCTGCGTTCAGTGCCTCTGACAGACATTTGCCGGGCTGCGTCCTGATCTTCCGCGAATACCTTCCCTTCACATCACTGCCTGGAGAGGGATTCCTGCCGGGACATCGCCTTCATCCAGGCTGTGCTCCATCATTTGTTCAGGGTATAAGCAGCTCTTGCCCTCCGACCTTTCTTCTGCGGCTACTGAGAGCTTGGCTCCCGAGGGCCCGAGGACTCGGGCTCCCTTCGGATCATCAGCTTCTGCTCACGGCTTTGCGGAGGCGTTTTTGCTTATGGGTTTCGGTAGCCTGTAGCTGGGGAGTCCCATAAGTGAGGACTGACTTCCTGCTTGTTCCTGGAGAAAGCGTAGTTATTCATCTGTAACAGGTGTTCTCCAGGGACAGCAGGAATCAGTCCTCAGTACCCTCCCACCTCCTCTTAACAGTTGAAAGCTCCCCTTTGAAAGCTGGGTGATTGCTCTGCGCAGGCTCCATCGATGGCGACGTCACCCATAAGTGAGGATTGATTCCTGCTGTCCCTGGGGAACACCTGTTACATGTGAGTAACTACACTATATGATCACTGGATACCCCTGCCCATTAAGAGTCCCCAAACTTCTCATTTTTGCTGTGATGCATTCTTTCACTCTATAATTTGTCAGGTAAATAATAATGTCTCTAGGTCTATTAGTTCTCGATGGTCCTAGTTCCCTTTGCGCTCTGTCTATTAATATGCCCTCGAGGGTTACTTCTTTCCCCCTTTCTTTAATACCTCAGAGCACACTGAGGCTGCTACTCTTGCACTGTCCTGAAACACCTTATCTTGTGGTATTCCGTGGATTCGTAGATTGCTCTGTGAGGAGCGCTTTTCCAGGTCTTCAAGTTTGTATTGAATTGTATCTTGCCATTTCTCCATTTTGGATATCTGCTGTTGCATTTCTTCCTGCTGCTGTTCAACCTCCTGTATTCTATTTTCGTGGTCTCCTGCTTTATGTGTTAACTCTGCAGTGTCCTCCTTTAAATTTCCACTGAGTTCAGTCAGCTATACTTTCACTGCTTGTACTTCCTTTTTTATTTCTGTAAACCATTCTCTCATTTCTAGTTTTGTTATTCTCTGCATGGTTTCTCCCTCCTGTTCCTGATTGTTCTTTCGCACTTGTGTCTCATTATGTTCTGTGCTTTTGGGTTGTTGCGTGTTGTTCTCCACCATGTTGTTTTCACTGTTGCTCCTGCTCGCCCCTACATGCGCATTTTAAGTCTGCCACTTTACTTCTGGCTGTCATCTTTCCCCCTTTGCCAGGCTCCTTAATATTATGCTGCTGTTTAATCTTTCTTGCCCCTCTGGGGGTATTTTTACCTACTTTTGCATAGGGTTGTGTTTGGGGCTTATAATTTAAGCGGCCAGCTTTATCAATTGCATCTCTTCTGCTCATATGTCTCTCTTTCAAATTCACCCACCTTTTCTCCTAGAAACATAGAAACATAGAAATATGACGACAGAAAAAGACCACATGGCCTATCTAGTCTGTCCTTCCATAACAACTACAACAGTCCCCTTTTTACCTTTAGAGATCCTCTGTGTTTGTCCCATGCTTTTTTGAATTCAGCTACTGTCCTCATCTCTACCAGCTCCACTGGGAGACTATTCCACGGATCCACTACTCTTTCCGTAAAGAAATATTTCCGCATATCACTCCTGAATCTATCTCCCTTCACCCTCATCCCATGTCCCCTCGTAGCAGAACTTGCTTTCAATTGAAAGAGGCTCTCTCCCTGAACATTTATGCCACGGAGGTATTTAAACATCTCAATCATATCACCTCTATCCTGCCTTTCCTCTAAGGTGTACATATTAAGATCCTTCAGTTTATCCTTATATGCTTTATAATGAAGACCACTAATCATTTTAATAGCCACCCTCTGCACCGACTCCATCCTGTTCACATCCTTTTGAAGGTGTGGTCTCCAGAATTGCACACTATACACCAAATGAGGTCGCACCAAAGACTTATAGAGAGGCATTATCACCTCCTTTTTTCTGCTAGCCATTCCTCTCCGTATGCACCCAAGCATCCTTCTAGCTTTTGCCGTCGCCTTTTCTACCTGTTTAGCTACTTTAAGATCATCAGACACAACCACGCTTAGGTCCCGCTCTTCTTTAGTGGAGAAAAGTACTTCACCCCCTATACTATATTGCTCCCTTGGATTGCTGCAGCCCAAATGCATGACCTTACATTTTTTAAAATTAAATCCCAGCTGCCAAATTCTAGACCATTCTTCGAGCTTAGCTAGATCCCTCCTCATGTTATCTACCCCTTCCTGGGTGTCTACTCTATTGCAGATTTTGGTATCATCCACAAAGAGGCAAACCTTAACCTGAAAGACTTTCCGCTATATCACTAACAAAGATGTTAAAAAGAATCGGACGAAGGACAGATCCCTGGGGCACACCACTGATAACATTCTTCTCCTCAGAGTGAGCTCCATTTACTTGTACTCTTTGTCGCCTCCCACCCAACCATTTTCTAACCCAAGCAGTAACTTTAGGGTCCATCCCTAGGGTGCTCAGTTTGTTTATAATTCGCCTGTGAGGAACAGTGTCAAAGGCTTTACTGAAATCTAAATGCACCACATCTAGGGCTCTCCCTCGGTCCAACTCCCTGTTCACCCAGTCAAAGAAATCAATCAGATTTGTCTGACAAGACCTGCCTCTGGTGAATCCATGCTGCCTCGGATCCTGTAATCCGCTGGACTCCAGAAACCTCACTATTTTCTCTTTCAGCAGCGTTTTCAATAATTTACTCAACACCGAAGTTAAACTAACCGGCCTGTAGTTTTCAACCACATCCTTACTTCCGCTTTTGTGTAAAGGCACCACATGAGCCTCTCTCCAGTCCTTTGGCACCACTCCTGACTCCAACGAGGCATTGAAAAGGTCAGTCAGTGGAGCTGCTAGAACATCCCCAAGATCTCCAGGAACAAGCAGGAATAAGTCCTCACATATGGGTATGTCAGTACCGACGGAGCCCGCGCGGGAAAGCTCCCCAGCTTCCCAGAAGGAAAGCTTTTGGGGCCTCCCACTGCGCATGCGCGCTGCCTTCCCGCCTTCCTGACCAACTCTCCTCAGTTCTTCTTTTTCCGCGGAGCCAGCAGGTCGTGTTCCTGTCACCACTGAAGAAGTTGTTATTTTAATTTGTTTCTTTGGCCGCGTGTCTGCCTTCCCCGATTCCGGACCGGTACCGCCGGTCTTTTTTCTTTATTCCTTTAAAAAAAAAAAAAATCTTATTTTTCCCCACTTGGTGTGTTTGTTCTGTGAGGCCTCTAGGCCTTCACAGAATTCTCCCTCATGGAGAAACAAGCCTCTGGTTTTAAAAAATGCACCAAGTGTAGCGGTACTATATCAGTCACAGACACCCATTAATGGTGTCTTAAATGTTTGGGGCCTGACCACTCCATTCCGGATTGCCCATCCTGTTCTTTGATGTCTAAACGTGGCTTACAAAACCGGGCAGCCAAGTTTCACATGCTGTTTTCTACAGATAACCCAGCATCGACATCTTCCAGGTCTTCCTCTCCTGATGGATCTCAGGTAACCAAACATTCCTCTGGCAGGTCCTCAAAGGGCAAATCTCCCTCCAAGTATTGAGATGCCCCCGGGCTTGACCCTGAGGACCCTGCCCCAGCCAAACAACCCCGGCGGGAAGCTCCGGCTTCCAAAGCTGCTCCTATGGGGTTACAGGTTGACATCGATGGCACGGCCTCGACCGATCACCTGTTAGACTGCTCTGGGGTACCGGCTCAATCTTCCGGTACCAACATCCAGACAGTCGTGGCGTCTATGGATCATACAGTTCAATCCATGCAGCAGGCCATTATGGCTTTTATTAGAGCTGCGACGCCCTCGGTACCACAGCCAGCGGTACCGACTCCGGTTCCGGTACCGCAACCGATACCGGTACCCAAGGCATCCACATCGACCAGGATACCGATTCCGGTTCCCGGTTCCGGGGCTTTCCCCAATACCGATCCGGTTCCGGGTACCCCCGATGTCGATACCGGTCGATACGCTTATCGATCCCTGGAAGCAAACAGACGATACTTCGAGTCTTCTGATGATTCTGATTCATCAGATGACTCTGCTGAAATATCCCTAACTCTACCTGAAGAGCCCTCTTCTCCAAAGAGGAGAATGTCTCCTCCAGAGGATTTGTCCTTTCAAGACTTCATCATTGAAGTAGCTAAAGGTCTCTCTATTTCAGTAACCTCTGAAAAAAGAACCTAGAGCAAAAAAATTAGATATTTTAGGATACTCTAAGGTTCTCAAAGAGGCAGTCACCTTGCCCATTCATGAAATTCTTCAAGAACACATGATGGACTTATGGGAGACTCCTCTCACCCTATCTCCACATTCTCGTCGTTTGGACACCATGTATCGTGTCCCTCCTTCTCCTGGTTTTCAAAAAACTCAGCTCCCTCACCACTCTATTGTGGTGCAGTCAGCTATGAAAAGGATAAAGAGTACCAAAAGACACTCTTCTACTCCTCCAGGGAGAGAATGTAGGACTTTGGATGCTTTTGGTAGAAAAATCTTCCAAGCAAGTTATGCTTATTGCCAGAATCAATTCATACAGCCTCTATATGGGCATGTTTCTGAAGGAGATTGCATTGAAAATACGCCATTTTCTCCCCTTTATCCCAGAGGATAGAAAGGAGGAGTTCCTTCTTTTGCTAAAGCATACCCAAGATATTTCAAAGTTCTCCAACAGAGCAGCCTTTGACTCCTTTGAGGGTGCTAGCAGAGCCTCAGGTATTGCCATAGCGGCTCGCAGAATTGCTTGGCTCCAGGCCTCTGACCTAGAACCCTGGGTCCAGGATGGGTTGGGAAATCTGCCCTGTACAGGTGAGAATCTGTTTGGTAAGGAGTGGCAAATCAAAGCCATCCAAATGGATGCAGAAAATGCTGCTTTAGATAGACTTTCTAAGTCTGCCTCTGCCCCTGTCAAGAAAAAATCTTTCAAGAAGCCTTTCTATAAGAAGGCCAGATTTGCTACAAATACTGGCCAACAATCTTCTGCAGCTCGCTTTGCTCCTAAGCGTCAGCAGCCTAAACAGGCCAGGGCAAAACCTGCAGGGGCTGCTACAGCCCAGCAGTCCCAACCCCCTCAGGGTTTTTGACTTAACTCTAGAGAACTTAATCTTTCTGGCTCTAAAACATCCAGACCCTCTCACCATTCCAGGAAGGTTAACTCATTTTGCTCCCAGATGGGAGCAAATCACATCAGAACAATGGACCCTCTCTATCATCAGAGAGGGCTACAAACTACATTTCTCCAGCCTTCCTCCCCATACCATGGTGAGATGTTTCAATTCTCCCCCATCTCTCCTGAACCTGTTAGGTCAGGAGGTGACCACCCTTCTCGCCCAAAGGGCAATAGAAGAGGTACCTCTTCTTCAACAGGGGTCAGGGTTTTACTCCCCTTATTTTCTCATTCCCAAGAAAACAGGAGGGTACAGACCTATTCTAGATCTCAGAGAATTGAACAAATTCCTATGCAAGGAGAAATTCAAGATGCTTTCTCTAGGTACTCTCCTTCCATTCCTACAGAGTCAGGATTGGCTTTGTTCTCTAGATCTCAAGGATGCGTACACACATATACTCATCCATCCATCCCACAGAAAATTCCTACGGTTTCTGTTCCAGGGAAAACATTTCCAATACAGAGTACTTCCCTTCGGTCTAGCCTCTGCTCCAAGGGTATTTACCAAATGCATGGCAATAGTAGCTGCATTTCTACGAGCCCTGGGAATTTTTGTCTTCCCATACCTGGACGACTGGCTCATCCGAGCTCCATCTCAGTCCGAGGCTCAGACTTCCCTGGATCGCACCAGACGCATTCTGCAGTATCTGGGACTTGTGATCAATCTGCCAAAGTCTCAACTCACCCCTACTCAGTCCCTGGAATTCATAGGGGCCTGGTTGGATACCACCACTGCAAGGGCCTATCTTCCTCAGGCCCGTTGCCAACGTCTAGTGCATTTAGCCTCCCAGACTCAGTCCAGAAGCCACTTGACTGCCAGGGAGATGCTACAACTATTAGGCCACATGGCCTTCACAGTACATGTGGTGCCCTATGCTCGCCTACATATGAGAGCAGCTCAATGGACTTTGTCCACCCAGTGGACTCAAGCATCGGGAGCTCTCTCAGACCAAATAGCAAACTCCAAACGTCTCTTTTGGTCTCTCCAATGGTGGATGTCCACTCAAAATCTGTTGTTGGGGGCCCCCTTTCAACCATTGTTGCCCCAAGCAACCCTCACAATAGATGCCTCCCAAACAGGTTGGGGAGCTCATCTTCAAGATCTCTCCACTCAGGGCACTTGGTCTCCACAGGAGACCACCCTTCATATCAACCACTTGGAACTTCGAGCAATCTTTCTAGCCCTCAGAGTTTTTCATACCCTCCTCAGCAACATGACGGTCCTTATTCATACGGACAATCAAGTAGCCATGTTTTACATAAACAAACATGGAGGGACTGGCTCTCTGTCGCTTTGCAACGAAGCTCTAAGATTATGGGCCTTCACCAGAGAGCATCAAATCCATCTCCTGGCAGTATATCTTCCAGGAATCCAAAACTCTTGGGCAGACAGACTCAGTCGAGTTCTGCTTCCACACGAATGGTCCCTACACATGGATCAGGTACTCAGAATCTTCCAGAAATGGGGGACCCCAGACATAGACCTCTTTGCAAGTCCGTGGAATGCCAAACTTCCCCGGTTCTGTTCCAGGATTCCGTGTCAGGGAGTTCCGGCCAAGGATGCCTTCTTCTTTCATTGGGGTCAGGGCTTCCTATATGCCTTTCCACCCATTCCTTTGATTCCCAAGACTCTGTTCAAACTTCAAAGGGATCAAGGGTCCATGATCCTCATAGCTCCACGCTGGCCACGCCAAGTGTGGTACCCTCTACTTCTGCATCTCTCCCAAGCCCCCTCCCTGGACTTGAGAGCAGCTCCAGACCTTCTGTCTCAGGAGGAGGGGACTTTGTGGCACCCAAACCCCAAGTCCCTTCACCTCAGAGCTTGGTTACTGAAGGCCTAGACCTTCAACACTTCAATCTTTCGCAGCAAGTGAAGGATATCCTCCATGCCTCTAGGAAACCTTCCACTAGGCTTTCTTACGCTTTTAAATGGAAAAGATTTTCCATTTGGTGTGCTCAAAAGGGTCTTAACCCTCTAGCACTTCCTTTGAATTCTCTTTTGGAATATCTCCTGCAACTCTCCAATGCAGGACTCAAAACGAATTCAGTAAGAGTCCATTTGAGTGCTATTGCAGCATCCCTTAAGCCCATCAATGGACAACCTGTTTCCTCTCATCCTCTTATTGCAAGATTCATGAGAGGCCTAACCTTAACGAAACCTCCCATTCGACCTCCTCCGGTGGCATGGGACTTAAACTTGGTTCTTGGTCAGCTTATGAAGCCACCCTTTGAACCCTTAGCCACTACCTCCTTGAATTTTCTTTCTTGGAAGGTTATTTTTCTTATTGCAGTCACCTCAGCTCGCCGTATCAGTGAACTGCAAGCTCTAGTGGCTAATCCACCTTATACAAGGTTCCATCATGATAAGGTAGTCCTTAGGACAAATCCTCACTTTATGCCTAAAGTGGTCTCCCCTTTTCATCTTAATCAAGAGGTATATTTACCTGTCTTTTTTCCAGCTCCTCATGCATCCAGTGCAGAGAGGACCCTTCATACTCTAGATTGTAAAAGAGCTCTTGCCTTTTACCTCCACAGGACACAGCAACATCAAAAGTCTTCTCAGCTTTTTGTTGCTTTTGATCCTTCTCATTTAGGACTTCCAGTCTCTAAAAGAACATTCTCCAATTGGATTGCTCAGTGTATCTCTTTTGCTTACCAGAGTAAGAACCTTTCTCTGGAGAGCCATGTCACCGCTCACAATGTGAGGGCCATGGCCACCTCTATGGCTCATCTAAACTCTGTCTCCATTGACCAGATCTGTCGAGCAGCCACCTGGGCCTCGGTTCATACCTATACAGCCCATTACTGTTTGGAGAAGGACTCCTGCCGGGATGCCTTGTTTGGTCAGGCTGTCCTCAGACACCTGTTCCATTCTTGAACAACTCCAGCCCACCTTCCCTGAATGGATGCCTGAGATCCATAGGAAGATGAGGAACCTTTCAGGGTCTCATACCCTTGAGGGGCTCTCCCTGGCATCTTAGCTAGGGAGTCCCCATATGTGAGGACTTATTCCTGCTTGTTCCTGGAGATAGCACAGTTACTTACCTGTAATAGGTGATCTCTGGGAACAGCAGGAATTAGTCCTCACAACCCACCCACCTCCCCTAGGAGTTGTATCTCTCTCTCTCTTTCCTTTCCTCTCTCTATTATCTCAGCTTTAAACTCGAACTGAGGAGAGTTGGTGAGGAAGGCGGGAAGGCAGCGCGCATGCGCAGTGGGAGGCCCCAAAGCTTTCCTTCTGGGAAGCTGGGGAGCTTTCCCGCGCAGGCTCCGTCGGTACCGACGTACCCATATGTGAGGACTAATTCCTGCTGTTCCCAGAGATCACCTGTTACAGGTAAGTAACTGTGCTTTCCCTCAGTATTCTCGGATGTATCCCATCCGGTCACATCGCTTTGTCTACTTTAAGTTGAGATAATTTCTCACAAACAGTCTTTTGAAAATTGTTCAAGATGTCCTTTGCTTCTGTTCCTATTTGTGGGTGTTTTCTGAGGTCCTGCTCCTGGTTCTTCATCTGTGAACTCAGAACAAAAATATTTGTTAAGCAATTCGGCTTTATCCTTATCAGCTTCTACATATTCCTCCCCTGCACCCTTGAGTCTGACAATACCACTCTTGCCCTTCCTCTTCTCACTAATATATCTGAAAAATGTTTTATCCCCCCATTTTATTGCATTGGCTATTTCCTCCTCCTTTTGAATCTTTGCCTTCTTGGACTACTTTGCTAGCTTCTCTAAGTTTTTCCAAATACAGATGCCTGCCTTCCTCTCTCTGTGAAGGCCTCCCTCTTTTTCTTTACTTTTTCAGCTATTTCTTTCGAAAACCGTAGCGGTCTCCTTTTCCTTTTACCTTTATTTACCATTTTAACAAAAAGGTTGGTTGCCCTTAAAATATCCCCTTTCAGTTTTCCCACTGTTTTTCTACGTCCCTCAGCTGTTCCCATTCAACTAACGACTCCCTGAGGTATTGGCCCATCTTCGCAAAGTTAGTCTTCCTAAAGTCTAAGATCCTCACCTTTGAATGGATTCTAACAGCCATAGTCCTAATACTGAACCACACCACCTGGTGATCACTGGATGCAAAATGATCTCCCACTACAACATCAGAAACACTTTCACCATTGGTAAGCACCAAGTCCAGTATGGCCCCTTCACGTGTGGGGTCTGTTACCATTTGCCTGAATAGTTCTCCCTGTAGAGAATCCAGGATCTCCTTACTTCTAGATGATACTGCAGCAGGAATATGCCAGTCAACATCTGGCATATTGAAATCTCCTATTAGTAGCACTTCCCCTTTCCTAGCCATGCTGCGCATGTCTTCAATTAACTCTCTGTCCACCTCTTCCTCTTGTGAGGGAGGTCTGTATATCACACCAGTGTAAATAGATTTCTCTTTCCCTCTTTCTAGTTTAACCCACAATGCCTCCCCTCTCCCTTTTAAGCTCTGTAAAACCATTGGTGATGAAAGAAGAAGTTGAAGCAGCATTGAAAGCCTTATCAAAGAACAAAGCACCAGGCATTGATAGCATTCCCATAGAAGTATTGCAGCAATCTGATGCAGCCGTTACTGTACTTACAAGGCTCTGCCAAGAAATATGGAAGACAACATCATGGCCAACTGACTGGAAAAGATCTGTGTTTATACTAATACTAAAGAAAGGTGATCCAACTGACTGTGGAAATTATCTCACAGTCGCTCTGATCCCACATGCCAGCAAGATTCTACTGAAGATTATTCAAAAGAGACTACAACCATACCTGGAACAAGAACTACCTGACGTGCAAGCAGGGTTCAGGAAAGGGTGAGGAACGAGAGACATCATCGCGGATGTGAGATGGATCCTTGAAAAGACTAAAGAATACCAAAAGAATATCTATTTGTGCTTTATCGACTATAGCAAGGCTTTTGACTGTGTAAACCATGAGAAACTCTGGGCCACATTAAGAAGCATGGGTATACCTGAACACCTGATCGTTCTCTTGCGAAATCTGTACATTGATCAAGAAGCAACAGTTCGAACGGAACAAGGAGAAACAGAATGGTTTAAAATAAGCAAAGGTGTAAGACAAGGCTGCATACTTTCCCCCTACCTGTTTAATTTATATGCAGAACAAATCATCAGAGAAGATAACAGAGGTGTGAAGATAACAGAGGTGTGAAGATTGGTGGAAGACTGATCAACAACCTTCGCTATGCTGATGATACCACATTACTGGCTGAAAGTGAAGATGATCTGAAACATTTGCTTCTCACAATCAAAGAACATAGTCTCAAAATGGGCCTGCACCTTAATGTAAAGAAGACAACTGGCATAATCAACAGGTTCATCGTTGAAGGAGAAGAAATTGAAATCGTGAACAACTTTAACCTACTTGGATCAACTATCAATAAAGAAGCAACAAGCAGTCAAGAAATCAGACGACGCATTGCTCTTGGCAGAATGGCTATGAAAGACATAGATAAGATTCTCAAGAGCAGAGATGTCTCTCTCCATACAAAGATTCGACTTGTTCAAGCCATGGTATTTTCAATAACATCATATGGATGTGATAGCTGGTCAGTGAAAAAGACAGACAGGAAGAAAATTGATGCCTTTGAATTATGGTGCTGGCGGCGAATACTGTGTATACCATGGACTGCCCGAAGAACAAACCAGTCGGTACTAGAGGAGATCAAACCTAAGCTTTCTTTAGAAGCTCAGATGACAAGACTTTGACTTTCATACTTTGGACACATCATGCGAAGAGAGAGATCATTAGAGAAAGACATCATGCTTGGCAAGAT
The DNA here is from genome assembly GCA_033557465.1 of Ichthyophis bannanicus. NCBI lineage: Eukaryota > Metazoa > Chordata > Amphibia > Gymnophiona > Ichthyophiidae > Ichthyophis > Ichthyophis bannanicus. The sequence goes on along the minus strand of CM066031.1, from coordinate 1,658,678,682 downwards.
AGAAGGTCAACGCAAAAGAGGAAGGTCAGCAATGAGATGGATCGATACAATAACAGCAGCTATGGGTACCAGTCTGTCAACAATGAGCCGCCTGACTGAAGACTGAACACAATTTAGGATAGCTATCCAGAGGGTCGCCATGAGTCGACTCCGACTCGACGGCACTTAACAACAACAACAACAACAATTCCAAAGCTTTAATAGTGGAGTGGAGGAGTGGCCTAGTGGTTGGGGCAAGGTACTTCAGGTCAGAAGGTCGGGGGTTCAAATCCCAGTAGAGGACAGCAAGCTTGGGCCGGAAGGACTGGGGTTTCTAGTCCCACAGGTGCTCCTTGTGGTCTTGGGCAAGCCACTTAACCCTCCATAGCCCATGTTCCCTGTAAAATAGTTATCTCCAAGTTATAATGCCCTGTTCAATGTAATTTCAGTTTGTTCAATGTAAACCGCACTGATGCAGAATAGCGCGGTATATAAGAGAATGTAAATAAATAAATAAAATAAATAATAGTAGTTTTTACATATAGTGCCACTCCTCCTCCCCTACTTCCTACCCTGTCCTTTCTGAATAAAGTATAGCCAGGTATAGTTACATCCCAATCATGGTTTTCTGTGAACCCTTTTTCTGTAACTGCCACTAAATCCAAGTTAGCCACTCCCACCAAAGCTTCAACATCAGGGATCTTATTTCCCATGCTACGGGCATTTATATACACTGCTTTCCATATATTACCCCTGTTACCCATTTCCATAAAGTTATTTAATGTATCACCTACCTGGGGGCTTTCACTTACCTGGGGACTTTCTTCACCCATCTCCAATGAATCTAGTTTAAAGCCCTCTTCAGTAGATTAGCCAGTCTACTACTGAAGTCGCGTTGACCTTTCTTGGACAGATGGATGCCATCTCTGCTCTGCAACCCTTGGAACAGCATCCCATGGTCTAGGAAACCAAAACGCTCTCGATGACACCATCCACGCAGCCATGCATTCATCTCCAGGATGCGAGCCTCTCTGCCTTGGCCTTTACCCTCAACAGGGAGGATTGAAGAGAACACCACCTGTGCACCTAACTGCTTCACCCTCTGTCCCAGAGCCATGAAGTCACTTTTGATACGTTCCGAGGTATACCTGGCAGTATCATTTGTTCCAACATGGATTAGCAACATTGGGTAATAGTCAGTGGGCTTGATGAGTCTCGGCAAACTGTCCGTAACATCTTGGATTTTGGCACCAGGCAGACAGCATACCTCTCTGGACATCAAGTCTGGTCGGCAGATGGACGCCTCAGTACCCCTCAGAAGAGAGTCTCCAACCACCACTACCCTTCGTTTCCTTGTGGTCACTGATTCTGCAACTTTGGGTTACTTGAGCTCTGGTTCTTCCCTTTCCAGGGATGTTTTCATCTTCTCCACTTCCAGGGCTGCATAATGGTGGTTCAATTCAAGGGCTGGAGAAGTTGGATTGGTGATTTTGCAGGCCCTGGTGACTTGTGTCCAACCATCGACATTCTGTTGGCACTCATCTTCTCCTCTGCTGGAGAGCTTGGTTGTTGCAAGAAGCATCTCATCAATGTACTTCTCACTGTCTTGAATGCTCCTCAGCCTCGCCACCTCCTCTGAGTTCCTCCACTTGTTTCCTCAGAGCTTCAGCATGCAGGCACCCTGCACATGGAACCAGTCCTTCAACTGTTTCTGCTTTCACTTTCTGAAGCTCAATTTACAATCCTGGGACTAGTCCTTCGGTTTTTCTTCTGTTATTCTCTTTTGGTTGCAAATTATCACATTTCCTTCCTTGCTGTCTGCTCTCTTTGCTCTCGCTGCTGCCTAGTGGTTCTGACTTCCTCCAGTCGTTATCTTGTCCTCCCCTCGGTACTCTAGCTGGGCTCCTTTCATAGGTAACCTTTCTTTTTATCTGCTGCATGTTTGCAGGTGTCTGCTTACATTCTCTTTTGCTCCTTGGGACTTTCGCCGCCCGTTTCGTTATTATTTTTCAGTTTCGTAGGCTTTTTTTTTTTGCGATTCCCTCACGCCGCCATCAAGCAAGGTGACTCATCCCTTAGTAGGCTTTTTGTCCATTTTTTGGTTTCCTTTCTTGTTTGCGCAACATCACTATAGACTGCATATCAGCCTCAGGCTCCTGGTTGGGTGTATTTTTTGAGTTATTTGATATTGCTATATTTATTTTACTGGATGATAATACTCCTGCTGGAATTCTGCACACAAAATTAAAAATACTGTGTCTAAAGGTCTGAATTATGCAAAATTCTGCATGCTTTGTCGAAATAACAAAGCATGTTGCTTTTGAGCGATACTTAATTTAAAATGCAATACAGAAAAAAAAAATCACAGAAAAGGTGCAAAAATGTTTGAGTTATTGTGTGCTGAATTCCAACAGGAGTAATGGTATGTCTAAGAAACTTCCTAAGTGTGTTTATGGTCGAATATGTTTATTCAAAAATCAGGAACATACAAAATACACATCACACCCTTGCTGTTCCGTCTTCACTGGTTGCCCTTCCCCCACCGCGTACATTTCAAGTTGCTCATTTTGGTTCATAAAGCTCTCCATACAGGTACCCCCCAATATCTAACGGACCTCCTTTCCTTCCATTCCCCTAGGTACACCCCTCGCTCCTTTCACCTTAACCGCCTCACTCTTCCCTCCCCTTCCCGTGCCCATTTGCAGTCTACCCGTTCCTCCGCCTTCTTTTTTGCTGGCCCCGCCCTCTGGAACTCCCTCCCCTCCTCACTCCGATTGGACCCTCACCACCCCACAATTAAACAAAAACAAAAAACCCACCTCTTTTCCCTTGCGTTTGATGTCCCCTCTCCTTTTGTGTGATTCCCATTTGTATTATCCTCTGCTTTCTTTGTGACTTGTCTTTGTTATGGTTTAGCTTTGTCTTTTCTGCTTTTATTGCTTTTCTGTCCAGAAAGTGTATTTCTTTTCTTTTTCACTGGCCTCAGCCTTTTTAAAAAAAGTTTTATTGGTTTTATTGTACACCGCTTTGCTTGCCAATGAAAGGCGGTTTTTATCAAGTGAAATAAAACATAAACATAAACATAAACAATACAAGAAACAGTATACAAAGATTTTTAACAAGTCTCCTGAAGTTACAAAGTATTAAACTACAATATCATCTTATTTTTCTCCAGGAACAAGCAGGAAGTCATTTCTCACATATGGGTGATGTTGACACCGACAGAGCCCATGTGGAAGCATCTCCCCAGCTTTCAAAGAAATCCTTTGGGAAATGCACCACGTATGCGTGGTCCCCTTCTCACCCAAGGGTGCCATCTTGCCTCAGTTTCCTTTTTTTCGCGGAGCCTACCTGACATTTGTCCCATTTCCCTGCAAAAATTATTTCTTTTTGCCTCAAATTATCCTCTTTATGGTACATGTACCATTTCCTCTTCCCACTCCTGAGCCAGCTCGCTTCGGCATCGCTCTTTGGGGGTCATTTCTTTTTTTTTCTCGAGGTGCCCCTCAACTGGCGCTTCGTGCCCTTTTTTGGCTAGTAGGCCTTGGAACCTTGCCCGGGTTGAAGGGCCTCCAGTGGCTTAAAAAAATTTGATTGCTGCACCGACCCACATGATTGCTGCCTTCGTTGCCTCGGACTGGGCCATGACAACTCATTCTGTGACCTTTGCAAGTCCGTGTACACAAAGGCTATCAAGAGACATCAGTTGCATACGGAAAAGTTCTTTATTAAATCTGACTCTGTGCCGGAGTCCCCAGCGATACCATACTCAAGGGCCCCCTCCAGTACCTCGTTGCTCTGCGATGCCCAGGCTTCCTCGAAGTCCTGTGGCTGTGGGATCTCAGAGAGGAACTCTCTGGAGGTGGAATGCAAGAAGAGCTTGAAAACCTTTAAGGTTACCTCGGAGAATAGGTTGGGAAAAGTGGGTAAGCCCCACACCAGGCACTGCAGTCCCCAGCATGAGTCCGAGGTGTAGGAGCGGGAGATGTCTTACAAGCTGCTCCAGAAGGAGTCATTGGTGTTGGGCAACAGGCCTCGGTCTCCCCCTCAGTGGAACCAATGCTGGGCTCAAAACCATCAATGCCCATGTTGAAGGCTGCGGAGGCGGAGCCACCTGGCATGGAGACCAGGATGGCAGCCTTGGAGCGCAGTATCACTGCCTTCCTGGCCCAGCAGCAGGCGTTGATATCCAGTTACTCCAGTTTATCCACCCCGATGACCGGACCCTCGACCTTGAGGGCTCTCCTGGTCTTCGAGCCGTTCCTTGGTACACCGGTCCTCTCCGGCTAGTTACATGCAGCTTGGACCAGAGGTCTTCTGGGGGTTGTGGGCCTTCAGTTTCAGGACCTGACCGCGGGAGCCATGGAGCATCTGATTCTTTCTTTGACTTCGAGTTAGACTGGGAGACTGATGACGAGGAGTCCCCGGACACCCGGTGACACCAAGACGTGCCCTCAGATCCATCTCCACTGGTGTCCTGGCAACATTCCCCACCCGAGGACGTCACCTTCCTCGACTTTGTGCGGGATATGGAAAGGCGCTCACGTTTGAGACCGAGGCAGAGGAGGACCCCTGCAGGAGGAACTTGAGATCCCTCCAGTATGAGGCCTCTCTGAAGGAGGCCCTCACGGTGCCCATCCCTCTGATCCTCAAGCGCCTCCTCCTCCGTATGTGGGAAACACTGGTGTCGGTGCCTATTGTGAGTAGACGGCCTGACTCCATGTATTGAGTCCACTGAAGCCCTGGATTCAAAGAAACCCACCTTTCTCACAGTTCTATGGTTGTTGAGTCGACCATGCATCGACTCAAGAGCCAAAAGACTCAATCCTTGGTGCCACCTGGTAGGGAGACCTGGACCTTGGATGCCTTCGGCCAAAAATGCTACCAAGGCTCGATACTGGCTTGCCGAGTCCAGTCCTACCAGTTGTATATCGGTATGTGCCTCAAGAAACTGGTGAGGGAGCTCGCCGATTTCTCTGCAGATGGGGAATCTCTTCAGCGGTTGAAGACACTGGCCTTGGCAGTCAAGGAGTGCTCGAGGTTCCTGTCTCGAGCAGCATACGATGGCTTTGAATCCTCAGCCATAGTGACCTCTGTGGGCATTCGAGCCCGACGCCAGGCATGTCTGCAGTTGTCTGACCTCGAGCAATGGGTCCAGAACAAAACTCATCGATGCCCCTTGCACTGGAGAGAACCTCTCCCTTGGAACAATGCTGTCATACCTCCAGCAGGGAGGCTCGCTATGCTTCTTAGACCTGACCAACAATACCTCTGGTTCATGGTGGGAGGAGGCCACTAGCAGTACAGGGTGCTACCCTTCGGGCCGTCCTTATCACCAAGTGCATAGCAGTGGTCGCAGTGTACCTTTGTCTCCAAGGGGCCTTCGTCTTTCTCTGCCTAGATGACTGGCTCATAAAGGGAGACACAACTACAGAGGCGCACCATGCCACAGAGTGCACCATACAGGTCTTGCAGCAACTGGGGTTAGTCATCAACTACCTCAAGTCCCACTTCTCTCCGACTTGCTACCTCAAGTTAATAGGGACTCAGCTAGACACTCTCCAGGTCAAGGCCTTCCTCCCTGGACCAGATGGTATACATCCAAGGGTGTTAAAAAAACTGAAATATGAGATTGCAGACCTGCTATTAGTAATCTGTGAACTATCATTAAAATCATCTGTAGTACCCAAAGATTGGAGAATCGCCAATGTAATGCCAATTTTTAAAAAGGGTTCGAGGGGTAATCCGGGAAACTACAGACCTGTGAGCCTGACATCAGTACCGGGAAACATGGTCGAAACCATCATAAAGAACAAAATTACTCATCATGTAGATAGTCATGGCTTAATGGGAGACAGCCAACATGGCTTTAGACAAGGAAGATTTTGTCTTACTAATCTATTATTTTTTTTTTGAAGGTGTGAATAAACAGGTAGACAAAGGTGAGTCAGTTGTTATAGTGTATCTGGACTTTCAGAAAGCATTTGACAAGGTCCCTCATCAGAGACTTTTGGCAAAACTAAAAAGTCATGGGATAGGAGGCAGTGTACTATTGTGGATCAGGAACTGGTTAAAAGATAGAAAGCAGAGGGTAGGGCTAAATGGACAATTTTCCCAATGGAAAAAGGTGAATAGTGGAGTACCACAGGGATCTTTGCTGGGTCCACTGCTTTTTGACATATTCATAAATGACCCGGAAAAGGTAATAACGAGTGAGGTAACAAATTTGCAGGTGACACAAAACTATTTAAAGTTGTTAAAACCCAAGAGAATTGTGGAAAATTGCAAGAGGATCTTGATAAATTGGAAGACTGGGTATCCAAATGGCAGATGAAATTTTACGTGGACAAGTGCAAAGTTATGCACCTATGAAAAAACAACCCAAACTATGGTTCCACAATCACGTTGGAAACCACCACCCAGGAAAAAGATTTAGGCGTCATCGTGGATAACATGTTAAAACCCTCCGCCCAGTGTGCAGCAGCGGCAAATAGAATGCTAGGTATCATAAGGAAAGGAATGGAAAATAAAACAAAGGATATTATAATGCCTCTGTATCATTCCATAGTGCGACCGCACCTTGAATATTGTGTGCAATTCTGGTCACCATATCTTAAAAATGTTATAGCTTTATTAGAAAAGGTACAGAGAAGAGCCACCAAAATGGTAAAGGGGATGGAAGGATACTCCTATGAAGAGAGGCTAAAAAGGTTAGGGCTCTTCAACCTGGAAAAGAGACGGCTGAGGGGAGATATGATAGAGGTCTATAAATTAATGAATGGAGTGGAACGTTTAAACGTAGATCAATTGTTTACGTCATCAGAATATAAAAAGATTAAGGGACATGCAATGAAGCTACAGGGTAATCTATTTAAGATTTATAAGAGAAAATAATACTCACAACACAATTACCCCACCACACCTCCCTCCTCTCTACCCAATATATCACTTTAACTTCATAACCCACAAGAGGCAACTGACAAGTCATGTAATATAGCCTTTGCTAGACACACCCTGCTTTCCTACAATCGCTCCGATTAACTGAATATTCCTAAGAACAATGAAGGATTGATGTGATAACATCCAAATTGTAAATAGTTTCCCCCAGTTATCCCATGTTGTTTTCCCCTGTTTTATGTAAACTCTGATTGCCTTTTCTGTCATTGAGTCATTTGTTATCTGTAAACCGCACTGATTGAAAAGAGCGCGGTATAAAAGAAAGTTTAAATAAATAAATAAAATAAATAAATAAATATTTTTTCACTCAATGGAATTTGTTACCGGAGGATGTAGTAAAGGCTGTTCTCCAGGACCAAGCAGGAAGTCAGTCCTCACATATGGGTGATGTCAGCGCCAATGGAGCCCCCGTGCAGAGCATTTCCCCAGCTTTCAAAGAAAGCCTTTGGGAATGCAGCGTGCATGCGCGGTCCCCTTCCCGCCCAAGGGTGCCATCTTGCTCAGTCTTTTTTCCGCGGAGCTCGACAGACGTGTTTCGTTTTCACCCGAGGAAAAAGTTCATTTTGTTCTGTGTGGACCCGTTTTTCTTCGGTTCGACGCTGGTTTCCCTTTCCCGCCTGGGCCCGATACATCGGTATCGAGCCCGGACGTCTTTTTTCGTTTTTTGTCCTTAGTGACTAGCGTACGCGCCATTTTTATTTTTCACTGGCAGCCCTGTCTTTTGACCTCGCAGGGGTCCTATTTCCCCAGATGGCTGCCAGCGGGTTTAAAAAGTGTGATCGGTGTAAGAAACTTATGTCTCTCACCGACACACATGACTGCTGCCTCCGGTGCCTCGGACCCGATCATGACCCGATGATCTGTGGCTCGTGTGGGAAAATGTCCTCGAAGGCATTGAGGAGTCGGCAGCACCGAAAGGAAAGAATCTTCTCTGACTCCGTGTCCGGACGGGCCCGGACTTCGTCAGAGGCCTCGACGTCTCGGGACTCCGGCTCCGAGCAGCGCCGAGGCTCCTCTGAGAGGGGGTCTCCCTTGTGGGAGCATCGCAAGAAGAAAAAACCCGCGAGGGCATCGTCGGTGGACGCACTTGGCTCCTCGAGGGCCACATCGCATAACCCCGAGCGCCGTCCCGGGTTTTCGGAGTCGGAGAGGCCTGCAAAACAACCTCGTGTGGAGATGGAGTCCCCGGGTCACGTGAGTACTGTAGTCCTCGTGGACTCTCCTCCGGGGGAGCCGACGTCGGGCCCAACGCCTCAGGGCCCGAGTCGGGGGCTGCTGTGTCTCCTGAGCTCGGACTCAGGTTGACGGCCTTGGAGTGCAGCTTGGCTGCCTTCATGGAACAGCAGTGGGCACTGATCGCCGGTCTCACCGGTGCATCTGCCCCGACCACCGGGACATCAACGTCCAAGTCGACCCCGGAGGCCGAGCCGATCCTCGAGTCCATGCGCTCTCGAGTCGATCCTCGGCTGAGGTCTCCCTCGGCCTCCCGCTTGGGACCGAGGTCATCAACGCCGGTACCCTCGACGTTGGGGCGGATGGCATCGGTGCCTGCCCGACCGGAGCTGCTTGATTCCTCTTCTGAGGGGTCCGGCTGGGAAATGGAGTATGAGGAGTCACCCGACAACTTTTGGACTCTGTGTGTCCCATCGGACTCGCTGGAGTCCGAGCCTCGGAGAAGGTCCCCCCCGGAGGATACCCGGTTCTCGGACTTTGTGCGGGATATGGCCAAGGCCTTGGCCTTCCCCGCGGATCCCGAGAAGGAGCCTCGAGCCGAGGAGCTCGAGGCCCTACAGTATGACTCTCCCCCAAAGGAGGCCTTTACTGCACCGGTTCCTCCAATGCTGGAATGGTTGCTCTTCCGCATTTGGGAGGCGCCGGCCTTGTCGCCGGTTTTGAGCAAGCGGATCGATTCCATCTATCAAGTCCACAAGATCCCAGAGTTCCAAAAGGCACAATTATCTCACTACTCCATGGTTGTGGAATTGGCCATGCATCATCTGAAGAGTCAGAAGATGCACTCCTTGGTGCCTCCCGGCCGGGAGGCCCAGAACCTGGATGCCCTAGGTAAGAAGTGCTTCCAGGGCTCTATGCTTGCTTGCCATGTCCAGACCTACCAGCTGTACATGGGCATGTACCTTCGAGACCTGGCAAAGGAGATTGCCGGGTTCTCTGCTGGTCTCTCCGAGGAACCTTTGCAGAGGTTCAACGTTCTGTCATCAGGTATTCGTGAGTGCTCGAAGTTTATCTCTCAAGCAGCCTATGATGGCTTTGAGGCTTCGGCTGGGTGCAGGACAAGTTGGTCGATGTCCCCTGCCGAGGTGAAAACCTTTTCGGCAAGCCCATGGTTGAAAAGGCTGCAGAACTTGAGACCGAGACTCTTACCCGGACAAGGCTGTCCAGGAAAACCTCTGCCCCTTCTCAGAAGAAGAAGGGCTTGGGGAAAAAAGACCTTTTACTCGAGGAAGTCATCTACCTATAAAACATACCCTCATTTTCAGGCCTCTGTAGCTCCCCAGCAGGGTCAGCAGGCCAAGGGGCAGGGACATGGGCCCCGTAGGCAGAAAACCCCCAAGCCACCAGCTCCGGCTTCTGCACAGCAGGGTGCGGGATTTTGACTCCAGTGGCATAGCCTCTCCTCCTCAGCTGGCCCCTATCAGCACAGGAGGCCGGCTGGCCCTGTACGCCCACAGGTGGCCAGCCGTAACAAGGGATACCTGGGTACTAAGTATAGTCCAGAAGGGCTATCTCCTCCACTTTCACCAGGTACCCCCCTCCTATTTTCCAGGGGAGCCTCCAAGACTTCCTCTGCACAGGGACTTACTCCTGCAGGAGTTAGCAAGTCTTGTAAAGGAACAGGCAGTGGAACCAGTGCCCCACCACCTGAGGGGTCAAGGCTTCTATTCCAGGTACTTTCTGATGCCAAAAAGAACAGGAGGCCTCAGACCTATCCTAGATTTGTGGAATCTAAACAAGTTCCTGGAGAAGGAAAAGTTCAAGATGCTTACCCTTGGAATCCTGCTGCCTTACCTCCAGCAGGGAGATTGGCTATGCTCCTTAGATTTAAAGGATGCTTATACTCACATCCTTATTCATCCAGACCACAGATAATATCTCCGATTTGTAGTGGGAGGAAACCATTACCAGTACAGGGTACTGCCTTTTGGCCTAACCTCCGCCCCCAGGATATTCACCAAGTGCCTTGCGGTGGTAGCGACCTACCTCAGGGTTCAAGGCTTTTTCGTCTTTCCATACCTGGACGACTGGCTTATCAGGGGTTAATCCCCACAGGAGACCAATCAAGCCACCCTCTGCACTGTCGCTCTGCTTCAGCATCTGGGGTTTGTTATAAACTTCGCAAAGTCCACTTTGCACCCCTCACAGAACATGGAGTTCATAGGAGCAAGACTGGACACCCTTCAGGCAAAGGCCTTTTTACCCATAGACAGGGCCCACAGGTTGATGGCTCTGGCCAGTCATTTCCACAGCAATTCTCTGGTCTCCGCCAGACAATTCCTGAGACTCTTAGGCCACATGGCTTCCACGGTCCATGTGACTCCAAATGCCCACCTACACATGAGGCCGGCTCAATGGGGCCTCAGAACTCAGTGGCACCAAGCCACCGGAAATCTCACGGACAGAGTGAGGGTGTCCAAACTACTAGAGTCTTCTCTACAATGGTGGCTTCATCTTCCGAATTTGGTACAAGAGGTGCCTTTTCAGACACCTCCACACTCTCAGGTGCTGAAAACCCATGCTTCTCTTCAATGTTGGGGTGCACATTGCCAGGGAGCATGTACTCAAGGCCTGTGGTCTCCTTGGGAGGCCGCGCAGCAGATCAGCCTCTTAGAACTGAGAGCTATTCGCTTAGCCCTGAGAACTTTCTCTCATGTCCTCTCTCACCAGTCCGTCTTAGTTCAGACGGACAATCAGGTTGCTATGTTCTATGTGAACAAACAAGGGGGCACAGGGTCCCGCCTTCTCTGTCAGGAAGCGCAGAGCCTGTGCTCCTGGGCAGTCAATCACAGCATTCTTCTCAAAGCGGTCTATCTCCCAGGTCAAGAGAATTACCTGGCAGACAGATTGAGCAGGATCCTGCAGCCGCACGAATGGCAGTTGAATCCTTTAGTGGTTCAACAGATCTTCCTGAGATGGGGTCTTCCAACTATAGATCTCTTTGCCAGTCCTCTGAACCGTCAACTGCCCAGGTTCTGCTCCGGACAACTGCATCCTCTGAGATTAGCAGTGGATGCGTTTCTCTTTTCGTGGTCTACAGGCCTCCTATATGCCTTTCCTCCCACGCCTCTGGTGCCCCAGACACTGTTCAAAGTGCACCGGGACAGGGCCTTGGTAATTCTGGTGGCCCCCAGATGGCCCCGACAGCCGTGGTTCCCACTTCTTTTGCAACTGGTGGTGGACACTCCTCTTCCTCTGGGGATGCAACCAGATCTCCTGTCTCAAGAGCAGGGATCTCTTTTACATCCCAATCTCCAGTCCCTCAATCTGATGGCCTGGCTGCTGAAAGGGTAGTTCTAGCACCCTTATTACTGCCTAGAGAAGTGGAGGACATGGTCTTGGCCTCTAGGAGGCAGTCCACCCGAAAGTCTTATGCCCTTAAGTGGCGTAGATTCTCTACCTGGTGTGCTCAACACAACGAGAATCCTTTCTCATGCCTGGTACCAGCGGTGCTGCAGTATTTGCTTCACCTGTCCAACCTGGGCCTTAAGTCCAATTCTGTTCGAGTTCACCTCAGTGTTCTTTCAGCGCACCACTCACCGGTGGAAGGTGAGTCTCTCTCCAGCCACCCTTTGGTGGCTCTCTTCCTCAGAGGCCTGCTTTTGCTTAAGCCTCAAGTGCGTCCACCTGCCCCTGACTGGGATTTGAATGTGGTCTTGCAACGGCTTACTTGCCCACCATTTGAGCCTATATCTACTTGTCCTTTGCGCTTTCTCTCCTGGAAAGCGTTGTTTCTGGTAGCTCTTACATCGGCAAGGCGAGTAAGTGAGCTTCAGTCCCTAGTATCCGATGCTCCATTTACTAGGTTCTATAGGAACAGAGTAGTCTTACGGACTCACTCTAAGTTCCTTCCAAAGGTTGTCTCCTCCTTCCACCTCAATCAGGAGGTGGTTCTTCCAACTTTCTTTCCCAGTCCACATGCCAGCCAGGCTGAGATGGTCTTGCATGCCCTGGACTGTAGGAGGGCGTTGTCCTTCTACCTTGACCATACGCGGGAGCACTGGAGTGCTGTTCAGCTCTTCGTCTCTTTTGACCCCAATAAGTTGGGGTTAGCTGTCTCCAAGCGTACTCTGTCCATATGGGTAGCCGACTGTATCGCCTGGGCTTACAGGACAGCCGGCCTCTCCTTGCAGGGTCGAGTTACGGCTCACCGTGTCAGGGCGAAGGCTGCGTCAGTGGCTTATCTCCACTCTGTTCCATTGGCAGACATCTGCTGGGCCGCTACTTGGTCTTCAAGCGAGATTTTTGCGGCCCACTACTGCCTTGAGAGGGAGTCCCGCAGGGACAGTGCTTTCGGGCAGGCGGTACTCCATAATCTCTTTGGGGTTTAAGCAACTCCTACCCTTCGACCCTGGTGTTGGGCTACCGTTTGGGGCCGTTATCAAAGAAGATTCTTTTCTCACATGCTGAAGCTCTAGAGGGAACTAATTTTTCAGCTTTGGGTCTCCGGTAGCCTTAAGCTGGGGAGTCCCATATATGAGGACTGACTTCCTGCTTGGTCCTGGAGAAAGAGTAGTTACTCACCTGTAACAGGTGTTCTCAGGAGCAGCAGGAATCAGTCCTCACAACCCTCCCTCCTCCCCTTGGAGTTGCGGTCATATGATTTATTTTGTTTTTTGCTGTCTCTTAGCTATGTCATCAGACTGAGCAAGAAGGCACCCTTGGGCGGGAAGGGGACCGCGCATGCGCGCTGCATTCCCAAAGGCTTTCTTTGAAAGCTGGGGAAATGCTCCGCATGGGGGCTCCATCAGCGCCGACGTCACCCATATGTGAGGACCGATTCCTGCTGCTCCTGGAGAACACCTGTTACAGGTGAGTAACTACTCTTTAGTGTAGCTGGGTTAAAAAAAAGTTTGGACAAGTTCCTGGAGGATAGGTCCATAAATCATTATTAAAAGGGACACAGGATATCACTGCTTGACCCAGTACAAGCATTGAGGAACCTGTGTCTTTTGGGGAGACTGTTAGGTACTGTCGTGACCCCCTGCCTAGGCCAAAGGCTGATAGGCAAAAGGGCTGCCTTATTTGCCCTTAAGTAATGTCACAAGACGTTTCTTCCAGCAGGGGTTGCTGGGACTTGTAGTTCTTATATTACTTGAAGACAAAGTAGTATGACCACTCAGAGTTTTTAAGGCAAAACAAAGATATTTATTTTTGGGTTTCCCCTATCACATCAAAATTCACAAACGCTACGCAAAGTGGGATTATTTCTCCAAATGAAAATCACCAGGAACAAAAATGTGGCTGGAACATCAGAACTCAATTAGACTCTTTGCACAGTAGCTGTTCATAGCATTCTTCAGCACAAACAGTTTCACAGCTACTGCTGGTATTTACAACAGGTAAATTATTTTTCTCTTTTATCCAAGGCTGATGCATTTAACCCTTAGGTTTCAGTGAAAATTCTTTCTTTCTCACAAACGCTCTCAGCTCTCCATTAGCTAAACAAATATGCTATGTAAACTTCCTTCCACAGTTCAAGGCTAGCACATGTTTAAGCCTTCTGCTTTACAAAAAGAACAGTCCATCTCTGTTTCGTCACACTCAGGAACTCTCTCATAAACATCAACTTGCATATCTTCATAAGCTGCACTTTGCTTATCTTTCTCCAGGCTTTTGGCAATAGGTTCAAGCTTACTGTTATACAGAAACTTGTGAAGCTCTCCTAAGAACTGCTCCCTCTGGTCACAACTAGCAGTGTTTTGGGAATGAGCCTTCCTATTCTGAAACAGCTTCTCCAATAACTCAACAGCGTTCAGGTCTGTCTCTCTGTCTTTACTTGAACTCTGATTACTTTTGTTTGTAACAGCTTTCACTGTCCTCTTGCCTGCACGGTTCCCTTGAGCATTCTGTTCTGCACTTAGTTTCAGTTCTCTAACAACATCTTCAGCCAAAGTTCTGCTAAGCACTGAAGTACCTTCTAAGCAAGAACTGCTTTTCTTGTTGTCAGAACTGTTTCCCACGGTAGAGTAAAACTTTCCAGATTCTCTTCTCTGAGCTGCTTTGAACCAGGCTTCACCTTTGAATCCTCTGGTTCCAGTGCTCTTCCTGAACTTGAGTCAGCATTCCTTGGCTGCTCTCTCGGCCGCGCCTTCTGCTGCTCTACCGGCTTCTCAGCCACGCTTCCAGCTGCTCTACCGGCTTCTCTCTCAGCCACACTTTCCTACAACTCACTGAAGCAGGTTTAAAACAGTGCTTTGCAGCGACCACACCCTGCTTCCTGCACATGTCTCTCATCTCACTAGGGCTCAAGCTTGCTCCTATGTCATGGCTTGGGTGGGGCTCAGCTTCAGCTACTGCATGTTCCTCTAGCTTGTGGTCACTATGGAAACCTTGGCTATCTCTGCTCTTAAAGATGTATTCCTCATTTTCCTCACATTCCATCTCTTCCTCACAGCTCTCATTGTCACAGTACTTATGACCTAGATTGGCCACTATTGGAAACGGGATACTGGGCTTGATGGACCTTGGTCTGACCCAGTATGGCATATCTTATGTTCCGTCTGGAGAGGACAGAAGGCCTCAGGGTGCTATCCGCAAAGATGCAGCACCGCTAGTCATGACCCCGTATGTCTGCCTGCACATGAGTGCAGCTCAGTGGTGCCTCCACTCCCAGTGGATGCAAGCCATGGGCAGACTTCTAGAGAGGGTAATAGTGACCCACCAGCTGTCAGACTCCCTCAACTGGTGGCAACTCCCCCACTACTTTAAGGCCGGGTTGCCCTTCCAGTCACCCACTCCCTAGAGGGTCCTTACTACGGATGCCTTCCTGCTGCGATGGGGAGCTCATTGCGAGGCAGTTGCTACCAAACAAAGTGCTAGTTGCAGATCAATTTTCTGGAGTTCCGGGCGATATTTTGGCCCTCCGAGCAGTTTGCCACCGGTTGCAGCACCAGTTGGTGTTGGTCCAGACGGACTACCAAGTCGCAGTGTTCTGTGTCAACTAGCAAGGGAGCACAGGGTCATACTCTCTCTGCCATGAAGCGGTAGCCCTCGGGTCATATGCAACATGCAATGGAATGCTCCTATGGGTGATCTACCTCCTGGGCAAGGACAATGCCCTGGCAGATAGGCTGAACAGAGTCCACCAGCCGCACAAGTGGCACCTGGATGTCAGTGGCCTCCTGACTTTTCTGACTCTGAGGCATCCCCCTAGTGGACTTCTTTGACAGCCCAGACAACATGCAGGTGCTTCGCTTCTGCTTCCACCAGCTGCACCTGTGCCAGGTTGCTGCAGATGCGTTTCTCATTCCATGGACGGAAGGCCTTCTCTACGCTTTCCTGCTGACACCACTGGTTGCCAAGACCCTCCTCAAGATCCAGAGTGACAGGGCATCACTGATAATATTAGTCTCCTGGTGTCCCAGGCAAGCCTGGTTGTCGCTGCTTCTCTTCCTGTCGACGATATCCCTAATTCTCCTGGACCGCACCCTAGGACTTCTTTCACAGAAGGATGGCTCTCCTGCACCCCAACCTGGGGTTCCTGTCGCTCATGGCCTAGCTGCTGAAAGGGTATCTCTAGCTCCCTTCCACCTCCCACGTGGCATGGAGGAGTTCCCTCTGGCCTCCCGCAAGGCCTCCACCAGAAAGGCCTATACCTTCAAGTGGCTTTGATTTTTGATAATGGTGTGCAAAGAGGTGAGCAAATCAGTTCTGATTACTCCATCTGTCCCAGGTGGACTAAAGTCCAAGTCAGAGTGCACCTGAGCGCTATTGCGGCGCTCCACCACTCCTTGCGGGCAAGCCCCTCTTGGCTCAGACCCTCGTTTCTAGTTTCCTGTGGGACCTCATTTTATCCAAGCCCCCTGTCTGCCCACCAATGGCTGAGTGGGATATCAGTGTAATGCTCTTACAGCTCACTAAGCCACCGTTTGAGCCCCTGGCTACTTGTCACTTGCGGTACCTCTCCTGTAAAGTTGGCTTTCTCATGGCACTGACGTCGGTTCGCAGGGTCAGCAAGCTGTAAGCTCTGATGGCAGAGCCTTCCTACAGAAGGATCTACTGTATAAAAACAGGGTGGTGCTCTGCATACACCCCAAGTTTCTGACAAAAGTTGTGTCCCTTTCCACCTCAGTCAGCAGATGGTGCTCCACACCTTCTTCCTGAGGCCTCATGCCGGCAAGGCAGAGACCGTTCTCCATATTCTGAATTGTAAGAGGGCCCTGTCCTTCTATCTGCTATGGACTCTGGGCCAACGCAAAGCGCCTCAGATTTTTGTCTGCTATGACTCCAGTCGACTGGAGCTTCCAGTGACCAAGCAAACTTTATCCGTTTGTGTGGCAGACTGCATTGTCCTAACCTGTGAGTAGGGTGGGATCTCATTAGACCACTGGGTCATGGCGCCCTGCGTCAGGGCCATTGCTACCTCTGTGGCAAATCTGTGTTTCGTATTTGTGGCGGAAATCTGCCATGCCGCCACCTGGTCTTTGCTCTGTACCTTCGCAGCTCACTACTGTCTGGAGAGGGAGTCCTGACGCTTTTGGCCAGGCCATGCTTCGTAATCTCTTCAGGATGTAGGCAACTCCTGCCCTCTGACCCTTCTGTGTTCAGGCTACCGTAGTGCTGGTTCCCCGCTGAATGCTTGGGTCTTATGAGAATCTCTCAGTTGAGGCTCAATTGCTGCAGCTCATAATTCACCTTCTCTGGTCACCCGTGGTGTTTTTTAAAGGTTCTCGGTAGCCTGTAGCTGGGGAGTCCCATATGTGAGGACTGACTTCCTTCTTGTTCCCAGAGAAAGTGTAGTTACTCACCTGTGTAACAGGTATTCTCCGGAGACAGCAGGAATCATCCTCACAACCCTCCCTCCTCCCCTGGGAGTTGCTTCTTTACTGTATTTTATTTTTGCCATCTTAGTTATGTCATTAGATTGAGGCAGGATGGCACCCTTGGGTGTCAACAGGTCCATGCCTGCATGGTTCATCTCCAAAAGGCTTTCTTTGAAAGCTGGGGAATGCTTCTGTGCTGGCTCAGTCTGTGTCGACATCACTCATATGTGAGAACTGATTCCTGCTATTTATTTATTTATTTAAAGCTTTTTTTTTATACCGCACTCTTCATTATCAGTGCAGTTTACAGTGAACAATTCTTGCAAGAGACAATGAAATGCCTAGTGCTACATCGAACAGGATCAAAAACTTGGAATTGTAATTGGGTGAACTATTTACACATCAGCTAACACAGTTGTAACAGAGTAACTATTTACAAGTTCTATGATAGGCTTGACTAAATGGCTAAAGCTAGGCCTTCGAGTGTTACATTATTATATCGACATTCTTGATTATTACATTATGATCAGAATCTCACACGCAAAGTACTGTGTGGTATGGTTCTGTTGCTTGGTTGATATTGCTTGTTCCCAGAGAATACCTGTTACAGGTGAGTAACCACACTTTTTTTATTTCCCCCTCCCCCAATCTTGGACCTCCAGCCTTCACTTGATCTTTCATCCTCCCACCCTCCTCTCCCTTATCACCCCCCTTCACTTCCCCTATAAACACTTGTCATAGCGACATTGTTACTGTATATAGGGTTTCCAGGTCTCCAAAAACTTCCCAAGTCTCATAACGGAAATCTGTGCTGCTATGTACTCCATCTGCATCATTCGGTGTAGCATATTATGCCAGGCCCAAAAGGCTGGGGCATCCATGCTATGCCACATCAGAAGAATCCCTTTTGAATTAAATTGCAGTGCCAGAGCAGATGAGACAGTGAGCCCCTAGAGGCATGATATTTACCACAATCCTCCACAGGCGCTAGCCCAGCTCTAAATAGCCATATCAGTGGGTTATAAGTTCACAAAATGACATTTCATAGGAATCCCCTCAAAGTCACTTCAGCAACCACGTGTAAAGTACAAGCAGTGCTGCTGGTGATATCCTCTATTTTCCAGGATGTACCTAGCTTGGCGTTCCATCTACAATCCACCTCCCCATACCGCTTGATGACTTCTAACTTAGCTCTTTCTGTAATAATGATAAAGACATCTGTTCTTGTCTGTCGATTTTAAAAAATTGGAATATCTTGCTAGTAAAATGGGTGCAAATCCTATGCTTCCCCTTTGACAAGATATAATGTCGAAATTGCAATGGAGTGCAGGAGTAGCCTAATTGTTAAGAACACTCGCTTGGGAACCCAGAGACTAGGGTTTGATTCCCACTAGCACTCCTTGTGGCCTTGGGCAAGTCACTTAACCCTCCATTGCTCAGAAAAATCCAAGTTATCAATGTCCCTGTTTAATGTACATTATCAAGTTTAAGCTTCAATGTAAGCCGCTTTAATTGAAATGATAAAGTGGTATATAAAAACCTGTTAAATAAATAAATTGCAGATATGCAGAAAAGTCCTGCTATCCCAACTGACAATCCCCTCTGACCTCCTGGTAGGATTTTAAACCCCATCTTCTCTCAGGTCCTTGTCTATGAGGCACAGACTCTTCTGCTCCTATTCCTCAAACACACTGGAAAATCCAGGTTACCTCAAAGAGGCAGGAAGCTTGTGGCTTCCGAAATTGGCCCAATTTCCCACATATCCTCCTCCATGCCCACCATAGGGGTCTTAATATATGGCTGTTCCATAACTTTCTAGAGACCTTATCCCTCTCCACCTGAAGTACATGCAATTTATTCAGGTGACTCTTCAACCCTTGCTCTAATTCTGTGGGAGTACAATTATTGGATGTATAAAGCCAATCCCTTAGGTGTTAGAAAGTACACCCCAACTTATACCTTTCCAGATCCAGGACACCCATGCCTCCTATCTCTCATCCCTCTTGTAGACTAGAGAAAGGAATTCTAGGCCTCCTACCCCTCCAAAAACTGCCCTACTTGCCATCCCCTAAGCTTCAGGATTTACTATAGTAGTTGCAGTGGCAATACTTGAAGAAAATACAACCAACATGGCAAAAACGTCATCTTATATAAGGCAATTCGCCCCAAGATAGATAAGAGTAAGTTTTCCCAGCGCAAAAAACGGTCCCCACTCCCTCTTTAGCAAGGGTGAGACATTCAGCCAACTACTACTAATCATTTGTAGAGTACCACAAGGTGCACATAGTGTTGTACATATAGATATAAGACACAGTCCCTGCTCATCAGAGCTTATGAGATGAAAAACATCACAAAACTAGGAACTAGAGTATGGTAAGATATATGTAAGAAGTGAACAAGAGAGTGAGGAGCATTAGGATCCAAAATCAGCCTCAAAGAGTTGCCTTTTTAGCCTGAATTTGAATAGGGCTAGAGAAGGAGCACACTGAATCAGGTAATTTGTTCCAGGCATATGGAGCAACAAGGTGGAATGAATGAAGTCTGGAGTTGGCAGTGGCAGAGAAGAGCACAGATAAAAGGGATCTGCCAGAGGAGCAGAGTTCCCGAGGAGGGGTGTAGAGTGAGATAATAGAGGAAAGGTAGTGAGGAGCCGCAGAATGATTGCACTTGTAGGTCAGTAGGAGAAGAGTGAACTGGAAGCGGAAACTGATAGGAAGCTAGTGAAGTGACTTGAGAAGAGGGGTTACATGAGCATAGTGACACTAGCGGAAGATAAGCCGTGCAGCTGAGTTTTGAACAGATTGAAGGGGAGAGAGATGAATCAGAGGGGAGACCAGCGAGGAGCAGTTTACAATAGGGACGATGGGAGGTGACTAGAGAGTGGATAAGGGTCTTAGTAATGTGTGTAGAAAGGAAGGGACAAATTTTGCTGATGTTATAGAGAAAGAAGCAATAGGTTTTAGTTATCTGTTGGATGTGTGCAGAGAAAGAGAGAGAGTAGAGTCAAAGATGACCCCAAAGTTGCGAGCTGAGGAAACAGGGAGTAGTATGGTGCTATCCACAGAAATAGAGAAGGGAGGAAGGGGGGAGGTGGGTTTTGGGGCTCATTCTTGACCATGTTCAGTTTCAGACAGCATTGAGGCATCCAGACAGCAATAAGCAGGCAGAGATCTGGGCCGGGATTCCTGGAGCGATTTCAGGCATAGAGACATAAATCTGAGATTCGTCAGCATGAAGATGGTACTGAAAACTATGGGAATAAAAAAGTACACCAAGGGACTGAGTGTAGAAACAGAAAAGGAAAGGCCCCAAGATAGAACCCTGAGGTACACCAACTGAAAGCAGGATGGCAGTAGAGGAGGATCCACTAGAACCACCTTGACCCGGAGAAAGGCAGAATATAATACAGTGGAGGAGTGGAATGGAGAAGTGGAGGAGTGGCCTAGTGGTTGGGGCAAGGTACTTCAGGCCGGAAGGTCGGGGGTTCAAATCCCACTAGAGGACAGCAACCTTGGGTCGGAAGGACTGGGGTTTCTAGTCCCACAGGTGCTGCTTTGTGGTCTTGGGCAAGCCACTTAATCCTCCATAGCCCATGTTCCCTGTAAAATAGTTATCTCCAAGTTATAATGCCCTGTTCAATGTAATTTCAGTTTGTTCAGTGTAAACCACCTTGATGTCATGAAAGGCGGTATATAAGAAATGTTAAATAAATAAATAAAGCTAAATAAATAAATAAATATAATAAACATACACTAAAAGTTCAATGGGAGAGATAAGAAGAAAACCAGGACAGAACATGACCCCTAAATCCAAGTGAGGAGAAGTTGATGATCATAGTAACATAGTAAATGATGACAGATAAAGATCAGTATGGTCCACCTAGTCTGCCCAGCAATATGACAGGAGTAGGTGCACCTCTACCCATGTCTTTGCTTAGTGGTGCACCCACCAGGAGCAGGTGCACCCTTCCCCATGTCTTCACCTCTCCCCATATCTTTGTTTCTTTGTTTGTTTAGGGGTGAACACACAGCTCCTCCCCCCATCACTCCATGTAGGACACCCCTAATTGTTGAGAAATTAGATGGTTCAGTTTATTTTGATTTAATCTTGTTGCTATAAAGTGATCCACAGTGTCTGTCCCAGGCCACTTTGAATTCCGTCACTGTATTTGTCCCCACCACCTCCATCGGGAGGGCATTCCAAGCAGCCACCGCCCTTTCAGTAAAAAAGTATTTCCTGTCATTGCCTTTCAATTTACCACCTTGCAGCTTCATGTTATGCCCTCTAGTTTTACAGCTTCCCCTGGAGGCCTTTACACAGGGGGCTGATAGACCTTCAAAGGTATATTTTGGGTAATTCTGATTCATTGTCTGCTTGAAAGGCATCTCCCAGGGAGGGGCTACTTTAGATCATCAGACACCTGGCTTCACATACTGGTCACAGCCAGTCTGAAAGGCCAGAGCTGCACAAGACACAGATAAGCTTATTCCTTTCTATCTCTGCTGTTTTTTTATTGCAAATATAGAATACTAAGGGTTGGTTAAACTTTAGGTATTGAGAAAATTGCTAATTGCTGGTCCTACATTACGTTTGGGGATAGTCAAACTGCTTGATTTCCTTGTGTAGCCTTAACAGTTTCTGAGTGTGCCCACAGTTCAGGCATAAGCCTACTGGGGCAGGGACACTTGGGTTCCTGCCCACCCTACCCCTCACCCCACCCATCCCTGGGGCTGCATTGCCTATATAGTGGCCAATAGTTTGGGATACACCCACATTCTCTTAACCAGCATGTCTTGTATTCAGTGCAATACCTGTGGTACTTTCATTCCAAGAAGAATCATTTGGAGCCTAAGAGCATGTCCTATGTGCCGATGGTCATCTGCCATGTATAACGAATTGACTCTACTAAAAGAAGACCTGGCTGCCTTGCATAAAGAATTGTCTCTACTGAGGGAAGAACTGACTGCAATGAAGCGCACCTCTTCTAGGATACAGACTGAACAAAGTCCACCACCGCTCCCACAAAGAGTCAAACACACCAGGAACAAATGGATCACAGTGGGTTCGGGTAGATTGCGATCTGTGACACAGAGTCATCTTATACACCAAGAGATATCCCTGCATAATGCATTCTCTGCCTTGGTTAGTGAGGATGCCCTATCCAAAGAAACTGAACGGCCCTTAGAGGAGTCAGTCAATGCCCAATCTCCTGTTAAAGCACCAAATATGAAAAATTCACCAAACAGAAAACTACTACTACTTGGAGATTCCATCATCAGAGACACCAACTTGGGAACACAGTTCAAAGGAGAGAAGAAAGTCAAATGCCTCCCAGGCTCCTTAGCCGGCAGGAATACAAACCAAATTATTGATGTACTTAGCGCGGAAAGCAAACACTCCAAACTTGATGTTGTCATCCACTTGGATACAAATGACCTGGCTAGAAGTAGTGCCTCTACAGTGCAAAAGGACTTCCAATCTCTGGGAGAAAAACTCAAGCCCATTGTTAACACTGTAGCAGTCTCAGAAGTTCTACCTAATCTCCAGGAACAAGCAGGAATGAGTCTTCACATATGGGTACGTCGGTACCGACGGAGTCTGCGCGGGAATGCTCCCCAGCGTCCAATTAGAACGCTTTTGGGAGCATCCCACCACGCCTGCGTGCTGCCTTCCCACCTTTCCCAACTGCCTCTCCTCAGTTTTCATTTTTCCGCGGAGCCGGCAGGAAGTACTCCTGTCACCGCAGAAAATTCTTCCTTTATTTTTGTTTTTTCTTGTGGTCGTGTCTGCCTTCCCTCGACGCACCGGTACCGCCGGTGGTTTTTCTTTTTCTTTTCTTGAACAAAATTATTTTCTTGGTAGGGAATTTTTCCCTGTTTAGTGCCTGACGGTTCTCGGCCCACTAGGCCTCTCCACTTCCTTCATGGAAACGTCAGCCACTATCCCTAAAACATGTTTTAACTGTGGCGGTACTAAGTTAGTCTTAGACACCCATAACTGGTGCCTTCCATGTTTGGGTCCTGACCACTATCCGCTGGAGTGTCCCTCCTGCAGCTTTTTTTCTAAAAGAAGTTTTCAGCATCGAGCTCAACTCGATATGCGGTTCCCGTCAGCTCTGAGGGTACCAGCTACAACTACTTCTTCACAGGATCAGGTAACCCCACAAAAGTCTGTAAAGACTAGCCAGTCCTCGGGTGGTAGATCTCATGTTCAACATCGAGATGGCTCCGGCCTTGCCCTCGAGGACAATTTGGCTTTAAAACCCTGGCGGGAGTCTTCGGCCTCCAAAGCACTAACGGGGTTTCAGGTTATTTCCGGGGTTTTCACCTCCGCGAAAATACCTGAGCCATGCTTGGTGGTGGTATCCGCTGGGAGCGGTGCCGGTACCCCGGCATCGGCAACGGTGTTGGATGAAACACTCCACACCGATGATCGCAGTCTAGCGTTCTCGGTATCTTCGGTGCCACTAGAGCCGCTACAGACCGATCTTCCAGCATCGGTATCGATCCCGGTACTAATTCTGGCATCCATGTCGGTACCCTCCAGGTATGTTTCGATTGATTTGCTGCTTTCGATGCCGAGTCTAGAATCAATCTCTAGCCTGGACGATTGGATATCGACTCGTCTCGGTATCGACCTCGCTCGGTGCCGAAGACATTGTCCCGGAGATCAAAGTCTACCGCTCTCGGTACCTTCGGTACCGTTAGAGTCGCTTCAGACTGATCATCCGGTGTCGGTACCAGCTGCGATACCACTGCCGGTTCCGTTTTCTACCTTTGCATCGGTACCGGTGCCTTCCATGCTTACTTCCACAAGCTCGCTTCCTTCAGTACCGAGCTTGGAGTCTATTCCTGGCATGGATAGTTTTTCACCGGTTCGTCGCGGTACCGACCTCGAGCGGTACCGCCGACTATCCTTTCAGGATAACCCGATGCTCCACCCTTTTGGGTCTGGTACTCTAATGGATCAATCCATTAGTGCTAAGGCTAGATCTTCAACAGATCTGACCTTCACTCCTCATAATACAGGATCCCCTTCTGGGGAAATTTCTTTTCAAGCATTCTTGCTTGATATGGCAAGGTTACTTGCCATTTCTATACCTGATCAAGATCCTGCTCTACGGGATTCAGAGTTTCTGTGTCTCCCTGTGACTCCAAAGAAGGTTATCATGCTCCCTTTGCATCAAACCTTACAGGATCTTTTACTTAGAATGTGGGAAACTCCTTTAAAGGTATCCCCACCTTCAAGGGCCACTGACTCTCTGTACAAGGTGCCCCCTTCTCCAGGTTTTCAAAAGACTCAACTTCCACATCATTCTCTTGTTGTGGAATCAGCAATGAGGCGTGTGAAAAGTGCTAAAAGGCATTCTTCTTATCTGCCAGGTCGTGAGGCTAGAACTTTAGATGCCTTTGGACGTAAAAGCTTCCAGGCATCCATGTTTTCAACAAGAATTCTCTCATATATTTTCTATATGGGACTATCTCTTGAAGAGCTCACGACCAGTTTGCTGTTTTTGACTCCTTTTCTTCAGGATCACAAAAGAGCAGACTACTCTTTACTGGTTAGTCATGTTCAAAATATCTCTAGGTTTCTTACTCGTGCTACCCTGGACAGTTTTGAGTCTGTTAGCAGAACTTCTGCTATAGCCATAGGGGCACGACGCATGGCCTGGCTCCAAGCTTCTGACTTGGATGCATCGGTACAAGAAAGGCTGGGAAATACTCCTTGTACTGGGGAGAATCTCTTTAACACAGAGACTTTACGCCAAGTTGCTCAGTTAACCACTGGCACTATTGCTTTCGAAGGATTGTCTACACCTTCCTCTATCCCAGTTGGTAAGAAATCTTCTACCAAACTTTATTCCTCCAAGGGGAAAAAGTTTTATCTTTTCTCTACCCATCATACAGCTGTTTCCAAACAGGGGAAACATCAAACCAGACTAAAGAAACCACAACCTCAACCACTTCAGCAAACCCAGCAGTCGCAGGGTTGCTGATAGATTCTTCACTGAATCCTTCTTCCTGCTTTGAGGTTTAGAACCTGTAGTTTGCTTCTTCTCTTACAAGCATCTACATCGGTTCCATCCCAAACTTTACATTAAAGAGACATTCTGACTTTTAGCTCATAGAGCTCCTTAGCATGATTATGCTTTACAGGTAATAAGGTTACTCCTCTTCCTTCTAAGTAGATAGAGGAGTAACAACTGTCAATAAGGTCGTCTATACCTTTATCTTTGACAGTTTCTCCTGTATCAGCATGTCTCATACTATTCTTTTCAAAGATTTACTCCATCGTAAGTCTTTTTCAACTCTGCCCCTCTTACTAAGGCATTTTGGTCTGTAAGAGTATACTACTTAACTGAGGACTTATCTCTAAGCCCTGAGTTTCTTTTCAGAGTTATCGCCACCTTGCATTCTTGTTGCTCGTGGCAGCTTCTCAGACAGTGATGGAGTTTTTACCACTCCTACTATGTCTGTAGGTTTTTTCTAATCTTGAGACCTAAATTTTGTTCTGCCGCTCTAACAATAGTTAGAATGCAGGGGTTCTTAGTGTTTAAACCACTAACTTGCTAACCAAGCACCCAGGGCTTGATCTCCAATATCAATCTTTCTGGCCTTAGTACTAAGTCCCAGACAGACTTGGAACCTTCTCAGGTTTTCTTGTTGCAGCATACCTTCTATCCTTAGCCTTCCTCAATCCTTGGCATTGGTGGAATAGTTCAGGTCACATACTGGCTCTTAAACAGCCAGTTTTTTCTTCTAGCCAACCTGCAACATGCTCTCTGCATCTCTACAGAGCAGCTGTGCACTATGGGCCTTGCTAGAGAGCAAATAATTCCAGATGGTTAGGAAGGGCTTTACTGGGTTCTTCCCTACCCTTACCATTTCCATTAAAGTCGTCTTCTTCAATAAAGGACACACGCCTTTAATTAAGTGAAGACTTAAAGAATTATCCAATCCCCTGGGTTGGTTCACATTCCCAGTGGACCCCTTCACCAGGGATGGTTTTCTTTCACTGACAGCCAGTCTTTGTTTGTGTAATCCTTCCATCCTCAATTCGTCATGGAGTAATTCATATTGAGCGCAAGAATGCATCATACTCATTTTGCCCTTCTAGAAGGGTAAATATGGTATCTCTTTTCATTGCATCTTCTTCTCCAGCTGTCATGCTGGAGTTATGGAAGGATCCAGACTTACTGTCAGCGGATTAAAACATCCTCCATTCCTGGTTTTTCAAGGGCTAGAGTTCTTAGAATACTCAAGACTTCTCCTTGTCAGTGAGAGCATTCCCTTAGCTCTCCCACTCACAACAAGGGAGAATGGATTCTCTAAACATCTCCTCAAGCAGCTATTCCCTTCTTGTAATTAGATGAATCTTTCTCTTTTCACATATCCCTATGTATGGACATGGGTATATATTTATGCATACATGTATATAGACATCTGCATGTCTGTACCCATATATATATATATATATATATATATATATATATATATATATATATATATATATTTCTTTCTATCTGTCTACCTAGGTTCATATATATTTATATACATATATATATTTTTCCTATACGGCCCCGAGAGATAGTCACTATCTTTTTCGATGCTGCTCCAGCATGTTCAGGATTCTACATAACCAACCACTTCCCTGTGGTAGTTAAAAGGTTTCCACCATGACCTTTAGTTTAGGTACATCTGAAGTCCTCCATATACCATCTTTTTTCCTAAGTAACTTCATTTAAGAAGGACATTCTGAATTTTCAGTAAATAGGAGGCTACAATGCCTCATACTTCTGTCCTCCTTTGTTATCGGATATAGGGGTCTTTAAAGCCCCTCTTCTCCTATAAGAACTATGTCTCTTTAGGGTCAAAAGATCTTCAGGTTTATCTAATAGGGACTTCCGCATTTCCCGCAAAAGTCCTGCCCCATTGAACTACCCCAGTCTCCGTTGGGACTTTTCTCGCCCTAAAGGTTCTGACTTCAACCTGTCTTTTGCACAGTTATTACCTCTGCTCTATATTGAGGTATTCCTTGAGGATATTCTGCTGGTTCATATTAGCAGTCCCTTATGAACCTCCATAAACGTTTTACAATACCTCAAGGTGAGGTCCATATCGCTAAGTTCTAGTTCAATGTTTACTACTAGATATTATCTACACAGAGACAGAGAAAATGGAAAAGGGGGAGGAGTAGCCTTGTATGTCAAAAGCAATATCAAAGCTACTGAAATGCAGGGTGCATGGGGAAAAGAGAAACGCTCTGGATCATGTTGGAAAGAGGAGATGGCACTGTCATCTGTACTGCTGTAATATACAGACCTCCGACACAAATTGAAGAGATAGATAATGAATTGATTATAAATATTGCCAAGATAGCAACAAAGGGGGAAACGATCATATTGGGTGACTTTAATCTACCCAATGTGGATTGGATTACTCCTTCTGCAAATCTGGAAAGAAGCAAAAAAATTGTGGACGCTATCCAAGATGCATTACTTAGACAAATGGTGATGGAACCAACCAGGGAAAGCTCAACGCTGGATTTGGTGCTCACCAATAGTGATAGCGTGTCTACTGTCTGGGTGAGTGCCCCTGTGAGCAATAGTGATCATAACACGGTGTGGTTTGCGATAAAAGCGAAGGTGCAGTCCAATCATAGCAAGCTCAAAGTCCTAAACTTCAAAAACACTGACTTCAATAAAATGGCCGAGTACCTGAAGGAGGAGCTGACAGGGTGGAAGGGGATAAGGGAAGTGGAATTGCAATGGGCTAAACTAAAAGGGGCAATAAAAGGGGCAACAGATAAATATGTAAGAAAAGTAAATAAAAACAAGAGGAGAGGGAAACCTATTTGGTTTTCCAAAGAAGTGGCTGCTCAAATAAGGGCAAAAAACACAGCTTTTGCAAAATTCAAAAGCTTGCAAACAGAAGAACACAGAAATGAATACAGGATCAAACTCAAGGAGACAAAAAGAGAAATAAGGATAGCAAAATCAAAGGCAGAGGAAAAGATGGCTAAAGATGTTAAGTGCGGTGACAAAACTTTCTTCAGGTATATTCGGGAAAGGAAGAAGATCAGAGGTGGAATTGCAGGACTCAGAAGTGCTGGAAACGGACTCGTGGAAAATGACATTGATAAAGCGAAATTACTAAACAAATACTTCTGCTCTGTTTTTACTAAAGAAAATTCTGGAGAAGGACCACCTGTGACTCCCAAATATAAAATGGGAATGAGGTAGATACCACACCATTCAGAGAGGATGAGGTTTTAGAACAACTTGCAAAACTGAAAGTGGACAAGGCCATGGGACTGGATGGAATACATCCCAGGATACTGAAAGAGCTCAGAGAGGTTCTTGCAGGGCCGTTAAAGGATGTTTTCAACAGATCCTTGGAAACAGGAGAGATTCCTCAGGACTGGAGAATGATAATGTCGTATCTCTACACAAAAGTGTTGACAGGGAAGAAGTGTCAAACTACAGGCCTGTGAGCCTTACCTCGGTGGCGGGAAAAGTAATGGAGACGCTCCTGAAAGAGCGAATAGTGAACTTTCTCAAAGCCAGTGGGTTACAGGATCCGAGGCAACATGGTTTTACTGAGGGGCGATCTTGCCAGACAAATCTCATTGAGTTCTTTGACTGGGTGACCAGAGAACTGGATCAAGGACATGCAATGGATGTCATCTACCTGGATTTCAGCAAAGCCTTTGATACTGTCCCTCATAGGAGGCTTATCAATAAACTCAGTAGTTTGGGGATGGGTCCCAAGGTGGTAAACTGGATCAGAAATTGGTTGACTGACAGATGACATAAGGTGATGATAAATGGAGCTCACTCGGATGAAAGGAAGGTGATTAGCAGGGTGCCTCAGGGTTCGGTCCTAGGCCCGGCACTGTTCAATGTATTTGTGAGTGATATTGCTGAAGGACTGAATGGTAAGGTCTGTCTTTTTGAGGATGACACGAAAATTTGCAACAGAATGGACTCCCCCGAGGGAGTGCTTAACATGAGGAGGGATCTGCAAAAGCTGGAGGAATGGTCTGATGCTTGGCAATTAAGATTTAATGCAAAGAAGTGCAGTGTCATGCACTTGGGTAGCAGAAATCCAAGGGAAATGTACACGATAGGGGGCGAGAGGTTGGTGTGCATGGAGCAGGAGAAAGACCTCGGTGTGATTATTTCTGTAGATCTCAAGGTGTCAAAACAGTGCGACAGGGCGGTGGCAAAAGCCAGGAGGATGTTGGGCTGTATTCAAAGAGGAATTACCAGCAGAAAGGAAGGGGTACTAGTACCACTGTATAAGTCTCTGGTGAGGCCTCACTTGGAATACTGTGTTCAGTTTTGGCGACCGTATCTTGTAAAGGATGTAAAAAGAATGGAAGCTGTTCAGAGGAAGGCGACCAAAATGATTTGGAGCCTTCGTCAGAAGCCTTACGAGGAGAGACTTGAAGACCTAAATATGTACACTTTGGAGGAGAGGAGGGATAGGGGAGATATGATTCAGACCTTTAAATACTTAAAGAGAAATAATGAACAAACAAACCTCTTCCAGAGACTTTAGCAAGAGCCATGAAAAGAGAATGAAAGCCAGATTGCTGTGGATCCAGAAGGGCTTGAGAAGAAAGAAAATCAAGACAGCCTGTGTAGATGGTGTTATATTAACAGGCAGCTGAACACCCAAATACTGAAAGGATCCCACTGTCCACTTCAGGGGAAAGGGGTCTTCCCAGCCAGTCTTGACTGTGGGGTCCATCACCAGAGCCTCTAACTTATCTCTATTCAGAGTTAAGCCAGACCTATCTCCAAACTGTTGAAACTCATCTATTAAACTCCATCAATGACTCCCGAAGCTCAGTCAGATGAACTAAAATGTTATCTGCAAATGCAGAGACTTTAAATCCATTCCTCCTCATGACCATCCCATTAATATTAACATGGATCCTTACTTTGTGCAAAATAGTTTCCAAAATGAAAGGAACAACAATGGGGAATATGGACACCCAAATGGTACCATTCATCACCACAGATGCCCTGGTTCCACATACAACAGGTGTACTGCTTCATAAAAGGATTCCTCAAACCCCATCTGCCCCATAACAGCTAACAGAAAGTCCTAATTTACCAAATGAAAAGCCTTTTCAATATCATAGCCAACAAGTATAGAAGCCCGCTGCATGTTCCTACAGAACTAACGATATTAAGATCTTGCACAAGTTAAATACAGGGTTTCAGTCTCGCACAAAACACACCTGACATTCCTATATCAAGCTCAGCAATATCAAGGCCAAATGATCTGCCCTCACTTTAGCTAGCTGTTTATTGTCACAATTCAATAGAGAAATAGGCCGATACCAGGATGTTATCAAAGGGTCTTGACCTGGTTTAGGTATTACTGTAATAAGAGCTATATTGGAATTATACAAGGATCTTTGCTCAGCAATCAAGGTTTGAAACAATTAACACAAGGGAGTCACCAAATGATCTGATAACATTTTGTACCACTTTTTGCTAAAATCGTCCAGGTCAGTCAACTTACCCAGTTTAGGGTAATGTCTGGCCCTATATATCTCCTTTTCACTAATAGATCTGCTCAAGGCCACCTTGTGTTCATCTGTAAGTGTGGACAGATCAATGTTATCCAAATGATCAGCCTTCCCCAGGTAGGGGCCTTCTCCCTTGGCATACAGGTCTTTGTAGAACTGGCAAAATTGGGCCACTGCCTTATTCTGGTTATTGCAGTATCCCTGTTTTTCAGCACAGCTATATAACATCATCCCTGCTAACACCAGACCGGCAAAGACATCTGAATTCTTGCCTTCTTGCCATGCTGGAAAAGTTTAAACTTATAGTATAGCATAGATTTTTGGCCCGTTGATGCAGGATCAAATTGAGTTCCATCTGCAAGGCTATAAGGTCCTCCTCTTATTCTCCAAAAGTCTAGCTCCCACATTCTGGGGAATTGCTTGAATTTGCCTTTCCAATTGAAGCACTCTCCTGTCTGTTCTCCTCCTGCGGCTAATCTCATAGCTTAAGATCTCTCCCCTCATAACAGCCTTCAGCACTTCCCAATACAGGGTGTTTTTCTCCTGATGACCCTTGTTATTGACCATATAGTTTGCAAGAATTTCAGAAAAGCTTGCTCACCCTACAGATGGATATGAAGACACCAGCTCCTCCTACATCCACCAGACCAACTTAGATCCACCCAAGTAGGTGCATGATAGGAGATAATAATGCTCCCAATGTGGACATCTGTGATCCGCGGCAGAAAGACCACCAGTGTCATAAAACACCTAGGTGTGATGTGGAGCCATGGGCAAAGTCCTTCTCCTAAGGATGAAGGTCGCACCATGCGTCCACCATATCCAAAAGGTCACATAAATGGAAGCCCCCCTGGGGGGATCTGTCTGAGCTCTCACCTCTTGGGGGAGATCACTCCAGTTTGGAGTCCAGCAAGCAATTAAAAACCCCTTCCACAAGCAACTTTTCTGTTTGAAAGGATTGCAGTTGCTACCCTAGGCATATGAAAAATTCCTTATTAGTACGCTTGGAATAAACTTCCTTTGTCTATACATCAGGCATCTTCTTTGCCCCTCTTCAAACTCAAGTTAAAAGCTCATCTTTTCGCCTCTGCCTTTGGCTCTTGATTGTGCTGTTCTCCTTCCTTCCCCTCTTTTATTTCACCTTTCTTTCTTCCTCTTACACTTGTTCTTACCTCTTTCCTTTGTCTTATCTCTCCTGCTCTTGTCTCTTTGCCCTTGTTCTTATCTTTTTCTACTGCTTTTCTTGCTTTGTCTTTTTAGATTGTAAGCTCTTTTGAGCAGGGACTGTCTTTTTGTGTTTTCATTGTGCAGCGCTGTGTGCGCCTGGTAGCGTGTTATAAATGCTTAGTAGTAGTAGTAGTAGTAGTAGTATTTGGCTCATACTTGTTACAAATGGTTATATTTTCTCTAAAAATCTGTCCTCCCACTATCAAGTAATATCCCTATGGATCTACTACTATGTTACCCACCTGAAATCTTATCTCTTTTCATACCAAAAGCTCTAGCTTTCCTGGAACCTGAGGATGCCCCAGAAGCCTGCCCCACCTACCATATTTTCAATTTGTCATGTTCTTTAGAATCCACATGAGTTTCTTGTAACATTACTGTGTCTACTTTCAGATCTCTTAGGGCTTTAGCAACTTTGTGGCGCTTAACTGGAAACCCTAACTGGCATACATTCCATGTTGCACATCCTATCTGGGAATAACCTGAAATCAGTTTTTATGAACCTAGATATCCAATGAATGTTATGAACTTTACAAGGCAGAGTTCTTCTCAGCCTAAGAACTCCACTTATCCCCCTCCTTCAGGCAGAAAGTGACGGATGGTGCTATGGGTAAGGATATTGAGCCAGCTGGGGCTCCAGCGACCATGCTATAAGCTGCTCTTCATCCGGGGTAGTTTCTCCAAATGGGTTAGTTTTGCGCATACTATGGCAGTCGTGAACCTCACTTCTAAGCCAGAGTATGTGAAATATGATATTAATCTCTCAAATTTACTGCTAATGCTTGGAGTAATATTTGCATTGTGCCAAAGAGAGCCTCCAGCTGGAGTTCATAAGATGTAACATGTATGGCTAGTTTGTCAAGATGTGCTTGGAAATTCTTCTTTATCAGGCCTGTGGCTCCCAGTACAATGGGAAATATTTCTGTATCTTTCTGCCACATTTTCTTGGTCTCTGATTGCATTTCTTGATACTTCAAGATCTTCTCCCTCTCCACGCGATTCCTAGAATAATCATTCAGTATCGACACTTCTAATATTAATGCCATTCTGGTGTTCTTCTCTTTTACTACTTTGCCAGGTTTCCTGGCATCCAGTTTCATATCTCTCGGAATGGGAATGTCCCAGGTGATCATAACCTCTTTATTCTCTGTTATTCTCTTAGGGTCATGATCCCAGTGCTTTTCAGGGACAGTGATGTTGTAGTGTTTCCAGAGTTTCCAGTGGAGGAGGTGTGCTATTTTGTTGTGCCTTTCTGTATAGAAATTTTCTGCCATCAGAACTTC
Organism: Ichthyophis bannanicus; assembly: GCA_033557465.1. Lineage (NCBI taxonomy): Eukaryota > Metazoa > Chordata > Amphibia > Gymnophiona > Ichthyophiidae > Ichthyophis > Ichthyophis bannanicus. The sequence goes on along the minus strand of CM066031.1, from coordinate 1,658,645,693 downwards.
ACAGCCTCATTAGGCTATCTTCCTCTGACTCCGTACTCCTCCACCAGATTGTTCCCTCCAACTTCATAGTTCACTCGTGTCACAGAACTGACCGCCGTGGCGGAGGGGTACTCATCCTATCCAAATCAGATCTTAGGTTCCAGCTTGCAGCCTCAAACAGCACATCAACCCTTGACTTTGTGACCATCACAAATAAGCAGGTCTCTATCAATTTACTGTATAGAGCACCATCCTCCTCACCAGACGATTTAGCCACAATCATTGATATGGCCTGTAACTCTACGAACCCACACACCCCAAATTGGGTTCTAGGCGACCTCAACCTCCCAACCATTCAAGATAGCCACACCAATGCCTTTATTGATGCTCTCAGTGAACTAGGTTATGTTCAGTTGGTCAACACACCTACTCATATAAAAGGTAACACACTGGACCTTATCTTTGCACCAGAATCAGCTCTTCCCCATTGGCGCAACTCATACTTAAATTCAATCACAGTTCCATGGTCTGATCATCTCCTAATCCTATTTCAGATGCCTATATCTCCTAGATCTTCCAAGCCATTACCAACAGATACACTCTCATCAGAACACTTTAGACGTTTTCAGCCTTTTAACAGAGAAGACATCCTAAAGAAGACCCAGAACCTAATATACTCTCCGGAAAAAAGCCTTGATGACATGGTCGATTCGTGGAACTCCTGCCTTGATGCTGTGATCCACTCTCCTACCTCAACCAAAGCACCCCATAAGAGAAAGAATGCACCATGGTACTCCCCAGAGCTAAGAAAATCACTTCTCCTCCTCAGACAACTAGAAAGACGATGGCGACGATCAAGAACAACCGAGAATCATGATGCTTTCAAAACACAATTAGCAAGACATCGCTCATCCGTATCTTCTAACATGAAAAAATATTACGCAGGCAGATTACAGCGTTCCCTCAACAAACCTCACGAGCTCTTCCACATCGTGAAAACCCTAACAAAGGAACCCTCTCAGAGCGCCCCACCCCTCCTAGATCCTCAGAAATATGCCAACTACTTACGAAGCAAAAGTAATCAGCTTGATCCAACCTCTACTCCCCCCACTTCAGCCAACACTCCCTACACTGTCCCTCCACCCTCACCTAGCCAATTCTCGGGTGAGACTCAACACACTCTCTCTTCCTTCTCCACTCCAAATGACAGAATCATTCAAGATACCATCTTAGAAATAAATCCCACAACAGCACCCTCCGACCCCTGTCCAGCTTCCTGGATAAAGTCACTACGAGCTGATCTCAGCCCATTTCTAGCAAAAATAATAGATGCATTGTTCTCTGCAGGAACATTCCCCCACACCCTGAAGCAGACCTCCATCAGACCCCTCCTAAAAAACAGCAGGTTGGACCCCTCTTTGATGGAATCTTATAGACCCATCTCCAGCATTCCCCTCCTTTCGAAAGTCATCGAAAAGATCACTCAACGTCAACTACAAGACCATCTTGACTGCAATGCACCCTTACACCCATGTCAGCACGGATTTCGTGAATCACACGGTGTGGAAACCCTACTGACTTCCTTGTTCAACACTCTTACCATAGGCCTAAACAATGTCAGACAAGGTTTTGCCTTGATCTTCATGGACATTGCAGCGGCGTTTGACACTGTTGATCATGAAGTTCTCCTATCACGTCTTAGAAAGAAGGGAGTTCACGGATCCGCCCTCTCTTGGTGTTCCTCATACCTCAGAGACCGTTGGCAACATGTTCGTTCTGGATCTTCAACCTCCGACCCCTTCCAGCAATCCAAAGGTGTGCCACAAGGCTCCTCCCTTTCCGCCCTACTTTTCAATGTTTATATGCAGCCTATCTGTGACCTCATCCAATCATTCAACATCAACTGCCTGGTCTATGCTGATGATGTCCTTATGTATATGCCATTCTCAACAGAGCTCCTTGACCTCTCCCCACTAATCGAGTGCTTCGACGCGGTTACAGACTGGTTAAAATCACAGATGCTTAAGATAAACTTTAAAAAGACAGAAGTCCTCTTCGTGACGAGAAACCCTGCATTCACCTCACCAAGGTCCATCAAAGTGCGTGACGCCGAGCTCATCTGCAAGTCTACAGTCAGATACCTAGGGGTTACCCTCGATCAACAGCTCAATATGAAGGCCCACATCAACAACGTAGCGAAATCCGTCTATCATAAAATCCGGACCCTTCGTCATTTGCGTCAGCTGCTTGAACCAGATGACTTTCGATCAGTCTTTCAGGCCCTAATAATGCCCCATCTGGACTACGCCAATGCCATTCTACATGGCCTACCAAAGAGTACGATTAACCCCTTACAATTGGCCATGAACTCGGCTGCAAGAATTCTCTATGGAGCCTCCAAGCGAACCCACATCACTCCAATACTGAAACAGCTACATTGGCTTCCTATGCACTCCAGGATCTCTTTCAAGATCCTTACCATGACTCACAAAGCGATCAATAATAACTCTGCATCTTCTATCACCGACCTGATATCAACTACACCCCCTAATCACGCAAGGAGATCGACTGCCTCCAATTCTCTTGTATTACCCAAGGCAATCACGAAGTGCTCTCAAGCCACCAGATCCAGAGCCTTCTCTTACTTCGCACCATCATGTTGGAATGCCCTACCAACAGAAATCAGAACCATCAGTGACCTCTCCCAGTTCAGGAAGGCACTGAAGCATCACCTGTTCTTGCAGCACTACAATATTTCAGACACTGCCTCACACCAACCTACCTCTACACCCCATGTTAACACGTTAAACCCATGCTCTCCATAGTCTTAACGCGAAGAGCTGCAATCTCACCTTGCTTCTTCCCTCATCAAGAAACATATAGCTGCGCCTAGTTGTTCTGTACATAGTTGCTTTTTGTACATAGTTATTATGTTCCTCTGTTTATGAAACCTGTTGAATGTAAACCTGTTTAATGTATACCCAGCTGTTCATTGTAAGCACCGATCAATATTTGGTAAGTGTAGTTTCTGTTCATTGTAAACCGCGCTGATGTCGAATAGTGCGGTATAAAAGAAACTGTAAATAAATAAATAAATAAATAAATAAATAAACTGTTTCCAGCTCTTTCTTACAGAATCGGCATATGTCTTTTGTGCCAGTTTTTTCAATGCTCACCATAAACCATCTCATCCGTAATCCGCTGTCCTGGGCTGCAACTATCAATCTTTCATCCTTCGGTTTCAGTCTACCTCTCATCAACCATTCGTGTGTCCGTTCTTGATCGACAAAAGGTTCTTGAAGTAATACTCTGTATTTTCCACTATATTTGTGCATTTGCCACTTGTTTTTCCTCGCCCGCTGATCTAATTCTTTGAAGAATTTTTTCTCTTGTTTTGCAAATTCTGTTACTTCCTTTCCCATGCACACCTGTGCATTCCCGCTCATTCCTTCTAATCTTCGGAATGCTTTTCCAAGTTTGATGATGGAGATAGATTCTGGACATTTGCTTTCATATTTCAGCACTTTTTGTGTATTTGCATCCGATGATGCTGTCAGATAGGCTTGGAGGCCTACAATAGTAGCTCTGTAGGTGTAGTCAGTCTCTAAAAGTCCTAGCCCTCCTTCAGCTCTAGGGATGTACAATCTTGGTATACACTGATTGTTGTAAATTACTTCATGAGCATGGAGGAGTTTTTGTGTTCGCACATCCGTTTTTCAAGCTCTTGATGAGGCCAATTCACAATCCCAAAACTGTAGGAGAGTACAGCTGATTGATGGCTTGTATCTTATTTTGTGATGTTAAAGCACTTTTCAATAACAGTTTTAATCTCCTGTAATATTCTTTACTGATCTTCTCTCTCAATAGTTTCTGCTCAAGTGTCATTTCTTCCTCTATTCCGAGATACTTATATACGCCTTCCTGTTCAAGGTCCTTGATATCACAGCCCTGAACAAGGGAAATGTTTTAGGTTTTGCTCAATTTTCCTCTGAAAAAGGTTGCCTTAGCACATTTGTCAAGGCCAAAAGTCATCCTGATGTCATCAGAAAAGCTTTTCACCACACAAAGCTGCTCTGCTGATTGTTGGTTGCTGGAACTGTAAATCTTCAGATCATCTATAAATAGCAGATGGGAAGTTGCTTCTGGGTTGGTACAGTCTTTAGAATTCAGGTTAAATCCATACCCCAAAGATTTGATGAGAGCACTCATTGGATTAAGTGTCAAACAAAACAGAAGTGGTGACAGGGAATCTCCCTGAAATATTCCTCGCTGGATCTTAATGTTAGAAATGATGTACTGACCATCTTCATATCTCAAAAACAGTGTGGACTGCCACATTTTCATAGTGAATTTAATATACTCTATCAAACCAGAATTTATTTTATACATTTCAAGGCAATATATTATCCAAGAGTGTTGGATGCGCTCAAAAGCTTTCTTATAATCAATCCATGCTATACTGAGATTTCTGCCTTTCTTAGCACTGGCCATAATGGCCTTATTCAACATTAAGTGGTCTTTGGTTCCATATGCTCCTCTCTTATTGCCCTTTTACTCTATTGCAATGATGTTATTGAGCTTGATGTTATCGTATATTCTGTCTGCATCTATCACAGTAAACAGCTTATAGATGGTAGCTAAGTAGGTTATTGGTCTATAGCTTTTAGGAATGTTAGTCAGGTCTCCCTTCGGAAGGAGAAACGTATTTCCTGAAGTAAGCCATTGCGGTGTTTAAATCCGTTCGCTCGAACAATTGATTTTTGCAGTTCACCAGGTCTTGGTGGAGTGATGTTAACTGTTTGAGCCAAACGTTGGTTACTCCATCTGGGCCAGGGCTCTTCCAGTTTGGAGCTTGTTTTAACCTGTTTTCCAGCTCTTCATTTGTTACTACAGGCCATTACATAGGTTTGATGTTTGTTTTTTCTAAATGCTTCTGTATGCTGGGTAACCATTCTGCTTTGTGATTGTGCTGTGTAGGGTCCTCATATGGCTTTCTCGAGAAGGTTTTGGTTTCAGCTTTGGTTGGAGATGCTTTTACCATATTAATATTTTTCCCAATTCCCTGTAGAATTGCTTTGGGGTTTCTCTAAATAGTTTATTCTGATATCTTTCTTTCCTGTTTTCTTCATATCTTCAAAGTTTTTGCGCTTCTGCAGCTATTTTCAATTTATTGTTGGAACATATAAATTTCAGGTCGTCTTCTGTTAATGCTGCATGCTTCAGCTTGATATCTTGGATCTTCCTTAATACCTTTGTTGATCTTAATCCTTTTAGATACCCATTCATCAGGGATGCCTCTGCACGCAATAATTGTATTTTCGTTCAGTGCGCTTTTTCCAAGGAGGAATAATTGTTGTTCTCTTTTTCTTCTGGCCTTGTACTCTAGATGGTAGTATTCTTGCAGTAATAATTTTAGCTGCACAATATTATATTCTGGCCTTGTACTCTAGATGGTAGTATTCTTGCAGTAATAATTTTAGCTGCACAATATTATATCCCTCCCCTCTTCTATCCGCCTCGAACAAGACCATGCCACCTTTAAGAACCGCCTTAAAACTCACCTCTTTTCCCTTGCCTTCGACCTTCCTGAACCTCCCACATGACTTTGTTTCCCCTTCCCCCTCCCCTCACTCTCCCCTCTATCGTCCTGTTGTACGAATCTGCCTAGTTTGCTTTCCTATCAACAGATGTAACTTCTTTTCCTTTTTTTCTTTTCCTCTCACCTCATGGTGACCATTATAATTTGAACTCTGTAAACCGCTATGATGTTCCTTATGTTTAGTGGTATATTAAGTTAATAAACCATAAACCATAAACCATATTCGATTAATTCCGGAGATGTCAATAAATGGTCCCTTTATACTGGATATGGCCTTGTTCATCTTAATTATCATACTTCTAGCCTTAGGTGTTAAATTTAGCTTGGGTAATCTTTGCAACCCAGCATATTCATCTCTTTCCATATGGACTAGGAGATCTATCTTGAATTCCTCCACCTCTGGGTCTTTCTCTTCCCTTTCTTCTTCCTCCTTTGCTTCCTCCAATTCAGTTAACTGGTTGACCTTTCCTTTATTCAGCTCACTCTCCTGCAGTTCCAAATCTCTCAACTCCATCTACCCTCAACTTCTTTTTCCTTTTCTGTGTCTTCCTTTCTTTTGATACTTTCACCTACCTAGGTCTCCTCCTCCCTGTATTTCTTTGTCCGCAGAATCCCTTAGTTGCTTCAAGATGTTATCATTCACATACTTCTGTTCTTTGATCTTCAAAATTAAAGATCTTCAATTTGCATCTGTTACTTTTTGCAGTTTTTCTAATGACAATTTTCCTCTTTCTTCCAGCTTTTGTCGGACTATCTGTGATTTAAATATAGGGTTTGTAGGATAAAAATAGCAGTACATTATCTCCTCTTTATCTGCAGAATTCCACTTAACTGTAGTTAATCCTCTTAACTTTTTCATAAATTTCTGTGGTTTATCTCCTGCCACAGTGGGTCCATGAACAGGCTCTATATTGCCTTTATCTGTGGCAGGGATGTTATCTGCTTCTGCAGCACTTGCACTATTGCAACCACCATCATTAGCCCTAGTGCTTAAGCTACGGGTGGGCACCTTTTTATTTCGGGCGACATGCAGCCAGTATGTATTTTTCTTCTTCGTTCCTAACATACTTTAATTGTAGCGTTGCCTTGCTGAGATTTGGTATAGATGTTATACAGTGGGGTTACCACATGAAGGTACTCAGTAAGACTTTAGGAGGGAACTTTGTTCTCTCCCCCTAAGAGATGCACATCAATTCAACAACTGCTGCACACCTCTTTGACTCCAACTACTGCACACCTCTTTGCTGCACACTCCTTTGACTCCTTTGCCGCTATGGGTAAGGAAATTGAGCCAGCTGGGGGCTCCAGCAACCATGCTGTAAGCTGCTCTTCATCCTCTAGGGAATATGTGATGGCTATGTCCTCTGGTGTTGGAGAGCCTTATCCGATAGGAGATCTTCCGGACGACAGATTGTCCTCCCAGGAATTCTTTTCTTTTTGCAACAGGCCTGGTCCTTTTGGCATGATCATTCAGACCCTGCGGCTTCTGGGTGCCCCTGAATGCAACCTCATGCAGGACAGGCTGAAAATAGAAGCCCTGTTCGATTACCTTGGGCTAAGCATCCCTGGCAAGAGGCAATCCCTGGAGATGGGGACACGCTGGGAGCTATCCGAGATGTTGACTATGCCTTGGATTCAGATGGCTCCGCACTGGACTCTGATGTGGATGAGGAAGTGCTCTCATCTTCAGAAGATTATGCAGAAGCCGGCATGATCTTCCTTTTCTGGAAGGAGGAGTTGGCAGCATTGGTTACCAGGGTTTCCTCCACCTTGAACTTGATGGATGCTTCCAGCACGGAGCAGGAGCCGAAGGTACACCCGCTCCTTCACGGGATGCAAAAATCCACTGTTGTCTTCCCATTCCCAGAGGTGATCAAACGGCAGCTCCACTATCCGTCCCCAGGCAGGTCGCACCTCTGAGTGGCATCCCAGGCACTTTCAGAACCCACGGGTCTAATCCACTTCCCGTGTCTATGCTAGATGTTGTCCCCAATGAAGCAGAAGGAGCACCAACACCAGATGCCTCAGTTGCCTCCAGCCCTTCCGGACAAACACCAGGGCACACCTGCTTCAGCAGTCTTCGCAAATCTGGGGGCATAAGATCACTGCCTAAGAGAGGCGCTGAGCACTCCTGCTCCTGCGACTTTTCAGCCGGGCTATTCACCCCCACATTGCTGCAGCTTTACTTACCTCTTATGTGGCATTAGGAAAAGCGTCTGAGCTACAGTCTCTGCCCGGTGCCATATTGGATCACCCCTTCTTCACCTTTTCAGCTACTTCTTTCGAGAACCATAATGGCCTCCTTTTTTTTTTTTACATTTGCTTACTTTCCTAATAAAAAGATTGTTGCCCTTAAAATATCCCCTTTCAGCTTCCCCCACTGCTTTTCTGCATCTTCTGGCTGTTCCCATGCCGCTAATGTCTGCTTGAGGTATTATCCCATCTTGGCAAAGTTAGCTTTCCTAAAGTCTAGGACCTTAAATTTTGACTGGACTTTATTAGTCCTAGTGCTAATATTGAACCACACCATCCAGTGATCACTGGATGCGAGATGAACACCCACTATAACATCAGAAACACTCTCCCCATTTGTTAGCACCAGGTCCAGTATGCTCCCTTCACGTGTGGGTTCTGTTACCAGTTGCTGGAATAGTTCTCCCTGTAAAGAATCCAGGATCTCGCTAATTCTAAATGACACCACAGCAGGGGTGTCCCAATCAATATCTGGCATATTGAAATCACCTATTAGCAGAACCTCATTTTTTTATAACGATACTGCAAATATCTTCAATTAAATCTCTGTCCATTTTTACTGCCCTTCCAAAGAAAGATTCCGTTTTTAAAATTTGTTATGAATCTTCAAACTTGGAAATCTTTCTCAACCAAACTCTCTAAGGTGCCAATCTACTAAGCAGAATTACTGTAGGTGTTTAACGTGGCTTTTAATATGCTCTAACAGTGTGGTGTTAACTTTTAACATGTTGCAGTTAATACACCTCCAAAAAATGTGGCTCACATCTGTTTTAACTCTTGCCTTCCATATCCTAATTAAAAGCCTCAAAATAAGCCATTTTATTTTCAATTTAGCAATCAGAATATGCCAGCTGTGAGAGTGTGTAGCTCTCATATCTTTTCATTTTGTTCCATATAGGAGAAAATGTGGGGCCATATTCACAAGTGATGGCCAGCACTCTTTTTAAAGCAGCTGGCTTTGTCACTTTAAATTAATCTGAATATTCAGTGCCGCTGAATATCTGGTTTGCCCAGTTTGAGGTTTTGCAGTCTGGTAGTGGTGATATATTGCCACTAACCAGATTGAAAAACCAGATAGCTTTTCACCTGTCCTAACTTTATGTGGTTTAGCTAATCGGTTAGTGGCTGAATATTGCCAGTATTGTTGTGCTCCCCCCCCCCCCCACCTTCATCCCTGGAACTCCCAGCTTGCTAACCAGTTAGTGTTTTGGTGTTTATCCAGATTAGGAAGGGATATTCAGTGGCACTAACCACGTTATTGCCTTACTTTACCCATAGGTCACTAACCGGGCAGAGGCTCAATATTGCCGCTGACTGGTTAGTGATGGGTGCTGACCCGGAATGCCCCGATGCTAACCACGTAGCATCGAAGCATGTAGCGGCGTCAGCCCTGGATATCTACTAGTACTAACTGTGTCAGTGCTGCTGGATATCTCCCTTAGTAGCATTTACACAGTTTGCAAATCTGCAAACAGTGTAAATGTCTTTGAATATCTCCCCTTACTTTTTTAGTTTTTATAGTGTCAGACGGCTGCCTGGGTGAGAATGTTCACAGTCTTGGCAAGTGCATATATCAATATGATTTGCAAGGGATTGTGGGAAATGCAGTCCATTCACACCAGACACAGCTGCTCACAATAATTAGTTGTGCTTGAGTGTAAAGCCAATAAGATATTTATTTATGGGGTTATTTCTCCCAACACAGATATGCTTGGTAGCACATAAAACAGGATACTTGCTTTCAGTGTTAAACGTAGAAAAACAAAATCAGGAAAACAGTTGAACTTGTCAGGCAGTCAAATCAAAAGAATAAAGACCTGGTTGGTAACAAACTGGTCTTTTCTGTAGGCTTTAGCTAATATTTTCTTAGCAGTGTTTCAAACAACAAGCAAAACCCACAAAGAAGGGAAAAACTGTTCTTTTCAGGTTAACTTCTTATATCTTCACACATAGATTCAGAAGTGATTCCCTCAGAGCTCACAAGCAATTAGGTAAGGCTCAATTGCTAGCAGTTACCCAGCTGAAACCCCTTAGCTGGCTTGCTTTCTACTGCGTGGCTCAAATCCTACTTCAGGAGCTTTTCTGAGTAGATTAAAGAACAAGTTTGTATTTCTTTGTGATGGTTGTTGTACTTTGTAACAGAAAATTACCAAAGGAGTTTAGACAGAGAGCAATCCATATATTCACAGCCTGTATCTAAGACCGCTCCCCCTTCTTCAACAATCATGGGTTCAATATCATGGATTGGCACAGAGGAATTTCTCAATGTAGCACTCTCAGGAGAATACTTGTTTCCCTGCTGTCTTTCAAGGTTATAGCTAGGGCATAGATCAGTGTTCATACCTGAGCTTCCATTGCTGTTAGAGTTCCTCTCTAAATAGCCTGGCCAGTATGTAGTCCAGTTCTTATGTCCAGCCTTCCAATCCAGATCCCTGGACACTGGATCTCTCTTCACATACCTTCTGGCACGGGTCCTAGGGTCCCTTCCACGTGCAGCCGTCTCCCTCACAGGTACCGTCTGGAGATTCCTAGCCCTGCAGCACCATTCCTCTGGCTTTCCCCAGTCCAATGGTGTATGCTGGCCCTTGGAATGCCTTCCAGTATACGTACTGCTCTGGACTCCTTTAGACCTCCCAAAGGCTTTTCTCTTCTTTCTTCCAAAGGGTTTCTTGCCCTCTCTGTCCGTCCGGTTTGGCTTCTGCTTCTGATGATCCTCCCGATGATGAAGATGTCCAAGATGAGGATATCCAAGCTGATCCTGAGGATAAGGATTCTGAGGATCTCCCAGATGAAACTGAGGATGAGGATAATTCTCTGTAGAATAAACTCTAGCTTTATTCTGCTTTGATGAGTGCTCCACCCTAGCACAGCGCAGCTGTGCTGAATCAGGCCCTGCCCTTTGAGATGAGTGCTTGGGGATTACCTCATAGCCCTCTTGATTGAACACACGTTTCCCCACTTCAGCTCCTCTAATGGCTGTTGGAAACCTGGTGCATTCTGGGACTGGTAGTCTTTTATGGCAAAATTCTGTTTTCTTATTTCTACCAGAACTGACAGGTTGCTTGTTCAGAGTCACTTCACCTTTACTATAGCTCCTTCCTGAGCTATGATAAGCTTCCTTATCACAATAGTTACTCCTGCAAAATTTGGCAGCACTAATAATATACATTGGTGCCTGCTAATCTATACCAATTCTGTTTTATCAGCATTTAATTGTGATTTACAGTGCTCTTTACTAAGATGCGCTAATATTAGCGCATGTTATTTCACCCTTAACATATGTTATTAATAAGTAGGTCCCACTGAATAACATTGGACTTGCACTAAAATAACATGTTATGGTGAATTAATGCATATTAATGTTAGTCCTGCTTAGTAATTAACCCCTTTCGAGTTTTTCAAACAGTCTTCTAACTAACCTGAGCAATTCGGTAAAGTCTGTTTTTCTACTGCGTGCTCTGTTCATACAGGCATCATGAGCTGGATGTATCTGTATAGTGTGGTGATGTACTACAGAAATCTGAAACAGTCAGACTATAGGGGTCATATAGATATTAAAAAGGAGAGGAGATAACACTGATCCCTTTGATAGGCCATATTGCCCAAGTCTTGTGGTGGAAATCTTTCCATTACATAATACTGACTGTGCTCGATTTTCCAAAATGGAAGCGTTCCACATACACATTATATCCCCTACCCCTATTGCTTGCAATCAGGACAAGAAAATATCATGCTTTGTAGTATCAAATGCAGGAGTCAAGTCAAGAAGCATGAAGGGAAGGGAATTGGATATAGCTCACACCTTTCCCAAACGTTAAAGGAGAGTTACATTCAGGTACAATAAGTATTTTCCTTTCCCTGGAGGGCTTAAAGTTTGTATCTGAAGCAGTGGAGGATTAAGTGATTTTCTCAACACTACAAGGAGTGAGGTCTTGTAATGGTAGGTTAGGAGTCAGAACATTTCATAGAGGCTCCTACATTGCTCCATATTTTTATTCTGTTTTTTTCATGTTTTTGGACTGTGGCTTATATGGCTAAAGAAGTAGCTAAGTACTCTGTCCCTGCATTATGGGCGGACCAGTCCCCCAAAAATAAATTTATCAACTGCAAGGCCGGTCAGCTTGATGGCTCTCTATCAGAGGATGAAGATTGACCCAAGATCCTGGTATTGGCCGATGCAGGTGAAATTATCAAAGAATTGAAGAGATCATTGTTGGTGAAAATTAGGACAAGTCTTTATGCAGGGCTCAAAAAGATGGTGGCAAAACTTATCCAGGCAGCAATTTAATATTTTTAATTTGACTAAGCAGGAACATATGCTGGGTCTTTGTTATGGCTTTGGATACAGACAAGGCCTTTGATAGAGTGTCATGGATGTTTATATTCAGGGTGGTGTGGTTTCTCACCAGTATTTCTGGAGTCAATTCAGCTTCTTTATGCAAGGCCCAAGGCCAGAATCCTGCTTAATGATCAATTGTTTGCCTTGGTCCAGATTATGAGGAGTACTCGGCAGGGTGGCCTATTATCCTACTTTTCTTTGATTTTACTTTGATTTAATAATTGAGCCACCATCCCAATAGGTGTGTGCCTGTCTGGGGATCTTGGGATTTTCTTTTGGGAGGTTTTCACTTAAGATATCTCTATACGTCAATGATGCCTTTGTATATCTTATATATCAGAAACATTCTGGTGAGACTCTTCTTTGATGTCTGGCAGATTATGGTGCAGTGTCAGGGCATTGGACTAATTATGGCAGATTGGAGATCATGTCAGTTGGGCCTGTGTGTGCTCTACCAAATAGTCCAGTTTTTAGGTGGTGGTATCTGGGTTTGTTTATCTTAGTGTCATCGTGGTGTCGTTGACTTAGCCCAGTTCAGGAAGGCACTCAAATATCACCTGATCCTCAAGTACTACCCAGTCAGAAATGAAGCCTAAATAACCCCACCAAAGAATGTAAATACATGCTGCTTCTAGAGCTTTGTCATTACGCTTACCTGTAGATACTTTATGTAAATAGTTCACCCATGTTGTCCAAGTTTTTTCACCTGTTCTCTGTAATACCGAACAGCCTGTTGTTCCGGTCTTTTTGTTTTAATGTAAACCGTGCTGATGTCGAATAGTGCGGTATATAAGAAATTGTAATAAATAAATAAATAAAATGGTGGAGCTGGCTGAGATTGTTGATGCTATTGTGCAACTGTCACTACCAGATTGTTTATTGGAGATATGCACAAATGCACAAATATTAATGTGCCTGCTGGAGGTACCATACTATGTACTCAGTTAATTCATGTGGTGTACATAGCTATAGCCCAACACTGGAAGCAGGTGCCTTTGCTGGAGGTGTGGAGGAGCCAAGTCTTCAATTATGGCGATGATGGAGCAGCTGATGTACATGCTTCGTAACACGCAGGAAGCTTATGACAAAATGTGTGACCAATATTGGGACTGCTACCAAACAGGGAGAAACCCCTAAGGTGTCTGATGCAAAAAAGGAGTTTTAAGTCCCTACCTTTGCTATTTGTGTAGATGTGAGCTATGTATGTGCTGGATTTAAAGAATGCAATATGCCAGATATTGTTGTTAAATAGAAAGTCTAAAAAATTCAAAAGGAGCAGCACTAGGATTTTTGAACCTGACTTCCATAGTTATTGGCCAACTGCTTTGTTAGGTGGCTATTCTTTTACTTGCTCTTCATGTACAAGTTATCCTTGCTGCGATTCCACCACATTTGTATACCATCTATCATAGAGACCAAAGTCATTTTAGTAGTGCGGGCTACTCGGAACCCTGATGGACATGGATGTAAGCCTCCTTGCTCTTCAAAATACTTTGCAGCAGATTTAAAGATAACTTTAATGAGTAAGCTATTGGTAAAGGCAAAATGGGATATTGGATGGAATTCTGACAATGATTTAAATTCTTTCATCCCTTTTTTTGTATTGGGTAGATAATTCCCTTCTTTCAAGGATGCTGCTTCCTTAACCTGACTTCATGGTAGATTTATTATAATAAATAATTATCATCACTAACTGAGAGTACAACATCTTAACATAGCAAGAAGGGAGAGGGTCTAAATTAGATAGTTGCCTTTATCCAGCTCAAAAGCTCAGAAATCTCTATCCCTGATTGCAGCTTGTTAAGTCTCCTGTTTTTTATCTTTCTATTGTTCTCCTCCTGGCAACTTTGCTTTCCTTATCCTTATCCTTATCCTTTTGTCCAATGAAATGATCTGCTCTTTCACCAGCAATTGAGAAGTCTCTTTATTCATCACATTTTGTTCCCTATCCAGCTTTTCCTTAACAGTTAAGACTTTAAGCTCAAAAAATTGTGCAAACGATTCACAAGTAAGACTTGACGCTCTCTCCATGTTGCTAGGTAAGATGTCTTACAACTTTAGATTAGGACTTTGAATTATTTTTTGCCTCATTTATTCTGATACTGTACAGAGACTTTGGGGCATGTTTACTAAAACCCCCGGTAAAGTGCGGGCCCCGGTAGTGTGCGGGTGCCATATAAGGAGTGGGCGTTCCGTCCTGAAAAAGAAAAGCCGGAATTTACATATGCGCTAAGGTGCGCGGCGCCCATGTGCGCCCCGCACCTTAGCGCATGAGATAGCTGTGCGGGAGGCATAAGTGGGGCGCTGAAGTGCAAGAAAAAGAGCAGAGCCACAGCACAATGGTTAAAACACTGACCAATTGTGCAGGGATCAGGGGTTCAATCCCCCACTGTGCCCAATGAAGACAGCTGGCTGAGGTGTTAATTTATGAGGCGCAGAAATACTGGGCGGCATAAGGCAGCGCGCTAATGTTTTTGGCGGCATATTAATACTGGGCGGCATAAGGCGGCGCGCTGATGTTTATGGAGGCATTATAATACTGGGCGGTATAAGCGGCGCGCTGATGTGCAGAAAGAAAAGCAGAGCCACAGCACAATGGTTAAGGCACTTACCAATGGTGCAGGGATCAGGGGTTCAATCCCCCACAGTGCCCAATGGAGACAGCTGGCTGAGGCAATATTTTAGGAGGCATTTAAATGATGGGCATAAGGCGGCGCGCTAATGTTTTAGCAGGCGTTCTAATATTGGGCGGCATAAGACAGCGTGCTGATGTGCAATCACAGGAACAGAACCACAGCACAATGGTTAAGACACTGACCAATGGTGCAGGGATCAGGGGTTCAATCCCCCAAAGTGCCCAATGAACAAGGCTGGCTGAGGCATAATATATTATGGGGAAGATTGCTTTAGGAGGCATTTTATTCATATTTTAATTATCACTACTAGCAAACGCACTCTCAAAGCGTGTTAACATAAGGCGCCCTATAAGGCACATTTTAAAGTGCACTGTCAGCCAAGGCACCCTAGAATGTTGCTTATAGGGCGCTTTAGAGGGTGCTGTATGAGGTACCGCAAGGTCAGTGTACTGTTTTTTATGGCAGCACTGTGCTGTTTAAGGAATGAAAAGCATAAGTAGGTGCGCTGACAGGCAAGGAGGAGCAGCAGTGGAGCACAATGGTTAAGGCACTGACTGCTGATACAGAGATCATGAGTTTGCTCCCCAGTGTGCCTAATACGTAAGGCTGGCTGTGGCATCAGCTTTGCATTGTACATATTTTGTCCTGCAGCACTTTATTTTTATGTTATTAATTGCTGCCAGCAAACACGCCCTCACATGCCGTAATTGAAGGTGCCGTATAAGGCACCCTATAAGGCACTCCATAGGGCACATTATAAATTGCACTGTCCGCCACAGCACCCTAAAATGTCCCCTATAGGGCACCCTATAGGTTGCGTCACAGGATAATGTATAGTGCACCTTATATGGACGGGAACCATAAGGTGCCCTATAGGGCGCCCTATAAAGCACCCTCAGAGGCACCTTATGGGTACAGTACGCTGAGGGTGTTTTTGCTGGCATCAAAATATGTACATGAACAAAAGATAATGCGTTGGACAACCCTATCAAATAACCCCACTGTGGGTTTGAACCCATGACCTCTGGCTTCAGAGGCAGTGAAGTAACCATTGGGCTACAGCTCTATAGCTGCTAGCAAGCCCCTGGCTGGCTGCAGAGAGCATGCACGTCACCACACAGACAGTCTGCTGTGGTCACCAGGATAGGGTTAGCCCACCCATACCCATGATGCACTGCACATGCAAATCAGCTGTCCACAGATTAACACAAGATGGGCAATGCACCCCCACAGCACCTCGGCCTGGTAGAGGGAAGTGACCATGTGCACCCACACACCACCTCGGCCTGGTAGGGGGTACTGACCGTGTGTTTTACTGGCACAGAGTAGCTACACACCGTCACATTGTGCGGGTACTGTGCTCACCCTGAGGGTGCGGTGAGGCGCCCAGGACCAGGTCCACAACACCTTCCATGGCTGAAAGAGGCCATGCCGGAGGTCCAAAGCAGTGTTAATGTGTGAGATAGGTAGTTTCTGCACAAACACCTTGGATATCTGTCTGTTTCAGTCAGGTGTAGCCCCTATGGACCCCTAGGTGGGCCATGTACCACCCCCCCCCTCCTCCAGGGCTGAGGGTGGCAAACAGGGTCTCCTATCAATAGATCCACATTCTACCTCCCTGCAAAGGTGGCAATAGAGGGGACCATCAACCTCGGTCCTGCTGAGGAACAGACACCCCACAGGGCAGTCAATGCAGCTCTATACACATCCATAACACAATAGCAGACAGACACTAGGCCTGGATATGGTGAGCTGCACCCCACCACTATCTGATATTCTCCTGAAGCAAGTCATCAGCCGCTGCACCCTGCAAGCTGCTCCATCAAGACACATACCAGCTGCAAACAGTGTGCTAGTTAGTCCACAGTGCATGTTCCCAGTGGAGATGCGTGCACCCAGAACTGGGATGTCAGCATACACAGCAAGCAGATAAATCAGTGACTGGGCCCCAAAAGGAAACACATATCTATCACATGAGAGAAATACTATATAGCACTATGGGGGTGCCTAGCCATGCTGTGGTCACTGCACAGTCAGGGTGAGAGTGATCTCTCAGCAGGACATACTGAGGTCACCCTGTCTGTGTAGGTGGTGGCCGGGCACTACAATGTCCCAGTCAGTGCCCTATGCCCTGTGCAGATGCACCCTGGCCAGGCCACCCTGTCAGGCCTATACCCATGGTACCTTGCTCCTCATTATGCACATTGGCAGCCCAATACTGGCAACATTGCTGGCAGTGTGGGCTGTGGAAGGTGTTTGCAGCCACCACACACTGGATAGACAGACAGCCACCCCCACACCTATGCCAGCATTGTGCTACTATAGAGGAGTCCAGCAGCCATACCCACCACACCAGTCCTGGGCACAGTACAGGCATGGATATGGTACGCAATACTGTTGGGGGTTACTCCCCAGGGTGGTAAATACTGTCAGAGACCAGACCTGCAGCGCACACCGCAGACATCACAATGATTGTTATGGTGGAGATCAATGAGCAAAATGTGCTTAACGTAGGGATTGATATCTGCCAGTTATCATGGGCAACGTTTGATAGCTGTGTACCATATACCCAGGTGTAGGGTGGCATTGCTAAGGTATGCAACTGCTAGTATTGGGAGATACAGGCAGGGCCCAATGTCCTGCCTCTCCAGGAGGCATTGGCCAATGGGGCCTGGGGGTGTGTGTGTGGGTGTGTCTGGCCCTGTTGGCTGCTGCTTTACGGCAGAGTGTCCCAACTCCAGTCCTGGTGTTCCAATCACTGTTCGGGTTTTCATGCTGTCCCTCATAAATATGCATGAGCTACATCAGCATACCATGGGGGTGGTGCATAGATATGCAGCACAGGCATCTTTATTAGAGGCAGCATGGATCCTGAATGGTGTGGGGCCCTCCAGGACTGCATTTAGGAGACTCTGCTCTAGGTAATGCGGCTGTTTATGGTGTCTGTGTTTGGTGTGGTAAAATATAGGCGTATGAACCATGCGTATGTTCTCAGCAATAAAGGTTTGTCCTTACTATCACGGTTCAGTTATAGGAAAAATATGTGGACTGGATTGGCAGTAGCCCCAGCTGGACTTTGAACCTGTGACCTTCTGTTCCTGCACACACTGTCTGTGTGCACTGCACCACCGTGTTGCCACAGGTATGCTGTGTTCCCTGGGGAGTCCATGACTGTACATCCGACAGAGCCTGTCTGTTGCGGTGGACTGTGCCAGCCTGCACAGGCCTAGGCCACTGTCTGCTGTGGTTTGCAGCCACTGCCCCCTCCACCACCTGTACCCTTCCGCCAACATGCAGACATGTCCCTATCAGGGAAAAAGCATATGACCTGATTGAGTTGTGGCACTCCAGGACTGAATTTGGGGGACTCGGCTGTAGGTAATGCCCATTGTTATAAAATATAGGTGTTGGAACCATGCTTATGTTCTCTGCAATAAAGGAGTGTCTGTACTACCACTGTTTAGTGGTGGGTAAAACTATGGGGACTGGGTTGGCAGGACCCCCAGCTGGGATTTGAACCTGTGACCCTCTGGTCCTACAAGCACTGGCTGTGTCCGCTGCACCACACTGTGGCCACAGAGACAGTGCAGTCTCTGGAGATAGGAAACCTGGCAGCACGAGTCAGACACCCTGCTCTGCACAATTGTACTGTGGGCCCGTTTACCTTGTATGGGGACAAAGGTGCACATAAACCTCAAAAATGACCTCCAAAAAATGGGAAAAAAAACAAAACCAAGCTGGGCAACAGTGATATCAATGGGCAACATGAAAAACACTCCCAGGAAAGCTCCATTAAAATGCAGTGATTTTTGAAAGAGTCTACGGAGCGTAGACCCTTCCAAAAATCATTTCTTTTTTTTGGAGCTTTCCTGGGAGTGTTTTTTATGGTTGCCCATTAATATCACTGTTGCCCAGCTGGATTATAATGTATTTGGAATTTTTTGTGATCATTTTCCATTTCTATTTGCTATTTTGTTTTGTGCACATGTATCACACTGCTCACGTTTTGCAGGTTTCCCCGGTTTTGCTGTACATTGCTGACGTAAATGGTTTCTCTTCCCTTTAAATCGGCTCTAACGCGAGGGTTTCACTCGCGGTATTTTTTTGCCGAAATTCAGCCCTGCTCCTGTACGAGGAGCCTCTCCCCTCCCACTCTCCACCCATTGACCCCGTCCCCCCACCCCTCGGGAGCCTTCCTCCGCCCTCGAAATGCCTTTCCACGCCTCTATCGCACATCAGCGCGCCGCACACTTTTGCAGGCGGCGCGCACGTGTGCGGCCGGAGCGCACGCGTGCGGGGCACCAAAAACGCACTATTAGCGTGCGCTAAGGTACCTTAGCGCACGCTCAAGTGCGCCCCGCACAATTGCGCTGTTTAGTAAACATACCCCTTTGTGTGCTTTACTGTTAAGTTAACTTCATAAATCTGGGCAGAAGCATGATGGAGAGGCTAGGCCCAGAGACTAAGGTGGAGCAGGGACCAGGTGTGGTGCAGGAACCTGATGTAGAAGAAAGAATACTACTGAAGTAGCAAAGTGGAGCTCATTCGCAGTAGACACAGGTCAGGCCCACCAAAAAATGTTCAATCTGCAACCTCAGGCGGCCTTATATATGGTAGCTCATAAAACACACTTCTTGTAGATTCAGTGGGCTCCTTTGGGTGGGGGTCTTTGTAGCCTCTGTGGCATCATCCACACGGCTGTAGCCTCTTGTTCCCAATAGTGTGAATACAATCCCCGGTACACCTGACAAAATCATTTTGAATGTTGACTTCCAGATTGATTATTTAACTGTAAAGCTTTCATTTTAAAAGTAAAAAGCCTACAGGTAAATGGCGTGAGACTTTTGTGAAAATTGTATCAGGAATCATCGAAAAAGGAAGAAGCACAGTATTAAGGTAAACTCTTTACAGACTGCAGCACAAATTTACTAGCAAACATTTTTTCTGATAGTTTAAATTTTTAGTGCCCATCACATTTCATGTGTAACATTTTTCTTGGGAAGTTTAGCAATATGGAATGCTGCGTTTGTTGAAATTTTTGTTCAGCCACAACAGCTCTATCAGCTACTCTTTGAAAATGCTCGAAACTGTATTAATGCAAAGATTTCTTTGAAAATAATATTACAGACTCAAACATTTTTCTGTTGAACTGCCTTGTAAATAAGCGAATAGAATCACAATATACTTTTTTTTTAAAGATTAGCACTTAAAAATATCTAAGTTATGCACAAAAAATATACAACATCATATGAAACTAACCAACATCATACTCCTTTACAGTTAATTTGGCTAAAGTTTCAAATTAACTCGCTTGTGTGTAATTTGGAAATTACAGTACTGATCCTCTGCTTACTTTGAAAGTGATTAATCAAAGTCAAAGAAAGCCAACCATCAACTGAAGTGTGTTTCAAATTTCCTTTTCATGGATAAGTCAAAAAAGAACATATTCCATTTTAATTAAAACCTCATTTAGAAGTACAAAGTAAATGTTTTCCATTTAATACCAATTAGTCTTCAAGTGTTGTCTGACTTTCATATTTAAAGTACATTTTGCTTCTACTTGATTACACATATCTGATTAATCTTTCCTTCTAGCATACACAAATCCTGATGGAACACTATTCAGTTATTTAAATTCATAAAAAACTGTTTTATTATTTTTTATACTTTATTAAATTGATGAATATAAAACCACAACAGTTGCACCTTAACAAAAATGAGTAGTTTAATTTTATTTAAGACAGCCTAACTGGAGACTATACCACTGAGGCTACAGATCTCTAGATATTGCTTCATATATTTCCGGTTCCACCCTTCATGTTTTTGTTCACTCTCCCCTTACTTGTCAGCCATTGAAATCATAGTCCTCTGGTTTTGGAATCTAACAGATAGGCACATTTGAGCATTCCCTTTGTGAAACTATTTAATTAAATTTTCTGTTTATAGTCTGTCTTTACCAGTATGTTATAAGCGGATTAGAAAACATGTATCTCTTTTACAGTCTTACTCAATTTGACAATTAAAAAAATCTATTAATATGCAATTCAAATTCCTATCAATTTCACAACTAATAATCCCAAGTTATTTTAAATGAGTCTGCTAAAAAACACTTGGGCAGCTAGTGTGATTGCAGTTGCTAGCTGTTGCCTGTTGAATTGTACACAATTGATATTCAGTGTCAGGGCCATATCCAGCCACCGGCACTGAATATCCGGGTTAGCCAGAAAAGCAGGAAGCTAACTGGGCAATGGTGATATCCATCTACTGCCCAATTAGCTCCTGTGGCAAAAGTTAGGCCACACTTTCGGGTACCTAACTTTCTCCGCTTTGCGATAACTGGGCAGTGGCTCAATATTGCCTTTGCCTGGTTATCACTGGGAAATGGAAAAAAGAGCCAAACGACAAAATCTGGAAACAGCACAAGCACTGGCAAGTCAAATGTAAGGCAATGTACTTTTGTCCACTAAAGAAGAGCGGGACCTAGGCGTGGTTGTGTCTGATGATCTTAAAGTAGCTAAACAGGTAGAAAAGGCGACTGCAAAAGCTAGAAGGATGCTTGGGTGCATACGGAGAGGAATGGCTAGCAGAAAAAAGGAGGTGATAATGCCTCTGTATAAGTCTTTGGTGCGACCTCATTTGGAGTATGGTGTGCAATTCTGGAGACCGCACCTTCAAAAGGATGTGAACAGGATGGAGTCGGTGCAGAGGGTTGCTACTAAAATGATTAATGGGCTTCATTATAAAGCATATGAGGACAGACTTAAGGATCTTAATATGTACACCTTAGAGGAAAGGCGGGATAGAGGTGATATGATTGAGATGTTTAAAGACCTCCGTGGCATAAATGTTCAGGGAGAGAGCCTCTTTCAATTGAAAGCAAGTTCTGCTACGAGGGGACATGGGATGAGGGTGAAGGGAGATAGATTCAGGAGTGATATGCGGAAATATTTCTTTACGGAAAGAGTAGTGGATCCGTGGAATAGTCTCCCAGTGGAGGTGGTAGAGATGAGGACAGTAACTGAATTCAAAAAAGCATGGGACCAACACAGAGGATCTCTAAAGGTAGAAAGTGGACTGTTGTAGTTGTTGTTATGGAAGGACAGACTAGATGGGCCTTGTGGTCTTTTTCTGTCATCATGTTTCTATGTTTCAATGGTAAAGCAGGCAAAGGGAGAATTTGAGAAGAAGCTTGTTGCGGAAGCAAAAACGCGAAATAAAGATTTTTTCAAGTACATTCTTAGCAAAACACCTGTGAGAGAGTCAGTTGGTCCATTAGATGATAGAGGAGTTAAAGGGGCACTAAGAGGTGACAAGGCAATAGCGGAGAGACTGAATGAATTCTTTGCTTTGGTCTTTACTGAGGAAGATGTAGGGATGTTACCCATGACTGAAGTGGTATTTAAAGGTGCGGAAGAATTGAAGGAAATATCGATACATCGGGAAGATGTATTACAACTATTAGATAAACTGAAGAGTAGCAAATCACCTGGGCCAGATGGTATACATCCAAGGGTGTTGAAAGAACTAAAATATGAGATTGCAAAGCTGCTATTAGTAATCTGTGAACTATCATTAAAATCATCTCTAATACCTGAAGATTGGAGGATCGCCATTGTAACACCAATTTTTAAAAAGGGTTCCAGGGGTGATCCAGGAAACTACAGACCGGTGAGCCTGACGTCAGTACCGGGAAAAATGGTAGAAACCATCATAAAGAATAAAATTACTCAGCATGTAGATAGTCATGGCCTAATGGGAGACAGCCAACATGGCTTTAGACAAGGAAGATCTTGTCTTACTAATCTGTTATGTTTTTTTGAAAGTATGAATAAACAGGTGGACAAAGGTGAGTCAGTTGATATAGTGTATCTGGACTTTCAGAAAGCCTTTGACAAGGTCCCTCATCAGAGACTTTTGGCAAAACTAAAGAGTCATGGGATAGGAGGCAGTGTACTACTTTGGATCAAGAACTGGTTAAAAGATAGAAAGCAGAGGGTAGGGCTAAATGGACAATTTTCCCAATGGAGAAAGGTGAATAGTGATGTATCCCAGGGATCTGTGCTGGGTCCGCTGCTTTTTGACATATTCATAAATGACCTGGAAAGTGGAATAACGAGTAAGGTTATCAAATTTGCAGATGACACAAAACTATTTAAAGTTGTTAAAACCCAAGAGGATTGTGGAAAATTGCAAGAGGATCTTGATAAATTGGAAGACTGGGCATCAAAATGGCAGATGAAATTTAATGTGGACAAGTGCAAAGTTATGCACCTAGGGAAGAGCAACCCAAACTATGGTTACACGATGCAAGGTTCCACATTAGGAACCACCACCCAGGAAAAAGATTTAGGCGTCACTGTGGATAGCATGTTAAAACCCTCGGCCCAGTGTGCAGCGGCAGCCAAGAGAGCAAATAGAATGCTAGGAATCATAAGGAAAGGAATGTAAAATAAAACAAAAGATATTATAATGACTCTATATCATTCCATGGTGAGACCACACCTTGAATATTGTGAGAAATTCTGGTCGCCATATCTTAAAAAGGATATAGCATTATTAGAAAAGGTTCAGAGAAGAGCCACCAAAATGGTAAAGGGGATGGAAGGATACTCCTATGAAGAAAGGCTAAAAAGGTTAGGGCTCTTTAACCTGGAAAAGAGACAGCTGAGGGGAGATATGATATAAGTCTATAAATTAATGAATAGAGTGGAAGGGGTAAACGTAGATCAATTGTTTACGTTATCAGAATATAGAAGGCTAGAGGACATGCAATGAAGCTACAGGGTAAACTATTTAAGACTAATAAAAGAAAATATTTTTTCACTCAACGTGTAATCAAACTCTGGAATTTGTTACCGGAGGATGTAGTAAAGGCTGTTAGCGTAGCTGGGTTTAAAAAAGGTTTGGATAAGTTCCTGGAGGAAAGGTCCATAAACCATTATTAAGAAGGGACCCAGGATATCAATGCTTGACCCAGTACAAGCATTGCGGAACCTATGTCTTTTGGGGAAACTGCTAGGTACATATGACCTAGATTGGCCACTGTTGGAAACAGGATACTGGGCTTGATGGACCTTGGTCTGACCCAGTATGGCATATCTTATGTTCTTATGGGTGCCGCCTCCAGTCCTACCACGGAATGCACCATTGCTAGCCGGCTAGCTTCAGGGTATACAGAGGCAGCCTCTGGGTATATTCAGCAGCACTAACTGCATTAGTGCTGCCGAATATCCCGTTGACTGCAATTAACAGTATCATTTTGGAGGAGTTGTTGGCAGCAGCAAGGGGAGCCTTGTTTGCGGCTTATCATCGGCTGCTAGAGCAGTGCTTGGGTTGTATGGCTGAGGAGCAGTCTTACCTGCAGGTTCCAGTAAACAGGCACTAGGAGGGCAGCTTGGACTGGTGAGGACCCCCTCTTCAGCACTTCAAAGCGACCAGCTGCTACACGCGGCCTCATGTCACAATCGAAGTGGCTAGACACGCTCCTTTGGCGCCCCTGAGCTTACTAGGGGAGTCAGTGTCATCGACTGAACGTTCATGGGAAAACAGAACAAGGGCAGCTCTAAAAGAGATGTGGTGGGGCAGCCAGGTTAAGGTGGTGTGCCCCATGAATAGGCGTTTGACTGCTCAGCTGCCAAGTATCCTGTCAGCAGAAGGAGTCGCTTTGAGCTCCGATTCCCAGTTCCCTCTTTCAATCCTCTTGCCTGCTCTTTTCTCAACATGCTTGATGATGGGCCTGTTCCCACTGCTCCAAATATCCCATTACCACAGCCAGTGAAGCCGGTAGACTCTGGTGTGACTGTAGCTGTTCCTCCTTCGGGGGAAGTAGCCCTTAATGATCTATGGGGGACATTACACCTCAAGTAACTCTAACACCAGATGCCTCACAGGTGGGTTGGGGAGCCCATTTGCAGGGTACCTGGACTTCACAGGAGACTGATCTACACATCAATCTCCTAGAGCTCAGAGCAATCTTTCTTGCTCTTCGAGTGTTTCACACCCAGCTCAGCTACAAAACTGTCCTAATTCAAACGGACAACCAGGAAGCCATGTTCTATGTGAACAAGCAGGGTGGAACAGGCTCTCTGTTGCTCTGCAACAAAGCTTTGCGACTTTAGGCCCTCGCCAGAGAGCATCAGATTCATCTCCTTACAGTGTATCTTCCAGGCATTCAAAACTCTTGGGCAGACAGACTCAGTAAAGTTCTGCTTCCACACGAATGGTCTCTCCATGCAGACCAGGTGGCCAAAACTTTCCAATTTTGGGGAACCCCGGACATAGACCTCTTTGCAAGTCTGCTGAATGCCAAACTTCCCCGGTTCTGTTCCAGAATTCCGGCTCAGTGTTGTCAGGCCAGGGATGCCTTCCTCCTCCATTTGGGTCGGGACTTTCTGTATGCCTTCCCACCCATTCCCCTAATTCCCAGAACCCTATTCAAGCTTCATAGAGAGGCCGTATGATTCTCATAGCCCCACATTGGCCATGACAAGTGTGGTACCCTCTGCTCTTACATCTCTCCCAAGCTCCATCTCTGGAGCTGGGATCTGCTCCAGATCTCCTATCCCCGGAGGATGGGATGCTGTGGCATCGCAATCCCCAGTCTCTACATCTCAAGGCCTGGTTGCTGAAAGCCTAGAACTTCATGGTCTTAGCCTTTCTCAGCAAGTAAAGGATATCCTTTATGCTTCCAGGAAACCATCCACAAGACGCTCTTATGCTTTCAAGTGGAAAAGGTTTACCATATGGTGTTCTCAGAAGGGTCTTAACCCTCTTGCAATACCTCTGGAATCATTACTGGAATATCTCCTTCATTTGTCTAATGCAGGGCTTAAGACCAATTCAGTGAGAGTGCATTTGAGTGTTATTGCAGCTTCTCTCAAACCTTTAAATGGGCAACCTATTTCCTCTCATCCTATCATAGCGAGATTTATGAGAGGCCTTCTTCTAACTAAGCCTCCCATTAAGCCACCACCGGTGGCAAGTGATTTAAATCTGGTTCTTGGCCAGCTCATGAAGCCGCCTTTTGAACCATTAGCTGCTACCTCTTTAAAATTCCTTTCCTGGAATGTTATTTTTCTTATTGCAATCACATCAGCACTTTGCATTAGTGCAGGGGTTCTCAACCCTGTCCTCGGGACCCACCTAGCCAGTCAGGTTTTCAGGATAACCACAATGAATATGTATGAGAGAGATTTGCATACACTGCCTCCATTATATGCAAATCTCTCCCATGCATATTCATTGTGGTTATCCTGAAAACCCGACTGGTATGGTGGGTCCCGAGGACAGGGTTGAGAACCCCTGCATTAGTGAGTTGCAAGCATTGGTGGCTGATCCTCCTTATACAAGGTTCCATCATGATAAGGTAGTCCTTAGGACTCATCCTCACTTTATGCCAAAGGTGGTTTCACCTTTTCATTTAAACCAAGCAGTTTACCTTCCTGTTTTTTTCCCAAGGCCTCATGCCTCTAATGCAGAAAGGAATCTTCATACTTTGGACTGTAAAAGAGCTTTGGCCTTTTACTTGCAAATGACGCAGCAACATAGAAAGTCCTCCCAACTCTTTGTTGCTTTTGATCCTAGTCATTTAGGGCTTCCAGTCTCCAAAAGGACACTGTCCAACTGGATTGCACAGTGTATATCTTTTGCCTATCAGAGTAAGAACCTTCCTCTTGAAGGCCATGTGACAGCGCACAATGTGAGAGCCATGGCAGCCTCTATGGCTCATCTTCACTCTATGTCTATTGACGATATCTGTCGAGCAGCTACCTGGGCCTCGGTTCATACCTTCACAGCCCATTACTGCTTGGACAAGGACTCCCACCGGGATGCCTTGTTTGGTCAGGCTGTTCTTCAACACCTATTCCATACTTAATCAACTTCTGCCCACCATCCCTGGTAGGATGCCAAAGATCCATGTAGGGAAGTGGAGCCCTTTCAAAAGGGCACACAACTTCTGGGGTTTCTCCCTGGCATTTGTAGCTAGGGAGTCCCCATATGTGAAGACTACATTCCTGCTTGTTCCTGGAGATAGCATAGTTACTCACCTGTAACAGGTGATCTCCAGGAACAGCAGGAATTTAGTTATCACAACCCACCCACCTCCCCTAGGAGTTGTATCTCTCTATCTCTTTTTTTTTCTCTTTCCCCCTCTCTCTCTCTCTTTGTCTCAGCTTTAAACTCAACTGGGGAGGGACAGTTGGGGAAGGCAGCACGCAGGCGCTGTGGGGTGCTGCCAAAAGCTTCCTAATTGGACGCTGGGGAGCATTCCCGCGCCGGCTCCGTCGGTACCGACGATACCCATATGTGAAGACTAAATTCCTGCTGTTCCCGGAGATCACCTGTTACAGGTGAGTAACTATGCTTTCGTGTTGAGCCCTTATTGGGGGAGGGGGTTTCGGCTCCCTCTTATCAGATGGACGACCATAATTTGACTGTTTTTCTTGAAGATACTGCAGATATCATAACCAGATGCAGTACATTGGTAGAAGTGTTTGGTTCTGAATCTATTAAGCTGAAGGTTTTATGTTTATTCTTTAAGCATAGAGATAGTATATTTTGTGGACAGAAACTTCATATATTTCTGGATGTCGGCCGAGCCACCCAGATCCAGAGGTGGAGTTTAAAAACACAAGTGTTGGAACTGGGAGCTACGTATTTCTTGAAATATCCTTCTAAATGTATTATTGTGTTAGAGGGTCAGACCTAAATCTACACAGATGTTTCGCAGTTACAGAAATTCCTGGTTGACAGAGAGGTTAAGGGTTAAATAATGGGCTAGGGATAAAATGAATTAGATTGGTCCCCTAATTAGGTGTGTTTATTTAAACTTTTTTTTTTTTTAATTTATGGTTACTTGGAGCATCTTCTCCCTTGATGTGGACTTATCCAGTTGTTTTTCTTTTTGCTTGAATATGGTAAATTTTCTTTCTTTGATTTTTCTTTTTTAGTTTACTTCCTTTTTTGAATTGTATATTCAAGAAAATCCTATAAATAAAGAGTCTTAAAAAACAGTATCATGTTGAATATCCCCCTCCTCAAATTCTAAATGTTCAGTAAGAATTTTCTAAACAAGATGGTTTTCAATGACTGCTTAAATGGCATATAATCAGATGTTTCTTTATCATCTTGCTAGACCCGTCTAGATAAGTAGGTTATTCTCCCTTGTCAGCAGATGAAGGCAGACTTGAATAACTTTTAGTGATGTCATCATTCTGAATATCCTCTGGTGGCGCACAGAGAGAAGCCAGCATTTTCTGCCTCCAGCAGAGGCAAGATGTGTGGATTGGTGTAGTGGTGCAGTGGTCATTGTGATAGAGTCTGGTAAGGCCCAGCATTGCTCGAAGGGCGGCTACACCCATGTCTTCTGGAGTGGACGGCCACTTTGAGTTCACACTGTTTCATATACATTACTAGTGTCATAGTAAATGCAAAATTCTCCTGAAAATGAACTTATTTTAACAAGATGCTGCTATAGAATCAAACCTTTCATTTCATAAGGAATAGAAAACAGACAGGTAAGAGATGTGAGAATTTTGTAGAAACTGTGCCAGGAATTACTGAAAAAGGATTTGCTGTTTTATATTGGCCTTCCTACAAACTGCACCATGGGGAGAGGAGGAGGAATTGAGATGTGGAGGTTGATTAGAAGAGCAAAGACTGAAATGGAGATGTTTTTTGAATCAGAGGTTCTCTACCCAGTCCTTGGGACACACCTAGCCGGTCAGGTTTGCAGGATGGCCATTATGACTATGCATGAAAGAGATTCTAATTCATTGGAGGCAGTGCATGCAAATTTCTCTTATGCGAAGATAGCGGACCTCAAGCACCACCTAGACAAGGTTTTAGATTGTGCTGGGGAGGAGTCTGCTCTCTTGGTACATGTTGGTACCAATGACATATGAAATTGTGGGAGGGAGGTTCTGGAGGCCAAATTTAGGCTTTTAGGTAGGAAGTTGAAATCCAGAACTTTCAGCATCCATTCTCTGAAATGCTTCCCGTTCCATGCGCAGGACCCAAAATGTAGGCAGAGCTCCAGAGTCTCAATGCATGTATGAGACGATGGTGCAAGGAAGAGGGTTTTGGATTTGTTAGAAACTGGGCAACATTCTGTAGAAAGGAGGGGCTTTTCCGAAGGGATGAGCTCCACCTTAACCGGGATGGAACCCAGCTGCTGACATTAACATTTAAAAAAAGGAAATAGAGCAGATTTTAAACTAGATAATAGTGGAAAACTGACAGTCACCCATGAGTGCATAGTTCAGAAGGATGTATCTTTGAAGGATACTAGCAAAAGAGGGAAGTTAAGGCATGTGCAGTAGAGACAGTCTTTTCAGAGCTTTTTGCCGTGTGTTGCCTCCATAACTCCAGTGGGAGCCTGCAAGCCCAAAGTGCAGCTGGTTGGGGTGTAACTCAGGTAGTTCTCTCTGAGACTTAATCAAGATTGGAGTTATGTTAGTTACTTCTTCAAATCACCTGCCTTCTATCCCTATAGTTTCTGGCTCAGGCCATCCTGGGAATTATAATGTGCAATGTTTTAATTACAGCAGTGATTATATATGAGACTGTCAAGTCTCCCTGCAACACTCCACTCATTTGGATGATGTTTGAGGATTCTGTTCAGCACTTCCAGCAATGGCAGGCTATTTCTCCCATGCCTCTGCTGCAGGACCAGGGACGTTCTCCTTGATACATAGATACTCAGGAAGGGAAGTTCTTCCCGGCATATCCTGGACTTAGAGCCATTTGTTTTTGGACTCAAGAGTCTCTCATATTCATATGAGGTCCTCAGGTTTGTCATTGCATTGGCTAGGTAGTGGGTGCTTCTCAGGGCCCAGTCCGTGTGATGGTGTTTTGTCACCTTGCTGTTGCGAACAGCCTTGGCTGTGTCTCTGCTTCTGTATCTAGGCCGCCTCTCCAGTTCCGGGCCCTACCTTTGTCCCATATGCAGCTCTCCATACCTTTTACAGATAATCCCATTTGGCCATGCCGGAATATTGGGCTGGTCCGGTCAGTTTCATTAGTCAAGGTCAGAAACAACACAGGCATGGTGAATTCTGTCTGGAACAGCTGAGGTTCGGTGATTGCTTGTCCTTAGAACCACCTTGATTCTCTTCTAGGATGTTATGCACCTGGGGGTCAGTTCTATACTCTCCTAAGCCAAGCTGCCTCATGAAAAAGAGTTTACTCCAGCCTCAGCCAACTCAGAGGTGGATGTCTGTTTTGATGAATTCTTCATTCTCATCTGGCTATCCTTTGAAAGAGTATGAGGTGACTCCAATTTTGAAAAAAACTTACTGGAAGAGCTGTAACAGAAGGATGTTATTGACTAATTTTAAATTTGACATTTTTGGCCAAACTGGTAGAAAAAGGGGTGGTTCAATGTTGGGCGGGCGGGCAGGCAGGTTTTTGGGTGGTCTGTGGAATAGAGGCACTATTATTCCTACCTTGTTTGGAATTGCTCTCTTTTACTTATTATATTGCATCTCAGTGCTGCTTTTGATATGATGGATCCCAACTTGCTTTTCTATGCTATAAATGTTTGGGTGTTTTGGGTAAATGTTTGCAGTGACTTGATTTTGTTTTTGAAAAGTCTGACCTTTCAGGTCTGGATGGGAACAGACTGGTTGTCCTGACAGGGGATGGTGTGAGAGGTCCTACTGGGTCATCTTTATCTCCTCCTCTTCTCTTCTTTTTAACATCTTTTTGCAGCCATTGGGGCAGTTGATTCAGGACTGGAACGTGTTGCCTGTGATGTATATGGATGATATTCAGCTACTGGTACCCATGGGGGTGCCTCCGAATGGGCCACTCATCAGTAGACAGGGTGCCTGGAACAGGTGGCAAATTGGTTATATGTAAGCTGGGCTGGCACAAGAGAGTAGGTGTTGGCATCCTAGGCAAACCTTAAGCCTTATTTCCCCCTGTCTTTCATGATCTGTTGTTTAGATTTGAATGTCTTGCTCCTTGCCTCTCCCACCCCTAAAGAAAATCTTGCTGCCCTAGGTGGCTGCCTAGTTAGCCTAATGGATGTACCAGCCCTGTATGTGTGTGGTCTAAATTTGAATGCTGGGAAATCTGAAATGATCTGTTTTAGGGAAGTGTGTTTGGATGATTGTTTGCAGAAACTATAGACTTCCCTAAGAAGATTGTTATGGATTTGGGGGTGGTATTGGATGAGGGCTGTACTGTGTATCCACAGATTGCTAAAGTAGTGCTATTGGCATTTTATAAATTGCATTTGGTTAAGCAGTTCAAACCTTATTTTTATAACTCTGCCCTGCAGGTAGCTATGCAGGTGCTCTAGTTGGGGAATAGTTTAGAATATTGTCATAGTTTTTATGTCAGGTTATCTGCTAAGATTTACCCACAGGTTGCAGATAATTCAGACCAGGGCATCACAACTTCACATTCAAATCATTTAAGTGGTTGACCAACTAATTAAATAAGCAAGCTGATCTCTCTTATTTCAGAAGTTCATCAGCCTTAGATAAATGTAAATATAATATTGAAACTTTCTTCATTGATAAATAAAAGTTGCTTCAAGAACTGTGGAACTATAACTAGTGAGGATTCATTATAAATAAATTGTATTTCGCTTTCAGATATTAAAACAAATGATTTATACTCAAATGTTAAAATTATAAAGATGTAATTCTCTCTCTAAGGGGCCCTTTTACTAAAGCACTGGGAAGGATCTGTGCTTACCACGCATTGAGAGTAAGAACATAAGAACATAAGATATGCCATACTGGGTCAGACCAAGGTCCATCAAGCCCAGTATTCTGTATTTCCAGGAACAAGCAGGAATAAGTCCTCACATATGGGTACATCGGTACCGACGGAGCCCGAGCGGGAAAGCTCCCCAGAAGGAAAGCTTTTGGGGCCTCCCACTGCGCATGCACGCTGCCTTCCCGCCTTCCTGACCAACTCTCCTCAGTTCTTCTTTTTCCGCAGAGCCAGCAGGTCGTGTTCCTGTTACCGCTGAAGAAGTTGTTATTTTAATTTATTTCTTTGGCCGCGTGTCTGCCTTCCCCGATTCCAGACCGGTACCGCCGGTCTTTTTTCCTTTATTTCTTAAAAAAAAAAAATCGTCTTTTTTTCCCTCACTTGGTGTGTTAGTTCTGTGAGGCCTTTAGGCCTTCACTAATTCTCCCTCATGGAGAAACAAGCCTCTGGGTTTAAAAAATGCACCAAGTGCAGCGGTACTATTTCAGTCACAGACACCCATGAATGGTGTCTTAAATGTTTGGGGCCTGACCATTCCATTCCGGATTGCCCATCCTGTTCTTTGATGTCTAAACGTGGCTTACAGAACCGGGCAGCCAAGTTTCACATGCTGTTTTCTACAGATACTCCAGCATCGACATCTTCCAGGTCTTCCTCTCCTGATGGATCTCAGGTAACCAAACATTCCTCTGGCAGGTCCTCAAAGGGCAAATCTCCCTCTAAGTATCGAGATACCCCTGGGCTTGACCCTGAGGACCCTGCCCCAGCCAAACAACCCCGGCGGGAAGCTCCGGCTTCCAAAGCTCCTCCTATGGGGTTACAGGTTGACATCGATGGCACGGCCTCGACCGATCACCTGTTAGACTGTTCTGGGGTACCGGCTCAATCATCCGGTACCGACATCCAGACAGTCGTGGTGTCCATGGATCATACAGTTCAATCCATGCAGCAGGCCATTTTGGCTTTTATTAAGGCTGCGACGCCCTCGGTACCGCACCCTGCGGTACCGACTCCGGTTCCGGTACCACAACCGATACCGGTACCCATGCCATCCACATCGACCAGGATACCGATTCCGGTTCCCGGTTCCGGGGTTTTTCCCGATACCGATCCGGTTCCTGGTACCCTCGATGTTGATACCGGTCGATACGCTTATCGATCCCTGGAAGCAAACAGAAGATACTTTGAGTCTTCTGATGATTCTGATTCATCAGATGACTCTGCTGAAGTATCCCTTACTCTACCTGAGGAGCCCTCTTCTCCAAAGAGGAGAATGTCTCCTCCAGAGGATTTATCCTTTCAAGACTTCATCATTGAAGTAGCTAAAGGTCTTTCTATTTCTGTATCCTCTGAAAAAGAACCTAGAGCAAAAAAGTTAGACATTTTAGAATACTCTAAGGTTCCCAAAGAGGCAGTCACCTTGCCCATCCATGAAATTCTTCAAGAACACATGATGGACTTATGGGAGACTCCTCTCACCCTATCTCCACATTCTCGTCGTCTGGACACCATGTATCGTGTCCCCCCTTCTCCTGGGTTTCAAAAAACTCAGCTCCCGCACCACTCCATCGTGGTGCAGTCAGCTATGAAAAGGATCAAGAGTACTAAAAGACACTCTTCTACTCCCCCAGGAAGAGAATGTAGGACTCTGGATGCTTTTGGAAGAAAAATCTTCCAAGCAAGTATGCTTATTGGCAGAATCAACTCATACTCATACTCAACTCATACTCAACCCATCGGGCGCTGACCCTCTTCAGCCCCCGCCACCACCAGCAGCTCTCCCCTTCCCGGGGATCGAGCCACCAGCAGCGGGAGGGGGCCTCCTCTTCACCGGAGCCCAATCGGGGCTCAGCAGAGCAGTTTTAAGCTTCGCGCCATCGGGCGCCGACCCTCTTCAGCCCCCGCCACCACCAGCAGCTCTCCCCTTCCCGGGGATCGAGCCACCAGCAGCGGGAGGGGCCTCCTCTGCACCGGAGCCCAATCGGGGCTCAGCAGAGCAGTTTTAAGCTTCGCGCCATCGGGCGCCGACCCTCTTCAGCCCCCGCCACCACCAGCAGCTCTCCCCTTCCCGGGGATTGAGCCACCAGCAGCGGGAGGGGCCTCCTCTTCACTGGAGCCCAATCGGGGCTCAGCAGAGCAGTTTTAAGCTTCGCGCCATTGGGCGCCGACCCTCTTCAGCCCCCGCCGCCACCAGCAGCTCTCCCCTTCCCGGGGATCGAGCCACCAGCAGCGGGAGGGGCCTCCTCTTCACCGGAGCCCAATCGGGGTTCAGCAGAGCAGTTTTAAGCTTCGCGCCATCGGGCGCCGACCCTCTTCAGCCTCCGCCACCACCAGCAGCTCTCCCCTTCCCGGGGATCGAGCCACCAGCAGCGGGAGGGGCCTCCTCTTCACCGGAGCCCAATCGGGGCTCAGCAGAGCAGTTTTAAGCTTCGCGCCATTGGGCGCGCGCCTGAGGGCCTTGCCAGAGGGCCCTTTGGCGTGGCCCTTAGGAGAGTGGACCATGAGGTAGGCCGAAGCCTCGCACCACATAACAGTCTGTTATAATCTTCTGAACTCACACGGGAAAGGTACTAATTGACACAGTCTTTTGTTAATGTGTTACTATTTTACCTTTCAAGATACAATGTAATCTGTTGGAATCCTATCCCATTACTGATATCTCAGTATTAATGTGTTAATGCATCATCCCACTATTGCAGCATATCATTCTGTATCTACTTGATATGATTGGAATGTATTCAATTTCGTAGAGACATCATCTATATTCTGAGGCCTCGTCTACTGCAGACCTTCCTACTGCTCCATCTTAATTTATATTTTTGCATAATATCTCCTCTTCCCTACTGTACTTCATTACTATATTGTGCTCCACTACTATATTGTGCCTCATTGATACTAGCTCTGTCACATTGTGACTCATCACAACTTGCTACCCTCAAAATGGCCCTCCAGTTCGCCTCCCTCTTTAGCCTTTACCTCCTCACTCACTGGCTTGGAACCACCCAGGCCCTCTACACATCCCACAGCAACATTCCTGTCCTGAATAGCCATGGAAAAAGATGGTATGATCCCCCATACTCCCACCCAAGAAGTGACGCCTACACACGCCGCTCCCACCTTATCCATGTAGCACTCCAGTTATCCAATACACTCAGCCAGCAAAAACCTGTGAGCTGCCGACCACTGAAATGTGCCATCATTAACGCACGCTCTATTCGCAAAAAATGGCCTGTTGTACTAGACACAATCTCACTTTACGACCTAGAAATACTTATGATCACGGAAACCTGGTTATCTGCGGAAGACAACGTTATCCTCAATCAACTCCTACCCCCCAATTTCACCATACACACGAGACATAGAGAAAACAAAAAAGGAGGTGGGGTGCTTATAATCACCAAAGCAGACCTTGACTTCCATATAACAGACTCCTCTAGCACAAGCAGTCTAGACATCCTCTCTATTGCAAACCAGCATTGCTCTCTCAACCTGTTATACAGAACGCCGTCGACTTGTCCAGATGACCTCCCAACCATTATTGACCTTGCGGCCAACACCCTCAGTCCCAATAAACCAAATTGGATAATGGGTGATTTCAATCTCCCATCGTTACCCCAAAACCACGCAAATGCCTTCCTTGGTGCCATGGAAGAACTCGCACTCAAGCAAATCATCAATGAACCCACACATATAAAGGGGAATGTGCTTGATATGGTTTTTGCTCCTCAGCCAATCATCGAGCAAAACCGTAATCTACCAATATCCGTGATTGATGTACCTTGGTCAGACCACAAATTGATTATTATCCAGATACCCACCAACAATGAGCAGCTGCACAGAAGCCGAAATCAGAACACGAGCCGAAATCACGAGCATCCACAAGAAGCTTTCGCCCATTTAACAGGGAACACATTCTATCTGAGACCCAATCCTTCCTCAACAAAACCACGCCTGACCTTGAAGAACTGATATCATCCTGGAACTCCAACTTAAATGCCATCGCACAACGCCCGGACGCCAACAACACAGCAAGGATGAAGAGAAGCTCTGCCCCGTGGTTCTCTCCTGAACTGCGATCTTCTCTTACTCAACTACGTAGACTTGAGCGCCGATGGCGCCGATCACTCTCTATTGAAGATCAGACCGCCTACCAAACTCACCTCTCAATTCATCGTAAAGCAATCACAACTAAAATGAAACAATATCACACCGACACCCTAAAGAGATCATTGAATAAACCACGTGACCTTTTCAACTTGGTCAAATCCCTATCGAAAGAACCATCTCCCAATCAGCACAGTGTGATTCACCCACAAGAATACGCTGACTACCTGCAATCCAAGATCATTCAAACTAAAAAGGATTCAACAGTACAGTTTCAGGAACCAACAGGCCTAATCCTACTTGACAAGTTCTCTACACCTTCCACTAAATGCATTGAGGATACCATAGCATCCCTCAACACCTCCACTGCACAGACTGACCCATGCCCAGCCTTCTGGATCAAGGAACTACGTGGTGTGTTCAGTCCATTCATCACAAACCTAATGAACCTCTCCTTCACAACAGGATACTTCCCCGCAACACTCAAGCAGATATCCATTAGGCCACTATTGAAAACCCCAAGCTTGACCCGCAAAAAGCCGATTCTTATAGGCCAATAGCCAGTATTCCCCTCCTAGCCAAGATAACTGAGAAAGAGGTACAACGGCAAATTCAAAATCACATAGACTCCGCGGCTCCCCTAGATCACTGCCAACATGGGTTTAGAGAATATCATGGAGTCGAGACCCTACTTACCAGCCTATTCAACGTTATAATCACAGGCATAGACAACATCCATCAAGGTTTTGTGCTCATCTTCTTAGACATCGCCGCTGCGTTCGACTCGGTGAGTCACAAAATCCTCCTGGGAAGGTTGAAAGAGAAGGGCATCGGCAACACTGCGCTAGGATGGTGTAAATCCTATCTGGAAGCAAGATGGCAATACGTGAAGTCTGGATCAGAGGAATCAAAACACTTCCATCAAAAACAAGGTGTACCTCAAGGCTCCTCCTTGTCCTCCCTACTATTCAATATTTACATGCAGCCCATCTGCAACATCATAAGATCATTTAACGTGAGCTGTCTGATGTATGCAGATGACATTCTTTTATACATGCCGTTCTCCACAGCCCAAATGGACCTAGCACCACTAATAGACTGTTTTAATGCTGTCTCAGCGTGGTTTCAATCACAGAATCTACGCATTCAACATAAAAAGACGGAGGTTCTTTTCATCTCCAGAGACCCCAACTTTACTCCTCCATCCCATGTTAGTGTTAAGGAAACTGACTTACTAACCAAAGAAACAATAAGATACCTTGGAGTTACGTTGGACCAACGCCTGGATATGAAACACCACATAAACAACATTGTCAAAGCTGTATACTTCAAAATCCGCACACTCAGGCATCTGCGCTCCCTGCTGGACCCAGATGACTTCCGGACCATATACCAAGCGCTAATCCTGCCTCACTTCGACTTTGCAAATGCCATCTTACAAGGGCTCCCTCAATCCACACTGGCCCCATTACAGCTGGCCATGAATGCTGCAGCAAGGGTCCTACACGGAGCAGCCAGAAGTGACCACGTGACCCCCATTCTCAAACAACTTCACTGGTTACCTATCCATGGGAGAATCATCTTTAAAACCCTACTCCTAGCATTCAAGGCAATCAAAGGTATTTCATCCCCTTCACTCACAGATCTTATTCACATGGTGCCCCCCAACAGGTCCAGAAGAGCAATAGCCATAAAACCTACTAGTAACACCAAAGGCATCGTCAAAGTGCAACAAATCAACCACAAACAGGGCGTTCAGTTACTATATACCTAAATGCTGGAATGCTCTACCCCCTGACATCAGGGCTATTGCTGACCTATCGCAGTTCAGGAAGGCACTCAAATACCATCTTTTCCTGCAATGCTACTCAACTACCAATGGCACCTAGACATCCCCTCTGAAGAAATGACCCACTTTGGAAACAACCCTCACTTTCATTATGATATTTTTACTCATTGCCATGTAAATATCTCATGTATATAATTGACCCCTGTTATCCAAGTTACTCTTTACCATGTAAATATCTCATGTATATAGTGACCCCTGTTATCCAAGTTTGGACCCCTGTTCGATGTAAAACCAAACAGCTTGTTGTTATGGTCGTTGTGTTATAATGTAAACCACGCTGATAGCAAATAGTGCGGTATATAAGAAATTGTAATAAAAAATAAATAAATAAATACAGCCTCTATATGGGCATGTTTCTGAAGGAAATTGCATTAAAAATACGCCATTTTCTCCCCTTTATCCCAGAGGATAGAAAGGAGGAGTTCCTTCTTTTGCTGAAGCATACCCAAGATATTTCAAAGTTCTCCAACAGAGCAGCGTTTGACTCCTTTGAGGGTGCTAGCAGAGCCTCAGGTATTGCCATAGCGGCTCGCAGAATTGCTTGGCTCCAGGCCTCTAACCTAGAACCCTGGGTCCAGGATGGGTTGGGAAATTTGCCCTGTACAGGTGAGAATCTGTTTGGTAAGGAGTGGCAAATCAAAGCCACTCAAATGGATGCAGAAAATGCTGCTTTAGATAGACTTTCTAAGTCTACCTCTACCCCTGTCAAGAAGAAATCTTTCAAAAAGCCTTTCTACAAGAAGGCCAGATTTGCCACAAATACTGGCCAACAATCTTCTACAGCTCGCTTTGCTCCTAAGTATCAGCAGCCTAAACAGGCCAGGGCAAAACCTGCAGGGGCTGCTA
The DNA here is from genome assembly GCA_033557465.1 of Ichthyophis bannanicus. Lineage (NCBI taxonomy): Eukaryota > Metazoa > Chordata > Amphibia > Gymnophiona > Ichthyophiidae > Ichthyophis > Ichthyophis bannanicus. Next base: position 1,658,607,360 of record CM066031.1, on the reverse strand, counting down.
CAGCCCAACAGTCCCAACCCCCGCAGGGTTTTTGACTTAAAACTAGAGAACTTAACCTTTCTGGCTCTAAAACATCCAGAACCTCTCACCATTCCAGGAAGGTTAACTCATTTTGCTCCCAGATGGGAGCAAATCACATCAGAGCAATGGACCCTCTCTATCATCAGAGAGGGCTACAAACTACATTTCTCCAACCTTCCTCCCCATACCATGGTGAGAAGTTTCAATTCTCCCCCATCTCTCCTAGACCTGTTGGGTCAGGAGGTGACCACTCTTCTCACCCAAAAGGCAATAGAAGAGGTTCCTCTTCCTCAACAGGGGTCAGGTTTTACTCCCCTTATTTTCTCATTCCCAAGAAAACAGGGGGGTACAGACCCATTCTGGATCTCAGAGAATTGAACAAATTTCTATACAAGGAGAAATTCAAGATGCTTTCTCTAGGTACTCTCCTTCCATACCTACAGAGTCAGGATTGGCTTTGTTCTCTAGATCTCAAGGATGCGTACACACATATACTCATCCATCCATCCCACAGAAAATTCCTACGGTTTCTGTTCCAGGGAAAACATTTCCAGTACAGAGTACTTCCCTTCGGTCAAGCCTCTGCTCCAAGGGTATTTACCAAATGCATGGCAATAGTAGCTGCATTTCTACGCGCCCTGGGAATTTTTGTCTTCCCATACCTGGACGACTGGCTCATCCGAGCTCCGTCTCAGTCCGAGGCTCAGACTTCCCTGGATCGCACCAGGCGAATTCTACAGTATCTGGGACTTGTGATCAATCTGCCAAAGTCCCAACTCACCCCTACTCAATCCCTAGAATTTATAGGGGCCTGGTTGGATACCACCACCGCAAGGGCCTATCTACCTCAGGCCCGTTGCCAACGTCTAGTGCACTTAGCCTCTCAGACTCAGTCCAGAAGCCACTTGACTGCCAGAGAGATGCTACAACTATTAGGCCACATGGCCTCCACAGTGCATCTGGTGCCTTATGCTCACCTACATATGAGAGCAGCTCAATGGACTTTATCCACCCAGTGGACTCAAGCATCAGGAGCTCTCTCAGACCAAATAGCAAACTCCAGTCGTCTCTTTTGGTCTCTCCAATGGTGGATATCCACTCAAAATCTGTTGTTGGGGGCCCCCTTTCAACCATTGTTGCCCCAAGCAACCCTCACAACAGATGCCTCCCAAACAGGTTGGGGGGCTCATCTCCAAGATCTCTCCACTCAGGGCACTTGGTCTCCACAGGAGACCACCCTTCATATCAACCACTTGGAACTTCGAGCAATCTTTCTAGCTCTCAAAGTTTTTCATACCCTCCTCAGCAACATGACAGTCCTTATTCACACGGACAATCAAGTAGCCATGTTTTACATAAACAAACAAGGAGGGACTGGCTCTCTGTCGCTTTGCAACGAAGCTCTAAGATTATGGGCCTTTGCCATAGAGCATCAAATCCATCTACTGGCAGTATATCTTCCAGGAATCCAAAACTCTTGGGCAGACAGAATCAGTCGAGTTCTGCTTCCACACGAATGGTCCCTGCACATGGATCAGGTACTCAGAATCTTCCAGAAATGGGGAACCTCGGACATAGACCTCTTTGCAAGTCCGTGGAATGCCAAACTTCCCCGGTTCTGTTCCAGAATTCCGTGTCAGGGAGTTCAGACCAAGGATGCCTTCCTCCTGCATTGGGGTCAGGGTTTCCTGTATGCCTTTCCACCCATTCCTTTGATTCCCAAGACTCTGTTCAAACTTCAAAGGGATCAAGGGTCCATGATCCTCATAGCTCCACGCTGGCCACGCCAAGTGTGGTACCCTCTACTTCTGCATCTCTCCCAAGCCCCCTCCCTGGACTTGGGAGCGGCTCCAGACCTTCTGTCTCAGGAGGAGGGGACTTTGTGGCACCCAAACCCCAAGTCCCTTCACCTCAGAGCTTGGTTACTGAAGGCCTAGACCTTCAACACTTCAATCTTTCGCAGCAAGTGAAGGATATCCTCCATGCCTCTAGGAAACCTTCCACTAGGCGTTCTTACGCTTTTAAATGGAAAAGATTTTCCATTTGGTGTGCTCAAAAGGGTCTTAACCTTCTTGCACTCCCATTGAATTCTCTTTTGGAATATCTCCTGCATCTCTCCAATGCAGGACTCAAAACGAATTCAGTAAGAGTCCATTTGAGTGCTATTGCGGCATCCCTTAAGCCCATCAATGGACAACCTGTTTCCTCTCATCCTCTTATTGCAAGATTCATGAGAGGCCTAACTTTAACTAAACCTCCCATTCGACCTCCTCCGGTGGCATGGGACTTAAACTTGGTTCTTGGTCAGCTTAGGAAGCCACCTTTTGAACCCTTAGCCACTACCTCCTTGAAGTTTCTTTCCTGGAAGGTTATTTTCCTCATTGCAGTCACTTCAGCTCGCCGCATCAGTGAACTGCAGGCCTTAGTGGCTAATCCACCTTATACAAGGTTCCATCATGATAAGGTAGTCCTTAGGACAAATCCTCACTTTATGCCTAAAGTGGTCTCACCTTTTCATCTTAATCAAGAGGTATATTTACCTGTCTTTTTTCCAGCTCCTCATGCATCCAGTGCAGAGAGGAACCTTCATACTCTAGACTGTAAAAGAGCTCTTGCCTTTTACCTCCACAGGACACAGCAACATCGAAAGTCTTCTCAGCTTTTTGTTGCTTTTGATCCTTCTCATTTAGGACTTCCAGTCTCCAAAAGAACACTCTCCAATTGGATTGCTCAGTGTATCTCTTTTGCTTACCAGAGTAAGAACCTTTCTCTGGAGGGCCATGTCACCGCTCACAACATTAGGGCCATGGCCACCTCTATGGCTCATTTAAACTCTGTGTCCATTGACCAGATCTGTCGAGCAGCCACCTGGGCGTCGGTTCATACCTTTACAGCAAATTATTGTTTGGACAAGGACTCCCGCCGGGATGCCTTGTTTGGTCAGGCTGTCCTCAGACACCTGTTCCATTCTTGAACAACTCCAGCCCACCTTCCCTGAATGGATGCCTGAGATCCATAGGAAGATGAAGAACCTTTCAGAGTCTCATACCCTTCAGGGGATCTCCCGGGCATCTTAGCTAGGGAGTCCCCATATGTGAGGACTTATTCCTGCTTGTTCCTGGAGATAGCACAGTTACTTACCTGTAACAGGTGATCTCTGGGAACAGCAGGAATTAGTCCTCACAACCCGCCCACCTCCCCTAGGAGTTGTATCTCTCTCTCTTCCTTTCCTCTCTCTATTGTCTCAGCTATAAACTCGAACTGAGGAGAGTTGGTCAGGAAGGCGGGAAGGCAGCGCGCATGCGCAGTGGGAGGTCCCAAAAGCTTTCCTTCTGGGGAGCTTTCCCGCTCGGGCTCGGTCGGTACCGACGTACCCATATGTGAGGACTAATTCCTGCTGTTCCCAGAGATCACCTGTTACAGGTAAGTAACTGTGCTTTCCAGCAGTGGCCAATCTAGGTCATATGTACCTAGCAGTTTCCCCAAGAGACACAAGTTCCACAATGCTTGTACTGGGTCAAGCATTGATATCCTGGGTCCCTTCTTAATAATGGTTTATGGACCTTTCCTCCAGGAACTTGTCCAAACCTTTTTTAAACCCAGCTACACTAACAGCCTTTACTACATCCTCCGGTAACAAATTCCAGAGTTTGATTACACGTTGAGTGAAAAAATATTTTCTTTTATTAGTCTTAAATAGTTTACCCTGTAGCTTCATTGCATGTCCCCTAGTCTTTCTATATTCTGATAAGGTAAACAATCGATCTACGTTTACCCGTTCCACTCCGTTCATTAATTTATAGACTTCTATCATATCTCCCCTCAGCCGTCTCTTTTCCAGGTTAAAGAGCCCTAACCTTTTTAGCCTTTCTTCATAGGAGTATCCTTCCATCCCCTTTACCATTTTGGTGGCTCTTCTCTGTACCTTTTCTAAAATCGCTATATCCTTTTTAAGATACGGCGACCAGAATTGCACACAGTATTCAAGGTGCGGTCTCACCATGGAACGATATAGAGGCGTTATAATATATTTTGTTTTATTTTCCATTCCTTTCCTTATCATACCTAGCATTCTATTTGCTCTCTTGGCTGCCGCTGCACACTGGGCCGAGGGTTTTAACATGGTATCCACAATGACGCCTAAATCTTTTTCCTGGGTGGTGGTTCCTAATGTGGAACCTTGCGTCGTGTAACCATAGTTTGGGTTGTTCTTCCCTAGGTGCATAACCTTGCACTTGTCCACATTAAATTTCATCTGCCATTTTGATGCCCAGTCTTCCAATTTATCAAGATCCTCTTGCAATTTTTCACAATCCTCTTGGGTTTTAACAACTTTAAATAGTTTTGTGTCATCTGTAAATTTGATAACCTCACTCGTTATTCCACTTTCCAGGTCATTTATGAATATGTCAAAAAGCAGCGGACCCAGCACAGATCCCTGGGGTACACCACTATTCACCTTTCTCCATTGGGAAAATTGGCCATTTAGCCCTACCCTCTGCTTTCTATCTTTTAACCAGTTCCTGATCCACAATAGTACACTGCCTCCTATCCCATGACTCTTTAGTTTTGCCAAAAGTCTCTGATGAGGGACCTTGTCAAAGGCTTTCTGAAAATCCAGATACACTATATCAACCGACTCACCTTTGTCCACCTGTTTATTCACTCCTTCAAAAAAACATAACAGATTAGTAAGACAAGATCTTCCTTGTCTAAAGCCATGTTGGCTGTCTCCCATTAGGTTGTGACTATCTACATGCTGAGTAATTTTATTCTTTATGATGGTTTCTACCATTTTTCCTGGTACTGACGTCAGGCTCACCGGTCTGTAGTTTCCCGGTTCACCCCTGGTACCCTTTTTAAAAATTGGTGTTACATTGGCGATCCTCCAATCTTCAGGTATTAGAGATGATTTTAATGATAGTTCACAGATTACTGGTAGCAGTTCTGCAATCTCTTATTTCAGTTCTTTCAACACCCTTGGATGTATACCATCCGGCCCAGGTGATTTGCTACTCTTCAGTTTATCTAATAGTTGTAAGACATCTTCCCGATGTATCGATATTTCCTTCAATTCTTCTGCACCTTTAAATACCACTTCAGTCATGGGTAACATCCCTACATCTTCCTCAGTAAAGACCGAAGCAAAGAATTCATTCAGTCTCTCCGCTATCGCCTTGTCGCCTCTTAGTGCTCCTTTAACCCCTTTATCATCTAATGGACCAACTGACTCTCTCACAGGTTTTTTGCTACGAATGTACTTGAAAAGGTCTTTATTTCGCGTTTTTGCTTCCGCAGCAAGCTTCTTCTCAAATTCACTCTTTGCCTGCCTTATCAATGCCTTGCATTTGACTTGCCAGTGCTTGTGCCGTTTCCAGGTTTCGTCGTTTGGCTCTTTTTTCCATTTCCTGAAAGATGCTTTTTTGGCAACAACAGCCTCTCTGACCTCACCTTTAAACCATGCTGGCAGTTTTTTGGACTTCCTTCCACTTTTCTTACAGCGTGGAATACAGCTGGTCTGGGCTTCCAAGATAGTATTTTTCAACAACACCCAAGCTTGATGTACTTCTTTAACCTTCGCAACTGCTCCTTTTAGTTTTTTCTTAACTGTTTTCCTCATTTTATCATAGTCTCCCTTTCGAAAGTTAAGAGGTAGTACTGTGGATTTCCTTACTATCCCTCCACTAATTAAATCAAAGGCGATCATGCTATGATCACTATTGCCAAGTGGCCCCAACACCCTTATCTCTTGCACTAGATCTGGTGTTCCACTAAGGACTAGGTCTAATATGGCTTCCCCTCTGGTCGGTTCATGAACCAGCTGCTCCAAGAAGCAGTCATTTATTTCATCTAGGAACTTTATCTCCCTAGCATGTCCTGACGTGACACTGACCCAGTCGATACCGGGGTAATTGAAATCACCCATTATTATTACTGCGCTGTAACTTTTGTTAGCTTCCTTGATTTCTTTGAGCATTTCATCATCCATTTGGTCATTCTGGCCAGGTGCTCGATAGTACACCCCCACTGCCATTGCCTTCCCCCTTTTATATGGAATTTCAATCCATATAGATTCTACAGCAGATTTTGTTTCCTGCAAAACTTTAATCCTTTCTGAGTCAATGCCCTCTCTAACATAGAGCGCAACCCCTCCACCAATTTGATCAGCTCTATCATTATGATATAGTTTGTACCCAGGTATCACAGTGTCCCACTGGTTGTCCTCCTTCCACCATGTCTCTGATATTCCAATCATATCTAACCTTTCATTTAGTGCTATACAGTATATTCTAACTGTCCCATCTTATTCTTTAGACTTCTAGCATTTGCATACAAGCATTTTAGAGAATGTATTTTATTCATGTTAATTTGGCTATTGTTAGACATGGGTAAATTGGGATCTTTAAGCTCTGGCTGCTCCATACTTGAGGGCATTTTGGCTACTTTACTCTTTTGTGCAACCTCTCTGCTTTTGGTAATATCCTTCAAGGATACATTCTTCCGAACCATCCGCTCTTGGGCGACTGTCGGCTTTCCCCTAATATCTAGTTTAAAAGCTGCTCTATCTCCTTTTTAAAGGTTAATGCCAGCAGCCTGGTTCCATCCCGGTTTAGGTGAAGCCCATCCCTTCGGAAGAGCCCCTCCTTTCCCCAGAATGTTCCCCAGTTCCTAACAAATCCAAAACCCTCATCTCTGCACCATTGTTTCATCCACACATTGAGACTCCGGAGCTCTGCCTGCCTTTTGGGTCCTGCGCGTGGAACAGGAAGCATTTCGGAGAATGCTACCCTGGAAGTTCTGGATTTCAACTTCCTACCTAAAAGCCTAAATTTTGCCTCCAGAACCTCCCTACCACATTTTCCTATGTCATTGGTACCGACATGTACCAAGACAGCAGACTCCTCCCCAGCACTATCTAAGACTTTATCTAGGTGGCGCGTGAGGTCCTCTACCTTCGCACCAGGCAGGCATGTTACCAGGCGATCCTCATGTCCACCAGCCACCCAGCTATCTACGTGCCTAATGATCGAATCACCAACTATAACGGCTGTCCTAACCCTTCCCTCATGGGCACATGGCCCTGGAGAAACTTCCTCGGTGCGAGAGGGTTTTACATCACCTGGAGGACAGGTCCTAGTTACAGGATCACTTCCTGCCACACCAGGGTGATGCTCTCCTGTCACGTGACCTCTCTCCTCCATGGCAACAGGGGTGCTGCCAGACTGGAGGTGGGACTTCAGGACTATATTCCTGTAGGTCTCGTCTATGTACCTCTCTGTCTGTCTTATGTTTTCCAAGTCTGCTACTTTAGCCTCTAGGGAACGGACTTGTTCCTGAGAGAAAAGAGCTCCTTGCACCTAGTGCACACGTAAGACCTCTCACCAACTGGGAGAAAATCATACATGTGACACTCAATGCAAAAGACTGGAAAGCCCCCATCCCGCTGCTGGACTGCTGTCTGCATCTTAGTTTTAAGTTTGTGTCTAGATCTTTAAGTTCTTACTTACTAGGGGTTGCTATGGGTATTTATTCCAATAAATTGTACCTAATATGTTTAATATACCTTGTTCACCTGAAGCTTAATTAATCTCAGGTCCTTAGTGTATGACTGATTTGGGTAATGTGCGTCACCTGAAAGCACCTCCTGTCTTTTAAGATGTGTAAGTACCTATAAAGCTATGATTATCCCAGGGGAGGGTGGGTGTGGGGAGGGAGGGAGGGAAATAACACTTTTTAAAAGAGGGCTGCTACACAGTACCCTGTCTTGTGCTGCTGAGGTAAGCTAAATTCTGATTTGATTTAAATTATAGCTCTTAGCTGCTGCTAGGCTCTAACTTCTTATGAAATTTAAACTACAAGCTCTCTGCTGGGTACTAAATTTAACCAGAAAGCTCTCTTCTGTGTGTTAAATTTAAACTAAAAGTACTTTGCTGTTATTTGGCCCTGAGTGACTATTAAATTTAAACTACAAGCTCTCTGCTGGGTATGAAATGTAACCAGAAAGCTCTCCTCTGTGTTTTAAATTCAAACTTTAATTGCTGCTACTAGGCCCTAACTGATCCAACAAAAAAACAATGGGTGCACAGATTAAGTAGCTTTAATACAAAGAATTCTTTTTAGAAAATTACCAGAAGTATATACTCACAGTTGCAGATTTCTCTCCAGAAGTAACAGTCCCCCTTTCTAGTCCTTCAAGACAGAGGTTCACAGAGCTTTGGTTGAGCTATTTATGCCTCTGCTGCTGAGTAAAAGTAATGCAGCATTTGTGCATCATCAGAGGCTTGTTCAGCATATTTCCAGCAGTTAGTGCACAGAACTGTACCCTAATGTACTGCATCAGCATTTTCAATTAGTGCAGGTACACCTGATACCAACCTAAGAGGTATCATTAAGTGCAGCCGCTAATTGCTATATAGGTAGTGAGTACCTGATGTGCATCCTCATGCTAACTGCAATGTACTCTCCACACCCACACTAGGCCTCTCACACTGAGGATACCAGAAACATGTGCCCATGAGCAAAGGGTTAGGAGAGCCGTTATAGTTGTTAGTTCAATCATTAGGCATGTAGATAGTTGGGTGGCTTGTGGACATGAGGATTGCATGGTAACATGCCTACCTGGTGTGAAGGAAGCAGACCTCATGCGCTACCTAGACAAGGTTTTAGATAGGAGAAATCTGCTGTCTTGTTATATGTTGGTACCAGTGACATAGGAAAGTGTGGGAGGGAGGTTCTGGAGGCCAAATTTAGGCTTTTAGGTAGGAAGTTAAAATCCAGAACTTCCAGGGTAGCAATCTCTGAAGTGCTTCCCGTTCCATATGCAGGAGCCAAAAGGCAGGCAGAGCTCCGGAGTCTCAATGCGTGGATGAGACGATCATGCAAGGAAGAGGGTTTGTATTTGTTAGGAAATGGGCAACATTCTGGGGAAAGGAGGGACTTTTCTGAAGGATGGGATCCATCTTAACCGGAATGGAACCAGGCTGCTGGCATTAACATTTAAAAAGGAGATAGAGCAGCTTCCTGATCGTGTAACCGGTCTAGTCCCGGACCTCTGGGTTCCCTATCTCATCCAGCAGCTTTGGAGACTGAGAAACTCCTCCTTTTTTTGATGTCACAGGTATATCTTCCCGGTATCCGCCTCTTGCCATCAGTTACCTCAGTCTCCAAGCAGCTAGATAGATAGGAGCCCGCACAGCCGGGCTCACTGGAGAAACAATTTTACCTCTTTACTTTGATTTGGTTTCTTTGATTTCTTTCTTTCTTTTACCTCCTTATTTTCTTGGGGATTATTTCTTAGGGAGAGCTCTTTCAATCTCCAGGAACAAGCAGGAATGAGTCTTCACATATGGGTACGTCGGTACCGACGGAGCCTGCATGGGAATGCTGCCCAGCTTCCAATCAGAAAGCTTTTGGCAGCATCCCTCGCGCCTGCGCAGTGACTTCCCGCCTTCTCCACAGCCTCTCTTCAGTTTTCGTTTTTCCGCGGAGCCGGCAGGACGTCCTCCTGTCAACGCAGAAACCTTTCTTTTTAATTACTTTAATTACTTTAGTTTTTTGTTTTCTTGTGGTCGCGGCTGTATTTCCCGCTGCCACCGGTATCGCCGGTGGATTTTTGACTAAATTCTGAGAAACTTTTTCTTCAGTTTTTTGCCTTAACTTCTTGGGCCTACTAGGCCTTTTCATTATGGAGCCTTCTTTTCCTAAGAAGTGCATTCGATGTAGAAACACCTGTTTCTTTTTAGACACCAATAGTTGGTGTCTCAACTGTGTGGGTCCTGACCCTTTTTCCCCTGACTTGTCAGGGGATAATTTTGTGAGGAAACCTTCAGTTTTTAGAGTTTCCCTCGATACCGTTTTTTCCTCGGCAGTGAGGGTACCCGGTTTCTCTACTTTACAGGATCAGATAACCCACAAACAGTCTGTTAAGACTAGTCAATGCTTGAGTGGTATGTCCCATGCCCAGCATGGTGACGGCTCCGGTCTTACCCTCAAGAATCCATTGGCATTACCCCTGCGGGAGTCTTCGGGCTCCAAAGCGTTATAGGGGTTTCAGGTTGTTCCTGGGGCTCACCCCTCACAGAACATACCTGAGCCATGCGCGGGGGTGGTATCCGCTTCGAGCGGTACCGAGCCTCCGGCATCGGCACCGGTGTCGAGTGTTCCACTCTTCACCAGGGATCGTCATCGGGCATCCTCGGTACCTTCGGGACCGATCGATACGCACCGCATTGACGTCTCTCAATCTCAGCCATGCTCCGGGACGGTACCGGCATCGATCGGTTCCGATACCCTGGCATCGGCATCGAGGTGGACCGCCTTACCCTTGGCAAGGGGGGGTTATCGGGTATCCTCGGTACCGTCGGTACCGATCGATGTAACCCAGGCTGCCTTAGTGGTATCGGCATCGCCGATGCCGCCACCGGCGTCGTAACCCTCGCGACATGCATCGATAGTCTCGCTTTCTTCGATGCCGAGTCTTGAATCGATATCTAGTCTCGAGGACTGGGTACCGACGCGTCCCAGAACCGACTCCTGTCGTTTCCAGATGGGCAGTTCCGAAGATCCTAGCCATAACTCTCTCATGATCTCGGTACCACTGCAGCAGTCCCCGATGACAACTTCAACTGCTAATCCTGTATCAGTATCGATGTCAATGCCTGTTCTTGCACCGATGCCTAGTTTGGAACCGATACCTGGCATTAATGCAGTACCCTCTATGTCCTCTGGTGCTCAGGCTCTTTCTTTAGCCTTACCAGGAATGGTTCCCATAGGAGATCAGTCTTTTCAGGCTTTTCTCCTGGATATGGCAACCTTTCTTAATATCTCTATCCCTGGTTGTGATCCTACTCATGGTTCAGTGGCACAAATGGAAAATATAAAGCTTCCTTTACATCCTGCTCTGCAGGATCTCCTTCTGAGGGTCTGGAAATCGCCCTTACGACTTCCTCTACTTTCTACAGACATTGAGGTTCGGTACCGGGTGCCACCCTCTCCAGGGTTTCAAAAGCCTCAACTTTCTCATCGTTCCCTTGTAGTGGAATCGGCACTGAGGAAAGTTAAGAGCAAGAAGAAGCATTCTTCTTATCCGCCGGGTCGTTCTTCAAGAACACTCGATGCTTTTGGTCGTCAAGCCTTCCAAAACTCTATGCTGGCCTCCAGAACTTTTTCATATATTTTTCACATGAGTCTAACACTCCAGGAAGTCACAGAGAAATTGTCTCTTTTGACCCCTTTTTTACCAGAGCCCAAGGCTACTGATTATTCCCTGCTCATCAATCACAGCTGGAATATATCCTGGTTCCTGTCTCGTGCTTCTATAGACTCTTTTGAGTCCGTTAGCAGATCCTCTGCTATTGCCATTGCAGCACGTCGCAGAGCCTGGCTTGAAGCTTCAGACTTGAGCAGATGGGCACAAACTATACTGGCTCATTCTCCTTGTACAGGAGAAGGTCTTTTCAATAAGGAGGCTTTACGTCAGGTTGCTCAATGCTCCACTGACTCTCCTTCCACTAAAAACCATTCTAAGCCACCTCCTTCCTCAAGGAGTAGGAAATGTCCTACCAAACCTTCTTTCCCTAAGAAAAGAAAGTTTCATTTTATTTTATTTTTATTTATTTTATTTATTACAGGCTCTTATATACCGCTCTATTCAGAATCAGCGCGGTTCACAATATAACAACATACCATAACAACAAACTGTTAGGTTTTACAGAGAACAAGGTCAGAGAACTTGGATAAAACATGGGACGTCATTACTGCAACTATTTACAAGAGTATTAATTCATCTCCTGCCCATCATTCGGCTGTACCTAAACAAGAGACGCCTCAGCCTAGTCTGAAGTCCTCCAGTTCTGGCCAGTCTCAGCATTACCAGCAACCATAGGGGCCGGGAATTGTAACCTACACTTCACTTCTACACATTAGAAGTTTATTCACTGTGCTTTTCTTTTTCAGTGTACTAACCTGTCGGAAATATTTTGTTCAGGGACTACAGACTTCTCCTCTTCTTACTCTCTAGAAGAGCAGTTGCAACTATCCCCTGATAGTTTCTATCCCAACTGAACATTTTTTCCTTCAGTTGACTTACCCTATGGGTACGTCACCCTCCAATTACTTGCTCACCCTCTCAACCGGGTTTTTTTCCTTGACTGAGAGGTACCATACTGAAAAGCTTCTCTAGCAAGCTCGTTCCTCAGACAGGGAGAAGAGATATCTCCTCTCTTTTCTTGTCTGTTTTTCTTTATTCGGCACAGGACAATCTCTCTGCTGTTTCCGTCAGCAGCTCTGTCTGCAGGAGTCACAGTAATTGTATTACTGGTACTTTTTCCATGTTCCAGTCCCTTGTTCAAAATTTTGTCTAACCTCAGTAGTGATTCCACGTTATCTTGGATCCTCCTACTCGTTTAGACTTTCTCACATTATTCTAACCATCTCCTTTCCTAGGATATGTCAACACACCTGACTTCAGTCAGTTTATCTCATAGCTCTCCTGTACAATGCTCTCTGCAGTCTTCAGAGAAGCTTTCTACTATGAGGGCCTTGCTATAGAGCATTGACCTTGTCTCTGAAGTTTCTCTATTAATAGGGAAAAACTTATAAACCCTTCCCATGCCTGTGAGGGTTCTCCACACCCTCTAGCCTGGGGTGTTAACACGAGATATCTGTTCTTCTGCGTGAAAATCCAAGGCTGATGTTTACGCATGCTACCTCTGGGTCCCTCCATAGGTCCCTCTGGTATCTTTTCTGCGTTTCTCCACATCTACCATGTCAGTGTTCTGTGGAACTCCCGCCTTGTTCCTTACAGATTCATATGTTCATCTGTTCTCACGCGAACATCACGGTTATCTGGTTAGATTGCCTTTCCTGCATCCCTCAATCCACGAAAATAGATTCTCTATACATATCCCAAGTGGGTTCACCCTCTTGTAGAACGCAGAATCTTTTTCTTTTATATTCCCCATGTACAATTATGTGGCTGGGTGGTAGACAGGTATCTTCAACCTGTTGTTTGGTATGTAGCATCTCCATATATGTCTACATACCTGTATCTTTACTCTAGTGGTGCTAAACCATGCCCCACAACTTTTACATATATTTAGGTATATCATATCTATATCTATATCTATATTTGATATATTTCACCACCCATATCCTAATATACACATCTGGACATATGTGTATATATATATATATATATAAATATATACATATATATTCCAGCCACATATATATATTCCTATATATATATGTGTTTGATGGGGGGCTTCTTAAGGGTTGGTCTGTCTTACACACTATCACCCTTACTGTCTATACTACATGTTTTACCTCCTAGAGGTTTTAGACAGTCTGTCGTCCTACGTCCCATACCATTTTACGATGCAGAAACTGTTAGGCACCAATAACCACTTTGGTGCTAACATCTTCCATATTTTCTTTAACTCCTTGAAGCATCAAGCTTCAATATTTTTTCCTATCTCTCGCCAGCTAGGAAAAACAGTGTACATCTTTATCTTTGAGTACACAACTGTTTTCCGTGGGAATAGGGGTTTTTCCAGTCCCCCTCTTCCCGCCAGGACTGGGCTAGTTCTCCAACTCCGTCAGTCTTCTTCCTTTAGTCCTCAATGTTAATGACCTTATGCCTAAAGGAGTTTTCAGCTTTTCCCATAAAGCTTTCCATTGAAGGCCTGACGTCTAATCCTACCCAGTTGACACCTGGATCATCTACTACCTCCAGGTCTGGACCTTCATCCTCACTACTGAGAGGTCTTGAAGATTCCGCCACTGCTTATCCAGTAGACTCCATCATGCTTTCTACTTCCTACAATACAGTAGGTAAGCTGCATATTTTAAGTGTACATTAAATGTGTTTTAATGCTACTCATCATATCTACCAAGGACTCCTGTAGTCTGTAGAACACCTAGTCCTTGGCTATGCTGTTTCTTTCCTCACAGCTCCTTTATTGTCAACTCCTACCCTCCATCCCACATTGGATGCCGGGGATTCCTGGAGACAAAATGCACCCCTGATCCGGGCACTTGCATTTTTATGGGATCTCCCCCTGGCATCTCCAGCTAGGGAGTCCCCATATGTGAAGACTCATTCCTGCTTGTTCCTGGAGATAGCACAGTTACTTACCTATAACAGGTGATCTCTGGGAATAGCAGGAATTAGACTTCACAACCTCCCACCTCCCCTAGGAGTTGCATCTTTTTTATCTTCTTCCTTTTCTCTCCTCGCCTTTGTCTCAGCTCTGAAACTCAACTGAAGAGAGGCTGTGGAGAAGGCGGGAAGTCACTGTGCAGGCGCGAGGGATGCTGCCAAAAGCTTTCTGATTGGAAGCTGGGCAGCATTCCCGTGCAGGCTCCGTCGGTACCGACGTACCCATATGTGAAGACTAATTCCTGCTGTTCCCAGAGATCACCTGTTACAGGTAAGTAACTGTGCTTTACTGCACTGTGCCTTTTAATTTGATGGCAGGCTGCTCTCTCTCTCTATTTCTCTATTTCTCCCCTCTTTCTTTACCCCCTCCTCCTGTCCCCCCCCCACCTTCTCTTGCTGGACTCAGTAGGTCTCAGCTTCTGTTCACTCTCTGGGATCCCCCTGGCTTGGTCAGCTGCCGTTTAGGGTGAGATCCGGAGGTCTGCCTAGCCAGCGCCACACAGAGGATTGCCTGTCAGTGCGCTGGCAGGTCCTCCCGTTCGCAGACAAGCCCCGACGGTGAGTGTGCAGTTTCCGGCATGTTTGAGCGCGCTCGGTGAACGGAGCGCTTCCATACCGGGGTGTGTGCTGCAGGCGCCTTGCCCCTAAGCTGCCCTGAGGTAAGCGGACACGTTTCTCTGGGTGCGGGGGTGGTGATAAGCATTTTGGCGCCAAAGGGTGAACAGCGGGCCTGACCGCGTGGCGGTTCGGCGTTGGAGTGCCGCTGCTGCGGGTGGCAGCCATTATTTCGGCCCGACTCTCTGTGCCTCTTCGGGGTGACTGGCATGCCCTGTTCTCTCAGGATGCTTTATTTCTTTTGCTAGCTGGGGGCTTTTCCGTGCGTTTGCTGTAAAAAAAAACAAAAAAAAAACCCTGCTACATCGGGGGCCTTTTCCTGCTGTACTCCCTAAGTGTGTGTAGGGTTTGTGTGGGGAGAGGCTTCCTGGGAAGTTTGCCTTCTCGTTCTCTGGCCTTTACTTTACCATGCCTTCTAAGCCTCTCTGCTTAGTCTGTGGCATGAAGAAGGGGTCCCCTTCGGGTGTGTGTAAGTCCTGCGCCAAAGACTCGGATGTCCTGGACCCTCCCGCTGTTGCCTTGGCGGACGGTCCAGGCGCGCCGCCAGAGGTCTCTAGCGCGCCACTTCCTGAGTTGCCCCTTGGGGGTCCCGTGGCTGGCCCCTCGTCGGCTCCGGTCACGTCTCCTCCTCCTCCTGCATTCTCCGCGGATTTGTCTGCCATTTTTTCCCAGTCATCTGTAGCACTCCTTCAGCAGTCTTTCTTGGCTGCCGCTTAGCAGGGAAAGGGTCCGGAGGTCTCGACAGGGGTTAAGAGGACAGCGTCTCCGGCCCCGGCTGAGGGCCCTTCCGGTGGCGTCAAGAGGCCGCGTCTGGAGGGTCTGCTGGCGGACTGTTCGGTGACTTCGGAGGGGCCGCTGTCTGATGGCGAGGTTCCCGAGTTTGACGCTGAGGAGGAGCTGGAAGAAGGTGAGCTGGCTGAGAGGGAAGACAAAGCGCGAGTTGTGCGCGTCTTTCGCAGGGAGGAGCTTCCTGCGTTGATACTGGAAGCACTCAAGACTTTAAATATGCCGGTACCAGGGACAGCGGAGGATGACACCCTAGAAGATCCCTTGCTTCAGGTTTTTCGGAAGATTCAGAAGGTGTTCCCGGTTCATAGGGTGTTCCCGAGAGATGATCCAGGAGGAGTGGAACCTGCCTGAATCGCCTTTGAAAGGTGCCAGGGTCATGAGCCGCCTTTATCCTTTGTCAGATCAGGATAAGGAGGTGTTCAAGTCACCCAAGGTGGATGCAGCCGTCTCGGCAGTCACCAAGAAGACTACTATCCCGGTGGAGGGCAGTACGGCTCTCAAGGATGCTCAGGATAGGAAGTTGGATGTGTTGCTGAGGCAGTTGTTTGATGTCAATGCGCTATCTGCGGTGCATGGGTCGCTAGAGCCTGTCTTCGCTGGTCTCAGCGGCTTCAGGAGAGCCCGGACGGTGCTGAATCGGGTGAGGCGGCCAAGCTGGAGTCTGGCGCGGCCTACTTAGCAGACATTCAATATGATCTTATGCGGGGCTTGGCCAAGAGCATGGCGTCAGCGGTGGCGGCTCGTCGGTACTTGTGGCTTCGCAACTGGGCAGCAGACAGTGCCTCCAAGGCTAGATTGAGCAAGCTTCCTTTTAAGGGTCGCCTTTTATTTGGGGAAGACTTAGAGAAGCTGGTTAAGGATTTAGGTGAATCTAAAGGGGGCAAGTTGCCGGAGGACAAGCCTATGCCTATCTGACAGTTCTCGTCTGGTAGGGGGCAGCAGCGCGATTTTCGCCGTTTTCGATCCCCCAGAATCGGTTCTACCCAGAGAGGCCGTTTCTCTAACAGAGGTCAGTCCTTCCGGGGGTTTCGAGGTGCGGGACGAGGCTTTGGGTCATCGACCTCTTCCTTCTCCTTCGCTGCCAAAAAGCCACAATGAGATAAGGGGGGCCCGGGCACCCGTACTCCCTGTAGGGGAGCGGTTGCAGGAGTTTTACGCTGCCTGGGCCCGTGTGACTTCGGATCAGTGGGTGCTGGAGGTAGTGCGAGAAGGGTACGCTCTGGAATTCCTGAGGCCGGTACGAGAGTCCTTTGTGCTGTCCCCCGGAAAGTCGCCCGCCAAGCACGAGGCATTGCGAGCGACGGTCCGGAGGCTCCTAGAGCTCCGGGCAATTGTGCCTGTGCCGCCCGACCAATGCGGCGCTGGTCGCTACTCGATTTACTTCGTCGTCCCCAAAAAGGGCGGAGGCGTTCGTCCGATCTTGGATCTCAAGGGCGTAAATCGCTGTCTCCGCGTGTCCCATTTCCATATGGAAACCCTGCGGTCGGTCATCGTAGCAGTACAGAGCGGGGAGTTCCTCACCTCACTGGACTTATCGGAGGCGTATTTTCACATTCCCGTCCGACAGGAGCATCACAAATTTCTCCGGTTCACAGTCCCCTTCGGTCATTTTCAGTTTCGAGCGTTGCCCTTCGGCTTGGCGACTGCGCCACGGACCTTCACCAAAGTTATGGTCGTGGTGGCGGCGGCTCTCAGAAAGGAGGGGATCTTGGTGCATCCGTACCTGGGCGACTGGCTGATTCGAGCGAAATCCAGGTCGGAGAGTGTCACAGCCACTGCTCGCGTAGTAGCCTTTTTGGAGGAGCTAGGTTGGGTTGTCAATCTGGCGAAGAGTCACTTGGTTCCCTCTCAGATTTTGGAGTATCTGTGAGCTCGCTTCGACACCGAGGTCGGAAAGGTGTTTCTGACAGAGGAAAGGGCGTTGGGCCTTCGGAAGTTGGTGGCCCGCTTCCTTCAGTACAAGGCGCCTTCGGCGTGGCATTATCTTCAATTGCTGGGCACTATGGCGGCGGCCATCGAGACAGTTCCCTGGGCGAGAGCTCACATGAGGCCTCTGCAGAGAGCGTTGCTTCACCGCTGGTCAGACCAACAGGATCCACTGTCCAGGAAGTTGCCCTGTCCGGAGGATACTCGGCGGTCCCTGCAAGGGTGGTTGCTTCCCGAGTCCCTGGCGAGGGGAAGGGAGCTGACAACCCCGGCCTGGGTGCCCGTGATGACGGACGCCAGTCTCTTGGGCTGGGGCGCTCATTGCCACGGCATGTTTGCGCAGGGACAATGGACGAGTCAGGAGGCGGCGTGGTCCATCAACAGGCTAGAGTTGAGGGCGGTGACGCTAGCGCTGCAGGCGTTCCATCCGCTGGTTCAAGGCAAGGCGGTCCGCGTGCTTTCCGACAATGCAACAGCGGTATCTTATGTCAACACAGGGCGGCACCGGCAGTACGAGACTGGAAATCGAGGCCAGAGTCCTGTGCGACTGGGCCGAGGTGCATCTTCTGGGCCTGTCAGCCGTGCATGTCGCCGGAGTGGACAACGTACAGGCGGATTTCCTCAGTCGGGTTCGAGTGGATCCAGGGGAATGGGTCCTCCATCCCGAAGTCTTCGAGATGATAGTGCGACGTTGGGGTGCGCCGTTCATGGATCTCATGGCGACCTTTGCCTCTGCGAAGGCCGGCCGCTTTTACAGCAGGCGAAGAGAACGGATGTCAGAGGGCTTGAACGCGCTCGTTCAGTGTTGGCCCGTGGACCAGTTGCTGTATGTGTTTCCCCCGAGAGGGCGGAGCATGCCCCACGTGGGTCGGTTCTCGCTTACGGCCTGACTTTTGAAAGGGCAAGGTTAAGAGCCCTGGGCTATTCATTGGCGGTTATTTCTACCCTGTTGCAGGCCCGGAAACGTTCTACCTCGCTAGCATACGTCCGTGTCTGGCGGGTTTTCGAAGCCTGGTGCCTGGACAGGAAGTTCGAGGCTTTGCGAGCTTCCATTCTGCAGATCCTGGATTTTCTACAGGATGGCTTTGCTAAGGGTTTAGCTGCGGCATCGTTGCGCGTTCAGGTGGCTGCTTTAGCCTGTTATCGTGGTAAGATAGGGGTCGGCCGCTCGGTTGCCATGCTGATGTCAAACGCTTCTTGCGGGTGGGCTCCTTACTTCGTCCGCCGGCATAGCCATTCGTTCCGAAGTGGCATCTCCCCTCCGTTCTATCCGCGCTGGAGCGCGAGCCCTTTGAGCCTCTGTCTCGGACGTCGCTCAAGGACCTTACCTTAAAGGTTGTGTTTCTAGTGGCCATCTGCTTGGCTCGGAGAGTCTCTGAGTTACAGGCGCTCTCTTGTCGAGAGCCTTATCTCTTATTTTTCCCTTCGAAGGTGGTTTTGAGAACGGTGCCGGCCTTCCTTCCTAAGGTGGTCTCGCCTTTTCATATGAAGCAGGAGATTTCTTTGCCGGTCTTTTCGTGCTCTACCAGTTCTTCAGGTTCGCGAGGGTTGCGCTTGCTAGATGCTCGGAGGGCGCTTAAGAAGTATCTTCAGCGTACAACCGGTTTTCGCAAATCCGACAGGCTTTTTGTTCTTTTCGCGGGGCCCAGGAAAGGGGAGGAGGCGTCGAAGGGGTCCATCGCGAGGTGGATCAAGCAGGCTATTGCCTCAGCCTATATCTCGAGCGGTCGTCCGGTTCCGGTTGGGCTGCGAGCTCATTCCACTAGGGCACAGGCCTCCTCTTGGGCTGAAGTGCGTCTGGTGTCTCCGGTGGAGATTTGTAAAGCAGCGACGTGGTCGTCGCTGAATTCTTTTGCAAAGCATTACCGTTTTGATGTGCAGAGGGCGGAGGAGACCGTTTTTGGTTCAGCTGTACTTCAGGCTGGTCTCCCGGGGCCCTCCCAGATTTGAATCTCTCACTGCTCTGGTACTTACCCAGAGGTCCGGGACTAGACCGGTTACACGATCAGGAAGGTGAAATTAGACTTACCTGCTAATTGTTGTTCCTGGTGTGTAGCTGGTCTAGTCCCGTATCCCTCCCTAGGGTTGCATTTCTTAAGGTGCCTGAAGTACTGCAGGTCTTTACAGGTAAGAGTGTCTCTTTACAGTTTTCTATAGCAGGTTGTTCTCTCTTTTGGAGTAGGGAGAAGCCTGCGTGAGTTTAAGTCACGGTTGCTGTCAAATGTTCGGGTCAGGGGGATGTTCTTTTGCATGAGTGCGGGGGTTTGGTTTTCTTACATTTTTTACTTGTCTCTCCGATGAGTCTGCTTTGTCAATAGGTTACTGATGGCAAGAGGCGGATACCGGGAAGATATACCTGTGACATCATAAAAAGGAGGAGTTTCTCAGTCTCCAAAGCTGCTGGATGAGATAGGGAACCCAGAGGTCCGGGACTAGACCGGCTGCACTCCAGGAACAACAATTAGCAGGTAAGTCTAATTTCACCTTTTAAACTATATAATAGGGGAAACCCGACAGTTACCCACAAGTGCATGGTTTGGAAGGATGTATCCTTGAAGGATACTAGCAAAAGAGTGAAGTAGGTTCCAGTAAAGATAAAATTAACCCAGATGCCCTTAAGTACAGAGCAGAAAGAGCTGAAAGATTCCAAATTACCCCTGTCTATTGTTAACCAGATCGATATGCATAAAATACAACATTTAAAATGCCTGTTTGCAAATGCTAGAAGTCTAAAAAATAAGATGGGAGACTATATAGCACTAAATGAGAGGTTAGATATGGTTGTTATCTCAGAGGCCTGGTGGAAGGAGGACAACCAATGGGACACTGATACCAGGGCACAAACTGTATTGCAATGATAGAGTAGATCAGATTGGTAGAGGGTTGCACTCTGTTAGAGAGGGTTTTGAGTCACACAGGATTAAAGTTTTGCAGGAAACAAAATACACTGTAGAATCTCTATGGATAGAAATTCCATGTCAAAAGGGGAAGGCGATGGCATTGGGGGGTGTACTACCGACCACCTGGCCAGAATGAACAAATGGATGATGAAATGCTAAAAGAAATCAGGAAAGCTAACAAAAATTACAACACAGTACTAATTATGGGGAATTTCAATTACCCTGGTATCGACTGGGTCAGTGTCACAACAGGACATTCTGGGGAGATAAAGTTTCTAGATGAAATAAATAACTGCTTCTTGGGGTAGCTGGTTCATGAACTGACAAGAGGGAAAGCTATTTTGGACCTAGTCCTTAGTGGGACACAGGATCTGGTGCAAGAAATAAGGATGTTGGTGGCCACTTGGCAATAGTGTTCATAGTATGATCACATTTGATTTCATAAATGGAGGAAGGACAGCAAGGAAATCTACAGTACTACCTTTTAACTTTCAAAATGGAGACTATGACAAAATGAGGAAAATAGTTAAGAAAAAACAAAAAAGCAGCTGCAAAGGTTATAGATTTACATAAAGCATGGGTATTGTTTAAAAATATTATCTTGGAAACCCAGACCAGATGTATTCCACACTTTAAGAAAAGTGGCAGGAAGGTCAAAAAACTGCCAGCATGGTTTAAAGGTGAGGTCAGAGAGGCCGTTGTTGCCAAAAAAGCATATTTCAGGAAATGGAAAAAGGAGCCTAATGACAAAAACAGGAAACAAGAAAAAAGGGACCCAGGATATCAATGCTTGACCCAATACAAGCATTGTGGAACCTGTGTCTTTTGGGGAAACTGCTAGGTACGTATGACCTAGATTGGCCACTATTGGAAACAGGATACTGGGCTTGATGGACCTTGGTCTGACCCAGTATGGCATATCTTATGTTCTTAAGATAAGCACTGGCAAGTTAGATGCAAGGCATTGATAAGGCAGGCAAAGAGAGAATTTGGGAAAAAGCTCGCTGTGGAAGCAAAACCGCATAATAAAACCTTTTTCAAGTACATTCATAGCAAAAAACCTGCGAGAGAGTAAGTAGGACCATTGGATGATAGAGGGATAAAAGGGGCGCTAAGAGGGAACAACGCCATAGCGGAGAGACTAAATGAATTCTTTGCTTCGGTCCTTTCTGAGGAAGATGTAGGAAAGTTACACATGCCTGAAATGGTATTTAAAGGTGATGCATCGGAAGAAATGAAAGAATTATCGATAAACTGGGAGGATATATTACAACTATTTGATAAACTGTAGCAAATCACCTGGACTGGATGGTATACATCCGAGGGTGTTGAAAGAACTGAGATTGCAGACCTACTATTAGTAATCCGTGAGCTATCTTTAAAATCATCTGTAGTACCTGAAGATTGCCGAATGGCCATTATAATGCCAATTTTTAAAATGGGTTCAAGGGGTGATCCGGGAAACTATAGATCGGTGAGCCTGACGTCAATACTGGGCAAAATGTAGAAACCATTATAAAGAACAAAATTACTGTACATGTAGATATTAATAGTTTAATGGGAGAAAGCCAACATAGATTTAGCCAAGGAAGGTCTTGTCTTACTAATCTGTTATATTTTTTTGAAGGTGTGAATAAACAGGTAGACAGAGGTGAGCCGGTTGATACAGTGTATCTGGATTTTCAGAAAGCCTTTGACAATGTCCCTCATGAGAAACTCTTGGCAAAATTAAAAAGTCATGGGATAGGATGCAGTGTACTATTGTGGATCAGGAATTGGTTAAAAGATAGAAAGCAGAGGATAGCGCTAAATGGCCAATTTTCTGAATGGAGAAAGGTGAATAGTATCCCAGGGGTTTGTGCTTGGCCTGCTGCTTTTTAATATATTCATAAATGACCTGGAAATGGGAATAACGAGCGAGGTGATTAAATTTGCAGATAAGACAAAATTATTCAAAGTTGTTAAATCCAAGAGGCTTGTGAAAAATTGCAAGAGGACCTTGATAAATTGGAAGTCTGGATGTTCAAATGGCAGATGAAATTTAATGTGGAGAAGTGCAAAGTTATGCATCCAGGAATGAACAACCCAAACTATGTTTGCACGATGCAGGGTTCCAGATTAGGGACCACTACACAGGAAAAAGATTTAGGCGTCATCGTGGATAACTAGTTGAAACCCTCCACCCAGTGTGCAATGGCAACCAAGAAAGCAAATAGAATGCTAGGAATCATAAGGAAAGGAATGAAGAATAAAGCAAAGGATATTATAATGCCTCTATTGTTCCATGGTGCGACCGCACCTTTAATATTGTATGCAATTCTGGCCACCGTATCTTAAAAAGGATATAGCGGAATTAGGTACAGAAAAGAGCCACCAAAATGGTAAAGAAAATGGAAGGATACCCCTATGAGGAGAGGCTTAAAAGGTTAGGGCTCTTCAACTTGGAAAAGAGATGGCTGAGGGGAGATATGATAGAGTTCTATAAATTAAAGAATGGAGTGGAACGGGTAAACGTAGATTGGTTGTTTATGCCATCAAAAAGTATAAAGAATAGGGGACACACAATGAAGCTACAATGTAACCCATTTAAAACTAATAAGAGAAAATATCTTTTCACTGAATGGTAATCAAACTCTGGAATTCGTTATCAGAGGATATAGTAAAAGCTGTTCGTGTAGATGGGTTTAAAAAAGGTTTGGACAAGTTCCTGGTGGAAAAGTCCATAAATCATTATTAAAGAGGTCCCGGGAAACTCACTGCTTGCCCCGGACAAGCGTTGTGGAACCTGTATGTCTTTTTGGGAAACTGCTAGGTACTTGTGACCTGGATTGGCCACTTGGAAAGAGGATACTGGGTTTGATGTCCCTTGATCTGACCCAGATTGGCATATCTTATGTTCTTATGTACCCTATCATGCAGTGAGTGATTACTGGACATTTTAGCACAAAAGCTGCCATTTCCATATGGTAACAGCATGCTAAAATATGCATTCACTACTTTAGTCAAAAGTCCCCTAAGTTATAGTAAGGTAAATATTCTATCTCAGTTTCATGGTTTATAGATTCACCAGACCATCTTGATAGAGTTATATTTTAATAGAGAAAAATGCATATAGTTTACTCTTTTTAACATTCGTTGCAAAGTTTATTTCTGCATCGATTGAATGCAAATGAGATGTGTGCCTTTGAGTCAGTACTGACGCCTGGTGGCCCAGCAGCTCTTGGGTTTTCTTGACTGTGCAACCGGAAATAGATTGCCAGGCCTTTCTTTTGAGGTAATGGAAAGGAGGGTTAAGTGACTTGCTCAAGGCCATAAGGAGTGCTAGTGGGAATCGAACCCTGGTCTCTTGAATACCATTCATCAACAACTTGTAAGACTTAGAGGTCCTTTTAGACCTTATAGAAACCTTTGAAACTTGGATCATCAATTTTTATTACAGAGTCGGCAAGAGATTGGGGTTGAAAATGGAGCATTGAATTGGTCTGGACCATTCTTGTATGGTAGAACCTTTTTTCAGTTGCGATAGCCAATGCATCATCTTCAGCAAATTTTACCCCTTTTGGTTTCCTCTGAGGTTCTGTTCTTTCTACGACCCTTTTGAAAATCTCTTTGTTCCCTTTGGTGCAATTATTGAGGAGATTTGTTTTTATTTTCATTTCTTTGAAGATGATACCCAGATCATAGCACCATAGATGATAATCAGCATGTAGTTGTGTAAGAGTCCCCAAACTAAGGCCCAAGGGCTGGATGCGGCCTTTGCAGCAAATTTTTGTGGTCATCCATGCTGTTCCCGTTAGATGCTTTTCTGTCCTTGTATTCCATCCTGCCCTTTTTCTCCTTTTCTCCCTCTCTGCTGTAACTCGGGAATTTTAGCCAGTAGACTGTGAGCAGTCCAACCTCAGTCTCCATGGTCCTGCCCTCTCTTTCCCTCCCTGCATAGCTTTCCAGCTGCTGAGATGGTCTTCCTCCTCCTTTCTATTGGAAAAGTGGCAAAAGAGGCAGGGGCTGGATATGCTTTCTGCCCTTGGTGATGCAGGACTGGGGGTATGCAGTGTCCCTCTGCTTTGGGAATGCAGCATTAGGATTCTTTACGAGTTCTTTAGGCTGCTGGGGCTGCAGGACCAAGTATATATTTGTGTAGGTGCATCCCACTCCAGGACTGTAAAGGAATGGAAGTGAAAGGATAAGAGGAGGAGAGCTTATTTTGATTTTATCCTGTTGCTGTAAAGGGATCCACTGTATCTGTCCCATGCCATAGTGGATCTCTTTACAGCAACAGGATAAAATCAAAATAAACGTAACTATCTAATTTCTCAACAAGGGTGTCCTACACAGAGCGGTGGGTTCACCCCTAAACAAAAACATGGGGAGGGGTGACCTGCACGGAGCGGCAGGTGCATCTACTCTTGCCATCTTAGTAGGCAGAATAGATGGACCATACTGGTCTTTATCTGTTATCATTTACTATGTTACTATGTTAATACCCCCTATTTCTCCTCTCCCATCTTTCCTCAGCATCTGGGGAAGTTGGAGATGGGTAGATAGCACAACAAGGACGTATATGTGACACACTCTCTTTCCACTCATCCCCCTCAATATACTCTCTTCTCCCTTTACCCCTCCTTTCCTCTTCCTCTCATTTCAATCTCTTGTCCCCTCTTACTCCTCACTCTCTTCCTCTCTCCTCCTTTTATCCTTTCACTTCCATTCCTTTACAGTCCTGGAGTGGGATGCACCTATAGAAACATATACTTGTTCCTGCAGCCCCAGCAGCCTAAAGAACTCGTAAAGAATCCTGCTGCTGCATTCCCAAAGGAGAGGGACATTGCATACCCCTAGCCCTGTATTATCTGCCTCATCCTGAGAACCATGCTTTTTGCCTCCGTTCTTCCTTAGCATTTGAATCACTGAAAAGGCAAGATGTCCCCCTTCCCTCTCCGATATAGGTCCACATAACCCCTACTCAAAGCACATATCACTCTCAAAACTACCTTTTTGGTCTGGCTTCACTCCAGAAGTCACTTATTTGGTGTTTCCTTTATTTGCTTAAGTTATTTTATTTTATTATTTTAAAATCACACAAGTTGGCACACGTGAAACGTTAGTTCAATAATGTTAGAGCTGAGCAAATCCCCGATACTGCCCTGATGCAGGGGATTAAAGGTTCACTTATCTGACTTCCATCAATTCTATAACTCTTCATTTCAGTTCTTTCACAATGCCTCCAGCAGCATTATACAGCGTTCGACGATGACAGCAAAATTGTACACCCCAGCTCTCTGGCTTCTTCTGTCATCAACATCATGTCTTTTTCATTCAAATGTTGCTACCACTTAATCATGCTTTTTACGTGTCCCATAAGCATTACATCATAACGCCAACAACCACACTCAATAGTAATATATAAATTGATCAAGTGCCAATATAAAAGTGCCTATATAAGCATCTCACTATCCTTATATGTCTAGTTTCATCATTCAATACAAGGAGGACCACTCTGTCTCTAAATTCATGCCCAATGGTTCTTTGTTTTCAAATCATATATCCACTACTGTTCACAATAATTTATTTTCTTTTGGTGATCCCTGCTTCTCCACCATCTCAGAACATAATCTGTAACTCTCTATTTCAAATCTTGAAAAGTATGTACCATCTCTTCGCTATGAGCTACTATCGGAGCTGTTCTCCTTTGATTTTTTAACTTTGATTTTATGTTCCACTAATCTAATTTTTATGGCTCTGCTTGTTCTGCTAATATATACTATTGACCAACTTATGTCCAATTATTCAGAATCAAGATAAAGTACACCTACACACATAAACCTCATCCTTTTCAGAACAAATTAAAGAGATAAATTAAGAATTCCATTAAGGGGGGAGAAAAGGATCTCAGTACCTTTGGGCCACAAACGTCCAGGCTAATCAATCCATGCCATGGACAGGCACCATAACATCAAAGATCCTGAAAAACTCCCACATACACCTTTACGCATACTGAGAATACATCATACACAATACTCAGTGTTTCTCTAATAACACAGGTACACTAAAAAAATTTTTTTTAAACTGCCTCTAATGTTTCAATTGATTTTTACGTTTTTTGGTGCGCTGAATCCAAATCTGGTAACCAATTTGCTCCATCACGTACAGATTTTTTGCTACATTGGGTTAGCAGTTTGAGGTGAACGTTTCAGATTGAGTGCGATCGAGATAAAAGTTTCTTGGATGAATTCTTTATACTAATTGTTTAGTAGTTATTCAAATAAGAATAAAGAAAATTGTAACAAGGCAGCACATAAGAATAGAGTAATGTCAACAAAACACACTGTGATGGTAGCAAAATTGTCTGCACTTAAAACAGCCACATACATGTGCACAAACATTGAGCATATAAGAGCGAGGTTAGACACAAAGCAAAGCAAAGAAATGTGCAAAAAATGTTGTACAGGTATGTATGTAAGAATAGAAAACGCAAACCGCACCATTGCAATACATGAAGACAAACACCCGATGGTGTGAAAATAAAATTCTAATAAATGAGATCCGACACTGTGGTAATAACTAGCAAATTTTTATTTCAAAGTTTAGTAAAAACACGATATTTGTCAACACAGTTTAGATTTTAAAGTAATTCTTGGGTCAATCAATCTCCTTGTGGGCCTGTTTCTTCTTCCCCCGAATGCTTCTCTTGGTGCACTGCTTGGCGTATTTTTCATCTGGGGTTTCCCGCAGCAGCAACCAGCAGAAATCAGCCATCATAGTGGTGTTCCATCTTCCTTGGTACCTTCTCTCTGCATCCTTGATGTCCTGGTGAAACCTTTCACCTTGTTCTTCACTGTACGCCCCCAAGTTTTCGGGAAAGAAGTTCACATGGGAGTGCAAGAAATGGACTTTCAGGCTCATGTTACAGCCTTGTTCTTTGAAGGCATTGAGCATCCTGGCAACAATATCCTTATAGTTCTCATCCCGCCTGTTCCCCAAGAATTTGAGAACAACATCCTTGAAGGAATCCCAGGCTTCTTTTTCCTTCTCAGACATCGTTTCAGCGAATGCTCCATCTGAAATGAGTTTCCTTATATCAGGGCCAACAAACACTCCTTCCTTTAGCTTTGCTTCAGAAAGTCGGGGGAACTTTGAGCAAAGGTACCGAAAGCACTCACCATCTTTTGGAAGGGACTTGATGAATTGCTTAATGAGACCCAACTTAATGTGGAGAGGTGGTAATAGAATTTTATCACGAGGTACCAAGCTCTCATGAAGAACATTTTTCTCACCGGGTCTCAAATACTCCCGAATTGGCCAGTCTTTTTTCCCCCAGTGTAGGTCACGGGCCCGGCTATCCCACAAGCAAAGGAAGCAGGGATATTTGGTGAAACCGGATTGCTGCCCTAATAGCATGGATAGAATTTTAAAGTCTCCACAAATCATCCACTTATGCTCATCATAACGAATCTTCTGAAGAATCAGGGCCAAATTCTCGTATTTTTCTTGGAGAATAACAGAGTGAGCAATAGGAACTGAAGCGAATGTGTTGCCATTATGAAGAAGGACACCTTTTATGCTGTCTTTTGACGAATCAATGAACAGCCGCCATTCAGCAAGATCATACTTGAGTTTAAACTTTTCCATCACTCCGTATATATCGTTGCAAAATACCAAATCTTCCTCTTTGCTGAAATACTTCAAAAATTGTGTCTCGCGGTTGCGGTACCAATAAAAAGTTGTTCCTGGTGACAATAGATTTTTCTGTTTAAGCCGAGAACCTAGCAGTTGGGCAGCATCTTTTGGGAGTCCTAAATCCCGGACTAAATCATTCAATTCAGCTTGAGAGAAAAGTTCAGGTTTCGGATCTGGTTCAGTTTCAAACTCGGAAGTACTGGACTCATCGGGAAAAGCCATCTGATGAGTCTCATCATGATCAGAACCGTCCACACAAATATGATCCAAAGATTTTGGTGGTTCAGGCACAGGTACTTCGTTGCTATGAGGCATAGGCCTAATTGCTGAGGGAAGGTTGGGGTAACTTATTACGTTCTTATTTTTTAAGTTGTATCCCTTCACAATGCAAGAGCAAAAATAGCAGTCACTGCTGTGGTCTCTTTGTTCACGCCACATCATAGGTATTCCGAAACAAAATGCTTGTTTTTTACCTTTCATCCATAAGCGTAGATCTTCCTCACATGTCTTGCACACTTTGTGAGGAGCCCACGGTTTGTCTTGATCGCCTAACTTCAAACCGAAATAGGCGAAATATACTTTTTTAATAAATGCAGAAATGTTCCTCTGCCGCTTTTTCACGGTATATTCCCCACAAATAAAACAAAAACTGTCCGGAGAGTTGACGCAACCTCTGGCTCTGTGAGCCATCACAAATACACAGCACTGCAAACTACAACTGTAGTGAACCACTTCGGAATAAAGCTGGATTACGACTGAGCAAACAAAAGGTAATAATGAACTTGCAAGAAACTGAAATTTGACAGGAACGTTCATGTCGCAACCACTGTGTTTGAGCGAGCGAGCGAACGAGGCGAGGCGAACAGGAAAGAACATGCGCCAGCGCGAGTACTGGATTTAGCCCCCCGCCTCCCATTTGTCCTGTTAATGTATAAAATGAATACAAAACACTCTAAAATATCATGAGGGAGTGTTTCTAGTTAGTTAACCATTACAACCTCTATTTTGGGCCAAGAAAATAAACTGCAGTCGGCTAAAAAGAAATTATGTGAACATTCCTTATATGGGTAAGAAATCTAATTTTGCAAGAAAACGTGACGTGATGGAACATTTTGGCTATTTTTCCTGGATTCAGCACCCCAAAATCTATAGGAATCAGTTGCAAAACTGGAGGCAGTTTTTTGGTAGTGTACCTGTGTAATCAGACACAACACTTGTCACTGCTGCACCACTAGTAAACCACAGCAGTTAGCACTAACAACCATTACAAATAGCACTTCTTCAATACAGGAGCATAGCACTTATCTCTGCACATCAAGTTTTTGAAATATAGCACTCATCTCTGCACATCAGAGTTAACCCAACCCATATCTTCAATACAGACGCATAGCACTTCTCTTGGCACATCGGGCTGTTGGAGCATAGCAGTCGTCTCTGCGTAACGGTCTTAACCCAACCCAGTGCCACAATGGACCCTCTATGGCATTTTGCTAAGGCTTCGTCAGGGGAAAGCAGGAGTTGTTTTCACTGTAAATGACAGACTGGCAATCGTGTGTGGATATCGCCGTATAGGTGAACGGCATGGATAAATGATCTGCTATTGTCTGCCATAGACTCTGCTTTCCCCTGAGAAAGCACTAGCAAAACGCCATAGGGCGTCCATTGTGGCAGTGGGTTCGGTTAAGCCCAATACACAGAGATATGTACTATGTTCCAACAGTCCGATGTGCTCATCCGCCCGAAGCCAATCAGGGCCTCCAACGCAGGACACCACCGTCTTTAAAAGGCGCAGCGCCATCGGTCGCGAAACCAAGCAGCCCGGCACCCCGATGGACATCAGGCGAGGGAAGAAGATCCCCTCACCGCTCATCCGCCCGAGGCCAATCAGGGCCTCCAACACAGGACACCACTGGCTTTAAAAGGTGCAGCGCCATCGGTCGCGAAACCAAGCAGCCCGGCACCCTGACAGACATGAGGTGAGGGAGCGGGAAGAAGATCCCCTCCCCGCTCATCCGCCCGAGGCCAATCAGGGCCTCAAACGCAGGACACTACCGGCTTTAAAAGGTGCAGCGCCATCGCCAGAGGGCCCTTTGGCATGGCCCTTAGGCAGGAGCCCTGTAGCAGGAACCAACGCATGCCACAAGATCCCAACCTCTCCTCTGCAGCCGCAACCAAATAAACAGCCTCGCTTCTCCAGCACAATGACAGAAACGACCTTCAAAACCCGAAGTAAGTGATTTCCACATAGGAAAAACTAGCATATATAACAAAAAGATAACAACATTCAAGCTAGCTCCCACACGAGGAACCAATAATATCTGCTACAACTGCAACTAGACACCGAAACACCCCAGACTACCAACCAAGAACACCAACCAACGATGAGTAGCTCACCCCACAAAAGAGGACACTAACATGGAACATCAACCCCTTCAAACTCCTCCAACACACAAAAGCAACAAACCCTTATGCAGACATCAAATGTTCAAAAGGACATTCTACCAACATTGTATGCTCTAATACTAATTCTTACGTTATGCTGTTACCAAACAAACGCATATTACTTCACTACCTACTTCACAGCCTTACAAGCCCCCCCATACAAATATTATACCTCCCTACCATATACCAAACTATCCACATACCTAATTACGACAAGCCTCACAGCAAGAGACCTACCAGACACCTTCAAACAGAGCCATCGCCACATACATCTAGATCTCAACCACAACCTCCACATATCACCCGCATAACCATAGGCCTGATAAACGCAAGATCAATATGTAACAAAATAAACACCATCACCGATTACATCCAGGAAAACAACACTGACATCCTATGCATTACTGAATCATGGCTCAAGAATACAGACCAGGTAATACTGAATCAAATAACACCACCAGCATACACAGCATACAACTGCCCCAGAACCCACAAATGAGGAGGTGGAGTATTAATCCTTGCCAGAACAGACTTAACGCTCAAGATGTCAACCTCCAAAAGCTCCAAACAATGCAAATTCATCAACACTGAAAACAAGCATCTATCCATCTGCCTGATCTACAGACCCCCCCCCCCCAACGCCCCAACAGAGGACACATCCAATATCCTGGATATGATATATGTAGCTAACTCCCCACATAAGACCCTCATTGTGCTAGGAGACATAAACCTCACATCTGCCTCAACAACAATTGAATTGGCTTTTCACAAAGCAATGGAATCCATTCAACTCAAGCAAGTACTATCGGGCCCATCCCACCGCTCTGGCTCTACACCAGATCGCATATACGTACCAACTAACACCCTAAATCATGGTCTCATGTCACCACCTAAAACTATACCAGTACCATGGTCAGATCACCATGCCATATTATTTGAGCTCCATCGCAATACCCAACAGGCAGCTCAGAAAACTGAACAGCCAACAAGACGCTTCAAAGCCTTTAACAAAGAGGACTTCCTCAAAGACACCGTGCAGTCCCTACCCCAAGATTTCACCGACCTGGATGAAGCTGTCGACGCATGGAATACCACCATCCTTGCCGCATTTCAACTCACACCTCGAAAGAATCCACACCACAACAAAAACAGGCCCAGATCTACCCCATGGTACTCTAACACAATAAGAGAATCCAAAAGAAAACTACGACATCTTGAACATCGCTGGAGATGGAACAAAGCAGAAACTACTCTGAAGCAATACCAAGAGAAGCAAAAAGAATACAATAACCTAATAAACATAAACAACAGTACCACACAAACCTTGTACTAAAGCCTGTAATAAACCTCAAGAACTATTCAACATCGTTCGTACCCTAACAAATGACCCGACCATGAAAGACGAAAGCAAGATGCACCCACAAACATTTGCTGATTACCTAACAGCCAAGAATAGTACTACCACACCCCAAAAAACCACCTCTCTTAAGGACACAGCAACTGAAGATGGCTTTACAGCTACCAATCAATGGAAGAACTTCTGTATCCCATCAAAGAAACAAATAGAACAAACCATCACTGCCCTAAACACCACCACCTCTCCATCGGACCCCTGCCCGGTGACTTGGATCAAATCCACCAAAGAAGAATTCAACACATTCATCCAAAAGATAGTAAGCACCTCTCTCACTCAGGGCTACATGCTCAAAGCACTCAAGCAATCTACTATCTGCCCCATCCCTAAAAGCACTACATCTAACAACACCGACCCTTCAACCTACCGCCCAATAACCAGCCTCCCATTCCTGGCAAAAATAACCGAAAAAATTGTACAGAGACAGCTCCAAGATCATATTGATGAATTTGCCCCAATTGATCCCCACCAGCACGGATTTCGTCCAAAACATGGTGTTGAGACACTTCTCATACATCTACTTGACAACTTAAGAGAAAGCAAGGCTTCTTACTAATATTTATCGACATATCAGCCACCTTTGACGCAGTTTCCCATCACATCCTTTTGAAGCGACTAATGGAGATTGGTCTACAAGATACCACCATCAAATGGTTCCAATCATACCTCAAAGATAGACAACAGAAAGTAAAATCTGGGAACCTCACCTCAGCACCCTTCAGTACCACACAAGGAGTTCCCCAAGGCTCATCACTATCAGCTCTTCTCTTCAACATCTATATTTAGCCTATATGCAAAATATTCAACAAATACAAGATACAATATGCCATATATGCTGACGATGATATGACATATACCCCTATTCAACTGGACGCCCCAGACTACACCACTATATCAACCTGCATCCATGAAATAACAACCTGGCTTACTAACAACAACTTAAAAATCAGCATAAAACTGAAGCAATCATCATTACGAGAGACTCCACATTTATTCCTCCTACTTCTATCACCATATCCAATACACTGATCACAATAAAAGAAGAAGTCTGATATCTTGGAGTGATTCTAGACAAGCAGCTCACCCTTCAACCACATATCAACAAGATATCCAAACAGC
Source organism: Ichthyophis bannanicus (assembly GCA_033557465.1). Taxonomy (NCBI): domain Eukaryota; kingdom Metazoa; phylum Chordata; class Amphibia; order Gymnophiona; family Ichthyophiidae; genus Ichthyophis; species Ichthyophis bannanicus. The sequence goes on along the minus strand of CM066031.1, from coordinate 1,658,574,296 downwards.
CTTCTCCAAACTCGCAACACTCCGGAGACTAAAACCCCTCCTAATTAAGGAACATTTCCGCACAGTATGCCAGGTCATCATTACACCTATGTTGGACTACTGTAATATTTTTATTTATTTTATTTATTTACATTTTCTTATATACCGCGCTATTCTGCATCAGTGCAGTTTACATTGAACAAACTGAAATTACATTGAACAGGGCATTATAACTTGGAGATAACTATTTACAGGGAACATGGGCTATGGAGGGTTAAGTGGCTTGCCCAAGACCACAAGGAGCACCTGTGGGACTAGAAACCCCAGTCCTTCCGGCCCAAGGTTGCTGTCCTCTAGTGGGATTTGAACCCCCAACCTTCCGGCCTGAAGTACCTTGCCCCAACCACTAGGCCACTCCTCCACTCCATTCTAATATCCTATTTCAAGGCTTACCTAAACAAACCACCTGTCCACTACAAATAGTCCAGAACATCGCTGCCCGCATCAATGCTAGCGCTTCAATACAAGACCACATAACTCCAATACTACTTGATCTACACTGGCTGCCAATCTCCTCACGGGCAAAATACAAATCAGCACTCACCGCCTTCAAAATTAAAAACAACATGTCAGCAGAAATACTACAGGAACTCATCGGAACCAAAGCAAGCAAAAGACCAGACAGAAACAGTACCAAAAACAACATAACAACACCTACGCTATTCACAAGAACCAACAAATCCACATCCATGCGAGCCTTCTCTCTTGCTGCACCCGCTATTTGGAATGCCCTCCCAGATATTCTAAGATCAACAACTGATATAAAAGAATTCAGAAAGCTGCTCAAAACCACCCTATTCATTAAACATTTCAATGAAGACCACCAAACACCAATCACCCCATGATTTACACAGGACTTGAATACTATAAGGACCTCACATGAACCAGCTTCCAGCCTTCTACCACAAGCCGAATTACACAATCCATGAACACAACCCATGAACACTACAAGGACTTCACATGAACCAGCTACCAGCCTTCTCCAACCTATAAATGACCGCTGCATCCCCCACTGCTACTTGTATACAACCCCTGTTCATAGTTCACAATGTATACAGCTCCCTGCTACCTGTATATAGCCCCTGTTCATAGTTCACAATGTATATAGCCCCTGTTCACAGTTCACAATGTATTTAGCTCACCAGTTAATCAATCACGCTACTCACCCACACCACACAAGTCGATATATCCACTGCATGTATTCACCCTCCCACTCTTGATTGTTTGATGTGCTAACCGCTTGGATTTAAAGATAAGGCGGTATATGAAATCCTTTTAAATAAATAAATAAATACCCTGAGGTGGAACAAGCTATGGAAACTCAAGCGTGTGAGAACAGTAAGTACCAGGAACCCATGGAGGTACTGTGGATGAGATATTGGAAGCTCTAGCCTTGGGGTAGGATCAGCCAGTTAATAGTGAACCTGAAGGATGGAAGGAATGGGCAGCTACACAGCTATTTACTGTGCAGCTGAGCAACATTATATTGTTCTAATAAAGACTCTGGGTTTGAACCTGGATGATTTGATTTGGCTATTTGTGATTTTGTGTGCATTTCTGTTCTGAACTATTTTGCTTGAGGAGAAGCCACACCCAGCCTGGGCTGAGGGGAAACCCAGGGTGGGGGAGCTGGCATAACAGAACTGTCTGTTGGACTTTGCTATGGACCTTTGAGGAACACTTGTGGGTGTTTGTTTGGAAACCCAACCTGGCGTCACAGTATGATATATTCTCAGTATGCGTAAAGGTGTATATTCCACGCTACAGTCATATGATGTTTCACCTGAAATCATCTTTTTGAAATGGGATCCTGCCATTCTGGTTCCTTCCCTCTCCTGGCAGCTGAGCGTACTTCTCTCAAAGGGGATCCCATCCACCTTCCAGCCCTGTCCTTGGTTTGAAATGCCCTATGTGGCCTTTTTGCCAAAAGTTTGGGAACTTCTCTAATTGTTGGCTGATTGGCTGAATAAATAACTGTTTGGGGAAGGGGTAGTATGATTACAAGCGAATAAGATGAAATTATATGGGTCTCATGGGAGAAGAGAGAGTTAATTCTGTTTCGCATAGCTGGATAAATGGTATGTTTTAAAAAAGCTGTATGAAGTTTGGAATTATTTAGTTCCCAAATTTCATTAGTTAGATTGGCTTTTGTGGTCTTTATTTAGTTTGGCCATTATGTACTTGCCTATGAATGATATGAGAACAGTAGTTTAGTCTTTAGTCTTATCTAAGTTAGATGGTATTTCACTTTATTCTGGCCTTACTGAGCCTCAGTTGGGCCATTTACAAATAATACAAAATACAGCTGCTAGGATTTTGATGAGAGCCAAAAGGAATGATCATGTTTGACTTGTAAAGAGTAATTCTATAACCAGGCACCTAGTTTAAGGGAACCAAAATGTGGTATTTATAAGGAAAAGTAGGTGCCTACTTCTTTTTTTTTTATAAAATACTAGTGTCCGAAAACAGATCTAGAGCTGGTGTAAATGTCCGTGCCTATATTTTTCAAAGGTGCATGTAAATTATAATATTTTATAATCTACACATACTTCTGTTGTCCAGCCATGCTACTACTACTACTACTTAGCACTTATATAGCGCCGAGCACACACGGTATGACATGCATATAAAAGATATATATATATAAAAAACAGTCCCTGCTCGTCAAAGTCGTGCTCATCCAAGCTTACAATCTAATACTCATCCAAGTTTACAATCTAAGACAACAATGCAAAGCAATAGTCAATTCGGTGCAAAGCATAATATGGTCTATGGTCCATGCTCCACCCAATCACTGTCCATGGGCACACCCACATTTAGGCACGTACTTCCTGCCTAAATCTAGGTAGCTTCTTAAAAGATTACCCCCCCTTAAAGTTGTTTATAAATTTGACCTTCAACATCTTAGGAGTCTGTTTACTAAGCCATATAGGCTCTTGCAGCTAATGTGGTATTTTACCACAAATAGCACTGTATTAGCTACAAAAGCGGTGTGGTATCTTTTGGGGATATGCACAGCATTTGCCCAGCAGATACTGCACCGAAAATGAAAATACTGTACCCCCAGTGGCATCCTGGATGCAGCTAACACCATCCATTGAGGTGGTGGTAGTTGCGCCCATGCTGTGTGCAGCTCTGATGGTTACTGTGCGCTTTTAATGCCCATGATAACTATGTGTTGCAGATATGAACACTCTGTGCCCACATCCCATTCACTCCTGCTGATACCACAGAAAATCGCTTTGCTGTCTGCATGTCCCTGCGCTATTAGCATGGGTCAATATACTCAACTCTAATTGGAATTAAAGAAGATGGTCTGTGATCTCCTGCAAAGAAACCTCTAATATCGCACGTGCCTTTGTCCCAAAATAACTGGTATGGTATTTCAAATGTAGAAGGAGATAAAAGATGACAAGAACCCATATGAAACAAAAAAAACAACAACAAAGTTGCCCAAATCAAATATAAAAGCCTAAAATCACCCAGTTAGATGCCTATATGGGCGTATGAATGCGAGCACAAATTAGCATGCCCCTTTGTCACACTGCTTTGGTGGTGTGTCTGCAGCAGCATGCCATAGAACCCACGGTGTTTTAACTCTGCAAAAGTCATTGAAAGATGACATCAGTTTATGGGTGGAGCTGACTGACTGCCAGTAAGGTACTTTGTGAATCAAAGAGTAAGAAACAATTATGAAGTCCAATTAATGCAACCAAATTATAAATCAAGTAGGTACTACAGACAGTTCTTAAACGTTGCTACAGTGCCATTTGCCTTACAGTGTAATGAATGTCAAATAGTGTGTTTTTTTAAAAATATCTATCAGTAAGCAAATTCTTTGCGAAATTACATGTGCAGAGACAGCTGGGACTATAAAAACAAAGATAAAATTCTGTAGGGAACTCCAACTGTTACTACACATTGACTAGTGTCCACCGACTCACAAATGTGTTTAATTTTCCCATGGAAAAACATAAAAAAACATCATGTTAACCCTAGCCTACATCTGGAACTAACCCTGTTTTCTCTTAAATTAAACATTGCACATGCAGTAAAGAAATATGATGTTCAGCTTGTAGGAACTAAAACCGACTGTACTGCTTTCAAACTCTTATCGCACATATCACAGAAGTAGTAGTAAATTCTATTGCCGTTTGTAATTCTAAAATTTTGTACATGAAATACGTTTTAAAAACCTCCTTGTTTAAAAAGTACTTATGGAATGTTTCACAAATTTTACAAGGATTTATAATTAATGGCACCAGGATAGGGAAAAAACATTTTTTAAAACACTGGCATTCTTGGGTCACTCTCAGTGTGTGCACATTCATCCATCCAGTTCTTTCTCTGCTTCCACCAGTGCTGATAGGTAGAATTCAGTGGAAAGAAGATGTGCCAGTGCTTCAAACCAGGGAGGTCTAAATTTTGATTGAGAGTAACATTCCCACACTGTGACTCGACAACAGCTTCTATTTTAAAACAAATGATACAATTACATTTTCAAATTTAGTGAGCTTATTTAAAAAAGAAGCGACAATAAGATTTTACAATTTCATCTGGAAGCATCTCTTAAAATACAAATATCCAAATAAACAGTAAAACAAAAATGGCAACTTTTAAAATGAAACAACAAGGTTTGGATCTTAAGAAGCCTTTATGTCCTAAATGAGATCAAATTCATTCTAACAAAATATTTAAACAGTATAATAACACATCTGTCCAAAAATGAAATGAAAAGGCCAGAATGATTTCATTCTCCTCTAAAACCCAGGGTGGTCTATGGGCAATTTTGGTTCTAGTAATGTTGCCAGGGAACAAAATGAAAACAGGTGCCATCAAATTCAAATTAAAGATTTAGTTGTATTTGAAACCATCTTAAAACATGTTTCCATAAACTTTCCAAATGTAACTCCTATAAATGTGACTATATTTTCTAACATGGAAAGGAATATAAATTCTCTGCAGACCATCAAATTTTAACAGTAACAAATTTAAACTGATTGACCACCTATCCTTGTAAATAATTTCTCACAATAAATATGCAATGCCCATTAAGGGAGTAATTTCATAACAGGATGTCTATATGAATGTCCAAAAAAAGTGCCTGTTTTTTTATAAAGGCAACATAGGTGCCTATGTGCTTTTATAAAGCAAGTTTGTACAGTGATTCCCAGTAGTGCACAAAGGGGGATGTTTACTCAAGTTCTCTAAACAGTAAACTTGGCTTTCAGTGTGCTCTAACCATTAGCATGGGCCTGCAATAACGGTTATCACACACTAAAGAAAGCTATGTGGTAAAAACCACGTGCTAACTGCTTAGTGTGTTGTGGGGTGAAAAGTGGGTAGGGTATGGGCAGAGAATGGGCGAAGGTAGCACAGAGATAGCATGCAATACTTTTTTGTATGTTAACTGTCAAGGCTGCCTGACCTCAAGAAATGGCATTAAGTGTATCTAGGCTACTGGCAGCAGTAGCACAGCCGCGATCCAAAGATAAAACCCCAATCTCCCGATGAACCCCATACCCCTTACACACCATCTGATAGCACCCTTGACATTCCCAACGACATCCGATGAACCCCTGTTGACATCCCCCATTCCACAGTATCAAACCCCTCAGCATAGCTCCCCAGAAGCAAAAAGGCCCCACTAGGTGGACTGCCCAACAACTCCCCCCACCCAAGAGCATCACATGACCCTAACATAAGAACATAAGAACATAAGATATGCCATACTGGGTCAGACCAAGGTCCATCAAGCCCAGTATTCTGTTTCCAACAGTGGCCAATCTAGGTCATACGTACCTAGCAGTTTCCCCAAGGGACACAGGTTCCACAATGCTTGTATTGGTTCAAGCATTGATATCCTGGGTCCCTTCTTAATAATGGCTTATGGACCTTTCCTCCAGGAACTTGTCCAAACCTTTTTTAAACCCAGCTACACTAACAGCCTTTACTACATCCTCCGGTAACAAATTCCAGAGTTTGATTACACGTTGAGTGAAGAAATATTTTCTTTTATTAGTCTTAAATAGTTTACCTGTAGCTTCATTGCATGTCCCCTAGTCTTTCTATATTCTGATAAGGTAAACAATCGATCTACGTTTACCCGTTCCACTCCGCTCATTAATTTATAGACTTCTATCATATCTCCCCTCAGCCGTCTCTTTTCCAGGTTAAAGAGCCCTAACCTTTTTAGCCTTTCTTCATAGGAGTATCCTTCCATCCCCTTTACCATTTTGGTGGCTCTTCTCTGAACCTTTTCTAATAACTCTATATCCTTTTTAAGATACGGCGACCAGAATTGCACACAATATTCAAGGTGCGGTCTCACCATGGAACGATATAGAGGCATTATAATATCCTTTGTTTTATTTTCTATTCCTTTCCTTATCATACCTAGCATTCTATTTGCTCTCTTGGCCGCCGCTGCACACTGGGCCGAGGGTTTTAACATGGTATCCACAATGATGCCTAAATCTTTTTCCTGGGTGGTGGTTCCTAATGTGGAACCTTGCATCGTGTAACCATAGTTTGGGTTGTTCTTCCCTAGGTGCATAACCTTGCACTTGTCCACATTAAATTTCATCTGCCATTTTGATGCCCAGTCTTCCAATTTATCAAGATCCTCTTGCAATTTTCCACAATCCTCTTGGGTTTTAACAACTTTAAATAGTTTTGTGTCATCTGCAAATTTGATAACCTCACTCGTTATTCCACTTTCCAGGTCATTAATGAATATGTCAAAAAGCAGCGGACCCAGCACAGATCCCTGGGGTACACCACTATTCACCTTTCTCCATTGGGAAAATTGGCCATTTAGCCCTACCCTCTGCTTTCTATCTTTTAACCAGTTCCTGATCCACAATAGTACACTGCCTCCTATCCCATGACTCTTTAGTTTTGCCAAAAGTCTCTCATGAGGGACCTTGTCAAAGGCTTTCTGAAAGTCCAGATACACAATATCAACCGACTCACCTTTGTCCACCTGATTATTCACTCCTTCAAAAAAACATAACAGATTAGTAAGACAAGATCTTCCTTGTCTAAAGCCATGTTGGCTGTCTCTCATTAGTTCATGACTATCTACATGCTGAGTAATTTTATTCTTTATGATGGTTTCTATCATTTTTCCCGGTATTGACGTCAGGCTCACCGGTCTGTAGTTTCCCGGATCACCCCTGGAACCCTTTTTAAAAATTGGTGTTACATTGGCGATCCTCCAATCTTCAGGTATTAGAGATGATTTTAATGATAGTTCACAGATTACTAGTAGCAGGTCTGCAATCTCATATTTCAGTTCTTTCAATACCCTTGGATGTATACCATCCGGCCCAGGTGATTTGCTACTCTTCAGCTTATCTAATAGTTGTAATACATCTTCTCGATGTATCGATATTTCCTTCAATTCTTCTGCACCTTTAAATACCACTTCAGTCATGGGTAACATCCCTACATTTTCCTCAGTAAAGACTGAAGCAAAGAATTTGTTCAGTCTTCGTTCAGACCCTCTCTGATCCCTTCTCAACACTTACTGTGGAGGTTTCTCTGGTGGCATAATGCCAGGTAGAAAGGATCCCTCTACGGCTACGTTCTACCTCATTGCTGTCTGGGTTCAAAATGGGCACTCTGACCCCTAGCAATATCTCATGGTAAGTATCGGGGGGATCTATAGGATGGGAGGGTCAGGTGATGCTTTTATGGAGGAGTGTGGAATAGTTTGGGAAGTTCATGTTGGGGGATAGTATGTTGTTGGAGGGTCTTCTGAGGGGGTTTTATTGATGAAGGGGATGAGTAAAAGTGATGACATTTACATGCAAGGCATGTTCTCTGCCACATTCACTAGTATTTGATAAAGACAAGTAGGAGCCTTGTTATAGTATTACCCTCTATGCATGTTCATGTATATTTTATAAAATTTGCACATATAGCAACTCCGCCTCTGCTTAGACTATGTCTCTAGCAATGCCTACCTGCAGATCATGTAAAAGTAAGTGCACATTTTCCATGAGCATACTCATGTGTACTCACAGTTTTATTAAAGCCATTTTTGAATTTAGAACAAGTGTACATGCATAAAAAGTTCCATTAAGGGAAGTTGTATAACAGGGTGCCATGGATAGATACCTATGTAGATGCTATTTTATATAGGCAAGTGGGTTCCTATTTGACTTTATAAAGTATTAGCATAAGTGGAAGTGATCATGCCTTAATTTTGACAAAAACATTTACGCCAGCTGGTGCATAGTATTTTATAATTATACATGTACCACCCAAACTCCATCCATGTGCACGTCCACCAGCAAAATATGCTCCATTGTATGAATGCACATACTGTTGCATTTCTCAGTATTTTATAAGAGGCTATTAATCCACATATGTGGCCACATATTCACATAAATTGCTAAAATACTAGCAAACTAGGCACATACATTACTGTGTAAAATATGCAGAGAGGCATTTTACATAGGACATATAGGGTGCCTGCAGGATGTCCAAAAGGGACATGCAGAAAATGTACAATGATTCCGGAACTGGGTATATGGACATGCAGGCTGGTAGTAAAATAGAACGGGGGAAGTGCGTTCAAACGTATGCACAATGTGGACAAGGCATCCAGATAGCCAGTCCATACAGAATACAGCAACAAGGACTCCCAGGGCACTGTCCAGGTACATGGGCCCATAGATGTCCAGGCGCAAGCGAAGATATACAAGCATGTACAGCAATATAGGGCCAGTGGAGAAGTTGGCAGCATTTATTTATTTTATTTAATTGTGTTTATATACTGCTGATCCATGAGTCTACGCAGTTTACAGATAACAACTTGCCAAGTGGGCTTACATGGAACATACATATCTTGATGTGGTACATAAAACTAGCTGATAACAGTGATAACTTAGTAGAGACATTGAAATATAACCATTGAACAATGGCTGACATATTTTAACTTAGTAGAAACATTGAACTATATACATTGAACAGTGGCTGGTATGTAATAAATAGAGACAAGTACATCCATTGGATGTGAGGTGGTGGTTATGTGAATGTGGGGTAGGGAAGTTGGATGGGGGAGGGGGCGAGAATGGTTGAGGAGGGGGGCTGAGATTGGATGGTTATGCTGGCTGTACACTGGTTATGCACTCTCATTGGTGAAATGTTCAAGGAACAAATTAGGTTTTCGATTTTTCTTGAAATCTGTGAGGTCATTCGAGGTGCTGAGATGGTCTGGTAGTGCATTCCGCAAAGTTGGAGCGAAGAGTGAGAAGGCTCTCTTAAATGTTGTGGAGTTGGTTTTCATGTTTAAGGATGGTATGTGGAGTGTGTTGGTAGAGTTTGTTCTTCTGGATCGGTTATTAGGAGTTTTCTGTAGTAGTGTTTGTAAGTAGTTGGTAGACAGTCCGTGGAATAGCTTGAAAACTGTGTAGATGGCCTTGTGTTTGATTCTTTGATTGATGGGCAGCCAGTGCAGTTGTTTGAATATTGAGGTCATATGTTTAGTCCTTTTCAGTATTGTTCTGATGGCTCCTCCTCTGATGCTATCCCGCGCTCGGTTGGTGTACCACAAGGATCTGTCTGGGGTCCACTCCTTTTTTCTCTCTCTATCCATTTCCTTGGTGTGCTCATCTCTTCCCATGGTTTTCAGTACCAACTTTATGCCGATGACGATCTACCTCTCTACGCCTAAAATCTCTCCAGCAATCCAGACCCGGATCTCTGTCTGCCTTTCTTTTTGACATTGCTGCTTGGATGTCTCACCGCCACTTGAAACTGAACATGGCCACAACTGAGCTTCTTATTTTTCCTCCTAAAACCTCCTCTCCTCTTCCTCCTTTCTCAGTCTCTGTGGATAACTCTCTACTCCTCCCTGTTTCCTCGGCTTGCAACCTTGGGGTTGTCTTTGACTCCTTTCTCTCCTTCACCACACACATCCATCTGATAGCTAAGACCTGCTGTTTTTTTCTCTATAACATCAACAAAATCCACCCATTCTTTTCTGAACACACTACTAAGACACTTATACACTCCTTAATCACATCCTGTCTTGACTACTGTAACCTACTCCTTGCTGGTCTCCCTTTGAATCATCTCTCTCCCCTTCAATCTATTCAACACTCTGCTGCGTGGCTAATCTTCCGCTAGCCTCGGCATGCCCATATTACCCCTCTTCTCAAGTCACTTCACTGGCTCCCTATCTGTTTCCGCATCCATTTGAAACTTCTTCTGCTGACCTATAAGTGTATTCACTGTGCAGCGCCTCACTACCTTTCTTCTTTTATCTCTCCCTACACCCCCCCTCCCCCTCGCCCCTTGGGAACTCTGCACTTTTGGAAAATTGCTTCTATCTGTGTCCTTCTGTTGCTTACTTCAGACTTCGCTCCTTTCACGTTGCTGCACCTTATGCCTGGAACAAACTACCTATGTCTGTACGCCAGGCGCCTTCTCTGACCCTTTTCAAATCCAGGCTGAAAACTCACCTCTTCGCTGCTGCTTTTGGATCTTGACTCACCTGATTTCCTTGTTTCTTTAACATTCCCCCTAGACGTATCCCTGTCTACACCTACTGTGTTGTCTGTCTTGACTAGATTGTAAGCTCTGATGAGCAGGGACTGTCTCTTACTTGTCTGCAGCGCTGCGTATGTCTTGTAGCACTATACAAATGCTCAGTAGTAGTAGTAGTAGTACTTTGGGCATTGCAGAGGGTGCATGCAGCAGTATTCATGGCTGGGTAAAGTGTGGATTTAGGCAAGCCTTGCAGGGATGATGTTGCAGTAGTCAAAATGAGGGAATATGAGTGCTTGAAGTACTGTGTGGAAATGGCTTGGTTCCAGGAGCGATCTTAGGTGTTGCACTTTCTTGAGTTTCTGGTAGATGGTTCTTGTGATCTTGGTTATATGAGGATAAAGTGTGAGGTATTGATCAAGGATGATCCCCAGGTAGCGTACTTGCTGTTTGACTTGGAGTTGGGTTCTAGCAATTGTTATGTGATTAGGTGGTGTGAAGTTGGTGTCCTTGAAAATGTTTAAGACTTCGGTTTTCTTGTGATCTATATTCAAGTTGTGTTTTGTGAGCCATGTTGATATGGAGGTGAAGCATTTCTTTACATAGTTAATGGTTGGGTTGATGGTGGTGTTAGGGGCATAAAACATGTTATCATCTGCATATATGTGCTAAAGTAAGTTGCATGCTTGTAGGATGGTGCAGATTGATTGGAGGAAGAGGTTGAATAATAATGAGGATAGGGCCAATCCTTGGGGAACTTCTTGCTATTGTATGTAGGGCTTTGAGGTTTCATTGCTCAATTTCACTCGGAGATAGTGCTCTGTGAGGTAAGAGGTGAACCATTTAAGCGTGGTGCCTTTCAGGCCGATTGTAGGCGCTGGATGATCAGATTGTGTGGGATGGAATCAAAGGCAGCATTGATGTCCAGGAATCTGAAGATGAACTCTTTGTTTAATTTGTCGATGCCTTTTGCGAGGTTGTCGGTTAGAGCAGTGAGCAAGGATTCTACTCCATGTTGAGGCCTAAAGCCTTAGTGCTGGAGGTCAAGTGGGTGGTTTACATCTGTGTATTCTTGTAGTTGAGAGAGTACTATTTTCTCTATCACTTTTGCCACGAATGGCAGGCTGGCAATTGGTTGGTATGAGGTTGGTTGAGTGGGGTCTGATGAGGCTTTTAGTGTTGGACGAATGGAAGCTAGTGTTAGGTCCATGAGCATGTAACCTTGTTGCAATGATGATAGTTTGATTTTAAGTATTATTGGTGGTAGTTCTGTTTGTGTAGCCTTGATCCTGCTGACTGGACACGGGTCGAGGGGATGTTGTAGTATTGATGTTTGTGATGATTTTTTTCCTGGTGTTCAGGGTAGATAGTCAAGAAAGAGCTCTAGGTGATGTCAGAGGTTATGTGGTTGTGAGTTGGTTGAGCTGTTGTGTGGATCTGGTTGCCCAGTGGATGTGATAGTGTTTGGAAGTGATCTGCCATAGCTTGTGAGATGAGGCCTGAAACCAACTGTTTTGGTGCAGGTAATTTTATGAGGTTTTTAACCAAATCAAATAGTTCCTGGGGACTGTTTAAGGACTTTTGGATCATATTGGTGTGGAATTCCATGTCTGCAGGCTCTCGACTTTCTCCTGTACAAAGACCAAAGGCCTGTATTGCTCATGCTGGTGAGCAAAGAGCTCCTCTACTCACCACAGGGGACATATTCAGATTGCTGAGAGGTCCAAGACATGTAGAGAGTGATCTGCCAGACTCTGCACCAGTAAGAGCCATGAGAGACAGGGCAAGGGCATCAGCGGGGCATGAGGAAAGCATGCAGCAAGGCAATGTGGTGGCAGTAAAGCAGGGCGCATCCATAGGAAGCAGAGCCTAGTGGAAAGGGGGTTGACAGGGGGTTCAGAGGCACACACGGACAATGCACGAAGGCACAACAATAAGTGCTTCACCATGGCAGGCAGCAGCAGGAGACAGGCGAGTGATGAAATTGCAGAGGCCAACACAGATGTATGGTGCTGGTGGGTAGGATGGAAAGATAAAAGGTGAGAAAGGCAGGGAAGCACTAACTGTTGCACGTACATTCGCAGGCGCTACAGGATCTGCAGATTAATCAAGGCACTCAGGTGCCACTACTGTGCCATGAGGCGCAAGAGGCCCATGACTCCTGGAGCGGCTGCAGTATCAGCTCCAGGAACAATAAGCTAAGTACACACAGCCCCAGCATTGAGGACTCAAGGACCATGCGCATCGCCATCCCCAGCATGGCTACGACACAGGATTGGGGGGGGGGGCAGTGTGGCAGAGAGTGGTGGGATGCAGCATGAGTGGACAGTAAAAGATCAGTACTAATGTTGTGCACCCTCAACCATGCAGGCCTGGACATCTCAGTGCTGGAGGAATCTGCGGCCATGCAGGTTGAAGAGGTGGCACCAGAAGGCGTTAGGAAGGCACACAATTACACAGAGGGGGCACATAGTAGCCCAAGCAGTGGCAGTGGATGCCTCCTGATCGATACTTCAAGGAAGAAGGAGCAGGAGGAAGGAGCAGAGGCCAAGCCCTCTACCGAGTCCATGATGCTGTGCTTCTGCTTTATATGAGGGACCACCAATACATGGCTACATGGCAGACTGGCTGTCCTACCCCAGGTGGCTAAATGCCATCACACTGCTGGAGTGAGCTGCTTGGACTGGCAGGTGGAAGGGCCAGGCTCTGAACTGACAGAGGCACATGAGCACGAGGTAGGGTTGGTAGGTGTGTGAACAGGGAGGGGAGTGCGACCTTGGTGGGCAGGAGACTGTTAGGGATGAAGGAGAGGGGAAGGAGGCAGAGGTGGGGGAGGAGACTTTGGAACGGGGATGGAGGGTGGTAGTAGGTGAGGTGAAGATGTAGGGATGGGGAAGTGGGAGTGGAAGTGAGTGGCAGCACTGCTGTGCAACAGGTGTCAGAAACTGTGGCACAGCGGGGGCACCAAGGCACACCACCACAGATACCCCACCATGAGGCATCTCTGGGCCCTTGCATTCTGGATGTCCTGCTGCACCTACAGGCTCTGAGGCAGGAAGTGCAGCTGGGCTTTGCTGCTGTTTCCTGGGCCCAGGACCTCATAGTTGGGCATCAGACCAGAGCTGGGAGCCCTGACACCCACTCTGCTACCCACTCTCAAGAAGAAGGGTAGTAAGTAAGGGAAAGGGAACAGGCTGCTGTGACTGATAACATGTTACAGTGTTCAAATAAAAAATACAGTTACTTGTTTTTTACGTCTGTATCTGAGTCATTCTTCCCCTCTCCAGCACATGTAAGTCAGTAGTTCCTGGCATGCAGCAGCCCTGCGCTTGCTGCCAGTTGGGAGGGCACAACAAAGCAGACTACTACTCCTTGAACCCTGCGTGACCACTGAGATGTGTGCATAGACCATGATGCTTATCACATAGAGTTCTAGGGCTGTACCCCAAGGCCACTGATGCAGAGCTGTGGTGATGGAAAAACCATATATAGGATCCACAGAGGCCACCTGGCCTCACTTGCCCAGACAGCCATTCTGATATGGTCCCTTTGCTCTTGCCACTACAACAGCACCATCATCCCCATCACATATACCCATGGCACTCTACAGGCAAGAGCCATATACCTCTGACTGTCCCCCCTAGCATTGGGGTATAACACGCATATACATTCCCCACTGTCGTTTTGGCAAGTCATGGTTATGCGGCCCCATTTAGCGTGCGCTTGCCCTGCACAGTCTTTCAGTGTGACTGACATCCATAACAGAGCAAAGAACTCCATGGTCAAAGTGGAGGCAGGCATGCCCAGCATATGAGCATCCAGGACATATCAGCACCGGCAAGATACGGACATCAGCCACCCATCCAGGCAGTGGCAGAAGACCTATAAGACACATGGAAGGCTCCACCCCTGTCTGCCCCCCATGACAGTATACCCTGGCTGCATGGTTAATGTCCCCATGGCTACCTGACCTCATTGACACTGTGCTAGCATTGAAGACATCCATGCAGTCGATTCTTTAAATGCCTGGTGGGGTGTTCAGATCGTAAGGACATTCACACAAACAGTCCATTTTGAACATTTAGATATCCAATGCAGGTGCAAGCCATCAGGGCATTCAAAACTGTGCCACTGTATGTGCATATGGTGGATTTTGTCACATGAGTATGCGGCTGATGCCAGAGGGGTCGGAGGTATGACTCCAAAGGCAAAGATATCCAGTAGAAAGGAGAACTGTCCAGCCAAGGTGGAGTTGCTGGTGTACCAGGTCCTTGATAAACACCACATCCTGTTTGGTCACAGTGGTTCCAACTATAGCACCCACCACAAGGAGCGTCTGTGCCATGACATCAGTACAATGCTCAATGTGAATTATCACCACAACTGTGACATTGAGTTCTGCAAAAAGAAATGGAGGGTGATCTAAACGCAAGGCAAAGGTGAAGGCAGCTGAATGAGGTTCCAGTGGTTGAGCACCAATGCTGTCCGAACTGAAGGAATGGGTACTGAGTGATGCTGGTGATCTTGATACCTCACGGTCCTTGCAGCAAACAGGTGGATAGCATTCTCTTGTAATGTAAGGTGGATGGTCAGTCACCCTGGCACCACAGCTGGACCAGGGATTCTGGAAAAGATAGTCTGACTTTTCCCACTCTCCTTTGGACACCAGTGTTGTTGGCAAGGTGATGCAGCAGTCTTTGAATGAAGGCGAGGGTGATTCAGAGAGCTTCAACCAGTAGTCCAGTCCAGGCACATCAGACGTGGACACTCAGCATTGTCAGAGGCAGGAGGCGATGAGTGCTGTGGTGGACAGGGGTGGAGGGTGAGACACAGCAACCGCACATGCAGGAAACGGCACAGGTGGCTCAAGGCCACAATGGCCTAATTGACCCACCTCATGAGGAGGCAACGACCGGTTTTTCATAGGAGGGCCTGCCAGCCAGCCATCATAGCAACTCATCTGCTGTGGGGTGCGATTGCTATACCAGCATGAAGAGTTCCTTTGTCCACTGTAAGAGAGAAATGAGAGTGATGAGTGCCTGTAGCACAGGCCGGAACACATCAGCCAGTCCCTAGATACTCTTATGGCACATGTGAGCATTCTAGTATCCCACATTACCCAAACTATGCCAGCCCCTTCAGTGTACCTCCATCGTTTCTTGTGTCAACGACAGCAACCCCTATGGATAGCAGGGCCACAGGTCCATGGACCCACAGTCATGAGGCATCTATGAGTAACATACTTGGAGCACCCTCTTGGCACTGTCACTCCTCTGAGGTTCCTGGATTTCCACTCTGCTTCACCAAAGGGTGCTGCAGGGTCAAGTGATGAGGGTGCTAGCTCCTTGGAGACCAGCAAAAGTATCCAAGATACTTCATGTGATCTTACAAAGGCATTGCCAGTTGCAGAGGGTCAGGGGACACAGGGCATGGAGTCATTGCAAGGGCAGGGGAAAACGTACCATGTAGGCAGTGACATGTCTGTGCTGTACATGTGTGGGTGTGTAGCAGTGGTACAGGGAGATGTCTCAGGTATTCTGGCAGGGTGAGTGGGCAGCATGGGGCCAGGGGCATGCAAGAGGATGGGATTGCCAGCTGGGCACTCAGCAGAGGTGCTATGGGGCTATATGGGGATCTGTTTGGTGGAGGTGACAACTTTAGGGTAGTGTTGTATGCAAGTATCAGGTATTGGACTGTTACAGCCTCTGCTTGGGCTTGTCAGCAGAGGGAAGAAGGTTGGGGGATGCACAAGGAGGGGGGGGCAGATGAGGAGGGATGGGCAAGGGTCTCCTTCTGTAAGCTTACTTTAATGCTGCAGAATAAAACATGTACCTTATGAGAAATGGTTCCATATCAGTCTGTTTCTTGCTCGCTCCGCCTGTCTGAATGGCTGGCCTGTGACGTCTATGCCGCTGTCTGAGCCTTCCTCATTATTGTCCTCTTCAGGTACATTTTCCTGGGGCAGGGTCTGCTGCCTTCTCTTGGCCAGGTTGTGTAGATGCAGCAGGCCATGAATATCTGGAAGACCTTTTGCAGGCTTTACGCAGCTCACCCCTTGACCTGTCCAGGCAATGAAAATATGTTTTCAGATGGCCAAATGTGAGCTCAGTGATGGAAAGAGTTGCCCTGTGTGCCTGATTGTAGTGCTCCTCTGTCCCACTGTGTGGGGAAACATTGGGGGTCATCAGCCAGCTCCTTAGTGGGTAGCCATGATAACCTGTATCAGGGAATATGAAGGGGGTGACAATCAGAGCCATTTGTTTGTCTTCTCGCTGGCTCCAACCCAGCCTTTGGTTTCTTGCATGTGTGCTTCCTCCTCCTGCTTTGTGGCACTAGCAGTATCTATGGCATGAGGAGTGGCCCAAGCATTTCTGCCACCCCAGGCAGATACCCCCGCTGCACCGCCCCCAGCCCCCTTCAACTGCCGCCACCACCCCATGAATCCATCTCCCCATCTTGCAAGAGTGGTCTGACCCTATTTTGAGCTGCCATCACTTTCAAAACAGAGTCGAGCTGCTGTTGCAAGATGAGAGAGATGGATTCAAGGGTGGCCTGACTCTGTTTTGAAGTTGCTGCTTTCAAAACTGAATTGGACGACCCACCAGCATCTGTTGCCCCAGGTTGACCGTCTAGTCCATCAAGTGGACAGGCCAGCTGGCCCTGCATGGCACTATGCCTCAGTTAGGAGGCTGTGACTTACCAAGGAGCCTTTGATCTCCCCACTGCTGAAATGCTTATGAATGCCTGTCTGTGACAGGATATAGGCATCATGGCATGACTCTGGGAAATGGGGGAAGACATTGGTTCTCCAGGAACAAGCAGGAAGTCAGTCCTCACTTATGGCTGACGTCAGCACCGATGAAGCCCGTGCAGAGCAATTCTCCAGCTTTCAAAGAAAGCCTTTGGGATTGCTACCACGTATGCGTGGTCCTCTTTCCGCCTAAGGGTGCCATCTTGCTCAGTCTCCCTTTTCCGCGGAGCCCTTCGGACGCACATCCTCGTCCCTTGGAAAAAGTTTTTTTTTCCTCGCTTTAACAGGCTATTTCTCTTTTTTTCCGGTTGCACCGGTCCTCTACCCGTCCTCCCCTTCCTCTCTTTTGGAGCTTGCAGGGATACCCTTCTTAATTTTTTTCTTCCTGGGCTTCGCGCCCTTTTTTCTCTCCAACTGCTGGCCGCGTGGGTCTTTGACTTCGCAGTGGCCATTTTTAAAAAATGCAATAGATGCTCTAGGAGCATGTCGCTTACGGACACTCTTGACTGCTGTCTAAGGTGTCTGGGAGCCGACCATGACCCAGAGCTCTGTTCGCTCTGCAAGAAAATGTCCTCTCAGTCCCTGCTCAGCCATAAGCAGAAGTCCGAAGACATTTTTCGAAAGGCTGCCTCGGAGTCCCCGGTGGCACTCGCAGTC
This sequence comes from Ichthyophis bannanicus, assembly GCA_033557465.1. Lineage (NCBI taxonomy): Eukaryota > Metazoa > Chordata > Amphibia > Gymnophiona > Ichthyophiidae > Ichthyophis > Ichthyophis bannanicus. The sequence goes on along the minus strand of CM066031.1, from coordinate 1,658,556,349 downwards.
ATCTCCCCTCCGGTGGGTTCTCCCTCTGCGGCACCGCGTTCCAGATGGCATTCGGACCAGGGGTCCCCTGAGGTGGAGCGGTGCAAAAAGAAGAAGGTCTCAAAATCGCTGTCTGGGGCCCACGACAAGCGTGAGCACTTCTGCGCCCGGTCGCTTAGCCCAATTCGGTGTTCCCGAGAGTCGGACAAGGAGCGGCCCTGGAAGGTACCTTGCAGAGAAACGGAGGCCTCTGGCGAAGGCGCCCAGTCTCCTGAGGGCTGTCCCAGTGAGGATCCCCTCTCTTCCTTGATGCCCAATCCAGTGACCCTGGTATTGGCGTCCCAGGGCCCCATGCCAGTGTGGAAGTCCCATATGCTGGCACTAGAACGCAGCATTTCTGCGTTCATTGCTTCCCAGCAGGCGCTCACAGCCAGCTTCGCTGACTTGCACCCGGAGAACACGGGTCCCTCGTGTGGGACACCCAAATCCGTCCAGGAAACCCCCGAGAGCCACGGGCCTCATGAGGGTCCTTGACGTCGGTCTTGCTCGCCTTCCATTCTTCAGGGGCGAGATCGTCCAGGGCTTTGGCTCCAGGCTGACGGCCATCAGACAGGGCGAACAGCCTGGCTCGGATCCCTTGACCGATTTCTCGGACTGGGAATCCGATGGGGAACACATCCCCGGAGACCCGCACTCACCAGGATCTTCCATCAGACCCCTCGCCAACTGACCTCCAGCGGCGTTCACTGCCCGAAGACACCTCTTTTTTGGTGTTTATTTGGGACATGGCTCGGGCCCTCAACCTGGTTTCCCAGACCGAGGAAGACCCCTGTGCTGAAGAACTCAATATTCTTCAGTACGAGGCCCCGCTCATGGAATCCCCTCACTGTGCCGGTGCCGCCGATCCTCTCCTGGCTGTTGCTCCACATGTGGGAGGCCCCAGCCTTGGTCCCCATTGTGAGCAAGCGCTTTGACACAGTGTACAAGGTGCAGCAACGTCCAGGCTTCTGTAAGACTCAACTTCCACACACCTAGATGGTAGTGGAATCAGCCATGAGGAAGCAGAAAAGCCCGAAGTCCCACTCCTCGGTTCTGCTGGGCCGGGAGTCCAGAGCCCTTGATACCGTGGGCCGCAAGGCCTATCAAGGTTCCATGCTCTCCTGTCGCATCCAGGCATACCAATTATATATGGGTATGTTCCTCCGCGACTTGGCAAAAGAACTTGGAGGCTTCTCCGCGGGTCTTGAGGGTGAGCCCCTCGGCAGGTTCCGCACCCTGTTGAAATCAGTGGCGGATTGCTCCAAGTATATTTCTCGAGCCTCCTATGACAGCTTCGAGACATTGGCTCAGGTGGCGGCCGTGGGCATCGGAGCCCGCCGCCAGGCTTGGCTTCGATCTTCGGATCTGGAGCAGTGGGTGCAGGAGAAGCTCCTTGGACGTACCCTGCCTCGGCGAACAACTTTTTGGTAAGCCAATGGAGGAGAAGGCTGTGGAGATTGAGAGGGAGTACATCATTAGGGCCCATCTCTCTCGCAAGACCTCGATGCTGCCTCGGAAGAAGCAGCCTGCCAAGAAGCCCTTCTTTCCCAGGAAAGGCCTCCAGTACCGCGGCTACCTGCCATACTTGGCTACCCCCATGCCGACCACTCCAGCGCAGGGGAAGTCTGGCCAGGGTCACCACAAACCAAAGGGCCCGAAGGCTCAGACGCTGACTCCCCCACAACCCCCTCAGGGGTTTTGACGCCAGTGGCATAGCCCCTCACCCTCTGGTGGTGCAGCAGCCAGTGGGGGGATGCCTGTCCCGCTTCTCCCCGGCGTGGGCGCTTATCGTCTTGGACACCTGGGTCCTCCAGGTCATCCGGGAGGGCTATTGCCTTCACTTCAACAGGCTCCCACCCCCTTTCTCCCCGGCAGAGCCTCCTCGACTCTCCCCACACCAGCTCTTGCTGCAGCAGGAATTATATGCCCTCCTCACCCAACAGGCAGTCGAGAAGGTCCCTTCCCACCTTCGAGGTTGGGGCTTTTATTCCCGGTACTTCCTCGTCCCGGAAAAGATTGGGGGGGGGGTCTGCAGCCCATCCTTGACCTCCGCAAGCTGAACAAGTTTCTGGTGCGGGAGAAATTCAAAATGTTATCTCTTGGCGTGCTGCTGCCCTTCCTCCGGCAGGGTGACTGGCTATGCTCCTTGCATCTAAAGGACGCTTCCGCCCCTATCTTGATCTATCTCCAACACAGGCAGTACTTGCATTTCAGGGTGCAGGGAGAGCACTTCCAGAACAGGGTGCTCCCCTTTGGCCTTGCATCCGTCCCATGGGTCTTCACAAAGTGCCTCATCGTGGCCGCCGCTCACCTTCGGCACTGGGGCGTGTCTGTGTTTCCCTGCTTCAATGACTGGCTCGTTACGGGCTTCTCCGTCGAGGACGCCCAGCTAGCGATGTCGTACACTGTCCTCCTTTTGGAGATTTTGGGGTTCTTGGTCAACTACCCAAAATCTCACCTCAAGCCGGCACAAGCTCTCAAATTCATTGGGGCGTGCCTCAATACTCGGCAGGCCATGGCCTTCTTGCCGGTGGATCACGCAATCCACCTCCGGGCTCTGGCATCGCGCGTCCAGAGCGCCCACCAGGTCACCGCTTGGTCCATGCTACGTGTCTTCGGCCACATGGACTTGACTGTGCATGTGGTTCCTCACTCCCGCTAGCACATGCGGATAACCCTGTGGTGCCTCAGCTCCCAATGGAGCCAATCCCTCGGGCACCTCAGGTACCCTGTCAGGGTTCTTCCTGACCTTTGTTTGTCTCTAAACTGGTGTCAAAACCCCCGCAATCTCCTGTGGGAATCGCCCTTCCAGGCCCCACAGCACAATGTGGTACTGACCACGGATGCTTTCCTTTAGGGTGGGGAGCCCATTGTGGGTCCCTCTACACGCAGGGGCAGTGGAGGCTGAAGAGCAGATAAATCTGCTCGAGCTCCGGGCCATCCGGTGGGCCCTGAAGGCCTTCGAGAATGTCTTCAGTGGAAAGCCGGTTCTGGTGCAGACCGACAACCGAGTAACGATGTTCTTTATCAACAAAGAGGGGGCATGGGGTCGCGCTCCCTCTGCAGGGAAGCAGTCCTCATCTGCTCTTTTGCCTCCCGGAGGAGGATGTCTCTCAAGGCGACGTACTTCCTGGGTCAGGAGAATGGCCTGGCAGTCAGGCTCAGCAGAATCCTTCACCCCCACGAGTGGCACCTCAATCCCAGAGTGGCAGGCTGGTTGTTTCTATGCTGGGGCAATGCATCGATGGACCTCTTTGCCAGCCCTCAGAACGCTCAACTCCCTCGCTTCTGCGGCCCGGTGCCGCACCCGAGCAGGGAGGGCCCCGATGCATTTCTCCTGGATTGGTCCTCCAGTCTTCTCTATGCATTCCCTCCTTTCCCTCTCATTGGAAGGATTCTGTTCAAGGCTCAACGGGACGGGGCATCACTGATTCTTGTGGCCTCGGCAGCCTTGGTTTCCACTCCTGCTCCGGCTGTCGTCGGAGCCTCCGATTCCCCTGGGCTCTGCCAGGCACCTGCTGACGCAGGAGGAGGGTCGGGTACTACACCCAAATCTACCCTCCCTATCCCTCATGGCCTGGCGGCTGAACAGGTCTCTCTAGCCTCTGGCCCTCCCGGAGGAAGTCAAGGAAATCCTCCTTGCCTTGAGGAAGGACTCCACTAGGCGAGCTTACACCTTTAAATGGAAATGCTTCTCGGTCTGGTGCTCAGAGCACCAGATCGACCCCTTCTCATGCCCGGTTTGGTGGGTTCTCCAGTACCTTCTCCACCTCTCAAGGGATGGGCTGAAGTCGAACTCTGTTAGAGTTCATCTGAGCGCCATATCGGATAATCACCTCCCTATTGAAAGAAAGCCTCTCTCGGGGTAACCACTTGTCTCATGCTTCATGCGGGGCCTTTTGTTGTCCAAGCCACCCATCCATCCCCCTCCAGCGGAATGGGACATGAATGTGGTGCTCACACAGCTCACTCATCCGCCTTTCGAGCTGAGGGTGACGTGTTCACTCCAGCGTTTGTCCTGGAAGGTGGCCTAAATGGTGGCACTGACCTTGGCTCGCCGAGTCAGTGAGCTTCAGGTGCTCATGGCTGGTGTACCTTACACCGGGTTTTATCGGAACAGGGTGGTCCTCCGGACCCATCCTAAATGCTTACCTAATGTCGTGTCGGCTTTTCATCTCAATCAGGAGATAGTGCTCTCGACCTTCTTCCCGAGGCCCCACTCTGATTAGGCATCGGCGACTCGCCACACACTCGACTGCAAGCGGGCCCTAGCCTTCTACTTGCAGCATTCCCAGACTCATCGCAAGTCTGACTGGCTCTTCGTGACCTACGATCTCAGTAGGCAGGGACAAGCAGTCACCAAGTGCACCCTCTCTGTTTGGGTGGCGGACTGCATCGCGTTTGCCCATGCAAAGGCGAGCGTCCCTCTGGATCGTTGAGTCACTGCACATGGGGTCTGAGCCAAAGCGGTCTCGGTGGCCTCGCTGCGCTCCGTGCCCATGATGGACATCTGCCGGGCAGCATCCTGGTCTTCTACGAATACCTTCGCCATCCACTACTGCCTGGAGAGGGAGTCCCGCCGGGACAGTGCCTTCGGCCAGTCTGTACTCCGTAACCTGTTCAGGGTATAAGCAACAGGCAGGCTCCTCTCTCTCACTCCCTGTCCTTCACACTCTCCTTCTAGGACAATCGCATCTGTGGTCAGCAAGGACAGCAAAGTTCCTTGCTTGTTCATGCTTTATAGCAGGTCCAGGCCGGGACAGCTGGCTGCCATACATGGTATGTTAGGGCCGCTATGCAAAATATGCTTTCCATATTGCCCACTTCTGAAATCACATTTTCTACTTCCCAGCCGGAAGCATGACCACATTGCTCTTTTCAGATGTCCAAACCACATCCATCTCTTGCAAAATAAACCCCCATAGCACTTTATAAAATTACCCCATTATGTATACATCTTCACTTAGCACCATGCATTCTAACTCTCCAGTCTTCTTTTGTTAGGCTTATGGCATTTGCATATATTGAAAAATATATTTATTATTTCCAGAAACAAGCAGGAATGCAGTCTTCACATATGGTGAAAGTCACCGACGGAGCCCGTGCGGGAATGCTGCCCAGCGTCCAATAGGAAAGCCTTTGGGAGCACTCCACTGCACCTACATGCTAGCCTTCCCAGCTCTTCTCCTCAGTTCGTTTTCAGTGGAGCCATTAGGATGCATTATCCTGTCACCACCAAAACACTTCTCTTTTTTGTGGAACTTCGTTCTTCTGCTTTCTTGTTGATGCCGGTTCCATCAAATCCGACACCGGTCCCAATAATTCTTTCCGGGATTTTTTTTTCAAATTTTCTATTTCTTTTCTCTTCATTTTCAACACGGTTTTCACAGCTAATCTAGGCCTCCATAGCCTTATCTTCAGTCTTGAAGACAACTTTTTTGAAGCATGTGAAAGCCAACTAGTGGTTTTAAAAAATGTACCAATTGTGCTGGTACCATATCAGTCACTGATAAAAACATGACTGCTGTCTAAAATGTTTGGGCCCTGACAGTCAATCCAATTCTTGTCCTTTGTGTCAGCAAATGGCAAAGAGAGGCCTCAAGAACCAGGCCAGACAGTATGGCTCATTGTTTGCCTTGGATTCGGTTTCAGTGGCTTCCACTTCATCGAGGGCATCAACTTCCTCTCATGGGTCTCAGGTTTCTTCGAAGTCCAAACATACCAGTAAGTCAAAGTCTCTGGCTGATCCCAAATCCTCGGCATCGGCATTGAAGACCAATACCGAGACCATAGAGAAGTCACAGCATAAGCATCACAATTCCCCTATTGGTGCTTCCGATGCAGACTGGCCAGTCAAACAGCCACGGCAGGAGGATCTGTCTTCCAAAGCAAAAGAGGGGCTCAAGGATGCTCCCGAGGCATTGATCTCCAGAGAGCTACCAGTTCCGTTTTTTGGGATAGTGGCTCAGAGCCCTGAAGGTGATTCTACCCAGACATCGGCCATCTCCCTAGACTAGCGCATGCTGGCTCTTGAGAGGAGTTTCGCAGCACTCCTGGCAGCCTTGGTACCAATAACATCGAGAACTCCAGGAGTGCAGGCTTTGGCACAGAGCCTACAGCCAGGTGTAGTGGCCTTGATGCCGACACTCGAACCGACATTGTCGGAACCCCCAAAGTTGATACCTTCGTTGGAACTGATCAATGCCCCTGGTATCCAATAGGCTCAACCTGCCATGGCTCTCAGTTCCGATACCTCAGAGTATCAGTATCAACATCGACCTTCGACATCCATGAAGCATCAAGGTCGAACCCAAGACTACTGATACTTTGACTCCTTATCGAACTCTGATTCCAGTTCTTCAGAATCTGATGGGAGATCACCTGATTCCCGAGAAGTCCAGACATCCCTTCGAACCCTTCGCAACCTCAGAAATGGTGTTGGTCCCCACCAGAAGATATGTCCTTTCAGGGCTTCATATGTGATATGATATGGCAGCAGGGCTTGCCATCACAGTAGCCTCAGAAAAGGAACCGAGGGCAGAGGAATGGGAGCTACTCCAATATCCTCTGATGCCCAAGGAGGCGGCTACATTGCAGGTGCATTGCATCTTGCAGGATCTTATACTCCTCATGTGGGAGGCTCCACTCATGGTTCCGCCTGTCAGCAGGAGACTATATCATGTTCCGAGTACCAGAGTGCCCAGACTTCCAAAAACCTCAGCTCTCCCACCACTCGATGATGGTGGAATCGGCGATGTGCCAAATAGAGAGCTCTAAGAACCATTCATACATGCCACTTGGCAGAGACTCGAGACAATTAATGTCTTTGGGCATTGATGCTTTCAAGCATGCATGTTGGCCTCCAGAATTAACTCTTACATGCTGTATATGGGCATGTTGCTGAAAGATGTCATCAGGGAACTGGAAACTTTCAGCCCCATGCTTCCTGAGGATAAGAGGATTGCATTCCAGACATTCATCAAGCAAGGCCAAAATACCTCCAAATTTCTTACTCAGGCCTCTTTTGATGCCTTCAAATCAATAAACAGAACTTCAGCAGTCTGCATTGGGGCTTGCAGAATGGCCTGGTTACAGGCATCAGATCTCGAGACATGGGTCCAGGATAAACTGGCTAATATACCATATACTGGGAAAAATGTTTTTGGCAAAGATTGAAAGGAAAAGGCAGGGGAAATTGAAACAGATAATCTCACCCTAAAGCGCCTTTCCAGGAAAACAGTTGACCCATCCAAGAGGAAGGCTCTTCCCAAGAAATCTTTCTTTTTTAAAAAGAAGCGGTACTATCCTTCTTACCCGCCTTCTGCTGCCTTCCAACCTCAGCATCCTCAGCAGAGGTAGCAGGGCCCTTGCCAATCCAAGAAGCCCAAGGCTCCTAAGCCTCAACCAGCTGTGCAGGTACAATCTGTACCTGATTTTTGACTCCTCCTTAGAGCATTGCCAATCTGCCCCTTGAGGGAGCAGGCAGACTTTGTCACTATGTCCACAGGTGGCACCTCATAACATCAGAGCAGTGGACACTCCAGATTGTCCAAAGGGGTTATCAACTTCACTTAGAAACCTTTCCCCATACCAGCTTCACAGGGGATTATCCCACGCAACCCCTTCAAAGCACTCTCTTAAAAGAAGAGGTGACCACCCTGTTTCCCATGGTACCTTAGAAAGATTTCCTCCTCCTCAACAAAGGATGGGCTTCTATTCTCCATACTTTCTCATCCTAAAGAAAACAGGAGGATTCAGACCCATCTTAGATCTCAGAGACCTAAATAAATTCATGGTCCGAGAAAATTTCAAGATGATTTCCTTAGGAATTCTTCTACCATACCTCCAGAGGCACGATTGGTTATGTTCTTTAGACCTAAAAGAGGCATACATGCATTTACTGATCCATCCCTTGCACAGACAGTATCTGTGCTTCGTGTTTCAAGGAAATCATTATCAATATTTGGGTTCTTTCCTTTGGTGTAGCTTCTGCCCCAAGGGTCTTCACCAAATACATGGCAGTCATTGTTGCCTACCTACGAACCTTGGGGGTATTCGTCTTTCTCTACTTAGACGATTGGCTGATCAAGGGAGACTCCCTGTCAAGAGGTAATACTCTCCCTTCATCGCACCATCGCTCCAACACTTGGGCTTTGTCATAAACTTCCCAAAGTCTCGCCTCGCTACAACCCAATGACTGGAGTTCATTGGAATGCTCTTAGACACTCAACAGGCCCGAGCTTTCCTCTCATAGGATCACTCTGCTCAACTCATCAAGCTGGTAAAAGAGGTACAACAGCAAAGCCAAGGAACAGCTCGAGAGATGCTATGACTATTAGGACACATGGCCTCCAGAGTCCATGTCATCCCCTATGCTTGATTGCACATGCGTCAAGCAGAATTAACTGTCTTCTGAATGGATGCAATTGAAGGGGCGTCTCAGAAACATGATCCACATCACTCCTCAGCTGATCAAGTCCCTTCAGTGGCGGTGTTCCCCTCAAAACCTACTTGTCTGGTCACTTTTTTAGATGCCTCCACCTTGATGCACCCTGATGACGGATGCTTCGAAGCTGGGTTGGGGAGCGCATCTGAACGACCTGACCACACAAGGGCTGTGGACACCATAGGAATCTACCCTGCAGATCAACCTGCTAGAACTGTGGGCATTGATAAATGCTTTTGGGGTTTTTCAACCTGTTCTAGTCAGGACAGACAACTAAGTTTCCATATTCTATGTGAACAAATAGGGGGAATGGGGTCCCATCCCCTCTGTGAGTAAGCGATTCGCATTTGGTCCTTTGCCATCTCTCATCACATTCACCTCAGAGCGGTCTACCTCCCGGGCGAACTTAGTGTTCTAGCAGACAGGCTAAGCCATATTCTTTGTCCACGTGAATGGATCTTGCATTGGGAGATGGTTGCTTGGATCTTCCAAACGTGGGGAAGCCCACTCATAGATCTTTTTGCCACTCCGCAAAATACACAGGTTCCACTCTTCTGCTCCCATGTTCCGTCGCTGCACCAGCAGGCCCCAGATGTCTTCCTCCTTCACTGGGGACAGGACTTCCCTACACATTCCCTCCCATCACCTTAATGCCCAGGATGCTGTTCAAACTACAGGCTGATAGGGGCTCGATGATTCTCATAGCCCCTTCTGGCCCCATCAAGCGTTGTTTCCTCTGCTGCTTTTCCTTGTGTAGACTCAGCCACTCAACCTGGGATGTTTACCTGACCTCCTCTCTCAGGACCACAGGACACTCCTCCATCCCAGTCTTCACTCCTTAGGCCTAAGAGCATGGCTGCTGAAGGGCTAGTGCTTGCTGACCTCGACCTACCACAGGTGGTCAAGGATGTCCTCTTTGCCACTAATAATGATTCCACCAGGCTATCTTATGCCTTCAAATGACATAGGTTTACCCTCTGGTGCTCCCCAAAGAACATTAACCCTTTTTCCTTCCCAGTGGAGTCGCTTCTAAAATATCTCCTCCATTTATCTTTGACAGGTTTTAAAACTAACTCATTGAGAGTTCACCTTAGTGCTATTGTGGCCTCTCATAGACCAGTGGATAGACACCTATCTCCTCACACCCCTTAATAGCACGCTTCATGCAGGGTCTCCTGCTGTCTAAGCCTCCTATTAAGCCATCTCCGGTGGCCTGGGATCTGAATGCGGTTCTGGCGTAACTTCTAAAGCCACCTTTCGAATCTTTAGCTGCCACTTCACTGAAGTTTCTATCTTGGAAGGTCATCTTCCTTATTACCTTCACTTCAGCTCGCCTTATCAGTGAACTGCAAGCTCTAGTGGCGGATCCCCTCTATAATGTTTTTTATCATTTATTTATTTAACAGGTTTTATATACCGCTTTATCATTTTCAATCAAAATGGTTTACATTGAAACTTAAACTTGGTAATGTACATTAAACAGGGACATTGATAACTTGGATGTTTCTGAGGCAATGGAGGGTTAAGTGATCATGACAAGGTGATTCTCCGTACCCATCCATTTTTCCTCCTGAAGGTGGTTTCCTCTTTCCATCTAAACCAGTCTGTACTCCTCCCTATTTTCTTCCCTAGAGCACATGCATCTTGGGCTGAGGCAGCACTACACATATTAGACTGCAAGTGAGCACTGGCCTACTGCTTGGATAGAACTAAAGATCACAGAAGATCCTCTCAATTATTCATTTCCTTTGATCCTAGTTACCTGGGTCTACCGGTGACGAAACATACTCTGTTTAGATGGATAGCAGATTGCATTTCTTTTGCTTATGCACAAGTAGGATTCTTTTTGGATTGTCATGTCACTGCTCATAATGTGCAGGCTGTGGCAAACTCCATATTCAATCTCTGTAGGACATCTGCTGGGCAGCTACCTGGTCTTCCATTCATACTTTTGCTGCATGCTACTGTCTGGACAGACATCCATCAGGATGCTGTCTTTGGCCAGGCTGTACTGCAGCATCTCTTTGGGACTTAAACTCAACTCCTTTCCTCCGTTCTGGACTTCTACAAGAGACCAGACTATCATTGGGGGAATATCACATCCTTGAATCGAGTCCAATGGCTCACAACTCTTCCATAATCTTTGAATACAGGTTTTTTACCTCAGGGATCGCATTGCTGTCCCCCCCATACCAGTCTGGTACCTGGGAGATAGTAACATAGTAAATGACGGCAGATAAAGACCCGTATGGTCCATCTGGACTGCCCAGCAAGGTGGAAAGAGTAGGTGCACTTGTCGCTCCGTGCAGGTCACTCCTCCCCATGCCTTTGTTTAGGGGTGTACCCACTGCTCCGTATAGGTCACCCGTATTTGTTTAGATATGCCCATACATTTAAGATGGCAAGGTTAATTACCCATAATGTGTCTTAATCTTGCAGACAAACACATACACAGAAGTGTATGTTGTATCAGCAGTACAGTGAGTCCCATATGTGAAGACTGCATTCCTGCTTGTTCCTGCAGATAGCGTAGTTAACAACCTGTAACAGATAATCTCTGGGAACAATAGGAATCAGTCTTCACAACCCGCCCTCCTCCCCTTGGAGTTGTAGGGTTCTTTATTTTTTTCTTCTCAGCTACAAGCTCATCTGAAGGGAGGCGTTGGGAAGGCAGGCATGCAGGCTCAGTGGAGTGCTCCCAAAGGCTTTCCTATTGGATGGATGGGAATTAAGTAGAATAGTTAGATTGGAATGGGGAGAGGTTAGGATGTTTATAGAGGCTGCTTAAAGGTGCTGGGGCTAAAGTATTGGATGAAAAGAAGCATTTTTATTTCTTTATGAAAGGTTTGAAGGTCTTTTATCAGCCTTAGGTTGTCTGGGAGCGCGTTCCAGAGAGTAGGGGCTACATAAATGAAGGTCCTGGAGCTGGTAGTTTTACTGGTGCTGCAAATGTGTGTAAGGTACTGTGAGAGTGTTCTGGGAGCGGGTTCTTCTAATGTCAGGAAGGGTGAAGAGGGAGGAGAGGTAAGAGGGGCAATCTTGTTGTACAACTTGAAAACTATCATGATATATTTGTATTTGTTTCTAATTGTGATTGGTAGCCAGTGGAGGTTATGGAGTATTGGAGTGATATGTTCAGAGTAGTGGACCTTGTGGATTATACGGGTAGCTAGATTTTGTGCCATCTGCAGTTGATGGTTATGCTTTTTGGGTAGGCCGTGAAGAATGCTGTCAGCATATATCAGCATGACATTATGCCTAGCATAGGTGTCATGGCTTTTTCCCAGACCTTGGATTTCAAGCAGTTTTGTTACTCTGGTGATGTCAGTCTCCAAACTTAATGAGGGTAGTTTACAAGATGAGATTAGCTCTGACCCCCTGGTGATGTCAGTCTCTGGACCTAATGAGATTGGTCTGCAGCCCCTCCTTGCTAAATCAAGTGATAGCAGACCTCAAACAAACCAAATTATGACAAGGGGAGGTGCTGAAGATTTTCACTATAAATACAGAAACACAAAAATAGCTCTCCCTCTGTTGATGGGACACTTCCTACTATGAGGCTCTGACCCATACTTCTCTCTCTCTCCCCCCCCTTGTTCTTTTCTTTCTCTCTATATTCTTCTTACTATGAGACTCTGACACACACTTCACACATGCACACACCCACAGACGCAGCTCTGTAACAACCTTATAACTCTGTTCTGTACCTATGTAATAAGCCTATTTCTATATAAAACTCTTTTTCCAAGCGACACCAGTTTTGGTTGTCTTATTTGTGCTGCTTACCATACTGTCTCTGTGAAATGAACCCAGGACCAAACGGAGAGTAGGCGAAAGTGGAGAGCAGCGGCGGAAGATTACATTTTCCAGAAGATTACATTTATGGGGGCTCGTCTGGGAGATGAACCCAGGACCTCTCGCACCCAAAGCGAAAATCATACCACTAGATTGGGAAAGAATATTTCCTGGGCTCTTGCCTGTGATCAAGTACAGATCGAGCTTATTACTATACTAAAGGAAATTCTGATCACTGCTAAGTTAGGACACTGGCCACCATATGGCTAGTACCAAAATACCTGAATTTGCTATAGCTCACCTTGATTGGTGGACAGTTAGTGTTCCCATTTGTTCACCACGAGGCTGCTCTATCTGTACTTTGATCCCATGGTCAGGACAACACACAGTTATTTATCCTGTTGTTAATATTGGGGTGCAGTTTGATAATATGCTTATATATCCTGTGGACCATCTCACCTGGGTGCAGCCACTGGACGACACCTGGACTTCATTCAAGCCGATGGACCCCAGTTTGTGTGAGCAGACTACATTTCAGTTCAAGTGTCAACCTCACCAGTTTAAAGAGGCTGACACCTCCTGCTGGAACAATTCCTCCTCTTGCTCCCTGACTGTTAAGCTCTCATATTCCCTGACTACCTCACACAGTTTGTATTACCTTGGAGCTGGACACTTTTGGTAGAATGTGGTCCAAGTGGCTTGGTTGTGAGGAATAGTAATGTCAAATTTAGAGCAGTGGTGGTTGGGTGTAGAGTCATCAGTGTGTATGGGCATGATATGTGGATCTGATGCGCCTCCTGCAGGAACCTACTGTACAACTCTCATCAACTTAGGGACTCTTGAGGTAGGGGCTGGTCCTGCTAGATGACTCTGCTCCCTTCTTGCTTTCGGCCTATCTCTTGAGAGGTGACATTGAGCGCATAAGGGCTGTTCTCCTGCTGTGCTTTCCACACTTTTCAAAGTTGGAGAGGCTTTACCTCTCTCACCTATGTACGTGTTTGGTGCCTATTTGAACACTGGTGTCATGAGCGTCAAGTCAGCTGTAATGCAGCAGACTTGCCAGCTTTACTTGCCTTCCTTCAAAGCTGATTTGATAAGTGCCTCTCCCTTAGTTCCTTGAGTGTTCAGATAGCGGCCGTGTCATGCTTTAGGGGGCCAGTGGCAGGGTTCTCAGTGGCCTCACACCCTGATAGGGCCCATTTCCTTTGGGGACTTAAGACACTCGCGTCCTCCCCTGCAGTCAATTGTACTATTGTAGGATCAGCTTAATTTTTCATGCTTTAGTGTCTGAGCCTTTTGAGTCCTTGAGGAGGGATACACTTAAGGATATAGTTTGGTCGCCCCATAGACATTTGTCGGGTGACAACATGATCATCACTTTCCACTTTTGTCAAGCATCACTGCTTAGGTGTCCACTCTTGGGTGGATATGGCCTTTGGATTTTGAAGGCTGCCATGTCGTCTTTCCATACCCTCTTATATGGACTGATTTAGCAGAACAATATGGAAGGTGATATTTTACTTATCAGATAATGTCCTTTCCTGGAGTCTTGCTAGACCAGTCTTGGACCCTCTACTGTGATCTGTAATCTGCTATAATCTCTGCGGTTTGGCCTTGCAGGCCCATAACCCTCTTGAGAAGCCTTCTGTTTGAAGACTGTTCTGTATATGGTTATGGTTTCTTGTTCTTTTGATCCTTGTTGCTCTCAAATGAGGTTGTCTGTGTCAGGGTTTTTTGACCTTCACTTGAGTATGAATACTGGAGGGTGTCCCTAGCTGCATCAGCGATATAAGCAGGATGAGGTCATAAGAAGCCTCTGAATTTTTCGTCTCCGTTTCCACCTTTGCTGGTACGGGAACACAACACACTTGTCTGGACTGGTCTAGCAGGACTCCAGGAAATGTCACCTTAATTGCTCTCACTAAGATTATAGGAACAGGATGTAAATGATTCAAAGTATCTGCAAATTCAGTACTATAATCAACCTAAGTTTTCCTATTTCACTGCTTGAAGGCCATGTTTAATTCCATTGTCACCGGTGCCTCCTGAGCACTGAAGAAGAAGGTGGTATGATTGTGTTACTCCTGACCTCACTCAGATCACTGTGTCATAGTAACATAGTATATGACAGCAGATAAAGACCAGAATGGTCCATCTAGTCTACCCAGCAAGGTGGCAAGAGTAGGTACACTTGCCGCTCTGTGCAGGTCACCTCTCCCCATGCCTTTGTTTAGGGGTGTACCCACTGCTCCGTGTAGATCACCCCTATATAAGAGAGAGTTATGCTTATTTTGATTTTATCCTGTTGTTATAAAGGGATCCACTATGTCTGTGTCATTACCAATTTGTATCACTGGATTCAGTTCTCTCTGCTATCTGCATGAATCATGGACCATGTTGAACAATAAAGCTAAGAGAGATTTCAGCTAAGTACGGAGCTCAAAAAAAGTAAACAGGAGTTGCCATCTTCAGAAAAGATGGCGGTGGGGAAAGCGAGGCCTATAATAGATCTCATCCTGGAGGAACTCCAGGGGTTGCACACTACTGTCACCGTGAGTTATGGAGCAAGCTTTGAAACTAAGGTCAAGGTGGAGCGATTACATATTACAGTGGCGAACTTTATGGAATGCATGGAACATGGAGAGCATCGAATAGAGATGATGGAGACCAAAGAGGCTACTCTTGAGCAAGACTCCCACAAGATTGCAATCTTTCAAAGGGACTTGGAAATCTTGGATCTTGACACAGTGATATTTGGATTCTTGAATTAGTGGAAGATGTGGAAGGACTGGATATGGTCTCCTTTCTTAGAAAGATAGGGCCTGATATTCAAAAGACATTACATGGTTTACAGCCCTGTAAACTGTGTAAATGCCTTTGACCAGGATATTCAATGGCGCTAACACTGTTAGTGCCACTAAATATCCCATATCTTCTCCCTTACATGCCCCGATGCTAACCGCTTAGCATCGGGGTGTGTTGGGGCATTCCAGGGAGGAGCGGAGGCGGCGACTGTCCCTAATTGGGAAGCAGTGATATTGCATGCTGCCCTGTTAGCGATCTGCACCTAAAAGAAAGGCGAGGAAAACCCTTGTTTATCTTTTAGCTGCAGGAGCTAACCAGGCAGCATGCAATATCTCTGCTGCCTGGTTAGTTACAGCTGCTGGGAGGCATGTGTGGTAACCTTGGATATTCAATGCCGGGGCCACATATGACCTCGCCATTGAGTATCCAGGGTTAAGTTCAGCGCCGACGGCTAGATGCCGTACTTGCATCTAGCGGCCAGCTCTGAATATTGGGGCTCTTGCTGCCTGACGTTTTGGGACAACTTTGAACCACCACTAGAAATTGAAAGAGCACATACTTTCTGTATACATAAGAACATAAGATATGCTATACTGGATCAGACCAAGGTCCATCAAGCCCAGTATCCTGTTTCCAACAGTGGCCAATCTAGGTCATACGTACCTAGCAGTTTCCCCAAAAGACACAGGTTCCGCAATGCTGGGTACTGGGTCAAGCATTGATATCCTGGGTCCCTTCTTAATAATGGTTTATGGACCTTTCCTCCAGGAAATTGTCCGAACCTTTTTTAAATCCAGCTATACTAACAGCCTTTACTACATCCTCCGGTAACAAATTCCAGAGTTTGATTACACATTGAGTGAAAAAATATTTTCTTTTATTAGTCTTAAATAGTTTACCCTGTAGCTTCATTGCATGTCCCCTAGTCTTTCTATATTCTGATAACGTAAACAATCGAACTACGTTTACCCGTTCCACTCCGTTCATTAATTTATAGACTTCTATCATATCTCCCCTCAGCCGTCTCTTTTCCAGGTTAAAGAGCCCTAACCTTTTTAGCCTTTCTTCATAGGAGTATCCTTCCATCCCCTTTACCATTTTGGTGGCTCTTCTCTGAACCTTTTCTAAAATCGCTATATTTATTTTTATTTATTTATTTAACACTTATTTATATACCGCATCTTCCAGCGATCAGTTGCGGTGTACAATTAACAACAGTTAACAATGCAGAGCTTGTTTTACATGGAACAGAATAACTTTTTACATATATCCTTTTTAAGATACAGCGACCAGAATTGCACACAATATTCAAGGTGCGGTCTCACCATGGAACGATATAGAGGCATTATAATATCTTTGTTTTATTTTCCATTCCTTTCCTTATGATACCTAGCATCCTATTTGCTCTCTTGGCCGCCGCTGCACACTGGGCTGAGGGTTTTAACATGTTATCCACAATGACGCCTAAATCTTTTTCCTCGGTGGTGGTTCCTAATGTGGAACCTTGCATTGTATAACCATAGTTTGGGTTGTTCTTCCCTAGGTGCATAACTTTGCACTTGTCCACATTAAATTTCATCTGCCATTTTGATGCCCAGTCTTCTAATTTATCAAGATCCTCTTGCAGTTTTCCACAATCCTCTTGGGTTTTAACAACTTTAAATAGTTTTGTGTCATCTGCAAATTTGATAACCTCAGTCGTTATTCCACTTTCCAGGTCATTTATGAATATGTCAAAAAGCAGCGGACCCAGCACAGATCCCTGGGGTACACCACTATTCACCTTTCTCCATTGGGAAAATTGTCCATTTAGCCCAACCCTCTGCTTTCTATCTCTTAACCAGTTCTTGATCCACAGTAGTACACTGCCTCCTATCCCATGACTCTTTAGTTTTGCCAAAAACGTCTCTGATGACAGACCTTGTCAAAAGCTTTCTGAAAGTCCAGATACACTATATCAACCGACTCACCTTTGTCCACCTGTTTATTCACACTTTCAAAAAAACATAACAGATTAGTAAGACAAGATCTTCCTTGTCTAAAGCCATGTTGGCTGTCTCCCATTAGGCCATGACTATCTACATGCTGAGTAATTTTATTCTTTATGATGGTTTCTACCATTTTTCCTGGTACTGACGTGAGGCTCACCGTCTGTAGTTTCCCGGATCACCCCTGGAACCCTTTTTAAAAATTGGTGTTACATTGGCGATCCTCCAATCTTCAGGTATTAGAGATAATAAAAAACAGCAAGGGCCGTGCTCTGTTGTGATGAAACTGCGATGGTACCAACAGCTCTGCTCGATCTGAAAGCCCATTGTTGTGTAATAGTCACAAGACTTTGCTTTTGGTCAACTTGGTAAAAACTACAGCGGCATAACAGAAGGAATTTCTGCCATTGTGTCCTCAATTAAAGGACATTGATGTGTAGTATGGACGGTTCTATCTTGCTCTCATGTGGGTCACTTAGAGGAACTCTTCCAAGACATACAATGATCTTGTAATGCTAGTAACTTTCCTAGACTCTATTCCCTCTGGGGACATTGTCTGAAGTGACTAATGTTTTCTATATGGCCTCTTCTCATTTGCTAAGTGGAACAGATAGCCTAATTGGTCCTTTGGAACAATTTACAATTGTCATTGCTCCTGAGTATCAACAGTGCTTGAGTGTGAATCATAAGTGTATGGCAACATTAGGGCACTTTGGATATTTGTTGTTGTTTTCTGAGTTATGATGTGTTAATGATGATCTCCAGGAACAAGCAGGAATGAGTCTTCACATATGGGTACGTCGGTACCGACGGAGCCTGCGCGGGAACGCTCCCCAGCGTCCAATCAGAAAGCTTTTGGGAGCATCCCTCAGCGCCTGCGTGCTGCCTTCCCG
This sequence comes from Ichthyophis bannanicus, assembly GCA_033557465.1. Lineage (NCBI taxonomy): Eukaryota > Metazoa > Chordata > Amphibia > Gymnophiona > Ichthyophiidae > Ichthyophis > Ichthyophis bannanicus. The sequence goes on along the minus strand of CM066031.1, from coordinate 1,658,538,404 downwards.
CCTTTCCAACTGTCTCTCCTCAGTTTTCGTTTTTCCGCGGAGCCGGCAGGACGTTTTCCTGTCACCGCAGAAAATTTTTTCTTTAATTCTTTGTTTTCTTGTGGTCGCAGCTGTTTCCCCGACTCCACCGGTACCGCCGGTGGTTTTTTCTTTTCTTTTTCCCTAACTCAGGGAGTTTTTTTCCCTCAGTTTCTGTTTAAACTTTTGGGCCTCTAAGACCTCTCCATTATGGAGCCTTCTTCTCCTAAGAAGTGCCTTAACTGTGGAAGTACAGTTTTCTTTTTAGACTCCAATAACTGGTGTCTAACCTGTTTGGGTCCTGACCCTTTTCCTCCGGAGCCATCAGGCTACAATATTGTGAGAAGAGATTTTCCATTTCGAGTTTCCCTCAATACCGAGTTCCCTTCCACTGTCAGGGCACCGACCATTTCTTCTCTACAGGATCAGGTAACCCACAAACAGTCTGTTAAGACTAGCCAATCATTGAGTGGTAGGTCTCATGCCAAGCATGATGACGGCTCCGGCCTTGCCCTCAAGACCCTATTGACTTCAAAACCCCGGCGGGAGTCTTCGGTCGCCAAAGCCTTTCAGGGGTTTCAGGTTGTTCCTGGGGCTCACCCCTCACAAAACATACCTGAGCCATGCTCGGTGGTGGCATCCTCTTCGAGCGGTACCGATACCCCGGCATCGGCACTGGTGTTGAGCGATTCACTCCTCACCAGGGATCGTCACCTGGCATTCTCAGTACCTTCTGGACCGACCGATACGTCCCAGATTGACTTTCCAGTATCGGCAGCACCGCCGATACGACCACCGACGTCGGTATCCTCTAGACATGCATCGATAGACTCGCTTCTTTCGATGCCGAGTCTGGAATCGATATCTAGTCTGGAAGACTGGGTACCGACGCGTCTCGGAACCGACGCTTACCGATTCCGGATGCGCGGTACCGAGGGTGATCACCAAGAGTTTTCGGTTACTTCGGTACCGCTTGAGCAGCCTCCGATGACTGCTTTGATGTCGCTATCGCCTTCGATTCCGGCTCAGCTTCCGGTATCGGTATCGATGCCGGTACCTGCAGTAACATCGGGATCAGCTCCTTCCATGCTTTTTTCACCAGGGTCGCTCCTTTCTATACCTAGTTTGGAGTCGATACCTGGCATGGACGATGCAGTACTGACTGATTCAGGTCATAACCGCCAGTACCAGTATTCATTCATAAGGGATCCTTTTCTGCACCGGACAAGTACATCCTCCGGTGCCCAGGCTAGTTCTTCAAGTCTAGCCTGTCCAGGGATGGTTCCCATTGGAGATCCTTCTTTTCAGAATTTTCTCTTTGACATGGCAACATTCCTTGCTATTCCTATCCCTGCCTATGATCCTACACAAGGCTCTTCTGGAGAAAAGGAAAATATAATGCTTCCTTTACATCATTCTTTGCAGGATCTTCTTCTGAGAATATGGGAAACACCTTTAAGGGTTTCCTCACCTTCTACAGCAACTGATCTTTTGTATCAGGTGCCCCCTTCTCCAGGCTTTCAAAAGACTCAACTTCCCCATCATTCTATTGTGGTGGAATCAGCAATGAGGAAGGTGAAAAGTAAGAAGAAGCACTCTTCTTACCCACCAGGTCGTGAGTCTAGAACACTAGATGCCTTTGGACGTCAAACCTTCCAGACATTTATGCTGTCAACAAGGATTCTCTCATATATTTTTTTATATGAGCCTATCCCTTCAGGAGGTCACAAAGAAGTTGTCTCTTCTAACTCCTTTTCTTTCAGAGCCCAAGACTGCGGACTATTCCTTACTACTTCGTCATAGTCAAAATATCTCTTGGTTTCTTACTCGTGCTTCTCTAGACTCTTTTGAGTCTGTTAGCAGGACCTCTGCTATAGCCATAGGAGCACGACGTAGAGCCTGGCTCCAAGCTTCAGACTTAAACAGATGGGCACAACAAAGGTTGGGTAATACTCCTTGTGCTGGAGAAAATCTCTTCAATAAGGAGTCTTTACGTCAGGTTGCTCACTGCTCCACTGACTTCCCTGTTTCTGAGGCTAAGCCTTCTCCTTCCCCAGTGGGTAAGAAATGCCCTACCAAACCTTCTTTCCCTAAAAGAAGGTTTTATTCTTCTCCTGCCCCTCATACAGTTGTTCCCAAACAAGGGAAACCTCGCCCTGGTCTGAAGAATCCAAACTCAATCCAGGAAAATTAACCCTCAATAGGGTTCTAATTAATCTCTTTATAACCTACAGTTCACTTCTTCTCAGCAGAAGTTTTTTCACTGTTTTTTCATTTAAAACTCTGCACATGGATTCCTGTTTCCAGGACATCCACTTGCTCTTAGGTAGACTGAGCTGTCAGGAGATTCATGTCTATGGGTCACAGGATTTTCCTCCTCTTCCTACCATGAAGAGAGGTTTGCCAACTGTCTCATGATAGTTTTCTCTGTACCACCATGAATTTTTTTCCTTCTACAGACTTGCCATATAGCAAGTCTCCCTTCAGCTCCTATTTTTCTTTACGCTGTTTTCCAGGGCTTCCCCTGTAAGAGTGGTACCATACCACTGGAAGCCTTTCTTAGCCTTTCTAGTCTTCCTTTCCTTTCCAGTGTAGAGTTTTCTCTGGAGTAACCTCCCTTCTTTCATTGGGCAGCTCATCAGACATGATCAGGATTTTCTCCTCTTGTTCTGTCTGTTTCTCTCTGTTAAAAACAGAAAGATTTTCTCTGCTGTTCTATTCAGCAGCTGCCCATGCAGGAGTTCCAGTGATTGGACTACTGGTACTTTTCTACATGTTCCAGTCTTGTCTTCCACTACTTTTGTCTAGCCTTAGTAGTGCTTCCAAGATAGTGCTTCATCTATCTTGGGTAATCCTTATCGCTTCTTTTCTGCCATCTTCAAATCCCTGGAGTTGGCAGCATAATTGACGTGGCAGCTGGTTTTCTCCAACTGCCAGTTTATTTCCCAATTCTCCTGCATAATGCTCTCTGCAATCCTACTGAGAAGCTTTCCACTATGGGCCCTTGCTAGAGAGCATGGGGATTGTTTCTCTAATTACTATCCTATATGGTTGAAAAAGGCTTCCTCAGTCATTCCTCATGACTATAAGGGTTCTTTACACCCTTCTATTTCCTTTTCCCTGCTTGTTCCTGGAGATAGCACAGTTACTTACCTGTAACAGGTGATCTCTTGGAACAGCAGGAATAAGTCTTCACAACCCACCCACCTCCTCTAGGAGTTGTATCTCTCTATCTATCTTTCCTCTCTCTCTCTCTTTGTCTCAGCTATAAAACTCAACTGAGGAGAGACAGTTGGAAAGGCGGGAAGGCAGCACGCAGGCGCTGAGGGAGGCTCCCAAAAGCTTTCTGATTGGACGCTGGGGAGCGTTCCCTCACAGGCTCCGTCGGTACCGACGTACCCATATGTGAAGACTTATTCCTGCTGTTCCCAGAGATCACCTGTTACAGATAAGTAACTGTGCTATAACTGGGGGGGGGGGGGGGGGGGAGAGTATAGTAAGGGAGGTAGGTCAGAGAGGAGCAGTGCATGTCTGTCCACTCTGTTTTTTGTCCTCTTTCCATTTTTATTTAATTGGCTACTTCCTTTTTCACTTTGGGAAGCCATGAATCTGGTTTGTTATATTGGCTTGTTCTCATTTTGGAATGAATGTGTGAGCTTGTTTGTGAAGTGGTTGTTATAGGTATTTGGTGCTGTTGGTTTATAGGGTGTGAGAGCATGGATGTGGCAAAATAACTTTCTCCAATCAGATGTTGCTATGTGGGCTCTATGGTCCATGTGAGATGGGTGCAGTTGGAATAAGGCTAATTGTGTTAAGCTTCTGTCTTGCAATATTAAGAGCCTGAAGTGACCTAAAATCTTAACCTATTTTAAAAAAAGTCAATCTGGAGTGTTGTTACTTCAGGAAACACACTTGACACAATCTAGTTATGCTCATTTCAGGGCGGCGGATTGGTTTTGGTGCATTTGCTGGTAATGACAGAAACCAGAATGTGGTAACCATTCTGTCTGTTCTGATCTACATTGCCAACTGCTATTCAGAGGGGAGATCTATCCAGTAGATAGTCAATATTAAAAGTGTTGATGATTAAGCAAGATTTGATTTTCTGCAGTCTCTATGCTTGAACTTCAAATTCACCTGAATTTTCTCATAACTTTGGTAATCCTCTTGTGGAGCATGTAGGTGACACCTGTATAGTAGTTAAGGATTACAATCAACTTATAGATCTAATCCTTGATTTCAGTCCCATTATAAACCTGCTAGATTAAATCCTTTGGGGCTGTCAAGTACTTGATGGTGAATTATAGTTTGGTAGATCCATAGTGACTGTTCAATCCCACAGGAAAGGAATTCTTTTTTTTTGTTACTCCTTTATCAGTCCTACTCCCAAATTGATTTTTTCCTTATCTCCAGAATGCTAGTCAGGGAAGTCCTTGGTGCACCTATCTATCCTATTCTGCTGTCAAACCCTGCGGCCATATCAATAACCCTTTCTGAGAGTTCTTCTAGAATTTGAGACATAAGTTGATGCTTTTTATGACTTGGTATCCCAGTGGAGAAGGGAGTTCATAAGAACATAAGATATGCTGTATTGGGTCAGACCAAGGTTCTATCAGGCCCAGAATCCTGTTTCCAACAGTGGCCAATCCAGGTCACAAGTACCTGTCAGATTCCCAAAAAGTATACAAATCCCATGCTTCTTGACCAATGGGTAAGCAGTGGATTTCCCTGGTCCTCTTTAATAATGGTTAATGGACTTTTCCTCCAGGAACTCGTCCAAACCTTTTTGAAATCTATCAACATAGATTGGAGTGGAGGAGTGGCCTAGTGGTTGGGGCAAGGTACTTCAGGCCGGAAGGTCGGGGGTTCAAATCCCACTAGAGGACAACAACCTTGGGCCGGAAGGACTGGGGTTTCTAGTCCCACAGGTGCTCCTTGTGGTCTTGGGCAAGCCACTTAACCCTCCATAGCCCATGTTCCCTGTAAAAATAGTTATCTCCAAGTTATAATGCCCTGTTCAATGTAATTTCAATTTGTTCAATGTAAACCGCACTGATGCAGAATAGCGCGGTATATAAGAGAATGTAAATAAATAAACATTAACAGCTTTTACTATTTCCTCTGGTAAGAAAGTCCAGAGTTTGATTCCACGTTGACTGAAAAGATATTTTCTCTAACTAGTCTTAAATGCGCTACATTGTATCGTCTTTGCATGTCCCCTAGTCTTTCTACTTTTTGAAGGAGTAAACAATCGATCTATATTTACCCGTTCTACTCTATTCATTTTTTATAGAACTCTATCCTATCCTCTCCTCAGCCGTCTCTTTCCCAAGCTGAAGATCCCTAATCTTTTAAGCCTTTCCTCATAGGGATATCTTTCCATCCCCTTTACCATTTTTGTCACCCTTCTCTGTACCTTTTCTAATTCTTCTATATCCTTTTTAAGATATGGCAACCAAAATTGTACACAATATTCAAGATGTGGTTGTACCATGGAGCGATACAGACTCATTACAATATCCCTTGTTTTCTTCTCCATTCCTTTCCTTATGATTCCTATCATTCTATTTGCTTTCTTGGCCTCTGCTGCACACTGGGCAGAGGGTTTTAACATATTATCCACAATGATGCCTAAATCCTTTTCCTGAGTGGCGGTTCCTAATGTGGAACCTTGCATCATTTAACTGTAGTTTTGGTTGTTCTTTCCTAAGTTCATAACTTTGCACTTGTCCACATTAAATGTCATCTGCCATTTGGATGCCCAGTCTCCCAATTTAGCAAGGTCCTCTTGTAATTTTTTTACAATCCTTTTGTGTTTTAACAACTTTGAATAATTTGGTGTCATCTGTAAATTTGATCACTTCACTTATTATTCCCATTTCCAGGTCATTTATTAATATGTTAAAAAGAAGCAGGCCCAGCACAGATCCCTGGGGTACTCCACTATTCATCTTTCTCCATGGAGAAAATTGGCCATTTAGCCCTTCTCTCTGTTTCATCCAGTTCCTCATCCAGTATAGTACATTGCCCCCTATCCCATGGCTTTTTAATTTCGCAAAGAATCTCTCATGTGGGACTTTGTCAAAGACTTTCAGAAAATCCAGATACACTATATCAACTGGCTCACCTTTATCTACCTGTTTATTCACACCTTCAAAAAAATGAGATAGGTGAGGCAAGACTTTCCTTGGCTAAGTCAATGTTGGCTTTCTGCCATTAAACCCTGACTATCTACATGTTCAGTAATTTTGATTTTTATGATGGTTTCTACCATTTTGGCCAGTACTGATGTCAGGATCACCGGTCTGTACTTTCCTGGATAACCCTTGGAACCCTTTTTAAAAACTGGCGTTTTATTGGCCACTCTCTAGTCTTCGGGTACTACATGATGATTTTAATGATAGATCAGAGATTACTAATAGTAGTTCTACAATCTCATATTTCAGTTCTTTCAGCACCCTGGGATGTACGAGGTGTGACAAAAAAGAAAAGAGACTGTCCCATAAATGTTTTATTATAAAATCTACAGAGAAATTACACATTGTCCCATTCAAAGTAATCCCCCCCAGAGTTAATGCACTTCTGCCATGTACGGAAGCACTCGGTAAAGTCCTCCTCCTTGAGGTCCCTCAGCTCCCTTGTCACAGTGGCCTTGATCTCTTCTGCAGAGGCGAAATGAGTTCCTTTGAGTACAGCCTTCAGCCTGGGGAAGAGCCAGAAGTCGGACGGTGCAAGATCTGGGGAATAAGGAGGGTGGTCGAGAGCTGTGATCTGTTTGTTGGCCAAGAACTGCCTTACACTGAGTGCGGTTTGTGTGGGCGCGTTGTCGTGGTGGAGCAGCCACGACTTGTATCTCCACAGAGCCCACCTGCTGCGCCGAACCTGGTCATGGCGATTGAGGACATGCTGGTAGAAGTGCTGGTTGACTGTCTGACCCTCAGGCACAAACTCATGATGGACCACTCCCTTCTGGTCGAAGAATGTGATCGGCATGACCATGATCCTTAATTTGGACATGCGTACGTTCTTGGGTCTGGGTGACAGTCGAGTCTTCCACTGCAGGCTCTGTCTCTTGCTTTCAGGGTTGTACTGGAAGACTCAAATCTCGACTTCTGTGATGACTCTGGCCAACGAACTCTTCTCCGATCTTCTATAGCAAGTTGCGACAAACATTGACCCGGTACTCCTTCTGGTCGTCCGATAAAAGCTTGGGCACCATCTTGGTGCACACCTTCCGCATCCCCAGCTCCTGCACCAAGATGGTCCGCACTGACTCCCTCTTCAGGCTGAGCTCCTCAGCTATCATCCGTACCGTCAATCTGCGATCACTCTGCACCAGATGGTTCACTCTGTCAATGTTCTCAGCCATCTTTGTCGTGGAAGGCTGTTCTGACTTGGGTCATCCTCCACCTCCTCGCAGCCAGTCTTGAAGCGTTTGAGATTTCTATAATTCATTTTAAGAGGTCAGATTATAAATAAAGTGCTAAATGCAAGTAAGCTGTGTGGGACAGCTTTTAACCCTGGCTGCAGAAGTAGAGGCACTGAGGAATAGACACATTGACAGGAATTATAGAAGATCCATCTAAGGCAGTCTGGGCCATCTGAAAAAAAATGCAGACACATCTAGGTGGACATGCTTGATAGGGACAACTGCAGGGGTATCTACTTAGACATCTCCAGAACTGTATTTCAGAACCCAGACTTCTAGGATAGCATAATGGTTAGAGTAGTGGGTTAGAAACAGGACAGCCAGGGTTCCTTTCCCATTACTGCTATTGTTGAAATTGTGTCGAGTACTGGAGATGATAGAGTGCTTTCTTCTCTACACTCTCTAGATTTTGTTAAACTAAAATTAGCACTTGTCAGATGCTTGTTCAACGCTTTTCATGCCTTGGAGTAGGTCTAAAGTTAGACGTGACACTGGATGTCCATGATGTTTCTGTGATCAGGCAGGGACTTTCTGGTCCCTGAGAACATCCTAACCACAACTTCAAGCAATGCTCCAGCCTCATCTCCTCCATGCCCCCATTCAGATTTGGACGTCCTCTTGCTGGGGATGTCCCCACAAACAGCTTTTAAAATGGCTGTAGAGATGGTCTGTGCTTTGGAGATCTTAATGCCCATTTTTGGTTGTCCAAAGTATAAACAGGGCTTCTAAAAGGACTTCATTATGTATCATGAGACCGCTTTTGCTGCGTTTACAAAAATTGACATATGACTATTATAAAATGGTAAGCCATCATCTTAGGTTGATGAATGTTGATAAAAATGTTTCTAGAATAGAGGGGCAGTTAGCCTCAGTGCAACAAATCTAATGTTTCATTTATAAAGGATTCAGTATCTTTACAGAATGTCTCTAGGGTTAACAATTTGAGGTTTTTGAATTTTCTCTTGACACACCTATTATCTGCTGAAATTTTGTTAAGTAAATATTTCAAAGAGGTACTCTTAATGAAGGAAGACGTCCCAGTTCAGAAATGTTTTTACTTGCCTACTAAGTCTTGGCAGGTTGTTGCTAGAGGGGAGGGGTCTAATGTGAGTCAGGACCTGGGAAGATTCCACAGATAATATAACCCATGGGGGTTCTTTATTGATCTCTTTCCTATCCGTAACGGACAAGATTAAGGTGCTAAAATTGTTCTTTAAGTATAAAGAGGTTTTGTTTTGTGGCAAGAAGCTCAATGTGTTTCCTGATGTTTCTAGGAACACACAGCTTCGCCGCAAGCAGTTTCTTGCTTTGAACTCTAGGATTTTGGGAATAGGTGCAACTTTATTTTTGCGTTTTCCATGCAAGTGCATTGTTAACTTGCATGGAAGCATATATTATTTCTATGATGTTTCTCAGTTAGAGAAATTCTTGGTTGATAAAGTGGGGTAAGGGAATGTAAGAGTCTGGTGTGATTTTTGCCCTTAGTATTGGATTAGGGGAGGGGAGTTTTATTTATCTCCAGGAACAAGCAGGAATGAGTCTTCACATATGGGTACGCTGGTACCGACGGAGCCTGCGCGGGAACGCACCCCAGCTTCCCAAAAAGGAAAGCTTTTGGGAGCATCCCACAGCGCCTGCGCGCTGCCTTCCCGCCTTTCCTAACCAACTCTCCTCAGTTCTCCTTTGCTGCGGAGCCAGCAGGTCGAGCCCTGTCACCGCTGAAGAAGTTCTTTATTTTATTTTTTTGGTCGCGTGTCTGCCTTCCCCGACTCTGGACCGGTACCGCCGGTCTTTTCTTTCTTTCTTTAAAAAAAAAAAAAAAAAAAAATCGATATTTTTCCTCACTTGGTGTATTTTTCTTCTTAAGGCCTCAGGGCCCACAAGAAAATTTCCCTCATGGAAAAACCAACCTCCGGGTTCAAAAAATGCACTAAGTGTAGCGGTACTATTTCTGTTACAGATACCCATGAATGGTGTCTTAAAATGTTTGGGTCCTGAACACTCCATTCCGGATTGTCCGTCCTGCTCCCTAATGTCTAAACGGGGGTTACAGAACCGAGCAGCTAAGCTCCATGTGCTGTTTCCCGCTGAGGCACCGGCAGTAGCATCGACATCTTCCAGGTCTTCTTCTCCTGAAGGATCTCCGGTAACCAAACATAAACATAGCAGGTCCTCGAAGGGTACATCTCCCTCTAAGCATCGAGATGCCTCCGGGCTTACCCTCGAGGATCCTGCACCAGCCAAACAACCCCGACGGGAAGCTCCGGCTTCCAAAGCTCCTCCTATGGGGTTACAGGTTGACATCGATGGCACGGCCTCGACCGATCACCTGTTAGATTGCTCTGGGGTACCGGCACTTTCTCCCGGTACCGACATCCAGGCTTTCATGGCGTCGATGGATCAGAATGTTCTGTCCATGCAGCAGGCTATTTCAGCCTTCATTCAAGCTCAGACACCGGCGGTACCGCAATGAGCTCCGTTGGTATCGGCTCCGGTACTGGCACCAGCGCCGATACCGATTCCGACCGCATCGACATCGACTAGGACAGCGGTTCCTTGTCCAGGGCTGTTTCTCGGTACTGATCTGGTTCCGAAAACGCCCGATGTCGATACTGCTCGATACGCGTATCGAGCGTTAGAAGAGCACCCTGACAGGCGATACTTCGATTCCTCTGATGATTCTGATACATCAGATGAGTCTCCTGAAGTATCCATAGCCCTTCCTGAGGAGCCTTCTTCTCCAAAAAGAAGAATGTCTCCTCCAGAGGACTTGTCCTTTCAAGACTTCATAAGAGAAGTAGCTAAAGGACTCTCTATTTCAGTAACCTCTGAATCAGAGCCTAGAGCAAAAAAATTAGATATTTTAGGATACTCTAAGGCTCCTAAAGAGGCAGTCACCTTACCAATTCATGAGATTCTTCATGAACACATGATTGATTTATGGGAGACTCCTCTCACTCTCTCTCCTCATTCTCGCAGGTTGGACACTATGTATCGTGTCCCTCCTTGTCCTGGGTTCCAGAAACCTCAGCTTCCTTACCATTCCATTGTGGTCCAGTCAGCTATGAAGAGGATAAAGAGTACAAAGAGACACTCTTCTGCTCCTCCAGGAAGAGAATGCAGGACCTTGGATGCTTTTGGTAGGAAAATCTTCCAGGCCAGTATGCTTATTGCCAGAATCAACTCATATAGCCTTTATATGGGTATGTTTCTGAAAGAAGTTGCACAAAAATTGCACAACTTCCTCCCCTTCCACAGGATAAAAGGGATGAATTCAGCCTTTGGCTTCAGCATACTCAGGACATTTCAAAGTTCTCCAACAGGACAGCTTTTGACTCCTTTGAAGGTGCCAGCAGAGCCTCAGGCATTGCCATAGCTGCTCGCAGAATTGCTTGGCTCCAGGCTTCTGATCTAGAACCCTGGGTTCAAGATGGCTTAGGAAATCTACCCTGCACAGGTGAAAATTTATTTGGCAAAGAGTGGCAAATTAAAGCCACTCAGATGGATGCAGAGAACTCTGCTCTGGATATACTTTCAAAGTCATCCTCCTTCCCTGCCAAGAAAAAGATTTTTAAAAAGTCTTTTTACAAAAAGGGCAGATTTCCTTCCACTTCTGGCCAACAATCTTCTACAGGTCGCTTTGCTACTAAGCGTCAGCAACCTAAGCAGGCCAGACCAAAGTCTACAGGGGCTGCTGCAACTCAGCAGCCCCAACCTCCTCAGGGTTTTTGACTTGATGCTAGAGAACTTAGCCTTTCTGGCTCTACAACAGCCAGAACCTCTCACCATTCCAGGAAGGTTAGTTCATTTTGCTCCCAGATGGGAGCAAATCACATCAGAGCAGTGGACCCTCTCCATCATAAGAGAGGGCTACAAACTTCATTTCTCAGACCTTCCTCCCCACACCATGGTGAGACACTTCAATTCTCCCACATCTCTTCTCGACCTTTTAGGTCAGGAGATAACTACCCTTCTTGCCCAAGGGGCAATAGAAGAAGTTCCTCTTCTTCAACAAGGGTCAGGGTTCTACTCCCCCTATTTTCTCATTCCAAAGAAGACAGGGGGATACAGACCCATTCTAGATCTCAGAGAATTGAACAAATTTCTATGCAAGGAGAAGTTCAAGATGCTTTCTCTGGGCACTCTCCTTCCATACCTTCAAAGTCAGGATTGGCTTTGTTCTCTAGATCTCAAGGATGCGTACGCACATGTCCTCATCTATCCATCTCACAGAAAATTCCTACGTTTTCTTTTCCAGGGAAAACATTACCAATACAGAGTGCTTCCTTTTGGTCTGGCCTCTTCTCCGAGAGTGTTCACCAAATGCCTGGCAATAGTTGCTGCATTTCTACGCACTCTGGGAATATTTGTCTTCCCATACCTGGACGACTGGCTCATCCGAGCTCCATCTCAGTCAGAGGCCCAGATTTCCCTGGACCACACAAGGTGCATTCTGCAGTATCTGGGACTGGTGGTAAACCTCCCAAAGTCCCAGCTCATCCCTACTCAGTCCCTGGAATTCATAGGGGCCTGGTTGGATACCACCACTGCAAGGGCCTACCTTCCTCAGGCCCGTTGCCAACGTCTAGTGCAGCTAGCCTCCCAGATTCAGTCAAAGAGACACTTAACTGCCAGGGAGATGCTACAACTGCCAGGCCACATGGCTTCCACAGTACGTGTGGTACCCTATGCTCGCCTACAAATGAGAGCAGCTCAATGGACTTTGTTCACACAGTGGACTCAAGCTTCAGGAGCTCTCTCAGACCAAATAGCAACCTCCAAACGTCTCTTTTGGTCTCTCCAATGGTGGATGTCCACTCAAAATCTGTTGCTGGGGTCCCCCTTCCAACAGTTGTTGCCCCAAGCAACCCTCACAACAGATGCCTCCCAAACAGGTTGGGGAGCTCATCTACAAGACCTCTCCACCCAGGGCACTTGGTCCCCACAGGAGACCTCTCTTCATATCAACCACTTGGAACTTCGAGCAGTGTTTCTAGCTCTCAAGGTCTTTCATACCCTCCTCAGCTACAAGACAGTCCTTATTCATACAGACAATCAAGTAGCCATGTTTTACATAAACAAGCAAGGAGGAACTGGCTCTCTGTCGCTTTGCAACGAAGTTCTAAGATTAAGGGCCTTCGCCAGAGAGCATCAAATCCATCTCCTGGCAGTATACCTCCCAGGAATCCAAAATTCTTGGGCAGACAGACTCAGTCGAGTTCTGCTTCCACACGAATGGTCCCTGCACATGGATCAGGTACTCAGAATCTTCCAAGAATGGGGAACCCCGGACATAGACCTCTTTGCAAGTCCGTGGAATGCCAAACTTCCCCGGTTCTGTTCCAGAATTCCGTGTCAGGGAGTTCAAGCCAAAGATGCCTTCCTCCTTCATTGGGGTCAGGGCTTCCTGTATGCCTTTCCACCCATTCCCTTGATTCCCAAGACTCTATTCAAACTCCAGAGGGATCAAGGATCTATGATCCTTATAGCTCCACGCTGGCCACGCCAAGTGTGGTACCCTCTACTTCTGCATCTCTCCCAAGCCCCCTCCTTGGACTTGGGAGCTGCTCCAGACCTTCTGTCCCAGGAGGAAGGGACTTTGTGGCACCCAAACCCCAAGTCCCTTCACCTTAGAGCTTGGTTACTGAAGGCCTAGACCTTCAAGACTTGAATCTTTCTCATCAGGTGAAGGATATCCTCCATGCTTCCAGAAACCTTCCACCAGGCGTTCCTATGCTTTTAAGTGGAAAAGATTTTCCATTTGGTGTGCTGAAAGGGGTCTTGACCCTCTGGCACTACCTTTAACTTCTTTGTTAGACTATCTCCTGCATCTCTCCAATGCAGGACTTAAGACAAATTCAGTAAGAGTCCATTTGAGTGCTATTGCAGCATCCCTTAAGCCCATCAATGGACAACCTATCTCCTCTCATCCTCTTATTTCAAGATTCATGAGAGGCCTAACTTTAACTAAACCTCCCATTAGGCCTCCTCCGGTGGCATGGGACTTAAATTTGGTTCTTGGTCAGCTTATGAAGCCACCTTTTGAACCCTTAGCCACTGCCTCCTTGAAATTTCTTTCCTGGAAGGTTATTTTCCTCATTTCAGTCACTTCTGCTCGCCGCATCAGTGAACTGCAGGCCTTAGTGGCTAATCCACCTTATACAAGGTTCCATCATGACAAGGTAGTCCTTAGGACAAATCCACACTTTATGCCTAAAGTGGTCTCACCTTTTCATCTTAATCAAGAGGTATATTTACCTGTCTTTTTTCCAGCTCCTCATGCATCCAGTGCAGAGAGGAATCTTCATACTCTGGATTGTAAAAGAGCTCTTGCTTTTTACTTACATAGGACACAGCAACATAGAAAGTCTTCCCAGCTTTTTGTTGCTTTTGATCCTTCTCATTTGGGACTTCCAGTCTCTAAGAGAACACTGTCCAATTGGATTGCTCAGTGTATTTCTTTCGCCTACCAGAGTAAGAACCTTTCTCTGGAGAGCCATGTCTCAGCTCATAATGTGAGGGCCATGGCCACCTCTATGGCTCATTTAAATTCTGTGTCCATCGACCAGATCTGTCGAGCAGCCACCTGGGCCTCTGTTCATACCTTCACAGCCCATTACTGCTTGGACAAGGATTCCCACCGGGATGCCTTGTTTGGTCAGGCTGTCCTCAGACACCTGTTCCATTCTTAAACAACTCCTGCCCTCCTTCCCTGGATGGATGCCTGAGATCCATAGGAGGACGCAGATCCCTTTCAGGGTCTCATATCCTTGGGGATCTCCCAGGCATCTCAGCTAGGGAGTCCCCATATGTGAAGACTCATTCCTGCTTGTTCCTGGAGATAGCACAGTTACTTACCTGTAACAGGTGATCTCTGGGAACAGCAGGAATAAGTCTTCACAACCCACCCACCTCCCCTAGGAGTTGTATCTCTTTTCTATCTTTCCTTTCCTCTCTCTCTATTGTCTCAGCTTTAAACTCGAACTGAGGAGAGTTGGTTAGGAAAGGCGGGAAGGCAGCGCGCAGGCGCTGTGGGATGCTCCCAAAAGCTTTCCTTTTTGGGAAGCTGGGGAGCGTTCCCGCGCAGGCTCAGTCGGTACCGACGTACGCATATGTGAAGACTTATTCCTGCTGTTCCCAGAGATCACCTGTTACAGGTAAGTAACTGTGCTTTCTCTTCTCTCTTTTCTTTTCTCTCTTAAATAAAAGGGGAGGGAGAACCATATATTTTGACTTTGCACCCTTGAACTCTTCCAAACCAGGAAAGTTATCCCAGTATAGGAGACACACATACCTTTACTAAGCCATAAAGCTCCCTACACTTCCTTATATCCTCTTCTGTTTTTTTCCTCTTTACACTCTTTGTTATTCTAGTTTCCTGTTTTTTTCTTTTCCTTCCACTTGATTTTTTCTCTTTCCTTTTCTTCTGCCTTTATAGCTTTCTAGAATAAAGCAGTAACTCTCACTACATTGTTTGCTCCTTGCTAGCAGGAGTGCTATACTTCACTGAAATGTGATATTTTCCATCAATTAGCAGGATCAAATCAGGCATGTCAGGAACTGCTCTTCTGGAGCTCAGAACTAAGTGCAAAGTTCTGAGCATGCCTGACCCTTCCTGCCTGTAATGTTGTTTTCAGTCTCCTTGGTTTTGTTTTAGCCACTCTACTAAATAGTTGTGAATCCTTTCAATTCTTGTTAAGCGGATAGTTTGAATAGAGTCTTGGGAATCAAGGGAATGGGTGGAAAGGCATACAGGAAGCCCTGACCCCAATGAAGGAGGAAGGCATCTTGTTAAGAGGATTTACCTCTATATATTTTCCAACATCATTTTCTAATATTTATCTAAAAAAATAATTTGTTCTATTAATTTATTACTTCATGTTCTGCCCAGAACTTCAATACAAATTTCAAAGGTGTAATCTGTCTTGATTCAGACCACAACCAAGCTGACTGTAAACACCGTGGTTGCATTTTGTAACATTGTGGTCCACAAAGATTTTCTTAACTTGCTACAAAATCATTAAAAAGTAGAAAAGATAATGCTTCTAGCCTGAAATGAAGAAAGAAAAACTTCATCTACATAGAGGTCATCTTACTCTGCTCATTCCAACAGATTATCTTCAGCTGAGGTTCCAACCCACTTCCATGTTCAATGACTTCAAAAGTCCAGCTGTCAAGGAGCAGCACAATAAAAATTGGTAAAACTGGTAAAAATTGGTAAGGTACTTGGAGGTTGCTGGATCTCAAGTGCAGTTGTCTTATTTATTTATTTTATTTATTTAGAAAGTTTTGTATACCGCCTTATCCTTCAATCAAAGCGGTCACAACACAATTGGGGGATACATTTAACACGCGGGGATATGAGACACATACACTAATACTTACAGGGAACATGGGCAATGGAGGGTTAAGTGGCTTGCCCAAGACCACAAGGAGCATCTGTGGGACTAGAAACCCCAGTCCTTCCGGCCCAAGGTTGCTGTTCTCTAGTGAGATTTGAACCTCCGACCTTCCGGCCTGAAGTACCTTGCCCCAACCAAAATGTTCACACAAGCCTGAAGTGAAGGTATCTTAGGAACATAAGAAATGCCATACTGGGTCAGACCAAGGTCCATCAAGTTCAGTAACCTGTTTCCAACACTAGCCAATCCAGGTCACAAGTACTTGTCAGGTTCACAAAAAGGTACATAGGTTCCACAGTGCTTGTCCTGGGGTAAGCACTGTGACCCCTTCAAATGCACAGGATAAGTGCAAACATATCAGCATTGAAGATGGTCAAGGTGGCCCTTCTAAGCACAAGACTACACATACATCTCCAATGCAGTTTATTCCATCTAAAAGATAACACAAGGACAGCACTGATGTTCTGACCTCTGTAAGTACAAGTGTTTCAGTGCGCCGACAGCATAGATCAGTTACAGATAGTTTCAGTGCAGTAGCCCTCTGGCTATCTAATTCAGCCATGGGCCTCTCCTACACAATAGCTGGCTGAGCAGCCTCCAATGTCTTGAACTCCAATCCTAATGATAGTAGTGGATGAATCATCTCTAGCTGCTTTCTTGCCCCTTCTGTAACAACCACATTCATTCCTGCAAAAGGTATTCAACAGATTTATTAAGCAGTACTGCAAGGACTTACTAGCTGTTCAGTATCAGCAACCTAACACAATATCTCAGTCTACTGGCATAAATCCTGTGCAAAAATACAAGCTCTCTCGGCAGGATCTGATTGTTTACTGTGTATTTCAGATTCAGAGCCTCAAGGAGACTGGAGGCCATGCACTACCATGCTCTTTCCCACATTCTGAGATCTCAGAAATTGCTTTGAAGGATTTTTTAGACCCAGATTTTGTTCCATCTGAGTCCTCCATAGAAGCAGAAGAGGGTACTCTACCAGTATTCGCACATATTCATCTTCTTTCCCACTATGGAATGAGTTACCTTATGAGTTCAGGTCATACCAGATATGTGTTTAACAAATGACAAGAAAGGTGCTGTTCCCACTGCAGCAAGAAGCAGAACCATGGCAAGATGTTTCTCCAGGAGCAAGCACGAAGTCAGTCCGCATATATGCGTGATTTCAATGCCGACAGACCCCTTGCAGAAGCATCTCCCCAGCTTTCAAAGAAAGCCTTTGGGCGATGCCATTCTGCATACATGGTCTCCCTCCCGCCCAAGGGTGCCATCTTAAACAGTCTCCCTTTTTTCACGGAGCCCTACAGATGTTCGTCTCTCTTCCCTGGAAAAAAAGTTGATTTCCTCGTGCACTTCTGTGCCTCATCTGGTCCCTTTCCCACCTGTGAGCCCCGTTACCCCTACATTGGGAGTCAGAACCTGTTGGTTAGGTTTTTTTCCATTCAGCGTGGTTTCACGCCTTTTTCAACCTCTGGGCGCATTGAAGGTCTTCAACCTCGCTGGAGCCCCTTTTTGCCTAAATGGCCACCAGGTTTAAGAAATATGATTGGTGCTCTAAGAACATGTTCCTTACCGACATACACGACTGTTGCCTCAGGTGTCTGGGTGCCGAACATGACCCAGAGGCATACTCCCTGTGTAAAAAGATGTCTGCTAAAGCCATCCAGAGTCGCCGGCAGAAGCAGGTTGATATCTTCCACAGGTAAGACTCAGCCCCAGCATATTCGGTAGCCGCACACTCTAAGGCCCCACACGTATCCTCGTAGTCGTGTAAAGCCCCCGTGGCACCTGAGTGGGCACACAGACACTCTGACCAGGGTTCCCAAGATTGAGAGCATAAGAAAAAGAAGAAATTCTTGAGGGCCTCTTCCTGGGAAGCAGACACGCATGGCAAGTTCCATGCGTGGTCCCACAGCCCTCAGAAGTTATCGGAGGAGTCGGAGTGGAAGCGGCTGGCAAAGGTACCCAGGACAGACTCTGAGGCCTCCAGCGACGGATCTTGGACCCCCAAGGTCTGTCCTGTCGAAGACTCCCTTGCCTCCCCAATACCCTACCCGATCACCACAGTGTCGATGTTGAAGGCTGCAACCTTTGAGTGGGAAGCCAGAATGATGGCGTTGGAACACATTGTTTCTGCAGCCTTGTCTCGCAGCAAGCGTCAATGCCCGGCCCTGCCAGTGCACGCACTGAGAACGCAGGGACTTCGATGCCAAGGACTCCCCAGGTCACTGAAGAGATCCTTGAGAGCTCCATGTCTCAAGTCGATCCTCGGCAAGGGTCTCAATCCTGCTCCCAGTCCTCAGGAGCAAGATCCTCTCTGGCAAGTGCCTCTGGCTTAGGCCAAGTTGCAGTCGCAATTCATCGAAGGCCAGTGCAACGACACCTTTAGAGTTGTCAGGCCTCGAGTCTTCAACGGATTACTAGGACAGGGAGTATGACGTGGAGACTTCCCCGTAGCACAATGGGACCTCCCTTCGGACCCATCCCCACCAGCGTCGAAGCGCCAGTCTCCGCCCGAGGACACTTCATTCCTGGAATTTGTCCGGGACATGGCGAAGGCACCATCCCTCACCACAGAATTCGAGGAGGACCCTCACATGGAGGAACTCAAAATCCTCCAATACGAGGCCCCCCACAAGGAGGCCCTCATGATCCCCATCCTCAGATGCCTCCTCCTCTGAATGTGGAAACACCGGCATCAGTGCCGATTGTTAGCTGATGCCTGGTCCAGCGCTGACCCGGCTTCAGGAAGGCACACCTCCATGGTGGTTGAGTCAGCAATGCATCGACAAAGAAAAAGAAGAAATCCTCGAGGACCTCTTCCTGGGAAGCAGACATGCACGGCAAGTCCCATGTGCAGTCCCACAGCCCCCAGAGGGTATCTGCGGAGTTGGTGTGGAAGTGACCAGTGAAGGTACCAGGACAGACACTGAGGCAATGGATCTTGGACCCCCAGGTTCCAACCTGTCGAAGACTCCCTCACCTCCCCGACACCCGACCCGATCACCCCAGGGCGACCAGGGAATTGGACTGAGGGAGAGCCCTAGATGTGGTGTATTTAGATTTCAGTAAAGCCTTTGACACCATTCTGCACAGGCGACTTATAAACAAACTGAGCACACTAGGAATGGACCCTAAAGTTACTGCTTGGGTTAGAAACTGGTTGAGTGGGAGGTAACAAAGGGTACAAGTAAATGGAGCTCACTCTGAGGAGAAGGAGGTAACCAGTGGTGTGCCCCAGGGATCTGTCTTTGATCTGATTTTTTTTTAACATCTTTGTTAGTGATATTGCAGAAGGGCTGTTGGATAAGTTTTTCCTTTTTGTGGATGATACTAAAATCGCAATAGAGTAGACACCCAGGAAGGTGTAGATAACATGAGGAGGGATCTAGCTAAGCTTGAAGAATTGTTTAAAATTTGGAAGCTGAGATTTAATGTTAAAAAATGCAAGGTCCTGCATTTGGGCTGTAGCAATCCAAGGGAGCGATATAGCATAGGGAATGAAGTACTGTCCACAAAGAAGACTGGGACCTAGGTGTGATTGTGTCTGATGATCTTAACGTAGCTAATCAGGTAGAAAAAACAACGGCAAAAGCTAGAAGGATGCTTGGATGCATAGGGAGAGGAATGGCCAGCAGCGGAAAGGAGGTGATAGTACCTCTGTATAAGTCTTTGGTGCGACCTCATTTGGAGTATTGTGTGCAATTCTGGAGACAGCACCTTAAAAAGGATATAAACAGATTGGAGTCTATACAGAAGGTGGCTACTAAAATGGTTGATGGTCTTTGTTATAAATCTTAAGAGGACAGACTTAAGGATCTTAATATGTACAATATACTTTAGAGGAAAGGCGGGATAGAGGTGATATGATTGAGTTGTTTAAATAGCTCAGTGGCATAAATGCACAGGAGGAGTGCCCTTTACGATTGAAAGCAAGCTCTGTTATGAGGGGATATAGGATGAGGGTGAAAGGGGATAGACTTAGTAGTATGCGGAAATATTTTTTTGCAGAAAGAGTGGATCCATGGAATAGTCTCCCAGTGGAGTTGGTAGAGATGAGGACAGTGTCTGAATTCAAAAGGCATGGGACAAATACAGAGGATCTCTAAAGGGAAAAATGGGACTGTCATAGTAGTTGATATGGAAAGGCAGACAAGATAGGCCATGTGGTCTTTTTCTGCCGTCATGTTTCTAAAAAATCTGAAGGCGCACTCCTTAGTGCCCCTAGGCAGAGAATCCCGCGCCTTCAGGCTGAAATGTTGCCAGGGCTCGATGCTGGCCTGCCGCATACAGGCTTATCAGCTGTATATCGGCATGTACCTTTGAGTTCTAACCAAGGAATTTGACAGGTCTCAATGGGGACCACCTCCAACACTTTCAGACCCTCACGAAGGCTGTCGGGGAGTGCTTGAAGTATTTGTCTTGATCGTTCTACAAAGGCTTTGAGTCTAATGCGAGGGGGGCCTCTGCAGGCATCGGTGCTCGACGCCAGGCCTGGTTCCAGGCATCTGACCTCGAACAATGGGTCTTCCTTGACTTCCTTGACTTCCTTGCCCTGGTGTAAACCTCTTCAGCAAGCCGATGGAGGACAAGGTGGCGGAGATCGAGACTGTGTATGTTACAAGGGCTTGATTTTCGAGGAAGACCTCCACTCTTCTCAGGAAGAAACCACTGGGGAAAAGGTCTCCCTTGCACCGGAAAGGACAGCCTTATCGAGGCTATCTCCCATATAAGGCCCCCCTGACCCCTCAGCAGGGTCATCGGAGCAAGGGAGCAGGTCAGGGCCCCCGTAAGCCTAAGGGCCCCGATAACAGCTCCAGCCCAGACTTGGTCGGGGTTTTGACTCACATAGCATAGCTTCCCCATCCATGGGGGACCAGCTGCCAGTGGGGGGGGTTTGCCTGATTCATTTTGCCCACCAGTGGGCTGCCATCACCACCGACTCCTGGGCACTTCAGATAGTCAAGGAAAGTTACCCCCTTACTTTCCAGGAGAGCCCCCTCAGACTCCCCTGCACCAGACTCTGCTGCTGCAGGAACTTGCAGGGCTTCTCAAGGACAGGGCTGTGGAGTCTGTACCACACCACCTAAAATTAAAAGGGTTTTACTCCATGTACTTTTTGGTCCAAAAAAGAACAGGAGGCCTCCATTCCTAGATAAGAACATAAGATAAGCCAAACTGGGTCAGACCAAGGTCCAACAAGCCCAGTATCATGTTTCTAACAGTGGCCAATCTAGGTCAGAAGTACCTAAGAATCTCCCCAAAAGACCCAGGTTCCTCTGTGCTTGTATTGGGTCAAGCAGTGATATCCTGGGTCCCTTTTAATAATGGTTTATGGACCTTTCCTCCAGGAACTTGTCCAAACCTTTTTTAAACCCAGCTACACTAACAGCTTTTACTATATCCTCCGGTAACAAATTCTAGAGTTTGATTGCACGTTGAGTGAAAAAATATTTTCTCTTATTAGTCTTAAATAGGTTACCCTGTAGCTTCATTGCATGTCCCCTAGTCTTTTTATATTCTGATGATGTAAACAATCAATCAACGTTTACCTGTTCCACTCCATTCATTAATTTATAGACCTCTATTATATCTCCCCTCAGCTGTCTTTTTTCCAGGTTGAAGAGCCCTAACCTTTTTAGCCTCTCTTCATAGGAGTATCCTTCCATCCCCTTTACCATTTTGATGGCTCTTCTGTGTACCTTTTCTAATAACGCTATATCCTTTTTAAGATACGGCGACCAGAAAACACACAATAGTCAAAGTGCGGTCGCACCATGGAATGATACAGAGGTATTATAATATCCCTTGTTTTATTTTCCATTCCTTTCCTTATGATACCTAGCATTCTATTTGCTCTCTTGGCCGCCGCTGCACACTGGGTGGAGGGTTTTAACATGTTATCCATGATGACGCTTAAATCTTTTTCCTCGGTGGTGGTTCCCAATGTGGAATCTTGCATCGTGTAACCATAGTTTGGTTTGTTCTTTCCTAGGTACATAAATTTGCACTTGTCCACATTAAATTTCATCTGCCATTTGGATGCCCAGTTTTCCAATTTATCAAGATCCTCTTGCAATTTTCCACAATCCTCGTGAGTTTTAACAACTTTAAATAGTGACATTTGTTGCAAGCCTGTGCTCTATCCCTGAGCTGCCACCTGGTCCTCAGTTCACACCTTCGCAGCTCACTTCTACCTGGAGAGGGAGTTCTGATGGGACAGTGCCTTTGGCCAGGCCATATTCCGTAATCTATTTTGGGTTTAGGCAACTCCTGCCCTCTGACCCTTTTTGTTCAGGCTACCGGAGCCATGGTCCCCAGAATCTGTCCTCAGATTCGCTTGTGGCTGCTCACGGCTCGCCTGTTTTTCTTCTACAGGTTCCTATATGTGAGGACTGACTTCCTGCTTATTCCTGGAGAAAGCATAGTTACTCACCTGTAACAGGTGTTCTTCAGGGACAGCAGGAATTAGTCCTCACAATCGTTCCTCCTCCGCTTGGAGTTGCAGTACAATTTTGGCCATCTTCTTTTGTCGGCTCTAGCTATGTCATCTGACTGAGTAAGATGGGTGGGAAGGGGACCATGCATGCGCGATGGCACTTCCCAAAGTCTTTCTTTGAAAGCTGGTGAGATGCTTCCACGTGGACTCCATCGGCGCCAATGTCACCCATATGTGAGGACTGATTCATGCTGTCCCCGGAGAACACCTGTTACATGTGAGTACTTAAACCTTTGGGGCTTCCAAAACACATAGGGCCCCAAAGGTTGCAGTTGCTGTACCGATTCATGGCCTTTTACAGGAACAGCAGTTTTATATATGGCAAACCCTCTCTTAC
Source organism: Ichthyophis bannanicus (assembly GCA_033557465.1). NCBI lineage: Eukaryota > Metazoa > Chordata > Amphibia > Gymnophiona > Ichthyophiidae > Ichthyophis > Ichthyophis bannanicus. Next base: position 1,658,515,707 of record CM066031.1, on the reverse strand, counting down.
TGCTCAAGCTGTCTCCAAAAGATGGATCTGAAATATAAGTTCCAAATGGCTGTAATAAAGTCCAGCTCTCACACTTCTCCTTTGTAGTCAAATTAGCCATGAAGAAGGTGAGAAATTGTAGAGAATTTTCTTACATGCCCCATGACAGAGATCCTAGGCTTCTAGATGATCTAAGTAAGAGTATGTTCCAAAGGCTGATGCTTTCCACATGTATTGCAGCACGCCAATTCTACATGATGTTTTTCAAAAGGTACAGAATTTTTCAGCTAGCCACAGGTGCAAGCTGAGCTAGCAGCTATTTTAGCAGATGCAGATGAGTGTGGAACCCGTCTTATATAGAAACATAGAAAATGACTGCAGAAAAAGACCACCTGGCCTATCTAGTCTGCCCTTCCATATCCACTACAATAGTCCACTTTTATCCTATAGAGATCTTCTGTGCTTGTCCCATGCTTTCTTGAATTCAGATACCGTCCTTCTCTCTACTACCTCCACTAGGAGACTATTCCACGCATCTACCACTCTTTCTGCAAAGAAATATTTCTGTATATTACTCCTGAGTCTATCCCCTTTCACTCTCATCCTATGTCCCCTCATAGCAGAGCTTGCTTTCAATCGAAAGAGGCTCTCCACCTGGGCATTTATGCCACTGAAGTATTTAAATGTACAGCTTATGACTGTGAGGATCTTGGATTCCAGCATTGGCACCCAATGTCTTGCATTTTTGCAAGCTTCTGGACTACGTAAAGATGACCATACAAGACTTGCAGAGTCTAGATACTTCCTTTTTGCAGACAAAGTGAAGAAAATAATCAAATTCATTAAGGACCACCTTTCCAATGTACTATAAATGTGTACATCACCCTCTAGATCAGATGTCTCCAACTCCAGTCCTGGATGGCACCAAACCAGTCATTTTTTCAGGATATCCCTAATGAATATGCATGAGATATATTTGTATGCAATGCCCTATTGTCTTCAAATTTATCTCATGCATATTCATTAGAGACATCCCGAAAACCTGACTAGTTTGGTGCCCTCCAGGATTGGAGTTGGAGACCTCTTCTCTAGATGAACGAACACTTCTCAGTACTGAAGGGGTTACTACTACTGTAGAAGAACCTAAGAGGTTTTCTATTTGGTGTTTCACAAGTGGGTATGACCCCATTTGTGGTCCTCCAGGTACCATCCTCCAAACATCTTCCATCAGAATACATCTCACTGCTCTCTCAGCATGTCATGCCTCAATTGATAGGCTTTCATTTGCTCACTGTACTATAATTTCTCAGTTCATGAAAGGGCTTCTACACATCAAACCACTATTAAAAAAGCCTCCTGAATCTTGGGACTTCTGTGTTACCCTTACATCTCTGATGAAGCTGCAGTTTGAGCCAATGAAATCTGCTTCTTTCAACATGTTACCTCATAGGTGCTTTTTCTAGTAGCAGTGACTTCAGCTAGAAGAAGTAAATAAATTTGAAAACTTAATTATAGTAACACCTATCCATGTTAATGAGGAACTGGTACTTTCTATTTTCTGTCCAAAACCTCATAAAAATCCACTTGTGAAGTCCCTCCAAATCTGGACTGCAAACAGGCTCTCACTGACTATCTCAAAAGAACTAAATCTATCAATTGTTTTTCTCCTTCAAACCCAAACAGAGCTAGTTTTCCAGTAGCCATGCAGGGTTTAGCAGACTGGCAAGTATTCTGCATCCAATTCTGTTTATTTATTATTTATTTATTTATTTAACATCTCTTATATACCGCACTATTATCATCAGCGCGGTTTACATGGAACCAAACATATACATACAGAAAAACTGTAGTGCATTTTACAAGTAACAGGAATTTGAACTTGGTAATAAAGGGAAACTATGTACATTATGTAACTATATACAGTAGTCTATACACATTAGTCACAGTTGAAGTTGTCTTGACCTGAGTATGGATGTAGTATTTCTCTTGTGCAAAACTAAATTGGGAAATAGCTTAAGAAGAGGTGGTGTTTGAGACTTTTTGTGAATTGTGTTAGGCTGGTTATGGCTCTCAGTTCTGGTGGGAGTGCATTCCAAGCTATTGGGGCATGAATGCTGAAGGCTCTTTTAGATGTTTCCTTAGTGTATCTGACTGTTTGTCTTGGGATTGTTAATGAGTTTATAGCAGTTGATCTTCTGGATCTATTGGGAGTCTGTGTGTGTAAAAGGTTGGTGATCGTTGATGGTGCTTGATTGTTTAGGGCTTTGAAAGTAATGATTAGTATCTTGTAGTGGATTCTTGCGTTGGTTGGTAACCAGTGGAGTCTTTTTAGAATTGGGGTTATGTGGTCTGTCTTTGATATTCCTTCGAGAACTCTAGCAGCGGTGTTCATCGCCAATTGTAGGGGATTTAAAGTTGATTGCGGGAGACCATGTAGAATTGCATTTGCGAAGTCAAGATGAGGCATTACCAAGGCTTGGTAGACAGTTCTGAAGTCTGTGGGTTCAAGTAAAGGTCTTAAGTGGCGTAGTGTGCGTTGCCTACAAAATGATGCTTCATTAACCAGTGAATTGAAATTTCATCAGAGCCGCTGTAGCTATTGTGGCCCTCCTGCTTGGACCAGTCCACAACCGAGTTGTGCCAACTAATCTGTCAATAATATATCTTTTTGTCAATTGGACTAATAGACCGTTTTTTTTAACAAGATGAGTGGCCCTGAGCTTGGGAATTAGCTACTTATGTGCCTGAGTCAATCCTGCTTATCAATGGAAAAATCATTTTTTCTCATGTGTAATAGATGGTGTCCATAGACAATAGGATTGATCAGGCACAAAGTCTTTCCCATCTCCCCAAGAGCTGCATTCCTTTATGAGGTATTATTGTTATTTAATAGGTTTTTATACCGCTTTATCATTTCAGTCATAGCGGCTTACATTCTAACTCAAAGTTACTACTCTACATTAAACAGGGACATCGATAACTTGGAATTTTCTGAGGCAATAGAGGGTTAAGTGAATTGCCCAAGGCATGCTAGTGAGAATTGAACCCTGGTCTCTTGGTTCTCAAGCCTGTGATCTAACCATTAGGGTACTCCACTCTCAGCTAGTATGGAACTAACTGAGAGGACGGAGGAGACTGCAGTATAGGTAGGGCCACACATTCTCTGACCTTCATGCTTAGCTCTGAGATCTGGGAGTGATGTTCCATTCTGGCAACAAGTGATGTATCCACCACTTGTATGCCTGAACAATCCCACAGCCTACAGAAAGCACCTGTTACAATTTTTTAAAAAAAGAGCTTTTGTAGGGTACTGCTCTCTTCCTGCCAACATATGTGGTTGACAAGGAGGAAGCAAGGTGCATAGCAACTAATAGCATCACACATGATATTGCATGAAAAAAAAAGTTTTCTAGTTGACCCATGTTTAGTTTACTTTATGTCATCTGGACCCAGTAAAAAGCAAGTGACCTGTTTGAACTAGTATAATTGTAATGCAAACAAGCAATATAAAGTTTTGGTCTTATACAGGAAAGGAAAGTTGGCGAGATGTTTCTGTTTGATAAATTGATTGGGGGATACGAGGAACCAGACCCGAGTCATACTTTCTTTTTCTTTTTTCTGTCATTTTTCTTAATTAGTATTGCTCTTTTAGCTCATCATTAGAATTTTTTCTCCTATAATGATATATAGCTTTTTTTCTCTGAAAGATATTTTAAAAGAGGCTTCTTTATTTTTCAAGCAAAATATATTAAATCATAAATCTAATTCTTCTGCCAACAAAAGAATATATCTTCTTTCCAAATGGAAGTACTTTTCTGTGTTACTAAACTCAAGAACCTGGCATATTATTTTATAATTAGTATGATTCTAATTTTAGACACAATGCCATTTTGAGAGTTTGTATAGTTTGTATTTATGAAATGGTACTTTAAACCAGTGATAGTGTCCTCTGCTAAAAGAACAGAATTTGAAAAGAGTTAGGGGAAAATGTGCTAATGGTTACTTGAAACATAGAAACATGTCAGCAGAAAAAGACTATATGGCCTATCCAGTCTGCCCTTCCATATCAACTACTATAGTCTCGTTTTTCCTTTAGCGATCTTCTGTGTTGGTCCCATGCTTTCTTGAATTCAGATACTGTCCTTGTCTCTGCTACCTCCACTGGGAGACTATTCCATGCTTCTACTACTCTTTCTGTAAAGAAATATTTCTGCATATTATTCCTGCGTCTATCCCCTTTCACCTTCATCCTATGCTGTTCTTTGCAGAGCTTTCAATCAAAATAAGCTCTCCTCCTGTGCATTTATGCCATGGAGGTATTTAAACGTCTCTATCGTATCTCCTCTATCCCGCCTTTCCTCCTAAGTATACATATTGAGATCCTTAAGTCTGTCCCCATATGCCTTATGACAAAGTCCACCGACCATTTTGGTAGCTACCCTCTGCACAGACGCCATCTTGTTTATATCCTTTTGAAGGTGTAGTCTCCAGAAATGCACACAATATTTCAAATGAGGTCTCACCAAAGACTTATACAGAGGCACTATTACCTCCTCCTTCCTGCTGGCCATTCCTCTCCCTATGTACCCAAGCATCCTTCTGGCTTTTGCTGTCATCTTTTCTATCTGTTTAGCCACCTTAAGATCATCAGAAACAATCATACCCAGGTCCCACGCTTCTTTTGTGGACAGAAGTACTTCACCCGCTATACTGTACCGCTCTCTTGGATTTTTGTAGCCCAAATGCATGACCCTGCGTTTTTTAGCATTAAATTTCAGCTGCCAGATTCTCAACCATTCTTCAAACTTAGTGCGATCCCTCTCCATGTTATCTACTCCTTCCTGAGTGTCTATTCTATTGCAGATAAGCTATTAGATAAGCTGAAGAGTAGCAAATCACCTGGGCCGGATGGTATACATCCAAGGGTATTGAAAGAACTGAAATATGAGATTGCAGACCTGCTATTAGTAATCTGTGAACTATCATTAAAATCATCTCTAATACCTGAAGATTGGAGGATCGCCAATGTAACACCAATTTTTTAAAAAGGGTTCCAGGGGTGATCCGGGAAACTACAGACCGGTGAGCCTGACGTCAATACCGGGAAAAATGATAGAAACCATCATAAAGAATAAAATTACTCAGCATGTAGATAGTCATGAACTAATGAGAGACAGCCAACATGGCTTTAGACAAGGAAGATCTTGTCTTACTAATCTGTTATGTTTTTTTGAAGGAGTGAATAATCAGGTGGACAAAGGTGAGTCGGTTGATATTGTGTATCTGGACTTTCAGAAAGCCTTTGACAAGGTCCCTCATGAGAGACTTTTGGCAAAACTAAAGAGTCATGGGATAGGAGGCAGTGTACTATTGTGGATCAGGAACTGGTTAAAAGATAGAAAGCAGAGGGTAGGGCTAAATGGCCAATTTTCCCAATGGAGAAAGGTGAATAGTGGTGTACCCCAGGGATCTGTGCTGGGTCTGCTGCTTTTTGACATATTCATAAATGACCTGGAAAGTGGAATAACGAGTGAGGTTATCAAATTTGCAGATGACACAAAACTATTTAAAGTTGTTAAAACCCAAGAGGATTGTGGAAAATTGCAAGAGGATCTTGATAAATTGGAAGACTGGGCATCAGAATGACAGATGAAATTTAATGTGGACAAGTTCAAGGTTATGCACCTAGGGAAGAACAACAACCCAAACTATGGTTACACGATGCAATGTTCCACATTAGGAACCACCACCCAGGAAAAAGATTTAGGCGTCATTGTGGATACCATGTTAAAACCCTCGGCCCAGTGTGCAGCGGCGGCCAAGAGAGCAAATAGAATGCTAGGTATGATAAGGAAAGGAATGGAAAATAAAACAAAGGATATTATAATGCCTCTATATCGTTCCATGGTGAGACCGCACCTTGAATATTGTGTGCAATTCTGGTCGCCGTATCTTAAAAAGGATATAGAGTTATTAGAAAAGGTTCAGAGAAGAGCCACCAAAATGGTAAAGGGGATGGAAGGATACTCCTATGAAGAAAGGCTAAAAAGGTTAGGGCTCTTTAACCTGGAAAAGAGACGGCTGAGGGGAGATATGATAGAAGTCTATAAATTAATGAGCGGAGTGGAACGGGTAAACGTAGATCGATTTTTTACCTTATCAGAATATAGAAAGACTAGGGGACATGCAATGAAGCTACAGGGTAAACTATTTAAGACTAATAAAAGAAAACGTGTAATCAAACTCTGGAATTTGTTACCGGAGGATGTAGTAAAGGCTGTTAGTGTAGCTGGGTTTAAAAAAGGTTTGGACAAGTTCCTGGAGGAAAGGTCCATAAGCCATTATTAAGAAGGGACCCAGGATATCAATGCTTGAACCAATACAAGCATTGTGGAACCTGTGTCCCTTGGGGAAACTGCTAGGTACATATGACCTAGATTGGCCACTGTTGGAAACAGAATACTGGGCTTGATGGACCTTGGTCTGACCCAGTATGGCATATCTTATGTTCTTATGTTCTTAGATTTTGTTATCATCTACAAAGAGGCAAACCTTACCTGACAGCCCTTCTGCAATATCACTAACAAAAATGTTAAAAGAAATCGATCCAAGGACAGATCCCTGCGGCACACCACTGGTCACATCCTCCTTCTCAGAGTAAGCTCCATTTAACTGTACCCTTTGTCGCCTCCCACTCAACCAATTTCTGACCCAGTCATCTGTGTAGAACAGTGTCAAAAGCTTTACTGAAGTCTAAGTACACCACATCTGGGGCTCTCCCTTGGTCCAACTCTCTGGTCGCCCAGTCAAAGAAATTAATTTGATTTTTATGAGGACATGCCCCTAGGAAAACCATGCTGCCTCTGATCCTGCAATCCATTGGACTCCAGAAACCTCACTATCCTTTATTTTAGCAGTGTTTCCATTAATTTACTCACCACTCTTACTTACTTATCCTCATACTTACTTCCGCTTTTCTGTAAAGGAACTACATGTGCCTTTCTCCAGTCCTCTGCGACCATTTCGAACTCTAAGGAAGCATTGAAAAGGTCAGACATTGGAGCCGCTAGAACTTCCCTAAGTTCCTTTAATACTCTGGGATGTATCCCATCTGGCCCCATTGCTTTGTTTACTTTAATTTAGCTAGTTCCTCACGAACACAGTCTTCTGAAAATTGTTCAAGATCCCCTTCACTACTGTTCCTATTTGTGGATGTTTTCGGAGGTCCTGCTCCTGCTCCTGGCCCTTCATCGGTGATAGTGCCTCTGTATAAGTGTTTGGTGCAACCTCATTTGGAGTATTGTGTGCAGTTCTGGAGACCGCACCTTCAAAAGGATAGAAACAGGATGGACTCAGTACAGAGGGTGGCTACTAAAATGGTTAGTGGTCTTCATTATAAAGCATTTGAAGACAGACTTAAGGATCTTAATATGTACACCTTAGAGGAAAGACGGGATAGAGGTGATATGATTGAGATGTTTAAATACCTCAGTGGCATAAATGCACAGGGGGAGTACCTCTTTCGATTGAAAGCAAGTTCTGTTACGAGGGGATATGGGATGAGAGTGAAAGGGGATTGATTGAGGAGTGATGTGCGGAAATATTTCTTTATGGAAAGAGTGGTGGATCCATGGAATAGTCTCCCAGTGGAGGTGGTAGAGATGAGGACAATATCTGAATTCAAAAAGGCATGCGACAACACAGAGAATCTCTAAAGGAAAAAAGGGGACTGTTGTAGTTGTTGATATTGAAGGACAGACTAGATAGGCCATGTGATCTTTTTCTGTCGCCATTTTTCTGTTTCTTTGTTTCTATTTGTTAAACAATTCTGTTTTATCCTCAGCAGCTTCTGCATATTCCTCCCTTTCAAGTTTGAGTCTGATAATACCACTTTTGCACTTCGTCCTCTCACTCACACATCTGAAGAATTTCTTGTCCCCCTTCCCCATTTTACTGCATTGGCTATTTTTTATTTATTTATATCTTTGCTTTCCTGACTACTTTCCTAGCTTTTCTAAGCTTTTCCAAATATTGATGCCTGTTTTCCTCTTTTTGTGATCTCTGTATTTTATGAAGGCCACCCTCTTTTTCTTTACCTTTGCATCTATGTCTTTCGAGAACCATAGCAGCCTCCATTTCTTTTTATATTTATTTACTTTCCTAACAAAAAGGGGGTCATTCTACATACAATACTACATCTTGGAATAAAGACCTTGTTTTTGGACTTCCTTTGGCCTTGTGTCTACCTCTATTTTTGTTGTTCTTTAGCTCTCTTCATCTTTAGGAGGTTTCTTCCACTTAAAATATCCCATTTCAGTTTTGTCCATTGCTGTTGTACATCCCCCCAGCTGTTCTCATCACGCTAATGACTTCTTGAGGTATTGTTCCATCTTGTCAAAGGTAGTTTTCCTAAAGACTGGGACCCTCGTTTTTGAATGGACTTTATCAGCCCTAGTCCTAATACTGAACCACCATCTGGTGATCGCTAGATGCAAGATGATCTTCCACTATAACATCAGGAACACTTTTGCCATGCTCACTTTAGCACGGGACAACAGTAATACAATAAATCTTCTGGTCACTTACAGAGTGAAAATGACTACTCAGCAACTCATAAATACCACTCCATTAATCACAGCAGGCTCAAATTTCAACTTTCAAAATCTCAAAGATTGTGATGAGGAAAGGAGAAAATGGGTCTCAGAACCATTAGGGCTAGACTGTGGACTTAGGTAAACATACTCTGGCCACAGTTCATCCCCAGCACAACAGTGACCCAAAAAAAACTCCTTTCTTCCTATTTTCTTAACTGATACTCCAAAATTTTATCAAAAATAGACTTATATGTGCACAGTTACAAGATTTCTTCACAGCATGCTCTTAGAACCCACAGCTACACTTCCTAAATCTCCATTAATTAGCCACAGTAACATGGCATAATTTTGTTACCATCCATGTCGCATTTAGCAGCTTTCATACCCCAGTGCCCCCCAAGACGTCCAGCTCAGCGTTTCTCCTACTGCTTCTTCAGGGGGATATTAATGTATAGAAATAATGCTGCACTTGGTATCCCACATACAATTAGAGCATACCGCCGAATTCCAAAAATGTTGTGGACGTCTTGGAGGGCGATGGGGTATGAAACCCAGTTCCTGGGTTTTCTTGGCAGTGTGACTGGAAGTAGATTACCAGGCACACTGGTAATCTTCTTCTCCAGGACCAAGCAGGAAGTCAGTCCTCACTTATGGGTGACGTCGGCGCCGACGGAGCCCTCGCGGAGCAATTTTCCCCAGCTTTCAAAGAAAGCCTTTGGGAATTGCAGCGCGCATGCGCGGTTCGTCTTCCCGCCCGAAGGTGCCATCTTAGCCAGTCTTCTTTTTTTCCGCGGAGCCCTGCAGACGGTCCCCGTCTTGTCCCGCGAAAAAGTTGATTTTCCTCCCCTTATTTATTTTATACTTTTTTCTTTTCGGTCGACGCCCGACGTTTTCCCGCCCGGACTCGCGACGCCGGTCTCGAGTCCTCTAGCGTTTTTTCGGTTTTTTCTGACTTAGTCAGCTTTCATTTTCCGTTTTCCCTGGCAGCCCCGGTCCTTTGACCTCGCAGGGGCCCTTTTTCCCCGATGGCTGCCAGTGGCTTTAAGCGGTGTGGTCCGGTGTGACCGAAAATGTCACTAAACCGACACACACGACTTTTGCCTCCGCTGCGTTTGGCCCGGATCATGAGGACCTGATCTGTGGGCCCTGCAGCAAACTGGTCCTCGAAGCGTTGAGAAGTCGGCGGCATCAGCGCGAGAGAATCTTCGCTGACCCCAGCCGACCAAGGAACCTCGTCGGGAGGCCTCCGTGTCAAAGGGCTCCAGCTCGGACCGTCGCCGGAGCTCCTCCGACGGGTTCTCCCTCCGGGGACCATCGTCGGAAGGAAAAAACCGCAGCGAGGGCTGCGTCGGTGGACGCTCCTGGCTCCGCGAGGGCCAGGTCGCATAGCCCCGACAGCCGCCCCGGGTCCTTGGAGAAGGAACATCTCCCGAAGGACCTCGCCTGGAGTCGGAGATGCCTGCCCGGGTAAGTCCTGTAGTCCTTCTGGACTCGCCTCGCGACAGCCGACGTCGGGCCCGACGCCGTCGGGGCCCGAGTCGGGGGGCTGCTGGGGTCACCTGAGCTCGGACTCAGGTTGACGGCCTTGGAGAGCAGAATGTCTGCCTTCATGGACCAGCAAGCGGGCACTGCTCGCTGGCCTCGCTGGCGCCGCTGCCCCGACCGCCGGGACGTCGACGTCCAATTCTGACCCCGGAGACCGAGCCGATCCTCGAGTCGATGAGAACTCGAGTCGATCCTCGGTCGAGGTCACCCTCGGCCTCCCGTTCGGGACCGAGGTCGCCGACGCCGACTCCTCGACGTCGGGGCGGCTGGCGCCGCACCTGCCCGGGGCCGACAACACCGAGTCCTCGTCGGAGTCGGTCTGGGATTCTGAGGAGGAAGAGTCACCTGATTCGTTTCGGACCGGTGTGTCCCATCGGACTCACCGGGGGTCCGAGCCTCGGAAGCAGTCCCCCCCGGAGGATGCCCGGTTCTCGGACTTCGTTAGGGATATGGCAAGGCTTTGGCCTTCCCCTGCGGATCCCGAGGAGGAGCCCGAAGCCGAAGAGCTCGACGCCCTCCAGTATGACTCTCCCGCGAGGGAGGCACTTTACTGTGCCGGGGTCCTCCTATGCTGGAACGACTACTCTTCCGCATGTTTGGTGGAGAGTCCGGCCTCCTCGCCGGTCCTGAGCCAAGCGGGTCGATTCTATCTATCGGGTCCGCAAGAGCCCTGGCTTTCAGAAGGCACAGCTGCCACACCATTTCCATGGTAGAGTGGAATCGGCCATGCATCGTCTTACGAGCCAGAAGATGCACTCCTCGAGCCTCTGTGCCTCCTGGAAGGGAGGCCCGTAACCTGGATTTGGCCTTGGCAAGAAGTGCTTCCAGGGCTCTTTGCTCGCATGTCGTGTCCAGACTTACCAGCTCTACATTGGCATGTATCTCCGGGATCTGTCTAAAGAGCTATCCGGATTCTACGCTGGTCTCTCCGAGGATCCCTTGATGAGTTTCCTAGCATTGTCCACGGTCATTCGGGAATGCTCAAAGTTCTGTCCCGAGCAGCCTATGATGGCTTTGAGGCCTCGGCTAGAGTGGCCGCAGCCGGCATCGGTGCCCGCCGACAGGCTTGGCTTCAGTCGTCGGACCTTGAGCCCTGGGTACAGGACAAGTTGGTCCCCCCCCCCCCGATGTCCCCTGCCGAGGCGAAAACCTCTTTGGCAAGCCCATGGCGGAAAGGCTGCACAAATTGAGACTGAGACTACTCACCAGGACCAGGCTTTCTAGGAAGACCTCCGCCCCTTCCCAGAAAAAGAAGCCCCTTTGTTTTTTTTTTTTCTTTTTTTTTTTTTTTCCTCTCTTTTTTTTTGTTTTTTTTTTTTCTTTTTTTACCTTAGGGAAAAAAGTCCTTTTACCCGAGGAAGGCGGCTTGCCTACAAACAGTACCCCCATTATCAGGCCCCCTGCAGCTCCCCAACAGGGCCAGCATGGCCAAGGGACGGGGTAACGGGTCCCGTAGGCAGCAAGCCCCCAAGCCTGCACCACCAGCCCCTGACTCAGCAGGGTTGGGGGGTTGTTGACTCGCTCAGCATAGCCTCTCCCCCCCCCGCTGGTCCCTCCAGCCCGGAGGCCGGGCTGGTTCACTTCCGCCCACAGTGGTCCAGCATCACCGCAGATGCCCTGGGTGCTTTCAGGTCGTGCGAGAGGGCTACCTTCTCCACTTCCAATTCAGGTCCCTCCCTCCTATTTTCCAGGGAGAACCTTCGCGCCCCCCTCTGCACAGGGAGTTTGCTCCTTCAGGAGTTAGCAGGGTCTTCTGCAGGAACAGGCGGTGGAACCGGTGCCCCACCACCTGAGAGGTCAAGGCTTTATTCAAGGTATTTTCTGATACCAAAGAGAACAGGGGGCCTCAGACCCATCCTGGACTTGCGCAACCTCAACAAGTTCCTTGTGCGGGAGAAGTTCAAAATGCTTACCCTTGGAATCCTTCTGCCCTACCTTTTTTCCAGCAGGAGATTGGCTATGCTCCTTGGATCTAAGGATGCCTACACGCACATTCCTCATCCACCCAAGCCACCGCCAATACCTAATGAGGTTTGTGGTGGCAGGAAATCATTACCAGTACAGAGTACTGCCCTTTGGCCTATCCTCAGCACCGCGAGTCTTCACAAATGTCTCGCGGTCGTGCGGCCCATCTCCTCCGGCTTCACGGCCTCTATGTCTTTCCGTACCTCGACGACTGGCTCATCAGAGCAGCGTCCCGCTCAGGAGGTCACCAACGCCACGGGCCGCACGGTGACTCTGCTGCAGCACTTGGGCTTTGTCATAAACTTCGAAAAGTCCACTGTGCTCCCCTCTCATGATCTCGTGTTCATCGGCGCACGGCTGCAAACTCCTCAGGCACGAGCGTTACTACCGCTCGACAGGGCTCAACGGCTAATGGACCTAGCCGACGCTTTCGCAGCCAGCCCCTGGTCTCCGCCCAGGCGCTTCCTGAGACTGCTCGGGCCATATGGCTTCCACGTCCATGTGAACCCCAATTGCCCGCCTGAACATGCGGTCCTGCTCAATGGTGTCTCCGCCAGCAGTGGCGACAAGCCACAGGCGGCCTGGCAGGACCTAGTGCGCGTCTCCGAGCCGCTGCTCTCGTTCTCTCCGGTGGTGGCTCCGGCAGCCGAACCTGATATTCGGAATGCCTTTCCAGTCACCTCAGCCGACCCGGTTGGCATGACCACCGATGCATCCCTCTGGGCTGGGGAGCACATTGCCAGAGGCACGTACTCAGGGCCCCCCCCACCACCCCCCCCTCCCCCCTCCCCCCCCCCCCCCCAGGCCTCGGGACCACGTGGGAGTCTGCTCAGCAGATCAACTTCCTGGAGCTCAGGGCGATCCGCCTAGCTCTCAAGGCCCTTCTCCCACCTGACTTCCCAACAGTCCGTCCTTGTCCAGACGGACAATCAAGTTTGCCATGTTCTACGTGAACAAGCAGGGTGGGGGCACGGGCTCCTCCTCCTCTGCCGGAGAGGCACAGAAGCTCTGCTCTTGGGCCAGTCAGTCACGGCATTCTCCTCAAGGCAGTTATTAGCTCCCGGGCCAAGAAAATTGCCTTGCAGACAAACTCAGCAGGCGTCCTCCATCCGCACGAGTGGCGTCTGGATCCCTTGGGTAGTTCAGAAAGCTTCTTCCTCAAGTGGGGTCTCCCACGGTGGATCTCTTTTGCAGTCCTCACAACCGGCAGCTTCCTCGCTTCTGCTCTCGTCAGCCACACCCCCTTCGGGTTGCGGCGGACGCCTTTCTGATCTCGTGGTCGGGAGCCTTCTGTACGCTTTCCCTCCCATCCCGCTGGTCTCTCGGACTCTTTTCAAGGTTCTCCGAGACAAAGCCTTCATGATCCTGGTGGCCCCCCTCGCTGGCCCAGGCAGCCGTGGTTTCCGCTCCTGCTGCATCTGGCGGTGGAGGGTCCTAGCCCTCTGGGGTTACAACCGGTTCTCCTCACTCAGGATCAGGGGTCCCTTCTGCACCCCAACCTCAGGTCTCTCAACCTTATGGCCTGGCTGCTGAGAGGGTAGTCCTTGCTCCCCTTCTCCCTGCCGGCGGAGGTGGAGGAGGTCGTCTTAGCTTCGCGACGGCATTCTACCCGCAAATGCTAACGACCTTAAATGGCGTCGCTTTGCAGTCTGGTGTACCCAACGTCTCAGGATCCCTTCTCCTGCCCGGTGTCGGTGATCTTGCAGTACTTGCTGCAACCTCTCTTAATCTGGGACTTAAGTCCCACTCCGTCAAAGTTCACCTCAGTGCTCTTTCAGCACATCATGTGGCCAGTGGACGGCAGACCTCTCTCCAATGACCCTCTCGTAGCGAGGTTTCTCCGAGGTCTCCTTCTACTTAAACCACCTCTGCGCCCGCCAGCGCCTGAACTGGGACCTGAATGTGGTTTTGCAGCGGATCACCTGTTTTTTTTTTTTCCCCGCCTTTGAACCTATGGCTACCTGTTCTCTCCGTTTTCTGTCTTGGAAAACACTGTTCTTGATAGCCCTCACTTCCGCTAGGCGCGTAAGTGAATTGCAGGCCCTCGTGTCTGATCCCCTTACACTAGGTTCTTCTACAAGAATAGGGTTGTCCTACGGACTCACCCAAAATTTCTGACTAAAGTGGTCTCCCCTTTTCACATCAATCTGGTGGTGGTACTTACAACGTTGTTTCCCAGTCAACACTCCAGCACCGAGCTGAAACGGCCTCATACCCTGGACTGTAGAAGGGCATTGAATTCTACCTTGACCGACCGGAGCACCGTAAAGCTGGCTCAGCTTTTTGTGTCTTTGACCCCAATAGATTGGGGCTCCCGGTCTCTCCCAGCGTACTCTGTCCATCTGGGTTGCGGACTGTATCTCTTGGGCTTATGGGGCAGCGGAAACTCTCCTTAGAAAGTCGAGTCACGGCTCATTGCGTTCGGGCAAAGGCCACGTCAGTGGCTTATCTCCGCTCTGTTTTCCGCTGCAGACATCTGCCCGGGCCGCTACTTGGTCTTCAAGCCAGACTTTTGCGGTCCATTACTGTCTCGAGAGGGAGTCCCGTAGGGACAGTGCTTTCGGACAGGCAGTCCTCCGTAATCTCTTTGAGGTCCTGAGCAACTCCTACCCTCCATCCCGGATGTGGGCTGGGGGGGATACCGGTGGGTGATAATTCAGCGAAGATTCTATCCTTCTGTGCTGTGAGCTAGATGGGAGCTCAGTTTTTTGTGCGTTAGGGTCTCCGGTAGCCTTGGAGCTTGGGAGTCCCATAAGTGAGGAACTGACTTCCTGCTTGGTCCTGGAGAAAGCCGTAGATAGTACTCCACCTGTAACAGTGTTCTCCAGGACGAAGCAGGGAATCAGTCCTCACTACCCTCCCTCCTCCCCTTGGAGTTTTTGCAAATCCGTTGCTTATGTCCTTTTTGCAAATTTTTATGCTGACTTTTTGGCTATGTCAACTGACTGGCTAAGATGGCACATTCGTGCGGGACGACGACCGCGCATGCGAGCTGCAAATCCCAAAGGCTTTCATTGAAAGCTGGGTACAATTGCTCCGCGAGGGCTCCGTCGGCGCCGACGTCACCCATAAGTGAGGACTGATTCCTGCTGCTCCTGGAGAACACCTGTTACAGGTGAGTAACTACGCTTTCCAGGCAATAGGAGGGTTAAGTGACTTGCCCAAGGCTACAAGGAATATAGTGGAAATCGAACCCTAGTGTCTTGGTTACCCATCCAGTAGTGTAACCACTAAGCTACTCCTCCACTCCCTCAACAATTTACATGGGGCCAATTTACTTACTTCCTGTTAGTTTTTGCTCCAAATTTATGGTAAGTGCAAACCTTAGCATGCTTTAGTAGAAATGCCCCATAATATGTCGGGTCCAGTCATGTAGTTGATTCCTAGTCTTAATTGAGCAATTCCAATTTGAGTTAGAATAATTTTTAAGTTGTTTAATTTCTTAAATACTGTGCATAAGTTTACTCTTCCGACAAGATGAGTAAGGTGTTTTTCTCCATGGACAAGCAGAAAGTGTCCATTATCCATGCCTTCCTACCTGGAGGCATCGAGAAATGGGTCTTGGTGCTCTTAATCCTCTTAAGGGTGGATTCTATGTACCACTAACGAGGAGTGTGGAAGCTGAGGTTTCTCAAACCCAGAAGCTTTTTGAACCCTGTATATCAAGCCCAGCTTTCTACTGACTGGTGGCATAGTGAGGGGGTTCTCCCAGATTCTCATCTGCAGCCACTATAAGATGCAGTGCCTTGGCACCATCACTACTTCCTTAGGGGCCGAGGAGTTTTGGAGGATCTCCAACTCCTCTGCCCTAGGCTCATCCTTCATTTCCAGCAAAAATAGAATGGCCTTGGCCATATCCCTCACAAAATACTGTAAGGACATGTCTTCTAGTGGAGACTTCTGCCATTTGTGTGGAGGGGAGGGTCTGATGGGAGCTTAGGAGACCTGCCTACCGACAAGTTCTCTGATTGAACATCGGTCATCCAGCCATCAGTCAGACCCATGAGAGGAAATCGAAGTACCTCTGAGTCTCTGCCCAGAGCTTCCTTCTATTTCGAGGGGAATGTGAGCTTCTACAGGATCGATCATTTGTCAAGGGCTTTCGAGGTTTCACCGGGGCATTGGAACTTGAGACACTCAAGAGGGAGATGGCCCTGCTGGGAACCGGCAACAGATCTCTTTGATGCCCCAACGTCGGTTCCTCCTCCATGGACAGAGCATGTCTCTGAAGAATTAGCTGCATGATGCTCAATGAGAATTCCGCTGGTATCAAGGCACCAGTCAGCTGCATCTCTAGCAACGAAGTGATGTAGACCTCGAGCGCCTGAACGAGGCGCTTCTCCATGGCTGCCGATTCCAAAGGCCTTGGGGCATGAGCAGCTTCAACCAATGTTTCCGGTATCTGTGCAGGTGTATTGACAGCATGGCCTCTGTTGTCGGAAGGCGGTTGGTGCCCCTCTGATACACTGGAGGTTGAGCAGTCCTGTCTCCAGGGCTCCTAGATGGGGTGCCGGCGCCTGCACCCATTGCTCTCAACGTCACGCTTGGAAGGGCTCTGATGCAGAAGAAGCTGGGTGGATCCCCATTCAGCACCGACAGACAAGACCAAATCCTTCCTTGACTTCAGGGGGCCACCAACTGATAGCCAATGCTCCGGGGCATTGTGGGTTCTCAGCTCCAATTGAACCCAAGAAGTTCTCAATGTCGATGCACCATCGGTGGATCCCTGAAAAGCTATTGAGACTGAAGCCTGTGCAGAAGATGCTGAATTGGATCTCTAGCCAAAATGAGTTTCTTTCTGTTTCTCCTGACCCTTCAGGCTTTTCCTTTTTATCTGGAAACACATATTACAAAAAGAGCAAAAGCAGGCCAGGAAATAGAGGCACCAGTTGTGCCTATCAGTGACAGAGATGGTTCTGGCACACTTGGTGCACTTCTTAAACCCGCTGGCTGGTTTTTGGGATATGTCCAGGAAGATGGCTGTGGCTAGATCAAATGGCTCGATGGTGACCACTGGCCTGGCCCAGCTGCAGGAAAAGAACGAGAAAATATGAAATACTACCGAAAGCGCCAGAACCAATGAAGGAACCGCGACCGATTGAACTGCAGTGGCAGGCATTAAGAATCGTCTTTCTTCCCTTCAGTCTGTTTAAAACGCAGTTGCATGGCTTATCTTCCACTAGTATCGCAATGCTCATGTAATCCTTCTTCAGGTCACTTCATTGTTTTCCTATCCATTTCCGCATCCATTTCAAACTTCTCCTTTTTACCTACAAGTGCATACATTTTGCAGCTCCTCACTATCTTTCCTTTCTTATCTCACTCTACACTCCTCTTCAGGAACTCTGCTCCTCTGGTAGATCCTTTTTATCTGTGCCCTTCTCTGCCACTACCAACTCTAGACTTCGTTCATTCCACCTTCTGCTCCATATGCCTGGAACAAACTATATGAATTGGTGCATCAGGCTTCTTCTCTGGCCCTATTCAAGTCCAAGCCAAAGACCAGGCTCAGCTCTAGAGTTAAATAGTAACATAGTATATGACAGCAGATAAAGACCAGTATGGTCCACTTAGTCTGCCCAGCAAGGTGGCAAGAGTGGGTGCACCTGCTGCTCCGTGCAGGTCACCTCTCCCCAAGCCTTTGTTTAGGGATGTACCCACTGCTCCATGTAGGTCACCCCTATTTGTTGAGATATAAGAGATAGTTATGTTTATTTTGATTTTATCCTGTTGCTATAAAAGGATCCACTGTGTCTGTCCGATGCCATTTTGAATTCTGTCACTGTATTTTCCCCCACCACTTCCATTGGGAGGACATTCCAAGCATCCACCACCCGTTCAGTGAAAAAGTATTTCCTAACATTGCCTTTCAGTTTACCCCGATGCAGCTTCATGTTATGCCCTCTAGTTTTACAGTTCCCTCGTCTTTGGAAGAGGTTTGTTTGTTCATTAATACTCGTTAAGAATTTAAAGGTCTGAATCATATCTTCCCTGTCCCTCCTCTCCTCCAGAGTATACATATTTACGTCTTCTAGTCTTTTCTTATATTTCTTCTGATGTAGGCTCCAAATCATTTTGATCACCTTCCTCTGAACCGTTTCCAGTCTTTTTATATCCTTTGCGAGATATGGTCTCCAAAACTGAACACAATATTCCAAGTGAGGCCTAATCAGTGACTTGTACAGTGGAATTAGTACCTCTTCCTTTCTGCTGGTAATTCCTCTTTGTATGCAACCCAGCATCCTTCTGTTTTTTTGCCACCGCCTCGACACACTGTTTCGCCATCTTGAGATCCTCAGAAACAATCACTCAGAAGTCTTTCTCCTGGTCTGTGCACACCAACCTCTCGCCTCCTATCGCATACAATTCCCTTGGATTTCTGCTTCTCAAGTGCTTGACACTGCACTTCTTCACATTCAATCTTAACTGCCCAGCATTAGACTGTTCTTCCAGCTTTTCTAGATCTTTCCTCATGTTATCCACTTCCTCAGGGGAGTCCACTCTGTTGCAAATTTTTGTGGCATCTGCAAAAAGACAGACTTTTCCTTCAGTCCTTCAGCAATATCACTCACAAATACATTGAACAGTACCGGTCCTGGGACCGAACCCTAGGGCACATCGCTAATCACCTTCCTTTCATCTGAGTGAGTTCCGTTTATCATCACCTTCTATTGTCTGTCAATCAACTAGTTTCTGATCCAGTTCACCACCTTGGGACCCATCCCCAAGCTGTTGAGTTTATTGATAAGCCTCCTATGAGGAACAGTATCAAAGGCTTTGCTGAAATCTAGATAGATCACATCCATCGCATGCCCTTGATCTAGTTCTCTGGTCTCCCAGTCAAAGAACTCAATCAGATTTGTTTGGCAAGAAAGTCCAGTATTCGCTTTTTCAGGAGCACTTCCATTACTTTTCCTGCCACCGAGGTAAGGCTTACTGGCCTGTAGTTTGTCACTTCTTCCCTATTACCATTTTTGTGAAGAGGTACCACATCAGCCCTTTAGTCCGTGGAACTTCTCCAGTCTCCAGTGATCTATTAAAAACATCCTTTAACAGCCCTGCAAAAACCTCTCTGAGCTCTTTCAGTATCCTGGAATTTATCCCATCCGGTCCCATGGCATTGTCCATTTTCAGTTTTGCAAGCTGTTCTAACACATCATCTTCCGTGAATGGTATGGTATCTACTCCATTCCCATTTGTATATTTGTCGATCAGAGGTAGCCTTCTTACTTTTTCAATGTCATTTCCCACAAATCCATTCCTGGCACTTTTGAGTCCTGAAATTCCATCTCTGATTTTCCTTCTCTCCCAAATATACCTGAAAAAAAGCTTTGTCGCCACACTTCACATCTTTAGCCATCTTTTCTTCTGCCTTGGATTTTGCTATCCTTATTGCTCTTTTTGTCTCTTTTGGTTTTATCCTGTATTCTTTTCTGTGTTCCTCTGTTTGCGAACTTCTGAATTTTGTGAAAGCTGTTTTTTTGCCTTTATTTGTGCAGCTGCTTCTTTGGAAAGCAAATAGGTTTCCTTTTCCTCTTGTTTTTATTTACTTTCCTTACATATGTATCTGTTGTCCCTTTTATTGTCTCCTTTAGTTTAGCCCATTGCAATTTCACTTCCCTTATCCCTTTCCACCCTGCCATCTCCTCCTTCAGGTACTTGGCCATTTTACTCAAGCCAGTGTTTTTGAAGACTAGGACTTTGAGCTTGCTATGGTTGGACTCCGCCTTGGCTTTTATTTCAAACCACACTGCTGCTACTCACATGGGCACCCACCCGGATAATCGACATGCTGTCTCCGTTGGTGAGTACTAAATCCATCATTGAGCTTTCCCTAGTCTATTCCATCACCATTTGTGTCCAAAGTATTGCAGCCCTAGGCAAACCTCAAGCTTTACACCCCCACTGGCTATCAAAATCTGTTATTTAGCTTTGAATGGCCTACTTTTGCTGCCCTCCAGAAGTTGCTGCCCTGAGTGACTGCTTAGTTTGCCTAGTAGTTGGGCTGTCCCTTCCAAAGACTCACCTCTTTGAGGCTGCTTTTGGATCCTAATGCTCCTCATTCTCTTGTCCACTACTTATGTGTATCTTGCCATATTCTGATCCCCATTTTTTTGATGTTTTTTCATCTTGAATAGATTGTAAGATCTGACGAACAGCTAGGAAGGTCCCCAAAGGGGAAGAATAACATTTACCCCATGCCATTCATGCAACTTAGTTCTATTCTGCTGGTGAGTGAACAAATTACCCATTGTACTTACAGTTCTCCTGATAAACATATGACTTGCCTCCAAGCCAGAAAAGGAATCAGAGTCACGGCACAAACTGCATGCTCTGTTCCTGACTGCCTGGCGGGGGCAACAAACACAGGAGTCCTTCCTCGACTCTTGGTTTTTTATCTCTGGACCCAGGAGCAAGTAAGAAGAAATGAAAACGCAACACACACAGCGTTATACCATATCAAAGTCTGCTAAAGCTTTAGGAAGGCTGCCATGAGCCTGCAAACCTGAGCAATCTCCCGTAACTCCCTTAATTTGCTTGTCTACACTACTTTATTTTATTAGGAAAAAACTGCCATATTATACATTCTTTTGCCTTATCACTGCATCATGCTTTTTGCTTTGCCTTTATCTACATGTTACAAGTTAAGCTAAATACTACATGTTTCAGGTCAAGTCAAGCATAAAAATATTTCTATCTTGTCTCCCATGCAAGTGTAACTTTGACTGTCTCACTTATTCATAACGCCCCACCCCCTGTGAAACTGTCAGCATATTCAGAGCTATTCTCACACTCTAAACTTTTCCCCATTAGACCCTAGCCCCACTTTGGGTCCCTTTCTACAGAAAATAGGACCATGTGTCCAAAAACACACGTGAAATCCAAGCACAATCATGTATATCAGCCCTAGGGCTTGCGTAAATGCCCACACCTAGATTTTTAAAGAGCACATGTAAGTTAAAATATTTTGTATTCTCCAGGAACAAGCCAAACGTCAGTCCTCACATATGGGTGACGTTGGTGCCGATGGAGCCCATGTAGTAATCCCTACCCAACTTTCAAAGAAAGCCTTTGGGAGATACACCACACATGCATGGTCCTTTTCCTGCCTAAGGGGGTACCATCTTGTCTTAGTCTCCTTTTTTCTGCAAAGCCCATCGGATGTGTGTTTGTTCCTTTCGAAAAAAATTGATAGTTTTTATCTTAAAATTTGCTTTTCTCCGGTTGTGTACTGGTCCTTTCTCGCCCCCGAGTCTGCTTGCCTCAGTGTCACACTTTCTCAGGTTCTTTTCTTTTTTTTTCTAATTTTCATTCGGCGCGGGTTCTTGCCTTTTTCCTGGCTGGGCCATGTGAGTTTGACTTCGCGGGAGCCATCTTCCCCACCATGGCCTCAGTCAGTGGCTTCAAGCCGTGCAACCACTGCACACACAACATGTTGCGCACAGACCCAAATGATTGCTGCCTTCGATGCCTTGAGTCGGACCATGATCCACTGGTCTGCAGTCTCTGTAAGTAGATGACTCCCAAGGCTCTTAGAGCTGTCAGCAGCAGTGTGAGTCCATCTTCCACAAAGTTGACTCAGCCCTGAAGTCGTCCATTAGACCTCACTCCAAGTCCTACTCCAGGACCTTGGATCCTTGCAGGGACCGAGTGGCATCGGAGCCCTGAGGCAACAGAGCCTCCAGCTGGAGCTTCACTAATAAGGGCCACCAGAAAAGCCAGAAACCCTCAAAGACCATGTCGGGAGATGCATCAGGGGCAGTGGAGAAATACCACGGTACCAGGACCTGTAACCCTCGACGTGAGGCCGAGGGTGAAGGCTGAGAAAGGCCTTCTAAGTTGCCCCGACGGGAGCCATCAACATCAAGGGATTGGCCTTGAACCCCTGAGGCCATCCTTGTTGAGGACTCCCCCTGAAAGGAGCAGGTGCTTGGCCCAAAGTCCTCAGTGCCAGTGCCAAAGGCTGCATCTGGTCTCAAGGCCAGGAAGGGGGCTCTGGATTGCTGCCTTCTTGGCCCAGCAGTGGGCTCTGATGCCTGGTTCCTCCGTGTCATCACTCCCAACTATGTGACCTTCCATGTCGAGAGACTCCCTGGAGGTCGAGCCGATCCTAGAGCACTGCCAGCCTCGAGAGATCTCTTGGTGTCAGTCGTGGTCCCGTTCCTTGGAGCTGCGGTCTACCCCGCTCATTGCCCTCAGCTCTGAGCAGTGAGTTGCTGGGGCGCCGGAGCCATCAGAACCGAGGCACGACCCCAAGACCCAGGGAACCCTCAACTCCTCCACCGCCTCAGAATTGGATTGGGAGACCGAGGTCGATGAGTCCCCAGACATCCGCATCCACCAGGATGTAGCCTTGGATTTGTATTCCCCAGAAATGTGCCGCCAGTCCCTCCCAAAGGACATGGCCTTCCCAAACTTCATGAGGGATATGGCGAAGGCCATCATTTTCACCACAGAATCGGAGGAGTACCCTCATACGGTGGACCTCAAGATCCTCCAGTATGAGACTACCAAAGGAGGCACTCAGGGTGCCTGTTTCCCCCATCCTAGAAATGTTACTTATCCGCATGCGGGAGACACCATCCTCGGTGCCCATCGTAAGCAAAGGGCTGGACTCAATGTACCGGTCCACTGGAGCCCTGGCTTCCAAAAAGCCCAACTGCTTCATAACTCCATGTTTGTGGAGTCAGCCATGCGTAGGCTTATGAGCCAGAAGACATAGTCCTTGGGGCCCCCAGGTAGGGAAGCCCGTGCTATGGATGCTATATGCAGGAAGTGCTTCCAGGGCTCCATGCTTTTCAGCCAAATCCAGGCCTACCAGCTGTATATGGGCATGTACCTGCGGGATCTGGTGAAGGAGCTCACTGGGTTCTCAGCTGGGATCTCAGAGGAACCCCTTCCAGTCGTTCTTGACCCTGTCCTCTGCAGTCAGAGAGTGCTCCAAGTTTATTACTTGGGCAGCCTATGACGGCTTCAAGTTGGTGGCTAGAGTGTCTGTGGCGGCCATTATTGTCCGATGCCCGACCTGGCTACAGTCGTCCGACCTGGAGCACTGGGTACAGCTGGGTGATGTCCTCTGCCAGGGAGAGAACCTCTTTGGCAAACCCATGATGTATAAGGCTGCCATGTTGTAGTCCGAGTACCTGACAAGAGCCAGGCTCTCCAAGAAGACCACTGACCCTTCCCGAAGGAAGGCTTCGGGCAGAAAGTCATCATATCCGAAGAAGAGGAAGGCTTATGGAAACTACCCCCAGTATCTGGCCTTCCCAGCTCCCCAACAGGGCCAGCAGACCAAGGGACAGGGCATGTCCAGTGTAAGCCTAAGGCCCCCAAGTCCCAGACCGTGCCACCGGTGCAAACTGGAGGGGATTTTTAACTCCTTGTGTGGCAGCACTGATAGCATGCAATAAATAATACCCGGAGTCAGTTCAAGGATCCAAACCAATTTATTGTGCACAAGGCCCAAGCATCAAAGGACTGAGCAGTGGCAAACAGGAACAACTTCCTTATATACAAGCTTCACAGTTTGATACAGGCAGACTTTCTATTGGTCCCAACGCCCCCTGCACCCATCCAATCAGGGACCCTCTCTGGGCTATTACTCCCTGTTCCCCCTTCGCAGACTAGTCTAATTAAGGCACAGTTCTATGTTATGGCTACACTTCTACTGCAAGGTCATATCTAGCTCGCGGAATGCAAATAGTTTAGAAGTATTGTGCAAGCTTTGTAATAAACTGATTTTTCTAACTTTTAATTCTTTACTCTAACAGGAAAGTGGGGGTTAGAATCCAGGCCTATCTTACAGGCCTTTCACATCTATATAGGCCATCGCCTACCACATTCTCCCCTTTGATTATTCTCACCCTTAATAAGAGAGGGTGAGAACTAAATCACATATTACACTCGTTGAAAAGCATTACCTTGGGGTATAGGTTGATACTGCCATATAGCCAACATATAGCTGTCTGCCGCTTCACAGTGCTATCAATAACTGAGGTTATAGTGCGCAAGCAAAGGGGTAGGAGACATGGGAGAAACAAGCACACAGCCAATATTAATAATACAACTAACACAAGAGTTTTCAGGCCACCCAGTCCTGAAAACATGGAACCAAACCATCTATCAAGCTCCAGTCCACGCCATTTCTGGACTGGCACATAGGCTTGCTTCCGCATCTGTTCGGCTATGTCTTCGACAACTTGGCCTTCATTATCAATCTGCAAACAACGGTTAATTAAATTCAATTTTCCATACACTCCACCTTCAGCTGCTAACACATAATCCAGTGTATCTGGACTTTCAGAAAGCCTTTGACAAGGTCCCTCATGAAAGACTTTTGGCAAAACTAAAGAGTCATGGGATAGGAGGCAGTGTACTATTGTGGATCAGGAACTGGTTAAAAGATAGAAAGCAGAGGGTAGGGCTAAATGGCCAATTTTCCCAATGGAGAAAGGTGAATAGTGGTGTACCCCAAGGATCTGTGCTGGGTCCGCTGCTTTTTGACATATTCATAAGTGACCTGGAAAGTGGAATAACGAGTGAAGTTATCAAATTTGCAGATGACACAAAACTATTTAAAGTTGTTAAAACCCAAGAGGATTGTGGAAAATTGCAAGAGGATCTTGATAAATTGGAAGACTGGGCATCAAAATGGCAGATGAAATTTAATGTGGACAAGTGCAAGGTTATGCACCTAGGGAAGAACAACCCAAACTATGGTTACACGATGCAAGGTTCCACATTAGGAACCACCACCCAGGAAAAAGATATAGGTGTCATTGTGGATACCATGTTAAAACCCTCGACCCAGTGTGCAGCAGCGGCCAAGAGAGCAAATAGAATGCTAGGTATGGTAAGGAAAGGAATGGAAAATAAAACAAAAGATATTATAATGCCTCTATATCGTTCCATGGTGAGACCGCACCTTGAATATTGTGTGCAATTCTGGTCGCCGTATCTTAAAAAGGATATAACAATTTTAGAAAAGGTTCAGAGAAGAGCCACCAAAATGGTAAAGGGGATGGAAGGATACTCCTATGAAGAAAGGCTAAAAAGGTTAGGGCTCTTTAACCTGGAAAAGAGACGGCTGAGGGGAGATATGATAGAAGTCTATAAATTAATGAACAGAGTGGAACGGGTAAACGTAGATCGATTGTTTACCTTATCAGAATATAGAAAGACTAGGGGACATGCAATGAAGCTACAGGGTAAACTATTTAAGACTAATAAAAGAAAATATTTTTTCACTCAACGTGTAATCAAACTTTGGAATTTGTTACCGGAGGATGTAGTAAAGGCTGTTAGTGTAGCTGGGTTTAAAAAAGGTTTGGACAAGTTCCTGGAGGAAAGGTCCATAAACTATTATTAAGAAGGGACCCAGGATATCAATGCTTGAACCAATACAAGCATTGTGGAACCTGTGTCCCTTGGGGAAACTGCTAGGTACATATGACCTAGATTGGCCACTGTTGAAAACAGAATACTGGGCTTGATGGACCTTGGTCTGACCCAGTATGGCATATCTTATATTCTTATGTAGCTTCCACTGCACCCTGGCTCCCATGACGTGTGACAGGAGTAGGGTTGTAGATTCTTAGTCTCTTACAGTAGTGGTTGTCGTCGCAAAGTGAGCCGCAGTGGAGTTTCAGGGTCATTTATGGAAGTTCAATGACCAGGTTCAGGAGCGGCTGCTGGCTTTACTTGACTGTGATGGATCCAAGGTTCAAGCTCTGCAACTTTAACTGCTGTTGGGGTTATTAAGATGACAACATAAGGTCCCTTCCAACGCGGTATCAACGGTGTCCTTCTCCACTCTGTGATCCACACTGAGACCCCAGGCTTGAGAGGATGTAGAGGTTGATGGGCAGCTGATGACTCTGCAAAACAGAACTTAAAAAACAATAGTTCTTGTCTAGTAATTTCAGATCAGGCAGTATGCATCTGATAATGTTAATATCTCGGGATCATACTTAATGGACTTGCTTCCTGAAGTTATCAACCCGCATTCTTTGTACAGGGCCCCATGTGCATGCAAGGTTGTAAGGGCATACTTGGAATCTGGGTACACATTTAGATGGAGCCCTTTTCTTATTGTCAGTGCTCTAGTGAGAGATGTCAATTCAGCTTTCTGTGCTGAAGTTCCTGGGGGCAAAGCTGAGGCCTCAACTACCAGATCAAGGGTCACTACTGCATGTCCGGCTCCCATCCACAAAGAGAGTCTGTTCAGGGTCCTCCAAAGGGACATCAGTCAGATCTGGGCGACTTGAGAATATAGTGTCCGTAATTTCTAGACAGTCATGGTCAGGGGGGCTAGGACCAATTGGTAACAACGTAGTAGGATTGACTGACCATCAATTGCAATGGATTCTCACACAGCATACTCTGATACGTCAACATTTGCGAATTAGTGAGCCAGAAGTTCCCTTTGTGTTCCATTAGGGTCAAGACAGAGTATGGTACAATGACTTAAAGATTCTGTCCCAAAGTGAGCTTGTCAGCTTTGCTCATTAAGAGGGCTGTGGCTGCAACGTCTCTCCAACAGGGGGGCCTGCCTTCTGCAACTGTATCCAACTGGTCGCTGCCAAGATCTAAGAGATGGAGTCAACACTCCCAAAGCATTTCCTTGTGACTCATGGACATAGGGGCGAGAACGTTTTCTGGACGTCTGGCAGACCCAGAGCCGGTGATGACATCAAGGCGGCCTTCAAAGATCGAAATGCTGCATCCTGTTCAGGCCCCCATTCCAATGGAGACCTCTCCCTTTCTTTGGTAGCTTGATACAATGGTGAAATTGGGGATCCATATATCCTGCAGTCCCCAAGAAGGCTCTCACTTGCCTCCTGGTGGGATTACTGCACACAGTTTCTTTGCGTCGTATTCTGCTGGTCAACTGGAATCCTAGATATTTCACTTCAGTTTAACATAATTGCGCCTTGGCTCTTGAGACTTGTATCCAGCCTCATTTAGAAGGTGCAAGAGTTCACTGGTGGCTTGTATATATGTACTTTCTGAATTTGTGGCTTTGAGCAGGTCGTCCACATACTGAAGAAGAACCCTTCTCCTGGGTTCACATAGTAGCTTGGGGTAATCAAGGCCAGGTGAGTTGGCCCCGCCTTCCTGTTGTGGGGTCTCGCCATTCAAAAGCAAACAAAAGTTCGGGGGGCTAGGCGTAGGCAGAAGAAGGCATCTTTCAGGTTCAGGGCAGTGAAATGAGTAGCCTCAGCGGGGATCAGTCCCAAGAGAATATAAGGATTTTGGTACCACTGGGTGTATAGTTTCAGCTGCATCATTCACTCGCCTCAGATCTTTTACTGGGCGGTAATCCCCTGTCCCAGGTTTCTTGACTGGGAGAAGGGGGGTGTTCCAAGGTGACTGGCATTCCTTGAGAAGTCCATACTTCAACAGTTTCATCAGATGGCAGTGGATACCTTCAATAGCTGGTCGAGGAAGAGGATTCTGCTTCACATGCACTGGTTCCACTCCTGGCTTGAGGGTGACGATGACAGGGGCTATGTTCTACACTAGGCCAGGTGGATTATCTTCTGCCCATACTTCAGGTGGAGCTGAGAGGTTGGTGGGTCTTCAGGAACTAATTGTCTTGGCTGGAGACGTACTATAGAACTGCTACTCTTCTTCTCGGGGAACAGTCAGCACCATCAGTCCAGCAGGCTTTGGGTTCACAGTCATTTGCATTTCTCCCCCTTCAGCAAAGGGTATCTGTGCCTGGAGCTTAGCAAGCATATCTCGGCCCAAAAGTGGAATAGGGCATTCAGGCATATATAGGAACTGGTGCGCTATTTTCTGTCCTCCTAGTTCACACATACGGGAAAGGTTTAGTGGCTCAGTAGCTCTGACAATGGTGATGCATCGAGAAAACAAAGGGGCTACTGGCTTTAGTATTTTGCTCCTATATCCCCCATAAAGTCCATATATTGGTCCCCTATTTTCAGACTGACCATAGGCTCCTGGGGTCCCAGGGAAACGTGGAGCCCGGTCTGGCCTAGTTTTCATCCATGCTGTAGCCCTCTTTGGCTGCTACTCACTCTATAGCTGCTTCCCTCTCTTGCTGGAACACTGTGCTCGGTTTATTCTTCCATCTCTTGTTCTCCAAATACTCCCCCTCCCCTCCCCTCCCCTCCTGGGGAGGGAGTCAAAATGCGGGCATTCACTTCTCTAATGTTCTTCTTCTCTGCAATGGGCCCGCTGATTCGCACCCAGAGTGGACTAATCATTTTCACGACCCCTTCCACTTTCCTCTGCTCTTTCAATTAGGAAAACCTCCTCCACATCGTTCAACCAAAGCGGCTGCAAGAAGATCTGCTTTCTTTTCTATTTTGCATTCACTTTCTCTGTCACATCCATTTTTACAATTCACATACTTTCTGAGCAACTTCCACTAACTGTGATGCCCTCAAATCCATCCAGTTTCTGCAATTTCCGGTTTATATCTCTCTGGGACTGACTGCGTTTACCATACGCAAATTCTCCTGGGCTGCTGGATCGCATGGGGTATATAGTGAGGGCTGCCTGCGCTATTTGGATCCCACTTGGGGCCATCAAGGCTGATGGGTCTGCATAATACTTTTCATTAGCTTAATCAAATTCTAAGGTTTCTCAGTGTAGGAGGCATAATGCATTTTTCAGTTCAGTAAATCAGTGGTCTTAATGATGAGTAGGCCCTTTTCCTGGTAGTTGTACTTCTGAAGGTATACAGCCGTCGGGACTGTCTGGGTTCCACTCACGTTCTCGGGCGCTGGCTGTGAGTGACCCTGAACTGGCAAATGAATTCCTGCTTGTAGTGTAAACAGAACACTTGACCCTGACAAACTACCCAATTGGATAGTATCATTCTTTCTGCGACTGTGTTTTATTTATCGCTGATAAAATTCATTGTTCTCATAAATTATATTCACCATTCTCCTTAACACTAAGAGAATCAAGCTGTGAGTATTTGAAGGTTGCTCTAAATCCTAAAGCCTTGCCATGGAGCAACTGAAATACATGTTGTGTATCTACACTATCATGCTCATACTGAGCACAATTATCAGAGCTCATACACACCCAAACACAGCCAGTCACTATCAACACATTCCAATAATCTATAATTACGTTTGTGATAGCTCCTCAATCCTCTGCCATAAGGCATCACATGGCCATAGACGCAATACTGATAGACTAATCCATATCACAACTCATGATATATTACCTCAACTCTCTCACTCAACTAATACTAGTCCAAGGATAATTAAATGCTATATAAGCAATGCATGTTCTATAAGGAATAAACTGCCAGTGTTTATTGACCTAATAAATTAGACCAATTCTGAAATAGTGTTTATTGGGGTTTCTAGTCCCACAGGTGCTCCTTGTTGTCTTGGGCAAGCCACTTAATCCTCCATAGCCCATGTTCCCTGTAAATAGTTATCTCCAAGTTATAATGCCCTGTTCAATGTAATTTCAGTTTGTTCAATGTAAACCGCACTGATGCAGAATAGTGCAGTATATAAGAGAATGTAAATAAATAAATATTACAGAAACATGGCTCTCGGAATCTGATTCAGTACTTTACAATCAACTTAAGATCTGTTCTACTGCCCCAGAATCACCAAGCATGTAAAGGTATTATTATTTAAAAAAATGAGCTCAAAGCTTCCCTCCTCCTAACTAAGAACCTAGAAGGGATGGGCATACTTATTATTGAGAATAAGCATATCTCATTCTGCCTGGTATACAGACCCCCAGTGCCTGATCCGGATAACCTCTCCACAATCATTAAAACAGTCTGCACTACCACTACAAAGAAACCTCTAAATCTGCTAGGTGATTTTAACCTTCCATTAGTGCACAACATACATGCAGTGTCCTTCCTCAATGCCATGACTGACATGGACTATCAGCAGATAATACAAATGCCAACTCATAACAAGGAGAGCAATTTAGACTTAGTTTTCCTGTCAAACACTCTCAACCAACATCCTCAATATTCACCTCCTCAAGCAGTTCAAGTCCCCTGGTCTGACCACTTCCTAATTAATTTTGCATTCACACCGCAACTACCTACTCCCACCCCAATTTATAACAACAATCAATGAAAAATGTTTAAGAAATTTGACAAGGATGCGTTCTTAAAAGAAATCCTCCCTCAGATCGACCTAGAATATGACGAATTGGACTTCCTCCTAGCTATCTGGAATGTCTCTATTTCCAAAGCTGCTACTGCTTCTACCCCCAACAACAAGAGGAGACAAAAGTACTCCAAAGAGTGGTACACTCATGACCGGAGGATCAAAAAGAGATCCATAAGAAAGATTGAGCGCTTCTTTATCTTTATCTTTATCTTTATCTTTATTTAAAATTTGATAAACCGCTTAGGCCGAAACATAAAAGCGGTGTACAAAAAAAATAAAAGGTCAACACTGCAAACTATAGAAAAAGGAACGCCAAAATATAACAGGAAAGCAAAAGAAAGGACAGTGCAAAGCAAAAACAACAAACAATAATCGCAACCAAAACACAGACTGACTCAATTAAAACAACGACAGACAGGGGGAAAAACAGGACCAAAATCTAGCTGAGACAAGACAACAATAAAAACAATGAAACTACTACGTCAGGGGGGGGGTCCAAGGGAAGGTCAAATGCTTTTTGGAAGAGGTAAGTTTTAAGGGATGCTTTAAATTGAGAATAGGAGTTTTCAAGACGAAGAGATGAAGGTAAAGTATTCCACAACCAGGGACCAAGGAAAAAGAAAGCAGAGTGACGGGTCTTTTCAAGATGTGCATGGGAGGGGGGAGGCAGAGACAGACGATTAGCGTGAAGAGCACGGAGCTGGCGATAGGGTGTGTGCAAGGAAACCAAATCAGCCAGATACAAAGGGTTATGGGTGTGGATGGCACGGTGTGTGAGAATGAGAATTTTGTAATGAAATCGGACAGATAGGGGCAGCCAGTGTAGACGAAAGAGGATAGGAGTGATATGATCAAAACGGCGGGCAAAAGTGATGATACGGGCAGCGGTATTTTGAATTAGTGGAGGCGTCGGAGTTGATACTTGGGGAGGTTGGCTATGAAAACATTACAATAGTCGAGTCGGCTGGTGATCAGGGCAATGACAAGAGTAACTAATGATTCTAAGGGAAGAAATGTGCGGATAGCTCGAATTTGATGAAGGGTAGCAAAACAACGCCTAGTGAGGGAAGAGATATGGTCGTGAAAAGAAAGAGAAGGATCAAGAACTACTCCAAGATACCGAAAGGAGGATACAAGAGGAATGGGTACAGAATCGATCAAAGGGGCAGAGGAGGGGCAAGAAACCAGTGAGGATACCCACATAGCCGTGGATTTGGATGGGTTCAGGCGTAAGAAATGCTGGAAAGCCAAGAAGCCACATGTGAGAGACAGATATGAAAGGGGAAAGATCCAGAGAAAGTGGGGAAGTGTGATAGAGTAATATGATGTCATCTGCGTAGACATAGGGAGATACTGGGTACTGCTGCAGTAAGAGAAGTAGAGGGGCCAAAAAAAATATTAAACAACAGAGGGAGACAGAACCGAGCCTTGAGGGACACCACAGGTGAGGGGAAGAGAGGGGAAGATGATGTTCCATTAAGAGTGACGGAAAAGGATCGGGCCGTAAGAAAGGAACGAAACCAAAGAAGAAACCGTATCGTGAAGACCCACCTCCGCAAGACGAGTGAGAAGCAGGGTGTGATCGATTAAATCAAAAGCAGCAGAAAGATCCAGGGAAACCAACAGAGTAACATCACCCGATCATGTGCAACGTGAAGCTCATTCAAAACCGCAAGAAGAACAGTCTCGGTGCTGTGGCCCTGTCGAAATCCGGCTTGCCGAGGGTGAAGTGCGTTAGTGGATTCTACGTGAGAAGACAACTGATTAAAAACAAAACGTTCCAGAAGTTTAGATAAGAAGGGGAGATTTGACACAGGACGCCAATGTGCAAGGACAGAGGGATCAAGAGATGATTGTTTTAAAAGAGGGTGAACAATGGCAGACTTCCACGAGGTGAATATCTAAAGCAATAGAGGACAGAAAACATTACACGTCCACCCTCCAGCAATATAAGGAGGCTATAAATAATAGGAAAAAGGAATACTATACCAGTATTCTCAACAGCTCCCTCAATCGCCCGAGGGAACTTTTCAAAATTGTTAAAGCATTGACCTCCACCCAAAATCTAGTTAAAAATTTCTACTACATTCAACCACAAGCATTAGCCAACTATTATCAACAAAAGCTAAAGCTGCCTCCTACTGATCCAAACCCATCTCCAAACTCCAACCCAAATTGCACTACGAAATGGCAAACATTCTGCAGAGTAAGCCTCAAACATCTAAATAATATAATAACCAGGAATAATACCAAAACATTCAGCCTTGATCCTTGCCCAGTCAGCTGGTTAAAGATATCCCGAGCTGAAGTATCCCTGTGCATTCTAAAAATAATAAATCTATCCTTGTCACAAGGCATCATGCCAACAGAATTAAAACAAGCGATGATCTGCCCCATTCTAAAACACAACTTCCTGGATAAAAGTTGTCCTAAATCATACAGGCTGATCTCAATCCTTCCATTCCTGGTTAAGGTAATCGAAAAAATTGTACAAATCCAACTTCAGGATCATGTTGACGTAAGTTCACCCCTTGATGAACATCAATATGAGTTCAGGCAGAATCTCTACTTGATAAACTGATCCGAGGAATCAATGACTCCAAAAGAGCCTACATCCTTATATTTCTGGACATCACAGCTGCTTTTGACAACATAAGCCATAGCATCCTAATTATGAGACTCCAACAAATAGGGATTCATGGTACTACACTCCAATGGTTCCGATCCTATCTATCTAACCACACTCAAGAGGTCAAAATGGGCTCACAGACATCCAAACCAAACAGACAAGATAGTGGATTACCGCAAGGTTCATCCCTAGCGGCCCTCCTATTCAATATTTATCTCCAGCCAATATGTAACATCTTCCATAAATTTAAAGTGGTTATCATATCTATACAGACGATATAATACTGTGTCTCCCATTTGATATTGCAAACCCTAACCACCACCTGATAACAACTTGCTTTAGTGAATTGTTAAAGTGGTTGAACTCCCATAACCTACAGATTCATTTTAACAAAACTGAGGTTCTATGCGCATCCAGGAACCAAGACTTTAAACCCCCCTTCATCTTTACACCTTAAAGAAGCTGTTTTACAGGTAAAGAATGAAGTCAAATAACTCTAAACCAATCCCTTAGAATGGCCTCTCATATAAAATTAACCACTAGTAAAATCTATTACAAATTAAAGATGATTCAACCGACTATGACTTTCGATCAGTCACCCAGGCATTGTTCACACCACACTTTGATTATTGCAATAGCATTCTCCAGGGCCTCTCTAAGGTAATAAGACAATTACAGATGGCTCAATATGTGACTGCCTGTTTTATTCAGAAAGCTAAAAGATCTGACCATATCACACATATATTATATGACCTACACTGGCTCCCAATTCATTGCCGAATAAAATACAAATTGCTTATGATCGTATTCAAACTTCTAAAAAGCATAGCTCTATCATACCTGAGCTCTTTAATTACCAAACCTGCAAGTGCAAGAACAAGGAGAGAATGCAAATTGAATACTCTAGCAAACCCCACGGACTTCCGTAAGTTTAATCGCGTGACGACCAACAGAGCCTTTACACATACTGCACCCTTGATCTGGAATTCCCTCCCTGATAAACTCAGAGCCATTAATGATCTCTCCACATTCCGCATGGCACTTAAAACCCATCTGTTCGCCAACTACTTTGGCAACCTAGAGATCCAAGCCAAAATCTACCCTACCTAGCCTTTCCACCATAACAATCTTACAGTATACAGCTGTGATAATCCCTGACTTACTAATTATGATGAAAATTTGAACAATCTAGAGAAATCTTTGTAAATACGTTTGCTATATATGCTACTGTACAAAGTTGATTTGAATAAATGTTCACAACTGTTTTTAGTTTTAACTTCACGGGCTCTACTCCGCAGGAACTCGCAGGCCTTCTAACAAGCAAGGCAGTGGAACCCGATCCCATCCACCTCAGTGGCAGGGGGTTCTACTTACACTATTCCCTGGTCCTCAAAAAGACCGGAGGGTTTTGTCCCATTCTAGATCTGCTGGACCTCAACAAGTTCCTGGTGAGGGAGAAGTTCAAGATGCTCTTCCTTGGAACATTACTGCCATACCTCCAGCAGGGAGACTGGCTCTGCTCCTTGGACTTAAAGGATGCATACACACACATCCTTATCTATTCCCTCCACAGGCAGAACCTTTGCTTCGTGGTGGGCCTAGGTCATTATCAGTACAGAGTGCTCCCCTTTGGGCTGGCTGCCGCCCCTTGGGTATTCATCAAGTGCCTGACGGTCATCACAGCCCTCCTCAGGCTCCAGGGGGTCTTCGTCTTCCCCCTATCTGGACGACTGATTGGTAAAGGGCAGCACCACTGCAGAAGTACAACAGGTGACAGGCCGCACAATCCTTCTCCTAGAGCACTTGGGGGTTCGTAGTCAACTACCCAAAGTCTCATCTCCAGCCAATTCAAAACCTGGAGTTCATAGGGGTGCAGCTGGACACTGTCCAGACCAGGGCTTTTCTTCCAAGGGACAGGGCCCTTTGTCTCCAGGTGCTCGTAGAGAGCACCCAGCACTGCCACTCGGTGTCTGCCCGACACATGCCCTGCCTACTGGGACACTTACAGCCTGATTCTGTCGCGCACATACATCCCCTTTGTACGTCCGGTCTGAGCTGGATGTACAAAGGGGATCGTAATTCTGATCCCACGGAGAATGTCTAGCCCCGCGGGATCAGAATCGCAATCAGGCCTATGTGTGCAGGTTGGGACTGCAATTCAGTCCCGACCTGCACATACAGGCATTGCCCAGATAGCTTAGTCAGGCTTTTAAATTGAGCTGCGGCACCATGGCGTCATGTAGCCATGGCACCACGGCTCCATTTAAAAGCCACGATGCCGACTGCCAGAAATTAAGGTTTATTCCCTCCAGCTCCCTGGCTCCCCCAGCCCTTTCCGTGCCCCGGACTGTACAGAAAAAAACGACCAGGGAAGTTATTCCACCTCCATTTTGCTAGCCCTGGATGTACAGGGCTGAAATTATAATCGGCCCTGTACATCCAGGGTCGGTGACCACTCACTGCCCACCCACTCTCTGCTCCCGGGCTGCCCATTCCCCTCCCCCAACTAACTTCCCCGCACAACTGGCAGGGAGGTTAGTCAGGGGCTGCCACCGGCACTAATAGTGGGATGGACGTCCTGTTGGGATGTCCATCCCCGCTGTTTGTGGCTCAGAATCGGGCCCTTAGCATCCACGGTGCATGTCACCCCGGACGCCCGCTTGCAGATGCGGGTGGCCCAGTGGGCACTCTGCTCTCAATGGTCACAGGGCACCTGCGGGACAGGGTGACCATTACAAGTCCCCTGGCCATCTCCCTCGGCTGGTGGCAACACCTCCTGCACCTGTTGGCAGGGATGCCTTTCCAGACCCCCACACCTCAGAGAATCCTCACTACAGATGCCTCAAAATTGGGATGGGGATCCCACTATGGTGATTTCTGCACTCAGGACAGTCGGTCGCCGACATAGAGCCTCCAGCAAATCAACCTCCTGGAGCTCCAGGCTGTTGCCTTAGCCCTCTGGGCTATTCTCACCACCTACAGGACCAACCGGTACTGGTCTAGACCGACCATCAGGTGGTGATGTTCTATATAAACAAGCAAGGGGGCACAAGGTTGTCCCTCCTTTGCCAGAAAGCAGTGGGCATCTGCACTTATGCCAGCAACAATGGGTTGCTCCTGCAGGCAGTATATCTCCCGTGCAAGGACAATGCCCTGGTGGGACAGGCTCGTCAGGGTCCTCCAGCCACACACGTGGAGGCTGAACCCCAGAGTTGCCCAGCGGTTATTCTGGTGCTGAGGGCTTCCACAAATGGATTTCTTTGCCAGTCCAGCCAATGCCCAGCTGCCCCGTTTCTGTTCTCATCACCTGCACCCTGCCAGGGTGGTGGCCGATGCCATCCTGATCTCATGGGTGGAAGGTCCCCTTTACACCTTCCCACCCACGCCCCTGATTGCCAAGACTCTCTTCAACACGACAGGGCCACTGTGACCCCGATAGCTCCATGGTGGGCCAGGTAGCCATTGTTTCCACTGCTTCTCCGCCTGTCCATAGTGCCCCCAGTTCCCCTTGGGTGCGTCCCAGGCCTACTGACGCAGGGGTCCTTGATGCTCATGGCCTGGCTGCTGAATGGGTAGACTTGGCTCCCTTCAGCCTCTCTGTAGAGGTGGAGGAGGTACTCCTGGCCTCCTGTAAGACCTCTACCCACTGGGCGTATGCCTTCAAGTGGCGGACGTTCTCCTTCTGTTGCACGGAGAAGCGGATCAACCCCTTCTCCTGCTCTAGTCCAGCTGGTGCTGCAGTATCTGCTTCACCTGTCTCAGACTTGCTTGAAGACTAACTCTGTTAGGGCAAACCCCTCTTCACTCAGCTGTTAGTGGCTCACTTCCTGAGAGGTCTCCTCCTTTCGAAGCCTCCCATCTGTCCTTCAGTGGCAGAGTGGGACTTGAACATGGTACTCTCAAAGCTTACTGCGCAACCATTTGAGCCTCTCTGCTCATGCCACCTTAAGTATTTCACTTGGAAGGTGGTTTTCCTCATAGCGCTCATGTCCACTTGCTCTGTCAGTGAGCTCCAAGCATTGGTGTTGGACCCACCGTACACTGGGTTCTATAGGAAGGAACAAGGTTGTGCTCCGCACACACCCCAAATTCCGGCCCAAGGTGGTGTCCCCGTTCCATCTTAGTCAGCAAGTGGTGCCACCAATCTTCTTTCCACAGCTGCACGCCAGCAGTTTACACTGGACTGTAAGGGGGCGCTTTCCTTCTTCCTGCAGCGCACCCAGAGCCACCTCCAAGCTTCTAAGCTCTTTGTCTCCTTTGAACCAAGTCAATTCGTGACAGCAGTCTCTAAACACACACTGTTCACCTGGGT
This sequence comes from Ichthyophis bannanicus, assembly GCA_033557465.1. Classification (NCBI taxonomy): domain Eukaryota; kingdom Metazoa; phylum Chordata; class Amphibia; order Gymnophiona; family Ichthyophiidae; genus Ichthyophis; species Ichthyophis bannanicus. Next base: position 1,658,478,555 of record CM066031.1, on the reverse strand, counting down.
AGCGGACTGCATTGCCTTTGTCTGCAAGCAGGCTGGTCTCTTGTTGGAGAGCCATGTCATGGTGCACAGCGTCCGAGCCATGGCGGTCTCAGTGGCAAATCTGCATTTTGTTCCTTGTCAGAAATCTGCTGGGCAACCACCTGGTCCTCAGTCTATACTTTCACAGATTATTACTGCCTGGAGAGGGAGTCCCCTTGTGACAATGCCTTCGGCCAGGCAGTACTCTGTCATTTGTTCAAGGTGTAGGCAACTCCTGCCCTCCAGCCCTTGCTGTGTTTGGGCTACTGGTGAACTGGTTCCTCGCTGGACACTTGGGTCGCTTGTGGTCTGTTGTCTTCTGACTCGGTTGCTGCTGCTCACCTCTCACCTTTTCTGGTCACCCGTGGCTTTTTACAGGTTTTTTTGGTAGCCTGTAGCTGGGGAGTCCCATATGTGAGGACTGACTTCCTACTTGTTCTCGGAGAAAGTGTAGTTATTATAACAAGTGTTCTCTGGGGACAGCAGGAATCAGTCCTCATAACCCTCCCTTGTCCCCGTGGAATTCCTTTGTGCTGTTTTTTTGTCATCTTGTGATGTGATATCATACTGAGGCAAGATGGCACCCTTAGGCGGGAAGAGGACCTTGCATATGTGGTGTATCTCCAGAGGCTTTCTTTGAAAGCTGGGGAGAGATTACCACATGGGCTCCTTCAGCGCTGACGTCACTCATATGTGCGAGGACTGATTCCTGCTGTCCCTGGAGAACACCTGTTACAGGTGATTAACTACACTTTATGCTCATAGATTTGTGCTCCTTTCATGCTGTGCTCCTGTGCACGCCCACACAGAAAGTATGCATCATTTGCCTGACACGTGTACTTACAAACTAGCAACTGCCTAAAGTGCACGTATAAAAGCCCATCCACATACATAAGCAATGGAAAAAATGACTTAAGTGAGTTGATGGTATGTAACTTTACTTGAGTACTTATAAAATTACCTCCAAAGAGCCTATGGAATTTCCTTATATGTATCATACTGTATTCCATGTAGAGACACATGACAGTCAACATCATAATTTACATCTGTATTAAATGAACGGTCATCTTATCTTAAGATGTGCTCGGCTTGTTAAAATTAATACATGAAATTTCAGTTTTCCTTTTTTTAATACCTTTGGAAAGGCCAGTCTAACCACACAAGTAGTTCTATGGTTACATTAATTCTTTCTTGCAAAGATTTTTATTTTGTATCATATTGACCTTTTATATAACCCTATCAAAATATGTACTGAATTTACAGCTGGCTGTAAAGTAGCAGAATTGAGTGGTTATCATTTCTAGCCTACCTTTGCTGTAGTTTGATTACTTTACTGCTTTACATACTCCATACTTTCTAAACTGAGTTCAAAGGTTGTTTTTTTCCAAAGGTTTGTTTACAATAGACAGCTGTTATTTGATTATTGAACTACTGGTGACTATTGTAAAAACATGCTACCAGTGTTAAGATTACTTTTGTTTCTAATATTTTTCTTACGCCATAGATTTAATACATCTTATCTTTTCCCTGTAGAAAAGCAAGATGAATCAGTCAATCAAATGGTTAAAAAAAACAATATGTTCAAAAACTTCAAAATAGACACACACGTAAAAAAAACAATACGTTTTTTTTACGTGTGTGTCTATTTTAAAGTTTTTGAATCTTTTTTTTTTTTACTCTGGATATGAAGAAATTACAGATCCAGAGAACACAATTCAGCGTAATGTTAAAATCCAGTTATGAGCATCATAACTTCCAAAGAGCTAACATGGATTCTTATATAGTCCATGGAATATTTTTTCCTAGGTCTGGTGCTAGTTCCCACAATAAACTTTCAGAGTTCTAGGGCTCCCCCAGGATTTTGCTAATTAGATTTAACAATCATGATAACCCAAATATCATCATTCCCAGAATAATCCTGTAAAAATATATATCGAGCAGCATATTTTAAAGTATTAATAGACTGGTTTTCCAAAGCACTTATCCAGTTAGCAGTACCTGCTAACTGGATAAGTGCTGGCCACGTGAAATTCAGTGGCACTGTCTGGATAGTGCCATTAAATATTTCCTCTAACTACCTCAGCACTATATGGATACTGCTGGAGTAGTGTGAGGGAATTATCCAGTTAATGGAGATATTCAGACTGCTAACCGGATAACATTTCAAAGAAAGTTAGGCTGAAAAATGCAGGCCTACCTCTGTGGTTTTTGCTATCTGGATAGTGGTTAAAAATCGCCACTGTCTGGATTGCACTGGTGATCAGTTGTTAAACTGGATATTTGGCACTGGAGGACGCTGAATATCCACTTTCATTTTTCTACTTTGCTACTGGCATTATTATAGCCCACCAACAATGATGTTCAAATATTGATTAGGCCTTATATATTTTTTTAATATATGCACAATTAGGGCAGTTTGCAAGAGCTGTTCCTTATCGTCCCTCCAGTCTAGTCCCGAACTTCTGAGTTTATGCTCCTCTTCCAGCAGCTTGGAGACTGAGAAACGTCATTTCTGTGATGTCACGGGTACATAAGTACGGACACCTCCTCCACACCAGTTCTTTCGGTCTCCAAGCAGCTGTAGGATCAGTGAGCCTGGTGGTTCGGGGCTCATTGGAGGAGCAATTAAGGAAAATTAGGTTTTAGTTTAGCTTACATTGGTTAAAAAAAGGGATACTAAGGCTAACGTTTCCTTTATTTCTTTAGTTTGAACTTTAGTGTTAGTTGGGTAAGCTGAGCCTCCCCCCTCTTCCCCCCCACTCCTACTGATTTCGATGGGGAATGGTGGACAGATTAATTTGTGAGCAGTCAGCCTCTGGTGCAGGAGCCTTCGCAGGGCCTGCAGTTCCGGCAGTGAGTTCGGCCCATAGCCAGCGCAGAAGAGTCTGCCTGCCAGAGCTATTGGGCCGTGGACGTCAGAGGGCCATTCCGACTTCCTGCGGCACTGCTCGGAGAGGGATCTTGGCAGCATCGGCTCTCAATTTGCCCGAGGTGGCGGCTCTCACTTTGCAATCGAGCGCCGCAGGAGCAGGGCTTCGCTTCTCAGAAGGTCTGGAGATAGAGGTAAACAGCCTTTCTCTGTTATTGATCCTGAAGCAGGGCGGGAGCCGACAGCGCACTGAGACGCGTCCGTTGAGAGCAGGCCAGGCCGCATGTCAGATGCGTGGGAAAACACCTTGTTCAGTCAGCGGCTATGGAACGTTGCTGTATACAGAGCGGGAGGCCTCGTTTTCACTCCCGTTTTCCAGGCTTTGGCTGGGGGACTTGTTTTGAGGGGAATTCTGTAAAAAAAAAAAAAAAAAAAGTAGTTTTATTTCTTTCTTGGGGTTTCTGTTTAGCTGTGCTGAAGGCAGCTTTCTGGATTAACGGCGCATCTGTGATCTGTGAGCCCTCTGGAGGATAGGGGGAAGCAGCCTCCAGGACGAGATGCCTTCTAAGACGCTCTGTTTGCTTTGCGGGGCAAAAAGGAGCGCGGTGTCTGATGCAGGGGTGTGTAGGAGCTGCAGTCTGGAGACTGCAGCTCTGGGGCAGGGCTCGGAGGTGGTAGCGGAAGCTCAAAGAGGAGTGCCTACCATCCTGATGGAGCCAGGGTCCCCTCTTCTTCCATCCCCAGAGCTGGTGCCTGGAACCTCCTCTACTCTGGATGTGCGAAGCTTGCAGCCTCCGTTATCAGGAGGGCTGGCAGCGATTTTTTCACCGGCGTTTGTGGCGGTAATCCAGCAGGTCTTCGGCACTGTCCCTGGAGTTTCTCCGTCAGGGGTCACGGACTCTGCTGGGGGGTAAAGAGACCAGGAACACCTCTGCCTGCGGGAGTTTCAGGTTCAGCAGCGAAGAGGCCCAAAAGTGAGAAGGAGTCAGTCGTATCGGAGGGAGACCGTTCGGAGGACCCTGACCTGGACTTGGACGAAGAGTTGGAGGAAGGCGAGATTACAGAACAGGAAGATCAAGCGAGAGTGGTTCGCGTGTTTCGATGAGAGGAGTTGCCCGCACTCATTTCAGAGACTCTCAAAGCTTTTAATATACCCTTCGGAGTTCAGGCGGAGGAGTCCACCCTGGAGGACCCGTTATTGCAGGCCTTTAGAAAGACTCAGAGGGCTTTTCCGGTGCACGGGGTGATTTGAGAAATGATTCAAGAGGAAGGGAACATACCCGAAACAGCTCTCCAGGGGTCTAGAGTTATGGCACGGCTGTACCCTCTCATGGGCCAGGATCGTGAATTGTTTAAGTCTCCCAGAGTGTATGCAGCTGTATCAGCGATAACCAAAAAGACTACCATTTCGGTAGAGAGTAGTGCTGCCCTCAAGGATGCCCAGGACTGGAAACTTGAGGCCTTGTTGAAGCAGGTCTTTGAGGTAAATGCGCTGTCCTTGCAAGCGTCCATTTGTGAGGCGTGGGTGGCGAGAGCATGTCTTCGCTGGGTGCAGCGTATTCAAGGTGACCAGTCGGAAGATACAACGGAGGAAGCAGTGAGATTGGAGTCCGGGGCGGCCTATCTGGCTGATATTCATTATGACTTTCAGAAAGCCTTTGACAAAGTCCCTCATCAGAGACTTTTGGCAAAACTAAAAAGTCATGGGATAGGAGGCAGTGTACTATTGTGGATCGGGAACTGGTTAAAAGATAGAAAGCAGAGGGTAGGGCTAAATGGCCAATTTTCCCAATGGAAAAAGGTGAATAGTGGAGTATCCCAGGGATCTGTACTGGGTCCGCTACTTTTTGACATATTCATAAATGACCTGTAAAAGGGAATAACTAGTGGGGTTATCAAATTTGCAGATGACACAAAACTGTTCAAAGTTGTTTAAACCCAAGAGGACTGTGGAAAACTGCAGGAGGATCTTGATAAATTGGAAGACTGGGCATCCAAATGGCAGATGAAATTTAATGTGGACAAGTGCAAAGTTATGCACCTAGGAAAGAACAACCCACAATATTTTTACACGATGCAAGGTTCCACATTGGGAACCACCACCCAGGAAAAAGATTTAGGAGTCATTGTGGATAACATGTTAAAACCCTCCGCCCAGTGTGCAGTGTCGGCCAAGAAAGCAAATGGAATGCTAGGTATCAAGGAAAGGAATGGAAAATAAAACAAAGGATATTATAATGCCTCTGTATCGTTCCATGGTACGACCGCACCTTGAATATTGTGTGCAATTCTGGTCGCCGTATCTTAAAAAGGATATAGCATTATTAGAAAAGGTACAGAGAAGAGCCACCAAAATGGTAAAGGGGATGGAAGGCTACTACTATGAAGAGAGGCTACAAAGGTTAGGGCTCTTCAACCTGGAAAAGAGACGGCTGAGGGGAGATATGATAGAGGTCTATAAATTAATGAATGGAGTGGAACGGGTAAACGTAGATCGATTGTTTACGCTATCAGAATATAGAAAGACTAGGGGACATGTAATGAAGCTACAGGGTAAACTATTTAAGACAAATAAGAGAAAATATTTTTTCATTCAACGTGTAATCAAACTCTGGAATTTGTTACCGGAGGATGTAGTAAGAGCTGTTAGTGTAGCTGGGTTTAAAAAAAGGTTTGGACAAGTTCCTGGTGGAAAGGTCCATAAACCATTATTAAAAAGGGACCCAGGATATCAATGCTTGACCCAATACAAGCATTATGGAACCTATGTCTTTTGGGGATACTGCTAGGTACGTATGACCTAGATTGGCCACTGTTGGAAACAGGATACTGGGCTTGATGGACCTTGGTCTGACCCAGTATGGCATATCTTATGTTCTTATGTTCTTATGTTCTTATGACTTTGTCAAGGTTCTATCAAAGAGTATGTCTTCGGAGGTTGCGGCGATACGCTATCTTTGGCTGCGCAATTGGGCGGCAGACAGCTTGTCTAAGTCTAGGCTTAGTAAGCTCCCTTTCTGTGGGAAGCTACTTTTTGGAGAAGATCTAGATAAGATAATAAAGGATTTGGGAGAATCCAAAGGCGGTAGGCTGCCGGAAGACAAGCAGAAACAGGGGCGGACGTCTTCCCTGCCTAAAGGTCAGCAGAGGGAGTTTCGTCATTTTCGCTTCCCGAGGTTTGGACAAAGTCAGAGAGCCCGCTTTCTATATAGAAACCAGGGGTTTCGAGGCTTCCAAGGAGCGGGGAGTGGGTTTGCTGCGCCCTCTTCCTCTTTCACCTCCTCCTCCTCAAATCTCCTTAAGTCACAATGAAGCCAGGGGGATCCGGGTGGGGGGGGCGCCTGTTCCTGTTCCTGTTCCCGTAGGGGGTCATTTGCGGGAATTTTACCCTGCCTGGGTCCGGGTTACATCAGATCAGTGGGTGCTGGAGGTTATTCGAGAAGGTTATGCCTTGGAGTTTCAACGCCCAGTGACAGATTCCTTCGTGCAGTCTCCATGCAAGGCCAGCATCAAATGCTGGGCGGTGCGGGAGACCGTACAAAGGTTGTTGTCTCTCAATGCAATAGTGCTGGTACCTCCTGACCAATTAGGCTGCTGATACTCCATTTACTTCATAGTTCCGAAGATGGAAGGGACATATCAACCAATTTTGGATCTCAAAAGAGTAAATCGCTGTCTCCACGTATCTCATTTTCGAATGGAAACCCTGCAGTCCATCATTGTGGCAGTACGGAAGGGGGAATTTCTTACGTCCCTGGACCTGGTGGAAGCGTATCTTCACATTCCGATTCGGCAGCAGCATCAGAAATTCCTCAGATTCGCGCCTATGGGGCACTTTCAATTCCAAGCGTTGCCTTTCGGTCTAGCTACGGCGCCACGGGTATTCACCAAGGTTATGGTAGTAGTGGCGGTGGCCTTGCGAAAGGAGGGCGTATTGGTACACCCTTATCTGGACAATTGGTCAATCCGAGCAAAGTCCAGGGAGGAGAGCGAGTCGGCTACGGCCAAGGTAGTGGCGTTCCTACAAAGTCTCGGTTGGGTAGTCAACATGGTAAAGAGCAAGCTGACGCCGTCTCAGATTCTGGAGCATCTGGGAGCGCATTTCGATACCAGTGCGGGAAGGGTCCTCCTTCTGCGGCAGAGGGTGCTAGCGCTATGGCGGTTGGTCCGAGAGTTTCTCCACAGGCAGCGTCCCACAGCGTGGCATTACCTGCAGTTGCTCGGGACGATGGCGGTGACTCTCGAGTTGGTACCATGGGCGCGGGCCCACATGAGACCGTTGCAAAGAGCATTGTTGAGAAGATGGTCACATCAAAAGGATCTCTTATCAAAGCGCCTTCCTTGCCTTTGGAAACGTGCAAGGCACTTCAATGGTGGTTATGTCTCGGGTGTCTCGTGAGAGGGATGCCCTTAGAGGCGCCGGTGTGGCTATCGCTGACAACAGACGCCAGTCTCTACGGCTGGGGAGCTCACTATCAAGGAAGTTTCGCTCAAGGACAATGGACCGAGCTGGAAAGGGGTCAGTCGATCAACAGGTTATGGTTGAGGGCAGTAGCGCTAGCGCTTCACGCCTTTCATCCTTATCTTCACGGGAAAGCCATTCGGGTATTTTCTGACAACGGAACCGCAGTGGCTTACATCAACTGCCAAGGAGGAACCAGCAGTGTAGCACTCGAGACGGAGGCCCAGAGTATGTTCGAATGGGCTGAAGAAAACCTGGAAGTGTTGTCGGCGGCGCATGTAGTGGGGGTAGACAATGTGCAGGCTGACCTCTTGAGCCGGGTAAAGGTGGAGCCAGGGGAGTGGGTTCTTCACCCGGAGGTCTTCGCAATGCTGGTGCGGCGTTGGGGGACACCGGTCATGGATCTTATGGCGACCTTTCAGTCAGCTCAAGTAGATCATTTCTTCAGCAGAAGGAAGGAGCGGATGTCGGAAGGCCTGGATGCACTCATTCAAACCTGGCCGGAGGGGCACCTCCTATATGTATTCCCTCCATGGGTGTTAATCGGTCGAGTGTTTCAGCGCTTAGAAAGGCACAAAGGACAGGTGGTCTTAATTGCACCGGATTGGCCCAGGAGACCATGGTATGCAGACCTCATGAGGCTTTTGGTCGCGGACCCATGGCAGCTTCCCCTGCGGCGGGATCTGCTGTCTCAGGGCCCCTTGCTCATGCCTCAGGTGGATCGATTTTCGCTTATGGCTTGGCTCTTGAGAGAGCAAGGATGACTGTGAAGGGATATTCGGAGGCGGTGATTTCCACCTTGCTGAAGGCTCGTTGTAGGTCGACCTCGTTGGCTTATATCTGGGTTTGGCGGATTTTTGAGGCTTGGTGTGTAGATAGGCAGTTTGTTGCGTTAAAGGCCTCTCTACCACAGGTTTTGACTTGCTTGCAGGAAGGTTTTCAAAAAGGTTTAGTGGCTTTGTCGTTGCGGGTGCAGCTGGCAGCATTGTCCTGTTATAGGGGCAAGGTTTGAGGAGTAGCACTTGGGGGGGCATCCGGATGTAAAACGTTTTTTGAGAGCCGTGTCTCTCTTGAGGCCCCCTCGCACACAAGTGGTGCCAGCTTGGGATCTCCCTTTGGTCTTACAGGTGCTGGTGCAGGAGCCGTTTGAGCCACTGTCAAGAGCGTCTCTGAAGGACCTTACTCTTAAGGTAGTGTTCTTGGTGGCTATTTGTTCTGCTAGGCGAATTTCAGAGTTGCGAGCGTTATCCTGTCAGAGGCCTTTTCTATCCTTTTTGGGGTCTAAAGTGGTTTTGAGGCCGGTGCCGTCCTTTTTACCCAAGGTGGTGTCAGCGTTTCATTATGAATCAAGTAGTTTCCTTGCTGGTGTTTGGCGCAGGCAGCGGGGAGCAGCCTTCAGGGCGGTTACATCTGTTGGATGTTCGTCGAGCGTTAAAGAAGTATTTGCGTCAGACAACCGGCTTCTGTAAATCGGCTAGGTTATTTGTTCTTTTTGCAGGAGCTCACAAAGGGGAAGCAGCGTCGAAAGCTTCCATTGCATGATGGTTGAAGGAAGCCAATAGCGTCTCCATATCTTCTAAAAGGCAAGTTGGTACCGGAAGGGCTGAGAGCTCATTCTACCAGAGCGTAAGTGACGTCATGGGCAGAGTGCAGTATGGTACCTGCGGCGGAGATTTGTAAAGCAGCTACCTGGTCTTTGCTGAATTCCTTTGTTAAGTCTGGATGTTCAGGCGGGCAGGGACACCAGTTTTGGATCAACGGTGCTTCAGGCTGGTCTACAAGATCCCTCCCGATAAGTACTATCACTGCTCTGTTACATCCCCAGAGGTTCGGGACTAGACTGGGGGGACGATAAGGAAGGTGAAATTAGACTTACCTGCTAATTTTTGTTCCTTGAGGAACTCCAGTCTAGTCCCATATCACACCCTAGTGAGTCCGGTGGACTATATAGCCTGAAGCATAGGAGTCTTACAGGTAAGCTACAGATAATGAGATGGGAAGATATAGTTCTTCACGGTAGGGTGCGGACTGGGGTATGGTGGTGTGGGGATCCACGTCCTTCATGGAGGGGAGGGACGGGCCTCAGCACTTGTCAAACACTATAAATAAGAGAAGAGTTTAAGTGTACATAGTTTTCTCTTGGGTCATAATCAGTTTTGGTTAGTATGTATAGTTGTTTGGTATCTATTACTTAATTGTTGCTCCGGGGAGCCTGCTTTGTCAATAGGTTACTGGAGTGTGGAAGAGGTGTCTGTACTTATGTACCCTAATATCACAGAAATGACGTTTCTCAGTCTCCAAGCTGCTGGAAGAGGAGCATAAACTCAGAAGTTCGGGACTAGAGTGGAGTTCCTCAAGGAACAACAATTAGCAGGTAAGTCTAATTTCACCTTACCCAGTAAATAGGCTATTTGAAAATTGCCCTAAAGCTCTACAAGTAAAAATACTGATGGCTTTGGGTTTGTGTGGTTGACTGGATCTGTTTTTAATTTGATTGTAGTTACTATTGGCTGACCTCCAGAATTTGCTGCCATAGGACAACCACCTAATTTGCCTAATGGTTGAGCAGACTGCAGCCATCCCTAAAGTCATTCACGTCTCCCATTCCTGCACACTGTAATTCCCATTGATTCTTCTGTTATCAGTTGTCTTCTTTAATCATCTTAACCAGTTATATTAATTTACTTATTCTTAACCAGTTATATTATTTACTTATTCTTTGGAATTTTTGTTTGCTATTTGGAACCATAGGTGTTTATAAGAGACAATAAAGAAGATGAGTAAGCCAATAAAAAATAACTGGAAAGCAATGAGCATAGATGTTCACAGTCTAGACAACAAAGTTCCAGATCTGTAAGCTGTTATGGTAGAGGCTTGGATATTATTGCTATTACAGAGACATGAATCAGTGAGTTCCATGTTTGAGATATGGCTGTTCCAGATTATAATCGATTTAGGAGGGATAGAGTGGTCGAAAAGGTAGAGGAGTAGCCCTTTATGTGAAAATCAATATTAAAGCATCTGAAATGCAAGGACTTAGGGAAAGGAGGAAGCAATAAGGATCATCTTTGAAAGAGAAAATAGAATTTCCTTATCGTCCCTCCAGTTCAGTCCCACACCTCTGGATAGTGCACCTCTTCCAGCAGCTTGAAGACTGAGCATGTCATCTTTTGATGACACCCGGTAAATATATAGCTGGCACCGCCTACCAGCTCCAGTATGCTCAGTCTCCAAGTAGCTGGAGGAGGTAGCGAGCCAGGATGCTGGACTCACTGAAGGAACAAATAAGGAGCTTTTAGGGCAGAGTGTATTTTAGTTCTGCCAGTGGATATCTGCATGGTGGTGACTTGGTCATCGCTTCATACCTTCACTTAGCTTTACTGCCTGGATCTCCAGGCAGTGGGGGATGCTCACTTTGGATTGGTAGTGCTTCAGGCCGGTTGTGCGGGTCCCTCCCATTAATTAACTGCTCTGATACATCCCAGAGGTGCGGGACTGGACTTGGAGGTATGATAAGAAAAGAGAAATTAGACTTACCTGCTAATTATGGTTCCTTGAGGAATTCCAGTCCAGTCCCAAATCCCTCCCTATTGCCGTGTTGGTTAGGCGATGTGCTCCCCCGGCCTGAAGCTGGTTTCCTTGGGGGAAGGAGATTACCGGGTGGAGCAGTGCTCTGAAGTATAGTCTGTTCAGTTGGGGGGATAGTCTGCGAGAGCTGTCAATTGCTAGCCCCCTGTGGGTGGCGGTTGTTGAGGTGAATAACAGCTGTGTCTCTCTTCCTTGTGGGGAGGGATCGGGGTACCCTTCCTGGGGGAGAGGGGACAGTCGTGTAAGCATGGTTCTGTTTTTCTTTTGCATTTGTGTCTACTTAATTGTTGCTCCTGTGAGTCTGCTTTGTGAGTAGGTTACTGGCGCTGGTAGTGGTGCCAGTTATATATATACTGGGTGTCATCAAAAGATGACATGCTCAGTCTCCAAATTGCTGGAAGAGGTGCACTACCCAGAGATGCGGGACTGGATTGGAGTTCCTCAAGGAACCATAATTAGCAGGTAAGTCTAATTTCCATTTCATCCGCATAGATGTGGTCTAAGACCTTCAACTGAAACAGAGAAACTGGACCAAGATCTGGCCATCTATACCCAGAATCTGGGAATGAAAGGGAGATGCTGCTGTTAGGAGATTTCAACTTGCTGGATATGGATTGTGATATCCCATCTGCAGAATCAGGAAGAAATAGAGAGATTGTAAATGCCCTTCAAAGTGCTTTGCTGAGACAAAAGGTGAAGGAAACCGTGCAAGAAGGGGCAACACTGGATCTAGTACTTACATATGGAGACAGTGGAGTCGATAGTCAGCCCATTGGCAGTCAGTGTCACTCAAATGGCTGATCACCACAGGCAAAAAATGACAGGATATTCAGCACTGGAACCTATACGTTGTCTGGTGCTGAATATCCAGTTTTGCTGACTGGGGTGGGCAGCTGCTAGCTGGATAACATCTGTCCTAGCTTTATGTGGTTTGCCTATCCAGTTAGCATCTGAATGTCACCACTAACTGGATAGTCATCGGGACTGCCCCAGCTTTGCCCATGGACCTCCTCAAAACTAACCGGATGTTTGCAAAGCAGTTTGCAGGGATATTTGTCAGCACAAACTAGTTAGTGGTGCTGAATATCGAGCTGAGTGGGGATTATTTGCTTTGCAGGTCTTGCACGCCGCATAAACCCTTCTTAATATCGACCTCAGTGCGTTTGATGTCCGGGTGGGTGCTCACTTGGGCAGCAGTGATCCTCACAGGATATGGTTTGATGTAAGAACTAAAGCAGAGCCTAGACACAGAAAACTCAAAGTCCTGGATTTCAAACACATTGACTTCAATAAAATGGGGAAGTACCTAAAGAGTAGCTGCCTGGATGGGAGGAGATAAGGGAAATTGAAAGGCAGTGGGCCAGACTTAGAGGAGTTATAAATATGCCAAATGATCTTTATGTAAGGAATGTAAATAAAAGCAGGAGCAGAAGGAAACTAATATTTAAGGCTAGTGTTAGAAGGATTTACTACTGCATTAATTCACACTAATACCGTTAATACATATTATTAGTAAATAAGTTCCACTGCATAAAATGGGAATTGCAGTAAAATAAGATGTGTTAACGTGGTAGCACATGTTAATAATGATAACTCTTAACTGGTAGATCAGAGTTGTAGAGTCTACTGACTCAGCTGAGTTGCAGATTTTGTGTGCTTTGGGGGAATCCAAAAACCAGGAGAAGGAGGCCTTCCGCAAAGGAGCAAACTGAACAACAGCGGAGGGTAGAGACCACGGCCAAACACTATGTGGTTTATCATAGAAAACTTTATTGAAGACCCAACTTAACCAGTTTTGGCCCTAGACCTTCGTCAGGGGTCTAAAAACAGACACATAAACACACAATTAAAATAAATAAAATACAATGTATAAATATGAACAAAAAATATATGTGAGAGGATACAAAATAAAATACATTACCAAAGAAATAAAGGGCTGAACGTGGAGACCGTCCAAAAGGGCGGAACAATACCAAACTTTCCCAATCTAAAATAAATAAATAGATAGTGTGTATCGGATACATAAACCATAGGAAAGAAAAAAAAACAATAGATATCAAAAATAAGAACAAAATTAAAACAAAAGGAGAAATAAAACAAACAATGCAATGATAAAAATCAATAGGCAAAAGTAAACGTTGGTGGACTGCAAATATAAATATAAATATAAAACACAATCCTTAAAAAAAAAAAAATATATATATATGTATGGGAGCATAAAAACATGGAAGCAGAGGAGTGGCTATTCTAAGATGGCGGCAGCGTTGTTCTGAGCTGACATGCCTAAACGTTAAGGAAAATCTAGGGCTTTTCCCGCAGAGCCCTCGGTTACAAATGTGGGACCCATGGACTGCTACGTTCAGCTCTCTGAGAATTAAATTCGGGGGATTCGAGAGGGCTTGGAGGCGTCGGCAGAGGAACTTTCGGTGTCTTCTGCCCTGGATATCTCTCTCTCCCCGAATGGGTGTATCCCTCCGGTCTTACCAGCCTCCGCGATGTTCTCTCCGCTGAGTGGAGCTGTGAGCTCTCCCGAAGTGGATATTCTCCTGGCTCTTGAGCGGGACTTGGCGGCGGAACTTATTGGAGCTCAGCTCGGGGGATCCCAGGCTGTTGCATCTGGTGAGACACGGGTTTCAGCATGAGGGATTAACACCCAAAGATTGAGCAGTGCTGTGGAGGTGACGGAGGTTTCAGGTAAATCCGTGTTCAATACACCTGCATTTTCTTTGGAGATTTTACGTCTGGCTTCTGTGACCCTTGACAATATTTGGGAAGCGATTACACAGCTATCTTCAGTAGTTGGCCAGCAGTTGGCTCTTTCGTCGAATAAAGTTTCTGCTCTTGAGGAATCGGTATCAAAGTTGCAGAATGATACGTTGGAAATAAGTGCAAAACTAACTGTTTCGGATCAGAAGCTTACTCAGGTTTCTGAGGTATCTCATTCCTTAGTGAAAGATATTGCCCTACGCGTGAAGATTGAGACATTAGAGAACATTGCTCAATCTTCCAATATTCGTTTATTAAATTTTCCACTGATCCCTGATGTAACTCCTTTAGAATTGTTTAAGCAATATCTCCAGGATGTGTTAGCGGTTCCCCTTGATTTAATACCTCCTGTTGCAAGAGTGTACTGTCATCTCCAGGATCAAGCAGGAATGTAGTCTTCACATGTGGGTATCGTCGGTACCGACGGAGCCTGCGTGGGAACGCTCCCCAGCGTCCAATTAGAAAGCTTTTGGGAGCATCCCCAGCGCCTGCATGCTGCCTTCCCGCCTTTCCCAACTGCCTCTCTCCAGTTCTTCGTTTTCCGCGGAGCCAGCAGGTCGTTTTTCCTGTCACCGCAGAAATTATCCCATCTTTTTCATTCTTTTTTGTGGTAGAGTCTGCCTTCCTCAACGCTATACCGGTACCGCCGGTTCTTTCTTTCTTCAAAAAAAAATAAATAATAATTTTGTAATCTTTTCTTGACTTTCCATTTTTTTTTTCTGTCGGGTGCCACGCGCCATTTTGGGCACTAGGCCCAACTTTTCCTTCAGAATGGAAAAACCCGCCTCGGGTTTTAAAAAGTGTTCCAAGTACCATCTCCGTCACTGACACTCACGAGTGGTGCCTTAAATGTTTAGGTACTGACCACTCCATCTTGGAGTGTGTTGCCTGTGGGATGAACTCGAAGAGGGGTCGGCAAAACCGAGCTGCTAAGCTTAGCACCCTTTTTCCCTCCGATGCAGCATCCGTGGCATCGACTTCTTCCAGGGCTTCGTCTTCCTCCCATGGATCTCAGGTAACCAAACATAAATCTGGCTGGTCCTCAAAGGGTAGATCTCCTTCCAAGCATCGAGATGCCTCTGGCATTGCCCTTGAGGGACTTGTACCGGCAGAATTGCCCCGGCGGGAGGCTTTGGCTTCCAAAGCACTATCGGGGCTCCAGGATGTTCTCGAGGCCTCATCCTCGGCAGAACTACTGGTGCCATGCTCTGGGGTACCGGCCGCTTCGTCCGGTACCGATACCCAGGCATCGGCAGCGTCAATAGACCAGAGGTTCTTGGCTATTGAACACAGTCTGGCGGCTCTCCTTGCGGCTTCGGTGCCTTCGGGACCGCTTCAGACGGTTCAACCGGTATCGACACCGGTTCCAGTACTGATATCGGTACTGGTACCGACAGCATCGACATCAGCGACTGTGTTACTGACTCCGAGTCATGCTGTTTCCTCCGGTATCAACAGGCCGGTACCGGACCCCTCCGGTACCGACTTTGATTGGTACTGGTATCATGCCTTGCAAGAGCACCCGGACAGGAGATATTTTGAATCCTCCGATGAGTCTGAGGATTCTGACAGTTCTGTCGGTACCGGAGTACTTCTCTTTGAGGAGCCTTCCTCTCCTAAACGTAGGATGTCTCCTCCAGAGGATATATCCTTTCAGGATTTCATTCGGGAGGTGGCTAGAGGTCTTTCCATCAAAGTGGCTCCTGAAACAGAGCCCAGAGCAAAGGAGTTGGAGATTTTACAATATCCTAAAGCTCCCAAGGAGGCGGCTACTTTGCCTATTCATGAGATCTTGCATGATCTCATGCTAAGAATGTGGGAAACACCTCTTACCACCTCTCCTCATTCTCGTAGGCTTGATACCATGTATCGAATACCTCCTTGTCCTGGATTTCAAAAAACCCAGTTACCACACCACTCCATGGTAGTGGAATCAGCTATGAGAAGGATCAAGAGTGCAAAAAGACATGCATCTAATCCGCCAGGACGTGAATGTAGGATTCTTGATGCCTTTGGGCGTCGAACCTTCCAGGAACTTTCTGCCAGGATTAGTTCTTGCATTTTATATATGGGAATGTTCCTTAAGGAGGTTACAGGAGATCTAGAGCTTATGAGCCCTCTCCTTCCTGATGATAAGAGGCAAGATTATCTTACACTTGTCAAACATGCCCAAGATGTTTCCAAGTTTGTTAATCATGCAGCTTTTGACTGCTTTGAGTGCATGAGCAGAACCTCTGCCATTGCCATAGGTGCTCGTAAGATTGCCTGGCTCCAGGCATCTGACTTAGAACTCTGGGTACAGGACAAACTGGGGAATATCCCTTGCAACTAATGAGCTGGATGCTGATAACACCATTTTGGATAGACTATCCAAGGCTACAGCTGATCCTGCAAGGAGAAAATCCTATAAGAAACCATTCTTCTCTAAAACGAAGAGGTTTTACCCCTCCTATACCCAGCAGGGGCATTCTGCCGGTCAGTCTGCCCGAAATGGACAGCAGCCACCAAAACAAAGAAAAGCAAAGTCTGCTAAGCCTCAACCGGCCCAGCAGACTCAGCCTCCACAGGGGCTTTGACTCCCATCCAGAGAACTTGGCCTTCCTGCCCTCAGTAGGCCAGAGCCCTCCACCATTCCAGGAAGGTTGTGTCATTTTGCCCCCAGATGGGAGCAGATAACAGCAGAAGAATGTACTCTCTCCATTGTAAAGGAGGGGTACAAGCTTCATTTCTTCAACATGCCCCCTCCTACAGTTGTAAAAAGGTTCAATTCTCAGACTTCACTCGAAAATCAGTTGGGTCAAGAGGTCAATTTACTTCTTGCCCACGGGGCAATAGAAGATGTACCCATTTCCCAACGGTACAGGGTTTTACTCCCCCTATTTCCTTATTCCAAAGAAAACAGGGGGACACAGACCCATTTTAGACCTCAGAGAATTGAACGAATTCCTGTTCAAGGAGAAGTTCAAGATGATTTCTCTAGGAATTCTTCTGCCATACCTTCAGAGTCAGGATTGGCTTTGTTCTCTAGATCTCAAGGATGCATACACCCATGTTCTCATCCATCCAACTCACCGAAGATTCCTTCGGTTTCTATTTCAGGGGAAGCACTACCAGTACAGGGTTCTTCCTTTCGGCCTGTCCTCAGCACCAAGGGTGTTTACAAAATGCATGGCTGTAGTGGCAGCATTTCTTCGCACTCTAGGAATATTCGTCTTCCCCTACTTAGACGACTGGCTCATTCGAGCCCCATCAGAGTCAGAGGCCAGAATTTCCCTATCTTGCACAATGCATATACTTCAGTATTTGGGCCTGGTCATAAACATCCCAAAATCCAACCTAACTCCCAGAGGGTAGGGCTAAATGGCCAATTTTCCCAATGGAAAAAGGTGACTAGTGGAGTACCCTAGGGATCTGTACTGGGTCCGCTACTTTTTGACATATTCATAAATGACCTGGAAAAGGGAATAACGAGTGAGGTTATCAAATTTGCAGACGACACAAATCTGTTTAAAGTTGTTAAAACCCAAGAGGACTGTGGAAAACTGCAGGAGGATCTTGATAAATTGGAAGACTGGGCATCCAAATGGCAGATGAAATTTAATGTGGACAAGTGCAAAGTTGTGCACCTAGGAAAGAACAACCCACAATATGGTTACACGATGCAAGGTTCCACATTGGGAACCACCACCCAGGAAAAAGATTTAGGAGTCATCGTGGATAACATGTAGCCTAGTGGTTGGGGCAAGGTACCACAGGCCGGAAGGTAGGTGGTTCAAATCCCACTAGAGGACAGCAACCTTGGGCCGGAAGGACTGGGGTTTCTAGTCCCGCAGGTGCTCCTTGTGGTCTTGGGCAAGCCACTTAACCCTCCATTGCCCATGTTCCTTGTAAGTATTAGTGTATGTGTGTCATATCCCCTCGTGTTAAATGTATCCCCCAACCGCTTTGACCTGGTGAAAAGCGGGATATAAATGCAGCTAAATTAATTAATTAATTAAACCCTCCGCCCAGTGTGCAGCGGCGGCCAAGAAAGCGAATAGAATGCTAGGTATCATAAGGAAAGGAATGGAAAATAAAACAAAGGATATTATAATGCCTCTGTATCGTTCCATGGTACAACCGCACCTTGAATATTGTGTGCAATTCTGGTCGCCATATCTTAAAAAGGACATAGCGTTATTAGAAAAGGTACAGAAAAGAGCCACCAAAATGGTAAAGGGGATGGAAGGCTACTCCTATGAAGAGAGGCTACAAAGGTTAGGGCTCTTTAACCTGGAAAAGAGACGGCTTAGGGGAGATATGATAGAGGTCTATAAATTAATGAATGGAGTGGAACGGGAAAACGTAGATCAATTGTTTATGCTATCAGAATATAGAAAGACTAGGGGACATGCAATGAAGCTACAGGGTAAACTATTTAAGACAAATAAGAGAAAATATTTTTTCACTCAACGTGTAATCAAACTCTGGAATTTGTTACCGGAGGATGTAGTAAAGGGGTTTAAAAAAGGTTTGGACAAGTTCCTGGAGGAAAGGTCCATAAACCATTATTAAAAAGGGACCCAGGATATCAATGCTTGACCCAATACAAGCATTGTGGAACCTTTGTCTTTTGGGGATACTGCAAGGTACGTATGACCTAGATTGGCCACTGTTGGAAACGGGATACTGGGCTTGATGGACCTTGGTCTGACCCAGTATGGCATATCTTATGTTCTTATGTTCTCAATCTCTAGAGTTTATAGGGGCTATGCTGGATACCAGGAAAGCAAGGGCCTATCTTCCACAGCCCCGCTGCCAACGCATTTTGCAGGTAGCTTCCCAAGCAGTGTTAAAAACTCATCTCACTGCTCGGGAAATGTTACAATTGGTAGGCCACATGGCATCCACTGTGCATGTGGTTCCCTATGCTCGCCTCCATATGAGAGCAGCCCAATGGACTCTATCCATTCAATGGACTCAAGCATCAGGCTGCCTATCAGACAAAATAGCAAACTCAAGTCACCCTACAATGGTGGCAGTCAACCCAAAACCTGTTGGTGGGGTCCTCTTTCCAACAGCCCCCACCTCAGGTCACTCTAACAACAGACGCCTCACAGGTGGGTTGGGGAGCTCACCTGCAAGATCTCTCTACCCAAGGCACCTGGACTCCACAAGAGACCCATCTACACATCAATCTATTGGAGCTCAGAGCAATCTTCCTTGCTCTTCGAGTGTTCCACACCCAGCTGAGCTACAAGAGAGTCCTAATTTAGACAGACAATCAAATAGCTATGTTCTGTCTGAACAAGCAGGGATGAACAGACTCTCTGTCGCTTTGCAACGAAGCTTTGCGACTATGGGCCCTTGCCAGAGAGCATCAGATTCATCTCCTTGCGGTGTATCTGCCAGGCATTCAAAACTCCTAGGCAGACAGACTCAGTCGAGTTCTCCTTCCGCACGAGTGGTCTCTTCGTGCAGCCCAGGTAGCAAAAATTTTTCAAATTTGGGGAACTCCGGACATAGACCTCTTTGCAAGTCCGTTGAATGCCAAACTTCCCCGATTCTGTTCCAGAATTCCGGCTCAGGGTTCTCAGGCCAGGGATGCTTTCCTCCTCCATTGGGGTCAGGATTTCCTATATGCTTTTCCACCCATTCCCCTAATTCCCAAAACCCTATTCAAGCTTCAGAGAGACAGAGGCCATATGATTCTCAGAACTCTACATTGGCCATGGCAGGTGTGATACCCTCTGCTCCTACGTCTCTCTCAAGCTCCATCTCAAGGTGAAGATCTTAGACTTTAGGAAGACTAACTTTGCGAAGATGGGCCAATACCTCAGGGAGTCGTTAGTGGGATGGGAACAGCTGGGGGATGTAGAAAAACAGTGGGCAAAACTGAAAGGGGGTATTTTAAAGGCAACCAACCTTTTTGTTAAAATGGTAAATAAAGGCAAAAGGAACAGGAGACCGCTATGGTTTTCGAAGGAAGTAGCTGAAAAAGTGAAGAAAAAGAGGGAGGCCTTCATGAAATACAAGAGATCACAGAGAGAGGAAGACAGGCATCTGTATTTGGAAAAACTTAGAGAAGCTAGCAAAGTAGTCAAGAAGGCAAAGATTCAAAAGGAGGAGGAAATAGCCAATGCAATAAAATGGGGGGATAAGACATTTTTCAGATATATTAGTGAGAAGAGGAAGGGCAAAAGTGGTATTGTCAGACTCAAGGGTGCAGGGGGGGAATATGTAGAAGCTGATAAGGATAAAGCGGAATTGCTTAACAGATATTTTTGTTCTGTGTTCACAGATGAAGAACCAGGAGCAGGACCTCAGAAAACACCCACAAATAAGAACAGAAGCGAGGGACATCTTGAACAATTTTCAAAAGACTGTGTTCGTGAGAAACTAGCTCAACTTAAAGTAGACAAAGCGATGGGACCGGATGGGATACACCCTAGAATACTGAGGGAACTTGGGGATGTTCTAGAAACTCCACTGACTGACCTTTTCAATGCCTCGTTGGAGTCGGGAGTGGTGCCAAAGGACTGGAGAGAGGCTCATGTGGTGCCTTTACACAAAAGCGGAAGTAAGGATGTGGTTGAAAACTACAGGCCAGTTAGTTTAACTTCGGTGGTGAGTAAATTATTGGAAACGCTGCTGAAAGAGAAAATAGTGAGGTTTCTGGAGTCCGGCAGATTACAGGATCCGAGGCAGCATGGATTCACCAGAGGCAGGTCTTGTCAGACAAATCTGATTGATTTCTTTGACTGGGTGACCAGGGTGTTGGACCGAGGAAGAGCTCTAGATGTGGTGTATTTAGATTTCAGTAAAGCCTTTGACACTGTTCCTCACAGGCGACTTATAAACAAACTGAGCACCCTAGGGATGGACCCTAAAGTTACTGCTTGGGTTAGAAATTGGTTGGGTGGGAGGCGACAAAGAGTACAAGTAAATGGAGCTCACTCTGAGGAGAAGGATGTTACCAGTGGTGTGCCCCAGGGATCTGTCCTTGGTCCGATTCTTTTTAACATCTTTGTTAGTGATATAGCGGAAGGGCTGTCGGGTAAGGTTTGCCTCTTTGCGGATGATACCAAAATCTGCAATAGAGTAGACACCCAGGAAGGTGTAGATAACATGAGGAGGGATCTAGCTAAGCTTGAAGAATGGTCTAGAATTTGGCAGCTGGGATTTAATGTTAAAAAATGTAAGGTCATGCATTTGGGCTGCAGCAATCCAAGGGAGCAATACAGTATAGGAGGTGAAGTACTTTTGTCCACTAAAGAAGAGCGGGACCTAGGCGTGGTTGTGTCTGATGATCTTAAAGTAGCTAAACAGGTAGAAAAGGCGACGGCAAAAGCTAGAAGGATGCTTGGGTGCATACGGAGAGGAATGGCTAGTAGAAAAAAGGAGGTGATAATGCCTCTGTATAAGTCTTTGGTGCGACCTCATTTGGAGTATGGTGTGCAATTCTGGAGACCGCACCTTCAAAAGGATGTGAACAGGATGGAGTCGGTGCAGAGGGTTGCTACTAAAATGATTAATGGGCTTCATTATAAAGCATATGAGGACAGACTTAAGGATCTTAATATGTACACCTTAGAGGAAAGGCAGGATAGAGGTGATATGATTGAGATGTTTAAATACCTCCGTGGCATAAATGTTCAGGGAGAGAGCCTCTTTCAATTGAAAGCAAGTTCTGCTACGAGGGGACATGGGATGAGGGTGAAGGGAGATAGATTCAGGAGTGATATGCGGAAATATTTCTTTACAGAAAGAGTAGTGGATCCATGGAATAGTCTCCCAGTGCAGGTGGTAGAGATGAGGACAGTAACTGAATTCAAAAAAGCATGGGACCAACACAGAGGATCTCTAAAGGTAAAAAGTGGACTGTTGTAGTTGTTGTTATGGAAGGACAGACTAGATAGGCCATGTGGTCTTTTTTTGTCATCTTGTTTCTATGTTTCTAGCCTCTTCCTCATTTTTAACAAATTTCAAGTTGCTAAAGTTTGTTCAAAATCTTGCCGACTTGGGAACCAAGAGACCAGGGTTCAATTCCCACTAGCACTCTTTGTGGCCTTGGGTAAGTCACTTTACTCTCCATTACCTCAGAAGAATCCAAGTTATCAATGTCCCTATTTAAAGTACATTACCAAGTTTAAGTTACAATGTAAACTGCTTTAACTAAATGATACAGCGGTATAAAAAACCCTAGCAAATAAATAAATAAAATAACATTATGCTGACATTCTAATTTTGTGACAACAAGCTTTTCAAGAATGGCAAATGCTTTTAGGATCAAATCCACTGAGGAGACTTCCATGGCTTTTTACTTATCAGCAGAAACAAACTGTGACAGCAATAGTTTTCCTAGAAGATGTTTTATCTAAAAAGTCAGTCTCATTAGTATTAACTGCAGCACAAGACTTGTTACCTTCTTGTTGAGATCTATCTGACTGCATACCCTCTACAATCACAGGCTGAACATTAAGTTGAAGAGAAGAAGCAGATCAAGGGATATCCAACCCAGACTCAATGTAGTCGGCAAAGCTTGAGCGAGAGTCACTAATCTCCGAGATTGTAAAATCTTGATGCCAGGACACTGCCTGCTTACTCTGACTGGAAATAGACTGAGTAGAAGAATCATTTGAAAGAATATCATTTTCTGTTTCATGGACAATAGCCATCAAATCTTCATTTGAAAATTCTTCCGGTAGCCCCACTGCAAAGGAGTTCCAATCACTAGTACCTATGAAGGATAATTCAGCCTGTGTAGGCAAAGGCTAAGACTGCCAAGGGAGCTTTGAGGCTTGCACATACTCAGGGCTACTACTACTACTTATTTTTATAGCACACCAAGAGTACGCAGTGCTGTAAATTTAGATGTAAGAGGTGGTCCCTATTCATCAGAGCTTACAGTCTAATGAAGACGTACAACATCACAAAACTGGGGACTAGAGTATGATAAGATACACATAAGTGTTGAATGAGAGTGAGGGGAATCAGGATCCAAAAGCAGCCTCAAAGAGGTGAGTTTTTAGCTTGGATTTTTATAGGGCTAGAGAAGGAGCTCGATGTACTGACTTGGGTAGTTTGTTCTAGGCATATGGAGTAGCAAGGTGGAATGAATGAAGTCTGGAGATGGCAGAGGCAGAAAAGGGTGCAGATAAAAGGGATCTTCCAGAGGAACAGAATTCCTGAGGAGGGGTGTAGGGTGAGATAAGAGAGGAAAGATAGTGAGGAGCTGAAGAATGAATGCACTTATAGGTCAGTAGGAAAAGTTTGAACTGGATGCGGAAATGAATAGGGAGCCATTGAAGTGGCTTAAGAAGAAGGGTGACATGAGCATAGTGACAGTGGCGGAAGATAAGCCATGCAGCAGAGTTTTGAACAGATCGAAGGGGAGAGATGATTCAGAGGGAGACCAGCAAGGAGTGGGTTACAAATGGGAGGTAACTAGAGAGTGGATAAGGGTCTTAGTAGTGTGTTAAGAAAGAAAGGGACAAAATTTTCCTTGGGACTGGTTTCCTGGCAGCAGACTTGGCTAAGAAGCCAGTGGTGCCTGCCATGCCAGAAACCCAGGAAATTTCCTTCTTATCAAGGTAAGGAAGAATAGATAACTGTTGTGAATCTCCTATTGAGAAGAAACACAAATCCTCCATTTTGCCATATTTCTTAGACTGCTATAAGGACAGTCTGACAAACACTGTTAGTCAGTGGCCATCTTGGATCTCCAACATCCTGTTTCTGACAGTGGCCAATAAGAGTCATAAGTACCTGGCAGAATCTCAAAGAATAGGTCCATTCCCCATTGTTCATACCCAAAGACTATATACGTATATTGATGTATTATCTGTATATGTATTATCAACAACCTTCGCTATGCTGATGATACCACATTACTGGCGGAAAGTGAAGATGATCTGAAACATTTGCTTCTCACAATCAAAGAACATAGTCTCAAAATGGGCCTGCACCTTAATGTAAAGAAGACAAAGATCATGACAACTGGCATAATCAACAGGTTCATCATCGAAGGAGAAGAAATTGAAATCGTGAATAACTTTAACCTACTTGGATCAACTATCAATAAAGAAGCAACAAGCAGTCAAGAAATCAGATGACGCATTGCTCTTGGCAGAATGGCTATGAAAGACCTAGATAAGATTCTCAAGAGCAGAGATGTCTCTCTCCATACAAAGATTCGACTTGTTCAAGCCATGGTATTTTCAATAACATCATATGGATGTGAAAGCTGGACAGTGAAAAAGATAGACAGGAAGAAAATTGATGCCTTTGAATTATGGTGCTGGCGACGAATACTGTGTATACCATGGACTGCCCGTAGAACAAACCAGTCTGTACTAGTGGAGATCAAATCTAAGCTTTCTTTAGAAGCTCAGATGACAAGACTTCGACTTTCATACTTTGGACACATCATGCGGAGAGAGAGATCATTAGAGAAAGACATCATGCTTGGCAAGATAGAAGGTCAATGCAAAAGAGGAAGGCCAGCAATGAGATGGATCGATACAATAACAGCAGCTACGGGTACCAGTTTGTCAACAATGAGCCGCCTGACTGAAGACCGAACACAATTTAGGATAGCTATCCAGAGGGTCGCCATGAGTCGACTCCGACTCGACGGCACTTAACAACAACATCTGTTTTGATAGCTTATTTCCATTCTTTTGACTGATTTTCTCCTTTATTTGGTTTCAACCCCCCTTTTTTAGTTAAATAATCTTAGCTGTGCAATTAATTTTTTTTTGGATGAATAATGATGGGTTTCAAGAAAACAAAATGATAAAAGGGATGGCAGGATACCCCTATGAGGAAAGGCTTAAAAGGTTAGTGCTCTTGAGCTTGGAAAAGAAATGGCTGAGGGGAGATATGATAGAGGTCTATATAATAATGAGTGGAGTGAACATATAAGTGTAGATCAGTTGTTTACTCCTCCAAGAAGTTGAACGACTAGGGGACACACAATGAAGCTACAATGTAGTACGTTTAAGACTAATCAGAGAAAATATTTTTTCATTCAACGTGTATTCAAATTCTGGAATTCGTTACTGGAGGAAGTAGTAAAAGCTGTTAGTATAGCTGGGTTTAACAGAGGTTTGAACAAGTTCTTGGAAGAAAAGTCCATAAATGATTATTAAAGTGGATTGGGGAAATCCATTACCCTTGGGATAAGCAGCATGGAATCTGTCTACCTTTTTGGGAATCTGACAGGTACTTGTGATGGATTGGCCACTGTTGGAAACAGGATACTAGGCTCGAAGGACCTTTGGTATGGCTTTAGTATATTTTATGTTCTTAAATTTGTCTTTAAAATGGCTAAATTTAAAGCTAATTTTAAATTAACCATATTTTAGGCGTTCTTTATAAAAGCAAAAAATGAGTCATAGGGAGATCATGTCCCATCTTTCTGTCTCTGGCCCTCTATCAATGGACAAACCAAGCAGTAGATTGCAATAAAATTTTAGATAAATTGACATATGCTGGAAACTCTGTATATGCAAATTTATTTTATATCCAGAAAACCTGTGTAAGTTCATTTTAATTTTTATATTGGGGAAAAGGGTTAATATGGAATGGCAGGATTGAGATTCTTGTATATCTGCGAATTTGTAATGGGAAAGTGAAAATATGACCCTGAGACACTTGATCATGGAAGACACTTTCTGAACCTAGGGAACATATTTCTCCAATTTTGGGAAGTTTGTTTTGGTTGTGTATTATGTAACAGTTTTGTTTTCCAGGTTTGTTTTATGATCCATTCTGTTTTACAGATTGGTCAACCAACCCATTTTTGTTATGGTGTTGATTAGGCAATATTCTACTGCAACCCCATTTACCGTGGGCTCCCAAAACACGGACTCTGGCCCTTGCAGATGGCACAGAACATTGCCACACGCATAATAACTGGTTCCTCAAGTTGTGATCACATCACCCCAATTCTCAACCTCCTCCACTGGCTCCCAGTCTGCTCCCGCATCCGATATAAAGCACTACTAAACATCTTTAAAATCAAACAGAACCTCTCGGCGAATAGTCTGCAGCCCCTTATCATATCTGACTCAGGCACCAGACCCAGCAGGAGAGGCATCTCAGACACTATCACTACCCCCAGAGCATTCACCAAAGTAAGGCAAGCTACTTCAAGAAGAGCACTATCCCTGGCTGTGCCCGCTCTCTGGAACTCCCTCCCAGATGACCTAAGATCAACTGTGGACCTTAAGGACTTCAGGAAGCTGCTCAAAACTATGCTCTTCATAGAACATTATGGTGACATCACGTGACCTGACCAACAGCCCCTACAGTCTGCATCCCAAGCGTTACTGCCCTCTCCTCTGTGCCCACCCACCCTTCCCACCTTACCCTGCGCCATCCCCTTGTATATAGTACCTTGTACATAGCTCACTCTGTAATTAGCTCACCAAGAAATCATTTATACATTACCGACACACACACTCACTCACCGATAGAGCCACTACATGCCCACACCCACTGACACTGCAATTTGATTTGGTTGAAGTGTAAACCGCTTTGATTTCCGGATAAGGAGGTATATAAATCCTTTTAAATAAATAAGTATTCTAGCAGGGAGTTGAGACCATGAGGAACAAATTTTTTAAGTATATTTCCCATTTGGATGTCGAGATTGGTGTCAATGTGTAAACCAGCCTTTTGGGTATCAGTAACCTCCTTACTGAATGACTTTACTTAGCTTAGTTTGAAAGTGAATGGGAAGCAATTTTGCAAGTAGTTGAAGAAATTTTTATTTCAGCAGGCATTATGGTGTTAATGTTGAAACTAGTAATGTGGCCTAAACCCGAATTACTAGCATGGGGCTTAGTAAACATGCCGTATTGACAGCTATTTTCAAAGTAGAATACATTCAAGGAGAGGTTACTTAAAGTTTAGGGTGAAATTTAGCATTACCATTTTGGTAATTAGTATTATTTACAATCAAACAGAAATTGGAAAGAATGATATAAAAGGGGCCAAAAATGTCTGTCTAGGGAAAAAAATAACACTCCGAAAATGTGAACGGAATGGGATGAAACTTAGCACGTTGGAAAAACAGGTAAAAAGACATTGAGTTAAAAAATTATCCAATTTGAGCTGGGGCTTCTATAGCTATAAATCCTCCCCATAAAATGGCCCATGGCATTTCTGTGGTAGAAGGATTTCCAGCTTCTGTAGCTTTGAAACATATATACAGCGATACACAGAAGTTAGGGAACTCGTCTTTCAAACTGCTCCGCCCTCTTCTCTACTTTCCCATTCCCCCAAACTGCCTCAACCCCAAAATCTGACCCCCACAATTGCCGCATCATCCCAAGCTACTTTAACGTTTATTTTGATATACTGCATATCAAAAATATCTTAGTTGTTCACAATCATTTTAAAAAAAACCATCATAGTAAAATGCATCTCCATCTCAGAGGTAGCTGTTGCTTAAGGACTGAACTGTGATGTCATTTGGGATACCATCAAGGTACAGAGACATTATGTAAGGTCAGTTGTGTGGCAAGAAATAAGCTATTCTACACACTTGTTAAGACATCAACTGATGTAATGCTGTTTACAATTTTCTGTTAGTACGTGCTCTTCAACTTGGAAAAGAGACGGCTGAAGGTAGATATAAATTGAAGAGTGGAGTAGAACGGGTAAAGGTAGATTGGTTGTTTACTCCATCAAAAAGTAGAAAGACTAGGGGACACGCAATGAAGCTACAATGTAATCCATTTAAGACTAATAAGAGAAAATATTTTTTCACTCAGTTCATAATCAAACTCTGGAATTCATTACCGGAGCATGTGGTGGAAGAAGCTGTTAGTGTAGCTGGTTTAAAGAGGGGGTTTGGACAAGTTCCTGGAGGAAAGGTCCATGAACCATTACACTGGTCAACAAATTTTTACAAAAGTCATGTTACTGAAATAAAAATAGTCATTTCTTATCTATTTTTATATGCTGAACACGAATATGACAGTGAAATTGCAAAGATGGCTCTAGTTTTTTTGTAATCTACAAGAATTAATGTTTACATCATGAAATGCATGTCAATAGTAAATATAATAGGCCTTCAGTTAATACCTGTAAAAAACCAAGTCATAGACTACTTCTTAGATTTTTTCACTTGTCTCTTGTAAAGCTGTTCGGGAGCTTCTCTGGGGAGTGTCCAGCAGTAGTCAGCCAACATTGTAGTGGACCATTTTCCCTGGTATCTTTGCTCCATCATTGCGATAACCTGGTGAAAACGTTCGCCCTGTTCATCACTAACCATACCACAGTTGTCAGGAAAGAAATCGAGATGGGAATCAAGGAAATGGATCTTTAGAGACATATTGCAGCCAAGTTTCTGATACTGCATCAGCATGTCTTCTACTAGTTCCTTGTAGTTTTCTGCCCTAACATTCCCGAGAAAGTTTGTTGATAGTAGGCCAAAAGCATTCCATGCTTGTTTTGCATCACCCTGCAGCAAGTTGTTGAACCGGTCATCTTTGAAGAGCTCTCGAATCTGAGGACCCAGAAAAACTCCCTCTTTAATCTTTGCTTCACTGAGTCGAGGGAATTTTTCATGCAGGTATCGGAAAGCTGGCGAATGCGGTCCATGGCTTTCACAAAGTTTTCCATCAAAACCTAGTTTGATGTGAAGTGTTGGTAGCAGGATTTTGTGAGCCTCAACCAGAGCTGGGTGCTAGATATTCTTCTCTCCAACTGTTATATTTTGTCTGCGATTCCATTCCTTCCACAAGTAGTGCCAATCCCTTGCTCGGCTATCCCACTCACATAAAAAACACATGTATTTTATATATCCCTGCTGCAGTCCCATTAAAAGGGCAACTACCTTCAAGTTACCACAGAGGTGCCAGCTGTACTGTTATAGTTAATGGAAGTCAGTAGATGCTTTAAGTTATCGTATGTCTCTCTCATGTGGACGGCATGCGCTACTGGAATAGTTGGAAGACGGTTTCCATTGTTCAAAAGCACAGCCTTCAGACTCAGTTTCGAAGAGTCTATAAATAGTCTCCAGTCTTGTGGGTCATGAGTGATTTTTAAGGCATTCATGAGGCTTTCAATATCGGCACAGAATACCAGATTACTTTCCTTTCCGATTGCGTATAGTACACTGCTGACGTCATATGGCTTCAGCAGTCGTCTGGCAGTAGTATTGCATTGCATCAGAAAATGATGCAATCAACTTTGGATGATGTGTGCATGCTGGTATTATGCAATGTGATGCAATATTACATCATTCAAGGCTTATTTGGGATGTTGTTGATGTCCTACTGGATAAATTTACATGGTGAAACTTAAAAAATGAACTACATGCAATATCTTCAAAACGAGAGGCAATAAAATTTTTTTAATGTTATATTCGTGTTCAGTTCACCAAGATACTACAGATTAGAGCCTTTTAAAGTCAGCAATGATTTCAATGTTGACCAGTGTTATTGAAGAGGAAACAGGAAATCTACTGTTTACCCCGGTACAAGCATTGTGGAACCTGTTCATCTTTTTGGGAATCTGACATGTCCTTGTGACCTGGATTGGCCACTGCTGGGAATGGGATGCTGGGCTTGATGGATCTTGGTCTGACCCAGTGTGGCATTTCTTATGTTCTTATCCCACACACTGCCTCCTCTCCCCAAGAAAAACTTCTTTGCATCTGCCCTCCACTCCGAGAAAATACTCCCTCACAACAGTCTCACCATTTGCAAACTGCCCCACCCCAAAGAACAACCTCCCGCAACTGCTTGAGCACGCTGCAAAATGCACCATCCCCGAAAACTATAACCCCACAACTGCCCCACCACCAAAACCTTCCCCCTATAATTCTTCTGCCTCCTCAAAGACTGCCCCACCCTCCAAAAATACCACCCTGCCAACTGCCTCTATCCCAGCTCTCAAAGATACACACAAAAGAGATGAATATACAAAACAGAGATATGTGCACATGCATGCACAAAACTCATACAAAAGACACACCCACCCAGGCAATGCAGATGCAAACAGACGGGTGTGTGCATGCACACACACACACACATGGGTTGGAAAGAATTCCATGAGCCATGCTCTGAATGCTTTTCCCACTTGTAGTGGATAGCATATATTATTGGTTAACTGTTATCTATGGACATTTGCAAATTTTTTGTTGTTGCTGTACTGTTATTAATGAGTGAATAGCCTATCTTTTCTAGAGCAAGACAAATACATGTGAAATTTGCTAAACATTTTTATATTTTATTTTATTATAGTTTTGTTACCCACCTATCATCAAATTCCTAAGCGGTTTACAAAAAAACACACAGAAAAGTTCATTAATTAACACACACAGCTAATACAAAATAAAATCCCCACCAGCATTTTTGCTTACTTTTAAGCATTTGAGCTTAGAATAGTTGTTTGAGATGAAGGAAAGCAGCGTACAGAAATGAAAACAGCATCTTTGATAGCATTTAATTGTTTTCAAGATTAGATAAAGTTTTATATCATAGGTGGAACCTGTTTACATGTTTAAGCTTCTGGTTCTTCTCTTTATGAGAATAATTGCTGAGTAGCAATTTTTTTGGTTACTGTTTATAAATATATAGTACTAGATAAGAAAAATTTGTTCCTATCCTTTAAAGGTTCGTCCTATAGAAGCCTTGGTCTTATTTAATTGTATTTTTAGTGAATATTTACTGTTTCATCGGGTCTTTTTGATGCATACATAGAAGCTATATTGAGCAAAGTTTTATTTTTGTCACTGGGGTTAACTGAAAAAAAATGGAATATATTCCTCCATAATATCAGGAGTAGTCTAGTGGTTAGAACAACAGCCTTATAGCAAAGATACCAGAGTTTGATTCCCACTGGCGCTCCTTCTGACCTTGGAGAAGTCACTTTGCCCTCCATTGCCTTGGAAGAAAAGGCCTGGCAATCTATTTCTCGTCATACCTTGCCAAAAAAACTCAGGGGCTGCCTGGTCACCAGGAATCAGCATTAACTTGATGGCAATTTTTAAAAAAAATTGCATTTTTAGCAACGTCTTGTGGTCTCACTCTTTAGGGGTGACTTGTGGGTTGACATTTTGTTGCAGACATTTGGTGACAGTCCTAAACCTGATAAATTGTATAAGTCTCATTCTGATTCCAGGCCTGGCATTTTCTCAGCCTGATATACTAAACATTTTTCCTATAGACACAAGGGGGCATGTTTACTAAAATGTGTTAACTGTTATTGTGTAGGGTTTAGTGCACAGTAAGCACACCATGTTAACAGCATGGGACCCTGTGCTAAAAATCCCATACTAACAAGTTAGCACACGATTGGGCAGGGACTGAGTGGGTTAGGATTAGAACGTGGGCATTGAAAGGCGCATTGTAGTTGGTGCTGGCGTCTTGGGCATGCACTAACTATGATTGTTACTGTTAGCATGTTAGCATGAGTGCACTTAACGCCACCTCAGTGAGTGCTGAAGGACTGAATGGAAAAGTCTGTCTTTTTGCAGATGACACAAAAATTTGCAACAGATTGGACTCCCCCGAGGGTCCCTTCTCCCCCACAGGTCCCTTCTCTTTTCCTCCCACCCCTCTCCCATGTGGTGTTCCCCAGGGTTCTGTCCTTGCCCCTCTCTTATTTAACGTTTTCATGGCCCCCCCTTGCACTCCTAGTTCAGCAGCACAGCATTTCTGCTCACTACTATGCTGATGATAATCATTCTTCTCCACCATACAGACCCCACTGTCCCAGATCTTACTCCCCTCAATTCCTGTTTGACCTCAGTGTCCTCCTGGTTCTCCTCTAATTTTTTGCACGTGAATCCCTCCAAAACATCTGCCATTTGGTTTACCTCCGGTGTCCCAATTCCCCCTCTAGCCCCTATTTTGTCCTGCTCTCCATTGCCAGTAGTCTCCTCCCTACGCTACCTAGGAGTCACCCTGGACGCCGCCTTATCCTTCAAAGAACATATTTCTTCTGTCGTACAGTGGTCCTTTCACACCTTAAGACAACTCCGTGCCGTTCGCCCCTTCATATCAGTCTCCTCCATGACCACATTATTACTGTCCTTGGTGGTATCTCGCTTGGACTACTGCAATGTTGTCCTGGCCGGCCTTCCCCAAACCCAATTGCGGAGATTACAACTTGTCCACCACACAGCTGCACGTATTCTCACACATGCTTCTCATTTCGATCACATCACCCCCATCTTGATTCACCTACACTGGCTTCCCCTTGTTTTTCGTATACAGTTCAAAGTACTTATATATGTGCATAAAAAACATCCATACCGGTATTCCTCTCTACCTCGCCGACCTAATCCATCTTCATTTTTCTCACTGCTCTCTCAGATCGATCCACCTGAACCGTATGTCCCTTCCTTCTCCATCACAAGCCCACCTTGAGTCCACCCGCTCCTCAGCATTTTTTTTTCTGGGCCCCCGACTCTGGAACTCGCTCCCCCCCCACCCTCCGGTTAGAACCCTCCTATGAAATTTTTAAGACCAAGCTGAAGACCCACCTCTTCTGCACTGCCTTTAACCTTCCTCCTCCCTCTGCTCCCCTTTCCCTTCCACCCCGCTGAACCGGGATGTATTTAACCCTCTGTTACGGCACACCTTGTTTTGCTCTGTCTGCTGCTTTATTCTATTTCTCCACTCTATCCTTTCTCTTAATTTTTTATGGCGTTCCTTTTCCTTTTCAGCAGCCTTATATTTTGTTATTGTACACCGCTCTGGTGCCATCGGTAAAGAGTGGTATATTA
The DNA here is from genome assembly GCA_033557465.1 of Ichthyophis bannanicus. Taxonomy (NCBI): domain Eukaryota; kingdom Metazoa; phylum Chordata; class Amphibia; order Gymnophiona; family Ichthyophiidae; genus Ichthyophis; species Ichthyophis bannanicus. The sequence goes on along the minus strand of CM066031.1, from coordinate 1,658,446,122 downwards.
AATGAGCCAATAAAGATAAAAGTGGATAACATGAGGAAAGATCTACGAAAGCTGGAAGAATGGTCTAATGCTTGGCAATTACGATTTAATGCGAAAAAGTGCAGTGTCATGCACTTAGGTAGCAGAAATCCAAGGGAAATGTACGCGATAGGGGGCGAGAGGTTGGTGTGCATGGTTCAGGAGAAAGACCTTGGTGTGATTATCTCTGATGATCTCAAGGTGGCAAAACAGTGCGACAAGGCAGTGGCAAAAGCCAGGAGGATGTTGGGCTGCATACAAAGAGGGATTACCAGCAGAAAGGAAGAGGTACTTATGCCACTGTACAGGTCGCTGGTGAGGCCTCACTTGGAATACTGTGTTCAGTTTTGGAGATCATATCTTGCAAAAGATGTAAAAAGACTGGAAACTGTTCAGAGGAAGGCGACCAAAATGATTTGGAGCCTGCGTAAGAAACCTTATGAGCAGAGACTTGAAGACCTAAATATGTACACTTTGGAGGAGAGGAGGGATAGGGGAGATATGATTCAGACCTTAAAATACTTAAGGAGGGACGATGAACAAACAAACCTCTTCCAAAGACGGGGAAGCTGTAAAACTAGAGGGCATAACATGAAGCTGCAAGGTGGAAAATTGAAAGGCAATGTGTCGCCGGGCGGCCCCGTCTACGCCTTAATACTCATGTTGGGGTGAGCCCGGGCAAAGATTTTGCTAGGTAGTCCAGGGAATGTAAATCCACTCCGCGTAGTTGAGAGAAGTGGCTTTACAGATTCCACTACCTAGGAGCACTCATTAATGAGACCAGGTGGAGGGAAATAAAGGCTTTTATTCCCTGGTAATGCAAAGGTTCAACATAAGATATAATCCACGAAACAGAAAGTCCTTTGTGTCAAAAGGTACCAATATTTACAATGGGTTGCTTAACTGTTACTTCACAGTTAAGGCAGGTTTTCACAAGTAGAATTCAATACACGAAACAGCAATTACATTTCATTCACTCTTCTTCATTACATAGAGCATACAGACTCTGGAGCTGAGGCAGTGCACCAATCACATTCCATGAGTTCTGGCATAGGTGAGGGAACAGTGTTTGGATAATCAATCTCCATGGACTCTCCTTCGCTGCACTCAGTAGAGGAGTATTCACTTTCCCTGTCTGACCTAGCCTTGTAAGTTAAAACTCTGGAGTCTGGCTTCCCATAGCCAGGGGTTCTCAATGTTGCAGGAATTTTACTGAACCAATCTGGTTTCTTTTCCTTACATAAGGAGCGTGGGTTTTAGCAAAGCCTTTAGGAGCACAACAGTTACAGTCAGTGGTTAATGTTTCATACCTGGGGTTTAGCTGAGTTGGAATGCACAGTGTTTTCTCTTCCAGCCACTCTCCCTTGGTAGCTGAGCCTCTGCCTGCCTGCTTTGGACACAGCTGGGCTTCTAGGCAGTTGAGTAAAACTTGGCCTGGATCCTCCTCTCTCTCTGGGTAAAAACTCCAGCCGATCATAAAAGTGCTTTCCTCTCTGACATGGTAAAACTTGGCAATAATCCTTTAGAGATTGTAAGCTCTTCTCAGAACCCTTCCCCTTGGTTCTTAGCTTCTGACTCTCTGTTCTGGATTCAGGCAGACTGTGAGAACAGGGCGTGGCAAACACTCTCACCTTAGAGCTGGCTCTATCAAACTTCCCTATTGCAGCAGGGTCAGTTTGGGCCTTCTGGCTCCCAACCGTGTGAAATCTGTTCCCAGTCAGGTTCTTCTCAATCCTCTCCTGGTGCCTCTCAGCTTTCTCTCTCTCCTCTGCTTCTGCCGTTGCTATTGCTCCTCCTCTTGCTCCTCTGTGGCTCTCAGCCTTCTCTACTTCTGTTGCTCTGTGGCTCTCCGCCTTCTCTGTTCTAGAAGCATTCTGCTCTGACTTATAAAGCAAACTGCTTGTGCTGACTTCCGGGTTCCTTCCAAGGTGCAAGTCATCAGAGTTCCTAGGCTCATTAACTCCCGAATGTCTGTTCCTGCTCCCTCTAGCTGTGCCTGGGGGTAATTGCACACCTAGTTCCTCAAAAGAAACTGGATTTCTTTTCAACCACTCATCTTTATTGACACACGCCTCATGACAAATGTCAGGAAATATTTTTTCACTGAAAGGGTGGTGGATGCTTGGAATGCTCTCCTGATGGAAGTAGTGGGGGCAAACACGGTGACGGAATTCAAAACGGCATGGGACAAGCACAGCGGATCCCTTTACAGCAACAGGATAAAAACAAAATAAACTGAACCATCTAACTTCTCAACAAATAGTGGTGTCCTACATGGAGTGGTTGGTTCACCCCTAAACAAAGACATGGGGAGGGGTGGCCTGCACAGAGCGACAGGTGTACCTACTCTTGCCATATTGCTGAGCAGACTGGATGGACCATGCTGGTTTTTATCTGCCGTCATTTACTATGTTATTAAGTGCACTTTCATGCTGGTTAGTGTGGTGCCATGCAGTTGCATTGTGCTAATTGAAGGGAGATGGACACACATGTACCTTAAGATTAGCACGGGCCTCCACACTAGATCTGTGGCCCTATCACATGCTAACTTAGTACATTTAGTGAACATGATCTAAAATAGAAAAAAACACATTAGTGCATTAATTCATTGTCAGCAGATGAGATTGAGTCAGGTGCAAGAGTGGGTAAAATCAATGGACGATGCTGTGATGGAGCAGCTCTCCAAGAGCTCAGAACTAGTGAAATGTTATGAGAATAACTGGCACTTCCCACATCAGTGGTCTCAGTTTTTTTTTCTGGTTTGGTGAATGGACCCAAAACTAAACTGTCCTAACTTTTTGAGTTTTTATTTTCCAGTTTTCCAATGTAATTTTTCTCATTTGTTTATTTTCTTCATTTCCTTTAACTTGCTTATAAATACTTTTTTTTGTTCATGCTGAGAACCACAAAACCAATAAAGCCAGGTTTTAGCACTGCCTAATCTTTGGAAGAAAGATTTAAACACTCAGATTTATATTGGCAGATTGTTTTTGTTTTAGATGATTGTTAAGTGAGAGGTGAATAATGGCAGGTATTGGGAGAAGCACCAGCAGCTGAGGACTGAGCATGTCAGAAATCTAATGTCACAGTACAAGAGCTCCCCCTTCATCTCCAGAATCCAGTATTCTCAGTCCTCAGCAGGTGAGGAAGCAACCTTCCTTGGTGAACTCTACTGGATGGACTTTGAATAAGCAAAACCCCCCCCCAAAAAAACAATACTTCTTCTAGCAGTTTTAATGTTGACAAGGCTGTATATGGGTTTTTTTTGTTCCACGGGTAGATATATGTGAGCCGATCGATATAGTGTATCTGGATTTTCAGAAAGCCTTTGACAAGGTCCCTCATGAGAGACTCTTGGAGAAATTAAAAAGTCATGGGATAGGAGGCAGTGTAATATTGTGGATCAGGAACTGGGTAAAGAATAGAAAGCAGGGGGTAGGGCTAAATGGCCAATTTTCATAATGGAAAAAGGTGAATAGTGGAGTACCCCAGGGTTCTGTGCTGGGTCCGCTGCTTTTTAACATATTCGTATATGACCTGGAAAATGGGAATAACTTGTGAGGTAATCAAATTTGCAAATGACACAAAATTATTCAAAGTTGTTAAAACCCAAGAGAATTGTGAAAAATTGCAAGAGGACCTTGGACAAATTGGAAGATTGGATGTTCAAATAGCAGATGAAATTTAATGTGGATAAGTGCAAAGTTATGCACCTAGGGAAGAGCAACCCAAACTATGGTTACACAGTGCATGGTTTCACATTAGGAACCACCGTCCAGGAAAAAGATGTAGGCATCATCATTGATAACATGTTGAAACCCTCCGCCCAGTTTTGCAGCGCCGGCCAAGCAAACAAATAGAATGCTAGGAATCATAAGGAAAGGAATGAAGAATAAAACCAAGGATATTATAATGCCTCTGTATCGTTCCATAGTGCAACTGCACCTTGAATATTGTGTGCAGTTCTGGTCGCCATATCTTAAAAAGGATATAACGGAATTGGAAAAGGTACAGAGAAGAGCCACCAAAATGGTAAAGAGGATGGAAGAATACTCCTGTGAGGATAGGCTTAAAAGGTTAGGGCTCTTCAACCTGGAAAAGAGACGGCTGAGGGGAGATATGATAGAGGTCTATAAATTAATGAATGGAGTGGAACGGGTAAATGTAGATCGATTGTTTACGTCATCAAAATATAGAAAGACTAGGGGACATGCAATGAAGCTACAGGGTAACCCATTTAAGACTAATAAGAGAAAATATTTTTTCACTCAATGCATAATCAAAGTCTGGAATTAATTACCAGACTAATGTAGTAAAAGTTGTTAGTAGTGTAGCTGGGTTTAAAAAAGGTTTGTACAAGTTCCTGGAGGAAACATCCATAAACTATTATTAAAGAGGACCCAGGAAATCCACTGTTTGCCCCAATAGAAGCATTGTGGAACATGTGTGTTTTTTTTAGAAACTGCCAGGTACTTGTGATCTGCATTGGCCACTGTTGGAAACAGGATAGTGGGCTTGTTGGACCTTGGTCTGACCCAGTATGGCATTTCTTATGTTCTTATGAGGTGAAAAGCCTGTCCAACTGGTCATAGAAACTGGGCCTACAGAATCCTGGTAACATAACCAACTAATAAACCAAACTAGGGAGAATCATCATCTTTATATTGTCCAATCTCCCCCACCAAGAAATCAGGAGAGGGGACCAGCTTTGTAACACATTCTTTACTTCTGACAACTTAATATTATAACTAATTTTAATTGTGTCATCCACCCTTGGGAAAAATTGCATGCCTAAATATTTAAGACCATGCACTGCCTATTGAAAGGGGAAATCCTTCATACCAATTTGGGTGGTGAGGTCATTGAGTGGGAGGAGCTCACTTTTTCTCCAATTTACTCTTAACCCTGAGAATTTGGAAAATCGGTCTACAGAATTTAAAAGGCATCTTACGGAGGACTCAGGGTTAGAAAGAAATAATAAAACATCGTCAGTGTAAGTGGTGAGCTTCCAACAGTGTTCTCCCACTATTATGCCTGTGATATCCATTTGTTTTCTAATTTTGTTTCATAAACCTAAATATCCCGATAATCAATAACTCCCAGTGTTAGAAATAATTTTTGTCGGAGATAAATTCAACAAAGTGCTCTGTATAGTAACAAGGCACCGCTGTGATGTTCTCCTTTTATTAATATATTTAAAATGTTACTTAGCTTCAGTAACGAAGAATGTCCATGATGCCATAAAAAAGTGAAGGACTATCAACGCAGCGCTCGTTTCGGGCACAAAATATATTAGAAACCCTGCTTCAGGAACGTCCACTTGTAAATATTGGCAACAATGTATTCAGCTAACAAGTTGGAAATGTAGTCAGCCATTTAAGTCTTCAACGTATACCGTCAGCATCACGTGTAGAAGTTGAACAGCCAATGATCAAAGACCCATTGTAAAAGGGAACACCCACCATCAGGGAATCCCTCATCGGGTACATTCATCAGAGTATAGTATGCCAGTCAATCTGTTGGTTTAGGCCACCTGGGGAGACTGAATTTAATCTATAAATCCATCTTTGTTCTAAGTATTGTAGTTGTTGTTCTCGATCGCCACCCCGAGGGTCACATGGAACATGATCAAGTATCCTCCACCGTAGAGATTCAAAGGCATGGCCAAAGGATAAACAATGATCCACCATAGGAGCTGAAAGAGATCTAGTTCTTAGTCTCGATGCATGCTCAGATAACCGATGTCGAATGACACGTATAGTACGCCCCACATAATAAAATGCACAAGGGCAGATAATCAGATAGACAACAAAACAGGATGAACAATCCGTATGCCATCTAGTAGAATAAATTCGAGCAGTATGAATGTCCCGCCAATCAGATCCAACTATAGAGGACGCACAATAAGTGCAAGAGCCACAGATGAAATGACCCTTATCTCTATGACAAATCTCTGGACGATCCTGAGAGGCGGTAGTCTTCATCAAGAGGTCTCTAAAATTCGAACCTCTAGAGTAAGCCGTCTGTAAAGTTTTCCCCCGAAAGCATGCATGGACGCTTAATACTGGCCAAAATCTTCTAAGCAATATTGAAACTTGATTGATGCCTCTAACATAAGGCAAAATACCAGTAATCTTTGATCCTTGATCTGAAACAGGAACTTCAGGTTGGGAATCCAGCCATTCTACATGTATATATCGTGCTCGTCTATATGCACGGTTTATGACCCAATGAGGGTAACCCCTGCAAACAAGACGCTGTGATAGCTCCATGCATGCTTTCGGGGGAAAACTTTACAGACGGCTTACTCTAGAGGTTCAAATTTTAGAGACCTCTTGATGAAGACTACCGCCTCTCAGGATCGTCCAGAGATTTGTCATAGAGATAAGGGTCATTTCATCTGTGGCTCTTGCACTTATTGTGCGTCCTCTATAGTTGGATCTGATTGGCGGGACATTCATACTGCTCGAATTTATTCTACTAGATGGCATACGGATTGTTCATCCTGTTTTGTTGTCTATCTGATTATCTGCCCTTGTGCATTTTATTATGTGGGGCGTACTATACGTGTCATTCGACATCGGTTATCTGAGCATGCATCGAGACTAAGAACTAGATCTCTTTCAGCTCCTATGGTGGATCATTGTTTATCCTTTGGCCATGCCTTTGAATCTCTACGGTGGAGGATACTTGATCATGTTCCATGTGACCCTCGGGGTGGCGATCGAGAACAACAACTACAATACTTAGAACAAAGATGGATTTATAGATTAAATTCAGTCTCCCCAGGTGGCCTAAACCAACAGATTGACTGGCATACTATACTCTGATGAATGTACCCGATGAGGGATTCCCTGATGGTGGGTGTTCCCTTTTACAATGGGTCTTTGATCATTGGCTGTTCAACTTCTACACGTGATGCTGACGGTATACGTTGAAGACTTAAATGGCTGACTACATTTCCAACTTGTTAGCTGAATACATTGTTGCCAATATTTACAAGTGGACGTTCCTGAAGCAGGGTTTCTAATATATTTTGTGCCCGAAACGAGCGCTGCGTTGATAGTCCTTCACTTTTTTATGGCATCATGGACATTCTTCGTTACTGAAGCTAAGTAACATTTTAAATATATTAATAAAAGGAGAACATCACAGCGGTGCCTTGTTACTATACAGAGCGCTTTGTTGAATTTATCTCCGACATAAATTATTTCTAACACTGGGAGTTATTGATTATCGGGATATTTAGGTTTATGATTTACTGGTGATTCCGGTTGGGTTCATGTTGGATTTACTATTTCTAATTTTGTTTAGCAACGGCTCCAGTGCTAAGTTAAATAATAAAGTTGAAAGAGGGCACCTGTACTTAGTTCCGTTCTCCAAGCAAACAGCTTCCGAAGGGATACATAAATAAAATAAAGGGATAAATAAATAAAATAAGGGATAAATAAATAAAATAAATAAATTCCATTTATCACAAAATGCAATTGAGAGCATGCATATAGCATTTTGATCCATGCAATGAAACCGATTCCACAATCAAACCAATACAGAACCCTAAATAGGTATGGCCATTCCACTCTATCAAAGGCTTTCTCAGTGTCGAAAGATAGGGCTATTACTGGACAGTTCATGCTTTTTGACAATTCACATATATTATGAAAGGTTCACGCATTATCGCAAGATGTCTACCTTTAATGAATCCTTATCTGCTTTTCGCCAACAATTGTATGTATCACACTACTAAGCTGAATGACCAAAATTTTCATCAGAATCTTATAATCCATGTTTAAGAGTGAAATGGGGCAATAATTAACCAAATTTTAAATAGCTCCAAGAATTTCACCAACCTGAACTAAGCCACCTAAACGCTCCCCCTGCGCTTCTGAAAGAACAGGATGCTCAATTTATTTTATTTATTTATTTATTTAGTGTCTCTTTTATACTGCGCTATTTAAATCAGTGCGGTTTACATGCAACAGTAACTTATACAGTGCGGCCTAGGCTGCACTGTATTTACAATGAAACAGGTGCTGTAACTTGGACATCGCTAGGGTAACTATTTACAGGTTGGATATCAAGTCAGGTCCGTGCCAGGTTATTGTTGGTTCGAGACTATATACATGCTCTATTTACAAGTTGTGCATGGTCGATAGTGGCGCCAATGGGTGTGGTTGCCTCATCGCGTGCTGGGTGTGCTAGTGAGACAATCCTGGTGGAAGGGGGTGGCAGTTTGTGGGCCGTCATCATAGTAGTGCTGGTACTCTTCTCTTATATCTATATCTATAATGAGGTAATCTCCCGCATAAATAACATAAAAATTGGCGTGGCCATTAGGCATTGGCCCTCTAGAACAGCCACACAATGTGCTACCCAGCTGGCCAAACCATCCAGACGCAGCTGTTCGCCACACAACGAACTGAACACTTCCCCAGGCAGACTCTGCTTTAAAAGTGAGAAGCGTCATCGGCTACCATCAGGGATGCCCTCCAGCTCTCCAAACGACTACCTTACCCCTGGTGACACTCAGCAGTCCTTCATCCTGTCTCATGCGTGTAACGCAATCCAGGCCGCCATCTCCTGCCTCCTGACCCTCTCTGATGAGCATGGACATGACCAAACTATCCACCTAAAAGAGGTAACTCCAGATAGGCCTCTCTATATCGAATATCTCACATATATCATTAGTTACATTTATTGAATTTATATAATAGTTACCAATTCCTGCAATACTATCTACATTCTGTAACTAGTTACATTACTAGATATATTACTAGATACATTATTGAAGTTGTATAGCTGTTACCAAATCCTGCAACACTGACTACATTTTTGAACTGTTACCAATCTCATATATATTACTGGATACATTTTGAAGTTATATAACTGTTACCAATCCTGCAAAACTGTTTACCCTCTCCCACTCCTTGGTAAAAAAACATCACAATCCACCTCTTAAGTAACTCTCTCTCCCAGAATACCTCAAAATGCACCCTATTCTATCCTTAATCCTTTTCCTCCTTACCTCCTGGGCCACCAACTTCTCACAAGCACTCACCCACCACTCCAACCATATCCCAATCCTCCTCAACCACTGCAGAAGACCATCTGGAAATCACCAACATCCTTTTACAAGATCCAACACCATCCACTCACATCTTCTACACATCCCTCTTCAGAGCCTTAAGAAGACTCAAGCGGAAAAACTCAACAATCAACGATTACTGAAATGCGCCCTAATAAATGCTAGGTCGATTCGTTCAAAATGGCCTGCTATCACCGATCTGATAACCCTCAACAACCTTGACATCCTAATGATAACTGAATCATGGCTATCCGACTGCGATAATGCCCTAGTCAACCAGATGACACCGTCCGGGTACTCGATATTTGCCTGCCATAGGTCCCACCAGAGGGGTGGCGGCGGCACACTCATCATTGCTAAATCTGAACTCCACTTCTCCTTGAATAACTCCACCAGCTCTACCTACTTGGACATAGTCTCCATTTCAAACGGACATTGCTCAATTAACCTCCTATACAGAGCACCATCTCCATCACCAGATGATTTATCGTCAATAATCAACCTAGCCTGTAACCCTCATAACACACGCTCCCCAACCTGGCTGATCGGTGACTTTAATCTGCCCTCACTACAAGATATACATTTGTCTGCCTTTCTTGAAGCAATGAATGAACTGGGATATATGCAACTCGTTGAGGAACCAACTCATAACAAGGATGGCAAACTCGACTTGATCTTCGCCCCCCAGACTGCTACCAAACCCACCCAGAATATGTTGCACTCCATAACACCTGTACCTTGGTCAGATCATCACCTACTCCTATTCAACATACCCGCCAATGACCTCTGCAATATTAGCAACAAAACGTTTACCCCCCCCCCAGTCTTAGTACATCGCGCTTCCGACCCCTCGACAAGGACAGTGCCCTCAAGAAGATCCTACCACTCCTTGCCACTGATTCCCTTGATCCTGATGAACTAGTAACCACCTGGAATAATGCCATCAGAGCTGCTGCCTGCATCCCATCCACTAACAAGACCATATCGAAACGCGAACACACCCCATGGTACTCCCAGGACCTTCGTGCTTCGCTTATCCATCTACGCAAACTAGAAAGACAGTGGCGCCACAACCGGACCCCTGAGGCACTCTGTGCTTACACTACGCACCTACAAAGACACCGAGAAAAAACCATGGAAAAAAAAAAACAGTACCACTCAGAATTACTGAAGCGATCATTAAACAGACCTCATGATCTATTCAATATTGTAAAAGCCATAACAGGCGATCCAACGCAAGATCACCCACCCATGCCTCAGCCGCAAGAATACTCTAATTACCTTCATTCGAAGATGATCCAAACCAGCACAAGCACCAACATCATACCTACCTCTACTCTGCATGTAACCTCTCAGACAAATCCTCTGCTGAATTTCACTGCGATCTCTGAGGATGAGATCATCGACACCATAGCTTCCATCAACCTCACCACTGCCCCTAATGATCCCTGCCCCGCAGGCTGGATCAAAGATCTACGTCACGACCTCAGCCCAACTATCTGCAGAATCCTGAATCAGTCCTTATCTACAGGATCCTTCCCCCAAAGCTTAAAACACACGTCTATTCGACCCCTACTGAAAAATAACAAACTCGACACATCTAAAGTTGAATCCTACAGGCCAATTTCAAGCATTCCTTTGCTTGCTAAAATCATTGAGAAAGTGGTCCTCCGACAAATTCAACATCACGTGGACACCGAAGCACCCTTAGACACTTCCCAACATGGTTTTAGAGCAGCCCACGGCATTGACACCATCCTCACAACCCTCTTCAACAATCTAATCACAGGCCTTGACAATATCCACCAAGGATTTGTCCTTATATTCTTGGACATAGCGGCCGCCTTTGACTCAGTGAACCATGAAACACTACTACTCCGACTTAAAGAAAAAGGGATACAAGACTCAGCACTATCCTGGTGTAAATCTTATCTCTGCAACAGATGGCAACAAGTCAGAACAGGATCCACGACATCAGAGCCTTTCCCTCTGAAACAAGGTGTACCTCAAGGCTCATCCCTATCTGCTCTGTTATTCAACATCTATATGCAGCCTATCTGTGCTTTAATCCGCTCCTTCAATGTCCAATGTCTTGCCTATGCCGACGATATCCTCATCTACACACCTTTTAGGATTGACCAACCTGACTTCTCCCCAATATTGAGATGTTTTGAAGCAGTATCAGAATGGCTTCTAACTCAAAATCTCCGGATCAACAATAGCAAAACAGACGTCCTATTCGTCACAAGGAATCGGAGTTTCACGCCTCCTCCCTCACTTCAGATCAATAATATTGAATTGAAGACAAAATCCACAATCCGATACCTAGGCATTACCCTCGATCAACGCCTTGATATGTCAGCCCATGTTACAAACACCACAAAAGCAATTTATCACAAGATCCGAACGCTAAGACACCTTCGCCCATTACTTGATTTCTCTGACTATCGATCAATATTCCAAGCTCTAATCATCCCGCATCTCGACTTTGCGAATGTCATCCTACATGGACTCCCACAGTCAACCTTAAACCCACTCAGACTCGCCATGAATTCAGCTGCAAGGGTTCTAGTCGGAGCATCAAGGTCGGACCATATAACGCCTATCTTGATAAACCTACACTGGCTGCCACTACCTGCCAGAATCACCTACAAAATTCTAATACTAACCTTCAAAGCCCTCAAGAACCGGCCCCCCATGCCCATCAACGCACTTCTCCACCGTACCACAGTCAACAGAATCAGGAGAACTACGCAGATGAACACAATTGAAGTCCCCAAGTTTCTAACAAAATGTACAAAGTCAACAGCCAACAGAGCATTTTCCATTTTTGCACCGATTGCCTGGAATGCCCTCCCAGCAGAACTCCGAGCCACCCCAAACCTGGTGTTGTTCCGAAAAGCCCTAAAACACCATCTGTTCATACAGCACTACCCGGTCTCCAAGTTTGAAAAGCACGCACCCACCTCCTTGACCCCCCACCTAACCCCCCCCCATTGAACATCCCCCCACCGATAATGGTTAATCAGCTTTCCCCTCTCTCTCCACCCTGACCCATGTGTACTAGTATTCGTTACAGACCCCTTACATACCCATTGAGATTAATCATTATTATAACATGTACATAATCTGTATATAGTTCCCCCCATTCCTCCATGTTTTGAATACCCTGTTCTATGTAAGCTCATTGTACCATTACATTGTAGTATGTTTGTTGCAACTGTAAACCGCACTGATTATAATAGCGCGGTATATAAGAAATATAAATAAATAAATAATAAATAAATATTAACATCACAACCAGAGGAAATCAATTTTTTATAATATCTAGCAAATACGGGTTTATTACAATACCTTGTCCTTCTACATTAATGGCACTAATAAAGTGCTTCTGATTTTGAACTCTCAGGAGCATGGCTAGCAATTTGCCCGCCTTATCTCCTTCAGCATAATAACCTGTTCGCTGAACAAATAACTCTTGTGCAGATTGTTGCATTAAATTTTTATTGAGATCATATTGCAACCGGGGTAATTGGTTATAGATATGATTACAATTGGATCTTGTGTCTTTCCTATAGCTGTGCAGTTCTCTTCTGCAAGGATTGGATATTCCTCATTTGTTGCTTTTGCATCCAAGCCGAGAGGCTGATTACCTCACCAGGCAGGGTGGCCTTAAAGGTCCCCCATATATTACCATAAGGCATATTGTCATTTTCGCTTCTTTTTAAAAAAATCGTCCATAAACATTTTTTAGCTTATCAACAAAGACAGCTTCCAGTGACAATCTGTTCTGAAAGTGCCATGGGTACCCTTTTGAATTCCTAGACCAGGACTTGAATTTCAGACTAATAGCTGCATGATCAGATACTAATATAGGCTGAATGGTACAATTCTGACTTTCTGGCAACAAAGATTTGGACTATTGTAGTTGATACGGAAGGGCAGACTAGATAGACCATGTGGTCTTTATCTGCCATTATGTTTCTATGTTTCTAAGATAGACCCATCTCTTTGCTGCCTTTACTTAGTTTCATGTGGGGCTTGCTTCTTGTAAAGCCTCCCCTCAGTCTTCCTACAATGTCTTGGTATCTCAGTGTTAGCGGATGAAATCTCCTTTTGAGCCGCTGAATGCCTGGGGCTAGGTGCACAGATCTAACAAGCTCCAAGCCATAGTAGCTGATCCCCACCCTTCATGACGTTTTTCAGCATCATGGTGGTTTTACAGTTGCATCCTAAATTCTTTCTGAAGGTGGTGCTGGACTTCCATCTTAGTCATTCATCCTGCCAACATTTTTCCAAAGATCCCATGTTCACAAGGGGGAACGTGTGCTGCACACATTGGACAGCAAGAGGGTCATCGCCTTCTACTTGGAGAGGACTAAAACCCATAGACAGTCTGCCCAACTTTTTTTTCATTTGACCAAAATGCGTTGGGTGCTGCCGTCACCAAATGCACCCTATCAATTTTGCTTACAGATCACATCTTTTGCTTATACCCAGGCAGGCTTGATTCTTGAAAGTCATGTCACGACTCACATTATCTAAGCTATGGCTGCGTCGGTGACCCCTTTGCACTCAATCTTCATGGAAGAGATTTGCAAAGCTTTTACTTGGACTTCAGTCCACATATTCACTTCTCACTATTGTTTGGATGGGAATTTCCAATGCAACAACAGGTCCGATCAATCAGTACTTTGGAATCTATTTCTGGGAAAACTAGATGACTTTTCTTTGCAGTCTGGATGGACCATGCTTTTCTTTATCTACCATCATTTACTATGTTACTAGCCCCTGTTTTCTTTTCTGTTCCGTTCCATGTTGCCTCTATGTAAAACAAAAAAAGACAGATAAGATATAATGTCTGATTTTTTTCTGATGTTATTCTTCATGGCGTCCACCTGTTGAGGCACCTTCCTTCCCTTTTTTGTTGCAAAGCAACCAGTAGTTAGGGAATCGTATATGTGAGCATTTATCCTGCTTGTCCACAGAGAAACAAAGTTACTCACCTATAGCAGGAGTTTTCTGTGCACAGCAGGATAAGTCCTCACAACCTCCCTCATCCTCTGTCTTCTAGCTTAGCTAGTTAATAACTGAAGAAATTGGAGTGGTGATGGCAGGCAGGAATAAACTCACATTCATGGTAGAACCCCTCTAAATGTTTCTGGAAAGATGCTGAGAGAGGTTCCTGTGTAAGGGCTTCATTGGTGACATCACCCATATGTGAGGACATAGCCTGCTGTCCATGGAGAACACCTGCTACAGGTGAGTAACTTAGTTATCTTTCCAATATTAATAATGCAAGACACAAGTTCCAATTTCAAGTCTATGCGTGACAACCTGGAAACCAAGCATGCCTTCTTGGATCTGATACGTCCTATTCAGGATATCTAGGTGGCAGAAAGAAAACCTTCCAAGGGATGTAAATATATTTTCAAGTGAAAGACGATTTGGTTCTGGGGCTTCACTAATGGGTAAATCCTCTTTCAGATAGAACTCTAGACATCCCTATACTGTATTATGGTGTGGTATCAGCTTATCATGTCCTTATAGACAGAGATACAGCATTACATTAGCCATTGTTTGAGATTTATAGATGGGCTTCTTCATGTCAAGCTACCAATAGAGATGTCTCCTGTTCTGTGGGTCTGAATGTTATCCTTACATTTTCATGAAGCAGCCATTTTGAGCCAGTGAAATCTTAGTCCCTCAAAAATGTAACCCAGAAAGTATTCTTTTCGGTAAGCCGTTACTGCATCTAGAAGACTCACTGATTTCAAACTGAAGTCATGTATGAACTTTATACTCACTTTCATGTTAATAAGGTAGTTCTACACACTCATCCTAAATTCTTGCCATAGATGGTCACATCTTTTCATGTGAATGAAAAGAGTGCCGCCTAAGTTTTCTCCTAATCCACATAAACATCAACATGAGAAGTCCCTCTATGCTTTGCACTGCAAATGTACTCTCACTTACTTTTGCAAAAGACAGAATCCATCAGAAAGTTCTTGTAGCAGTTTCTTTCCTTCAGTTCTAATAGGTTGGGAATTCCAGTTACGTGTCATAGATAAGTTAATTGACTAGTGTCCTGTATTCAGTAGTTATGAACCAGTATAGTCAAGTCTCATCAAATTAGAGTCGCTGCTCTGGAAAGCTTTTGCAAACTTTCTGCCTTCACGATGTGTTTCTGCCTGGACCGGTCTTTAGTCAAAGACATTACTTTCAGTCAAGCAGTACTGAGCAATCTCAATTCTTGCATCATCACAAGAACATAAGATATGCCATACAGAGTCAGATCAAGGTCCATCAAGTCCAGTATCCTGTCTCCAACAGTTGCCAATTAAGGTCACAAGTTCCTAGCAGTTTCCCAAAAAGACACACAGGTTCCACAATGCTTGTATTGGGGCAAGCATGGATTTCCCGATTTTTTTAATAATGGTATATAGACCTTTCCTCCAGGAACTTGCCCAAACCTTTTTTTAAACCCAGCTACACTAACAGCTTTTACTATATCCTCCGGTAACAAATGCCAGAGTTTGATTAAGTATTGAGTGAAAACATATTTTCTCCAGGAACAAGCAGGAAGTCAGTCCTCACATATGGGTGACGTCAGCGCCGATGGAGCCCATGTGGAGCATTTCTCCAGCTTTCAAAGAAAGCCTTTGGGGATGCCACCACGCATGTATGGTCCCCTTCCGCCCAAGGATGCCATCTTGCACAGTCCCCTTTTTTTCTGTGGAGCCCAACGGATGCTTGTCTTCTGTCCCCGGATTAAAACTTGTTTTTTTCCCGGTTTGTGTTCAGGCTACCGGAGTGATAGTGCCGCTGGACGCTAGGGTCTTGCAGAGACTCTCAGTGGGGACTCACCTCCTGCAACATATGGCTACCTAACTGGGTGCCGTTGGTGCTGTCATGGTTTGGTCCTCAGCAGCCTGGAGCTAGGGAGTCCTATATGTGAGGACTGACTTCCTGCTTGTTCCTGGAGAAAGCATAGTTACTCATCTGTACCAGGTGTTCTCTGGGAACAACAGAAATCAGTCCTCACAATCCTCCCTCCCTTAGGAGTTGCCTTCCCTACCTTATTTTAGTTCTTACTGCTGTCTTAGCTTTGTCATTGACTGAGCAAGATGGCATCCTTGGGCGGGAAGGGGACCACGCATACATGGTAGCATTCCCAAAGGCTTTCTTTGAAAGCTGGGGAAATGCTCCACGCGGGCTCCGTCGGTGCCAACGTCACCCATATGTGAGGACTGATTCCTGCTGTTTCCGGAGAACATCTGTTACAAGTGAGTAACTATATTTTCTCTTAGTAGTCTTAAACAGGTTACACTGTAGCTTCATTGCATGTCCCCTGGTCTTTCTACTTTTTGATGTCGTAAACAATCAATCTACAATTACCCGTTCCACTCTATTCATTAATTTATAGACCTCTATCATATCTCCCCTCAGCCGTCTCTTTTCCAGGTTGATGAGCCCCAACCTTTTAAGCCTCTCCTTATAGAGGTATCCTTCCATCCCCTTTACCATTTTGGTTGCTCTTCTCTTTACCTTTTCCGATTCCGCTATATCCTTTTTAAGATACGGCAACCAATATTGCATACAGTATTCAAGGTGTGGTCACACCATGGAATGATACAGAGGCACTATAATATACTTTGTTTTATTTTCCATTTCTTTCCTTATAATTCGTAGCATTCTATTTGCTTTCTTGGCTGCCGCTGCACACTGGGCGGAGGGTTTCAATGTGTTATCCATGATGACACCACATCTTTTTCCTTGGTGGTGGTTCATAATGTGGAACCTTGCATTGTGTAATCATAGTTTGGGTTGTTTCTTCCTAGGTGCACTACTCGGTACTTGTCCACATTAAATTTCATCTGCCATTTGAACACCCAGTTTTCCAATTTATCAAGATCCTCTTGCAATTTTTCACAATCCTCTTGGGTTTTAACAACTTTGAATAATTTTGTGTCATTTGCTAATTTGATTACCTCACTCATCATTCCCATTTCCAGCTCATTTACAAATATGTTAAAAAGCAGCGATCCCAGCACAGATCCCTGGGGTACTCCACTATTCATCTTTCTCCATTGGGAAAATTGGCCATTTAGCCTTACTCTCTGCTTTCTATCTTTTAACCATTTCCTGATCCACAGTAATATACTGCCTCCTATCCTATGACTTTTTAATTTCGCCAAGAGTCTCTCATGAGGGACCTTGTCAAAGGCTTTCTGAAAATCCAGATATACTATATCAACTGGCTCACCTTTGTCTACCTATTTATTCACACCTTCAAAAAAATATAACAGATTAGTAAGGACAAGACCTTCCTTGGCTAAATCTATTTTGGCTTTCTCCCATTAAATCATTACTATCTAGATGTTCAGTAATTTTGTTCTTTATAATAATTTCTACCAATTTGCCTGGTTATGATGTCAGGCTCACTAGTCTGTAGTTTCCCGGATCACCCCTAGAATCCTTTTTAAAATTGGCGTTACATTGGCCATTCGCCAGTCTTCAGGTATTACAGATGATTTTAATGATAGTTCATGGATTACCATTAATAGTTCTGCAATCTCATATTTCAGTTCTTTCAACACTCTTGGATGTATACCATATGGTCCAAGTGATTTGCTACTCTTTAGTTTATCAAATAGTTGTAATATTTCTTCCCGGTTTATCCATATTTTTTTCAATTCTTCTGATGCATCACCTTTAAATACCATTTCCATCATGGGTATCTTCTCTACATCTTCAGTAAAGAGCGAAGCAAGGAATTCATTCAGTCTCTCTGCCATGGCCTTGTCCCCTCTTAATACCCCTTTTACCCCTCTATCACCTAATAGTCAAACCAACTCTCTCACAGGTGTTTTGCTATGAATGTACTTAAAAAAGATTTTATTATGCGTTTTTGCTTCCACAGCAAGCTTTTTTCAAATTTTCTTTGTCTGCCTTATCAATCCCTTGCATTTAACTTACCAATGGCATATGTTGTTTTCAGTTTTCATCATTTTGCTCCTTTTTCCATTTCCTGAAAGATGCTGTTTTGGCTACAACAGCCTCTCTGACCTCACCTTTAAACCATGCTGGCAGTTTTTTGGATTTCTTTCCACTTTTCTTAAAGCGTGGAATATAGCTGATCTGGGCTTCCACGATAGTATATTTAAGTAACACCCATGCTTGATGTAAAAAATTTTCAGCTGCTTCTTTTAGTTTTTTCTTAAGTATTTTCTTCATTTTATCATAGTCTCCCTTTTGAAAGTTAAAAGGTAGTACTGTGGATTGCTTTGTCATCTTTCCTCCATTTATTAAATCAAACACGATCATGCTATGATAGGGATGTACAGGCCACTTGGCTATACTTATCTCTTGCACCAGATGAAATCACCCATTATTATTACTGTGTTCTAACTTTTGTTAGCTTCCCTCATTTCTTTGAAAATTTCATCATCCATATTTTCATTCTGGCCAGGCGGTCGATAGTACACCCGCACTTCCATCACCTTACCCTTTTTTCATGGAATTTCAATCCATAGAAATTCTACAGTATATTCTGTTTCCTGCAAAATTTGAATCCTGTGTAGCTCTCTAACATAGAGTGCAATCCCTCTACAAAAATGAGTGGAGGAGTAGCCTAGTGGTTAGAGCAACTGCCTAGAACCCAGAAGATCAAGGGTTCAATTCTCACTGGCACTCCTTGTGACCTTAGGCAAGTCACTTTACCCTCCATTGCCTCGAAAGAAAAGGCCTGGCAATCTACTTCCATTGATACAGTGCCAAGAAAACCGAGAGGCAGCTGGGTCGCTTGGAGTCAGCACTGACTTTATTTATTTATTTGCATTTCTTATATATCGCACTATTTGCGATCAGCGCGGTTCACATAAAACGAAAGGTATCCGACAATAAACAAAAGTCAGGTCATTGATGGCATTGACTTGATGGCACTAAAAAAATAAATAAATAAATCATTGCAATATAATTTGTACCCACATATCACAGTGTTCCACTGGTTGTCCTCCTTTCACCAGGTCTCTGAGATACCAGTCATATCTAATCCCTCATTTAGGTGCTATATATTCTAACTCTCCCATCTTATTTTCTAGACTTCTAGCATCGGCATACAAGCATTTTAGAGGTGGTATTTTATTCATAATAATCTGCTTATTGGTAGGCTGGGATAATTTGGAATCTTTAAACTCTGCTCTGTACTTAAGGGCATTTGGGTTACTTCTGTCTTTATTGGAACCTCTCTGTCAGTATACCCTAACTTCAATTTTTTGCTAGTATCCTTCAAGGATACATCTTTCTGAACCATGCTTTCTTGGGTGACTGTCTGCTTTCCCCTATTATCTGGTTTAAAAGCTGCTCTTTCTCCTTTTTAAAAGTTAATGCCAACAGCCTGGTTCCATCCCAGTTAAGGTGGAGCCCATCTCTTTGGAAAAGCCCCTCCTTTCCCTAGAATTTTGTCCAGTTTCTAACAAATCTAAAACCCTTTTCCTTGCAGCATCGCCTCATCCATGCATTGAGACTCCAGAACTCTGCTTGCCTTTTGGCTCCTGTGCATGGAACAGGAAGCATTTCTGGGAATACTACACTGAAAGTTCTGGATTTCAACTTAGAACATAAGATATGCCATAATGGGTCAGGCCAAGGTCCATCAAGTCCAGTATGCTGTTTCCAACAGTGGCCAATCTAGGTCATAAGTACCTAGCAGTTTCCCCAAAAGACACAGGTTCCACAATGCTTCTGTTGGGTTAAGAAATGATATCCTGGTTCCTTTTTAATAATGGTTTATGGACCTTTCCTCCAGGAACTTGTCCAAACCTTTTTTAAACCCAGCCACACTAACAGCTTTTATTACATCCTCCGGTAACAAATTTCAGAGTTTGATTACAACTTGAGTGAAGAAATATTTTCTTATTAGTCTTAAATAGGTTACCCTGTAGCTTCATTGCATGTCCCCTAGTCTTTCTATATACTGATGACGTAAACAATCGATCTACGTTTACCCGTTCCACTCCATTCATTAATTTATAGACCTCTATCATATCTCCCATCAGCCGTCTCTTTTCCATGTTGAAGAGCCCTAACCTTTTTAGCTTTTCTTCATAGGGATATCCTTCCATCCCTTTTACCATTTTGGTGGCCTTTCTCTGTACCTTTTCTAATATTTATTTATTTTATTTTATTTATTTAATGTCTTGTTTATACCGCACTCTTTAGAATCAGTGCGGTGTACAGTGCAGGCCGACCTGCACTGTACTTACAATAAACAGGTGTTGCATCTTGGGACTAACTGGGGTAACAATGTACAGGCTGAGCAGCAGGTCACGGAATAATGTATTGACCAGGTCTGCTTGGCAACTCTTTCAGGTAACTGTATACAGGCTAAGCAGTCGGGTCACAGATGTACAGTGTTGACAGTAGCTGCTTGGCAACTATTTGCAAGAGTAGGTGGCTATATACACGTTCATGTCAGGGTGTACAGTGGTGCTACTGGGCTGGGCTGCATCGGTGTGATGTGGGTGTGTTGGGGGGGGGGGTTGTCCTGGTGGTTGAGTATGGCTGGATGTGATGTATCACTTTTATGGGAGTAGTGCTGGAGGAAGAGGTGGTGCTTCAGTGCCTTTCTAAATTGGGCAAGGTCACGCTAAATCCTTTTTAAGATACAACAAACAAAATTGCACACAATATTCAAAGTGTGGTCGCACCATGGAACGATACAGAGGCATTACAATATCCTTTGTTTTATTTTATTTTCCTTTCTTTATGATACCTAGCATTCTATTTGTTCTCTTGGCTGCTGCTGCACACAGGGCGGAGGGTTTAAACATGTTATCCACAATGACGCCTAAATATTTTTCCTGGGTGGTGGTTCCTAATGTGGAACCTTACATCGTGTAACCATAGTTTGGGTTGTTCTTTCCTAGGTGCATAACCTTGCACTTGTCTACATTAAATTTCATCTGCCATTTGGATGCCCAGTCTTCCAATTTATCAAGATCCTCTTGCAATTTCCATAATCCTCATGGGTTTTAACAACTTTAAATAGTTTTGTGTCATCTGCATATTTTCATAACCTCACTAATTATTTCCATTTCCAGGCCATTTATGAATATGTTAAAAAGCAGCCGACCCAGCACAGTTCCTGATCCACAATAGTACACTGCCTCCTATCCCATGACTTTTTAGTTTTGCCAAAATTCTCTGATGAGGAACCTTGTCAAAGGCTTTCTGAAAGTCCAGATACACTATATCAACCGATTCACCTTTGTCTACCTGTTTGTTCACACCTTCAAAAAAACATAAAAGATTAGTAAGACAAGATCTTCCTTGTGTAAAGCCATGTTGGCTGTCTCCCATTAAGCCATGGCTATCTACATGTTCAGTAATTTTGTTCTTTTTGATGGTTTCTTCCATTTTCCCAGTACTGACAACAGGCTCACAGGTCTGTAGTTTCCCGTATCACCCCTGGAAGCCTTTTTAAAAACTGGCGTTACATTGGCCATCCTCCAATCTTCAGTATTACAGATGATTTTAATGATAGTTCACAGTCTACTAATAGCAGGTCTGCAATCTCATATTTCAGTTCTTTCAACACTCTTGGATGTATACCATCCGGTCCAGGTGATTTGCTACTTTTCAGTTTATCAAATAGATGTAATACATCTTCCTGGTGTATCAGTATTTCTTTCAATTCTTCCGCAGTATCACCTTTAAATACCACGTTAGTCATGGGTAACATCCCTACATCTTCCTCAGTAAAGACCTAAGCAAAGAATTCATTCAGTCTCTCCGCTATGGGCTTGTCCCATCTTAGTGCCCCTTTTTACCCCTCTGTCATCTAATAGTCCAACTGACTCTCTGACAGGTTTTTTGTACGAATGTACTTGAAGAAGTCTTTATTATGTGTTTTTGCTTCCACAGCAAGCTTCTTTTCAAATTCTCTTTGCTTGCCTTATCAATGCTTGCATTGAACTTGCCAGTGCTTTGCAGTTTCTAGTTTTTGTTATTTGGCTCTTTTTTCCATTTCCTGAAAGATGCTTTTTTGGCAACAGCTGCCTCTCTGACCTCACCTTTAAACCATGCTGGCAATTTTTTGGACTTCCTTCCACTTTTCTTAAAGCATGGAATACAGCTGTTCTGGGCCTCCAAGATAATATTTTTAAACAACACCTAAGCTTGGTGTAAGTCTTTAACCTTTGCAACTGCTCCTTTTAGTTTTTTCTTAATTATTTTCCTCATCCAATCATAGTCTCCCTTTCGAAAGTTAAAAGGTAGTACTGTGGATTTCCTTACCATCCCTCCTCCATTAATTAAATGAAATGCGATCATGCTATGATCACTATTGCCAAGTGGCCCCAACACCCTTATTTCTTGCACCAGATCTGGTGTTCCACTAAGGACTAGGTTCAAAATGGCTTCCCCTCTGGTCGATTCATGAACGAGCTGCTCCAAGAAGCATTCATTTATTTCATCTAGAAACTTTATCTCCCTAACATGTTCTGCCATGACACTGATCCAGTCAATACTGCGGTTATTGAAATCACCCATTATTATTACTCTGCTGTAACTTTTGTTAGCTTCTCAGATTTCTTTGCGTATTTCATCATCCATTTGTTCATTTTGGCCTGGCGGTCGATAGTACACACCCACTACCATCGCCTTCCACTTTTTACATGGAATTTCTATCCATAGAGATTCTACAGCAAATTTTGTTTCCTGCAAAACTTTAATCCTTTGTGACTCAATGCCCTCTCTAACATAGAGCGCAACGCCTCCACCAATTTGATCTGCTCTATCTTTACGATATAGTTTGTACCCAGGTATCACAGTGTCCCACTGGTTGTCCTCCTTCCACCATATTCTGAGATAGCAATCATATCTAACTTCTCATTTAGTGCTATATATTCTAACTCTCCCATCTTATTTTTTAGACGTCTATCATTTGCATGCAAGCATTTTAGAGACTGTATTTTACTCATATTAATCTGGACATTTGGCTGCTTTAGTCTTTATTGGAACCTCTCTGATGATATGCCCTAATTTCATTCTTTTGGTAGTATCATTCAAGGATACATTGTTCTGAACCATGCGCTCTTGGGTAACTGTCTGCTCTTCCCTATTATCTAGTTTGAAAGCTGCTTTATCTCCTTTTTAAAGGTTAATGCCAGCAGCCTGGTTCCATCCCGGTTAAGGTGAAGCCCATCCCTTTGGAAGAGCCCCTCCTTTCCCCAGAACATTCTCCAGTTCCTAACAAATCCAAAGCCCTCATCCTTGCACCATCGTCTCATCCATGCATTGAGACTGGAGCTCTGCCTGCCTTTTGGGTCCTGCGCGTAGAACAGGAAGCATTTTGGAGAATTCTACCCTGGAATTTCTGGATTTCAGCTTTCTACCTAAAAGCCTAAATTTATCCTCCAGAGCCTCCCTACCATATTTTCCTATGTCATTGGTATCGACATATACCAAGACAGAAGTCTCCTCCCCAGCACTATCTAAGACCTTGTCTAGGTGGCACGTGAGGTCCGCTGCCTTTCTACCAGGCAGGCATGTTACCAAGCCATCCTCACATCCACCAGCCACCCATCTATCTATATGCCTAATGATCGAATCACCAACTATAATGGCTGTCCTAACCTTCCCTCATGGGCACATGGTCCTAGAGAAACTTGCTTGGTGCGAGAGGGATTTACATCTCCTGGAGGACAGGTCCTAGCTACAGGATCGCTTCCTGCCACACCAGTTTGATGATCTCCTGTTACGTGACCTCTCTCCTCCAAGGCAACAGGGATGCTGCCATACTGGAGGTGAGACTTCAGGACTATATCCCTGTAGGTCTCGTCTGTGTACCTCTCTATCTTCCTTATTGTCCTCCAAGTCTGTTACTCTAGCCTCCAGAGATAGGATTCGTTCTCTGAGAACAAAGAGCTCCTTGCACCTAGTGCAATGTAAGACCCCTCACCAACTGGGAGTAAATCATACATGTGCACTCAATGCAAAAGACTGGAAAGCCCCCATCTCGCTGCTGGACTGCTGTTTGCATCTTAGTTTTAAGGTTGTGATTAGAGTTTTAAGTTCTTTACTTACTAAGGGTTGCTTGCTGGGGATATTTATACTAATAAAACTGTATCTAATACGTTTAATGTACTTTGTTCATCAGAAGCTTAATTAATCTCAGGTCCTTACTGTATGCCTGATGAGGATAAACAGCTGCACCTGAGAGTGAATATGGCACCTCTTTTCCTTTAAGAAGTGTAAGCACCTATAAAGCTATGATTATCCCAGGGGTGGATGGGTGTTGGGGAGAGAGGGAGGGAAAGAAGTGGTATTTAAAGGTGTGGAAGAATTGAAGGAAATATCGATACATCGGGAAGATGTCTTACAACTATTAGATAAACTGAAGAGTAGCAAATCACCTGGGCCGGATGTTATACATCCAAGGGTGTTGAAAGAACTGAAATTTGAGATTGCAGACCTGCTATCAGTAATCTGTGAACTATCATTAAAATCATCTCTAATACCTGAGGATTGGAGGATCGCCAATGTAACACCAATTTTTAAAAAGGGTTCGAGGGGTGATCCGGGAAACTACAGACCAGTGAGCCTGACATCAGTACCGGGAAAAATGGTAGAAACCATCATAAAGAATAAAATTACTCAGCATGTAGATAGTCACGACCTAATGGGAGACAGCCAACATGGCTTTAGACAAGGAAGATCTTGTCTTACTAATCTGTTATGTTTTTTTGAAGGAGTGAATAAACAGGTGGACAAAGGTGAGTCGGTTGATATTGTGTATCTGGACTTTCAGAAAGCCTTTGACAAAGTCCCTCATGAGAGACTTTTGGCAAAACTAAAGAGTCATGGGATAGGAGGCAGTGTACTACTGTGGATCAGGAACTGGTTAAAAGATAGAAAGCAGAGGATAGGGCTAAATGGCCAATTTTCCCAATGGAGAAAGGTGAATAGTGGTGTACCCCAGGGATCTGTGCTGGGTCTGCTGCTTTTTGACATATTCATAAATGACCTGGAAAGTGGAATAACAAGTGAGGTTATCAAATTTGCAGATGACACAAAACTGTTTAAAGTTGTTAAAACCCAGGAGGATTGTGGAAAATTGCAAGAGGATCTTGATAAATTGGAAGACTGGGCATCAAAATGGCAGATGAAATTTAATGTGGAGAAGTGCAAGGTTATGCACCTAGGGAAGAACAACCCAAACTATGGTTACACGATGCAAGGTTCCACATTAGGAACCACCACCCAGGAAAAAGATTTAGGCGTCATTGTGGATACCTTGTTAAAACCCTCGGCCCAGTGTGCAGCGGCGGCCAAGAGAGCAAATAGAATGCTAGGTATGATAAGGAAAGGAATGGAAAATAAAACAAAAGATACCAGTGTAAATAAATTATAATGCCTCTATATCGTTCCATGGTGAGACCGCACCTTGAATATTGTGTGCAATTCTGGTCGCCGTATCTTAAAAAGGATATAGCGATTTTAGAAAAGGTTCAGAGAAGAGCCACCAAAATGGTAAAGGGGATGGAAGGCTACTCCTATGAAGAAAGGCTAAAAAGGTTGGGGCTCTTTAGCCTGGAGAAGAGACGGCTGAGGGGAGATATGATAGAAGTCTATAAATTAATGAACGGAGTGGAACGGGTAAACGTAGATCGATTGTTTACCTTATCAGAATATGGAAAGACTAGGGGACATGCAATGAAGCTACAGGGTAAACTATTTAAGACTAATAAAAGAAAATATTTTTTCACTCAACGTGTAATCAAACTCTGGAATTTGTTACCGGAGGATGTAGTAAAGGCTGTTAGTGTAGCTGGGTTTAAAAAAGGTTTGGACAAGTTCCTGGAGGAAAGGTCCATAAACCATTATTAAGAAGGGACCCAGGATATCAATGCTTGAACCAGTACAAGCATTGTGGAACCTGTGTCCCTTGGGGAAACTGCTAGGTACGTATGACCTAGATTGGCCACTGTTGGAAACAGAATGCTGGGCTTGATGGACCTTGGTCTGACCCAGTATGGCATATCTTATGTTCTTATGTTCTTAAAGAAGTCTTATTAAAAGCTGGCTACTACACAGTACCCTGTCCTATGCTTCTAAGGTAATCTGTGACCAATTTCCAGGGAGAGTCTCACAGCCCTTGCTCGGATAGAGGGTGTTTTGGGGTCTAAATTTTACCAGAAAACTCTCTTTTGTGTTTTAAATTTAAACTGAAAGCTCTTTGCTACTACATGACTAATTTAACAAATACACTGGGTTCACAGATTAATCAGGTTTAATCTAAAGAATTCCTTTTTCCCCAAGATTTAAGAAAAATTCCCAAAAGTAAACGCTTAGAATTGCAGATCTCTTTCCAGACGTAGCAGTCCCTTTTTGTAGTCCTTCAAGACTGAGAATCACAGAGCTCTGGTTCCACAAGCACTGTGGAACCTGTGTCTTTTGGGGAAACTGCTAGGTACTTATGACCTAGACTGGCCACTGTTGGAAACAGAATGCTGGGCTTTATGGACCTTGGTCTGACCCAGTATGGCATATCTTATGTTCTTATGTTGAACTGTTTATGCCTGTGCTTCTGAGGTAAGCTGTGACCAATTTCCTGGGTGATTAATACAGTCCTTGCTTGGACAGAGGGAGTCTTTCAAAATGGCCCTTTGAGCTGCCACCTGGCTTTAACACCTATTTAAAAAGTTTCACAGGTCTCTTGCCCCCTATTTAGAAGGCCTCTTTGTAAAGGTCTCTAGAAATAATTTCTTGCTCAAAGAATACTGACTCTGCTTTGCCTTTTATGCTAAGTTATATTCTGATTTGATTTAAATTAAAGATATGTGCTTCAAATAGGCCCTGACTGAGTATGAAATTTAAACTAGAAGCTCTCTGCTGGGTTCTAAATTTAACCAGAAAGCTCTCTTCTGTGTTTTAAATTTAAACTGAATGCTCTTTGCTGCTACTAGTCCCTGACTGATTTAACAAATACACTGGGTTCACAGATTAATCAGCTTTAATCTAAAGAATTTCTTCTTCCCCAAGATTTAGAAAAATTCCTAGAAGTAAGTACTTAGAATTGCAGATCTCTCTCCAGAAGTAGCAGTCCCGTTTAGTAGTCCTAAAATCCTAAATTTGACCTCCAGAACCTCCCTACCACTCTTTCTGACTGTGTTGAAAACTAGAAAACAAAAGGGAGCAGGAGAGTCACACCACTGGAAGATAGAGCTTTATTAGGGGTCAAGAGGTCAGCTCTACATGTGTTTCGGCACAAAACCTCCTTCAGGGGACAATGACCTTAAATAATAACCATACATACAAAAGAAATTAAAAATATGCTTCAAACATATATAAAATAATCAAATAAAAATGGTAAAACATTTAATATTAACTAATAACATATACAAATATGAAGCAGCCCGATTAAAAACTGATGTAATGTATGTAAAGTATAGTAAAATAGCATATAGGTGAGAATAGTAAGTAAATAAAGGGTCAGAGCAATGAAACACAACAAATTAAACAAACGCTGTACAAAGTAGATAATGCAATGCAATGTGTGCCGTCGAGTCATTCCTGACTCCTGGCGACCCAGAAGCTCCTGGGTTTTCTTGGCAGTGTCACCGGAAGTAGATTAAATCATAAACGCGAATGATACAGAAAAGGGAAAACATGGATTGAAAAACAAGAGAGAAAACCATCCACTGAGGTAGAATTGTCTTATAGACATCGCTATGTCAGAAGAAACTGGACTCACCATTGCAAGGACACTCATGCACCTAAATTGAAATTAATCGAGCGTATTGACATGTGCAGTATAGCTAAAAGAAAAATGTATAAGACTGTTAAAAAACAAAAGAAAAGTCTAATCCAAATACTGGTAGAACAAGGGAGATAAATGATAATTCATTTCACATGGGTTATAGTATGTCCATAAATAATTTTTGTGCATAGGGCATATAGCCGTATATATATGTTTTTATATTTTTGTTTAATGATAGACTATCATTCCTCAACCTATAGTAACCTGGCGATAATCAAATGTTGTTAAACTATATCATCCATATTGAAGGGATCATAGTCGAAAAAACTCCAAGTAGTACACCTGGGGCTAAAAACAAACAAACAAAAAAAGTCAAGAAACGGGATCGGGCAGCCACAGCCATACTCAAATGAAAAACTGAAAAAATAGGGGTCCAAGAGAGTATATTTTTACCTTAAAGCAAACAACTTGTCTTAAAAGAAAGGAAGCATGAGCTCTCAAACCCGCATTTAAGGAGAAATCATGGAACTACCCCTAAGACGTCAACTGTTTAAAATCATACCAATGATGCAGAGTAAGCTAGACAGAACCAAGGGGGAAGAAAACCTCAGGGATAAGGGAATCCTCAAGGGAAAATCCTATTAAAATTTACCTTTAGAAAGGAAAAAGTGCAAGGGAAATGATTGTATTTCACACATCTGTATATAAATAAAAATATATAAGGTATATTGTAATTTGCCAACTCACCATAATATAAAAGCCTTCAACCAATCCAATGTTAACAGGACAGAAAAGAGAGGGAAGAGGTTTCACAAGTATATTGAAATTATACCATAACCAATGTTCGGAGAGTCAGGACTGAATCGAGAAAGCAAACCACTACCAGAGCTTTAAATAGAAACTAGGGGGTATGTTTACTAAACAGCGGTAAAGGAGCAGTCTTTTCCATGCGGTAACTGCAGCGATAAAGGGTTACCGTGGGCTAAGTGTGCTGGGCATGTCAGAGGCGTTCCGGCGTTAAGGGCTGCTAATGGACACTTAGCAGGCGGTAACAGGACATTAAGAGGTGGTAGAGGACACTTAGGCGGTAAAAGGACATGTTGTGTTAAGGTGTCTTGCATGCACCCTAATGCAGGAAAGCCTCTAAAACATTGAAAGGAGGACAGGGAAACCACTGGAGAAGGTATGTATGCAAACACAATTGGTAGCTTATGGAGTTAATTCACCAGATGCCTGGCTATGTGGAAGTATGTGTGATGAGCATGTTTGACTATACAGCAGGCCTGTGCTGTTGATCAGGCGAGATAGGTGGCTGTCTAGTGATGCTGGTAGTGGGTATTGGAAGGGTCATAGGTCGGTGGTTGTGGAAACAGAGTCAGCAGAGGAGATGCAGCAGCGGGGGGCGCTGTGACCGGCATGCAGTCCTGAAAGCATACACTGTGCCGTAAGTTATATTATAGTGTCTTTGAGGTGTGGACATGTATCCAGAAGTACAGTCAGTGTGTGGCATGCCATAGGCAGGACAGTGTCTGGGTGGAGGTAGCATTTTCCTGATGTGGGCAGCAAAGGGAGGATTGTCCATGAGTGCTCATGTGGAGCAGTCACAGGCGAGGTGTGCATGATATGGCTAACTGCTGCAAATGACCCCTGATGGCCATGGATCTTCCAAGCAGAGAGTTTGCAATTTGTGTGGTGAGTAGATGTATGAGATCATACAGGCCAAAAGCATTTGGCGTGTGTGAACCAAAAGTAGCAATGCCATGGGGTACATGAAACAGCATTTGTGCAGGTGGGACTGGTGCCTTAGCATGTGCAACTGCAAGACAATACATCTGACAGAGTAGCATGATAGAAAGGGAGAAGTTGAACCTATTTGCCCCAAGTAATGATGACAAAATAGTGCAGGGGATAGCTGTGCAAAGAGTGTGAGGTGCCTGAATGTATGAGATATATCCTCTTAGAACATAAGAACATAAGATATGCCATACTGGGTCAGACCAAGGTCCATCAAGCCCAGTATTCTGTTTCCAACAGTGGCCAATCTAGGTCATATGTACCTAGCAGTTTCCCCAAGGGACACAGGTTCCACAATGCTTGTATTGGTTCAAGCATTGATATCCTGGGTCCCTTCTTAATAATGGCTTATGGACCTTTCCTCCAGGAACTTGTCCAAACCTTTTTTAAACCCAGCTACACTAACAGCCTTTACTACATCCTCCGGTAACAAATTCCAGAGTTTGATTACACGTTGAGTGAAAAAATATTTTCTTTTATTAGTCTTAAATAGTTTACCCTGTAGCTTCATTGCATGTCCCCTAGTCTTTCTATATTCTGATTAAGGTAAACAATCGATCTACGTTTACCCGTTCCACTCCGCTCATTAATTTATAGACTTCTATCATATCTCCCCTCAGCCGTCTCTTTTCCAGGTTAAAGAGCCCTAACCTTTTTAGCCTTTCTTCATAGGAGTATCCTTCCATCCCATTTACCATTTTGGTGGCTCTTCTCTGAACCATTTCTAATAACTCTATATCCTTTTTAAGATACGGTGACCAGAATTGCACACAATATTCAAGGTGCGGTCTCACCATGGAACGATATAGAGGCATTATAATATCCTTTGTTTTATTTTCCATTCCTTTCCTTATCATACCTAGCATTCTATTTGCTCTCTTGGCCGCCGCTGCACACTGGGCCGAGGGTTTTAACATGGTATCCACAATGACGCCTAAATCTTTTTCCTGGGTGGTGGTTCCTAATGTGGAACCTTGCATGGTGTAACCATAGTTTGGGTTGTTCTTCCCTAGGTGCATAACCTTGCACTTGTCCACATTAAATTTCATCTGCCATTTTGATGCCCAGTCTTCCAATTTATCAGATCCTCTTGCAATTTTCCACAATCCTCTTGGGTTTTAACAACTTTAAATAGTTTTGTGTCATCTGCAAATTTGATAACCTCACTCGTTATTCCACTTTCCAGGTCATTTATGAATATATCAAAAAGCAGCGGACCCAGCACAGATCCCTGGGGTACACCACTATTCACCTTTCTCCATTGGGAAAAATTGGCCATTTAGCCCTACCCTCTGCTTTCTATCTTTTAACCAGTTCCTGATCCACAATAGTACACTGCCTCCTATCCCATGACTCTTTAGTTTTGCCAAAAGTCTCTCATGAGGGACCTTGTCAAAGGCTTTCTGAAAGTCCAGATACACAATATCAATCGACTCACCTTTGTCCACCTGATTATTCACTCCTTCAAAAAAACATAACAGATTAGTAAGACAAGATCTTCCTTGTCTAAAGCCATGTTGGCTGTCTCTCATTAGTTCATCTTCAAAATATTATTCATACGTTCAATGTTAACTGCCAGTAGTTGGTTTAAATAAACAACTGATCTCTTTGTCTTTAAAACCGAGTGGACAATGTTTTCATCTAAAATAATCTTCTTTATTTATCAAATGTTTTCTTTAAAAATTCCTTGTTAATTCAAACGTATGTATCACAAACCTTTTCTTTCACAACCATCTTCTTAATTGCTTTTCTTTTGTAAAACATTTTTTCACATGTCAAACTTTTTTGGCACTAATAGAAGTGAATCCCGACGCTCTACTGCAGCGTCTCTAAAGCGTTTCAGTATCGCACTTTCATCAGGAGATTCTTCTTAGTGTCTGAAAAGTAAAACAAACATTCTTACAATGTCCCCCTACATTATCTCCCTATCGTCATCACATCAAAACTGCATTAAAACCAAACTACATTTATTAAAACCATTCTTTCTTACTATGTTTGTTGCTGCCCACGTCTCATCGTTGTGAATTCTGAATGAAAGAGGCGCCGCGCATGCGGACAACTAATGTGCCTCCATTTTTAAAGGGAAAACTTTCTCACAGTTTTGATGTGATGACGATAGGGAGATAATGTAGGGGAATATTGTAAGAATGTTTGTTTTACTTTTCAGACACTAAGAAGAATCTCCTGATGAAAGTGCGATACTGAAACGCTTTAGAGACGCTGCAGTAGAGCGTCGGGATTCACTTCTATTAGTGCCAAAAAAGTTTGACATGTGAAAAAATGTTTTACAAAAGAAAAGCAATTAAGAAGATGGTTGTGAAAGAAAAAGTTTGTGATATATACGTTTGAATTAACAAGGAATTTTTAAAGAAAACATTTGATAAATAAAGAAGATTATTTTAGATGAAAACATTGTCCACTCGGTTTTAAAGACACAGAGATCAGTTGTTTATTTAAACCAACTACTGGCAGTTAACATTGAACGTATGAATAATATTTTGAAGCTTTATACACGTTCAGAAAACAACTCCAATCTTGGACGAAGAGTCTCATTAGTTCATGACTATCTACATGCTGAGTAATTTTATTCTTTATGATGGTTTCTATCATTTTCCCCGGTATTGACGTCAGGCTCACCGGTCTGTAGTTTCCCGGATCACCCCTGGAACCCTTTTTAAAAATTGGTGTTACATTGGCGATCCTCCAATCTTCAGGTATTAGAGATGATTTTAATGATAGTTCACAGATTACTAATAGCAGGTCTGCAATCTCATATTTCAGTTCTTTCAATACCCTTGGATGTATACCATCCGGCCCAGGAGCTGGGAGGTCACAATGATGGCAAAACAAAAACGCATCTATACCAGTTGACCCAGACATCTGCTGCGTATACATCACTGACCCATTGCAATGCGCCGTGGCAGAGCCACTTAAAGCCATGCTCACAGATGTCCATGATGGGGAATGCTATTTTGGGCTACCCAACGTGTCGTAATGCATAGAAATGTAGAAGAATGGTTTCTTATTGTCCCTCCAGTCCAGTCCCGCACCTCTGGGTAGTACCCCCTCCAGAAGCTTGGAGACTGAGCATGTCATCTTTTTGATGACACTAGTGTACATATGCAGTTGGCACCACCCACCAGCCCCAGTATGCTCAGTCTCCAAGCAGCTGGAGGAGGTTGTGAGCCAGGGTGCTGGACTCACTGAAGGGACAACTAAGGAGATAGGTTTAGTTAGAGTTTGCTTTTATTTCCCCTGTTAAGGTGCAGGTTTCTTTGTTTTTAAAGGCAGAAATAAAAAAAAAATCAGAAGGAACAGAGAGAGCCCGGGGGATAACAGGACTGAGGGGAGGATATTCCTTCTTCCCCCTCTCCCCCCAGGATTTTTGGGGGGGAGTTCTGTGGGGGCCTTCCTCAGTTCGAGACTTCTGGCTGCTACCGAACCCGTTATCGGGTGAGGAGCCGCTGCAGTTGCTTGACAGGAGTGAAAGCTGGCAGCCCCGAGTCGCCCCCCACCCCCTCAGCGCTGAAGCCAGGAAGGAAGGCTGAGCACGAGGGGTAGAAAAGCCATGTGGCAAAGAGACTCCAAGGTAAGAGTGCCGGGGCGGGGGGGGGGGGGGAGGACAGCAGAAACCTCTAGCAACCGCCAGAACACGAGGAGACAAAGAGCGGCCTGCAGCCACATTTTTGGGAGCCTGCAGCGGTATGGGAAACTCGCCCCGCTGCGTTTAGGTGCAATTTCTTCTTATTCAGGCCCGCATGTGTTTAACCCTCTGCTGTATTTTGGGTGCCCGGGAGAGGCAGCCACCGGAGAATAAAGCAGGACAGAGCAGCCTCTTCCAAGGGGCCATTTGCAGTTTCTTTTTAATTTCAGTTTCAGTTAATTAGATTTTGGTTTGGTTTTATTTTATTTTTAGTTCAAGTACTCTAGTGCTCTCTGCCTTAGCCTGTGGAGGTGCACTGTGCTGAGGATCCTTTTACCTACCCGGGTACAGATTGAGGGTGTTCCTGGGGAGTGCCCCCAGCCCTTCCCAGCATGCCGGCCTGACCGCAGTGCCTGTTATAGGATGGTATCAAGGGGCGTGAACCCCACTTAATCCTTAAGCATTCCTTGTGTTATACAGCTCAAAACGTATTCAGTGCACAATGATTTGATGCAGACATGTGGGAAAAGCCTCATCGGATAGGCCATTGTTTGTTGCTGGGCGGATTTCAGAGTGCTGTTGTGCTTAGTCAGGTGATGTAAGTGGCAGTTGGTTGAGACATTGTTACTTTCTCCTGAGAAGGGTCAGATAAAAAGTCAGAGACAGAAATAAAGATAAGTGTAAAAAAAAAAATAGAGGTGCTGCATATAGGTTTGTAGCAGCTACAGCTCTGTGGAAAACCGGAAGTACCTGCATACAAGAAATGTATGTAATTTGAAAGATAGTCAGTGGATAGGACGCAAATGAAATCCTTCCATCTGCCTATGGTCAGTGAGTAACCTGACATGATCATCTCTTTTCTCTTAGCCCAGATTAAGTACCTTGCTTGTAAGGGAAGCTGTACACCCTTATAGCCATTTGTAGTATTAGAATAACAACGTACTCTGAGAAAGTGTCAGTTTGATTGGATCAGGCAAGGTCCATTTCATATCTTTAAGATACAACAGTGCAGCGCAATCTAAAAATTCTGATGTGGTGTGGTCTCGGAGGCAGGCGCCTGCCTAAACTGCACGCAAGAGGCTGTAATGGGAGCAGGACCTGCAGGATGAGATGAGATAGGAGAGTCCCTCCTGGTTGCAAGAGACCCTGGGGGTGGGGGGGGGGCGCCATGTTACCTTCAACGGATCTGGCCCCCGGTCCCTGCATGATGCTCAGACCATCCAATCCTCAAGCCCAGGGAGCAATAGGGCTCCCGGGGGAGTTCTCACCGGAGTTTGTCTTACTTTTGCATAAGGCGTTTTGCCTACCACGTGGCTCCTCAGCCCCGGAACACAGGGCTAAGAGGATGTCAGACGCAAAAGAGCACGAGTCAGGAGCAGTGGCGTCTAAGTGGGCTAGAGGCTTAGAGGAGTGGCAGCAATCTACAAGCGGGTACTGACATAATTCCTCGTCCCCAAAGGGCTCACATTCTGTGTGTACCTTGGAGACCCTCAAGGCCCTGAATATGCCTGCCAACCTTCCAGCAGAGGTAGAGGCGCTGTAGGATCTGCTGTTCCAGGTAGTACGGAAATCGCAGAAAGTCTTACCAGTACATGGAGTAGTCGGACAGATGATTCAGGATGAGTGGGATCTGCTGGAGGTTGGCCTAAAGGGGTGCAATCCATGATGCGCCTATATCTGCTGCCGGAGCAAGAACGAGCTCCTTTGATTGCCCAAAGTGAGTGCAGTGGTGTTGGCAGCAATAGAAGAGACCTTGACTTGTCTCCTGCAGCTGAGAGCCGTGGAACTGCTTCTGCGAGACCAGTATGTCTGCGGTCGATGCTTCATGTATTTCGTGGTGCCTAAAAGTAAGGTTCCTTTCGCCCAATTCTTTACTTCTAGGGCATGAACTATGGTCTCTGGGTACCGCATTCTCACAGTAATAATCTCCTTCAGAAAGGCAATAAAACACCATCTCTTTCTAATTCACTATTCTGAAACAAATCCCGAAGAACATAAATCATTCGCACTCACCTCACACCTTAACTGCCTTAACACCCAATATGAGAATGGTTAGGTGCTCCCCCCCTTTAGTTCTATCCATTCTACCACCTGACCTATATATGATTACCGTAGACCTCAATTACTAGAATATTTAACTCTATGTAAATACTTTGTAGATATCATGTGAATAGTTCCCCTGTTATCCCATTTTTGAGTATTCCTTGTTCCATGTAAGCACATTGTGATATTAATGCATTGTTGCACTGTTCAGTTTTAATGTAAACCGCGCTGATTTCAATAGCGCGGTATATAAAAAATAAAAATAAATAAAATAAAAATAAATAAAATAATGGCAGTAGGAAGCGGTGATTTTTGGCGACTCTCAATCTCGCAGAGGCATATCTGTATGTTCCCATCCATCCAGAACATCAGCAGTTTCTCCACTTTGTGGTGCCAAGGGGCCATTTCCAGTTTTGAGCGTTGCTCTTCGGTCTAGCGGTGGTGGTGGCAGCTCTCCACAAGGAAGGGGTTCCCGTCCACCCGTACCTAGATGATTGGCTGATCCAAGTGAAGTCCAGGGACGACAGTGAAAAGAGCAACAGCGCGGGTGGGAGAGTTCCTTCAAAGTCTCAGTTGGGGTCAACCTTGCCAAGAGTCAGTTACGGCCGGCCCAGGAGCTAGAGTATTTGAGAGCGTGCTTTGATACCTGCGTGGGCAGGATTTTCCTGCCGGTTTGCCAGGCGCAGGAGCTATGACAGTGGATACAGAAGGTCCTGAAGATGACAAGACCCATCAGTGTAGCATTATCTGCAGGTTCTGGGGACCATGGTGGCCACTCTTGAGCTAGTCCCATGGGCAAGGGCACACATGCAACCGCTGCAGAGGGCTCCGCTCCATCGATGATCCCATCAGACCCAACCCCTATCCCAAGTACTCCCCTTCCTGCGGAACCCCAGGAGAGCCCTCAGTTGTGGTTGCATGTTGGGAGCCTGGAAGGAGTCCCCAGTGTGGGTTCCTCTGATGACCGATGCCAGCCTGTCAGGTTGGAGAGCCCATTGTGAAGGGCGCTTTGTTCAGAGACAAGAGTCCGCAGGAGGCCCTGTGGTCGATCAACAGGCTCGAGATGCGAGGGGTGACCTTGACGCTAGACAGTTTCGAGCCATGATTGCAGAG
The DNA here is from genome assembly GCA_033557465.1 of Ichthyophis bannanicus. NCBI lineage: Eukaryota > Metazoa > Chordata > Amphibia > Gymnophiona > Ichthyophiidae > Ichthyophis > Ichthyophis bannanicus. The sequence continues at coordinate 1,658,409,660 of CM066031.1, read as the reverse complement.
GAAGGTGGTCCACGTCCTCTTGGACAATGTGATCATGGTGGCTTACATCAACCAGTAAGGAGGCAATGGCAGTGCAGCCCTGGAGTAGGAGGCCAAAAGGCTGTTCGGTTGGGCAGCGATTCGTCTTCAGGTATTATCAGCGGCGCATGTAACAAGAGTTGACAGTATGATGGCAGACTACCTCAGCCAAGTGTGCATGGACCCCAGAGAGTGGCAGCTCAATCAGGAGGTGTTCAAGCAGGTGGTCCACCGATGGGGCACACCGGTCATGGACCTAATGGCAATGTTCGAGTCGACCAAGGCCTGCCGGTTTTTCAGCAGAAGAGAGGAAATCCAAGGGCCTGGATACTCTAATTCAACAGTGGCTCGAAGAGGGTCTAATCTGTTTTTCCCCATGGGCGCTCATAGGCCGGTTAATGCAATGGCTAGAGGCGCACCGGGGATTTGTAATTCTGGTGGCACGAGACGGGCCGAGGTGCCCATGGTATGCTGACTTGATTCGGATACTGGCAGATTGACTGTGGTGACTTCTGGTTGGAAGGACCTCTCGACGCAAGAGCCATTTTGCATGTCCCAGGTGGATCAATTCTTGCTTACGGCATGGTTCTTGAAAGGGTGAGGTTGAAGAAGAAAGGATAATCAGGCTCGGGGATAGCGACCTTGCTACAGGCCCAGAGGTGATCCATGAACCTGGTGTGCATCTGCATAGGGCGCGTCTTTGAATCATGGTGCGGAGAGAGGCAGGTGCTCCTTTCCACTGCCTCCATCCCGGACATCTTGGCGTTCTTGAAATCCGGTTTTGATAAGGGTCTAGCTGCCAGTTCCTTGAGGGTGGAAATGGCAGCGATTTCCGGTTATTGAGGGAAAGTCCACGGGGTGCCGTTGGGTACACACCCAGACGTGCTGAGCTTTCTAGGGGCGGTGACCCACTTCAGGCTTCCAAAGAGGGCAGTGGTACTGCCTTGGAATCTCAATCTGGTGCTAACGGTGCTGTCTGGGGAACCTTTTGAGCCATTGAGTCGAGCTTTCCTGAAGGATTTGACTCTGAAAATGGTATTTCTGGTGGCGATTTGCTTGGCACGTAGGATTTCGGCGCTTCGGACCCTGTTATGCCAGGAGCTATTCCTTCTCCAAGGAGAAAATGGTCTTACGCCTGGTACCTTCATTTTTGCCCAAGGTGGTGGCAGCATTTCATGTAAATCAGGCCGTTTCCTTACCAGCTCTGGCGAGCGCGGATGTGGGTGAGAGCAGATATGGGCCCTGCCACTCCACAGCTGTACCACTTGGATGGTAAGAGAGTCCTGTGAAGGTATGTGAAAAGGGCATCGTCCTTTCGGAGATCGGACCATCTGTTGGTTCTGTTTGGCGGGTCTTGCAAAAGTGACGCGGCAGCTAAACCTCCATTTCCAGATGAATCAGTGAGGCAATCATGTCTGCCTACATCTTGAAAGGGTAGATCAGCGCCAGCGGGGTTGCAGACACATTCCACGAGGGCTCAGGCAGCCTCGTAGGCAGAGTAGAGTTTAGTTCCGCTGGTGGAGATCTGTAGGGTGGCATACTTTCTCTGAACATTTTCGCATGGATGTCCATACTGTGGGGGATGCTCGTTTCAGATTGGCAGTGCTTCAGGCTGGTTGTGCGGGTCCCTCCCGTTAGTTTAACTGCTCTGATACATCCCAGAGGTGCGGGACTGGACTGGAGGGATGATAAGGAAAGAGAAATTAGACTTACCTATTAATTGTTGTTCCTTGAGGAACATAAGATATGCCATAGTGGATCAGACCAAGGTCCATCAAGCCTAGTATCCTGTTTCTAACAGTGGCCAATCTAGGTCATACGTACCTAGCAGTTTCCTCAAAAGACGCAGGTTCCACAATGCTTGTATAGGGGTCAAGCAGTGATATCCTGGGTCCCTTTTTAATAATGGTTTATGGACCTTTCCTCCAGGAACTTGTCCAAACCTTTTTAAAACCCAGCTACACTAACAGCCTTTACTACATCCTCTGGTAACAAATTCCAGAGTTTGATTACATGTTGAGTGAAAAAATATTTTCTCTTATTTGTCTTAAATAGTTTACCCTGTAGCTTCATTGCATGTCCCCTAGTCTTTCTATATTCTGATAATGTAAACAATCGATCTACGTTTACCCGTTCCACTCCATTCATGAATTTATAGATTTCTATCATATCTCCCCTCAGCCATCTCTTTTCCAGGTTAAAGAGCCCTAACCTTTTTAGCCTTTCTTCATAGGAGTATCCTTCCATCCCCTTTACCATTTTGGTGGCTCTTCTCTGAACCAATTCTAAAATCGCTATATCCTTTTTAAGATACGGCGACCAGAATTGCACACAATATTCAAGGTGCGGTCTCACCATGGAATGATATAGAGGCATTATAATATCTTTTGTTTTATTTTCCATTCCTTTCCTTATCATACCTAGCATTCTATTTGCTCTCTTGGCCGCTGCTGCACACTGGGCCGAGGGTTTTAACATGGTATCCACAATGACGTCTAAATCTTTTTCCTGGCTGGTGGTTCCTAATGTGGAACCTTGCATCGTGTAACCATAGTTTGGGTTGTTCTTCCCTAGGTGCATAACCTTGCACTTGTCCAAATTAAATTTCATCTGCCATTTTGATGCCCAGTCTTCCAATTTATCAAGATCCTCTTGCAATTTTCCACAATCCTCTTGGGTTTTAACAACTTTAAATAGTTTTGTGTCATCTGCAAATTTGATAACCTCACTCGTTATTCCACTTTCCAGGTCATTTATGAATATGTCAAAAAGCAGCGGACCCAGCACAGCTCCCTGGGGTACACCACTATTCACCCTTCTCCATTGGGAAAATTGGCCATTTAGCCCTACCCTCTGCTTTCTATCTTTTAACCAGTTCCTGAGCCACAGTAGTACACTGCTTCCTATCCCATGACTCTTTAGTTTTGCCAAAAGTCTCTGATGAGGGACCTTGTCAAAGGCTTTCTGAAAGTCCAAATACACTATAGGTAGGTAAGCAAACCCGCACACACTAATTCAAATGTAAATCAAATGACTCTGTGTTTGTTTGTTTCAAATCAAATCCTTAACCAATCATAATGTAAATCATACAAATTACTGCACTGTGCAGTCCAACCTGATCTGTAAAGTTAACCGCTGCTGATCGTAGGAAGCAGCGGTATACAAGTGTCTACTAAAAATAAATATATCAACCGACTCACCTTTGTCTACCTGTTCATTCACACCTTCAAAAAACATAGCAGATTAGTAAGACAAGATCTTCCTTGTCTAAAACCATGTTGACTGTCTCCCATTATGCCATGACTCTCTACATGTTCAATAATTTTGTTCTTTATAATGGTTTCTACCATTTTTCCCAGTACTGACGTCAGGCTCATCGGTCTGTTGTTTCCCGGATCTCCCCTGGAACCCTTTTTAAAAATTGACGTTATTTTGGCCATCCTCCAATCTTCAGGTATTTCAGATGATTTTAATGATAGTTCACAGATTACTAATAGCAGGTCTGGAATCTCATATTTCAGTTCTTTCAACACCCTTGGATGTATACCATCCGGTCCAGGTGATTTGCTACTCTTCAGTTTATCAAATAGTTGTAATACATCTTCTTTCAATTCTTCCACACCTTTAAATACCACTTCAGTCATGGGTAACATCCCTACATCTTCCTCAGTAAAGACCAAAGCAAAGAATTCATTCAGTCTTACCGCTATCGCCTTGTCACCTCTTAGTGCCCCTTTAACCCCTCTATCATCTAATGGACCAACTGACTCTCGCACAGGTTTTTTGCTACGAATGTACTTGAAAAAAATCTTTATTACCCGTTTTTGCTTCCGCAGCAAGCCTCGTCTCAAATTCTCCCTTTGCCTGCCTTATCAATGCCTTGCATTTAACTTGCCAGTGCTTGTGCTGTTTCAAATTTTCATCATTTGGCTCTTTTTTCCATTTCCTGAAAGTTGCTTTTTTGGCAACAACAGCCTCTCTGACCTCACCTTTAAAACCATGCTGGCAGTTTTTTGGACTTCTTCCACTTTTCTTAAAGCGTGGAATACAACTGGTATGGGTTTCCAAGATAGTATTTTTCAACAACTCCCAAGCTTAATGTAAGTCTTTAACCTTTGCAACTGCTCCTTTTAGATTTTCTTAACTATTTTCCTGTTTTTATCATAGTCTCCTTTTCGAAAGTTAGAAGGTAGTACTGTGGATTTCCTTACCATCCCTCCTCCACTAATTAAATCAAACGCGATCATGCTATGATCACTATTGCCAGTCCAGTCCCAGAACCCTCCCTGAGTGCTTTCTATGATAATCTATGCACACCCCAGTCGTGAAGCTGGCTCCCTTGGTGGTAGAATTGGCCAGGGGGGCTGGGGAGGGGTGTGTAATCAGTGTTTGGGGTAGGGGCAGACAAGAAGAGCTGTCGGTTGCTTGTTTTCCGCTGGTTGGAGTTGCTCAGGCACTCAACAGGAAGGCCTCCCCATCCTGGAGGAGGGGGACGGAATATCCTTTCTAGGGGATGAAGGGGGATACTAGTTTATTTAGATGTAGAAGTGTTTGTTGCATGTCTAACTACTTATTGTGGGCTTTCATTTGCCCCCCCCCCCCTCACCAGCAACCTGCAGGGCTCTTGGAGTCACAGACCTCTGCACTCAAAGCAATGAGAAGTTAATCTAAGAGACAGCAATAAAATACCACTCACTTCTATATAGATACACCAAAGCTTTGCGGAGAGAAACAAATAGAAACAAGTTCTCTTTGTTTACTCTAACTATTAGCTATGGTTCACTTTATTTATAAGGCTCTTTTGGAGGATACAGCATAATTTCACTTTATTATTCCACGTCAGATACTATGTATTTATCACATCATAGGTCAATTTCTAATCAGCATAGGTCAGTATGAGGAGACATACATGTATTCCAAGACATAAATGTTTACTGCTGACTGCTTGGTATCTAATAACCCTGAGACTGTGAAGCTAGAGGACAGCCTGCCCCTTTTCTTATTTACAGGACTTGTACCTCTTCACCTACTTAGTAAGCAAATATATGAAGTTTATTTCTAAGCAAAGTTCTGAACAAAATTAACTCTTTCTCAGGTTTTCTTTGACAGTCTGATTGTGTACACCACCCTGTACAGACAAGCTTACTTTCAGTCCCTCCTCTGATTCTGTAAAGAATCATTCCCAAAGTAAGGAAACTCAGACATTGCCATTAAAGTGGAATTAAAACTAGATTCTGGGTCAATCTGTAACATCATTGTAGGGGTGAGTGATTCCACTGATTTTTTACAGCAAGCTGATAGTACACAGAGAATTAATGCTCCTAAAATGAGAATCCCCAAAATGCCAAGCAATGATGCTAATAAGCCTTGCAAAGGCCTGGATAATGAATTCCATAATGAAGAAACAGAATCAAATAGAGCTGAAAAAGAACTTACATAACTATCACTTGAAACAAAAGTACGGTTTCTAACTTTATCCAATAGGCCTTTTACTATTTTTCCATTGTTATCAAGCATACTACAACAAAAACCAACTATTACTCCACACACACCACTAAGCCATCTTCCCAGATTATCAAATTCTGAAGACAAGATATATTCTGGATACAATTATTCAAAGCCCACTGAGTCATGGCCATTTCATTAAGCCCTCCAGACAAAATTACATTTCCAGGGATGATAATACCCTAGTAAAGGAAAACTCCAGCTAGGTATGCCTAGGTCTGAACTAGAGGCATTCAAAGGGTAGCCAGAACTATTATATTGTAGTAATTCATAATCATGCACCTGGTTCCCTTGAACTGACATTAACTGTACCACTGAAATATAAGAGTTTCCTACAAGGGATTTCTTATACCAGATAGAAGAATTATGCAGCATTACTATTCTACAAACATTCCATGGAGTATCCCCTACCTTTCTTCCCTTACCCTGAGCCATAAAACATATTGGAGGATGTTGCAGAGGCATAGGACTAACTATTCTAGGTTCTGGGCCTGTATGAGACCATTGTACAGAAGTTAGATTAAAGGCTATGTCACGAAACTCCTCAAAGGTCTTAGGCCTAACCCTAGGTAGAAATCCGTGCTGAGTAGCTGTCACAGATGGAAGACACACTGCACAGTCTGATAAATTGAAATGTTTTGTCACTGAGTGTACCTGTGACTCGAAAATATTTGAATATTCATCATAACATTCCCAAGGTTTTAACTGCAGCATCGCTTTACTACTACTAATATGCTTCAGCATAACTAAGATTAGATATAAAAACATTCTTAGCAAAAACCTTTAAATATCTAAAACTATAATTGCTTCAAAATATACTAAATCAAAACTGAAATGATACCTACTCTTCTTAATACTCTCCTTTATATAATGAGGATATATACTGTAGCTATGATTAGCCTCTAAGGGTCAATAAATTTATGAAGTAGAGGTTAAGTACCTAAAGGTCATTACATATATATCAGGAAAAACACTAATCTAAAATGACCTCATCCCTCTAAGCAATACTATAAATGCCAAACAAGAGCATTTTGCATGAATGGTCCAATCAGAATCTACTTAATACAATAATCTTTTTCTGTGATGTCACTATTCTTTTCACTGAAAGTACTTTAAAAAGTATTTTCTGCAATATCACTGTTGTCCGAGAAGTCTGCGTTGTATCTCTTGAATCATGGATGCGGGGAATCTTCTGAATCTTGTGAGGGAGCCTTCTTACACTGCGTAAGATGTATCCAATGAGAATGTCCTTCCACTTTACAGGCTGAATATCCCACCAGAAGTTCACAAAATGGACCTAGGAATTTTGGAGCCAGAAGCGTCTTTGGATGCAAATTCTTAATCAGGACCCAATCCCCTGGTTTCACGTCTGGATGGGATGATTCTGGAGGAGCATCTTGTTGAGGATTCACCTTCAATAAAGGGGAAACAGACAGGGCTGAGTGCAATCATGCACAATAAATTAAGATATCGCTGCGCAACCACCGGGGGTCTGGGATAACTGCCAAGGCATGTGGAGAAGTAGCTGGACGTCCAGTAACTATTTCATATGGTGTCAGGCTGGGGGAAATACACACTGTCATAAGGGCAAAGGGAAGGGCTTTTGTCCAATTTGAAGCTCAATCCTGTATCAGAGTGCATAAGTGACCTTTGGGAATAGACAAGTGACCGCCAGATGAATACCACCTCCCTCCTCTGGCACAGGGCAAATCTACAAAACAGACTGCAAAAGCAAAATTAAATGAGTTCGGCAGGCAGGAATCTTAATAACTGACCCTATGCTGACCCTACAGTGCCAGTCCTGCAACAGTGCAAACAAGCTATGCCAAAGAAAACAATAATAAGTTCAGGGGATACCAGAGAACCAAAAAGACTAAATGCATAGCCACAGCGGTAAAGCTCATGATGCAGGAACAGGGCAAGTAGAAACAAAAGACGGTCAGGACAAATAAGCAGATGATCCTCTTTCCAGCAGCCCTGGACAGCACGAAGTCCGACCCTGGGTTTCAAAGGAGGTATCTTGCTATTGCTGCAAGAAAGATGAAAGGAAAAACAAAGTCATATTTAACGGTGCTAAATACAGCAATGTCAGTGACACTGATACCAGAAGAGCGTCTTTTAGGTTCCCAAAATGGTTGTCCTATGACACAAATCTCCAGCAGAAGGATGTCCTTTGGAGTTCAAAACTGCAACTTGTACTGGCAAGAGACGCTGTAGAACCAGAAAATCAATGTGATTCAATTGCAAAAGCCACCACTACATAGACATAGCGGGAGTCCCAAAGTCACTTCATCAATTCACTGGCTTACAACCAGTCGGGAAAGCTCACAAAAGCACACAGACAACAGAGAAATCAGAAATAGCCACAAACAATTTGAATAGTAAAGAATAATCATAGACAAGAACATGGCACATTTCCCAGTACATTTCTACATTTAAAACAAACCTCCCACTGTAATAATGTGGGGACAAAGAGGAGCAGTAAGATCTGAGAAATTTGCTAGCTCTTATTTACAGAACAATAGTAAACCCAGAAATCTACACATCAACACCAGTGTTGCTAAAAAGACAATGATAAAATAGATTCCAATCTAGCAGAGGTAATTGCACAACCAGAGAGTGTTAGGGCAATACCCAGGAAAATAACAGGTTAAGATACAAACTGTGGCTGAGACAAATTAACCTTTAACCTAATTCAACAATATAAGCTAATAAAGACAAGAAATCTGACCAACAACATACGTAATTTGGTCTACATTAAAAGCAAATCATTCACATAATGAACTAAAGAGGAATGGTTGAGTCTTACATCAAATAATGCAGTCCTTAGGGCCTGTGAAAATATGCAGGACTAGCAGTGTATCCTTCAAAAAGAAATAAAATAAAAGCAAAACTGGTTTTTTCTTTGCCAATTCATACTGAAAATAAGCAGGTCTCGTAGGACTCGCAGAAATCTATAAGTCTTACCGTCAGCCTTTAGTATAGGAGGAACTGGAGTCTCACATAAAGAAGTTGTAGGATAAATGACACCTTGTGTCTGGAGATCTTCAAGCACAGAACAACTTCCTTCACCAACAGCTGCTGGCAGTGGACACAGCTTGAGTCTAGGAAACTGAATTCCAGGTTTCACGATGATCCTCACAGGCGGGATAGAAAGACATCCGATATATGATCCCGGCACTGTCCATAAAGTAGAAGAAAGTTCTCCAGGATGAATGATATTGGCATCTGCAGGAAACGGCACTTCAGAGAGAATACAGCTGGAGATATATCTTCCCATTCAGCCAGGATAGAGTGAAATCAGCAGCTACCGGAGGGGGAGGAGGGAAATCAGCTCTCTGACCATCCTCTCGCTCTGACCCTACCCCTCCCCCTGCTCCTGGGAAGTTACATAGAAGCAATCTGCAAGCTGAGCAATTTAGTCAGTTCACATCAAATGTCAGCCTACTGTACCGAGCTCCTTCCAGAATTACATCAGCTGTTCTAGCTGGCCAATCTATTATTAAAGTTTCAAAAATTCCTTTTACTCACGGGATTAAACCATTTACAAAAACAATTGGTGAAGTCTGAAAGTGTGTCCTCTGCCGCACCAGAATAGTCTTTAAACGCTTGCATACACCTAGTGTGAAAATCTTTTTCACCCCTATTCTGCCTTAGAGATGTTAATCTCAACCAATCCTTTTACAAGTTTGCATACTACTGTAAGGAATTCAATAACCACTGAAACAAAATTATCTCTTTGAGTCTTCTGTTGGAAATCTATCACAGGGTATGTCACAAACTGGATGAGTGACCCTATGAACATCAGCTGGGTTATAAAACACAGTTCTAAGCAAATTATCTAGATCAGCCCAAGTAGAACATGGACTATTATGTTGACGTAAAACAGTTTGAAGAAAACTTATAGCACCATGTAATTGATCACATTTTTCTCTATAGGTCATAGAAATGCTTATCCAGATCTTTTGCAATAACATCAATAAGTTTACTAGAAATTCCCACTTCCTTTGTAGCAGAAATATCATTTCTTACTATTCCCTTTAAGGATTCTATTATATGTACAATACTTTCTATTTCACGGCTAAGAAGGGCATTCACTTCTCTGAGCTGAGAAACATTGCAAGTACTGAAATCTTCAATTTGTGCATCCCCCAATATCCTTTGTTTATTCCTTATCTCTTCCCTTAGCTCTGCTGCACGAGTGATCCTCCCCCTTTCAGAAGTTATATAACTCTCACAAGAAACAGGGGGAGACAATGGGGACGCACTTGGAACTCTTCCAGCTCCAATTACCATTGCAGCCACATCTGCATCATACTCTGGAGAAAAAATGACTGGGAATTTCCCTGCCCGGTCATTATCACTCTCCTGTGGTTCACTCGCTTTACCAGCATTCTTTAACACAAACAGTTCATTCTTCATATTATGTGCCATTCGCTGCCACCAACTAAACACCAGCCCTTCACGGGCATCACATAATTTATGTTTAGCCTGCAAAGCACATTCCAGATAACGAAGTTTATCTATAGAAAATGTTTCCTCCAAAGGAAACTGTAGAAGCACATTGTCGTTAGTCACTGCATACCAGTGTACAATATAATTAGTAGCCATATCTCCATACTTCTCACGCATACAAAAAGAAGGGCTACCTTTCTGAACAGCTAAAACCTTAGCCTTGTCATGCCATTCACGCAACAGAGATAACTCTCGTTTACCTAACAGATTACCCATTGCTGTCACCATACAATACTCACAAACACCTTCCGCCCTTGCCAGGAACGGAGAAATCTGCAGACCGGCATGGCATCAACTGTGGGCTTTCGTTTGCCCCCCCCCCTCACCAGCAACCTGCAGGGCTCTTGGAGTCACAGACCTCTGCACTCAAAGCAATGAGAAGGTAATCTAAGAGACAGCAATAAAATACCACACGCTTCTATATAGATACACCAAAGCTTTGTGGAGAGAAACAAATAGAAACAAGTTCTCTTTGTTTACTCTAACTATTAGCTATGGTTCATTTTATTTATAAGGCTCTTTTGGAGGATACAGCATAATTTCACTTTATTATTCCATGTCAGATATTATGTATTTATCACATCATAGGTCAATTTCTAATCAGCATAGGTCAGTATGAGGAGACATACATGTATTCCAAGACATAACTGTTTACTGCTGACTGCTTGGTATCTAATAACCCTGAGACTGTGAGGCTAGAGGACAGCCTGCCCCTTTTCTTATTTACAGGACTTGTACCTCTTCACCTACTTAGTAAGCAAATATATGAAGTTTATTTCTAAGCAAAGTTCTGAACAAAATTAACTCTTTTTCAGGTTTTCTTTGACAGTCTGATTGTGTACACCACCCTGTACAGACAAGCTTACTTTCACTTATTTGTTGCTCCTCTGATTCTGCTTTGTCAATAGGTATTGGGGCTGGTGGGCGGTGCCAGCTGCATTTGTACACTAATGTCATCAAAAAGATGACATGCTCAGTCTCCAAGCTGCTTGAGGGGGTACACTACCCAGAGGTGTGGGACTGGACTGGAGTTCCTCAAGGAACAACAATTAGCAGGTAAGTCTAATTTCTCTTTGTCTGCAGTTCACAGCCGAGCCAGGACTGTGCGAGGTGGGCAAGTGCACCTAGGCACAAAATGAACAAGTGGGAATCAAACCCTGGACCTTTGACTATGGAGACATTGCATCAACTAGTAGGCTACAACTCCACACAGCCTGCAGATCTCTGATAAAACTGCTTGCTGTCTATGCAGGTATAGGTTGGGCCCTCCACTACCCATGAGGCACTGCACATGCAAAACAGCGGTCTGCTGCTGAAAAATTAATGGAGAATGCACTCATCCAGCATATCCGCTCACTAAGACGAACTGGGTGCGTGTGCTACATGCACATAACAACAGCAAGTTATGCTGCAGAGTGGTTTCAGCTGTCACCCTGAGGGTGAGGAGGGGTACCCAGCACCTGGTCCACTGAACCTGCACTGTTAGAGATTATCTCTGCTGCTGGTCCACGTCACTGCTAGTGTGTGGTAGATATTGTTTGCAGTGTGTTATGCTTTTTTTCCTTGGTTTCCTGCATGCTGTAGGCGATGGTGACAACAGCAACTTGGCCCTGTATTCTGCCCATGATGGACATCACCCTTTGATAACAGTATAGGCTAGTGGATAGTGTTAATATACTGCTGCTATGGACAGCCACTGCGGTGGGGGTGTATAGGCTGGTGTGGGGCTATGGCTACTGTCCTGCCAGGACCCCAGTGAGTAGGCCATGAACCACTGCTACCCCAACCATTGAGGATTAACAATTAACTACAGCACGGGCAGAAAGACTGCCCCGCTGTCCTTCACTTGGCTGTGTCAGCCAAGCACAAACCAACTAGAGTAGGTTTGCTGGTCAGAATGCATGGCATGTGCATAGTGTGACCACGAGCACTCTGCCTTGAGATACTCAGCACTAGCAACAAGCCATTTACTCAGTGATTAGCATCCCCAGACAGAGAATGCATCTACGTCACTGGAGCCAAACATTATAATAGTACTATGTGGATACATAGCCATGCCATGGTCACTTTTTGGTCATAGTGAGAGTGCCATTTTAGCATTACATACAGTGGCCACCCAGGCAATGCACGTGGCAGACGGGCACAATGGCATCTCAGCCAGTGACCCTACCATTATGGCAGACACATCCAGGCCAATCTGCGCTCTTTCAGGTGATACCTACAATCCTCTGCTTTGCCTTATTCACATTTTCCAAACAGGCTGAAAAAACCTCAGACAGTGTGAGCCAAAATTCAGTGCAGAAAGCTAAGGACAAAGGGGAGCCATACACACACGCATACACTCTCATTGGTGTACTGAGCAAAAGTGGAGAAGGATGGCATTCCTGCTTGACACTCCTGTCTCAACGTCAGCTCAGGGATTGATAACGTGTGCTCGGTTTGTTATATTACCGTGTTTGCCCTTCCACAGATTGATAACGTATGCACTGTTTGCACGTGCTATATTACTGTGTGCTATTAGCCTTCAACCAGCTGTGGATAGTTGAGGAGCCTGTCAGTGCTGCTGGTGAGGGTTTCCACCCTTGCTGGCCATCTCCTTGAGGGTTGCACATATTGGAGCTGTACTTACATTATCAGCTAACTTTGTCCACAGGAATATGCAGTACAGAAAGCTCAGCAGGGACCTGAACCTGTTACCCCACACACACATAGTAACATAGTAAATGACAGCAGATAAAGACCAGCATGGTCCATCCAGTCTGCCCAGCAATACGGCAAGAGTAGGTGCACCTGTCGCTCTGTGCAGGCCACCCCTCCCCATGTCTTTGTCTAGGGGTGGACCCACCACTCCATGTAGGATACCCCTACTTGTTGAGAAGTTAGATGGTTCAGTTTATTTTGTTTTTATCCTGTTGCTATAAAGGGATCCGCTGTGCTTGTCCCATGCTGTTTTGAATTCTGTCACCGTGTTTGCCCCCACCACTTCCAACGGGAAAGCATTCCAAGCATCCACCACCCTTTCAGTGAAAAAATATTTCCTGACATTGCCTTTCAATGTTTCACCTAGCAACTTCATGTTATTCCCTCTAGTTTTGCAGCTTCCCCGTCTTTGGAAGAGGTTTGTTTGTTCATCGTTCCTCTTTAAGTATTTAAAGGTCTGAATCATATCTCCCCTATCCCTCCTCTCCTCCAAAGTGTACATATTTAGGTCTTCAAGTCTCTGCTCATAAGGTTTCTTATGCAGGCTCCAAATCATTTTGGTCGCCTTCCTCTGAACAGTTTCCAGTCTTTTTACATCTTTTGCAAGATATGGTCTCCAAAACTGAACACAGTATTCCAAGTGAGGCCTCACCAGTGACCTGTACGGTGGCATAAGTACCTCTTCCTTTCTGCTGGTAATCCCTCTTTGTATGCAGCCCAACATCCTCCTGGCTTTTGCCACCGCCTTGTCGCACTGTTTTGCCACCTTGAGATCATCAGAGATAATCACACCAAGGTCTTTCTCCTGAACCATGCACACCAACGTCTTGCCCCCTATTGCGTACATTTCCCTTGGATTTCTGCTACATAAGTGCATGACACTGCACTTTTTCGCATTAAATCGTAATTGCCAAGCATTAGACCATTCTTCCAGCTTTTGTAGATCTTTCCTCATGTTATCCACTCCCTCGGGGGAGTCCACTCTGTTGCAAATTTTTATGTCATCTGCAAAAAGACAGACTTTTCCATTCAGTCCTTCAGCAATATCACTCACAAATACATTGAACAGTGCCGGGCCCAGGACCGAACCCTGGGGCACCCTGCTAATCACCTTTCTTTCATCCGAGTGAGCTCCATCTACCATCACCTTCTGTCGTCTGTCAGTCAACCAATTTCTAATCCAGTTTACCATCTTGGGACCCATCCCCAAGCTACTGAGTTTGTTGACAAGCCTCCTATGAGGAACAGTATCAAAGGCTTTTCTGAAATCCAAATAGATGACATCCATCGCATGCCCCTGATCTAGTTCCTTGGTCACCCAGTCAAAGAACTCAATCAGATTTTGTTTGGCAAGACCGTCCTTCAGTAAAACCATGTTGCCTGGGATCTTGCAACCTGTTGGTTTTGAGAAAGTTCACTATTTGCTCTTTCAGGAGCACCTCCATTACTTTTCCCACCACCGAGGTAAGGCTCATGGGTCTGTAGTTTGACACTTCTTCCCTGTCACCACTTTTGTGTAGAGGTACAATATCAGCCATTCTCTAGTCCTGAGGAACCTCTCCTGTTTCCAAGGATCTGTTGAATACATCCTTTAACGTCCCTGCAAGAAACTCTCTGAGCTCTTTCAGTATCCTAGGATGTATCCCATCCGGTCCCATGGCTTTGTCCACTTTCAGTTTAGCAAGTTGTTCCAACACCTCATCTTCTGTGAATGGTGTGGTATCTACTTCATTCCCATTTTTATATTTGAGAGTCACAGCTGGTCCATCTCCAGGATTTTCTTTAGTAAAAACAGAGCAGAAGTATTTCTTTAGCAATTTCGCTTTTTCTATGTCACTTTCCACAAGTCCTTTCCCAGCACTTCTGAGTCATGCAGTTCCAACTCTGATCTTCTTTCTTGGAATTGCAGGACACACCAACTGTGTGTGTTGCACCACAGTGCTGTTTTATGGAGATAGCAGCTCCAGTTGTTGACATGCTTTTCTTTAGCTGACCTTGTTCCCATCCATCCAGAACATCAGCAGTTTCTCCACTGGATGGCTATGCAGTCCCCCCACCAGCTGTCCCTGCAGGGGCCCCATCACCGCCTGCCACTGATACGTCTTGAGGGGAGGATGGCAGCCACTGCTGTAGTATTTCCCCAGGCACCTGCATTTTCCAGCTACCTGGAGAGCTACAGCATCTGGCACTATTGGCCTCTTCCCCCATAGCTGGGTTCTGCGGCAGCAGGGGGATGGGGGGGAGGCAGCCTAAATCTCTGCCTGGGGTGCCAGGACCCTTGGACCACCCTATGTGGCACATTGCCTTTCCGCAGCAATAGCAGGACTGTGTGCTGCCACTATCAATGTGGGATCATGACGAATATCACAGATGGTTCTGCGGATGGCAGAATACCCCTTTGTGGTGAGGCTAAAAATGTTGGAGCTCATCACCCTTGGGAAGAGACGGCTGAGGGGGAGATATGATAGAGATCTATAGATTATTGACTGGAGTGGAACAGGTAAACGTAGGTCACTTTTTTATGCCATCAAACTGTGGATAGACTAGGGGACTTGCAATGCGGCTACAGTGTAACCCTTTTGGGTCTTCTAGATGAAAATATTTTTTCAGTCAACGCGTAATCAAACCCTGCAATCCATTACTGGAGGATGTGGTAAAAGCTGTCAGTGTAGTAGGGTTTAAAAAAGTTTGGATGGGTCCCTGGGTAACGGTCCATAAACCATTGCTAAACAGGATTCGAGCTATGCACTGCTTGCCCCATTACAGTTATCGCAGATCCTGTGTGTCTTTTGGGGAAACTGCTAGGTACTTGTGACCTAGATTGTGCACTATTGGACACAGTATACTGGGTATGATGGACCTTGGTCTGACACAGTTTGGCATATTTTGTAGTCTTATGTTCCTATGTGCCATTTAGGCAGCTGCCTGTTCCCCCCCCCCCCCCCTGTGCACCAGCAGTCCCCACTGCATGACCCATGTACCACCTTCTTTGCCTCCATTTGCACCATCAACATAGTGCCCTTTCATACTTGGGCACTATGCTGTTGCTGCTAATGGAGCACTACTATCACTCTTTTGGGTTCCCCTCTCTGTGCATCACATTGCGGATGTAAAATAGGTTCTCTCTCCTCAAAAAACATCCTTTCCGCCAGGTTTTGAATTGCGTTAGTGTTCCTGTCGTTAAGGTGCCTGCGTTAAAGGAGCAAGCCTTATTCCTGCCCACTCCCTGCCCATTGACCCCCACTCTCTGCCTCGTGCACTCCTTTTCTCCACCCACAGGACACTGCGTTGCTGGTGCCGTTAGCGCCCGCTAAAGTGCCTTTTTGCATGCGCTGTGTGTGCACATGCACAGTTAGCACCCACTAACGGAACACTTGCTCCTTTACCACTATTTAGTAAACATACCCCTATATTTAAAAAGTGCATGTCAAGCAGCAAATTCCAGACAAGGAATCGACTCACAAAGAACCATATAGTAAATAATAGGGGGCATAGTGATTCACGTTAATGAATGATAAAAACAATATAAATATGGACCACACAGTGACAAACTAAAAGATATTATTTGAAAAGCAATCCAATCATATATTTTGTAAAAATGGTGTCTTAAAAAAATGAGAACCATGACAGAAGATTTACTATCAGAAAATGTAACGAGATAAAATCAAATCAATATGAATAAACAAAACTCAAAAGACAGATGTAGAAAGCACTTACAAAAGGTGAAGCAACTGAGGGAGCTAATATCAGGGGCAACAATGTGAACAAACACAAGCAGCTATTGTTGTATAGAAATATGTCAAAGGATAAACCAACTATAAATAAGTAAAACCATAAATAATGGGAACCTTAAAAACGGGAAAACATAAAAATAGAGATCATCCACGTGAAACCAAGCAAGGTAAAAATGTACTTACAAAAGGCACAGAGACTGAGGGAGCTAATATTGGGGACATCAATGGGATCAACCACAAGCACCTATTGTTGTATAAAAATATGTCAGAGGATAAGGGAACCATAAATAAATAGAACCATAAATAATTAAAATCATAAAAACATAAAACAGAGATCATCCGTGTAAAACCAACCAAAATAAAATTGTATAAGTGCGGCAAAGTATATGAGGATAAGAGTGAACTAAAGAAACGGACTCTACTCATAAAAAGACAGAGGTCAATCTCTTGGTTAAGACCCATAGGGTCGCTCATTTGGGTGCCTAATTCGGTTTTGCTTGTCAAAAGAAAAGGCAAAGCTATTGTTCAGTTCTGCTTGTCAACAGAGAAGCAATGGTATTCTCCCTAGACAACTGGATTAATCGGACAAATGGCCCCTCCCAACTTCCTTATGATTGTACTTGTTCTTGAGCTATGCAGCTAACTGAGGAAGGGCCATGCATACTTAAAATCTTACACTAGTTCGGAGCTATGAGAGAACTGTTCCGCCCCAAGGCTATCAAGTGATGTCACCTAATTGGGTGCCTGAGTAATTCCCTGAAGACGTGCTGAGACAGGATCTGCTAAACTATAAATTGATAAAATCTGTATCTATTTAGAATTCTGTGTTTATTTATATAGTCAGGGCAAAACATACCAGCCAAACTTTCAGTTTTATTAAAGTCAGTTAAGACATAGCTTAACAGTCCAACATTTTATTTGTGTTTATTCCCCCCCCCCCTACCAACTCTGTCCCTTCCACCCACCGCATGCTCAGTCTTTGATTTATAGGTTGTTAAGTCATTTAAGAATATAGGAGGGAAAATTTTCTTCTCCAGTTTAACTGGTCACTTTAATCAAGCAAGTTATCAGCCATTAGGAATAGATTAGTTCTAGGTCCTTGCAATTCATCTTGTAGTGAACATTTAATAAGCATTGCACAATATACCTAATAGGTTTAAGGAACTTTACATTAGTTCAAGCATCCCTACTCCCTTAGCAACTTTAAATAATTTATTTAATAACACAGGTACACTAAAAAATTTTTTTTTTAAACTGCCTCTAATGTTTCGATTGATTTTTACGTTTTTTGGTGCGCTGAATCCAAATCTGGTAACCAATTTGCTCCATCACGTACAGATTTTTTGCTACATTGGGTTAGCAGTTTGAGGTGAACGTTTCAGATTGAGTGCGATCGAGATAAAAGTTTCTTGGATGAATTCTTTATACTAATTGTTTAGTAGTTATTCAAATAAGAATAAAGAAAATTGTAACAAGGCAGCACATAAGAATAGAGTAATGTCAACAAAACACACTGTGATGGTAGCAAAATTGTCTGCACTTAAAACAGCCACATACATGTGCACAAACATTGAGCATATAAGAGCGAGGTTAGACACAAAGCAAAGCAAAGAAATGTGCAAAAAATGTTGTACAGGTATGTATGTAAGAATAGAAAACGCAAACCGCACCATTGCAATACATGAAGACAAACACCCGATGGTGTGAAAATAAAATTCTAATAAATGAGATCCGACACTGTGGTAATAACTAGCAAATTTTATTTCAAAGTTTAGTAAAAACACGATATTTGTCAACACAGTTTAGATTTTAAAGTCATTCTTGGGTCAATCAATCTCCTGGTGGGCCCGTTTCTTCTTCCCCCGAATGCTTCTCTTGGTGCGCTGCTTGGCGTATTTTTCATCTGGGGTTTCCCACAGCAGCAACCAGCAGAAATCAGCCATCATAGTGGTGTTCCATCTTCCTTGGTACCTTCTCTCTGCGTCCTTGATGTCCTGGTGAAACCTTTCACCTTGTTCTTCACTGTACGCCCCCAAGTTTTCGGGAAAGTAGTTCACATGGGAGTGCAAGAAATGGACTTTCAGGCTCATGTTACAGCCTTGTTCTTTGAAGGCATTGAGCATCCTGGCAACAATATCCTTATAGTTCTCATCCCGCCTGTTCCCCAAGAATTTGAGAACAACATCCTTGAAGGAATCCCAGGCTTCTTTTTCCTTCTCAGACATCGTTTCAGCAAATGCTCCATCTGAAATGAGTTTCCTTATATCAGGGCCAACAAACACTTTAGCTTTGCTTCAGAAAGTCGGGGGAACTTTGAGCAAAGGTACCGAAAGCACTCACCATCTTTTGGAAGGGACTTGATGAATTGCTTAATGAGACCCAACTTAATGTGGAGAGGTGGTAATAGAATTTTATCACGAGGTACCAAGCTCTCATGAAGAACATTTTTCTCACCGGGTCTCAAATACTCCCGAATTAGCCAGTCTTTTTTCCCCCAGTGTAGGTCGCGGGCCCGGCTATCCCACAAGCAAAGGAAGCAGGGATATTTGGTGAAACCGGATTGCTGCCCTAATAGCATGGATAGAATTTTAAAGTCTCCACAAATCATCCACTTATGCTCATCATAACGAATCTTCTGAAGAATCAGGGCCAAATTCTCGTATTTTTCTTGGAGAATAACAGAGTGAGCAATAGGAACTGAAGCGAATGTGTTGCCATTATGAAGAAGAACACCTTTTATGCTGTCTTTTGACGAATCAATGAACAGCCGCCATTCAGCAGGATCATACTTGAGTTTAAACTTTTCCATCACTCCATATATATCGTTGCAAAATACCAAATCTTCCTCTTTGCTGAAATACTTCAAAAATTGTGTCTCGTGGTTGCGGTACCAATAAAAAGTTGTTCCTGGTGAGAATAGATTTTTCTGTTTAAGCCGAGAACCTAGCAGTTGGGCAGCATCTTTTGGGAGTCCTAAATCCCGGACTAAATCATTCAATTCAGCTTGAGAGAAAAGTTCAGGTTTCGGATCTGGTTCAGTTTCAAACTCGGAAGTACTGGACTCATCGGGAAAAGCCATCTGATGAGTCTCATCATGATCAGAACCGTCCACACAAATATGATCCAAAGATTTTGGTGGTTCAGGCACAGGTACTTGGTTGCTATGAGGCATAGGCCTAATTGCTGAGGGAAGGTTGGGGTAACTTATTACGTTCTTATTTTTAAGTTGTATCCCTTCACAATGCAAGAGCAAAAATAGCAGTCACTGCTGTGGTCTCTTTGTTCACGCCACATCATAGGTATTCCGAAACGAAATGCTTGTTTTTTACCTTTCATCCATAAGCGTAGATCTTCCTCACATGTCTTGCACACTTTGTGAGGAGCCCACGGTTTGTCTTGATCGCCTAACTTCAAACCGAAATAGGCGAAATATACTTTTTTAATAAATGCAGAAATGTTCCTCTGCCGCTTTTTCACGGTATATTCCCCACAAATAAAACAAAAACTGTCCGGAGAGTTGACGCAACCTCTGGCTCTGTGAGCCATCACAAATACACAGCACTGCAAACTACAACTGTAGTGAACCACTTCGGAATAAAGCTGGATTACGACTGAGCAAACAAAAGGTAATAATGAACTTGTAAGAAACTGAAATTTGACAGGAACGTTCATGTCGCAACCACCGTGTTTGAGCGAGCGTACGAGGCGAGGCGAACAGGAAAGAACATGCGCCAGCGCGAGTACTGGATTTAGCCCCCCGCCTCCCAATTGTCCTGTTAATGTATAAAATGAATACAAAACACTCTAAAATATCATGAGGGAGTGTTTCTAGTTAGTTAACCATTACAACCTCTATTTTGGGCCAAGAAAATAAACTGCAGTCAGCTAAAAAGAAATTATGTGAACATTCCTTATATGGGTAAGAAATCTAATTTTGCAAGAAAACGTGACGTGATGGAACATTTTGGCTATTTTTACTGGATTCAGCACCCCAAAATCTATAGGAATCAGTTGCAAAACTGGAGGCAGTTTTTTGGTAGTGTACCTGTGTAATTTAATGCAGTTTAGTTATCAAAACTAAGAGGCAGACAGCAGTCTAGCAGCAGGGTAGGGGTTATGCAGTCTTTTGCACTGAGTGCCAGATATATGATTATCTTCCAGTTGGTGAGAGGTCGTATGTGTACTAGGTGGAAAAAGTTCCTAGCTCTTGGGAATGGGTCCATTTTCTGGAGGCTAGAGTAGCAGACTTGGAGAAACTGAGGAAGCAGAGAGGTATATAGAGGAGACCTTCAGGGATATGGTAGAGAAGTCTCATCTCCAGTCTGGCAGCCTCTGTACTGCCATGGAGGAGAAAGGTCATCTGAAAGAAGGACGTCACCTTGGTGTGACAGAAAGTGATCCTATAGCTAGGACCTGCCTTCTGGGTGATGTAATATCGTCTTGCACCAAGGATGTATCTTTATAGGCCTGTGCCCAGGAGGGAAGGGTTAGGATGGCCTTTGTAGTTGGTGATTCAATCATTAGGCATGTAGATAGATAAGTGCCTGGTGGACATGAGTATTGCCTTGGAATTTGCCTGCCTAGTGTGAAGGTAGTGGGCCTCATGTGACACCCAGATAAGATTCTAGACTGTGCTGTGGAAGAGCTGGCCTTCTTGGTACATATGGGTAGCAATGACATAGGAAAGTTTGAGAGGGAAGTTCTGGAAGCCAAATTTAGGCTTTTAGGTAGAAAGTTGAAATGCTTCCCATTCTATATGCAGGACCCAAGAGGCAGGCAGACCTCTGTAGTCTCAATCCCTGGATAAGATAGTGTTGCAGAGAAGAGGACTTAAGATTTGTTAGGAACTTGGCAGCATTTTGGGGAAGAAGGGACCTTATCCAAAAAGATAGGCTCCAGTTTGCGTAGAGTGAAACCAGGCTTCTGGCATTAACTTTTGAAAAGGAAATAGAGCAGCTTTTAAACTAGAGCGTGGGAGAAAGCCAACAGTCTCTCAGGAACACATGGTTTGGAATGATATATTCTTTAAGGATACCATCAAAACAGGTATATTAGAGCATTTTGATAGAGAGATTGCAAAAAAGGTTAAAGAGTGTAGCTGCCTTTAAGGAATAAGCAGAGACAGTTGAAAGATTTTAAATTGTCGCTGTTGACTGATAAGCAAGTGGTTAATATTGCCAGGATGAACAGACAAATGATGAATTGCTAACATAATTAGCAACACTGTAATAATGGGTAATTTCAGTTTCCCCAGTGTTAGGAAACATAGAAGCATAGAAAACAATGACAGAAAAAGATCATACGGCTCATCCAGACTGCATATCCTTTAGAACAATTAAGTTCTACAATCCCTTCCTCTCCCTCAGAGATCTGTATTTGTCCCATGCAATCTTGAATTCAGATATATTTCTCATTTCTACCACATCCACTGGAAGGTTGTTCCATATATTCACAACACTTTCCATAAAGAAATATTTCCTCAGATTGCTCTGGAGTCTATAACCTTTCACCTTCTTCTATGACCCCGCACTACAGAGCTTCCTTTCAAAAGGAAGAGGGCCAGTTTCTAGATAAAATAAATGACTGCTTCTTGGAACTCTTGGTTAAGGAATCAACATGAAGGGTAGCTATTTTAAGCCTAGTCATTAGTTGAATCTAGGAACATTGGTGTGAGAGATAATGGTGTTAGATCTAAGTGACAATTGTAATCATAACATCGTCAAATTTGATTTAATAAATAGAGAGAGGATGGTAAGGAAATATACTGTGCTAACATTTAACATTTAAAAGGGAGCCTGTGACAAAATAAGGAAAATGATATGAAAAAACTTGATAAACTGGAGAGTAGCAAATCACCTGGACCGGATGGTATACATCCAAGGGCGCTGAAAGAACTGAAATATGAGATTGCAGACCTGCTATTAGTAATCTGTATCATTAAAATCATCTGTAATACCTGAAGATTGGAGAATAGCCAATGTAATGTCAATTTTTAAAAAGGGTTCCAGGGGTGATCTGGGAAAATACAGACCTGTGAACCTGACGTCAGTACTGGGAAAAATGGTAGAAGCCATCATAACTAACAAAATTACTGAACATGTAGATAATCATGGCTTAATGGGAGACAGCCAACATTGCTTTAGACAAGGAAGATCTTGTCTTACTAATCTGTTATGTTTTTTTGAAGGTGTGAATAAACAGGTAGACAAAGGTTAGTCAGTTGATATAGTGTATCTGGATTTTCAGAAAGCCTTTGACAAGTTCCTTCATCAGAGACTTTTGGCAAAACTAAAAAGTCATGGGATAGGAGGCAGTTATACCATTGTGGATCAGGAATTGGTTAAAAGATAGAAAGCAAAGGGTAGGGCTAAATGGCCAGTTTTCCCAATGGAGAAAGGTGAATAGTGGAGTACCACAGGGATCTGTGCTGGGTCTGCTGCTTTTTAACATATTCGTAAATGACCTGGAAATGGGAATAATGAGTAAGATTATGAAAATTTGCAGATGACACAAAAGTATTTATAGTTGTTATAACCCATGAGGATTGTGGAAAATTGCAATAGGATCTTGATAAATTGGAAGACTAGGCATCCAAATGGCAGATGAAATTTAATGTGGACAAGTGCAAAGTTATGCACCTAAGAAAGAACAATGGTTCTTTCTTAGGTGCACGATGGTTACACGATGCAAGGTTCCACATTAGGAACCACCACCCAGGAAAAAGATTTAGGCGTCATTGTGGATAACATGTTAAAACTCTCCACACAGTATGCCACGGCAGCCAAGAGAACAAATAGAATGCTAGGTATCATAAGGAAAGGAATGAAAAATAAAACAAAGGATTTTATAATGCCTCTGCATCATTCCATGGTGCAACCGCACCTTGAATATAGTGTGCAATTCTGGACGCCGTATCTTAAAAAGGATATAGCTTTCTTAGAAAAGGTACAGAGAAGAGCCACCAAAATGGTAAAGGGGATGGAAGGATACCACTGTGAAGAGAGGCTGAAAAGGTTAGGGCTCTTCAACATGGAAAAGAGACGGCTGAGGGGAGATATGATAGAGGTCTATAAATTAATGAATGGAGTGGAACGGGTAAATGTAGATCGATTGTTTACATTATCAGAATATAGAAAGACTAGGGGACATGCAATGGAGCTACAGGGTAACCCATTTAAGACTAATAAGTGAAAACATTTTTCACTCAACGTGTAATCAAACTCTGGAATTTGTTACTGGAGGATGTAGTAAAAGCTATTAGTGTAGCTGGGTTTAAAAAAGGTTTGGACAAGTTCCTGAAGGAAAGGTTCATAAACCATTATTAAAAGGGACCCGGGATATCACTGCTTGACCCAGTACAAGCATTGTGGAACCTGTGTCTTTTGGGGAAACTGCTAGGTACTTATGACCTATATTGGCCATTGTTGGAAACAGGCTTGATGGACCTTGGTCTGACCCAGTATGGCATATCTTATGTTCTTATGGAAATGTTAAGAGTTTACATCAGACTTGGACGTTGTTTAAAAATACCATCTTGGAAGCTCAGACCACATGCATTCCACGCTTTCAAAGAGGAGAAGGTTAGACTGCCAGCAAGGTTAAAAGGTGAGGTGAGAAAGGTTGTTATAGACAGACGAGCCTCTGTCAGAAAATGCAGAAAGGATCCAAATGAAGAAACCACAAAACAGCATTACTGGCAAGTTAGATGCAAAGCATTGATAGGGCAGAAAATAGAGAATTTAAAATGAAGCTCACTATTGAAGCAAAAACGCATAATAAATCTTTTTTCTGTATATTTAATACAAACGTTTGAGAGAGAGTCAGTTGGACCATAAGATGACAGAGGGATGAATGGGGCATGAAGGGAGAGCAAGGTCATAGTGGAGAGACTAAAGGGCAGTTTATTAAACGGTGTGCTGTTAGTATGAGTTCGAGCCACAAAAATCGTGTGGAGGTCTTCGCTAACTTTGTGGGTAGGTGCACCCTGCCTTTAGAGTGTTAATGCCCTGCACTGCATCAGCCGGCACTCGGGTGCATTTAGTGCCATCCTTTGAGGTAGAATTAGGTGTACCCACACTTATGGCAACATTTGCAGTTTGTGTGCGCCCAAAGCACCCATGTTAATTGCGATGTGCCGTCAATGTATTTAGTTCCCCTGGTTTCCTTCCCATGTTCAATGTATTTAGTTCCCCTGGTTTCCTTCCCATGTTCAATTTCCTGTTCTCTGTAAAACTCAATGTTGTTTGTATACATTGTAGTATGCTTGTTTGATGTACACCGCGCTGATTTTAATAGCGCGGTATAGAAGCAAATGTTAAATAAATAATTAAATAAATAAATAAATTCTGCTCTAACCCACCTAGTTCGTACCAAATCATATGCTCACTGGGTACTGTGGGATTTTTAGCATGGCACACTGCACAGCAAACCCCTCATTAACAGCACAGTGTAGTATTCTGCTTTGGTCTTTACTAAAGAAAGGTTAGGGGTAATATCCATGTCAGAAAAGATATCTAAAGCTGATGATTTGTAGGAAATGAAAACAAATCTTGGTGAACCAGGAAGATGTAATAAGGCAATTTGACAGACTAAAGAATAGTAAATCATCTGGACCAATGGTATACATCCCAGGGTGCTGAAATAACTGAAAAATGAAATTGTAGACCTACTATTAGTAATTTGTAAGTTATCTGTAAAATCATCTACTGTATCTGAAACTTAGAGGCTTGCCAGCATAGCTCCAGCTTATTAAAAGGGTTCCAAGTTTGATCTGTGAACGACAGACCAATGAGTCAGATTTCAGTGCTGGGCAAAATGGTAGAAATCTCAATAAAGAAAATATTTACTGAACATATAGATAGTCATTGCTTAATGCAGTGCTTCTCAGCCAGTGTGCCTTTGGGAAGTCCTTGGTGTGCCATGGGGTGACTGATAAGTTCATGAGGGTGTCCCCTCATCTTTACTGGACATTGTCCCAGAGAACAGGTCTCTGATTTCTACTCCAGCCTCTCTTCTCAGAGCCAGCATGTGGAGAACAGGAGGGGAGGGATTGAGCCTGGAGCAGATAGAGCAAAGAGGAGCTGCTTTGCTCCCTAATCTGCCCTTTCCTCTTGTCATTCATCAAGTGGAGGGGCATGACTGGAGCAGACTGTATAGCAGAGGAGAACCTCTACTTTCCCTGTATGCAGCGAAGTTCCCTTCCATTTATAAAAAGGCATTTATTTTTAATTTTAATGATTAGAATATGTAACACAGTGCTCTATTAGCTGTTGGGCTTCTAGAATAAACTGAATGCTCTGAAGCATGGAACATATCTCCTACAGAGAATTTCCATGTTGAGATTACTGCCATTGTGTTAGCAAATTTTTGTCCTGGTGCTTGATTAAATCTCTTCTATGCAGAATATATTTACCAACCCTGAAGCTTTTGTGTCAGGCCCAAAAATATTGTGTGGTAACAAAATTTAAAAGAATGTGTATTTAGTATAATTTGAGAGTAGGTTTACTGCAATCTTTCATAGAGACAGTTCACTAGACTCTCCCCTCCTCCCACCAAACTGAATCGCTTGCTTTGTACTAGCACTACAGAGGACAACTGTCCCAGATTCACCGACTAAAAATTAGGCAGTCTTACTCTTCTCCATGCCTCCCCTGGTGGAAGGATAGTGCATCTTTCCTGTGCATGAATTTTGCCGACTTCAACCTGATGATAGAGTGAATGACCTTACATTTTCAGACATCAGATTAACCCAGCAGAATGAGAACAGCAGAAAGTGCTGCTCTCTTTCTACTAGTAGGAGAAGCTGAGAGTGAGGTTCATGCAAAATTGGGTTTGGTGTGCCACGGAATGAACTCAAAAACTGCCACAAATTGAAAAAGGTTGAGAGGCACTAGTTTAATGGATAAAGCCAACATAGATTTAGCCAAGGGAAGTCTTGCCTAACCAATCTGCTACATTCTTTTGAAGGCATGAATAATCATGTAGATAAAGGGAGTCCAGTTGATATGGTATATCTGGATTTCCAGAAAGCATTTGAACTGGTTAAAAGATAGAAAATGGAGAGTAGGGCTGCAAATGCAGTGTGTGCCTTCGAGTCAGTCCTGACTCCTGGCGACCCAGAAGCTCCTGGGTTTTCTTGGCAGTGTCACCGGAAGTAGATTGCCAGGCCTTTCTTCTGAGGCAGTGGAGGGTTAAGTGGCTTGCCCAAGGCCACAAGGAGTGCTAGCGGGAATCGAACCCTGGTTGCTTGGTTACCAAGTCAGTGCTCTAACCACTAGGCTACTCCTCCACTGGAGGGCTAAATGGTCGATTTTTTCAGTGGAAAAAGCTGAATACTGGAGGGCCCTAATGATCTGTATTGAGTCCACTGCTCTTTAACGTATTTGAAATGACATGGAAATAGGAACAATAAGTGAGGCAACCAAATTTGTAGATGATGCAAAATTATTCAGAGTTTTAAATCACAAGAGGCTTGTGAGAAATTGTGAGAGGATCTTGAGAAACTTTGGAGACTGGGCATCCAAATGGCAATTTGAAATTTAATGTGGACAAATGCAAAGTTGTGCCCATAGGGGAAAAACAATCCAAACTAGCTGCACAATGCAAAATTCTGCCTTAGGAGTCACCACCCAGGACAAGGATCTAGACATCATCACGGATAATACTTTGAAATCCTCTGCTTAATGTGCAGTCGCAGCCAAGAAAGCAGGGAATTATAAAGAAAGGAATGCTGAATAGAATAGAGAATATCATAATGTTGTATCGCTCCATGGTGCAACCACAGTTTGAGTTTTGTGTTCAGTACTGGCCTCCATATCTCAAAAGGATATAGCGAAATTTGAAAAGGTTTAGAAATGGGCAACCAATGCTAAAGGCAATAGAACTATGAGGGAGACTAAAGATGTTAGGGCCAGGGTTTAATTTGTGCTGGAATGGGGTGGAATGGTGTTCTGGCACTTCTTGAGGAGGCGGAAGCAGGGCTTGACAAATCCTAGGGACACATGGGGATCCCATCTTATCCCCTCTCCACAAAAAACCCCACATACAAACCCACAATCACAGGCAACAGAGAATCAGACCTCTTTTGTCTGCCCATAGGGATCCGATCTCCTGCAGACAAACCAAAGGGATCTTTGTCCCGATCGTGGCTCTCTTCTGCTTGTAGAAGATCGGATCCCCATGGGCAAAAGAGGAGGAGAAAGCTGTGATTGTGGCAAAAGCCCCTCCTGTCTGCCCATGAGAGATCAGTCCCCATGGGCAGGGCATGAGGTTCAGAGGCAGCAGGCTACCCATGGGGATCTCATTTCCTGTGGGCAGAAAAGGAGGAGGGATCACAACAAAAGCCACTTGGGAGCAGTCCCCATGGGTAGGACATGCAGCTCGGAGGCAGCAGACTGCCTGCAGGGATTCCATCTCCCTCGCGGGCAGAAGAGGAGGAGGAGGTATTGCAGAAAAAGCCCCACCTGTCTGCCCCATGAAGATCAATCCGTGTGGGCAGGACAGGAGGGCGAGGCAGGGAGGCAGCAGGCTGCCTGCAAGGATCCCATCTCCCATGGGCAGAAGAAGAGGAGGGATCGCGGCAAAAGCCCCTCCTGTCCTGTCTGCGAGAGATTGATCTCCCGTGGGCAAAAGAGGAGGAGAAAGCTGCAATCCCAGTAAAAGTCCCTTCTGTCTGCCCATGGGAGATCGATCCCTGCAGGCAGGACAGGAGGGGGAAAGCCTGGAAGGCCGCAGGCTGCTGACAGGCACAGGACAGCCAAATCCAGGGTCTGATGGAAAAAAAGGTCAGACGGTAAGGTGGGGGAGTGAGGCAGCAAACATTTAAAGGGGCAGTAGATTTAAAAAAAAAAACAAAGAAAGAGGATGGGTAATGGAGGAAGGAAGTGGGGTGCTAGGGGGAGGAAGTGGAAGAGGAACAGAGCATGGGGAGAGGTTGGAAGGGGGAGGGAAGAGTGCAGGATGTTGAAGGTTAAAAAGATGAATACAGGCACAGAAGGGCATAATGTGTGTATATATGCCAAAAGATGCATCTCTCCACCCAAAACACACTCACACACACAAGAACCCCACCCCATGCAATAGAGGCACACACAGGCACCCCACCTCCATACCACAGGCTCATACACACATTCACACTTGTACACACATAGGCATCTCACCTCCACACTACACAGGACTCACATACATACACACAGGAACCCCTACCTCTGCACAACATACACAGAGGCTCCCCAGCTCATGCACACATGCATTGCAGCCCTGCACCCCAGCGATACAAAAGCATCCACACACAGACAGATAGACCACCATTGCACCACACAAGCACATACAGACACTTTCTATATATTTCTGTTTAAAGATGCCTTTCACAGCCCCTACTACCATAGTAAAGCGCACTTTATCGTTTCTCTTCAGACTCTTCCACACTCCCCAGACATGTATGAGTTTGCAAATGGGGGAACGTCAGTGGAGGATGGAGGCAATGGGAGGGTGGGGTAGAGGAGATCACAGACACTTGCTCACCAAAACAAACAAAATTTGTCAAGGTCTGGATAGAAGTGTAGATTCCGTCATTCCACCTTCTCTCCCTGCTCTGTGCTGCCACGACTGTATTAACACAACACAGCTGCAGGAGCATTTTTGTTTGCTCTCGTAGCTGTGTTGTACCAAAGCAGCCCATCCACGGCATTTTTAGTAAAACAAACTAAGCACTTCTTGCTTTACTAAAAATCCCATGGCTGCTTCGGTACAGTACCACCACAGGAGCAAACAAAAATACTCCCGTGTTGTTAATATGGCTTCGGCAGGACAGGGAGAAGAAGAGAGAAGGTAGCCATGGCCATTTTAACACTTAACACAGCCATGGGAGCATTTTTGTTTGCTCCCACGGCTGTGCTTTACTGAGTCAGCCCGGCCACAGCATTTTTAGTAATGCAGGAAGTGCCTATTTTGCTTTATTAAATATGCTGCAGTCAGGCTGTTTGAGTACAGCATAGCCTTGGGGGCAAACAAAAATGCCCCTGCGGCCGTGTTAACTTAGGAACAGGCAAGGAGAGGTAGAGAGGAGGTATCTGGCTACAAGTGATGTGGGGGTAAGAGGTAGCTAATGGACAGACAGATCTAATGAGGGTGGGAGCCTGGGACTAGGGGATGATGTAGAATGAAGAAGAGAGGGACTGGAAAGGGACTGAGGCACTGGAATGGTGGTGGAGAGGCTAGTATTGGAAGAGGGTCAGTGCTGGGATGGAGGGCTGTGACTGGAAATAGGCTGATACTGAGGACTGGAAATGGGCTGATAGTGAGGCGGTGGGAAACTGGGACTGGAAATAAACTGATAATGGTGCTGGGGTGAATTAAGACTATAAATTGGCTGATAACTGATGCTAAGGGATGACTAAAACTTGAAATGGACTGATACTGAGCCTGGGGAGAACTGGGACTGGAAACAGGCTGATACTGGGACTGGGGGAACTGAGAATGGAAATTGGCTGATACTGAGGCTGGGAGGGGGACTGGAAATGTGTTGATACTGCGGCTGGTGGGGGGACGGGGACCAGAAATGGACTGATACTAGGGCTGGGGAGGGGACTGCAAATGGTCTGATACTGGGGTGGGGGTATTGAGACTGGAAATGGGATAATACTTGCCCTTGGGGGGGGGGGACTGTGACTAGAAATGGGCTGATACTGGGGGTGGGCATGTTAAGGGGCTTTTGCTGCAGGGGAACTGGGACCGGAAGGGGAGCCAAGGTGAGGGATTCTGTTAACATGTTGGTTCTGTGTAGGAATCTGTAGTAGTTTAGTTTGTTCTTTTTTTCCAGCTAGAGGTTACAAGTGTTATAGAATATTTGCAGTGCTGATTTTTCATAGGTAGGGTTGAGTTCTTGGATTTGGTACTGGTGTTGAGTGCCCATTTGCAGGGTTTTGTGTTATGACGCAGTGTTTGACAGTAGAGGGAGTTAGTGGTATTGTCACTGATTAGACCGATACCCAGCATACCACTGTTGGCGAAAATCGTTGAGAAAGACGTCCAAAGACAAATTCAAGATCATATTGACGCCTCCGCACCACTTGATCCGTGTCAGCACGGCTTCAGAGCCGCACATGAGGTCGAAACTCTCTTCACCATCCTCTTCAGTACCATAATTGCAGGAATTGACAGCATACGCCGAGGGTACGTACTCATATTCTTGGATATAGCGGCGGCCTTTGATTCTGTTTCCCATGACATCCTCTTACACCGCCTCAGAGAGAAGGGGATTTGTGACTTAGCACTCGAATGGTGCAAGTCATATCTCTCGGATAGATGGCAACATGTAAGATCAGATGAAGCAACATCAGAACCTTTCCACCAGAGCCAAGGGGTCCCACAAGGATCCTCTCTATCTGCCCTGTTGTTTAATATTTATATAATATCACAACTCACGATGGGTCTTAATTGTATCTGAATGAATACTATTCAGTATCAAAAATATACTACTGTTCATTCAGTCTTTTATATGAGTTCAATCATCTTTTTATGACATTCTCTATAGATGTTTCTCACCTCAGCTGATCTCAGATAAACGCTAGCACCACACTCCAGTTTCTACGAAACTTCAATTGTGTGCTGGTTCAAATCAATGATCTGCTGTAAATTTTTCATATACTATCTTTTACATTTCGAATTAATAGGGTACTTAGCTTCTGGGTGCGTTCTCTTTTTCACCCAATCTTAATGAAGTACAACGACACAACCCGCTGGTACACCTATTACTTCTTGTCAGCTCAGAATGACTCAAAACAATCCCAACGCCAATGATCCAGGTGCCTCGTGTTTCTCTATATCAGGTTCATCAGGGGATTTTTAGATGAATTCTTAAGATCTAGAGAAACAAATAAATAATCTAGATGTTTAAACTCCTTCACCTCAATCTTTCCCAAGGATACATAATTATAATCTACAGAATTAAAATGAAATGAAATGAAAATACCCATAAATACCTCTTAAACATTGCTACCCGCGTTTCTCTGTCTTCTTCAGAACAACATCTCATTGTGTCTTAGACATCAAAAAACGCCGCGCATGCGAATAGGACCTACCTCTATCTTTTTTATCTTGTTTAAAACCTCCTTGGCAACTACAATGCCTTCTATGATTGGTCTGTGTTCAATTAATTTAAGACACAATGAGATGTTGTTCAGGAGAAGACAGAGAAACGCGGGTAGCAATGTTTAAGAGGTATTTATGGGTATTTTCATTTCATTTCATTTTAATTCTGTAGATTATAATTATGTATCCTTGGGAAAGATTGAGGTGAAGGAGTTTAAACATCTAGGTTATTTATTTGTTTCTCTAGATCTTAAGAATTCATCTAAAAATCCCCTGATGAACCTGATATAGAGAAACGCGAGGTGCCTGGATCATTGGCGTTGGGATTGTTTTGAGTCATTCTGAGCTGACAAGAAGTAATAGGTGTACCAGTGGGTTGTGTCGTTGTACTTCATTAAGATTGGGTGAAAAAGAGAACGCACCCAGAAGCTAAGTACCCTATTAATTCGAAATGTAAAAGATAGTATATGAAAAATTTACAGCAGATCATTGATGTGAACCAGCACACAATTGAAGTTTCGTAGAAACTGGAGCGTGGTGCTAGCGTTTATCTGAGATCAGCTGAGGTGAGAAACATCTATAGAGAATGTCATAAAAAGATGATTGAACTCATATAAAAGACTGAATGAACAGTAGTATAGGTTTTGATGTTTAATATTTATATGCAACCGCTCTGCGAGATCATGCAGTCCTTCAAGGTGGAATGCCTGTTATACGCAGACGACGTGCTCCTATATATGCCTTTTGCAACAGAGAACCCCGAACTCTCACCGCTCACGGACTGTTTCAACGCAGTACCCAGATGGCTCCAATCACAAAACCTGCGAATCCAACATAAGAAAACCAAAGTCCTTTTCGTCACCAGAGATCCGAAATTCATCACACCACCGTGCTTAAAGGTCTTAGATGCAGAACTACTTACCAAATCCTCTATTAGATATCTAGGAGTCACACTTGACCAGCGACTCGACATGAAGACCCATATAGGCAATATAGCAAGAGCTATATACCATAAAATCCGATCACTTAGACACATACGCGCTTTACTGGAACCTGGCGACTTCCACACAGTATACCAAGCCTTGATCATACTGCATCTTGACTATGCAAACGCCATACTCCACGGTCTCCCGCAATCCATGCTACACCCTTTACAGCTTGCAATAAACTCTGCTGCAAGAGTGCCTCAGGGAGCTTCCAAGTGGGAACACATTACACCCATCCTTAAACAACTCCACTGGCTCCCCATAAAAGGCAGAATTACGTTCAAAACCATAATTCTGACCTTCAGGATCATAAATAAGCTCGCCCCACCAGCCCTAGCAGACCTCATTCAGATAACCCCCCCTGAACAGACCTAGAAGATCCCCTGAGGACAATAAACTAATAGTTCCAAGAGAAACAACCAAGTGCTGCCAGACAACAGTGAGCAGGGCTTTTAAATTCTCGGCACCAAAATGCTGGAACAGCCTCCCTCCTAGTATACGGGCAATCACTAATTTAACGCAGTTTAGGAAAGCTCTGAAATATCACCTTTTCCTCGAGCATTACCCGGATGACAGCACCTCAAATGCCTCATCAGTAAACTAATCACGTCAAACAGATGTTCAGCCTGCTCTTTCTGTACAGTTGTAAATAGTTACCCCCTTGTTGTCTATCCAAGTTCTGTTGCCTGTTAATTGTAAACACAAATCAAATGTTTTGAGATGTGTATTTAACTGGTTCTATGTAAACCGCACTGATGGAAAATAGCACGGTATATAAGTGCATGTAATAAATAATAAATAAATAAATTGGAGACCAGAAATTGTATATTTTTGTATGTTGAGTTGTAAAGTGAAAAACTCTACTTCTGCTGTGCATCTGTTGTTTGGAGAGTTTTATTGGTGAGTCTGGGAGTGCTATATATGAATGAATAATTATACCCTATCAGACAAACGAATAAATATGCCCCATTCAAAGGAAATTATGTATTTGTTGGCAAATGCATAATTAGCCTATGTCTTTTCAAAAAATATAAAATTAATATTGGGCTAAATGTCCAGATATCCATATATTTATGGGCCATGTTAGAGGAGGAGCAAGAGTAGGTAAGAAAATTATCCAGATAATGACAATATTCAGCCATGATTTAGATAAGTTACATGTTTAGTTTAGGCCTGCCAAATAGCAGCCCTAACCTAAGCAGACAGTTTTTTCACCAATGCTGTCACTCTGGCCGTGCCCCACAGGTCACTTCTAGCCCCACCCACAGTTCCGCTTCTTTTTTCTCTACAAATGAAAGCCCTAGTTAGGGCTCTTCAGCTTAGAGAAAAGATGGAAAGGGAGATTTAATTGAGGTGTATGTAAAGATTAGTAGAGCGGAAGGGATATATGTGAATCAGTTGTTTAGTCTCTCAAAACATATAAAGACTAGGGGACACACTATAAAGTTACTAAGTACATCTAAGATAAAATTAGTGAAAATATTTTTTCATTCAATGCATAATTAAGCTTTGGAATTCATTGTTGGAGTTTATGGTAAAAGCTGTTAGTGTAGCTATGTTTAAAAAAAGGTTTGGACAAGTTCCTGGAGGAAAATCCGTAAACTATTATTAAGGTGGACTTGGGGAAATCCAGTGCTTATCCCTGTGATAAGTAACATAGAACCTGTCTACTTTTGGAATCCTGCCAGGCAATTGTGACTTGGATTGGCCACTGTTGAAAATGGAATATCGAGCTTGGTGGACCTATGTTCTGACCCAGTATGGCAAATCTTATGTTCTTATGTATGCTGTTATGTGGAGAACACTTATTACAGGCAAGCAATTTTTCTGACTATTATATGTGAGAAAACTGCTTTAAGAAGTCAAATTGGTCAGTTAGAGAGACCACACTTGCAAGAATAATTGAATCCACCAATGCATGAGAGAGAGGCATGTCTATCATGGAAATATAGAATATACAAGAAGATAAAGACCACCTGGCCCATCCAGTCTGCCCATCCTCACACTCATTATTACTATTCCTCCCTTCCTCAGAGAACATCTGTGCTTTCCCCATGCTTGCTTGTACTCTGACAAGGTTCTTGTCTCTACCATCTTCATTGGAAAGCAGTTCCTGTGTCTACACCTTCAGGGCTGGTGCAAGGATATGAGGTTCCGTAGATGAACCTCATTCCTGCTGCCCCCATTGCTACCATTCATTTGCAGCAGCAGCAGCAGCAATGACTTTAAAACAGCATCACAGCACTTACCAAACCGTTGTGTGTTGTTCACGCATGCCCCCTCCGATGCAGACTTCATTTTACATGGGGGCAGAAACAGTGGATGGATCTCTCCCCCTTGCATGTCCCACCTTACAGTTTTGCAAACAGGGACATGTTGTAGAATGGGTTCCTAGAGAAATGTATGTTCTACATACTGTTGGGTGTCTTTGAAGGAATGGGCATTTTTCTCTTCATTGTCCTGTTGTTATGTTGCTGAAATGAGCATCTTTACTATTCTGTTCATTCTCTGCAGCAGGTATAGCTATGGATGTCCCTGATGGTGATATCCGACTTGCCGCGCTAGTCAGAAATTATGTATGCACATATATCTTTACCATCCTGCTCCTGCCACGGCCCCAGGCACGCCAACAGCTGAATAGGCATGATTGTGCCTACATGTGTATCTTTGGGCTTTCTAAAATGGCTCTGGGAGTGTCACTGTGATTTGCATATCTGAATGCCTGTTTTCAGTTGTCCAAATCACAAATAGAGCTTCTAAAAAGACCCTTTTAGTTTATTTCTTATATTTTTTGAACCTTTTTATAATAAAGTTTTTTATCTTTCTATTTACATGCGTCATTGTAATGGCTGGAGGAGGTTATGATAAAGCTTGTGGAAAGAACTTTCATCAGCACTTTATCTCAGAAATATAATAAGCATTAGAATTGAAATATGTGTGTATTATAGGTAGAAAAAAAGCCTTTTTGGGTTTCTTAGCTTAATGGTTTTACTGCCAACTGATTTATTGGTGTTTTGGATTTAGCTTACATTTTTTCAGTAGTTGTTCATGGTAAGTTATTCATATACCATACAGTAGATACTTCCCTATCTTCAGAGGGTGTACAAGCTAATGTACCCGAGGCAATGGAGAGTTGAGTGACTTGCTCAAAGTCAAAAGGAGTGTCAGTGGAATTTGAACCTTGGCTTTCCTGCTCTAACCACTAGGTTGTTCCTCCACACACATCAAGCTATTGCATTAAGTATTTAAGAGTAAATTGTTTTTACTTGGTTAGTGCTGTATTATAGTAATGACTATTGTGTAAATTAAGCTTTGGTTATGTTATACATAATTCTTGTACCTTATAATTTTTATTGTAAACTGCTCTGCTGCTGATTGAAGGGTGGTATATTAAATCAAAATAAACCATAACCATATATAACCTCTGAGTAATGGTAAAGAAACAATGTTTCTGGTAAAATATTGCACATTTACATGCAGCAGAAATGTTTGATATAAATATAGTATATGTATTTCTTTGTTTTGGAACTTACTTTCAGATTTTATGGGGCTCTTTGACTGACATTTAGTGTACATTGCTGCTAAATGTTCATTACTCTACAATATATGAGATTTTTTATGCATACTACATGATGGCACAGTGTTCATATAAATGCTTCTGATATGGCAGTTTTATCCTTTGGCTTCCAACTGCTACTGCACAACTGATAAATTTAGTTTACGATTATCTGAAGATAGTGCTACAACTCAGCAGCTCAAAGTTCATAGGAGATCATTAACTTCAAGGACAGCAACAGCTGAGTTTGTTATCTATGTATTTTACAGCAGAGGTCCAGATCACTACCTTTCACTAAAGTTAAAACTAATTTTATTTTTTAGGGCCTAACTTTGTAAATCCAAAGCAGTGGTATACAACAAGTGATAATGGTGAACCATTGCCGCATCAAGCTGTCTCTCAATATCACCATCAAATGCTTTCTTCTGATATTTAAGTGTTAATTTTGTTTGAGTCTCTATGTTTAACACATCATGGAGCATTCAAGAGCCACACTAAAGACTCTGAACATGTATATTTTGATCCTGTGATATGCTTATCATGCTTCTGGGGTGGTGTATTTAGGGCCTGATATTCAAAAACATTTATCTGTATAAGTGGCAGCTGCTATATGGATATGTACTCTGTCCATGAATTTTCAGTGGCACTATCTATATAGTGCTACTGAAAATTCTTACAGACTGCTCTGCCACTATCTGGATAGCGCCAGGGCAGAGCGAGGGTGGATCATGGGCATAGAAAAGGAGTTTGGAAAAGATTCTTCAAAGTCTCACACAACTCGATGCTCCCTCCTTCCTTCCCCCCTACCCTCCCCTGAAGATTGAAGAAGGCTCTTCAGAAATATATGACTGCAGGTCCGGCAAAATGGGAGTAGCACTGAGCCAGGCATGGTTTACCAAAGTGTCTGCCTGTTTCCACTGATCCAAGGACATTCTCGAAAGTCATGGTATTAGCGGCCACTGCGCTGAGGTGCCAAGGGATCTGTGTTCACTTATACCTGGACGATTAGCTCATCTGGTCCAGGTTACAGTCTGAAGCATCTTGGGTTTGGATCTGTCTGTTGTGGCTCCTGGAGAGTCCTGGCTGGGTGATCAATCAAGGAATAAGTTATCTGGAGCCTTCCCTGTCACTGGACTACCTGGGAGCACATTTGGACATTCAGATAGGCAGAGTCTTCCTGCCCAAGAAGAGAGTAAAAAAGTTGTTGGCTCAGCTGACAGCCATCCAATTTTGGCAAGCTCTCGGGGTTTGGAATTATCTACAGCTTCTTGATTTGATGGCGGCAGCAATTGAGATAGTGCTGTGGACACAAGCTCATGAGGCCACTTCAAAGATCCTTGCTTAGTTGGGGGTCTCCAAGCTCTCAGGAATTCAAGGTCAGGCTTCCCCTCCAGCCAGAGGTGGTGTCCAGCCTGCAGTGGTGGCAGCAGCCACATCATCTGAGGAAGGGTATGCCACTGGATGGTCACTTGTTGCTTCTCTTGTCGATAGATGCCAGTCTGTTGGGCTGGGGAGCCCATTGAGAAAATCAAACTGCTTAGGACTGTTGGAGCCATGGGGAGGCAATGTGGTCCATCAGTGTGGCCCTTGAGGCAAGGGCCTTTTGCGTTTCTGGTCTCTAGTCAAGGGCAGAGCAGTCTGGGTGTACTTGGACAATGCCATGGTAGCAGCATATGTCAATCAGCAGGGAGGCACAAAGATTGCTGGAGTTGCCCTGGAGGTGACCCTCCTGTTCTCCATGGTGGAAGTTAACTTCTTAGCTCTGTCGGGGCAACACATCACCAGAATAGACAACGTGGAGGCCAACTTCCTTAGTTGCAACTCCCTCGAATCCAGAGAGTGGGATCTAAGTCAGGTGACATTTCAGTAAATTCTGCGACTCTGGGGCAGTCCCGAGATGGACCTGATGGCAACTTGATCCTATGCCAAAGCATGCGATTCTTCAGTCACTGCAGGGTATCAGATTCTGAGGGCATAGACCACTTAGTTCAGTCCTGGCCAAAGTACTGCCTGTTGTATGTTTTTCCTCTGTAATAACACAACGTGCAATGGGTCTAAAATGTTTCTGAATGAATATATTGTCACCCCTTTGCTGTGCAGCGCCTCCTGATGGTCACAGTTGGTACTGCACCCGGGTGTAAACTACTGGCCTTTTCAATACTTATAGTCCTTGCCAGTATGTAAAGAAGTTGTGACACCGAAATCGGTTTAACTGGGTTTTATTCCCCGTCCCGTAGGATTCTTTTCCAAAAGTATAACAGTCAAATAAACATAACCCTTCTCGGGTAAACAAAAGAACTATAACAAAAATAGCTTTACCTTTCAGCAAACAAAAATAGGAATGAAACAGAAATACAGCTTGTCAGCTTTCCAGATGAAGGCTTCTCAGGAATAGTTCAGCCTTCTATCTGAGAGACTCTATATGGTCAGCTATTATAAAACTACAGTCCATTTGTTCAACAGGCAATTCAGCGTTGTCCTCAATTTCATAAGGCTTACATTGCATGGGAACACTGTCAGATACAGAGGCTTCGTTACTTCTCTTCTGAGGTAACTTGCTTAACAAACTTTCCAGCTTGTGACGTACTTGTCTTTCTATAGCAGGTATCTGTTTGGCTTTACCGTATTCTCTTGAGTTGCTTAGCCAGGAGCCTTTCCTCTGCCTCTGTTAATTAGGCAGAGTAAAGCAGTCAGCTGCCCAGCTATCAGAGAGTGGAACCTTTGCACGGGGTTTTGTCTTAACAGGAGCTTTGCAAACAGCTGTTGTTTCCAACGGCAGTTTCTGTGAAGGCTTGTGCCAACTATATTCCTCTGAAGGATTCTCTCCCAAAGGTAACAAGCTTTGTTCCCTATTCTGTTTGTAACCCAGATTCTGGAGCTTTCCTGCTTTCCTTAAATTAGCATTATAAGGCTTTTGTCTTTCATACAAATGCCTCTCATAGATCAGCTTAGCATTTCTCCTATCTGGTTCAGAATAGCTTTTCCTAGCTTGTTGCTTGTGTCTTACGGCATAGCTTCTATCAAGGCTGCTGCATACACTGTCCCTGTCTGAATTCAGCTGCTCACTTATTTCACTTAAATGTTCATCAGACTCACTCAGACTTTCATTCAGCCAGTGCCTGCCTTGCTGTGGAGACCTGGGATATCTGTATCCTTCCCAGTCTGGATATCTCCTTCGTCTCTGAGGTTCCTCAGCTCCTCTCCTAGCTCCTTCGGCTCTCTCTGCCTTCCCCCTCTCCTGTGAGCTGTGCTGATTATTTACGTAATCCCCAGCTGCACCACACCCTAGCCTATTGGGGTCAGGTGGGACCTTCCTTGCCTCCCTACTGGCTGGGTGATAATTCCTGGCTTGTGACCTCATTCCCTTATACTCCTTCTGATACCTTGTGTCATGTGCTCTCTCCCTACGTCAGTGTTTACTTGAGGAGTAGTGTTTTTTTAGCACCACAGGGGGCTCTAGAGAGTCTGCTCTGTGACATATTCCCCCCCTTAAAATCTTACGTGTTGCCGCCACACTACACGGACAGCACGTAAGCATACTCCTGGTGCTCCTACCGTACTCCTTATGCACTAGATTGACCTGAGCCTCTCTCTCCTTCCAGGGCTTCAACACATTGAGATGGTAGACCTGTCTACGTCCTCTATCATTCTCTATAAGGTACGAGACATGCCCCACTCTTTTGATTACTGTCGCTGGCCCTTTCCAATGGGACTCAAATTTTGGACCTGGATCCGCTACCTGGATCAGGACCTTACTCCCTATTTCCAAATGTCTAGGTTGTGTACCTTTATCATAATGCTGTTTTTGACGCTGTTGGCTCATCTTGAGATTATCTATGGAAACCTTAGATGTCTTTTCTAAGCGTGTTCGTAGGTTGGTCAAAAACTGGGGTACGCCTACCTCTGGCACCTCGGGTTCCACCCATTCCTCATGTAAGATGTCCAATACACCTCTCGGCCCGGCCAAACAGTAACTCAAATGGGGACACCCCTAAGGATGACTGGATTCGCTCCCTACAGGTGTACAAAACGAATGGGAGCAACGTGTCCCACTCGGCCATTTCATTTTTCTTTAAACCTCTCCGTAAGAGGTGTTTAATCGACTGATTTGTTCGCTCAACTAAACCGTTTGACTGGGGATGGTATGCCGCAGTCTTTAGATGGCGAATGCCAAATGCCTCCCAGACTTTTGCTAAATGCTGTGAGACAAAGTTACTCCCCTGGTCTGTTAAAATCTCCTGGGGAAACCCCACCTCACAAAATAATTTTACAAGTTCTTGGGCTATCACTTTGGCAGAAATATTCCGTAGGGGAATCGCCCACGGAAAACGTGTCGCATGGTCCACGATTACCAGCATATACTGATAGCCACGGGGTGTTCTTATCAAAGGACCCACTATATCTATTCCCAAGCGTCTAATGGGTGTTGAGATGGTGGGCAAGGGTATCATAGGTACACCGCCTTTGGGCGCGCTATGGAAACCCTCTGGCAAGCTGGACAGGAGTC
Organism: Ichthyophis bannanicus; assembly: GCA_033557465.1. NCBI lineage: Eukaryota > Metazoa > Chordata > Amphibia > Gymnophiona > Ichthyophiidae > Ichthyophis > Ichthyophis bannanicus. The sequence continues at coordinate 1,658,369,049 of CM066031.1, read as the reverse complement.
ACAATATTTTTTTGTTTCCTTATAAACGCCAGGCCAATAAAACCTGGCCAGGATTTGATCAAGTGTTTCCCTGAACACCTTTGTGGCCCCCTATAGGGTGGTCGTGTGTGCTAGCCGTAACACGACAGCCTTAAATGTCACTGGCACCCAGACCACTTGCTTCCTCACCGCCCCGGTATATGGTTCTACACTTTCCCGGTATAATATGTCTTTATCAATTAAGAACCTGGGGAGTGTGAGCCGAACTTCTTGTGCCCACTCGAACGCTCTTTTTAGCCCAGGGTCCGCTCGTTGTTCCATTGGGAACGAAGGGAACTTTTTCACTAGGGCTTCTGGCACCCACGGTAGCCCTTCTCCCGCTTCTAACTCTGCTCTTCCTTGCGCCCTTTTCCCTCTCTCTTGGCGCTTCCTATTCTTGGATTTCTTCTCCTCTTTATTAGGGGCCTGTACTAACTCATCGTGATCAGGAAGTACCTTAGTCTCCTCCTCCTTACTTGGGGCTTGAACTACCTCATCAGGGTTAGGAATTACATTAATTCCTCTCTCCTCTTCCTTTTCCTCGGGCTTCGCCTCATCATTTTTCTTTTCTGGTTCCTCTGTTCTTTTAGCAGATGGGACCTGAGTTTCAGAGGTACTAGCCTGTGATCTGGTCAGAACAAAACCTGACTTTGTATCTGCACCTTGCACCAACCCTCTCCTAAATGATGGCCAATCATGCCCTAGGATAAGGTCTCGGGATAGCCCAGGGACTATGGCTACTTGAATTTCACGTTCTATGCCCATCCCTTTAACCCTTATCTTATGCAGGGGATATGGAACCTGGGTTCCATGCACACACTGTATTTGTACCTGTTTATTTTCTGGCTTTGAGGCAGCCGAACGAGCTTGCTCCAGGATCTCCCATAATTTTAGAGAGATCATGCTCTGTTCCGCGCCTGAGTCCATTAAAGCCAGGACATTCCTTCCCTCTACTAAAACTTGGAGAAAAATCCCTTTTGTGCCTTGACCTTTAACCCCAACCATAAAGACTAACTTTACTTTGCAATTTTTCTTATAGTGGCCTATTTTACCACATTTATAACATCTCACATTTTTAGCCACAGTCTCACCAGTATTATCATGCACACTTCTTTTACCCATAGCATTCCTGTCCCCTTTTCTCATGCTACCTGGACTTTCTTGTCCATTTATTTTTAACCCGCCAGTCTTTAAGGCATCAGCCCCCCTGGCTTCCAAATAAGCTTCTGCCATGTTTGCAGCCTCCTCAGGATCATGGCAGTCCTGTAACATGAGAAAAGTTCTCAAATCATCAGATACTGAATGCATGAATTGTTCCATTATAATATCTTTCATAACAGAATCTATGGACCTCCCTTCAGGGTTAAGCCACTTGTACGCGAGGCCTTTTAACCTTTGATACAAGGCTCGGGAGTCTCCTTGGGTTGTATGCGTGCCTCCCTAAATTGGTGCTTATACTGTCTGGGTGTAAAACCCAGCCTATCTTTTATGGCCTTCTTAATCTCTGTATAATCCGTAACTAAATCAGCAGGCATCCCTCTAAAGGCTGACAGAGCATCTCCGGTCAAAGTTAAGGTAAATTGCCTGGCCCAGAGCTCTGGCGGCCATTTGAGGGTGGCTGCCATCCTCTCAAACGATTCAATATGATCATCAATGTCATCATACTGTGTTAACTGTCTTACAGAAAAATTAGAAGCATGGTTCATGGCTACTTGCGTCAGTATTGGCACGGTCATTGCCTCATTGTCCTGAGGTTTGGTAACCAGAGCCTTCAATGCTTCCACCAACGGTTGCTGTTGCTCCTGCATAGCGTCCATATACTGTTTCTGCACTTGTTGCATAAACTTGGCTTGTTCATTCCACTGCGTTTGCATCCACGCCTGAACATCACGTACATCCCTTCTTCCTGGCACTTTTGAGGACCTGTGGAAAAAAGAGAAAAAACACCAAGTGCGGCACATTTTTTTTTTTTTTTTTTTTTTTTTTTTAAATTCCCACTTATTTATTTATTTATTTATTTTATTTAACAGTATTTCTAAACCGCCTTTTCTTAATAATCAAGGTGGTATCACAGCAAGCAATCAAGTAAAGTGTGTGTGTTGTACATGCAGTGAGGATAAAACTTAGTTGTGTGAGGGATGTGTTGGGTGCTTGATTTGTTTGAGCTATATACAGGGTGGGCTATTTACAGTGGTGCTAGAATCATATTTTATATATATTCAGTTGTTTGGGAGGATTGGAGTGCTGTTATCCATTCTCTTAGGTTATGTGATGTGACCATAGTGCTCTATGAACAGCATGGTTTTCAGTTGTTTTCTGAAGTCTTTGAGGTCTGGAGTTGCCCTTAGATCGTCCGGTAGATTGTTCCATATTGTTGGAGCAGCCATGGAGAGAGCTCTGTCTGTTGTGTCCTTGCGTGTGTGCTTGTACTCATTTGGGGTGCTGACTCGGTTGCGTGTTTGACTTCTTCTGGGACGTGCGCTGGTTTCCGGTTTGTATGAGCAGGTGGAGGCTGTTGGCTGATGTGTGTTCTTTTATCTTAAATAGGTTTATGATAGTCTTGTATCTGATGCGAGCAATGATTGGGAGCCAGTGTAAGTCCTTTAGTGTAGGTGTGATGTGCTCCTGCCTTGCGGCTCCGGATATGATTCGAGCTGCAGTGTTTTGTGCCAGCTGTAGTGGTTTTAGAGCTTGTTTTGGTAGTCCGAGGTATATCGGATTGCAGAAGTCCAGTATTGGGGTTATCAGTGCTTGACAGACTGTACGGAAGTGTTCTGGAGCGAGGAGTGGTTTCAGTCTCCTGATGATTCGCATCCTGTAATATGCTTTTTGGATTGTTTTGTCTATGTGTGGTTTGAGGTTGAGTTTACTGTCCAGAGTAACCCCGAGGTATCTCACCTCCGATCTTATCGGTATCGTGGTGCTTTGTATCTTTATGTTTGGTGGGTGTGTGAAGCTTTGGTTTCGAGTGATGATTAAAGCTTCAGTCTTGTTGTAGTTTATAGCTAGATTGTTGTTTTGGCACCACTTCGCCATTTGGGTAAGGCAGTCTGCTATCTTAGAGAAGTCCGGGTTTTCGATTGATATCGGGAGTATACCATTATATCGTCTGCGTATATTGTGTATTGGATGTTGTTCTTTCATAATGTTGCATATTGGTTGGATGTAGATGTTAAAAAGGAGTGCTGAGAGTGCGGATCCTTGTGGTACTCCTTGTTGGACGTTTATGGGCCGGGAGGTGTCCTGTCCCACCTTGACCTGTAGCTGTCTTTCTGTTAGGTATGAGTGGAACCATTTTAGAGTGGTACCGTGTATACCAGTGTTCTTCAGTCTCTCCAGGAGTATATTGTGATCAACTGTGTCGAACGCTGAGGAGATGTCGATGAAGATCATTATAATTCCATTCCTGATGTCGTCAATTATTCTTATGATGCTGTCGAAGAGGTAGATCAGGAGAGTTTCGACTCCATGGTTGGGACGAAATCCGTGTTGGTTGTCGTCGAGAGTTCCGTGTTCGTCAATGTGTTCCTGAAGTTGTAGTTGCACCGTCTTTTCGATTATTTTTGCGAGGAAGGGTATGCTGGAGATTGGTCGGTATGCTGCTGGGTCCTTTTTGTCGAGAGAAGTTTTCTTTGTGATTGGTCTTACTGAGGCAAGCTTTAATTGCTGTGGCATGAGTCCTTGAGTGAGTGAGTTGTGTACCATTTTATGAATGTTTGGTATGAGGCTTGCTTTGGTGGCTTTGACCCATGACACTGGGCAAGGGTCTGTAGGAGCAGTGCTTGTGTTGATTGTGGAGATGATGTCTGATATCTGCCCTCTTTCTCACTTATCCATCTACGGTTTCTCCCAGGTGACTGTTACCTGAGTTTTGTGTAGATTCCAGCGTGTGAGAAAGTTTTTCCTTTCCTTCCTTTTCTGGCCGACCTGCCAGCGAAAATCCTCCCTCAGCAAGTACTTCCGGGTGAGCCGTCTCTTCCAGCACTGCTCTGTACTTGTCTTTTTCCAGGGGAAGTCACGTGGTATCAAAATCCTAAAACACTACGCCATTATGTCACCCCTTTGCTGTGCAGCGCCTCCTGATGGTCACAGTTGGTACTGCACCCGGGTGTAAACTACTGGCCTTTTCAATACTTATAGTCCTTGCCAGTATGTAAAGAAGTTGTGACACCGAAATCGGTTTAACTGGGTTTTATTCCCCGTCCCGTAGGATTCTTTTCCAAAAGTATAACAGTCAAATAAACATAACCCTTCTCGGGTAAACAAAAGAACTATAACAAAAATAGCTTTACCTTTCAGCAAACAAAAATAGGAATGAAACAGAAATACAGCTTGTCAGCTTTCCAGATGAAGGCTTCTCAGGAATAGTTCAGCCTTCTATCTGAGAGACTCTATATGGTCAGCTATTATAAAACTACAGTCCATTTGTTCAACAGGCAATTCAGCGTTGTCCTCAATTTCATAAGGCTTACATTGCATGGGAACACTGTCAGATACAGAGGCTTCGTTACTTCTCTTCTGAGGTAACTTGCTTAACAAACTTTCCAGCTTGTGACGTACTTGTCTTTCTATAGCAGGTATCTGTTTGGCTTTACCGTATTCTCTTGAGTTGCTTAGCCAGGAGCCTTTCCTCTGCCTCTGGTAATTAGGCAGAGTAAAGCAGTCAGCTTCCCAGCTATCAGAGAGTGGAACCTTTGCACGGGGTTTTGTCTTAACAGGAGCTTTGCAAACAGCTGTTGTTTCCAACGGCAGTTTCTGTGAAGGCTTGTGCCAACTATATTCCTCTGAAGGATTCTCTCCCAAAGGTAACAAGCTTTGTTCCCTATTCTGTTTGTAACCCAGATTCTGGAGCTTTCCTGCTTTCCTTAAATTAGCATTATAAGGCTTTTGTCTTTCATACAAATGCCTCTCATAGATCAGCTTAGCATTTCTCCTATCTGGTTCAGAATAGCTTTTCCTAGCTTGTTGCTTGTGTCTTACGGCATAGCTTCTATCAAGGCTGCTGCATACACTGTCCCTGTCTGAATTCAGCTGCTCACTTATTTCACTTAAATGTTCATCAGACTCACTCAGACTTTCATTCAGCCAGTGCCTGCCTTGCTGTGGAGACCTGGGATATCTGTATCCTTCCCAGTCTGGATATCTCCTTCGTCTCTGAGGTTCCTCAGCTCCTCTCCTAGCTCCTTCGGCTCTCTCTGCCTTCCCCCTCTCCTGTGAGCTGTGCTGATTATTTACGTAATCCCCAGCTGCACCACACCCTAGCCTATTGGGGTCAGGTGGGACCTTCCTTGCCTCCCTACTGGCTGGGTGATAATTCCTGGCTTGTGACCTCATTCCCTTATACTCCTTCTGATACCCTTGTGTCATGTGCTCTCTCCCTACGTCAGTGTTTACTTGAGGAGTAGTGTTTTTTAGCACCACAGGGGGCTCTAGAGAGTCTGCTCTGTGACAATATCCAATAACTAAATCTATATAACTTCTCATTCAACCTGTTCAACAGAGTTAAAATATCTGAAAGAATTCTCCAGCTGATCTCAGATCAATCTGTGCATCACTCTCACGTTTCAAAGAAACTTCAACGGTGTGCCGATTTCACATCAAGGATCTGCTGAGTTTTCTCATTATTATATCAAATACATTTGCCAGTAGTTTCAAATTAGCAATGTAGTTTCAAGTTAGTAATGCAACTGGGCTCCAAACGCGAATGTTGTAAATGTAAAAAATACTTAGCTTAGCAATCAAAATGGGGCCCAGCACACTTCGGCATAGAAAGTTTGTTGCTACTTGGCTATTGTCCAAATCCCAACGCTAATAATTTTGGCGCCTTGCGTTTCACACTGAGGCGGTTCATCAGGGGAATTAAGGATCTCATGAAAATCTGAAAAAATAGGAGAACTTAGGATGATATAACTCTTTTGTTAACATATTTCTCTAAAGTACAATTGTCAAAGAATCCGTACAAACAACCTTTCAAGATTATACAAAACCAGTAGGGAAATATATGGTACCTCATGATAAATGCTGCCCACGTTCCACTAAAAGATCTTCTTGTCTTTGCTGAAAGATCATCTGAAAAGACGCCGCGCATGCGGAAAAACCATTTCTCCAGATGCTTTAAAAGGACTCTGACGTCATCGAAACTCAAGAATCGCCAGCTTGGATTGGTTGGCTTCATTTAGTTCAGAGGCAGACGGACCAATCAATTTCTGAATTTAATCCCCCTGGGTGCACTGTTGCTAATGTGTAGATCCACCATTGTTCTCTATATAGCAACCTTTGATCTCGGGTTTTACCAGAAACTGAAGATAATACCCTTTCTATACACCAACAGCGGAGATCTTCGAACTTGTGATCATTTGTGAGACAGTGTTGAACCAATAGAGCTTCTATTCTTCTACATCGTAATCGGCTTTGATGTTCTTTAATACGTATCCGGAATTCACGAATAGTTTTACCTATATATAGAAGCCCACACGGGCAGCTGATAGCATAAACAACAAAAGTGGAATCGCATGTTGTGGAGGATCTTAGATAATAATGAGAATCATTATAAGTAAACTCTGACTGTTCCAAAGTGATGGTGCAGATCGTGCAGTGTCCACATTTTCGATGTCCTTTTGGTTCCAGATCAGCTGCATTTAATTGTGCAGAACGTAATCTCGTAGGGCTTAAATATTCCTTCAAATTCTTGCCCCGCGTCCAAACACAACGTACTTTTTTATGTGCTAATCCCGGTACTACCCGTAAAATCTCACTGTGTTGTGTAATGATCCTTTGGATTTGGACACTGAATGGAGAATAAGATGTAATCAAATTAATATGAACATCATTTTCTGGTATAGCTCTTCTATTGCGTGGTGTAAGTAAAAGTTCTCTATGGTTGTACAGGGCACGACGGTAAGCCTGATCTATTAACTTCCGTGGATATCCTCGTTCCAAAAAATCAATAACGAGCCCCTTAGAGAGAACTTTAAATTCTTGGATATCAGTGCAATTTCGACGATATCGAAGAAACTGTGAAAATGGTAAGCTTTTTTTCAAACGTGGGGGATGGGCACTGTCAAAGTGTAAAAAAGTGTAAAAAACATCATCAATGAAACGATACCAGGCTTTAATGTGTGATTGATATGGGGAAGATGTTAACCATTTATTCTCAAAGACGCCCATGTAGAGATTTTGTTGGTGACGCTGGATGTACAATCTCTGTACACCAGCATACCCCAGACAGCGGCATGTGCGGTAGTGCATCAAGCTCTAGTCAATAGAGGAGATCTATCTCAAGAACGTTTAATGTTTTTACAACAATTGACGGAATTGGCACTATATAAGAATTTTTTTATTTTCGAGGGTACCATTTACCATCAGCTAGTAGGGGTCGCGATGGGCGCGACTTGCGCCCCATCAGTCGCTAATCTCTACATGGGCGTCTTTGAGAATAAATGGTTAACATCTTCCCCATATCAATCACACATTAAAGCCTGGTATCGTTTCATTGATGATGTTTTCTTATTATGGCAAGGAACAGAGTTAGTTTTACAATCTTTCATTTCTTGGTTAAATGATTGTGACACTCACATCAATTTTACATGTGATTTTCACCACCACACAATCACCTATGTAGACATACGAATCACGAGAGAGACTGCCAGTTGGGGCACAACAGTGTATAAGAAAGAAATGGATCGTAACACTTTTTTACACTTTGACAGTGCCCATCCCCCACGTTTGAAAAAAAGCTTACCATTTTCACAGTTTCTTCGATATCGTCGAAATTGCACTGATATCCAAGAATTTAAAGTTCTCTCTAAGGGGCTCATTATTGATTTTTTGGAACGAGGATATCCACGGAAGTTAATAGATCAGGCTTACCGTCGTGCCCTGTACAACCATAGAGAATTTTTACTTACACCACGCAATAGAAGAGCTATACCAGAAAATGATGTTCATATTAATTTGATTACATCTTATTCTCCATTCAGTGTCCAAATCCAAAGGATCATTACAAAACACAGTGAGATTTCACGGGTAGTACCGGGATTAGCACATAAAAAAGTACGTTGTGTTTGGACGCGGGGCAAGAATTTGAAGGAATATTTAAGCTCTACGAGATTACGTTCTGCACAATTAAATGCAGCTGATCTGGAACCAAAAGGACATCGAAAATGTGGACACTGCACGATCTGCACCATCACTTTGGAACAGTCAGAGTTTACTTATAATGATTCTCATTATTATCTAAGATCCTCCACAACATGCGATTCCACTTTTGTTGTTTATGCTATCAGCTGCCCGTGTGGGCTTCTATATATAGGTAAAACTATTCGTGAATTCCGGATACGTATTAAAGAACATCAAAGCCGATTACGATGTAGAAGAGTAGAAGCTCCATTGGTTCAACACTGTCTCACAAATGATCACAAGTTCGAAGATCTCCGCTGTTGGTGTATAGAAAGGGTATTATCTTCAGTTTCTGGTAAAACCCGAGATCAAAGGTTGCTATATAGAGAACAATGGTGGATCTACACATTAGCAACAGTGCACCCAGGGGGATTAAATTCAGAAATTGATTGGTCCGTCTGCCTCTGAACTAAATGAAGCCAACCAATCCAAGCTGGCGATTCTTGAGTTTCGATGACGTCAGAGTCCTTTTAAAGCATCTGGAGAAATGGTTTTTCCGCATGCGCGGCGTCTTTTCAGATGATCTTTCAGCAAAGACAAGAAGATCTTTTAGTGGAACGTGGGCAGCATTTATCATGAGGTACCATATATTTCCCTACTGGTTTTGTATAATCTTGAAAGGTTGTTTGTACGGATTCTTTGACAATTGTACTTTAGAGAAATATGTTAACAAAAGAGTTATATCATCCTAAGTTCTCCTATTTTTTCAGATTTTCATGAGATCCTTAATTCCCCTGATGAACCGCCTCAGTGTGAAACGCAAGGCGCCAAAATTATTAGCGTTGGGATTTGGACAATAGCCAAGTAGCAACAAACTTTCTTTGCCGAAGTGTGCTGGGCCCCATTTTGATTGCTAAGCTAAGTATTTTTTACATTTACAACATTCGCGTTTGGAGCCCAGTTGCATTACTAACTTGAAACTACATTGCTAATTTGAAACTACTGGCAAATGTATTTGATATAATAATGAGAAAACTCAGCAGATCCTTGATGTGAAATCGGCACACCGTTGAAGTTTCTTTGAAACGTGAGAGTGATGCACAGATTGATCTGAGATCAGCTGGAGAATTCTTTCAGATATTTTAACTCTGTTGAACAGGTTGAATGAGAAGTTATATAGATTTGTTTTTCCTCTGTGACCGCTCATGAAATGTGTACTTCAACACATAGAGTGGCATCTGGGCTGGATTGTCCTGCTGGCGCCAGATTAGCCATGGAGGCCATAGTTTGGGGATCTGATGCAGCTCCTGCAAGTGCCCCCTCTGCAACTGCTCTGCGAGCTGTTTTGTCAAGGGATGGATCTTCTGGATGACCCGGCTGCCTTCTTGCTTACGGCTTGGCTCTTGAGAGGCATTATTTAATGCATAAAGACTATTCTGCGGTGGTTACCATGCTCCTCAAGGTGAGGAGAGGTTCTGCCAGTCTGGTCAACATGCGTGTCTGGTGTCTTTCAAACACTGGTGCCGTGAGCATCAGACTAGGCCTGATGTGGCAGATTTGCCATCCCTGCTTGCCTGCCTTCAGGATAGCTGGGGAAAAAGGTCTTTCCCTTAGCTCTCAGAAAGTTCAGATTGCAGCTTTATCTTGCTTCAAAGGACCATGGTGGGATGGGCCATAGCCTCACATGTATGTGTTTCATTTAGGAGGTTCAACACTTGCGTCCTACCCTGCATTCAGTCATTTTCTCATGCAATCTCTGTTTGGTGCTCCAGGCCTTGATGTCAGAGCTCTTGAAGCAGGCTATGCTTGACAATCTAACTCTTTAGACTGTCTTCCTGGTCACAATCTGCTCAGCGAAACTTTGAGCTACAGGCATTATCATGTAGAGATCTTTACTTATCCTTCTCTTAAGAGGCTGTATGTGTTTGGCCCATTCCTTCCCTTTTTGCTCAAGGTGGTATCTTCCTTCCATGTGAATCATGTAGTTTGTCTGCCCTCCTTTTCTAAGGAGTAGTGCCAGGGGAAGAGCAAGGACCTTCACATGGTGGATGTCCGGAAGGTGCTTCTTCAGTATCTGAAGGTTACTAATTCTTTTCGCAAGTCTGACCATTTTTTATGCTGTTTACAAATCCACATAAAGGTCGTACAGAGGCTAAGTCTTTTTTTTGGGCACTGGATCAAGAAGACCATTGCCTCATTGTATCTGTTGCAGAACCAGCTGGTTCCAGAGGGTTTGCATGAGCATTCTACTTGGGCACAAACATCCTCGTGGGCAGAGCGTAGCTTGATTTCCCCCTCAGACATTTGTAAGGTGGCAACATGGGTATCACTTTCCAACTTTGTCAAGCATTACCGCTTGATGTCTGTGCTTGGGTGGATACAACCTTTGGCTCAGAGGTCTTAAAATGCTGCCATGTCTTCTTCATGCCCAGTGGAGGTGTAGCTTTGGTATGTCCCGCTTGTCTGGAGTGGTCTAGCAGGATGATATGGAAGGTGACATTTTACTTACCAGATAATGTCCTTCCCTTGATTCCTGCTGTACCAGTCCCAGACCCACCCCCGGTACTTGTATTGGTCTATGATACTCTCAGTGGTTGGCCCTGCGGGATCATAACCTTCTGGCAAGCTTTCTGTTGAGGCTGCTCCTGTACATAGTTATGCGTCCTGTTCTGTTGAATGTTATTATTTTTGCTGAAGTTGTGTGAGGTCAGAGATTGCTTGCCATATGCTTGGGTACAAAAACTGAATATGCCCCTAGTGGCTCTGGCTGATAATAGCATTGTGAAGTCATAAGAAGCCTCTGGAATATTTTCTCTGTCTCTATATCTGCTGGTAGGGGACACATGAAACATGTCTGGACTGGTCTAGCAGGACTCAATTAAAGGACATAATCTGGTAAGTAAAATGTCACCTTAAAGTAGATTGGGAAAATACCCTGCTTAATCCTGGGATAAGCAACATAGAATCTTTACTTTTTGGGAACCTGAGAGGTACTTGTGACCTGGATTGTCACTGTTGGAAAGAGGATACTGGCCTTGATGAATCTTTGGTCTGATCCAGTATTGCATATTTTATGTTCATATAGTTCAGTTCATGTGACTTTTCAAATTTTCAGTTGAGTTTAGTTCTCTGCCCAATAAACCATGTGCACCATTTTCAAAGGCATTTACATGGGTAACTGCCCTAGTTACCCGTATAAATTCCATATCCAGGATTTTCGAAGGGCACCTACATAGCTAGTGCCCTTTGAAAATCCCAGATAAGTTCCTAACGTGCCCAGATACTATGTGGTTAGCATCGGGGCATGTTAGGGGCATTCCGGGATGGAGCGGAGGCAGAGGAAAGAGCTCAATGGGTAGCACCGATTTTCAATGCTACCTGCTTAGCCCTCTGCACTTTAAAGATAGGCAAGGTTTTTCTTCTCCTATCTTTCAGGCGCAGGGGCTAAACGAGTAGCATTGAAAATCGGTGCTATCTGGCTATCTCCTGTGGCTTCCGGGTTGTGTGGCAAGACCCGGATTTTCAATGCCAGGGCTGTATATGATCCCTGGCATTGTAAATCCGGGTTAGATGGATGGTAGGCAGGCTATGTGCCGACATGGTGCATAGCATCACCCAGATGAAAATCGGGCCCTATGTTTACATTTGTATAAACTCATATGAAGGGTAATTTTGTAAACCATTTTCACACATAAAACATTTTAAGCATGCAAATGGGCTTTTATAAAAATGGGTCATACCTAAAAATGTATGTGGTAGAAGCTGCTGTGTACTGTACAGTAAGCATGCACAAAGGTTGAGTTTGGGTGGAGCCATGGTGTACATTTTTTTATGTGCTAACATTTACATCTGCCTGTGAGCAGGCATAATGTCTGCACCTTGAATGTAAGCTGAGAGGGCTCATCCATCAGACAAACTAGGTGGCTGCCTGGGATGGCAGCTTCTTGGGGGAGGGGGAGAACAGGGCTTTCAGAGCTAAACAATAGATTCTGATAGCCAGGGGGGCATAAGGCTTTAAAGTTTGCCTTGGGTGCCAGCACCTTGAACCCACTCTGGGGCTGGACCTAAATATAAGTGCTATTACTACTGGATTTGTACTAGTATTTTATAAAGTTACATAGCTGCCCATGTGTCATCATAAAATAGTGTCACTTAACAGCTTAGTAATCTATCATGATCTAGATATACTGATATAGTCAGGGAAGAGGTTCCAATTCCGTGTTTAAGTATAAATGCACGTTCCATCTGTAATAAGACGATTTTAATTAAGGATTTAGTGCTAGAAAAGGATCTAGGGTTTTTATTCATTACTGAAACATGGCTACATACTGAGGATGATCCTTTAGCTTTTGAAGTATGCCCTTTTAAGGTATAATTCCTTATCGGTCCTACAGTTCAGTCCTCCACCACTGGGTAGTGCACCTCCTCCTGCAACATGGAGACTGGACAAGTCAAACTTGTGACATCACCGGGTATATCCTGCTGATCTTCTCCCATGATCCCCCAGTGTGTCCAGTCTCCATGCAGCATGAGGACGTAGTGAGCCTAGGTGCTGGGCTCACTTGAGAAGCAGTTTAGGAGCAGTTAGTCAGGATTTGATTTACCTTGCATTTCTTTTGCCCTTCTTTAGGTGTAATCCTGTAAATTGAATTCATTTTCATTTAATTTCATTTACTTTTACTTTATTTATTTTCACCTAGTCTGCCTTAGTGTAAAGGGGGGTTCTGTCCCTTTTCAAAGTTCACACTGCCAGCTAGCCTCTCTGCTTGGGATTCTTTGGTCTCTGTGCCCGGTGATGATCTCTCCCCCAGGACTGTACGGGGGAGAGCTCTGTGGAACACCTGCATTTTGGCAGTGTCCATGTGGCAGATTCCCATCGCGGCGGGAGCCTCAGGCCATTCGAGGTTCTTTAGCCGGTGGGCCGGGGCTCGCAGCGTCTGCTACTTCTGGTGGCGCGAGGCAGCAGCGTGTCTGGACAGCTCTTCACCCCGCAGCTACAGCGGGGTAACTGCTGCATCCCGACGCCACAAGGGAGTCTCTCGAGTCCGCATGGAGGGGCTCTGAGCTCTTGCCGCCTCTGTGGTGTTTGGCGCCAAACGGGCCTGCTTCGGATTGGCGCCATTTTCTCGGCAGGGCTGAGGCCTCGTGGCGGAGAGCGGAGCAGCCCCGCGTTTGAGCAGACGACGCTGTTCCATGCAGCTACACCCAGATAAGGACTTCCTTTTGCTGTTACTTTTAATTTTAATTCTAATTTTAATTTCCTTTTAATTTTAATTTCCTTTTAATTTCATGATAGTTTATAGTTCTTTGAATGCAATGTGATTGGTTTGGGTTTTTACTTCTTGGGGGGTGCCTTTACCTTTGTCTGCATTCTGGCAGTTAGCGACGTCTGTCAGCAGCAGGTTTCCGTGCTAGGATTTGGCCATTCAGGGTCATCGGCGGCACAACCACCTACAAATTGAGCCCTTTCTGAAATTGTCATTTACATAAGGATGCTATTTCCATGTTTATACGCTTGGAAATTGTGCAGACAGCCTCTAAATGTCGTTATGCCATCTGCAAATTTGATCGCCATGCTTGCTGATCTCTTTTCCAGATCATTTCAGTGCAGTAGATGTTACCAGATGCCAGTTCCAGTGCAGATCCCGAGACATTCCACTATTTACGGGTCTCCTGTGAGAAAACTGGCCATTTAGTCCTATTGTGTTCCTGTTTTTGATCCATTTCCCATTCTATAATAGCACATCATCTCCTTCCTCAGGAGAAGTTCATAAGGGGCTTTGTCAAGTACCTTCTAAAACATCCAGATACATATCATTTGGCTTACTCACATGTTTATTAACCCTTTGAAAAGACAGCTTGGTGCTGCTTTTCAGAACAAGTTCTATCATTTAACTGGCACTGAACTCAGATTCATTGGTCTGTAGTTTCCAAGATCGCCTTTGAAGCTCTTTAAAAAAAAAAAACCAAACAAACAAAAAAAACAACAACAACCAATTAGTGTTACATTAGTAACTCTTCAATCTTTAGAGATCATTAATACTAATGTTATGATTGAGCCTGGCTGATATTATGAATGATCACTATTAGACAAAAATTAGCTAGGTTAAGACACTTTGATTTGGTTTTCTGCACTATGTTATCAGAGCGCAGCTTGCCCATTTGGCGGGAACACTGCCCATCTGGGCCATCTGGGGAAAGGCCCCTGCTGGGGATCGTGAGAAGTGTTGCTGGATGGCACAGTCCGGGGCTTAGTGTTCCAGGGTCCTGGAAGGGTTGATAGCGGCAGTCAGGCCTCCCTGTCTTTGCTATGGCGGTCACCTAGGTTCAAGCGTCCTGTGTTTTGGGTGACAGGAGTGGGACACCTGGACATGTGGTGCTGGATGTTGGATAGGCTCATACTTCTTAGGTGCACTCTCCTTGAGTGCGTCTGCATGTCCGTGTTCTGTCTGTGATCTCATGCTCAGGTGATTGTTGCAGCAATGACAGAGATTGCTTGGGATATCGTGAGCGGGGTTGTCATGGTGTTGCATGAGGTTGCCAATGCAAGACGGGGCCATCCTGAGGAGTTTGGGCCTCAGTCATCAGCTTTCCCTTCGGTGGCCCGGCTGTCCAGGAGGCACCCCTCCAGATCCGCCGGTCCAGTTCTTCTCTGCCTCTTCTCAATGTGGGCAGGGGGGCTGGCAGATCTGGAAATTCACGTCCAGTGCACGTTCTACTGTTTTAACTCTGTCTTGGGGTTCTGAGGTCATATATTCCCAATCATTTGTTTGGTGGGGTGCTGCTGTCTGTTGTGCAAGACAAGGTGGTCAACAGTCGGAGGCTGTCGTCTATTCCCCTTACCCCTGAAGGTGCTCACAATTTAAGTTTTTTGTACCTGCGGAGGTGTATGTTGTTAAAGGCTAGCAGGCGCACCTGTGGGACCAGAATCCTCGGTTCTTCCGACCTTCTGTTGAGGTGCGCGTGTGGGGTATACTCCCTTGGTCGGCTAGCAACTTGCTTCACCCATTGGGCCTTCCCTTTCCTCAAGGTATCGTTGCGTCCCACTTCTTCGTGGGGGCTCGCCGCAGGGCCTGGAGTTATGCTCAGCTGGTTCCAGCCAGGGCTGAGTCCTTGGGGGGGAGGCTCCGATCCTAACGATACAGGGAGTGCTGGGATCCGTTCAACCAGGTTCCTTCGGGCCCAGCGTACGTCGTCTTTTGCTGGCCGGTTTAGGTCTTCGGGTCGTGGCGGTGCTCCGAGAAGACCAGTAGGCTGCATAGTGCTTGTCTTGGAGCAAGCGTGGGATATCTGTGGGTTCATGTTCAAAGCCGTCCGGTTACATGTCCCTCCATTGTGGAATGCTGTACTAGTAGGCATACTTCATATGCTGGGCTTACAAGTTGGCTTCCGTGCTGCTCGGCATCAGCCAAGGTGACTGCCGGTTTAGGCTGTGGAGTCAGCCTGGAGGAGGGGCCTTGCATTCTCTGGACAATGCCCTGTTCGGTTGTGTGCCTTGTGGCCCTTATGGAGTTGTAAAAAGGAAAAAAAAAAAAAAGAATAATCAAACAGGAAAGCCTTCCTAATTGTCCCCACTTCTTTTTTATAAGGTTCTGTCCCTTTCTTCCGGGAGCTTGGCCGGAGCGTGGTTAGACTCAGCTACATTTTGGGGATCCTTTATGTACAAGGCGTTTTAGTGTACGCAGCATGCCCAGTGTTCCATCGTCTGACTGGAACGGTACGCGGTACGTCAGCCGTGGCAGGCGTTCACGGACACGGTAGCGGATCGAGCGCTGTAGGTGCTGTCTGAGATCTCCGGGATGGTGGCCTATTTCGATCGGCAGGGTGGAGTCGGTCGGGTGGTCAGGGTGGCCCGAGCGAAGGGACAGCGTGCGCGGTTGAAGCCTTGGCGGCCTGCGTTTCGGTGGGGACACTGTGGTGGCGAATGTCCTTAGCGGGGTCCGAGTGTTTGCCGGAGGAGTGAGATTGCATCAGGCGGTGTGCGCGCCGCGTGTGCTCAGATGCGGTCAGCCCATATTGGACCTCATGGCGACCTGTCAGTCTGCGGCGATGGGTCGATGTTTAGCAGAGGACATATGAGGCTACTGGATAGCGTCGACGCATTGGTACGGGGCCGTGGCCCGGTCCATTCTATGCCTTTCAGAGGTCATAGTGAAAATGGCCGACTGGGTCTGGTTGCTAAGATATGTGCTCTTCATTAGTCAGTGGGGACCATTACCAGTGTATTCTGCAACATTTGCGTGAGCTTGCATAATCTTTACTTGCAACCAATCGAAATAACTGTCTAAAACCAGTTGATGCAGTCACTACTTAAATTTGCCTTGCTTGACAGTAAAAAAAAAATAAAAATAAATAAATAAAAAAGACATTTTTATTTTATACCGATAGGTCACTCACAGCATATTTGGCGATTCCTCGTCCTGGTGTTAATCATGCAGATAATTTCTGCTGTAGTTGTGGTGATGTGACTTTTACATCACAAAAATGGCATATGACTGTGGCGGTTCAGAAAGCCTACAATTTATATTTTGGCTGCAGAATAAAAGATCAGGATAAAAGCTAGGCGCCACACATATGCTGCAATACATGTGTAGCAGATCTCAGGCTGTGGCTGGATGGGAAAAGACCATCAAAGTCTTTTGCGGTTCCAATGATCTGGAGAGGGCCCATGGATCACGTCGGCGATTGCTACTTCTGCATGGTTCCTCCAATTCCGGAGGGCATATCCAGGTGATGTAAGCGGTTGGCCTACTGGCATGGCGTCGTGGGCGTGGCTACCAGAGTCTCCTTTCTTTTTTGTCACACCATGTAAGACTCCACATCTTCTGAAACAACGCTGGACTCTGGGGCACTTGACACCCTCTTATATGCCCTTGGTGGATCACGCTTGGTTTATTGCAACTCATTGCTTAGCTGCATTCCACATTCTCAATTAAAAAGACTCCAGCTGGTTCAGGACATAGCTGTAGAGCTACTTTGTGTTGCAAAGAATAAAGCCCTTAAGAGGTGTGACAAATAGGGTGTTTGATGCTGGTGGTTTTTCCATTTCCCTCATTTTGCTTCCCACCTCTGTCTGGATGGACCTCGGTTCCGTTCTCCCTCGTGGAATCCGGCTGTGCCTGTTTAGTTGTCGGTTTGGGACTTACGCAAGAACACTTTGCTTGTAACCTGCGTTCCTTGGACCTTAGGTGAGGTTCCGTCGCTTTCTGGGAGGTCTCTTCGCTGCCTGTCCCTCCGTGGAGGCGGGTTCTGCGGGAGAGCAGCGGTTGCTAACACTTGACACCCTGGTGGGGTCGAGAGCCAAGGGGGGGAGCTCAAGCGGATTTTTCAGGCGGAGCTCCGGTAGCCTTCTCAGTAGGTCTGTTTCTAGGGCGTTCAGTGTGTTTGCGATGGCGAGTTTGTCTTTCTGAAGCACTAGCGCTGCTTGGGGCAGAGTTCTGTGCTGTTTTCACCAGTGAAGAGGATCCAAGTGGGCTCTCGGTCGTGTCTTCCTGGTTGGCTTACCGCCTGTTGACGTGAGGAGCGGGCTGGGGTCGGTGCCTGCTCTGTTCGTTTAGGGGCCGAGCCGACTGGATAGGTCCCTCCCAATGATTACTGCTCTGGTACATCCCAGTGGTGGAGGACTGAACTGTAGGACCGATAAGGAAATGGAAATTACACTTACCTGGTAATTGATGTTCCTTGAGGGAGTACAGTTCAGTCCTCATTCCCGCCCGGGGATGGATGTTTCAGACGCGAGGCGTCAGTTCCGAGTATGCTTTCGGATCCTAGAGTCGGCAACGGGCTCTGATTGGCAGGTAATCGCGAGAGCAACCTTTTCTGCCTATACTCTTCCTTAGTTCTTCTTCCTTCTAGCTCTCTGTCTTCCACTGTTTGGTGCGCAGGGGGACAGGGGCACGGAGGAGGGTGTTTTCGGCCTTTCTTTTTTGGGCCCTGTGATTTTAAAGTTGAAGTTTGAGCATAGCTTTGTATTTAGTACTTTAACTGGTTGTTTGCTCCTTTGAGTCTGCTTTGACAGTAGGTCACTGGGGGATCATGGGAGAAGACCAGCAGGATACACCCGGTGATGTCACAAGTTTGACTTGTC
Organism: Ichthyophis bannanicus; assembly: GCA_033557465.1. Classification (NCBI taxonomy): domain Eukaryota; kingdom Metazoa; phylum Chordata; class Amphibia; order Gymnophiona; family Ichthyophiidae; genus Ichthyophis; species Ichthyophis bannanicus. The sequence goes on along the minus strand of CM066031.1, from coordinate 1,658,350,826 downwards.
CAGTCTCCATGTTGCAGGAGGAGGTGCACTACCCAGTGGTGGAGGACTGAACTGTACTCCCTCAAGGAACATAAATTACCAGGTAAGTGTAATTTCCATTTTTTTGTATGTACCCAGGATTGGTAGGTCGGGAGGAGGGTTGTTGTTATTACATAAGTCATTTTATCAGGTTAAATTACTAGATACTTATTTATCTCCAGAATTAGAGGTCTTCTTTTGTGAGGTATCTCTGGGGGAGAAGGGGGAGAAATGTAATATTATACTGGTTTATAGACCACCTGGATCATGGTCGAGGGTGCAAGATAGGTACTTTGAGACATTAGCTTCGTGGGCGTCTATAGCCAAGAATTGTTTGTTGTTAAGGGACATAAACTTACATCTAGAAGATTTATCTGATGTTAATGTGCAAGAATATCTGCTGTTTTTGGATTTGTTAGGTTTTTATATACTCAACCTTTCTAGCTATTCATGCATTGGGCCATCAGTTGGACCAATTAGCATATGTGTTTAGAACTAGCCTGAGGTTCAGTATTACAGATATACAATTATATCTTCTTATATGGTCAGATCAATGTGAGCATTGAATTTAATCTTAGGATACCAGGAGGGTATGAGTCACTCGATACCCGAAGACTACAAAGTCTGCCGGAGGAGCCTTCACTGGAACGGCACATGTCCCCTCCTGAGGACATGTCTTTCCATGAGTTTATTCGAGACCTAGCTAGGGGTCTCTGTATAACGGTAATATCTGAGAAATTGCCCAGGGTGGATGAACTGGAGATCCTCCAATACCCAGCAGTCCCTAAGGAGGCAGCCACCCTTCTGATTCACCGCATTCAACATGATCTCATGCTACGGATATGGGAGACTCCCCTCACAATTTTGCCCCATATTCGACATCTTGATACTATGTACCAAGTACCGGAATGTCCCGGCTTCCAAAAGACGCAGCTTCCCCACCATTCAATGGTGGTGGAATCGGCGATGCATCGCATTAAGATTTCCAAAACCCATTCCTCCAGCCCACCGGGTAGAGAATCGAGAACTCTCGATGCATTTGGATGTCAGTGTTTTCAGGCTTCCATGCTTTCAGTCAGGATAAACTCCTACATACTATATATATATATATATATATATATATATATATATATATATATATAGAGAGAGAGAGAGAGAGAGAGAGAGAGTATGTTCCTCAAAGAGGTTACTAGGGATCTTGAGGCCATGACCCCTCTTCTTCCAGATGATAAGAGAGGTGACTATCTAACACTAGTTAGGCATGCCCAGAATGTCTCGAAGTTTGTTAATAGAGCAACCTTCGATGCCTTTGAGTGCACTAGCAGAGCCACATCAACCTGTATCAGTAAATACAGGATTGCATGGCTGCAGGCCTCAAATCTTGAACAGTTGGTTCAGGAGAAACTGGGCAATATACCCTGCATAGGTGAGAACCTTTTTGGCAAGACTGGCAAGATAAAGCTTCTCAGCTGGAATCTGAGAATACCACTCTAAATAGGCTGTCTAGAACTACAGCCAACCCTGCTAGGGAATAGGCAAAGACAACTTTCTTTAGTAAGAAAAAGATGTTTTACCCTTCTTATACTCCTGCTTCTCAATACCAGGCTCAGGGTCCTCAGAAGTGGCAACAGCCTCCCAAACAACAGAAGAAACAAGAGGTTCCTAAGGCTCAACCAGTTTCGCAGACACAATCTGCATCTGTTTTTTTACTTTTTCCTAGAGAACATAGCCATCCTTCCTATAGAAGTCCCCCACCCCCTCCATATAGCAGGCAGACTCTGTCATGCCCACAGGTGGCATCTCATCACCTCAGAGCAGTGGATACTAACCATAGTGAAGAAGCGGTACAGACTTCATCTTCACACTCGGTCCCTTCCACCCTGGTAGAGGAATATCATACTCAGTCCCCTCTCACAGCTCGCCTGCTGCAAGAGGTAATGGCTCTTCTATCTCAGGGTGCCATAGAGGAGGTTCCCACACCTCAGCAGTGGTTTCTACTCTCCGTACTTCCTTATACTAAAGAAGAGCGGAGGATACAGACCCATCCTGGACATCAGAAACCTAAACAAGTTCCTGGTCCATGAGAAGTTCAAGATGGTCTCCCTAGGGACCCTAGGTCTGGCTTTGTTCTCTAGATCTAAAGGAAGTGTACACACATATCCTCATTCATCCAGAACACAGGAAATATCTATGCTTCATCTTTCAAGGAAGACGCTATTAATACAGAGTCCTTCCTTTCAGACTCGCCTCTGCCCCTAGAGTCTTCACAAAGTGCATGGCAGTCATAGCTGCATATCTAAGATCCCTAGGGATATTTGTCTTCCCTTACTTATACAACTGGCTCATAAAGGCAGGCACCTCCCAGGAGGTACGCTTATCTCTCTTTCGTACCATGCAGGTACTGCAACACTTAGTCTTTGTCATAAATCTTCCAAAATCCCGTCTTGCTCCAACTGAAAGACTAGAATTCATAGGAGCTGTCCTAGACACTCAACAGTCAAAGGCTTTTCTACCCCAGCCCCGTTGTTCTCGTCTCATTCAGCTGGCATCCCAAGTGCTACTCAGGGACCATCTGACTGCCTGGGAAATACTGCAGCTTCTAGGTCATATGGCCTCAACAGTGCATGTGGTCGCATATGCCCATCTACATATGTGCACAGCCCAATGGGCACTTGCCTCCCAGTGGAAGTAAGCCTCAGGCTGTCTCAGGGACAAGATCCAAATCACTACCCCTCTTTCCACATTCCTCCAATGGTGGTGTTCTCCAGAAAATCTCCTCATTGGGTCACCTTTTCAGGTGCCTCCACATTGATGCACCCTGATGACGGATGCCTCCAAACTGGGGTGGGGAGCACATGTGGGCTCTTTCTCCACACAGGGCCTCTGGACAGAACAGGAATCGCAGTTCCAGATAAATCTGCTGGCATTTTGTGCTATCTCCAATGCTCTCAGAGTGTTTCAGGATCACCTAAGATCCCACAGGGTCCTTGGCCAGATGAACAATCAAGTGGCCATGTTCTATGTGAACAAACAGGGTGGAACGGGCTCTTGGCCCCTCTGCAGGGAGGCCCTTCATCTCTGGTCCTTCGCTATTGCTCATCAAATATCCAGCCAGGTTCACCTTCACACCCCTCACCGTTCTCTCCGCTCTATTCATGCTAACCGTATGTTCCTACCCCCCCCCCCCTCCCAAGCACACCTAGAATCCACTCGGTCTTCTGCTTTCTTTTTTCTTGGTCCAAGGCTCTGGAACTCCCTTCCCCCCTTTCTACGTCTCGAAACCTCCTACCCATCCTTCAAAGCCACCCTCAAAACCCATCTTTTCTGTTCTGCCTTTAACCTTCCTTTCCCGACCCCATCCTCCTCCCCTCACTAGACCTTTGACAGCAAACCCCTGCCCCTGTCTTACATTTTTCTCTCTGTTGTTGTTGTCTACCCTTTGTTACCCGTCTTTACTCCCATTCTGTATCTCTGTTTCTATCCCTTTTCTTTGATTTTATGGCGTTCTTTTTCCGGCTCTTTTTCGCAGCTCTCTCTCTTTTTAGCAATTTTAATTGTTTTTATGTACTGTGAACCGCCCAGATGCTAATTGTATTGGGCGGTATATAAAGTTTTAATAAACATAAACATAAACATAAACAAATACCCATCCGAGTGGAGTATCTCCCAGGAGTGCAGAATGTCTTGGCAGACAAATTGAGTCGGATCCTTCTTCCCCATAAATGGTCTCTCCATCCGGACACAACCTCCTACATCTTTCAGACCTGGGGGACTCCAGAAATAGATCTGTTTGCCACTCCACAGAATGCCAAACTCCCACACTTCTGCACCAGGACTCCCATGTCCTGCAACCAGTAAGTGGATGCGTTTCATCTCCACTGGGGTCGAGGTCTCCTGTATGCCTTCCCTCCCATTCCCCTCATTCCCAAAATGCTTTTCAAGCTTCAGGCGGACAAGGGCTGCATGATCCTCATAGTCCCACGTTGGCTACGTCAGCCATGGTTTCCTCTCCTGCTTTGTCTGTCTCAGACTCAACCTCTACGACTCTGATCTGGTCCCGATCTCCTCTCCCAGGAAGAAGGGACACTGCTCCATCTCAATCTGAAAGCTCTCTATCTCATAGCTTGGTTGCTGAAAGCATAGCATTGCAAGATCTTAAACTTACTCAGGTGGTAAAGGAGATCCTGTTAGCTTCCAGGAAGCCATCAACCAGGCGTTCCTATGCTTTGAAGTGGCATAGATTCTCTACCTGGTGTTCCCAGAAGGCTCTCAATCTCTTTTTGGCTTAAGTGGTGTTGCTCCTCCAATATCTCCTCATCATCATCATCTGGTCTCAAGACCAACTCGGTGAGAGTTCACCTTAGTGCAATTGCCGCCTCGCATCATCTCTTGGATGGACCGCCCATCTCCTCTCATCCACTTGTAGTGCGCTTTATGAGAGGTCTTTTGCTCACCAAGCCTCCCATCAGACTACTAGGGAGGAGTGGTCTAGTGGTTAGGACAAGGTACTTCAGGCCGGAGGGCCGGGGGTTCAAGTCCCACCTGGGGACAGCAATCTCAGGCCGGAGGGACTGGGATTTCTAGTCCTATAGGCACTCCTTGTGGTCTTGGGCAAGCCACTTAACCCTCCATTGCCCATGTTCCCTGTAAGTATTAACGTATGTGTGTCATATCCCCTCGTGTTAAATGTATCCCCCAATTGACCGCTTTGACCCAGTGAAAAGCGGAATATAAATACAGCTAAATAAAATAAATAAATAAATACTCCCAGTGGCTTGGGATCTCAATGTCATTCTAGCACAGCTTCTCAAGCCGCCTTTTGAACCCTTGGCTATGACCCCACTAAAGTTTCTTTCAAGAAAGGTCATCTTCCTCATTGCCCTCACTTCAGCTAGACGCATTAGTGAGCTTCAGGCTTTGGTGGCGGACCCACCTTACACTTGGTTCCACCATAATAAGTTCATCCTTAGGACTTGCCCACATTTCATGCCAAAAGTGGTATCTCCTTTTCATTTGAATAAGTCTGTTTACCTTCCTGTGTTTTTTCCTAGACCACATACGTCTAGAACAGAGGCAACCCTGCATACTCTTGACTGCAAGTGTGCCTTGGCTTTTTATCTCCAGAGCACCGTAAGGTCTTGCAGTTGTTCATTTCCTTTGACCCTAATCACCTGAGTCTGCCAGTATCCAAACATACCCTCTCTAAATGGATAGCAGAATACATCTCATTTGCTTATGATAAAGCAGGACTATCTCTAGAGGGTCATGTCACTGATCATAATGTTTGTGCCATGGCTACCTCGATGGCAAATCTACGCTCTTTGGCCATTGATGAAATCTGCAAAGCAGCAGCTTGGTCTTTGGTTCATACCTTTGCTGCTCATTACTGTCTAGACTAGGACTACCGCTGGGATGCCATGTTTGGTCAAGTTGTTCTCCAGCACCTCTTTCACACTTAAGGGCAACTCCTACCCTACCCAGACCTTATTGATACCAGGTATCCATAAAGGATTCATTACCTCTTGAAGTCTACCCTGAGGCAAACCTTCATCAGTTTTGAGGCCACTTCTCTGGTATCAGTTTGCTAGGGAGTCTTCATATGTGAAGACTACATTCCTGCCTGTTCCTGGAAATAGCGTAGTTACTCACCTGTAACAGGTGATCTCCAGGAACAGCAGGAATTTAGTCTTTACAACCCACCCTCCTCCCCTAGAAGTTGTAGGGTTTTCTTCTTACTCTCCTTTTCTCTCACTACAAACTCAGCTGAAAAAGCAGAGTTGGGAAGGTGGGAAGGCAGCTATGCAGGCGCAGTGGGATGCTCCCAGAGGCTTTCCTATTGAATGCTGGGGAACGTTTCCGTGAGGGCTCCATTGGTACTGACATCACCCATATAATGAAGACTAAATTCCTGCTGTTTCCGGAGATCACCTGTTACAGGTGAGTAGCTTCGTTTTATTCGCTTTATTACAGTATAGTTCTATTAAATTGTTCAAAACAACAGATTAGGAAATTACAAATTTGTTAAAATACAGCTGCAAGACTTATTTACGCAGCGCAAAAATTTGACAATATATCACCACTCTTTGAGAAGCCTCATTGGTTGCGGATTAGGGAAAGAATAAATTTTAAACTGTATGTGATGATCTATAAATTTTTCTCTGGATTGATGTCAGGCTCATTTCTTGATAGGTTATTGCCATGCTTGAGGATTACGTCTAGGCGTCTCCAAAGCTCTTTGTCACTGGTTTTTCCATCAAGTCAGGGTTTAGTTAATAAAAGAAGATCCGGGAATGCCATTGGGTATAAAGCAGTGGAGTTGTGGGCTATATTACCTGCTATAGTAAAAGCGATGTCTTTGATTACTATGTTTCGTAAAAAGATCAAATCTTGATTGTTCTCTTGATACCTGATCTTTAACTGTTTGTAGTACTTTTATCATAAACCACGCTGAACTAATTTTAATTGGGATTTCTGTGGTATAGAAATGTTTTATAATAATATCTTAGATACACGAATATTCTCAGTAGGTAAGCATATTAAGATCTCCTTTTTTTCTCTAAAGTAATGATTCCCAAACTTTTATGCAGTATGACTTTATTTTGATACTTCAGTATTCACATGACCTCAGATAATGATGAAAACAAATTAGCAGACCTCTGTTCCCCTCTTCTCTCATCTACTGTCTCCTCTGTCCACACATGCAACACATGAAGGTGGCTGCAGAAGCAGTATTGGTAATCACAGCAGCAGTGCACAGGGTCTTGTGTTATCAGTGTGTGCTTCCAGACTCAAGTACTCTGCATTGGTTTCCGGTCTAATGGTAAGCCCACAGAAGAGGAAGGAGTATGGCTCATGAACTTTCACTGATTCACAGCCCCATGCTGATTGCCACTACTGGGCACTGGGTCACAGTGTTGGTTTATAGGAAAGGGGAACAGCCCTGTTTGAGCCCAGCTATTGATGATGTGACCCCATTTGGGACCCACTGCCGTAAAGTATATTTTACTTTATGTTGGCAGAATCATATTGTTTAATTATGTTTAAGTTTGAAGAATGATGCAAATGTGCTGTTTAACCCCTACCGCAGCCATGCTTCTGTGAAATTGAATTTGGGGAAGGTGGGAAGTCAGCCTGGCTCTCAGCATCTTATGAATTTATCAGTTTAACCAGGAAATAACTCTTATTTCTACTAGGAAGGTCAGCAATATAAAATCTTCTCTAAAGATTGATAAACAGTGATAGGTAAAATAAAAAAATGATGTGCTCAATGAGGTTCAGTTTATACAGAGGAAATTTAATGGGAAATAACTACATTGGTTGCAGATGGTCTAGTTTCCTGAATATCTGCTGTGTGCGAAATTCTAGACATAGTTAAAATGCGTTTTTCAGATACAGAATCAGATAGGGTGGATAAGGAAAACTGAATAAACTTTGTGAATAATACAATTGTAATTTATTCAGAATTTTCTGAAAATCTCCTTTATTTTTATTCCCTTTTATTAGGCTATTTTCATGATTCCTACAAATCCACCACCTACATTCCGGAAACCAGAACTCTGGTCAGACGATTTCACTGATTTTGTCAAGAAATGTTTAGTGAAGAATCCTGAGCAAAGAGCTACTGCAACACAGCTTTTACAGGTTTGTTTTCACTCAGACTACACACTGTCTTTTACTTGTTTTTTTATTTCTGAGATCTGTGCTATTGGTGGATTTGGTAGAACCTATTTGTCATGGAATCGTGTTGACATCTTCATCACCATAGGCTCCACCATAGGTTTATCTAGTATTATAAACCTATGCTTAAATTACTGTTGTGCTTTAGGAGCCGTCTCCCTTTTAGAATGAACATTTTTCTCTTGAACATTTTTCAGTAGTGTGCAGAATGATTTTTTTGTTTTTTGGTGTATGCGCACATTCTTTGGTATAGGACAGAGTGTCTCATTTGAAATCACAGCAGGAAGTATTTTAAAGATGCATATAATTTATATTTTTTGTTTATATTAGTTGCATAAACTGATAGTAATAAAATGAACATTTTTCCATTTTTGTTCTATGTGCATAGTCACTTTTGCTTCAGCTTTTTAAAATATTTTTTCTTCTATTATATTTCTTTTCTTTTTCCTCCTTTATTCTCCAGGACCAAGCAGGAAGTCAGTCCTCACTTATGGGTGTCATCGACGCCGATGAAGCCCCAGCGGAGCATTTCCCCAGCTTTCCATGAAAGCCTTTGGGAATGCAGGCACGCATGCGCGGTTCCCTTCCCGCCTAAAGGTGCCATCTTACCTCAGTCTCTTTTTTTCCGTGAAGCCCATCGGACGTGTGTCCTTTTTTTCCCGGAAAAGAGAAGGTTTTTCTTGGCGTTATTTTGCTTTTTTCGCTTTTTTGCTCGGATTCGACGTCGGTTCCCCTCCCGCCGGGTTCGGTACGCCGGTATCAAATCCCTATTTTCCTTTTTTCGGTTTTTGCCCTTAGTGGCTCGGCGCTCACGCCAAAACTTTTTCTTTTTCCCTGGAAGGCCGGTCCTTTGACCTCGCGGGGACCCTTTTCTCCCCGATGGCTTCCAGCGGTTTCAAAAAGTGTGATCGGTGTAAAAAGATAATGTCTCTCACTGACACACACGACTGCTGCCTTCGGTGCCTCGGCCCAGACCATGATTCTAAAACGTGCGGGCCATGTGGAAAGATGTCTTCCAAGGCCCTCCGAAGTCGTCAGCAGCAAAGTGAAAGGCTTTTCTCGGACTCGGCCTCTGCCCGGGCCCGGACCTCGTCTGAGGCCTCGACATCTCGGGATTCAGAACCCGAGAGGCGTCGGAGCTCCTCGTACAGGGGGTCCCCCGACCGGGAACGTAAGAGGAAGAAGCGGCTCGCGAGGGGGCATCGGAGGAGGTCCCTGAGGCCTCGAGGGCCAGGTCTAAGATCCCCGACAGTCGTCCCGGGCCCGTGGACCAGGAGAAGCCAAATAAAGTTCCTCGCATGGAGCCGGAGTCTGCTGGACACGTAAGTCCTATTGTCCTCGTGGACTCGCCTCCCCGAGTACCGACGTCGGGCCCGGCGCCACCGGGGCCCGAGTCGGGGGCTGCTGCTTCACCCGAGCTGAGTCTCTGGTTGACAGCCTTGGAGAGCAGAATGTCTGCCTTCATGGATCAGCAGTGGGCGCTGATGGCCAGCCTGTCTGGCGCATCTGCCCCGACCACCGGGACATCGACTTCGAAGTCGACCCCGGAGACCGAGCCGATACTCGAGTCCTTTGCGGCTCGAAGTCGTCCTCGGTCGAGGTCTCCCTCGACCTCCCGTTCGGGACCGAGGGTCTCGATGCCAGTGCCGCCGGCATCGGGGCGGGTGCCTAGAGGCCCTGCGGGGTCGGACCTCGACTCGACATCGGACGAGTCTGCTTGGGAGACCGAAGACGAGGAGTCTCCTGACACCTTCAAGACTCGGTGTGTCCCTTCGGACTCACCAGAGTCTGAGCCCTGGAGTAGATCCCCTCCGGAGGATACTAGGTTCTCGGAGTTTATCCGGGATATGGCCGCTGCCCTGGCTATCCCGGCTGACCCCGAGGAGGAGCCTCGAGCCGAGGAGCTCGATGCTCTACAGTATGACTCTCCTCCAAAGGAGGCCTTTACTGTCCCGGTTCCTTCGATGCTGGAACGGCTCCTCTTCTGGATGTGGGAGGCACCGGCCTCGGCGCCGGTTTTGAGCAAGCGGGTCGATTCCAGCTATCGGCTCCGGAAGAGTCCTGGCTTCCAGAAAGCACAGCTACCACACCATTCCATGGTTGTGAAATCGGCCATGCATCGTCTGAAGAGTCAGAAGATGCACTCTGCGGTGCCTCCCGGTAGGGAAGCCCAAAGCCTTGATGGCATCGGTAGAAAGTGCTTTCAGGGCTCGATGCTTGCTTGCCGTGTCTAGACTTACCAGCTGTACATGGGCATGTATTTGCGAGACCTGGCCAAGGATTTGGCCGGATTCTCTGCTGGTCTCTCCGGGGAACCTTTGCAGAGTTTTAAGTCCTTGTCTTCGAGGATCCGGGAATGCTCTAAGTTCATGTCCCGTGCCGCCTACGATGGCTTTGAGGCTTTGGCCCAAGTAGCGGCAGCCGGCATCGCGGCTCGACGCCAGGCATGGCTGCAGTCATCGGACCTCGAGCCGTGGGTTCAGGACAAGTTGGTCGATGTCCCTTGCCGAGGTGGAAACCTTTTTGGCAAGCCTGTGGCCGAGAAGGCCGCACAGCTCGAGACTGAGCACCTCATGAGGACAAGGCTGTCGAGGAAGACCTCTGCCCCTTCTCATAAGAAAAAGGGCTCGGGTAAAAAGTCCTTTTACCCGAGGAAGGGCACTGCCTGCAAACAGTACCCACAATATCCGGCTGCCCAAGCTGCCCCCCAGAGTCAGCAAGCCAAGGGCCAGGGTAATGGGCCCCGTAGGCAGAGGACCTCCAAGCCTGCAGCCCCTGCTTCCACTCAGCAGGGTGGGGGTTTTTGACTCCTTGAGTATAGCCATAGCTCCCTTGCAGACCCAGCCCTGCACAGGAGGCCCCCTAGCCTTGTTTGCCCACCAGTGGCCCTTGATAACCCAGGACAGTTGGGTGCTGGACATAGTCAGTCGAGGCTATGCCCTGCACTTTCACCAACTGCCTCCGCCACACTTCCCAGGGGAACCTTTGAGGTCTCCCCTGCATACAGACCTTCTCCTCCAGGAACTTCAAGGTCTGTTGGTGGACAGGGCGGTGGAGCCTGTGCCTCCCCACTTCCAAGGTCGCGGGTTTTACTCCAGGTATTTCCTGGTACCAAAAAGAACCGGTGGTCTTCGACCCATTTTGGATCTCAGGAACCTCAACAAGTTTCTGGTAAAAGAAAAGTTCAAGATGCTTACTCTTGGAACACATCTGCCCTACCTCCGGCAGGGAGATTGGCTATGCTCTTTAGATCTAAAGGATGCTTACACTCACATCCTTATTCATCCCGACCACAGAAAGTACCTCAGGTTCATTGTGGGAGGAAACCATTATCAGTACAGAGTACTGCCATTTGGCCTGACCTCCGCTCCCAGGGTGTTTACCAAGTGCCTGGCAGTGGTGGCAGCCTACCTGAGAAATCAGGGCATCTTTGTGTTTCCTTACCTAGACGACTGGCTCATCAGAGGCCAGACTTCCCTAGAAGTTCAGCAGGCCACCCACAGGACAATAGAACTGCTCCAACGGGTGGGCTTTGTCATCAACTTCGCAAAGTCCACTTTGCTCCCCCCCCAGAACTTGGAGTTCATAGGGGCAAGGTTGGATTCTCAGCTGGCAAGAGCATTCTTACCAGTGGACCAAGCACAAAGGCTCATGGACCTCGCCATCAAGTTTCTGCACAGGTCCCTGGTTTCCGCCAGACTCTGTCGCAGACTTCTGGGGCACACGGCGTCGACAGTTCACTCAACTGGTGGTTGCACCCCCCCAATCTACTGGTGGGGGTGCCTTTTCAGGTGCCACCTCATACAGTGGTGCTGACCACCGATGCCTCTCTACAGGGCTGGGGAGCACATTGCCTCGACAAGTGCACCCAGGGCCTGTGGTCTCCTTGGGAGGCCTCCCAGCAGATCAATCTCCTGGAACTCAGAGCTATCCGCTTGGCCCTCCAGGCCTTTACTGCTTCACTGGTACATCAGTCTGTCTTGATCCAGACAGACAACCAGGTGGCCATGTTCTATGTGAACAAACAGGGCGGAACTGGTTCCCAGCCCCTTTGTCAGGAGGCCCAGGACCTCTGTTCCTTTGCCCTGAAACACAACATGTTCCTCAAAGCAGTCTATCTTCCAGGCCAGGAGAATTACCTGGCCGACAGATTGAGCAGGATTCTGCAACCACACGAGTGGCAGCTACATCCTTTAGTGGTTCAAAAGATTTTCTTGAGATGGGGACTTCCCTCCATAGACCTGTTTGCCAGTCCACTGAACTACCAGCTGCCAAGGTTCTGCTCCAGGCAACCGCATCCTCTGAGGGTAGCAGCAGATGCTTTTCTGATTCCCTGGACTCAGGGCCTGCTCTATGCGTTTCCTCCCACCCCTCTGGTGGCCCGAACACTGTTCAAGATTCTCCGAGTCAGAGCCTCAGTCCTCCTGGTGGCTCCCAGATGGCCGAGGCAGCCTTGGTTCCCCCTCCTGCTTCAACTGGCAGTGGATCTACCTCTGCCTCTGGGGTTGCAGCCCGACCTTCTATCTCAGAATCAGGGCTCCCTGCTGCATCCCAATCTCAAATCTCTCAATCTGATGGCCTGGAGGCTGCAAGGTTAGTGTTGGCTCCCTGGGGCCTGCCTCCCGAAGTTGAGGAGGTTCTCCTAGCCTCCAGAAAACAATCCACTAGGAAAACCTATGCTCTCAAGTGGAAGAGGTTTTCTGTGTGGTGTCAGCTACGTGCACAGGATCCTTTCTCCTGTACTGTGTCAGTAGTGCTTCAGTACCTGCTGCACTTGTCCAATCAGGGTCTCAAGTCCAACTCTGTTCGGGTCCACCTCTCTGCTTTAGCAGCTCACCACTCACTAGTTGATGGCCATTCCTTGTCTGTGCACCCTTTGGTGTCCCGGTTTCTCAGAGGCTTGCTTCTGCTCAAACGTCCCATACGTCCTCCTGCTCCTGAGTGGGAGCTGAATGTGGTCTTGCAGCAGCTGACTCGCCCACCTTTTGAGCCTATGGCTACTTGCCCTCTACGCTTCCTTTCCTGGAAGACTCTCTTTCTGATAGCCCTTACTTCGGCTAGGAGAGTGAGTGAGCTTCAGGCCTTGGTCTCTGATAGGCCTTACACCAGGTTCTATAAAAACAGGGTGGTCCTCAGGACTCACCCTAAGTTCCTTCCTAAGGTTGTCTCCTCTTTCCACCTCAACCAGGAGGTGGTTCTTCCTACTTTCTTCCCTAGGCTTCATGCAAGTCAAGCTGAAACAGTTCTCCATACCTTGGACTGTAGGAGGGCCTTGTCCTTCTACCTTGCACGTACGCAAGCTCACAGAAGGGCTTCTCAGCTCTTCCTTTCTTTTGACCCCAATAACTTGGGGAGGCCTGTATCAAAGCGTATCTTGTCCATCTGGGTGGCTGACTGTATCACCTGGGCTTACAAGGCGGCTGACCTTACTTTGCAGGGTAGGGCCACGGCCCACCGTGTGAGGGCAATGGATGCATCATTGGCTCATCTCCGCTCTGTTCCATTGCAAGACATCTGCAGGGCTGCTACTTGGTCTTCAAACCAGACATTTGCAGCCCACTACTGTCTGGAGAGGGAGTCCCGTAGGGACAGTGCTTTTGGCCAGGCAGTACTCTGGAATCTCTTTGAGGTCTAGGCAACTCCTGCCCTCCTGCCCTCTGGTTGGGCTACCGGTGGAGGGTGTGTCCTTGAAAAGCCTTTTCTGTGTTGCTGAGACTAGAGGGAGTTCTCTTGTTCAGCCTGGGTTCCTGGTAGCCCAGAGCTGGAGAGTCACCCATAAGTGAGGACTGACTTCCTGCTTGGTCCTGGAGAAAGAGTAGTTACTCACCTGTAACAGGTGTTCTCCAGGAGCAGCAGGAATCAGTCCTCACTATCCTACCTCCTCCCCTTGGAGTTGCAGTTGTACATAGTTTAATTTTTACTTTTTTTGTATGCTGTTCTTAGCTATGTCATTTGACTGAGGTAAGATGGCACCTTTAGGCGGGAAGGGAACTGCGCATGCGTGCCTGCATTCCCAAAGGCTTTCATGGAAAGCTGGGGAAATGCTCCGCTGGGGCTTCATCGGCGTCGATGACACCCATAAGTGAGGACTGATTCCTGCTGCTCCTGGAGAACATCTGTTACAGGTGAGTAACTACTCTTTCTCTCTCCTCCTCCCTCGTCCTTTACTTTTGTTTCTTTCTCACCTTAATACCTTCCTCTCTTCCTATCATATACCTTCCCAGTCTCCTGCAGGCAGATAGGAGTCTTTGCTGCGACCTACTGGCTGTCCAACCTGCTCGCAGGGATCTGATCTCCCATGGGCAGATAGAAGAAGTCAGCCATGATTGCAGCTGCTCTCTGCGGGCAAACGCTTGGTGGGACAAGGGCACGTGTGGCCCACCCTATTCCGAAACCCCTGATAAAGGGTATTCCTGATCAGTGATGATCTCCTTGAGTATTCCCACCTGCGAGAATACTTCTCCTAGGGCACTTGTGATCATAGTAGTCTTCATATTTCTTAGAACAATGGCCTCCAGGTATCGGGTAGCATAGTCCAGTATGACTGAAATATACATCTTGCCTCAGGTGGTTCGCTGTAAGGGTCCTAACAGATCCGTGGCCACTCTTTCAAATGGGATTTCAATGATGGGCATAAGCACTAGAGGGGCAGGTTGGACTTTGGTGGGTATATGAAGTTGGCAGGTGGGGCATGACTGGCAATATAACTGCACCTGTTTATGCACCCTGGCCAGAAAAATCAGGCTAAAACACACTCTAGTGTTTTGGATCAGGAGCTGGTTAAAAGATAGAAAGCAGTGGGTAGGGCTACATGGCCAATTTTCTCAATGGGGAAAGGTGAATAGTAGAGACATCTGTGCTGGGCCCGCTGCTTTTTAATATATTCATAAAAGCCCCTGATATGGGAATAATGAGTGAGGTGATCAAATTTGCAGATGACACAAAATTATTCAAAGTTGTTAAAACACAAAAGGATTGTGAAAAATTACAAGAGGATCTTGATAAATTGGAAGACTGGACATCCAAATGGCAGATTAAATGTAATGTGGACAAGTGCAAAGTTATGCACCTAGGAAAGAAAAACCCAAACTACGGTTACATGATGCAGGGTTTCACATTAGGAACCACCACCCAGGAAAAGGATTTAGGCATCATCGTGGAATATGTTGAAACCCTCCACCCATTGTGCAACGGCAGCCAAGAAAGCAAATAGAATGCTAGGAATCATAAGGAAAGGAATGGAGAATAGAACAAAGGATATTATAATGTCTCTGTATCGTTCCATGGTGCGACTGCATCTTAAATATTGTGTACAATTCTCTGGTCGCCATATCTTAAAAAGGATATAGTGAAATTGAAAATGGTAAAGGGGATGGAAGGATACCCCTATGAGGAAAGGCTTTAAAGATTAGGACTCTTCAACTTGGAAAAGAGATGGCTGAGGGGAGATTCAATAGAGATCTATAAATTAATAAATGGAGTGGAATGGGTAAACGTAGATCAGTTGTTTACGCCATCAAAAATTAGAAAGACTATATAGCCCATTTAAGACTGGGAATTTGCACTCTTGAATTTGTTACTGGAAGATATAGTAAAAGCTGTTAGTGTAGTTGGGTTTATTTATGTATTTAATTAACGCTTTTTATATACCATCTTTCTACAAATGAAGACTGTTTACACAAAACATAAGGTAACTGTGTAGATACAGCTGTTTTACAGAGAACAATAATAACTTCTAGAACATAACAGCAAATTCAACAGTTAACTTTTTACATATTTAGAGAGAAGGTGGATGAGCAAGGGGGACTGGGAAGGAGTTGGGAGGGAGAAGGGGAGGTGGAGCATGTGGGGGTGTGGGAGGGTCAAGGTGGGAGAGCGCTGAATAGTTGGTTTATGTTAGATTAGAAGCTGTGGTTTAGGGGGGCAGGCAAAATAATTTTACTTATTTATTTATTTGGTTTTATATACCACGCTCTTTTAGTTCAGTGCGGTTTACAGTAAACAACTTAATACATAGAACAGGTTTACATTGAACAAGTAACAATTAACAGCTTACAATTAGAATGTAACAACAGTATAATTCGTAACAGTATGAACATAGTTTTAGTGATTACTAAAGACTAACTATTTACAGTTATTAAGGGGAGAATGGAAACTGAACTAGAAGGAGGAGAGGTAATAGTCTGCACTAGAAGAAGGCATAGTAGTGGTGGGCTATGTGACGTGGTCAAAGTAAAGCTGGAACAGACATGTTTTTATTGCTTTTCTAAAGGCAGATAGGTCAATAATCTTGAAAGAGGAATGTTTTGAGCCTTTTGCGGAATTGAGTGGTCGGAGAATCCTCATTGGTCAGGTGGGAGGGTGTTCCATACTGAGGGGACATAGAAGGAGAAGGCTCGGTTGCATGTGGGTTGTTTACTCTTTTTCTTCTTTGATGGTATGTTTAGGATGTTAGCAGTGTTGGGTCTACGTGATCTGGTGCTGTTTGGTTTAGAGAGGAGGGAGAGTAGACAGGGGGCAGATTCATTGTGTATTACTTTGTGTTTAGTGTGATGATTTCAAATTTTATTCTGGCCAGCATGGGTTGCCAGTGGAGCTCCTGGAGGACAAGGGTGATGTGTGCTCATCTGGGTGTGTTAGTTATTAGGCATGCTATGGTATTCTGAGCCATCTGAAGGGAGAGTGTACTATGTTTTGGGAGATTGTGATATATTAGGTTGCAATAGTCGAGGGTCGGGGTGGTTAGGGCTTGGCAAACAGTTCGGGTTTAGTAAGGGGTGTAGGATTCTCAGGGTTCATATTTTAGTATAAATTGCATTTGTTGTTGTTGTTCTTTTTAATCTGTTCCTGGAAGGTAAGGGTCTGGTCGATTGTTAAGCCAAGGTATTTGACTTCCTTCTTTACAGCGACAGTGCAATTGTCAAGGACAAGGTGTGTTGGGGGAACAAAGAATGGATTGGAGAAGATATAGAGAGCTTCTCTTTTGGTTTGGTTAATTATCAAATTGTGTTGATGGAGCCAGTGTTTTAACTTGATGAAGCAATTGCTAATGTTGGTGAAGTTAGGCATTTTTATGTTGAAGGGGGTGAAGAACATTATATCGTTGGCAGATAATTGGTATTGTATGTTATGTTCTTGAAAGATTTTGCATATAGGTTGAAGGAAGATGTTGAAGAGGCGTGCGGATAGGCTGGAGCCTTGTGGAACTCCTTGTGTAAGAGTAAATGGCAGGGAGGTTTTATTACCAATTCGTACCTGTTGTGTTCTATTTCCAAGGTAGGAGTGGAACCAGTTTAGTGTGGTATGTCTAAGGCCGATGTTAGGTAGTCTGTCCAGGAACTGTTTGTGGGGGAGGGAGTTGAAGGCGGATGATATGTCGAGGAAGATTAGAAGACAACCTTGGGTAGATGTTTGGGTGTATGAGATCATTGAATCAAGAAGGGATATGATCGGAGTTTCCACACCGTGGTTCCTTTTGAAGCCATGTTGGAAGGGATCAAGGGGGACATGGTCGTCAATGTAATTCTGCAGTTGAGATTAAACAGTCTTTTCAGTTATTTTTGCTAAGAGGGAGGATACTTTATATTGTCTGTAGGAGGCAGGTAAGGTAGGATCAAGTTTGCTTCCTTTTAGAATGGGACGAATAGAGCTCTTTTTAATTTGGCAGTGGCATAATACCAGTATGGAGGGAGGTTTTTACTATGGAATGGATGAAGGGGCTAAAGGTTTCTTTAGTGCTTTTTATGCAAGTGGCCAGACATGGGTTGAGGGCAGAGGTAGATGTATTGAGGTTTTTTGATGACTGTGATTATGTTGTCAAGAGATGGAGGGTCAAACTGCTTCCAAGTTGTTATAGAGGTTACGTTAGGAGTGTAGGACTCTGTGTGGAGGCTAATTCGAGATGGGGATTGGCAGAATTTTGAATAGAGGTGGTCTGCTCTGGCCTGTGGAGAGATTTTTGCATCCAGCTCCTCTTTTGATGGTTCATTTAATAGGGATTTAGCAATAGAGAATAGTTCCCTGGGTTTATTTATGCAATGCAGGATTAGATTTTCATTGTATTCTTGTTTCCGCCTTAAGGTTTAGGAGCCGCAGAAGCAGAGCTTTTCTGTATAACTGGTATGGCTGGAGGGGTCACGTGAGCGATGCCAGAGGCATTCCAATCATCTGAGTTACTTTTTTTGTTTCGTGTAGGGAAGTGGAGAACCAGGGTGCTCTTCTGTAGTGTTTATGTGGGGGTGGTCTGGGGGGTGCTAGTGCAGCAGCCATCATAATCTTGTTCCATTCATCAATTTGGGATTCTCAGTTGGCTTTGTTGTCAGTGAGGGTTTCAAGTTGAGGTGTGACCTGATTAAGGAATAAGTTGATGTCGAATTGTTTGAATTTACAAGTCATCTGAGGTGCAGTGGGAGAGGGACTTCTTTGGTGATGGGAAGGAAATGAAAATAGTATCAGAGAGTGGTCTGACCATGGTATGGGGCAGATGGAGTATGGAATTTGAGTATTCTCAAGGATATTGTGTGGGATAAAGATCAGGTCAAGGATATTGCCCATATTGTGAGTAGCGGATTTGAGGATCTGGGAGAAGTGTAAGGCTTCCATGGCTTCTAAGAAGGATGAAGCCTGCTTCTGTGAGGTTGAAGAGATGTTAAGGTCTCCTAAGATGATGAGTGGGTGTGTGGAAGATTGGGGAGTGCAAGCTCATTCAAGTATTGAGGAAAGGTCAAGAGTATCGCTTTGGGGGGCTCTATATATGAGGCATAGTGAAAGTGTGTTGTTGGAGACCTTGTTAGCATCCATACCTGGGGTAGAGGCTGATTCAATGATAAAGTTTAGTTCTTTCTTTGATATTACTAAGACTCCACGACCTCTGTTGGTTGTCCTATTGCAGTTGTAGATTGAGTGAGTGGGTGGACAAAGTTGGCTTATGAGTACAGTGTCTGTTTCATGGAACCATGTCTCTGTGAGGCAGAGTATGTCAAGATCGTGGCCAGTGATTAAGTCAGCTAAGCAACGGCGGACTTTTAAATGTAATCTGCCTCAAGGCGCGAGAGTCCCACACCAGCCCGATCAGCAACGAGGAAAGGAGCAGGCAGGTATACTCCTCCCTGCTCCCCACCGCATGGCCAATTAGGCCGAAGAACCAGCAACGGCGGACTTTTAAATGTAATCTGCCTCAAGGCGCGAGAGTCCCACACTGGCCCGATCGGCATCGAGGGAGGGAACAGGCAGGTATGCTCCTCCCTGCTCCCCACTGCATGGCCAATCAGGCCGAAGAACCAGCAACGGCAGACTTTTTTTTTTTATATAGCTTTATTTACAAACCACCTTTAAACAGAACCAGTATAACAATCAACAGTCGCCCGCCGGGGTTGTTGCTTATCCCCAAGCGGAAGACAATCACAGTTACAGGTGCTTTTATCAATTATACAATTCCCAACCCCATCCCCGTCCCCCTACCCCCCTCCCCATCATCGCCCAACACCACACCAAGTTACCCCAACTGGCTGCCTCCACACGCACTACCCAGAACGAAAAACTGCACACTAACTCCCCTGCTGCAGGATAACATTGCGGCATCTAGGGCTCAACACGTGAATGTATGGTTCCCAAGTCATCTGAAATGAGGTCCATCGTTTAATATTACCCCTGGCACCCCTATCCTCCAGAAGCATCAATTGATGTAAGGAGTTCCGCCACTCCCAGAAAGACGGAGGGCAGCGCTCCCGCCATTTACGTAAAAGGGGCCCCTTACCCACCAGACATGCCTTCCGCACTAACCACCTTTCCCATTTTCCTTTGGGGAGATTGGGCTTCAGCTGATCCAAGGCCACAAAGGGGGCATCCCAGGCCACCTGCTGTTCCAAGAGTCACGTCATAAAAGAGCAGATTCTCTACCAGTATGGTCGGATGAACTTGCAATCCCACCACATATGCATTAACGTCGCCAATGGTGAGGAACACCTTGGGCAACTCCCATCCAAAGTCAAGTGGCAGCGGAGGGCCCGCCTAGGCGACATATATACCCTGGTTATAGATTTAAACTGCGTTTCATGCCATCGTGCTCCATCCACAAGGTTCCCGATCCGTCGAAGAGCCATGAGAACAGTACCCGGGGGGATCTCCCGCCCCATCTCGGCGTCCCAGGCCCTCTCCACATCACGAAATTCCGGCCCAGGTCTAAGGGGTTCGAGCCTGTTGTTCAACACACTAATGGACGGTGCCTCCTCTGCACCCAAGCTAAAGAACTCCAGTATCTGCATAGAACAATCACTATGCAGCTCCGCCGCAGGGAGGGAAGCCACATAGTGAGAGATCTGCATGTAAGCAAAAAAGTGCTTAGGCCCCAAATCCTATTCCTGACATAAGGAGACAAACGACTTACTTTCCCCACCAGGACCGACTACATGTCCCAGATTGCGAATACCTCTCTCAGCCCACACACGAAACACCGCTGCATCCATACCTGGGGTAAAACAAAGGTTGCCCTGCACTGTCAGCCAGCTCGAGACTTTCCAATTTCGCCGCCAATAGGCATTGAGCTGCCGCCAAGTCCGTCGCACCGGGGCCAACAAGGCCCCTTCAGACAGGTGCCGGGGCACCAGACGACTCTCATGGTGTAACAAAGCCTGTAAAGTATGCGGAGCTACATATGCCTCCTCCAAGGCTCTAGGAGTGTATATCTCAGTACCCCCCAACTAATCACCCAGATGTCGCGCCTGGCAAGCCAGGACATAGCCGTTCAAATCCGGAAGCCCCCAGCCTCCATATTGCCCTTTCCCTACCAAACGACGGTAAGAAATCCGGGCTTTTCCCACTCTCCACAGAAAGTCATGGAATTCCCTTTCAAACCGCCGAATATCTCGCCGCAATAACCAAACCGGGAGCAGCTGCAGCCAGTACAATATCCTTGGCAGAATGATCGCTGCAATTCTCCCCGATAGCGATAAGGAGAGATGCCTCCAAGTCTGCAGTTGGGTCCGCATTCTGTGCAGCACCCGGTTTAAATTGCTCCCATAAAGCTGGGATATCTGACGAGTAAGCACGATCCCCAGGTACACAAATTGGTCCTCCGTCCATCTCAGAGGGAAATCTCATTGCCAACTCCCCCGCAACTGACCAGAAACATCCAACGCCTCCGATTTGTCTCTATTAATACTAAGGCCCGCAAAGGTCCCAAAAATCTGGAACTCCTGCAACAAGCGAGGTAAGGATTCTCGGGGTGAAAGCAAATGCACCAGGAGATCATCAGCAAAGGCGGCTAATTTGAACTCATAGCCCCCGATACCCACCCCCTTTATCTCCCGGGACAACTCGACTCTACGTATGAGGGGGTCTAATGACAAAACAAAAAGGAGGGGAGAAAGAGGACATCCCTGTCGTGTCCCCCTCTGCAATGGAAAGGCCTCAGACAGCACCCCATTACATAAGATCGCCGCAGTCGGTGCCACATACAGACTACCCACCATTTTGCAAAACGTTTCTCCAATACCATAACAAGGAAGTAAATATCTCAAATATTGCCAGTCCACCCTATCAAAGGCTTTTTCAGCGTCAAAGCTTACAAGCAAAGACGACTGGCGCCTATGCTGGACCCACTCCAGTGAGGTTAGTATTTTGCGCAAATTGCGGACGGCGTATCGATTTTTAACAAAACCTACTTGTGACTCATGAACCAATTGGCCCAAAAAACCCGCCAAGCGCTCCGCTAAAATTTTTGCCAGCAATTTAAGGTCAAAGTTAAGCAAGGAAATAGGTCGATAGGAAACCGCCTGCATGGGATCCTTATTTGGTTTTGGAATAAGGACAATGTGGGCGTGATTTTGTCCCCAACGATAGTAACCCTGCTCCATCCGCCTATTATGTACGGCGGCTAAGGTGGGAGAGAGCAGTTCGCTAAGAATCTTGTAGAACTCTGCACCGAGTCCGTCGGAACCTGGGGTTTTATAACAGCTCGCTTTAGCTATCGCTGCTTGCACCTCCTCCACAGTTATAGGCTGGTCTAGCTGCGTCTTTTGCGACTCCGTTAAACGGGGCAACTCTAACTCCCCCAAATAATCTTTCATATGCATAGGAGAAGCCGGGTCAGCCGCATAAAGCTTCTGAAAGAAGGCCCGAAATATTCGGGCTATCTCCGGGCTCTCTCTCTGTAAAACCCCTTGGGCATCCCGGAGAGTGGGCACCAATCTGGAACCCCTAGGACAGTGATGGCTAACCTTTTTGAGCCCGAGTGCCCAAACTGCCGCACAAAACCAAAGAATTTCCTCAAAGTGCCAGCACGTCATTTGCATAAGTGGTCTTATTTGCATAAATATTTGCATAATGTTACCATACACTAACTTTTAGTAAACATGTCTCTTAATGAGTGTATGGATAAAGAAAGACTAAAAGATTTCTACATTACTATAATCCAGTGCCAACCGCCAGGCACATTAGGAACTACTACAAAAGCTGCCCATTTAGAACCCATAGCAAACCCGCCGTATCCTGACAGCATTACCAGGACTCACAAAGCACCATACCCTACCTATCAAAAGGCAACACTGCAAATATTAAACCAATACATTTCAGAGAATACTGGGGAAAGAGAACAAGTGGCAACGTCAAATAGGAATTTCCTCTTGTACCAAACAAAGCGCAGATGTTAATGATGCACATTTCCCAGAGCTGACATATTCCAGTTAATAAATTCAAAATAAAGAAACATCTTTCTACCTTTTGTGCATTTGTTTTTCAGTTGCAATTGGTCCAGCCACTTTCTTCTGGTTTCTTCATGTTTTCTGCTAACTCTCCATCGTCTGCTGTCCATTTGTCCTTTCTTCTCTCTTCTAGTTTTTTTTCCATTCTCTCTCTCTCTACATCTGCTTTAACATACTAATCTTTCTCCTTTTGCTCTTCCTCATTCCTATTTCATCCACACAAATTTTACCCCTCCATCCTCAATCCCCAATTACTCTCCCAATACCTGGCCAATTGTAGATTTTTCATCCCTCCTACACAAAATATTTTTCCCCTCTCCATTTTACTCTCCCAGCCCCATCCCATTCTAATCCTCCCCCAACATCAGCTCCCTTCTAGTTCCAGTCTCACCCAGCATCCATCCCCTTCTAGTCCCTGCATCAGCCCATTTCCAGTCCTAGCCCCCCATCAGCCCATTTCCAGTCCTAGCTCCCCCATCCATTTCCAGTCCAAGTCCCTTCATCAGCTCATTTTCAAACCTAGCCCCCCCATCAGCCCATTTCTAGTCATTTCCTAGCCCCACCATCAGCCCATGTCAAATCATAGCTCCCCTGCACTCAGCCCAATTCCAGTCCAAGCCCCCCCATGAGCCCACTTCCAGTTCTAGCCCCTCCATGAGTCCATTTCAATTCAAGCCCCCACCACAGCCCATTTCCAATCTTAGCTCCCCCCAACAGCCCATTCCCAGTCCTATCCTAGCTGTTCCATCAGCCCATTTTCAGTCCTAGCTCCCTTCCCTCACAGCCCATTTCCATTCCAAGCCCCCTCCCCATCAGCTATTTGCAGTTCAAGCCTCCCCTTCCACTCAGCCCATTTCCAGTCCTAGCAACACCCCAACCCATTACCAGTCCTAGCCCCCCGTCAATCAACTTCCAGTCCTAACCCCCATCACCCCATTTTCAGTTTAAGCCCCCCCTATAACCCATTACCAGTCCTAACCCCCCATCAGCCCATTTCCAGTCAGCCCCCCATAGCCCATTGCCAGTCCTAAACCCCCCCCCCATCAGCCCACAGCCCATTACCAGTCCTAACCACATCAGCCCACCTCAAGTCCTAACCCCTCCCCATCAGCCCATTTCCTGTTCTAGCCCCCCATAACCCATTATCAGTCCTACCCCCCCATCAGCCCACTACCAGTCTTAACCCCCCCATAGCCCATTGCCAGCCCTCATCAGCCCACAGCCCATTGCTAGTTTTAACCCCCCCATAGCCCACTGCGTCTTAACCCCCCTCCCCAGCCCACTGCCAGTCTTAACCCCCCCAGCCCACTGCCAGTCTTAACCCCCCTCCCTAGCCCATTGCCAGTCTCAACCCCTCTCCCTCCCTCCCTAGCCATTGCCCGTCTTAACCTCCCTCCCTCCCTAGCCCATTGCCAGTCTTAACCTCCCTCCCTCCCTAGCCCATTGCCAGTCTTAACCCCCCTCCCTCCCTCCCTCCCTCCCTAGCCCATTGCCAGTCTTAACCCCCCTCCCTCCCTCCCTAGCCCATTGCCAGTCTTAACCCCCCTCCCTCCCTCCCTAGCCCATTGCCAGTCTTAACCCCCCTCCCTCCCTCCCTCCCTAGCCCATTGCCAGTCTTAACCCCCTCCCTCCCTCCCTAGCCCATTGCCAGTCTTAACCCCCTCCCTCCCTCCCTAGCCCATTGCCAGTCTTAACCCCCTCCCTCCCTCCCTAGCCCATTGCCAGTCTTAACCCCCCTGCCTCCCTCCCTAGCCCATTGCCAGTCTTAACCCCCCTCCCTCCCTCCCTAGCCCATTGCCAGTCTTAACCCCCTCCCTCCCTCCCTAGCCCATTGCCAGTCTTAACCCCTCCCTCCCTCCCTAGCCCATTGCCAGTCTTAACCCCCTCCCTCCCTCCCTCCCTAGCCCATTGCCAGTCTTAACCCCCTCCCTCCCTCCCTAGCCCATTTCCAGTCTTAACCCTCTCCCACCCACCCAAGCCCATTGCCAGTCCTAACCCCCTCCCTCCCTCCCTAGCCCATTGCCAGTCTTAACCCCCCTCCCTCCCTCCCTAGCCCATTGCCAGTCTTAACCCCCCCCCTCCCTCCCTCCCTAGCCCATTGCCAGTCTTAACCCCCCTCCCTCCCTAGCCCATTGCCAGTCTTAACCCCCCTCCCTCCCTAGCCCTTTGCCAGTCTTAACCCCCCTCCCACCCTCGCCCTTTGCCAGTCTTAACCCCCCTCCCTCCCTAGCCCTTTGCCAGTCCTACCCGCCCCCCCTCGGCTCATGGCAATTAAAAAAAAAAAAACTGGCCGCTGCCGCGGCGGCGGCATGGAGTGTCCTGTGTGGCTCCCTCTGCCCGGCGGGACTCTCCTGGCGCGGCTCAGCCCCTCTCTGCCGTCTTTCAGATACGCGATGGAGGGATACGAGAAGGGAGTGAGTCTCCCTCGCGTCTCTGTTAAGCCCGCAGGGGCAGATGGGAAATTTCCCATCAGCCCCTGCGGGCTTAACAGAGACGCGAGGGAGACTCTCTCTCCCTTTGCGTATCTGCAAGCCTGCAGAGAGGGGCTGAGCCACGCCGGGAGAGTCCCGCCGGGCAGAGGGAGCCCCGCGGGACACTCCATGCCGCCGCGGCCAGCTTTTTTTTTTTTTTTTAATTGCCATGAGCCGGCATATCTCAATTTGCGACCTTCCCGCGTGCCAGCTGCAAGGCCTTCGCGTGCCACAGCTGGCACGCGTGCCATAGGTTCGCCATCGCTGCCCTAGGACCACGCAAACAGCGCGCCAATAACTTCCCTGGTTTATCCCCATAGCGATACAATTGATAGCGGTAGTACAAGACGCTCTTCTCGGCCCGCTGGTGCAGAAGCTCATTAAGTTCCACCTGAGTTTCCCACATTCGCTAAGCACCCCATTGGGGTTCCACGCCGATTGGCGCCTCAGCTTCTTAACTAATTTCTCCAGATGGATAATGCGTTCCGCCAACAATCTCCGCTTCCTTGCTAGAAACCCGATGATATCCCCTCTTAAAACTACTTTCGCTGTTTCCCAGACCAACTCAGGGTCATGCTGATGGCCCTGGTGATCCGCCTCGAACTCCTGCCACTGTCTCTGCAGAAAGTGACGAAACTGAGCATCCCTGCAGAGCTCGAGGGGGAAACGCCATATCCGTACCCTCGGGCTAGTCCCGCTCCAGTGAAGCTCCAACCACACAAACGCATGATCAGAAACTTCAATTGGGCCGATCTGTGCCTCCGCAACCTTAGCAAACAAACCAGTGGAAATCAGCAAGTAATCAATGTGCGCACTAGAGTTATGCGCCCTAGATTGATGAGTATAATCTTTTTCGGACGGATGCAGCAACCTCCAAGGGTCCACCAGATCCAACCTCTTACACATTTGAAGCATAGCTCGCGCTGTCTGAAATCTCTCCCTGGGTCCTCCCCCCTAGACGTGTCCAACATCACATCCATAACAGCATTAAAATCTCCTCCCAAGATCAGTGGGAACTCAGGCAATAACGCTATTTTAGCAGCCACACGAGCGTAAAACTCCAGATCTAACACATTGGGACCATAAAGGTTACCCAGGATTATGGCTTTCCCTTCAAGAGTACCCTGCAGAAATACAAATCGGCCGAACGAATCCACCAGATCCTTTTCAACCTTGAATCGTACCCGTTTATGAATCAGAACAGCAACACCACCCTTTTTCCCCTGGGCCGGGGCTCCCCAAACCTGTCCGACCCATTCCCTGCATAGTTTACCGTGCTCCTCAGCAGTCTGGTGGGTCTTTTGGAGTAAGGCAATATCTGCCTTTTGCCTAGCTAAGGCCTGCAACACTTTAGCCCTCTTAATAGGGCTCCCCAAGCCACAAACATTCCAGGAAATTATCTTCAGGTTAGGTGGCCAATATTACAGCTGTACAACAGGGCGGTAACCAAATACCAGGGGGGGCCCTCCCAGCCTGGAGCTCCCCCCAGTAGGCGCTCGAGTAGTGCATCACAAACATCCTCCCTAGGTCTTGGGCGTGACTATCCCCTCTTCCACCCCCCTCCCCCCACCCCCCCTCCATCTCAAACTATACCCTACCCTCCCTCTAATGGGTAGCATAATACTCCCTATATAGAGTCAACTCAGATGCGTGCGGTCTCCCCCAGCCCCCCGCCACAAATCTCACCCCCACAGTACATAAGATAGCCCCCGGAAACAGAACTCAGGGTAATACAGCAGTGCTAAGCAGAGCAGACAAATACAAGTTAACAGGCATCATAAGCATCTCTTAATATATATCACAGGCAAAGTCCACACATTACTGCCCACTTAATTATATGTAAAACCCCAAAGAATCCGTTGACCACCATCAACCCCATTGAAAGAAGAGAAAAGACAGAGAAAAGACAAAAGAAGGCCCTCACACTAAGCCCACCCCCTCTCCATTTCGGTAGGACCCCGAAAAACCTTTAGCAAGGCCCCCAACACACAGTAATAAAAAAAGCTAAGCACCTGGTTAAGCAAATAAGAACCCCCCCCAACCCACAAAACCGAAAGGAAAAATGAAAGAGAAAAAAGAAAAAAGGGGGGAAAGGCCCTCCGCCCCCCTGCAACTTCTGCTCTACATTGTAGGCCTTCCACGGAACCCCTTCCAGGCCTCATGAACACATGCACAGACCCACCAGGCCTCAGGACCCCGCACAAAACTTTCAAGTCTGGTTAACAGCAGGTACAGTGCCCCAACATACAACAGTGCATGTCAGCCAACCCCGAGCCTCCAGTCCAAGTCCAGAACACAGTTCCCGCATTCCCTGCAAGAAAGCTTCACACATACCAGGACCAAGATACAATATAATATAGCTCTCCACAGAAAGGTCCAGTTAGATTTCAAGGGTTATGCTGAGTTTGCCCCCTTTCTGCACAATCGCCTCAACATAAGAGGCTGCCTCCTCCGCTGAGGCAAATGTCCGATGGTCTCCTCCCTGTAGCACGTGTAACCTTGCCGGGTATTGCACGGTGAATTTTATGTTGGCCTCTATCAGCTTTTGATAGAGGGGCACATAAGCTTTACGTCGCTGACTCAGAAATGCAGAGTAGTCCAGAGCCACTCGAATCTTCAAATTTTCGTGCATCAGGCCACCCTTCTGACGCGCCGTTCGGAGTATGGCCTCTTTATGTGGAAAGTAAAGAAACTTTGCAAGGACAACGGGGCCGCTGATCGCGGGTTTGCTTACATCCCACGCGGTGCGCTCTTTCAATCAGCATTTTGGCGCCTCCATCGATCCCTTCAACCAACTGCGGGAGAATATCTTCCAAATGCGGCTTCAGATCTTTGTCAGCAATTGAGTCCGGTATTCCCATTAACCGCAAGTTGTTACGCCTTGATCTATTCTCTAGATCGTCTATTTTTGTGGTTTGTAAATGCACAATCGACTTCAGGGCCACCACTTCCTGCGTTAGAGAAAGCACACTATCTTCAGCTTTCCCAATGCGATCTTCCGCTTCTTGAAGCCGGCACCCCAGCGCACTCACCAAGGTCTGTAGAATATACATTTTTTCATGCAGGGCTGTGAATTGTGTAGCCAGCGCAGCAGCCACTGCCCCGGAGACTTCCTCTATATAAGCCGGGGTATCAGGCGAGGGAGGCTGCACGTGGCTGTCGGCCATCTTAGACGTGGCCACCCCACGTTCCTTCTCCTTCCGAGAGGTCTTAACCGAAGCTGCCATTCTGCCTCTACGACCCTCCGGACACACCAAACCTCTGCCCCAGCTTCTCGGCCAAGTAGATCTTGCTTTTAGGGGACTGACTGCCCACCAAACGGCACTAAAAACCCGGTTTGGGCCGGCGGAGACCGGAGCACACACAGAACACGTCTGCTGCCCTCACCGCATCACGTGACTCCCGCAACGGCAGACTTTTAAATGTAATCTGCCTCAAGGCGCGAGAGTCCCACACTGGCCCTATCGGCAACAAGAAAGGGAGCAGGCAGGTATGCTCCTCCCTGCTCCCCACCGCATGGCCAATCAGGCTGAAGAACCAGCAACAGCAGACTTTTAAATGTAATCTGCCTCAAGGCATGAGAGTCCGACACCGGCCCGATTGGCAACGAGGAAGGGAGCAGGCAGGTATGCTCCTCCCTGCTCCCCACTGCATGGCCAATCAGGCCGAAGAACCAGCAATGGCGGACTTTTAAATGTAATCTGCCTCAAGGCGCGAGAGTCCCACACCAGCCCGATCGGCAACGAGGAAGGGAGCAGACAAATATGTTCCTCCTTGCTCTCCACCGTATGGCCAATCAGGCCGAAGAACCAGCAACGGCGGACTTTTAAATTTAATCTGCCTCAAAGCGCACCCGCGCCTAAGGGCCACGCTAAAGGGGCCTTTGGCATGGCCCTTAGGCGCGGCACTGTGGAATGTTCGCGTTCTCCTCTTCCACCTCATTCCAGCTACTCCACCGAGGAGCTGACCTGACCAGACCAGACCAGAGGCAATGGAACCTCAAGAAACCTCACCATGTAAGCATTCTCCAATGTAACTCTTGCTGTAATCTATGTACCCCATGATGCCCAGCCTGCCTGTAATGTAACCCTTGATGTGATGTGATTGATCCCACAATGCCTACCTGCTTGGATTGTAATATACTGTGTGTGTAGTATATGCTGCTGTAATATAACCCAGTGTCCCACCTTATCTCCTTCTTCCCCTATCCACCCCTACCTACACCTCTCTGTCTGTCCTAACCAGATCATAATCTCCCTGTGTTGTATCAACTAGATTGTAACTCTGATGAGCAGGGACTGTCTCTATTACTTGTCATGTCTAGATTGTAAGTAAGCTCTCAAGCAGGGACTGTCTGTCTGTCTCTTATTTAAATTGAATTACACAGTAGTACTTGTAGTAGTAATGGGTGACAGCCAATCTGGTTTTGCCCTAACTAGTCTGTTGCTCTGTGTTCTGTTGTCTCGATTAGATTGTAAGCTCTGATGAGCAGGGACTGTCACTTTTATATGTCTGTACAGTGCTGTGTACGAGGTAGCACTTTATAAATGTTAAATAGTAGTAGTAGTACTATGAGGAGGATCTTATTCTTGGCTGAGCGTACTGTCACGCCCTTGCCCCTGGCCTCTGGCTTAGAGGGGCGAGGTAACGGAGAACTTCTCTTGGTGAGCTCAAATAAACTAGCTTTTCCTCAGGTGGATTCTGGGACATGTAGTTTGGCTCTTAAGAAGAAGTGTAGTCATGGTCCGATGTTAAGGCAAATGACAGAATTTATTTTAAAGTAAAAGTTCAAGTAAACTGTACACAGGAATTTTGTCCATTCAGGATTGTTTGCAACAGAGCATTTAGATCAGTATAACTGCTTCACAGTCTTTTAAACACATGTAGCTGGTTAACAACGTTGCTCAGTCTTAGAGAAACAGCTCTGCTCAGCAGGGTAAAAATACTTCTTTTTAACCTTGTGTTTGTGAAGCACTTAACAAGAAAAGAATAACTCAGTTCCTCTGGAACAACCTCTTCTTTTCCTCCTTCCTTTCAGGATAGGTTTTTAAACTCAAAATAAGAAAACAAGTAACAAAACATTCACAAGCTTTCTCTTCAGCGTGACTCAGCACTTTGCCTGAGAAATGCAAACACGTGGAGTTTTCTTCAAACCCAATTCCTGGCTCAATTCCAGTTACCTGCTTCTAGGAGACTTCCTCATTCAATGCTAGCCTTTAGCATAATGATTCCATGCTTGTAGCTTGACACAGGGTACAGTCCATGGGGATATCTAGATCTTGCAATTCCTCCCCTGCCAACTCAATCTGCATATCCTCTGGTGGTGTTTATTTATTTATTTTATTTAACACTCATTTATATACCGCATCTTCCAGCGATCAGTTGCGGTGTACAATTAACAACAGTTGACAAAGCGAGGTTTGTTTTACATAAAACATTTTAACTTTTTACATAGAACATCATAACTTAAACAAAGCAGAGAGAAAACTAAGTAGAATATTTCAGTTGAAACAGAGTGAGTAGCAATTATCTAACAAAGTGTAATTTTTAAACAACGTAAGGCAGTGCATAACATTTGAAACTATATACATGTGGGGGGTATTAGGGCATAATAGAAAGGAGTGTCATATCGTATAAGCTATGTATGTTGTCCGTTAATTATGGAGAGTAATAACTTGATGTGGGCAATTTCCTGTTTAGCCTTTATCTACTTCGATTGTATGGTTTTCCATGGCATTATAGTGTTTAGTGAATAGATATGTTTTTAATTTTTTTCGGAATTCCGTGATCTCTGTTAGTGAACGTAGGTCCTCTGGCAGTGAATTCCATAAGGTTGGAGCTATGTGGGAAAAGGCTCTATTGTTTGTTAATTTGTGAGTTTTTATGAATTCTTTTGGAATCTTTAGTTTATTTAATTGTCCTTTTCTATGAGTAGACTTAAGTGGTTCTTTGCATATTAGATTACATAACGTTTTCGGAGCCATGTCATTTAAGGCTTTGAATGCAGTTATTATTGTTTTGTATATTATCCTGCTTTGTATTGGTAACCAGTGAAGAGATGCTAGTATCGGTGTTATGTGTTGGAGTGAGTTTATTTTTAATATGATTCTAGCTGTTGCATTTTGCGCTAGTTGAATTTTTTTGATGTTTTGTTTTGAAATGCCCATAAGTATTAGGTTGGCAAAGTCGAAGTGGGGAGTTATGGTAGCCTGTATTATATTAATAAAATCTTGTATATATATGAGAGGGCGTAGTTGTTTGAGGATTTTGAGTTTGAAGTAGATTTTCTTTATGGTATTTCTAATGTGTGTTTCCATTGTAAGGTGTGTATCTAAAATGACACCTAGATATCTAATTTTGTTTTTTATTTTAATTTCTTGATTTTGTAGTGTTATGTGGGTTGGAGGGATAAATGATTGGTTTTTTGTTACAATTAGGACTTCGGTTTTAGCATGGTTTATATGAAGATTTTGAGTTTTTAGCCAAGTTGTAATTTCGTTGTAGCAGTCTGATAGGAGTTGTATCGGTAGGTTAGGGATCATAAATGGTATGTACATCATAATATCGTCCGCATAGAGGTGATATTGTACTCCAAATTTTTTAAAGATATTGCAGACCGGTTTTATGTAAATATTGAAAAGTAGGGCTGATAGTGCTGAGCCTTGTGGTAAACCTATTTCTTGTTTATATGTATTGGAGGTCTGATTACTTATTCTAACATTTTGCGTTCTGTTATTTAAATATGAGGTGAACCATTTATGTACGGTGGAGTTTATGCCTATTTGGCTTAGGTTGTTGAGCATTATTGAGTGATGCACACTATCAAAGGCTGCTGATATGTCAATAAAAAGGAGGATGAATGCCTGTTTATGATTGTCGATTTTATTTATTTTTATTTTTTATTTACATTCTCTTATATACCGCGCTATTCTGCATCAGTGCGGTTTACATTGAACAAACTGAAATTACATTGAACAGGGCATTATAACTTGGAGATAACTGTTTTACAGGGAACATGGGCTATGGAGGGTTAAGTGGCTTGCCCAAGACCACAAGGAGCACCTGTGGGACTAGAAACCCCAGTCCTTCCGGCCCAAGGTTGCTGTCCTCTAGTGGGATTTGAACCCCCGACCTTCCGGCCTGAAGTACCTTGCCCCAACCACTAGGCCACTCCTCCACTCCTTTTAGGAGTGTATCAATTAATACTGTTAGAAGTGTTTCTACTCCGTGGCGGGGCCGGAATCCATATTGTTGTTCATCAAGTGGGTAAGATGAGTCTATATATTCCTGTGTCTGTAATTGCACTACCTTTTCAATTATTTTGGCCAAAAATGGTATGCTAGAGATGGGCCTGTATGATGTTGGAGATGTTTTATCTAATTTGCAGTTCTTTAGGATTGGGCGTATTTGAGCATGTTTGAGCGAGGATGGAAGGTATCCTTGGGTTAGAGAAAGGTTGACTATTGGGAGAATATAAGATAGAAGTGTTGGCAGTGTGTTTTTTATCCATGAAACGGCATGGATCTAAATACGAAGTTGTGGTATTTAGTTCGGAGATGATGGTTTTTAATGACACTTTTGAAATGGGGTAAAAGTCTGACCATTCATCTACAGACTGATAGGAATTGTTGATGGTTTCTAAGGACATAGTCTGTTTTTTTGATTTGTTTTGGTAGTGATTAGCTAGGGTTTGTACTGAGATGTCAGTGATTTCGTTGCTAGATGTTTGTGCGTTATTGGTTAGATTTCTAACAATGGAAAATAGCTCTCTAGGTCTATTATATGATTTAGCTAAGGTTGCTGCGTAATAGTTTTTCTTTGTGTTGTCTATTTTTTCCTTATATTTTGTGAGATGGTTATTATATATTTCCTTGTGTACAGATAACTTAGATTTCCTCCATTTCATTTCAAGTTTTCTTAATTCTCTTTTCATTTGTCTTAGAGAGTTATTAAACCATGGTGAACTATTTGTTTTGAAATGTATAGTTTTATTATTTGGTTGATTATTTTTAGCTGCGTTGTTGATGGTTTCATTCCAGTTGTTAACAGCATCATCCAAATCTGATGTGGATGATAAGAGATGGGGGATTGTTGAATCAAGGAATTCTGTTTCGTTAAATTTTTTGAATTTTGAAGTAGGGCCACTTCTTATGCAGTTTTTGACGCTAGCGGTAGGACATGTTAGGTTTATTTTGATGATATAGTGATCAGACCAAGGCGTCTCTGTGCATTCAATGGAATTTGAGTTGACTAGCTTAAAGAGTGTATCAGGAAGAAGAACCAGATCTAGTGTTCCTCCTTTGTTATGTGTTGCTGTGTTAATTATTTGATGATAATCTATGTCTGCTATGGTGTCTAGGAATAGTTTAGAGTCCAGTGTTGGTAGTGACGGAAGATTAAAATCGCCTAGCATAATTACAGGGTTTTGTTCAGTAGATGAGCTAAGGAGTTCAATAAGAGAATCCAGGCCATCTGTTTTTTGGTCTGGGGGTCTATAGATTAAGCACATTTTCATTATGCCTATTTTTATCAATAATGTGTCCATGTTATTAGAGATATTTGATTGGATTGATTTGGCGTTTAATATCTTTTTCGTCATCATTAGTACTCCTCCACCTTTTTTGTTGGATCTGTGTTTATAAAATGTGTCATAGTTTTCATTATCAAGTTGATTTAAGTAGACTGTATCTGTTTCAGAAAGCCATGTCTCTGTGACGCATAAAATGTCTGGTTTTAAGTCAGTTATCAGATCATTAAATATGGGGAGTTTATTTTTCATTGATCGTGCGTTAATAAGGATGCATGATAGGGAGGCAGGGTTGTTAGAGCAGATTTTCTTGCATGTTTGTTGTGGGTTTGTTTGTTTTATGTATATTAGTCTGTGATAGTTAATTTTTGGGTAGATGTTTGCATGAGTGTGTCCAATATGGCAGTGATTTCGGGTATGTATGTGTATTATAGGTATTGTCATGTAATTTTTGCTGTTTAAACTTAGTGATAGGTCAATTATTATCGCTAATAAAATACAGGTGTATGATATTCGTATGAACATGTTAGTGTGTCGCATTTTCTGTATTTGGCTCAGTGGTATGATAGACAGGGTCGTAATAACGTGGGTATCTGGCAGTAGAGGTAAAATCTGATAGAGTTAAGTGGCAATAGGTTACTGGCAACCGTAGGAAGGACAGATATTGGCAGTAGGTTACTGTCAGCTGTAGAAAGGACAGATATTGGTTAGGGTAGAAGAGATAGAGAGACTTAGGGCAGTAGGTCAGTCAACTGTTACGAATTGCAGTAGGCGAGTTATGACAATGGTAATAGATTTGATGTTAGGTACAAACAGTGACAATTTTGAATTGTATTACTGGTAACAGTAGTGGATCCGAATTGATTTTCTGACAATAGTAAATCCAATGTGATTTACTGACAACAGTAAATCTACAGTGAGTTACTGACAACAGTAAATTAAAGATGAGTCAGCGCCAATTCCGATTTCCATTACTGGTAACATCAGTGAATCCAAAGTAAGCTTCTCACTATAGTACATCTAATGTGAATTACTGACAACAGTAAATCCAAGTGAGTTGTTAGCAATGTTCCCTCTAATTTTCTGTAGGCTGTGTGCGCATAAAATAGCTGTATGCAGCTTTTGAAGGAAGGTTAAATTTTTGTGCGCCACATAACGACACTCAGAGTTATATACTTTAAAATTTGACTACACATCAGAATACAGTATGTACACCACATTGATTTTAATCAAATTAAATGAAAATAGACGATTACTAAATGAAGCGGGAAATTTCTAGTAATTACAATCATAACTTTTAAATTTTAAGACATCTATGTTGTTTTCTATCAGAATCAGAGCCGTAATTTTTGTGCGCTCTGTTGTAAAGTATGTGCGCTCGCTCGGCGAGGTGTGTGCGCGCGCACACGCGCACAGCTTAGAGGGAACAGTGGTTGTTAGTAACAGTAATGAATCTGCAGTGAAATTACTAGTAATAGGAAATCTGAGTTGAATTACTGATAACAGTAATGTTTCAGAGGTGAGTCATGGACAAAAGTAATATATCTTATATGAGTTAACAAAATACTGAATTGCTAAGGATGCTAGTAACAATACTAAATCGGATAGGGTAGTTTCTCAGCTTAAATGCAATAATGCTAACAGTAAGATGTTCCTATATAGTAATACTGACTACTATAGTAAGTAAAGCAGTACAATATGAATAAAGCAGTATAATGTGAGTAAAGCAGTACAATATGAGTAGTGTCTCTATGCAGATAGGGTTGGATTTATTGACAAGATCCTGTTATTACCTTACCAAGGTTGAGAATTAAAGCGTAGTATTTTAATGTAGTCCGGCAATTTTAGCTGTTCAAGATAGTTCTGTTAATTAAGAAGAGATATTTTAGAAGAGTATACTTGCTGCGATTTTTTTGACGTGACAGATCTGTGGTTCCACGCGAGCTCAAACCCTGAGGGAGCTCAGCGGTGCGTTGAGGAGGTTGTTGGTCTCTGCGATGAAGTTCCTATTTGTTTTCGTGACGATTTGACGATCCTTGAAGAGCCTTTGCCTAAGGGCCGTGCCAAAGGGCCCTCTTGCGTGGCCCTCAGGCGCGGGCCCGCAGGGCGCGGGCGTGCTTGGCGCGCTCTCTATTTAAAGCTGGGATTGCAGCCCCGATTGGATGGTGCAGCTGTGTGATGCCGTGTAGAGAGGTGGAGCCAGCAAGCAGCGCTCAGATCTCTCTCCGATGGCTCTTGTGTGAATCAGCTCTGCTTGCTCTTATAGGCAGGCTGTAGGCTCCTTCTCCGAAGCAGGCAGGCAGGCTGTAGGCTCCTTCTCCGATGCAGGCTTCAGTCCGGCTAGATGGTTCAGCTCCTCCTGGAGCACAGCAGATAGGGCAGTGTCCTGTTCTGAGCTCTGGACACAGTGCTCAGAATACAGCCTCCCTGGGGGTTCTAATGTCTCTCCTGAGCTCTGCTCTCCCTGATAAAGACAGTCAGTACCTGAAGCACTGGGCAGTTCTCCCTGGTTGTGCTCGCTATGGTTCCTTATCTCCTTCCAGCCTCTCTGGAACAGCTCTCTGTATTCCTCTGTGGGTTCTCTCCTGGAGATCTGCAGGTGCTCTTGGTTCCACTCCTGAATCCCCTGAATCCTCTGAGTCTTCCAAACCTCCTGAGACCTCTGAGCTTCTCCTTTCCTCTGAGCTTCCTCTCTCCTCTGAGCTTCCCCCTTCTTCTGCTTTAGCAGAGGTTTATATTTCCCTCTCCAGGGCTCCAGCCTTTCCTCCACTCCTCCCAGGTGATTGTAATCACCTCTCAAGCCTGCAGTTATGTCATAGGAGTTAGGGTGTGGCTGCCTGAACTTTCTCTCCCTCAGGTTTCTTTCTCTATGAGGGGCCTGAAATCCATGCCCTGCAGGGATTTCACCTTTCTCTAAGTTAAAGTCATTGGCATTTTCTATACTCATAGGCTCAAAACAGGCTTCCTTGTCACAGTACATTGATCAGTGCACATTGGAGTGGGGGGTGATTGGGTATGGATAGTGAAGTTGGAGAGGTGAGGGGGTTGGAGATAATTGTAGTAAGTCTGTATTTCCAAGGGACTTGGTGCAAGTGAGGATAGGGCAGGAATTTGGAATTATGTAGTGGTCTATATGTGTGGATTATTGGGATTGGGTTTATCATATTTTGTTTCACTTCTAGTGCATTGGAGAGTAGGGCTGAGACAATGGTTAATATTAGGATGTAAGTACACATGGTTGTGTGCCAGGGTTTTATAGTCTCTATTTTGAGGGGTTGACATAGGAAGAGACACTGAGGGGTTGCTTGAGGCAGTGAATTAAGATTGGAAGTAGCAAATGTTTGGAGGAGGCAAGGGAGTTTTGATGTTGGGCCAGCTAGGAAACAGTTTTTACAGTATGCAAGACACTATTATTGCTGGGATTCAGATGGGAAGGTTAGCAGGTATGCCTCAAGTCAGTAGGCTGATTAGGTTCTAGGGATTTTTAATTATTTATTTGGCCTCTCTGTTTTTATTTATATGTTGATGCACTACTTTTTACATGTATGTTCTATCTTTTAATGAATAATGTTGGTTATTAATTTGTGTTTCATAATCATTTATTTTTAAATTACACCATTGATGTGTTTCGCACTATGGTTTTTAATTTTTAATTTTCTTGTATTTTATTGTTATTGTGTTTATTGTTTGTAGATGCATACACCCCCCCCCCCCCCGATGAAGGCTTCCCACCGAAACGCTTAGGGGATTCATCAAATAAATATTAGCACCTGAGACCTTTTCCTGGCTTTGGCCCCTTTTGTGTTTCTGGAGTGGGGAGTGTCCACAAAAGCGCAGGTTTGAGGAGTGGTTAGGTTGGCATCTATGGATTCCTCCATACTCAGGGGACATTCCCAAGCAAAGTGTTCACGGGCTCCACACCTGAAACAGGTGAAGAGGTCATGGCTGGGGCCATGCCCTCGCCTAGAAGATGACTTTGGAGTCGGAACATGTGAGCCAACATCCGTTCCAGCTTCCCCTTCTGTCCTCCTAGGCTGATAGGTGACTTCTTCCCCTTCTCACTGTCTGCTTTAGTCATCGGCTGGGCTTCATGATACCCTTCTGCTATTTCCAGTGCATTCTCCTTTGTAAGCTTGAGGTGCTGACATACCCAGTGTTTCATCAGGGTGGTCAAGCTCTCCAAAAGCTGTCCAAATAGCACAACCTTGGCTATCTCCGGCCTGGTCTTTCCCTCCGGTTGCAGCAACTTCCATGCTGTCGTCTCCAATCAGCAGAGAAATCTCTGAAGGCTCTCTTTCATCTGGAGCCACCCCCCCCTCCCCCATCTGAATTGCTAGTGGGTAGGCCTCTGGTGTACAGCCAGCCTATTCCAATATGGCAGTCTTGACAGCTGCATATGTAACTCGCCCACCAGCATTGGAATGCAGCCTTACTGCTACACGTCAGCAAATTCCCTAAGTAAGTAGTACATGTTTTCTCCAGCTACCCAACCTTGTGGGCAGTTTATTCAAAGTTCACCAAAAAGTAATAAGATTCCTCTTTTGCCGACTATGGGCGCTTGTGCTGGAGGGTGGCGTGGTGATCCCTTTCGGGGTTGAGTCAACTGAGTCAGGGAGCTCCTCTGTAAGTCCCTTTGCACCTGAATAATATCTTGTAGTTTCTGCTGCTGATGTTGTTGCCCCTGCCCTTCTAGCAAGGCTTATTGAAACTGCTACTGACATTATTGCTGCTGACCTTCTGCTATAACCTGGAGGAGCCGCTGCATCCTGGCTTGTCACTGTTCTCTTGCAACACCACCAAAGCTTCCTCTTCTGCAACTGAGCACCATAGAACGATACAGAGGCATTATAATATCCTTTGTTTTATTTTCCATTCCTTTCCTTATGATACCTATCATTCTATTTGCTTTCTTGTCTGCCGCTGCACACTGGGCGGAGGGTTTTAACATGTTATCCACGATGACGCCTAAATTTTTTTCCTGGGTGGTGGTTCCTAATGTGGAACCTTGCATCGTGTAACCATAGTTTGGGTGGTTCTTTCCTAGGTGCATAACTTTGCACTTGTCCACATTAGATTTCATCTGCCATTTGTATGCCCAATCTTCCAATTTATCAAGATCCTCTTGCAATTTTCCACAATCCTCATGGGTTTTAACAACTTTTTTTTATTTTCTATTTATGCAATTTTACAATAATCCAAGAATACACTTGTACAGAAATAGAGCACTAACAAGAAAGGTAACAGAAACTAAGCAAAAAATCCCACAAGCATAACAGAGAAAAAATATTGTGCTTTCCCTAGCCCACTATCAAAAGGGGAGGAAATTCCAAATAAACCAACCCAAAATGCAAAAATTCCAAACTAAATTTACATCCAGCATATATCCAATATTCACGCATCAGGAGAATCAATCAAAGCTTCTAAACTTCGAACATTCACAAAAGCCAGCAATTGGGAGGGTTCATAGAAAATATAAGAAATTGATCAAAATTTGATCAAAGATTTACATGGATGTTTAAGAAAAAAGAGACCCCCCCCCCAGCTGATGGACTCCCGGTTGGAGAAGGAGAAACTTTCTCCTACGCTTCTGGGTGTCCTTAGACAAATCCGGATAGATCCTCACAAGCAAACCATGAAACATCACATTACGTTTCCTAAAGAATAACTTCAACAACCACTCCTTATCTGAGAGCAAGGCAAATGACACCACCATAGTAGAAGAGGAGACAGCGACTTTCTGTGAAGATTCCAACATATTAGTAACATTTAGAAAATCCACTTGTGTTTCAATAACTTCAGAAGAGGAGCTTTTCTTCCCAGATGGTAAATAGAATATCTTAACCAACAGAGGATGAGATTCAACAGGAACATTCAATACTTCAGTAAGATAATTCTCCAGGACCAAGCAGGAAGTCAGTCCTCACATATGGGTGACATCGGCACTGATGGAGCCCCCATGCGGAGCATTTCCCCGGCTTTCAAAGAAAGCCTTTGGGAATGCAGCGCGCATGCGCGGTCCCCTTCCCGCCCAAGGGTGCCATCTTGCTCAGTCTTCTTTTTTCCGCGGAGCCCAACGCAGGTGTGTCGTGGTCACCCATGAAAAAGTTGATTTTTTTTCAGTGTGGATCCATGTACTTACTCGGTTCGATGCCGGTTCCCTTTCCCGCCTGGGCCCGGTAAACCGTTATTGAGCCCGGACTTCATTTTTCGTTTTTTGTCCTTAGAAACTAGCGTTCGCGCCATTTTTTCATTTTTCCCTGGCAGCCCAGTCTTTTGACCTTGCAGGGGCTCTTTTTCCCCCGATGGCTGCCAGCGGGTTTAAGAAGTGTGATCAGTGTAAGAAACTGATGTCTCTCACCGACACACATGACTGCTGCCTCCGGTGCCTCGGGCCCGACCATGACCCGCTGGTCTGTGTCCCATGTGGCAAAATGTCCTCCAAGGCATTGAGGAGCCGGCAGCATCAACGCGAAAGGATCTTCTCTGATTCCGCGTCCGGCTGAGCCCGGACTTCGTCAAGGGCCTCGACGTCTCAGGAGTCTGACCCCGAGCGTTGTCGGAGATCCTCTGAGAGGGGGTCTCCTTCGCGAGAGCACCGCAGGAAGAAGAAACCCGTGAGGGCGGTGTCGGTGGATGCTCTTGGCTCCTCGAGGGCCAGGTCGCATAGCCCCGACCGCCGTCCCGGGTCTTTGGAGTCGGAGAGGCCTGCTAAACAACCTCATGTAGAGACGGAGGCCCCGGGTCACGTGAGTACTGTAGTCCTTGTGGACTCTCCTCCGGGGGAGCTGACGTCGGGCCCCGAGTTGGAGGCTGCTGGGTCTCCTGAGCTCAGACTCAGGTTGACAGCCTTGAAGAGCAGTTTGGCTGCCTTCATGGATCAGCAGCGGGTACTGATCGCCGGTCTCACCGGTGCATCTGCCCCGACCACCAGGACCTCGACATCCAAGTCGACCCCGGAGGCCGAGCCGATCCTCGAGTCCATGAGATCTCGAATCGATCCTCGGCCGAGGTCACCCTCGATCTCCCGTGCGGGACCAAGGTCGTCAACGCCGGTACGCTTGGCGTCGGGGCGGATAGCATCGGTGCCTGCCCGACCGGAGCCGCTCGACTTCTCCTCGGAGGGGTCGGGATGGGAAACGGAGGACGAGGAGTCTCCGGACACTTTTCGGACCCGGTGCGTCCTTTTGGACTCACTGGAGTCTGAACCTCGGAGAAGGTCCCCCCCCCCCCCCCCGGAAGATACCCGGTTCTCAGACTTCGTGAGGGACATAGCCAAGGACTTGGCCTTCCCCGCGGACCCTGAGGAGGAGCCTCGAGCCGAGGAGCTCGAGGCACTGCAGTATGACTCTGCCCCCAAGGAGGCCTTTACTGTACCGGTTCCTCCGATGCTGGAATGGTTGCTCTTCCGCATGTGGGAGGCGCCGGCCTCGACGCTGGTTCTTAGCAAGTGGGTCGATTCCATTTATCGAGTCCGCAAGAGCCATGGGTTCCAGAAGGCACAGCTGCTGCACCACTCCATGGTTGTGGAATCGGCCATGCATCGTCTGAAGAGTCAGAAGATGCACTCCTCGCTGCCTCCAGGCAGGGAGGCCGGGAATCTGGATGCCCTCGGTAGAAAGTGCTTCCAGGGCTCTATGCTTGCTTCCGTGTCCAGACTTACCAGCTGTACATGGGCATGTACCTACAAGACCTGGCAAAGGAGATTGCCGGGTTCTCTGCTGATCTCTCCGAGGAAGATTTGCAGAGGTTCACAGCCTTGTCATCTGGGATCCGGGAGTGCTCGAAGTTTATATCTCGAGAAGCCTATGATGGCTTCGAGGCTTCGGCCAGAGTAGCTGCAGCCGGCATTGGTGCACGCAGTCAGGCCTGGCTACAGTCATCGGACCTCAAGCCATGGGTGCAGGACAAGTTGGTCGATGTCCCTTGCCGAGGTGAAAACCTCTTTGGCAAGCCCATGGCTGAAAAGGCTTCAGAAATCGAGACTGAGACTCTCACCAGGACAAGGCTGTCTAGGAAGACCTCTGCCCCTTCTCAAAAGAAGAAGGGCTCGGGGAAAAATTCCTTTTACCCGAGGAAATCCTCTGCCTACAAATCTTACCCTCAATACCAGGCCTCCACAGCTCCCCAACAGGGTCAGCAGGCTAAGGAGCAGGGACATGGGCCCCGTAGGCAGAAAACCCCCAAGCCACCAGCTCCGGCTCCTGCACAGCAGGGAGCGGGGTTTTGACTCCAGTGGCATAGCCTCTCCTCTTCAGCTGGCCCCTCTCAGCACAGGAGGCCGGCTGACCCTGTACGCCCACAGGTGGTCAGCCATAACAGGGGATACCTGGGTGCTCAGCATAGTCCAAAAGGGCTATTTGCTCCACTTCAACCAGTTACCCCCCTCTTACTTTCCAGGGGAGCCTCCAAGACTCCCTCTGCACAGAAACTTACTCCTTCAGGAGTTGACAAGTCTTCTAAAGGAGCAGGCGGTGGAACCGGTGCCCCACCACCTGAGAGGGCAAGGCTTCTATTCCAGGTACTTTCTGGTACCAAAAAGGACAGGAGGCCTCAGGCCCATCCTCGACTTACGCAATCTCAACAAGTTCATGGTGAGGGAAAAATTCAAGATGCTTACCCTTGGAATACTGCTGCCCTACCTCCAGCAGGGAGATTGGCTATGCTCCTTAGACCTAAAGGATGCTTATACTCACATCCTCATTCATCCAGACCACAGACAATATCTCAGATTTGTAGTGGGAGGAAATCATTTTCAGAACAGAGTACTTCCATTTGGCCTAACCTCCGCACCCAGGGTTTTCACAAAATGCCTGGTGGTGGTAGCGGCCTATCTCAGACTCCAGGGCATATTTGTCTTTCCATACCTGGACGACTGGCTCATCAGGGGTCAGTCTCCACAGGAAACCAGACAGGCCACTCTCCGCACTGTCTGCCTTCTACAGCATCTGGGGTTTGTCATAAACTTTGCAAAGTCCACTTTGCACCCCTCACAGAACACAGAGTTCATAGGAGCAAGACTGGATACCCTTCAGGCAAAGGCTTATCTGCCTGTAGACAGGGCCCACAGACTGATGGACTTGGCCAGACAGTTCCACAGCAATTCTCTGGTTTCCGCCAAGCAATTCCTGAGACTCTTAGGCCACATGGCATCCACGGTCCATGTTACTCCAAATGCCCGTCTGCACATGAGGCCTGCTCAGTGGGGCCTCAGAACTCAGTGGCTGCAAGCCACAGGACACTTGAGAGACAAAGTACGGCTGTCCAAACTGCTGGCAGCCTCCCTGCAATGGTGGCTGCATTTCCTGAATCTAGTGCGCGGAGTGCCTTTTCAGCCACCACCACAAACACCAAGTACAGACAACAGATGCTTCTCTTCAGGGTTGGGGTGCACGTTGCCAGGGGGCATGCACCCAAGGCCTCTGGTCCCCTTGGGAGGCCGCACAGCAGATCAACCTCTTGGAGCTGAGAGCTATCCGCTTGGCTCTCCAAACTTTCTCTCATGCCCTCTCTCACCATTCTGTTCTGGTTCAGACAGACAATCAAGTCGCCATGTTCTATGTGAACAAACAAGGAGGCACAGGATCCCGACTTCTGTGTCAGGAGGCTCAAGTCCTGTGCTCATGGGCAGTCCAACAGGGCATGCTTCTCAAAGCGGTTTATTTGCCCGGCCAAGAGAATTACCTAGCAGACAGGTTGAACAGGATTCTGCAGCCACACGAATGGCAGTTGAATCCTCTGGTAGTCCAGTGGATCTTCCTAAGATGGGGTCTGCCAACCATCGATCTCTTTGCCAGTCCACTCAACCGTCAACTACCCAGGTCCTGTTCCAGACAACCACA
Source organism: Ichthyophis bannanicus (assembly GCA_033557465.1). Lineage (NCBI taxonomy): Eukaryota > Metazoa > Chordata > Amphibia > Gymnophiona > Ichthyophiidae > Ichthyophis > Ichthyophis bannanicus. Next base: position 1,658,307,595 of record CM066031.1, on the reverse strand, counting down.
TCCTCTGAGAATAGCTGCGGATGCGTTTCTTATCTCTTGGTCTACGGGCCTACTGTATGCATTTCCTCCCACGCCTCTAGTGGCCCGGACCCTTTTCAAGGTACTTTGGGACAAGGCCTCGGTGATCCTGGTGGCCCCCAGATGGCCGAGGCAACCGTGGTTTCCACTCCTTCTGCAGTTGGCTGTGGACACTCCACTCCCTCTGGGGGTGCAACCCAATGTCCTATCTCAGGATCAGGGATCTTTCTTGCACCCCAACCTCCAGTCCCTCAATCTGATGGCCTGGATGCTGAAAGGCTAGTTCTAGCTCCCTTACTGCTACCTAGGGAGGTGGAGGAGGTGGTCTTGGCCTCTAGGAGACACTCCACTAGAAAATTTTATGCCCTCAAGTGGCGTAGGTTCTCCACCTGGTGTGCTCAACACAAGGAGGATCCTTTTTCGTGCCTGGTGCCAGTGGTGCTGCAATATTTGCTTCACCTCTCCGACCTGTGCCTTAAATCCAACTATGTTCGGGTCCACCTCAGTGCTCTGTCAGCGCACCACTGTTCCCTCTAAGCTGTGCGCTTGTGCGCGCGCACACACCTCGCCGAGTGAGCGCACATACTTTATAACAGAGCGCACAAAAATTACAGTTCTGATTCTGATAGAAAACAACACAGACGTCTTAAAATTTAAAAGAAGTTCTGTATTTATGGTTTTCACAAGTTCTACAATATTTTCTAGTGCAATCAATGTGGTGTACATACTGTATTCTGACGTGTAGTCAAATTTTAAAGTGTATAACTCAGATTGTTGTTATGTGGCGCACAAAAACTTTAACCTTCCTTCAAAAGCCGCACAGCTGATATTTTATGCGCACACAGCCTACAGAAAATTAGAGGGAACATTGCAGCGCACCACTCACCGGTGGAGGGTCACTCTCTGTCAGGCCACCCTTTAGTGGCCCGCTTCCTCAGAGGCCTCCTTTTGCTCAAGCCTCCAATTCGTCCACCTGCACCTGAGTGGGATTTGAATGTGGTCTTGCAATACCTTACTTGTCCACCATTTGAGCCTATGGCTACTTGTCCTTTATGCTTTCTTTCCTGGAAGGCGTTATTTTTGGTAGCTCTTACCTCAGCCAGGCGAGTCAGTGAGCTACAAGCTCTGGTCTCAGAGCCACCATACACAAGGTTCTATAGGAACAGGGTGGTCTTATGGACTCACCCAAATTCCTTCCAAAGGTTGTCTCCTTCCATCTCAATCAGGAGGTGGTTCTTCCTACTTTCTTTCCCAGGCCGAATGCCAGCCGGGCTGAAATGGTCTTGCATACCCTGGACTGTAGGAGGGCGTTGTCCTTCTACCTTGCCTTACGCAGGGACACTGAAGGGCTGTTCAGCTCTTCGTATCTTTTGATCCTAATAAGCTGGGGTTACCTGTCTCCAAGCGTACCTTGTCCATCTGGGTGGCAGACTGTATCGCCTGGGCGTACACGGCAGCCGGCCTCTCCTTGCAGGGTCGAGTCACAGCCCACCGTGTCAGGGCGAAGGCTGCGTCAGTAGCTCATCTCCGCTCTGTTCCGTTGGCAGACATCTGCCGGGCCGCTACTTGGTCTTCAAGCCAGACCTTTGCGGCCCACTACTGCCTCGAGAGGGAGTCCCGCATGGACAGTGCTTTCAGACAGGTGGTTCTCCGAAACCTCTTTGAGGTATAGGCATCTCCTACCCTCCGGCCCTGGTGTTGTGCTACCGTACGGGGACGTTCTCATAGAAGATTCTTTCACGCATGCTGGGGCTCTAGAGGGAGCTCATTGTTCAGCTTTGGGTCTCCGGTGGCCTGAAGCTGGGGAGTCCCATATGTGAGAACTGACTTCCTGCTTGGTCCTGGAGAAAGAGTAGTTACTCACCTGTAATAGGTGTTCTCCAGGAGCAGCAGGAATCAGTCCTCACAACCCTCCCTCCTCCCCTGGGAGTTGCAGTCATATGTTTCATTTTGTTTGTTTTTTGCTGTCTTTTAGCTTTGTCATTAGACTGAGCAAGATGGCACCTTTGGGCGGGAAGGGGACCGCGCATGCGCGCTGCATTCCCAAAGGCTTTCTTTGAAAGCTGGGGAAATGCTCCACACAGGGGCTCCGTCGGTGCTGACGTCACCCATATGTGAGGACTGATTTCTGCTGCTCCTGGAGAACACCTGTTACAGGTGAGTAACTACTCTTTCTTGAACATCTCCTTCGCTGACAGCACAGGACTCCTCGGGAAGTTAGTTAATCTCAAATTAGCAGATCTTGCAGCATTCTCCAAATGTTCCAGTTTATTAAAAACTGTAACCAAACTCTTAGTATTAGCTTGTTCATGGTTTTCCAATGACTCAACCTTAAGTTGAAAGTCCGCATTAAGTGCTTGAACATTCACAGCCTGAGCGTTAACCTCTTCCACTGCCTTAGCGTTGTCTGCCACTCTCCCAGCCAAGGAGGACACTTGAGGTAAAATCATCTTACCCATTGAAACAATTGTGGCTCAAATTGTCTCCAAAGTTATTATAACAGGATGCTGTAACTCAAAAGCTGTAACTCAATGCAGGAGGACTCTCCCCCTCCATAACACACGGGCATCTCCAGCCTCCACTTGCACTACAGAGTGCATGGTAGCTTGATCTCCTGAGACCTCCATCAACAAGCTTCTGTGCTCCGAAGAGACTGACAATCCACTGCCAATACCTTGTGTTCCAGGAACAGACCCCTTCAGGGCTTCGGACTCTCCTGCAGACCAGAAAGCACTCCATTGCAATTTGCTCCCAGAAAACCGCTGAACTTGCACAAGCTTGGGTGTTGGTAGTGACCCGGAAGAGGCAGTTGACACGCCCAAAAGAGCCACTGAGTTCTCCAACTCCAACGGACTCAACGTCAGCCTTCATTCTCCTGCTGATGCCGGTGGTTGCAAAGGGCAAAGATAAGAATCCAAAGGACCAGCAAGAGCCAAAGGTAAAGGGCTGGAAGCAAGAGCAGGCTGAGAGGAATTGTGGCCTTCCCTAACCTTCCGCTTTCTCCCCATTGCAAGAAAACGCCCGAAGCAGCAACTCAGTCCAGCGCCATCTTAACTCTCCTCCTCCTGGGGTTTTAACAACTTTAAATAGTTTTGTGTGATCTGCAAATTTGATAACCTCACTTGTTATTCCCTTATCTCCAGGAACAAGCAGGAATGAGTCTTCACATATGGGTACGTCGGTACCGACGGAGTCTGCGTGGGAACGCTCCCCAGCGTCCAAAAAGAAAGCCTTTGGGAGCATCCCACACGCATGCGTGCTGCCTTCCCGCCCATTCCCTCTCATCAGTTTTCCGTTTTCGTTTTCTGCGGAGCCGGCAAGAGAGATCTGCGACGGATAATATCCCTAGCGCAGAACAGCCGGCAGAAAAACTGCACAAAAATAACAATGCTCTCTCAGGAATTACGGACTGTTCGGAGGGACACTCGCAATCTCCGCCAGCCCGTAATAACTTGAGCAGGGGGGTATGTGATAAGGAAGCTTATCAGGACCCAGGAGATAGGGATAAAGAGAAGGAATTCACCCTTATCAAAGGACCTATTTTACAAGGTCAGAGACACAAAACTCCATTTACACCTAGAAAGCAGGTATTTCCTAGCTGCAATAGGTTGCAGAATGCCCCTAGTGGAGAAAAGGAGAGGGAGTGCAGGCCACTGAATTCCCCAATTACTCAGCTACCACGAGGCAGTTTGATCTCCAACACCTGAGAGGAGAAGGGGTGGGGCTGGAGCCTGAGAGGTTTAAGACTAGTTAAGATTATCCAGAGAGAGGGAGAGGAGTAGGAATGCTTACTGGAAGAGGAATGTAGCTGGAACAGTAAGAACAGCTGGAACAAGGAACACAAGTTGGAGGACAGGGCGAGGAAGCTCAGGTGAATGGTAGCCAGAGCATGAGCGAGGAGAAGCTGGTACAAGCCTTGACTCAGGTAGGAGCATTGGAAGCTTGTCTAATTTGGAGCACTACAGAGTTGCAAGAGACAGCTTTTGCCCTAAGGGAAGGCAGTCAGCTAAGCCCTCTGAGCCAGAAACTAAGGTAGAGCCAATGCAACTGGGTGAACAAGACCTGGCTGTAGAAGAAGACGACTCATACATGGATTGCTCTTTATGCCAATCTTCAAATACAGAGGGTTTGGAAGGGAGTCAACCGTAAGGAAAACATCCAGAGTCTGTTAACCCTGAGAGCCTGTAGATAACTTGTGAAAGTCCTGTATTAAAGGAAAAATACCTTTGCTGAGCAAACTGCAGCTGTCTAATTACAACTTGTTAAACAGCTGCTAGCCAGTGCAGTGCACAGCCTGAAGCCGTGCTGACGGTGAAAGTAAGAAAAGCTTTGATTTTGTTTTCACTATTCCTAAAAACCTTGCATAGAGAATTGTTTGCCTATGAAGAGTTTGACTTCTTGTTGAAAGTTTCTACTGTGCTTAAGGAGACAAACAGCCGGGAAGTGTTCTGGACTGAGAGAAAAGAAACTTGCTTTAGGAAAAGCTGTTTCTGTTTGTTTGGAACAGCACTGCTAGCCGTGTCTGGTAGCATTAGCTGTTGAAAGGACTTTTCCTTTATGCTAAAGAACATTATAAGCTGTTTTGTTTTGAGTTCAGTTATATCCTGATGTATTTTTGAAAGAATCCTGGAGAAACAATCCAAAGGTGTTAATTTGTGACCCTAGCATTTACCCCATCAATAAATTTCTGTCAAAGCCTTACCACTCAAACCAACTACAAATGTGTTTTTTTTTACCTGAAGCCAAGTACCTTCTGACTGGACTACATTTCCCATGAGGCATTACAAGGCAGCCAGTCAGGTAAAGGCTAAATGGTGAATCTCTCCTATGACAAGCACGCCCCTCCATACTGTCTGTAAGGGGCTAAGGGCGTGACAAGCCTTATTCTGCTCCAAGGACAAAGAGCTTCAAACTTTGGCCTACAGAAGCTTTTGCTTCTCCTCCAAAGTCCAACCTCATTAAACTCCCCCAGTTCTTTCTTCTGGGATTAGTTCTAGCCATTAAGGCTTCGGACCTCTGCCTATATTTCAAAATTTATTTTCCTCTACTTCACAGTGAGGTAATTTCTTTGAGGATAATTTACTGGTTCTTAGCACCAGACCATATTACCCTCAACAAATACTTTCGAAATACTTGGAGTGAGGTTCACATTAGAAAATTGGAATTCAATTTTTACTAACATTTATTATCCACACAAGGACTCCCCTCTAGACGCCTTGTTTAGTCAAGCTGTTCCACAGCACACCCCTTTTAATTCAACTCCTACCCTCCATCCCTTGGATGCCTGAGGTTCTGGAAAATAGCATGGCCCATCTATTAGATTTGCAACATGCTGGGACCTCCTCTAGGCATCTCTAGTTTGGGAGTCCCCATATGTGAAGACTCATTCCTGCTTGTTCCAGGAGATAGCACAGTTACTTACCTGTAACAGGTGATCTCTGGGAACAGCAGGAATAAGTCTTCACAAACCACCCACCTCCCCTAGGAGTTGTTCTCTCTCTCTCTCTCTCTAATTTGTCTACTTCCCTCCTTTGGTCTCAGCTACAAACCCAACTGATGAGAGGGAAGTGAATGGGCGGGAAGGCAGCGCGCATGCGTGTGGGATGCTCCCAAAGGCTATCTTTTTGGATGCTGAGGAGCGTTCCCGCGCAGGCTCTGTCGGTACCGACGTACCCATATGTGAAGACTTATTCCTGCTGTTCCCAGAGATCACCTGTTACAGGTAAGTAACTGTGCTTTCCATGGCATTTATGAATATGTCAAAACTCAGCGGACCCAGCACATATCCCTGGGGTACTCCACTATTCATCTTTCTTCATTGGGAAAATTTGCCATTTAGCCCTACCCTCTGCTTTCTATCTTTTAACCAGTTCCTGATCCACAATAGCAGACTGCCTCCTATCCCATGACTTTTTAGTTTTGCCAAAAGTCTCTGATGAGGGACCTTGTCAAAGGCTTTCTGAAAGTCCAGATACACTATATCAACCGACTCACCTTTGTCTACCTGTTTATTCTCACCTTCAAAAAAACATAACAGATTAGTAAGACAAGATCTTCCTTGTCTAAAGCATGTTGACTGTCTCCCATTAAGTCATGACTTTGTATATTTTCAGTAATTTTGTTATTTATGATGGTTTCTACTATTTTTCCTGGTAGTGACGTCAGGCTCACCGGTCTGTAGTTTCCCTAATCACCCCTGGAATCCTTTTTAAAAATTAGCGTTACATTGGCCATCCTCCAATTTTCAGGTATTACAGATGATTTTAATGATAGTTCACAGATTACTAATAGCAGTCTGCAGTCTCATATTTTAGTTCCTTCAACACCCTTGGATGTATACCATCCAGTCCAGGTGATTTGCTACTCTTCAGTTTATCAAATAGTTGTAATACATCTTCCCGGTGTATCGATATATCTCCAGGAACAAGCAGGAATGTAGTCATCACATATGGGTATCGTCAGTACCGACGGAGCCTGCGCGGGAACGCTCCCCAGCGTCCAATTAGAAAGAAGCTTTTGGGAGCATCCCACAGCGCCTGTGTGCTGCCTTCCCGCCTTTGCCAACTGCCTCTTTTCAGTTCTTCGTTTTCTGCGGAACCAGCAGGTCGTGTTCCTGTCACCGTAGAAAATTTTCCTTCTTTTTTGTGGTCGCGTCTGCCTCCCCGACGTTTTACTGGTACCATTGGTTTTTCTTTCTTTCTTTCTTTTCTTTAAAAAAAAAAGAAAAAAATTTCTTAGTACTTTTTCCCATTTTTTTTCCAGGTGCACGCGCCTTTTTGGGCCTTAGGCCCAAGGTTTTTTTTTTTTTTCCCCCACAATGGAAAAACCCTCTTTGGGTTTTAAAAAGTGCACCAAGTGTGGCGGTACCATCTCCGTCACCGACACCCATGAGTGGTGTCTGAAATGTTTAGGTCCTGACCATTCCATCTCGGAATGTATGGCCTGTGCCATGATGTCCAAGAGAGGTTGACAGAACCGAGCTCCCAAGCTCAGTACCCTGTTTCCCTCTGATGCAGCTTCAGTGGCATCGACGTCTTCCAGGGCTTCGTCTTCCTCCTGTGGATCTCAGGTAACTAAACACAAGTCTAGCCGGTCCTCAAAGGGTAGATCTCCTTCTAAGCATCGAGATGCCTCTGGCGTTGCCCTTGAGGATTCTGCACCAGCAAAATTGCCCCGGCGGGAGGCTTCAGCTTCCAAAGCATTATCGGGGCTCCAGGACGTTCTCGAGGCCTCAACCTCGGCAGAACTACTGGTTCCATGCTCTGGGGTACCGGCGATCTTCACCGGTAGCGACATCCAGGCATCGGCAGCGTCGATAGACCAGAGAGTCCTGGCTATTGAGTGTAGTCTGGCGGCTCTCCTTGCGGCATCGATGCCCTCGGAACCGCGTCAGACATTTCAACCGGTACCGGCACCGACTCTGGAACCAGTATCGGTACCGGTACCGATAGCATCGACTTAGGTGTCTGCATTACCGGCACCCAGTCATCTGATGCCTTCCGGTACCGATACTCTGGTACCGATTACTCCCGGTACCGACTTCGGTCGGTACGGGTATCGGGCTCTTCAAGAGCATCCGGACAGGCGGTACTTCGAGTCCTCAGAAGAATCTGAGGATTCTGATAGTTCTGTCGATGCAAGAATGCTTCTCCCAGAGGAGCTTTTCTCTCCTAAGCGCAGGATGTCTCCTCCAGAGGATATTTCCTTTCAGGATTTTATCAGGGAGGTGGCTCGGGGTCTATCCATTACTGTGGCCCCTGAAACGGAGCCTACGGCGAAGGAGTTGGAAATTTTACAATATCCCAAAGCTCCTAAGGAGGCAGCTACCCTGCCCATCCATGAGATCTTGCATGATCTCATGTTAAGAATGTGGGAGACACCTCTTACCACCTCGCCTCATTCTCGTAGACTAGATACTCTGTATCGAGTCCCTCCTTGTCCTGGTTTCCAAAAAACTCAGCTTCCTCACCACTCTATTGTAGTGGAATCAGCTATGAGAAGGATCAAGAGTGCAAAGAGACATGCCTCTAATCCTCTAGGATGTGAGTGCAGAACTTTGGATGCTTTTGGACGTCGTGTCTTCCAAGCTTCCATGCTTTCTGCTAGGATCAGTTCCTATAGTCTGTACATGGGAATGTTCCTAAAGGAAGTCACAGGTGATTTAGAGGCTTTGAGTCCTCTTCTTCCTGAGGATAGAAGGCAGGATTTTCTCACATTGGTCAAACATGCCCAAGATGTTTCTAAATTGGTCAACCGTGCAGCTTTTGACTGTTTTGAGTGCATAAGCAGAACCTCTGCCATTGCCATAGGTGCACGTAAAATTGCTTGGCTCCAGGCATCTGATATGGAGCTCTGGGTACATGACAAACTGGGAAATATCCCTTGTACTGGTGAGAACCTGTTTGGTAAAGATTGGCAGGAAAAGGCCAATGAGTTGGATGCTGACAACTCCACCTTGGATAGGTTATCCAAGTCCACAGCTGATCCTGCTAGAAAGAAATCTTTCAAGAAACCATTCTTTTCTAAAAAGAAAAGATATTATCCTGCTTATTCTCAGCAGGGACGTTCTGCAGGTCAGCTTGTCAGGAAAGGTCAGCAACCACCCAAACAAAGAAAAACAAAGACTGCTAAGCCTCAGCCGTCCCAGCAGTCTCAGCCTCCACAAGGCCTTTGACTTTCAGCTTGAGAACTTAGCCTTCCTGGCTGTCGTTGGACCAGAGCCTTCCACCATTCCAGGAAGGTTGTGTCACTTTGCCCCCAGATGGGGGCAGATAACAGCAGAGCATTGGACACTCTCCATCATATAAGAGGGGTACAAGCCTCATTTTTCAAGCATGCCCCCTCCCACAATGATAAGACAGTTAGAACATAAGAACATAAGATATGCCATACTGGGTCAGACCAAGGTCCATCAAGCCCAGTATCCTGTTTCCAATAGTGGCCAATCTAGGTCATACATACCTAGCAGTTTCCCCAAAAGACACAGGTTCCACAATGCTTGAACTGGGTCAAGCATTGATATCCTGGGTCCCTTCTTAATAATGGTTTATGGACTTTTCCTCCAGGAACTTGTCCAAACCTTTTTTTAACCCAGCTACACTAACAGCCTTTACTACATCCTCCGGTAACAAATTCCAGAGTTTAATTACACGTTGAGTGAAAAAATATTTTCTTTCATTAGTCTTAAATAATTTACCCTGTAGCTTCATTACATGTCCCCTAGTATTTCTATATTCTGATAATGTAAACAAGCGATCTATGTTTACCCGTTCCACTCTGTTCATTAATTTATAGACTTCTATCATATCTCCCCTCAGCCGTCTCTTTTCCAGGTTAAAGAGCCCTAAGCTTTTTAGCCTTTCTTCATAGGAGTATCCTTCCATCCCCTTTACCATTTTGGTGGCTCTTCTCTTAACCTTTTCTAATAACGCTATATCCTTTTTAAGATACGGCGACCAGAATTGCACACAGTATTCAAGGTGCGGTCTCACCATGGAACGATATAGAGGCATTATAATATCTTTTGTTTTATTTTCCATTCCTTTCCTTATGATACCTAGCATTCTATTTGCTCTTTTGGCCGCCGCTGCACATTGGGCCGAGGGTTTTAACATGTTATCCACAATGACGCCTAAATCTTTTTCCTGGGTGGTGGTTCCTAAAGTGGAACCTTGCATCGTGTAACCATAGTTTGGATTGTTCTTCCCTAGGTGCATAACTTTGCTCTTGTCCACATTAAATTTCATCTGCCATTTTGATGCCCAGTCTTCCAATTTATCAAGATCCTCTTGCAATTTTCCACAATCCTCATGGGTTTTAACATCTTTAAATAGTTTTGTGTCATCTGAAAATTTGATAATCTCACTCGTTATTCCACTTTCCAGGTCATTTATGAATATGTCAAAAAGCAGTGGACCCAGCACAGATCCCTGGGGTACACCACTATTCACCCTTCTCCATTGGGAAAATTGGCCATTCAGCCCAACTGTCTGCTTTTTATCTTTTAACCAGTTCCTGATCCACAGTAGTACACTGCCTCCTATCCCATGACTCTTTAGTTTTGCCAAAAGTCTCTGATGAGGGACCTTGTCAAAGGCTTTCTGAAAGTCCAGATACACTATATCAACCGACTCACCTTTGTCCACCTTTATTCACACCTTCAAAAAAACATAACAGATTAGTAAGACAAGATCTTCCTTGTCTAGAACCATGTTGGCTGTCTCCCATTAGGCCATGACTATCTAAATACTGAGTAATTTTATTCTTTATGATGGTTTCTACCATTTTTCCCAGTACTGACATCAGGCTCACCGGTCTGTAGTTTCCCGGATCACCCCCTGGAACCCTTTTTAAAAATTGGTGCTACATTGGCGATCCTCCAATCTTCAGGTATTAGAGATGATTTTAATGATAGTTCACAGATTACTAATAGCAGGTCTGCAATCTCATATTTCAGTTCTTTCAACACCCTTGGATGTTTACCATCCGGCCCAGGTGATTTGCTACTCTTCAGTTTATCTAATAGTTGTAATACATCTTCCCATTGTATCGATATTTCCTTCAATTCTTCCGCACCATTAAATACCACTTCAGTCATGGGTAACATCCCTATATCTTCCTCAGTAAAGACCGAAGCAAAGAATTCATTCAGTCTCTCTGCTATCGCCTTGTCGCCTCTTAGTGCCCCTTTAACTCCTCTATCATCTAATGGACCAACTGACTCTCTCACAGGTTTTTTGCTGCGAATGTACTTGAAAAAATCTTTATTTCGCGTTTTTGCTTCCGCAGCAAGCTTCTTCTCAAATTCTCCCTTTGCCTGCTTTATCAATGCCTTGCATTTGACTTGCCAGTGCTTGTACTGTTTCCAGGTTTCGTCATTTGGCTCTTTTTTCCATTTCCTGAAAGATGATTTTTTGGCAACAACCGCCTCTCTGACCTCACCTTTAAACCATGCTGCCAGTTTTTTGGACTTCCTTCCACTTTTTTTTAAAGCGTGGAATAAAGCTGGCTTGGGCTTCCAAGATAGTATTTTTCAACAACACCCAAGCTTGATGTATGTCTTTAACCTTTGCAACTGCTCCTTTTAGTTTTTTCTTAATTCTTTTCCTCATTTTTTATCATAGTCCCCCTTTCGAAAGTTAAAAGGTAGTACTGTGGATTTCCTTACTATCCCTCCTCCACTAATTAAATCAAAGGCGATCATGCTATGATCACTATTGCCAAGTGGCCCCAACACCCTTATCTCTTGCACTACATCTAATGTTCCACTAAGGACTAGGTCTAATATTGCTTCCCCACTGGTCGGTTCATGAACCAGCTGCTCCAAGAAGCAGTCATTTATTTCATCTAGGAACTTTATCTCCCTAGCATGTCCTGCCGTGACACTGACCCAGTCGATACCGGGGCAGTTGAAATCACCCATTATTTTTACTGCGCTGTAACGTTTGTTAGCTTCCTTGATTTCTTTGAGCATTTCATCATCCATTTGTTCATTCTGGCCAGGCGGTCGATAGTACACCCCCACTGCCATCGCCTTTGCCTTTTTACATGGAATTTTAATCCATAGAGATTCTACAGCAAATTTTGTTTCCTGCAAAACTTTAATCCTTTCTGACTCAATGCCCTCTCTAACATAGAGCGCAACCCCTCCACCAGTTTGATCAGCTCTATCATTACGATATAGTTTGTACCCAGGTATCACAGTGTCCCACTAGTTGTCCTCCTTCCACCATGTCTCTGATATTCTAGTCATATCTAACCTCTCATTTAGTGCTATATATTCTAACTCCCCCATCTTAATTTTTAGACTTCTAGCATTTGCATACAAGCATTTTAGAGACTGTATTTTATTCATATTAATTTGGCTATTGGTAGACATGGGTAATTTGGGATCTGTAAGTTCTGTCTGCTCCATACTCAAGGGCATGTGGGCTACTTTACTCTTTTTTGGAACCTCTCTGCTTTTGGTAGTATCCTTCAAGGATATATTCTTCCGAAGCATCCACTCTTGGGCGACTGTCGGCTTTCCCCTATTATCTAGTTTAAAAGCTGCTCTATCTCCTTTTTAAAGGTTAATGCCAGCAGCCTGGTTCCATCCCGGTTAAGGTGAAGCCCATCCCTTCGGAAGAGCCCCTCCTTTCCCCAGAATGTTCCCCAGTTCCTAACAAATCCAAAACCCTCATCTCTGCACCATCATCTCATCCACGCATTGAGACTCTGGAGCTCTGCCTGCCTTTTGGGTCCTTTCAATTCTCCGACCTCTCTCATCAACCTGTTAGGTCAGGAGGTCACTATGCTTCTTGCCCAAGGGGCGATAGAAGAAGTACCCATCCATCAGCAGGGTACAGGGTTTTACTCCCCCTATTTCCCCATCCCAAAGAAAACAGGGGGATACAGACCTATTCTGGACTTCAGAGAATTGAACAAATTCCTTGTCAAAGAGAAATTCAGGATGATTTCTCTTGGAACTCTGCTGCCATACCTTCAGAGTCAGGATTGGCTTTGTTCTCTAGATCTCAAGGATGCGTACACACATGTTCTCATCCATCCAACTCACAGAAAGTTCCTTCGTTTCCTTTTTCAAGGAAAGCACTACCAATACAGGGTGCTTCCATTTTGCCGGACCTCGGCACCAACGGTGTTCATGAAATGCATGGCTGTGGTAGCAGCATTTCTCCGCACTCTAGGGATATTCGTCTTCCCTACTTAGACGACTGTCTCATTCGTACCCCAACAGAGTCAGAGGCCAGGACTTCTCTTTCCTGCATGATGCGTATCCTTCAGTATTTGGGTCTGGTAATAAACATCCCAAAATCCAGTCTAACTCCCACTCAGTTTTTAGAGTTCATAGGAGCGTTGCTGGATACCAGAAAGGCAAGGGCCTATCTCCCCCAGGTCCGTTGCCTTCGCATGGTGCAGTTAGCTTCTCAAGCAGTGCTAAAACCTCATCTCACTGCCCGAGAAATGCTACAACTACTAGGCCACATGGCATCTACTGTGCATGTGTTTTCCTATGGTCGCCTCCATATGAGGGCAGCCCATTGGACTTTATCCACTCAATGGACCCAGGCATCAGGATGCCTGTCAGACAAAATAGCAAACACAAGTCACCTTATTTTGTCCCTCCAGTGGTGGAAGTCCACTCAAAACCTGTTGCTGGGGTCCCCTTTTCAACAACCCTAACCCCAGGGAACTCTCACAACAGATGCTTCTCCGATGGGTTGGGGAGCTCATCTGCAAGACCTTTCCACCCAAGGCACCTGGTCTCCACAGGAGACTCATCTACATATCAGTCTCTTGGAGCTCAGAGCAATCTTCCTTGCTCTTCGAGTGTTCCACACCCTGCTCAGCTACAAGACAGTCCTCATCCATACAGACAAGGAAGTAGCCATGTTCTACGTGAACAAGCAAGGGGGAACAGGCTCTCTGTCGCTTTGCAACGAAGCTTTGCGACTATGGGCCCTCACCAGAGAGCATCAGATTCATCTCCTGGCGGTGTATCTTCCAGGCATACAAAACTCTTGGGCAGACAGACTCAGTCGAGTTCTGCTTCCACACGAGTGGTCTCTGCATGCAGACCAGGTAGCCAAGATATTTCAAATTTGGGGAACCCCGGACATAGACCTCTTTGCAAGTCCGTGGAATGCCAAACTTGCCCGGTTCTGTTCCAGAACCCCGGCTCAGGGGGCTCAGGCCAGGGATGCTTTCCTCCTTTACTGGGGTCAAGGCTTCCTGTATGCCTTTCCACCCATTCCCCTAATTCCCAAAACCCTGTTCAAGCTTCAGAGAGACAGAGGGCGTATGATTCTCATAGCTCCACATTGGCCACGGCAAATGTTGTAGCACTCCTCTGCCTCATTGATACTAGACTGCCAGTGCATCCCAAAGCAAAGCTTTTTCATTTCCATAAATTTCAACCTAATGTCCAGAACTGGCCTTCAAATTTTTAATAAGCTGCCACTTTTTCTCTCCTCCAGTGCAGTGCCCTGTATCTCTTCTACGTTCAAACACTACCGAAGAAGTCCCATCTAGCTCAAATGAAGGGCAACCACAGTTGACTTGCTTCCAAATCCTCTGTAGGCCGCAATTGGGAAAATTCCAAGCCTTGCTATAAGGATAAAGCAGCATGTTATGAAGGCCTTGTGCACATAGGGACCGATTTTGTGCCCTTGCTATTTGTGCCTTCCCTGCCCCCATCTAACTTCCCTGCCAGTTCTGTGGGGAAGTTAGATGGGGGCGGGGAAAGGGCGGCTCAGGGATGGAGTGTGGGTGGAGTCTGGGCGGTCGTCGGCCCTGGACGTACAGGGCCTAGTCTAATGTCGGTCCTGTACATCCAGGGTCAGCGACTTGTGTGGTGAAGTTATTCCACTTCCGAGGTGGAATAACTTCCCTGGATGTTTTTTTTGTTGTGCCCAGGGTGCTGTTGGAGCAGGGTGGACCAGGGGACATTCCTGGCAGTCCGACTCTGGCCTTAGGGAGCCAGATTGGGGGTTGGGCTGCGGGGAATAAGCCTTTTTTTCCAGCGGCCAGCTTTTAAATGGAGCTGCGGTGCCATGACAACCGGACGCCATAGCGCCGTGGCTCCATTTAAAAGCCCTGACTGAGTTAGTCGGGCTTCTCATGTACGTGCCCCATGGGATCAGAATCGCGATCTCCTTTGTACGTCCGGTTCAGACTGGACGTACAGAGGGGATCTACATCCAGAACGGAATAAGCCTGATAGTGAATTAGACAGACTATCAAGCCCTTCATCTTGTGTCTGGGTCCCTCACATTGTTTTAATATAAGCTTGCACATCATTCACATTCGTAAAAATCCACCATCCATTTTGATCTGGTATCAATAACTCAGCAGGGTACTATAGGGCAGCCTTGATTTTATATTTCATCAAGTACTCACAACACTTGTTAAGCTCCCTCCTCCAGTGCATAGTTTCTGCACTTAAATAAGAAAGATACAGTTTTCAGTTCTGTAACAATACTTGCTTAATTTTCCAAGTTGCTGCAATTATTCACTCTTGATTCTGAAAACGGAGGAGTTTGACAATAATTGCTCTAGGCGATATATATCCGTGATTGCCTTCTGACGCATTTCCCAATGCGCCTTTTCAATCTCATAGGCAGACTCCTCGTGCCCTACTGGGAAGTATTGCAAGAATAATTTTTGAACAAATACAATCTTGAGGTCTCTGCTCCTTCTGGCACCCCAAAAATCTGCACATTAGAGTGGCAATCTCTGTCTTCCCCTTTAGATATTTCATTTGTTTGCATAGCGCTGTAGAAGCAGACCTGGCCCAGCCATTAGGCATACTAGACAGTCTCCTAGAGTGGAAGCTTCTGGGGGGGGGGGGAGGGCAACAAAGAGCAGAGCATTCAAAGCTAAACAACAGATTCTGACAGCGGTGTGTGTGTGTAAGGCTAGGGCGCCAACACCTTGAACCAACTGGGGTCACCCTGTATAGAAGTGACCTGCTTCTCCAAATGCCTATCTTCCAAGATAGAGGAAGATGGTACTGGCAACACTGAGTCATCTCAACTTGTGTGTTCAACTTTGCTAACATAAATGTCTTTTAAAGTGTTAGTCCCTTTCAGCTTTAATTAACTTGAGCATTATTATTGGTTATTTTTCAAAGTTCTTGTCTACATCAAAAAGATGTGTGCTGTGGGAGTGGGGGCATCAAGATCATGAGATAAATACGTCTGTTTCCCTTTGCATCCAGACCAAAAGACCAGGTTGATCATATCTGATGACTTCAGGTGACCAGTAAGACATACCCACTCATTTTGTAAAATGTTTTCCTTCAAAACCATGTCTATCATGTACGTACCTCTCTCTTGCCCCTCCAGCATCCATAGTTAAAGTTTTTGATAGCATTTCAAGTTTCCTTTATTTTTCATGATCTCCTCCTGTCATGCCCTTTTTGAGTGCATGGCAATCCAGCAGAGCTTCGCTTTTCAATGTCAAGTCCTTTGACTTTGTAGTAGTTGTCTTCTTTGATGAAATGTCCAAGAAAATGGCCCCCAGTATTTTTAAGAAATGTAGACAGTGTGGCAAGACCATATCTGGTGTGAATATCCACAACTGATGCTTGCAGTCCTTGTACCCAATCATGAATCCTCTCAGTGCCATTTTATGTTCTTAGATGACTGAAAGAAGGATTCGGAGCTGTGACGAGTAGCATGAAAACATTCTTTTACTTATTTATTTGCAATATTTGATATACCACCATAGGCACAGTATATGGCATCATAGTGGTTTATAATAAAATCACAATTTCAAATTATATCAGAAGTAAGAAATCTCCACCAAAAAAACCTCCCAGAAACACTATCACACACTTATAACCAAAACTATCCAAACATCGAACACCAGAGGTCAACCTTGAGGGGAAAAGGATCTCAGTATATAAAGAAATCTCCAGGCACAAGCAGGAATGTAGTCTTCACATATGGGTATTGTCGGTACTGACGGAGCCTGCGTGGGAACGCGCCCCAGCGTCCAATAGGAAAGCTTTTGGGAGCATCCCACAGCACCTGCATGCTGCCTTTCCAACTCTCTCTCTTCAGTTCTTCATTTTCCGCAGAGCTAACAGGACGCATACCTGTCACCATAGAAAATGTATTCTTATTCTTTTGTTTTTTTGTGGTCTGCCTTCATTCGACGCCTACCGGTACTGCCGGTTCTCTTTTCTTCTTTTTTCAAAAAAAACCAACAAAAACCTAGCTTTTCTTTCAAGGGTCTTTCCCCTCTCAGTGCTAGGCGCCATTTTGGGTGCTAGGCCCAATTTTCTTCAAATATGGAGAAACCAGCTAGTGGTTTCAAGAAATGTTCTAAATGTGGCAGTACCATATCCATCACCGACACCTATGAATGGTTCTTAAGTGTTTAGGTCCTGACCATTCTCCATCGAAGTGTCTCTCCTGCAGAAAGATGACCAAGAGGGGCCTGCAGAATAGCGCTGCAAAACTCGGTACCCTTTTTGCCGCAGATACGATGTCAGTTGCATTGACGTCTTCCAGGGCTTCATCTTCCTCCCATGGATCTCAGGTAACTAAACCTAAGTCTTCTAAGACTGGCCAGTCCTCAAAGGGTAGATCTCCTTCCAGGTATCGAGATGCCACTGGCGTTGCCTTTGAGGAAAGTTCACCGGCAAAACAGCCCCGGCGGGAGGCCTCGGTCTCCAAAGCATTAATGGGGCTCCAGAATGTTCCAGAGGCTTCCACCTCTGCAGAACTACTGGTGCAATGTTCTGGGGTCGTACCCGCTTCTGCCGGTACCGACAGACAAGCATCGGCAGGAGCGATGGATCAGAGAATTCTCGCTATCGAACACAGTCTAGCGGCCCTCTTAGCAGCTTTGGTACCACTAAGACCGCTACAGACGGTTCCACAGGTATCGGTACCGACAGCGATACCAGTACCAAGCACCTTGGCTGGTATGCTTTCCCCCATACCGAGCCTTGAGTCTATCTCAAGAATCGACAGACCGATACCGAGACACCCCGATACCGACTTTAAGCGGTATCGATACCGTGCGTTGCAGGAACATCCGGCACAGAGATACTTCTAATCATCCGATTCCGATGACTCTGCCAGTACCAGAGCAATCCTTCCAGAGGATCCATCTCCTTCTCCTCAACGCAGAACGTCTCCTCCAGAAGACATGTCCTTCCAGGATTTCATGCATGATTTAACTCGAGGTCTCTCAATCACGGTGACTCCGGAAAAGGAACCTAGAGCAGAAGAATTAGAAAGTCTTCAATACCCTAAGGCTCCTAAAGAGGCAGCTACCCTGCCCATTCATAGGATCCTGCATGATCTTATGTTAAGAATGTGGGAAACTCCGTTAACGGTGTCTCCACACTCTCGACGACTTGATACCATGTACCAAGCTGTCCTGGTTTTCAAAAGAGTCAGTTACCACACCATTCAATGGTAGTGGAATCGGCAATGCGTAGGATTAAGATTGCTAAAACACATTCTTCAAATCCTCCGGGCCGTGAATCGAGGACGCTTGATGCCTTTGGGCATCGATGTTTCCAATCCTCAATGTTGGCAGCCAGGATCAGCTGCTACATTCTCTATATGGGAATGTTCCTCAAGGAGGTTACAGGAGACTTGGAGCTCATGAGCCCTCTTCTTCTGGAGGAAAAAAGGGGAGAATTCCTTACTCTGGTCAAACATGCCCAGGATGTCTCTAAATTTATGAACCGTGCAACCTTTGATTGCTTTGAATGCATTAGCAGAACCTCTGCTATTTCCATCGGTGCACATCGTATTGCCTGGCTTCAGGCATCAGACTTAGAACAATGGGTGCAAGATAAACTGGGAAATATTCCTTGCTCAGGAGAAAATCTCTTTGGCAAGGATTGGCAAGAGAAGGCCAATCAGATTGAATCTGAAAATACTACCTTGAACAAACTATCAAAGTCTACAGCCAACCCAGCAGAGAAAAAGTCAGTCAAGAAACCCTTTTTCAACAAGAAAAAGAAATTTTACCCATCTTACACCCATCAGGGATACTGTCCAGTTCATGTTCCCCAAAGAGGACAACAACAGAACAGACAGCAGAGGAAGCCACAAGTTCCAAGAGCTCATCCTGCTCAATGGACTCAGCCTCCTCAGGGGCTTTGACTCCTTCCTAGAGAACTTAGTCTTTCTGCCCCTGAAAGCTCCAGAACCCCTTACTATCCCGGGCAGGTTATGCCATTTTGCCAGAAGATGGCAGCAAATAACATCAGAAAACTGGACTCTGTCCATTGTACGAGAGGGATACAGACTTCATGCCCCCTTCTACAATCATAAAACAGTTCAATTCTCAAGTCCCTGTTACCAATCTCTTGGGCCAGGAGGTTGCATCATTTCTTGCTCAAGGAGCAATAGAAAAGGTACCCATACACCAACAGGGTACGGGGTTCTACTCCCCCTACTTTCTCATACCAAAGAAAACAGAGGGACACAGACCTATACTGGACCTCAGAGAATTAAACAAATATCTGTTCTGGGAAAAATTCAAAATGATCTCCCTCGGAACACTCCTGCCATACCTTCAGTCAGGACTGGCTATGTTCTGTAGATCTAAAGGATGCATATACACACATTCTCATCCAATGCAGATCACAGGAAATTCCTTCGATTCCTTTTCCAGGGAAGACGCTTCCAATACAGAGTTCTTCCCTTCGGTCTGGCTTCTGCCCCAAGAGTCTTCACAAAATGCATGGCAGTATTAGCAGCATTCCTGAGAACTCTAGGAATATTTGTTTCCCCCTACTTAGACGACTGGCTCATCCGAGCCTCAACAGCTCCAGAAGCCAGCTTTGCTCTTTTTCGCACTATGTGAATCCTTCGGTATTTGGGTCTGGTCATAAACCTTCCAAAATCTCAACTCACCCCTTCTCAATCTCTAGAATTCATAGGGGCACGTCTAGACACATGGCAGTCAAGGGTTTTCCTGCCACAGCCACGTTGTCTTCAGATAGTACAGTTGGCCTCCCAAGCAGCTATGAAGATCCTCCTGACTGCTCAGGAGATTCTTCAGCTTCTGGGCATAGGGCATCCACTGTCCATGTGATTCCCTATGCTCTCCTTCATATGCGAGCAGACCCTTGGACCCTATCCTCTTAGTGGACACAGATCTCGGGTCAGCTAACGGACAAAATCAGAAACTCCACATGTCTCATTTTGTCCCTACAATGGTGGCAGTCACTGGAAAACCTTCTTATGGGTTCTCCTTTCCAGCAACCTCTATGCCAGACCACCCTATTAACAGATGCGTCCAAATTGGGTTGGGGGGCTCACTTGCACGATCTTTCAACTCAGGGTCTATGGACCCCACAGGAGGCTTGTCTTCAAGTAAACCTCCTAGAACTCAGAGCCATTTTCCATGCTGTACGAGTTTTTCAGGCCCTTCTCAGCTACAAGACAGTTCTGGTCCAGACCGACAATCAAGTAGCCATGTTCTATGTGAACAAAAAGGGCGGAACAGGCTCTCTGTCATTATGCAACAAAGCTTTGCCACTGTGGGCCCTCACCAGAGAGCTTCAAATCCATCTTCTAGTGGTATATCTTCCGGGCATTCAAAATCTTTGGCCAGACAAACTCAGTTGAATACTGCTGCCACACGAATGGTCTCTGCACTCAGACCAGCTTACATGAGTGTTTCGAATCTGGGGAACCCCAGATATAGACCTCTTTGCAAGTCCACAGAATGCCAAACTTTCCCGATTCTGTTCCTGAATTCCAGCTCAAAACTGTCAGGCAAGGGATGCTTTCCTCCTCCACTGGGATCGGGACTTCCTCTATTCCTTCCCACCCATTTCCCTCATTCCCAAAACTTTATTCAAGCTTCAGAGAGACAGAGGTCATATGATACTCATAGCTCCATGTTGCTCACAGCAGACGTGGTATCCTCTGCTTCTGCATCTCTCTCAAGCCACACCTCTGGAGTTGGGAGGTGCTCCAGATCTTCTTTCCCAGGAGAACTTGACACTATTGCACCCGAATCCCCAGTCCCTGCACTTCCAGCGCCTGGTTACTGAAAGCCTAGGATTCCCGGATATCAACCTGTCCCAGCAGGTAAAGGATATCCTTGTGGCTTCCAGGAAGCCTTCCACAAGGTGGTCCTATGCTTTTAAATGGAAGAGATTCACTGTATGGTGTTCTCAAAGGGGACTTAACTCCCATACAGTGCCTGTGGAATCGCTTCTGGAGTATCTCCTCTATTTATCAGATTCTGGTCTTAAAACCAATTCAGTAAGGGTCCATCTTAGTGCCATTGCTGCTTTCCGCAAACCTCTGAATGGACAACCTATTTCCTCTCATCCACTCGTAGCGAGATTTATGAGAGGTCTACTCTTATCAAAACCTCCCATTAAGCCACCACTGGTGGCATGGGATCTAAATCTTGTTCTCGGGCAGCTCATGAAAACGCCCTTTGAGCCCTTAGCCACTACAGCCCTAAAATTTCTTTCATGGAAGGTCATCTTCCTAGTTGCCCTCACTTCTGCAAGACGCATCAGTGAGTTACAGGCCTTAGTGGCGGATCCTCCTTATACAAGATTTCACCATGATAAGGTAGTTCTTAGGACTCATCCCCATTTTATACCAAAGGTGGTTTCGCCTTTTCATTTAAACCAAGCGGTTTACCTTCCTGTATTCTTTCCTAGGCCTCATGCCTCTAATGCAGAAAGGAGCCTTCATACTTTAGATTGTAAAGAGCCTTGACGTTTTATCTTCAAAGAACTAAGCAACATAGAAAATCTTCTCAGCTTTTTGTTGCTTTTGATTCTAGTCATTTGGGACTTCAGTTTCCAAAAGAACTCTCTCTAGATGGATTGCAAATTGCATATCTTTTGCATATGAGAGTAAGGGACTTTCTCGCGAAGGCCATGTCACAGCTCACAGTGTGAGAGCAATGGCAGCCTCAATGGCTAATCTTCATTCTGTCTCCATTGATGACATCTGTAGAGCAGCCACTTGGGCTTCAGTGCACACCTTTACAGCCCACTATTGCTTAAACAAGGACTCCCGTAGGGATGCCTCATTTGGCCAGGCTGTGTTTCAGCATCTCTTTCAGGCTTAGTACAACTCCTACCTGCCGTCCTGGGTTTCGATGCCAGAGATCCATGGGAGGAAGCATGACCCATCTCACCTTGGATTTGCAGCTTGCTGGAGTCATCCCCCTGGCATCTCTCAGCTGGGGAGTCCCCATATGTGAAGACTACATTCCTGCTTGTTCCTGGAGATAGCGTAGTTACTCACCCACCTCCCCTAGGAGTTGTCTCTATTTATATCTCTCTTTGTCTACTTCTCTCCTTTGGTCTCAGCTATAAACTCAACTGAAGAGGGAGAGTTGGAAAGGCGGGAAGGCAGCATGCAGGCGCTGTGGGATGCTCCCAAAAGCTTTCCTGTTGGACGCTGGGGAGCGTTCCCGCTCAGGCTCCATCGGTACCGATGATACCCATATGTGAAGACTTATTCCTGCTGTTCCTGGAGATCACCTATTACAGGTGAGTAACTACACTTTATCCCTCCAACAGGCAGTTTCCCACCAATAGGGGGCTGGTGTTAATAACATCAGCGATCCAAAAAAACCTCTTCAACTATACTTATTTTTATTTTTAATTTCTTTTTTTGATTAAACAGAAAAAGGAGTGACTAAGCTTGGTTTCTTCAACAGTACCCCAAAAGTTCACTAATAAGGATACAAAATCATGTTTCATTAATTCATACTAGGTCTCCATTGAAGACCAATAAGGCCGTATCATTGAAAGAATAACATAAGGCTCCATGCCCCCAGGACCTACTCCATTTCAAAGGTACCTGGAACAAGAGAAAATAATAACTCCATAATATCGGTCAGATATTTAACATAACTTAGTAACAAAGTACTTAGCTTTAACTGTGCTGATATGCCATCAAAGTTTCAAAATTCCATTGCCCATCAAAGAACTTAATTTCTCCATAAGGCTTCGTCAGGGGCTAACAGTTGTCTCCTCCTCACTGGGATAACATCCTCACAGGAAAAGTTTCAGCCATAATAAAATCAGAAATTAGCGGAACATTGATGTAGACATAAATCATAAAGATAACATACAAAAGGAAGTAGTATGAAGAGCACAGCAAAATCATTTCAGGAGGATTAATAAGGCAGTACTCATTAGGGGTAGGAAACGATAAAAGCCCAGGCCTGTATCGGATAAAAGCTACATAAGATTTTTGGAAAAGCCAGGTTTTTAACATTTTCTTGAATTTCTGATGAGATGATTCAAAACATATATCTGGATGCTTGGAATGCCTTCCTGATGGAAGTGGTGGGGGCAAATGCAGTGATGGAATTCAAAATGGCATGGGACAGACACAGTGGATCCCTTTATAGCAAGAAGATAAAATAAAAATAAACTTAATTGTCTTTTATACTTCAAAAATAGAGGGGAGGGGGAGGAAGTGACGTCACCCATCAGTATGGACGCGTGAGGGGATAGCTCCGGACCCCACCAAGCGAAAATGTGTGAAAGAGGGCCCTTACCGGGAGTAGACGGCGGCGAAAGTAGTGGCAGTGGTTGCCGCAAGTGGGGGTGCGCATGGCGACCCGAAAAACCCTGTCGATTTGAGAGATTATGCCTTTGGCGCGGCGGTTGTGAGTGGGCCGGCGGCCGAAGCTAAAATGGCGGGAGAGGAGAAAGTGCATGCTGCACAGGCCAAGCAGCATGGAGCGGACCTGGAAAGAGGCCCGGAAGGGAGAGGAGAGCCGCTGGCGCAAATGGTTACGAGGGAAGAGCTCAAGGAGTGGTTTGAGGAGCTGAAGGAGGAGGTGAAATATGCAAAGACAGCGCTGGTGGAGATCATGAGCGGCCTGCGAGAGGAGGTGGAGGAAGTCACTCACAGGATGGGGGACCACGAGAACCGGCTGCAAACATTGGAATGGCAGCAGGAGGAGTGGGAGGCGCATCACAAAGGTGAGGAGGAGTGGAAGGAGCAAATAAAGATGAAGCTAGAGGATTTGGAAAATCACTAAAGGAGTGCCTGAGGAGCCAGAGTTCCAGGACTGTGCTAAAGTGGCTGAGGCCATGTGTCGAGAGTCCTTGAAGCAAGGAGGGG
This sequence comes from Ichthyophis bannanicus, assembly GCA_033557465.1. Taxonomy (NCBI): domain Eukaryota; kingdom Metazoa; phylum Chordata; class Amphibia; order Gymnophiona; family Ichthyophiidae; genus Ichthyophis; species Ichthyophis bannanicus. Next base: position 1,658,283,980 of record CM066031.1, on the reverse strand, counting down.
AGGAGGTGGAGGTGGGAGAAATACAGTTGGACCGAGCTCATCGGGCCATGGGACCTATGCGTAATAACCGGCCCAGAGACATAGTAGTCTGCCTGCGGGACTACAAGGTAAAGGAGAGGATTGCAGCACAGATGAGGGTGCTGCGCAACCTCTTGTGGCAGAGGTATTCTGTAGCAATATACGCAGACCTGTCCACTGGGACGCTACAGAGGAGGAGGGCTATGGTGCCCATTACCAGTCAACTGCGAAAGTTGGATTTGAGATATCGGTGGTTATACCCCTTTGGACTTGCGTTCACGAAAGGGGAAAGGACTTGGAAAGTGCAGTCTCTGGAGGAGGCGTTGGTGGCATTGAAAGCATCTGGGGTGCAGAGACCGGAGGGGGAGGTGCCGGCAGAGTGCTCCCGACAGAATCAGGAGGTCAGGCAGAGGCAGCAGCGGGGGTTGGATACAGAGGAGCGGCCGACGGAGATGGAGCGAGACCAGAGGAGACCACAACGGAGAGGAGCCAAGCGCTGAACAGCAACACTGCGATAGCGAGAAAGGAATGTTATGTCGCAAAAAGAGGGCGAATGGACTAAAGATAATAAGTGGAGATTATATACTTGTATGTGGGGAGGGGAGGAGGGATGTAAGGTGATGGCTGTAGTTTTAACGTTATGTGAGGGAATGTGAGGTGATTGGGGAGGGGGAGAGGTGGGCTGGGTGAGGGATTAGGGGAGTAGGGGGCGAGAGGGAAGATGGTAGGAGGGACTGAAGGGGAAGGGCGGGTTGGGGAGTTTGGTGAGGGTGGGGATCTGGGGGTGGCGGGTGGGGCACGACTCCGAGATAGCCTCGCGAAGGAGCGAGGTTGTGGGGGGGAAGGGGAGAGGGGAGAGGGGGGAGGGAGGAGGAGGGGGGGCGGGGATCAGGGAGCTGGCAGGGGGTGGAAGGAGGATAAGGACAAACTAGTGTTGAGTACCCTGAATGTTAAGGGATTGCAAACATGGAGGAAGAGGCATTTGGTGGAAAGGGAGGGGAGGAGGATGAAGGCGGATTTTTTGTGCCTCCAGGAGACACATTTGAGGGTGGGTCAAGAGGGATTGATGTGTTCGGAGAGGTACCCTAGGGTGGTGTTGGCAGGACAAAGGGCACAGCCGAGGAGAGGGGGGGTGGGGCTCTTGATAGGGGCGGAATATAAAGATGCAGTGCTGGAGGAGAGGAGGGATAAGTAGGGAAGGTGGGTGGCAGCAAGGATTACGATCAAGGAGGAGCAAGTGTGGATAATGAGCCTGTATGTTCCCAATGTCCAACGGGGGGAGTTTTTTGACAGATTACTGAGGGAGGTGGAGGGCTGGGGAGCAGTGCCTTTGATTATAGGGGGGAACTTTAACATCACGGTTAACCCAAGGGTAGATAATACAGGGGGAGGGGGGGAGGGCTGCGGGAAAGATAGGCGGAGTCTATTGCGCTTACGAGAAAGGTTAGGGCTGGTGGATATTTGGAGAGGTAGGCATCACGGGGAAAAGGGGTACACATTCTTTTCTACAGCTCACAGGACGTACAGTAGGTTGGATATGGTGTGGGTAAGTGGGGACTGGCAAGCCAGGGTACAGGACGTGGAAATAGGCCACATTACGTGGTCAGACCATGCTCCAGTGCATGTTATGTTTGAGCTGGGGGAAAGGGACACGGGTATCAGGTTTTGGAGGTTGAATGAGGGGCTCTTGGAGGAGCCGAACTTTGTGGGTAGCTTGTGGAGAGTCATAAAGGAGTATAATTAATTTTATTTTTGTAAACCGCTCCGATGTTATGGGGAGCGGTATATTAAATGTGAATAAACAATAAACAATATGTGGAGTTTAATCTGGATGGGGAAGTGCCCATTGGGATGGTGTGGGATGGTATGAAGGCGGTGGTGCGGGGGCATCTTATAAGCATAGCAGCGCAGGAAAAGAGAAAGCGGAAAAAGGTGGAAGATGAGTTAGTAAAACAAATAGGGGACCTGGAGCGCCAGCACCAGGCACGGGCGGATCCCACAATTTGGGCGAAGTTGCAAAAGGTGAGGGGGGAACTGTGCCAGTTAGAGGCGGCTGACGTGGCATATAAATTGGCTAGGTTAAAACAAGGGTGATTTGAAGGGGGGAATACAATAGGGAAGCGGTTAGCACGGCGGTTAAAGGCGCGACAGGAGAGAGCTAACATTGGGGGAATTCGAAATGGGCAGGGGAACATGGTATATAAACCCCAGGAAATACGGAACGTTTTTGTGGAGTATTATGAGCGGTTGTACAGCAGTGAGATACGGCATGGGGGGGAGAAGGGAGCAGAGTTTTTAGCAGAGTGTCAGCTACCCAGTTTATCGGTAGAGGAGGCGGAAGAATTGGGACGGCCGGTGGGGATGGAAGAGGTGGGAAGGGCTATTAAAACCCTTAAAGAAGGGAAGTCACCCGGATTAGATGGGTTAACCAGGAAATTTTACAAGGTGCTGAAGGAAAGTGTTCAGGGTTTGTTAGCAAGGGTGTTTAATGGGGTGTTAAGGGGAGAGGAGTTACCCCGCTCCATGGCGGAGGCTGGCATTACTGTCCTTCCTAAACCCGGGAAAGACCTTACTACATGTGGGGCCTACAGACCGATATCCCTTATCAACGTGGACACAAAGTTACTAGCTAAAATACTGGCAGCTCGGCTTCAAAAACTAATGCAGAAGTTAGTACATCAGGATCAGTCCGGGTTCATTAAGGAGAGGCAAGGGGGAGACAACATTCGAAAGCTGCTAAATGTGATTTGGGGGTTGGAAGGGACGGGGAAGGAAGGGGTCTTTCTAACGGTAGATGCCGAAAAGGCGTTTGATAGGGTGGAGTGGGGTTTTATGTGGCAGGTTCTGGAGAAAATGGGGTGGGGAGGGGGTAGTTTTATGGGATGGGTAAGGGCATTGTATAGGAGTCCGAGTGCCCGGATTAGGATAAACGGGGGATATTCGGAGAGTTTTGGTCTGGGTAGGGGGATGCGGCAGGGGTATCCATTGTTGCCTCTGCTGTTTGCGCTAGTCATCGAGCCCCTGGCAGCGTTTATTCACCAACAGGTTGATATTTAGGGGATATGGGTGGGAGATCAACTTAGTAAGGTGGCACTGTTTGTGGATGATGTCATCTTTACGCTTAGTAGACCTTTCTGGAGTCTGCCCAACTTAAAGAAAGCTATTGAGAGATATAGTGAGGTGGTGGGGTACAAGATGAATGTAAGTAAAACAGAAATACTGGGGTTCAGTTTAGAGGGGGGGATTAGAGCAGCGGTTGAGGGAGGCATTCCCGTTTAAGTGGGTAAAGGGGAGTTTTTGATACTTGGGGATCCAGCTGGGAAATTCTCTGATGAATATTAATGAATGGAATTATGGGCCCCTCATCAGGAATCTCCGGTAGGACTTGGCTAGATGGCAGGGGATACATCTGTCCTGGTAAGGCAGGATAGCTACGATCAAGATGAATGTCCTGCCGCGGATTTTGTTCATCTTTATGGCGCTACCGAGTAGAGTAACGAGAAGGGTTCTTAAGAACCTTCAGGATATGATTATGAGATTCATTTGGGCAGGAAGAGCCCCGAGGGTGAGCCGGGCAATGACGTTTAGAGCACAGGAGGATGGGGGGCTGGGAGTCCCGAATGTAGGGTATTATTATGCGGCGGCACAGCTGAGGGCGGTGTTTGCTTGGAGGGGTAGGGGGGAGATACTGCAGTGGGTATACATGGAAAGGGAGAGGGGGGAGAACTTGGAGGTGGAGGTTTGGTGTAGTTTGGGAGTTTCAGGGGGGAAAAGAGGAGGGAATCCACAAAAGGGGTTGACGTGGGAAGTATGGGGAGAATGGAAGAGATTTTTGACACAGGATAAAAGATGGTCCCGCAAAATGCACCTGCAGTATATGCCTGGGTTCGCCCTTGGGAGGGGAGGGGGAACATTTAAGGCCTGGGAGGGGAGGGGGCTAATTAGGGTGGGTCAGGTGGTGGATAACAGAGGGAGGATGATGCCCTTTCAGGAATTAAAAGACAAGTTTGGGGTGCTAGATAAGGAGTATTATGCATACATACAGTTGTGGCACTATTTGCGACGAGGGGAGGTGAGAGAAGACCTAGCCCGGGGAGAGACGGAATTTGAAGAGCTTATGGCAAAAAAGGAGGGACTCAAAGGTTTGGTTTCAAGGTTGTATAAAATTTTCAATAGTAAAGGGGGGGGGGGGTAAGGCGGGATGGCAAGAGACGTGGGAATCGGAAATTGAAGGGCCATGGGATGAGGGAAGATGGAAGGCTATCTATGATAGTGAAAGAAGGATGGGGTGGGGGACTAACCTGGTGGAGAACTGTTTGAAGTTACGCCTGAGAATGGTGTGGACACCAGCGCGACTCATGGCTATGAGTAAAGAGAGTGAGGGAAAGTGTTGGAGGGGGTGTGGGCACTGGGGGGACTTGGGGCACATGATTTGGGAATGCCCAACAATACAGAAGGTATGGGCGGAAGTGGGTAAGCTTTACCAGGAGGTGACAGGGGTGCGGATACAACCAGATAGGGGCAGTATTGTGTTGTTGGATGGGGGAGGCAGGGGGGATATGGGGCATCTTAGGTTCTGGCATTATTGTGTGGTGGCATGCAGATTGGCAACGCTGCAGAGGTGGAAGACGATGGAGGGACCAATGGTGGGGGAAATGTTGGGTAAAATAGAGTATGTATGGCACATGAGTGCGGTCAGTGCACATAGAAGGAACCAGAGGGGGCAGCACAGGGATATATGGCAAGCATATGAGGAGTGGAGGGGATGGGAGAGGGTGGAGGGGAGCTAAGCAAGGAGGGGGAGGAGGAGGGGGTGGAGGGGTAAGGGGGGGCTGGGGGAGGGTTTCGAGGGGGGGAGGGTTGCAGGGGGGGATGGCAGGGGGGGGAGAGCTGTCGGTTGGAGGCCAATAAGAAATCTCGAGGGGTCTGCTTGTGAAGTGGGGGGGGGGATGGGGGAAGGGGGGAAGTAGGGTGGGGGGTGAAAGGTGGAAGGGGAAGAATGGATAAAGACTTATGTGGGTTGATATAACATGCAGTGTGTAGAGTTGGGGGGATGCAATAAGGGGTGTTCGTTATATGCGATGTAAATTGGTTGTAATTTCAATAAAAAATTTAAATTACAAAAAAAAAAAAAATAGAGGGGGGTGACCTGTATGAAGCAGCGGGTACAATCCTAAATAAAGACATAGAGGGGGGTGACTCACATGGAGCGGCGGATACAACCCTAAATAAATGCATAGGGGTGAGCTGCACGGAGCTGCGGGTACATCTACTCTAGCCACCTTACTTGGCAACTTGGCCGACTAGATGGACCATTCTGGTTTTTATCTGCTGTCATATACAATGTTACTTTGTTATATGAGGGAGCTAGTTCCAAAGAGCGGGAGCATTATATGCAAAAATTGCTGATCTGATCCATTCATACCTGAGTTGTTTATAGGTTAGAATTACCAGAAGATGGGCTTGGGATGAATTAAGGGATCTTGTAGAATTTTAAGGGATTAGACATGCCAACAGGTAATGCAGAAGACCCGAAAAAAAGACCTTATGTGCTAGCATTAGACTCTTAAATTTGATGTGACTGGAAATAGGCTGCCAATATTCTTTAACTAGAAGAGGTGTAACATGATCAAAATAACTTATGTTATGAGCCTAGTTCATTGCTTGTAATCGCTTAATCAAATAATGCGGAGTGCCAACCAAAAGTGAGTTACAGTAGTCAAGATGACATAAGACTAAGGAATAAATTAGTAATCTCAAAGAATGGGCATCAACTAGAGGTTTTAAAGATCTAACCAGCTGAAGGACTTACAAAAACATTTTAAGCAGGGATGAAATATATGGGTGAAAAGACAGATCTTTATCTAGAATAAATCACAGGGAAGCAATGGAGTCAGTTTGGGCAAAGGGAAGAAGTGTGGAAAGCACATGTAAGTTTGTTCGATTGTTATATGTAAACCGCCTTGATCATATTGAGAAAGCGGTATATAAAACTCACAAATAAATACATGTATGTATGTATGTATGTTAGGTCAACCTTTGATGCTTTTCAGACAGCATCAAGATCTTCTACTAAGAATATTACAACCTACAGACTCTCATGACTGTAGGCCTCAGGCCCATTATGATATGCAGGAAAAGCTTGCTGGCATGCCATACCACAGAGAGAATCTTTGGATGTAAGGTAAAGTAGGCAGCTGCTCTCATTAGAGAACACCGCAAAACTCTCACATCTCTCACCCTGGCCACTTCTAACTCAATCACCATATATAGGAAGTATATGAATCCAAAACAAGGAAGACCTGCTACTCTCAAAGGTATCATCCTCTTCCTCATTCCAGATAAACTCAGCAGGGATTTCACACTTGTTCAAGACAGCAGAGAATCCAAAAACCACAACCTGCTCCTAAGCAAAAGCCTGAGACTGCCTCCAGGAGAACATAATCAGGGTTCTAGTTTCTGTAGTGGACATAGGGCTGGTCCAGCAATCATGCAAGACTAGGTGGTTGCCTAGGGTAGCAAAGAGCAACAGCATTCAAAGCAAAAAATAGATCTTAACAGCCACACAAACTCAATGAACCATCAGTATGTTCTGTTATCTACATGGAAAGCAGACACACATATATGTACAAAGCAAATTTTAATATCTCAAAGTATGATGTTCAGTTAAGCATGTTTTCAGTATTGTTGTGGGAGGGATGTTGTTGAGATAATCATGATTGTTGAGTTTAACTATCAAAAATCTTTGGTGGCTAAAACCGAAAGTTCACCCAGAGCACTAAATAGCCTTAAACTGGCCCTGAACAAACAACTTCCCAATTGGAGGGAGGCTGAGGTTTCATATTTATGAGAAGTAGTATTAGCTCACACCTTTCTAGTAGTAGTTCAAGGCAAGTTACATTAAGATGCAGTAGATAGTTCCCTGTCCCCAGATGGTTTACCATCTAAGTTTGTATCTAAGTCAATGGAGGGTTAAGTGACTTGTGCAAGGCCACTCTTTCTGGCACCCAGGCTGCTGTCCTACTCCTGTTTTTTTTTTTTTAGTGCCATCAAGTCAGTGTTGATTCATAGCGACCCAGCTACCTCTTGGTTTTCTTGGCAATGTATCATCGGAAGTAAATTGCCAGCCTTTTCTTCTGAGTAAAGGGACTTGCCCAAGGTCACAAGGAGTGTTAGTGGGAATTGAACTCTTCTTCTGGGTACTAGGCAGTTGCTCTAACCACTAGGTTACTCCTCTATTCTACATAAATTCTTTGCCACTTTTAACCTTTGATTGATGGGTTCTAAAGACTGTTTAATTTGGATATAGATTCCATCTATTCTATGTTCTACTAAATTGCCAACTGAGAATATCTTGGTCAAACTCTTCAGACCAGGAAATATTTACCAAGATGCTCTCTTCCCTCTTAGAGACCTAAACAGTTGCACCTGTTCCACCAGGAGAAAGAGGTTATGGATTTTACTCTTAAGTATTTCCCAGTCACAAAGAAAACAGAATTCTGTCCCAGACCTTGTCGGTGACTCATGTCGCAGGGGTCGCCAATGTGGCGGCAGACTACCTGAGTTGGGAGTGCATGGACCTCGGTGAATGGATGCTCAATCAAGAGGTGTTTGTCCAGGTGGTACATCGCTGGGGTCCTCCTGTAATGGATCTGATGGCAATGTTTGCAACCTCCAAGGCGTACCGGTTCTTCAGCAGGCGAAGAGAGCAGATGTCAGAGGGCTTGGATGCCCTGGTGCAGTGGTGGCCCGCGGAGGGACTCCTCTATGTGTTTCCACCGTGGGCGCTCATAGGTCGTGTCATGCAGAGAATCAAAGCTCATCGGGGGTTGGTTGTTATGATCGCTCTGGATTGGCTGCGACAGCCATGGTATACTGACCTTGTGAGGCTTCTGGCAGATCGCCCGTGGCGGTTGCCAGGACAGGTGGATCTTCTAAGGCAGGCTCCCTGCTGATGCCTCAGGTGGATCGGTTCTCGCTTACGGCCTGGCTCTTGAAAGGGCGAGGCTGAGAAGGAAAGGTTACTCAGCCCCTGTGATTGCGACCATGTTGAAGGCACAGTAGCGATCTACTTCTCTGGTGTATGTTCGGGTCTGGCACATTTTTGATGCGTGGTATGCAGATAGGCTCATTCGCCCATACCTGACATTTTGGCCTTTCTGCAAGAGGGTTTCGAGAAGGGCTTGACGGCCAACTCTTTGAGAGTGCAGTTGGTGACAATTGCCTGCTATCGTGGCAAGGTTCAAGGGGTGGCGTGGGGACGCACTCAGATGTGGTGCGTTTCCTGAGAGAGGTGAATCACCTTCGTCCCCCTCAGCGTTCCTTGGTTCCATCATGGGACCTCAATTTGGTGTTGGCAGCGTTGTGTGGAGAGCCTTTTGAACAGCTGGGTCGAGCTTCACTGAAGGACCTGACTCTTAAGGAGGTGTTCCTCGTGGCGATATGTTTGACATGCTGGATCTATGAGCTGCAGGCCCTGTCTTTCCAAGAGCCACATCTTTCCTTTTCCAGGTAAAAGGTGGTGCCGCAACCAGTGCCTTCCTTTCTGCCTAAGGTGGTTTCCGTATTTCATTTGAACCAATCGGTTTCTCTGCCGGTCCTAGAGGTCGGTTGCAGCTTTTAGATGTGCGTCGCATCCTCAGGAGGTACTTGCGTAGAACGTCTTCCTTTTGCAGGTCAGATTGACTATGTTGTTTGGAGGGCCGCGGAAGGGCGAGGCGGCAGCCAAGGCCTCGATTTCTAGGTGGATTAGAGAAGCGATTGCGTCCGCGCATGTCTTGAAGGGTAAGCAGGTTCCAGTAGGGTTGCGGTCCCATTCTACTAGGGCTCAGGCAGCTTCTTGGGTGGAGTTTGCCTTGGGTACCACCAATTAAAATTTGTAGAGCTGCTGCTTGGTCTTCGCTGCACACCTTTGCTAAACATTATCGCCTGAATGTCCAGACGGCAGGGTATGCCTGTTTTGGGTCGGCAGTGCTCCAGGCCGGCCTAGCAGGTCCCTCCAATTAGGTTGATTGCTGTGATAGATCCCAGAGGTGCGGGACTGGACTGGAGGGACAATAAAGAAGATGAAATTAGACTTACCTGCTAATTGTTGTTCCTTGAGGAACTCCAGTCCAGTCCTGGATCCCACCCACTCTGCAAGTTTTTAGGAGTCCGGGGCCTGAAGAGGTTTTTCTTGAGGTGCTATGGGCCCGGGGGGGGGGGTTTACACGGGCTGTAGGGAGGACGAGGCGGAGGTTATGTCAGAGGGGTCTTCTGTCTTGTGTTCATGTCTGTTCAAGGGCTCCTGGTGGAGTGACAGGTACGCTCCCTCTTTCGGGGGAGGGGAGAGGGTTTCTCTTTCTGTGATTGGGGAGGGGGCTTGTTTTGTATGCTGTAAGGAAAGTTATGTTTTAAAATATAAAAGAAAATGTGTTCTATCTGCTTATTTTGTTGCTCCTGTGAGTCTGCTTTGTCAGTGGTTTACTGGTGAATGTGGGCGGTCCCACGGAAATACGTACCAGTGACATCAAAATGTGACATGCTCAGTCTCCAAGCTGCTGGAGGAGGTACACTATCCAGAAGTGCGGGACTGGACTGGAGTTCCCAAAAAGAACAGCAATTAGCAGGTAAGTCTAATTTCGTTTTTGCCAGACATCATGGATAAAAAAAACCCTCCTTGATTGATTAAATAATCATTTTTTTTATAATTTTAAAAGAAAAAATAATTTTCTTGAATCTTTAAATCAGTGTTGAAGCAATATGTTCAGTATGTTGTTGCTTGTTTCTTACAACAAAATCATCCATTGCATATCATAATTGCATACTAATACTCTTGTCTTCTGTAATATAGCCCAGAATACATTCAGTAACTTCAGTAGCCGGCGCACGTATCTGTATGCTGTACCACTGACTCCAATGCCACAGATAACGCCAGAAGGCGTTTCACTGAAGCTTCTTCGGAAGGTAATCGGGTGGAATTTTGTATATGCAGACAAATGCTGGATACTTTGTAACCCTGATAATTGCTTTCACTATACCACAATGCCTGTTTGATGGTTAAAAAGCATTTGTCTGCATATTAAAATTCCATCTGATTACCTTCTGAAGAAGTTTCAGCGAAACGCCTTCTGGCATTATCTGTGGCGTTGGGGTCTGCGGAACAGTATATAGATAAGTGTGCCGTTATTTAAGTTACTGAAGGTATCCTGGACTATATTACATAGGACAAGAGTTATAGTATGCAATTATGATATGAGATGGACGATCTTGTTGTAAGAAATAAACAACAACATATTGAACATGCTTCAACACTGATTTAATGATTCAAGAAAATTACTTTTTATTTTAAAATTAAAATTTCAAAATGATAAAAAATTGATTATTTACGGTAATCAATCAAGAAGTTTTTCTGGATCCGTGGCAAACAACTTTCATATGCATCTGAATCACCGCTCAAATCTGAGATCCTTTTCTCCTAATTTTCCATAATCGTATATCATCACATTTGAACTATGTGAAAAGTTTAATATTCCTACCACAATATTTTGAATGAAGGTGTTTTGTGTGGTTCATTTCCACTTCATTTGGGGATTGGGACCTTGTGTGTGTCATAAACCACTACTGACAAGGTAGACTTGGCAAAAACCATTGCTTATCCCTGGTGGTAAGCAACATGAAATCTTGCAACCTTTTGGGATCCTAACAGGTATCAGCAAGCTAATTCACAGCACCCTCGAAAATAGAAACAGGAGGACTACTGCTACGAACACCTTAATAGTTCCTAAGATGATGACATCATGTACTAAAGCTACGGCAAACAGAGCTTTCTCAATATTCGCTCCTCTAAACTGGAATACACTTCCCCATGAAATCCGTGGCATCAAAAGCCTAATACTATTCCGAAAAGCCGTGAAACACCATCAGTTTACAAAATATTACCCAGAAGTTATCCCGGACACCCACACATCTGCCAATCTTACCACATACCCCAGATGCCTTAGCACCCTAATACAACCAGAAAATGGTTAGACTATCAATAGGCCACATGATAACCATTTACCCGCTCCACCCACATGAATACACGCACAATATCCAAACGAGTTTAGAATATTGTATATAGTTAAAGTATATATATACTTGGTATAAAGTTAACTGTACATAGTTCCCCCGGTTATCCCATGTGTTATTTTCCCTGTTCTTTGTAAACTCAATGTTGCCAGTATGCATTGCAGTATGTTTTTGTTCATTGTACACCGCACTGATTTAAATAGCGCGGTATAGAAGAAATGTTAAATAAAATAAAATAAATAAATAAAATTTGTGACTTGGATTGGCCACTGTTGGAAACAGGATACTGGGCTTGATGGATCGTTGACATTATTAAACCTGTCAACTCAGTTGAAATTCAAATGGCGCTCTGCCAGACAAAACTGAAGCAAAGGCCTTTCTCCCACATGATCACCACCTCGCTGTTTATGGTTCATGAGACAGCATCGAGTCATCAAACATCAATATCGGGCATGTTGAGGTTTTTTGGCTAAATAGTCTTGACAGTATATGTAACTCCCTTGGTGCATCTCAGATTATGACAGGCCCAGTGGATTTTATGATCTTTATGGACTCAGGCTACTTAGAAATTGCAAGATGCAGACTGGTGGTGGTGCTCCTGGTGGAGGTATCCCTTTTCAAATTCCTCCTGTACAAATTGTTCTCAATACAGATGTGTCCAAATAGGGATGGGGAGCGTATGTAGATGGATTCACACTTTGGACATTTGGTCCACTCAGGAGAAACATATTTATTTATTTTATTTATTTAGCAATGTTTATATACCTCTTTTCTCCGGGTCAAAGCGGTTTAGATAGAACAGTAATATACCAGCTGGTTTACATTGAACATGCAAACTATATACAGTGTATACTTGATACATTTGCAGTTACACAGAAACAGAGAAAAATGATGACAGAAAAAGACCACACGGTCTGTCTAGTCTATCTTTCCATATCAACAAATTCCTTTAGAGCTCCTCTGTGTTTGTCCCATGCTTTTTTGAATTCAGATACTGTCCTCATCTCTACCACCTCCACTGGGAGGCTATTCCACGGATCCACCACTCTTTCCATAAAGAAATATTTCCACATATCTCTCCTGAATCTATCCCCTTTCACCCTCATCCCATGTCCCCCTCATAGCAGAACTTGCTTTCAATCGAAAGAGGCTCTCCCCCCCTATGCATATATGCCACGGAGATATTTAAACGTCTCAATCATATCACCTCTATCCTGCCTTTCCTCTTAGGTGTACATATTACGATCCTTAAGTCTGTCCTCATATGCTTTATAATGAAGACCACTAACCATTTTAGTAGTCACCCTCTGTACTGACTCCATCCTGTTTATATCCTTTTGAAGGTGCGGTCTCTAGAATTGCACACAATACTCTAAATGAGGTCGCACCAAAGACTTATACAGAGGCACTATCACCTCCTTTTTCTGCTAGCCATTCCTCTCCGTATGCACCCAAGCATCCTTCTAGCTTTTGCTGTCACCTTTTCTACCTGTTTAGCTAATTTAAGATCATCAGACACAACCACGCCTAGGTCCCGCTCTTCTTTAGTGGACAAAAGTACTTCACCCCCTATACTATATTGCTCCCTTGGATTGCTACAGCCCAAATGCATGACCTTGCATTTTTTAACATTAAATCCCAGATGCCAAATTCTAGACCATTCTTAAAGCTTAGCTAGATCCCTCCTCATGTTATCTACACCTTCCTGAGTGTCTACTCTATTGCAGATTTTGGTATCATCTGTAAAGAGGCAAACCTTCCCTGACAGCCCTTCCACTGTATCACTAACAAAGATGTTGAAAAGAATCTGACCAAGGGACAGATCCCTGGGGCACACCACTGGTAACTTCCTTCTCCTCAGAGTGAGCTCCATTTACCTGTAGTCTTTGTTGCCTCCCACTCAATCAATTTCTAACCCAAGCAGTAACTTTAGGGTCCATCCCTAGGGTGCTCAGTTTGTTTATAAATCGTCTGTGAGGAATGGTGTCAAAAGCTTTACTGAAATCTAAATACACCACATCTAGGGCTCTCCCTCGATCCAACTCCCTGGTCACCCAGTCAAAGAAATCAATCAGATTTGTCTGACAAGACCTGCCTCTGGTGAATCCATGCTGCCTCAGATCCTGTAATCCACTGGACTCCAGAAACCTTACTATTTTCTCTTTCAGCAGTGTTTCCAATAATTTACTCACCACTGTAGTTAAACTAACCATCCTGTAGTTTTCAACCACATCCTTACTTCCGCTTTTGTGTAAAGTCACCACATGAGTCTCTCTCCAGTCCTTTGGCACCACTCCCATCTCCAACGAGGCATTGAAAAGGTCAGTCAGTGGAACTGCTATAACATCCCCAAGTTCCCTTAGTATTCTAGGTTGTATCCCATCTGGTCCCATCGCTTTGTCTACTTTAAGTTTAGCTAGTTTCTCACAAGCATAGTCTTCTGAAAATTGTTCAAGATGCCCCTCGCTTCTGTTCCTGTTTGTGGGTGTTTTCTGAGGTCCTGCTCCTGGTTCTTCATCTGTGAACACAGAACAGAAATATTTGTGAAGCAATTCCGCTTTATCCTCATCAAATTCTACATATTCTTCCCCTTCACCCTTGAGTCTGACAATACCACTTTTGCCCTTCCTCTTCTCACTAACATATCTGAATAATGTCTTATCCCCCATTTTATTGCATTGGCTATTTCCTCCTCTTTTTGAATCTTTGCTTTCCTGACTACTTTGTTAGCTTTTCCAAGTTTTTCCAAATCTAGATTCCTGTCTTCCTCTCTCTGTGATCTCTTGTTTTTCATGAAGGCCTCCCTCTGTTTCTTCACCCTTTCAGCTACTTCTTTCAAAAACTATAGCGGTCTCCTTTTCCTTTTGTCTTTATTTACCATTTTAACAAAAAGGTTGGTTGCCCTTAAAATATCCCCTTTCAGTTTTGCCCACTGTTTTTCTACATCCCCCAGCTGTTCCTATCCCACTAACGACTCCCTGAGGTATTGGCCCATCTTGGCAAAGTTAGTTTTCCTAAAGTCTAAGACCCTCGCTTTTGAATGGATTCTAACAGCCCTAGTCCTAATACTGAACCACACCATCTGGTGATCACTGGATGCAAAATGATATTCCACTATAACATCAGAAACACTTACATCATTGGTAAGCACCAAGTCCAGTATGGTCCCTTCACGTGTGGGGTCTTTTGCCAATTGCCTGAATAGTTCTCCCTGTAGAGAATCCAGGATCTCCTTACTTCTAGATGATACTGCAGCAGGAATGTGCCAATCAGCATCTGTCATATTGAAATCACCTATCACTAGCACTTCCCCATTCCTAGCAATGCTGCGTATGTCTTCAGTTAACTCTCTGTCCACCTCTTCCTCTTTTGAGGGAGGTCTGTATATCATGCTAATGCAAATAGATTTCTCTTTCCCTCTTTCTAGTTTAGCCCACAGTGCCTCCTCTCTCCCTTTTAAGCTCTGTAATTTCAAAGCTTTGATATTAATTTTTCCATATAGTGGTGCCACTCCTCCTCCCCTTCTTCCTACCCTGTCCTTTCTAAATAAAGTATAGCCTGGTATAGTTACATCCTAGTCATGGTTTTCTGTGAACCATGTTTCTGTAACTGCCATTAAATCCAAGTCAGCCACTCCCACCAAAGCTTCAACATCAGGGATCTTATTTCCCATGCTACTGGCATTTATACACACCACTTTCTGTATGTTACCCCTTTTGCCCATTTCCATAAAGGTATTTTATGTTTCACTTACCTTGGAGACTTTCTTCACCCATCCCCAACGAAGCTAGTTAACTATGTACATTGGATAACAATTTTTGGATGTTATAATTGTTTACATGGCATTCAGCAGGTACAGATGATGGGAGGTGGGTTATGTTGTTGGTTTAAAATATTCTGAGAAAAAGTGGGTTTTTAGTTGTTTTCGGAAGGCAAGAAGGTCAGTGTGTTTCTTATTGTGGTTGGGAGTGTGTTTCAGATAGAGGGGGCATATAGCTGGAAGGCTCGTCTGCAGTCTTTTTGGTTGTATTTGGTTTTAGAGAAATCTTTTGTTACTATGGGCTGTTTGAAATGCTCTAAAGGCTTTCAGAAATTGGATGGACAAGAAGATAATCTTGATTCAGATGGACAACAGAGTAGCCGTTTATTCTATCTACCAGTAGGGAGGAACAGGCTCCTGTGTTGGGAATCTGTCAGAATGTAAAATTAGGCCATCTCACACAAGATGGCTCTCAGAGGAACATATCTGGCTTGGGAAAAACATTGTTATGGCAGACAGGCTGACTGGTGTACTCCAACCCCATGAGTGGTCTCTGGACTCATAGGTAGAGAGGATGATATTTTGCAAGTGGGTCGCACCCACAGTGGATCTATTTGTGTCTCAAAACAGAAAGGTTTCTCAGTTCTACTCTAGGGTAGGAAATCATGACAGTCTAGTCTCAGATGTTTTCCTCCTAGATTGTGAAATGCAGGGGACATGTGGATTGTGTTGGAAAGAAGAGATGGCAATATCATCCACACTGGTGTAGTCCACAGGCCTCCAACTCAAACTGAGGAAATGGATAGAGACTTGATCATTGATATTGCAAAGACAGCTATGAAGGGAGAAGTGACTTTAATCTACCAGATTGTATTGGAGTATTCTTTCTGCAAATCTGGAAAAAAGTAAAAAATTGTGGATGCCTTCCAAGAAGCATTGCTCAAACAACTGCTGATGGAACCAACCAGGGAAAGTCGATGCTGGATTTAGTGTTCACCAATGGAGATAGAGTGTTGAATGTCTGATTGAGTGATCATCACATAGTGTGGTTTAAGGTAAAAGCCAAGGTGGAGTCCAGTCACAGCAAACTCAAAATCCTAGACTTCAAAAACACTGACTTCCGTAAAATGTAAAAGTACCTGAAGGAGAAGGAGTGGTAGGAGATCAGGGAAGTGGAATTGCAGTGGGCTAACTAAAAGAGGCAATGCCTATATATGTAAGGAAAGTAAATAAAAACAACAGGAAAAGGAAATCTATATGGTTCACCAAAGAATTGGCTGCACAAATAGAATAAAAAAACACAGCTTTCACAAAATTCAGTGGATCACAAAAAGAGGAACACAGAAAAGAATACAGAATAAAGCTAAAAGAGACAAAGAAATAAGGATAGCAAAAGCAAAGGCAGAAGAAAAGATATCTAAAGATGTTACGCGTGGAGACAAAACATTTTTTAGGTATTTTCAGGAGAAGAGGAAGATCAGAGGTGGAATTGCAAGACTCAAAAGTGCCAAGGATGGATTTGTGGAAAGTAACATTGAAAAAGCAAAAATGCTAAACAAATACTTCTGTATTCACGAAAGAAAATCTGGCAGAAGGACGATGTATGATTGACAAATATATAATCGGGAATGGATTAGATACCACACCATACACAGAAGATGATGTTTTTGAACAGCTTGCAAAACTGAAAGTGGACAAGGTCATGGGACCAAATGGGATACATCCCAGGATACTGAAAGAGCTCAGAGAGGTTTTGACAGGGCTTTTAAAGAATGTCTTGAAGGACTACAAAAGGGGACTGCTATTTCTTGAGAGAGATCTGCAATTGTAAGTTTTACTTCTGGGAATTTTTCTAAATATTGGGGGAAAAGGAATTCTTTAGATTAAAGTTGATTAATCTGTGAACCCAGTGAATTTGTTAAATTGGTCAGGGCCTAGTAGCAGCAATGAGTTTTCAGCTTAAATTTAAAACACAGAGGAGAGCTTTCTAGTTAAATTTAGAACCCAGCAGAGAGCGTCTACTTTAAATTTCACTCAGTCAGGGCCTAGTAGCAGCAAAGAGCTGTAATTTAAATCAAATCAGAATATAACTTAGCATAAAAGGCAAAACGGGGTCAGTATTCCTTGAGCAAGAAATTATTTCTAGATTGGCCACTGTTGGAAACAGGATACTGGGCTTGATGGACCTTGATCTGACCCAGTATGGCATATTTATGTTCTTAGATCCTTGGAGATGGGAGAGGTTCTGCAGGACTGGAGAAGGGCTGATGTGGTACCTCTTCAGAAAAGTGGTAATAGGGAAGAGGTGACAAACTGGTCAGTAAGCCTTACGTCTGTAGTGGGAAAAGTAATGAAAGTGCTCTTGAAAGAAAGAATAATGGGCTTTCTGGAAACAAATGGATTGCATGATCCTAGGCAACTTGGTTTTACCAGGGGAAGATGATGCTAAACAAATTTGATTGAGTTCTTTGACTGAGTGACTAGAGAACTAGATCAAGGGCATGCAATGGATATGATATGCCGAGATTTCAGCAAAGCCTTTGATACTGTTCCTCATAGGAAGCTTATCGATAATAATCTGAGAAGCCTGGAGATGGTTCCCAAGGTGGTGAACTGAATCAGAAATTGGTTGACTGACAGAAGGTGGTGGTAAACGGAACTCACTCAGAAGAAAGGAAGATGTGTAGTGGCGTTCCTCAGGGATCGGTCTTGGGAATGATATTGTTCGCTGTATTTGTGAGTGATATTGTGGAAGAAATGAATGGAAAAGTCTGCCTTTTTGCAGATGACATGGAAATTTGCAACAGACTGGATACTTCTGAGGGAGTGTACAGCATGAGGAAAGATTTAAAAACACTGGAAGAATGCTTGGTTTAATGCTTGGCAGTTAAGATTTAATGCAAAGAACTGCAGAGTCATGCACTTGGGATGCAGAAATTCAAAGGAATTGTATGCAATAAGGGGAGGGAGGTTGGTGTGCAGAGACCAGGAGAGTGACCTCAGAGTGTTAGTGTCTGAGGATCTCAAAGTGGTGAAACAATGCAATAAGGCAATAGCCAAAGGCAGAAGAATTCTGGGCTGCATACAGAAAGGAATAACCAGCAGAAAGGAAAAGGTATCATGCGTGAGGCCTCACTTGGAGTATTGTGTTCAGTTTTGGAGACCATATCTTACAAAGGATATAAAAAGACTTGAAATGATTCAGAGGAAGGCAAGCAAAATGATTTGGAGCCTGCACCAGAAGACGTATGAGAAGAAACTTGAAGACCTAAATATGTATACCCTAGAGGAGAGGAGAAATGGGGGGATATGATATGAACTTTTAAATACTTAAAGGGTATCAATGAACAAACAAACCTTGTTCAAAGAAGGGGAAGCTGTAAAACTAGAGGGCATATGATGAAGCTGCAACATCAGAAAGTACTTTTTCACCGAAAGGGTGATGGATGCTTGGAATGCCCTTCCGATGGAAGTGGTGGGGCAAATACAGTGACAGAATTCAAAATGGCATGGGATAGACACAGTGGATGCCTTTAAAGCACGAGGATGAAATCAAAGCAAACTTAAATATCTTTTATACTTCAGTAAATAGAGGGGGGCTGACCTGCATGGAGCAGCAATTACAACCCTAAACACAAGCATAGATGGGGGTGACCTGCACGGAACTGTAATTACAACCATTCTAGCCATCTTACTGGGCAGAGTGGATGGACCATATTAGTTTTTATCTGCCATCATATACTATGTTACAATGTGTGTATGTGTATGGGGGATGTCTTCTGTATGCATATTTAAACTCAAAGTAACTAAATAGTACAAAACACCCTGGTCTATACAATCAACACCTCCAAGGACTCACACCATACAACTTCAACCAACAAATATTAATTAAAAAATTAATTTAAAAACAGAGGAGAAAAGATCTCAGATATCGACTTTATTCCTCTAATAGGCAGTTACCCACCAGCAGGGGAATGGTCTTAGGTACCATCAAGGATCTGAAAACTCCTCTACAAACTTTATTACCAAATTTCAAACTGCTTAGCTTAGCTTCTCTAGCCCTAAATATAATTAAATAATATGTTTACTAATTCACATGATATCACAAATTACTAATCAATTTTAAGCCACCTTAACATGGCTAGACCAACTGCTTAACACTTCAAGTGCAACCTTTGGCATAGCAGGCATTGCAGTCAGCTGTTTGCTACAGCCACACCTAGAACAGAAGCAAATAAACGTCAGCACTTCATTTACAAACGTCGAACACAAAAAGTGTTCAGACTTATTTTCAAATGGTGCTAGTGTCTCGCAGATTCTCATAAACAGCTTGCCCAGCAAGGTCCTTGTTACACCAAACGGCTTCATCGGAGCAGCAATCATTCTTCTCGAGGAGACAAACCATCCAATTTCCAACCACACACTGGTCAGGCTATAAAAGGGGCCACCTAACCAATCAAAGAGATGCACAGGCCCACCCATAACTCCAATGACATTCCAACATTATTAAAAAAAACCCCGCCCCTCCCCTTACCCATTGGCTTACCCTTATAGATTCCAATTAACCCACCTACAACCCCAATAACATTATAAAAATAAGACCCTCCCCTCCCGTTATCCATTGGTTTACCTTCACAGGTTCCAATAGGAACTACTATATAAACGCACCCGTTTCAATCTTACTATTAAGCACTTATAAAACTCAAACAGGACCACTGACCCATGATTCTCATAGTCTTCTATCAATCAAGACAGGTCTGGTTTACTCTCCTTCAGGAGTTATCCATAAGAAGACATATCAGACTGGGGAATTTTCCAGTGATGATCACACAGGCTCATTACCCAAGATCAGTTCCATCTCCCTCACAGCCTGATTGTTGACAGGATAACCTTAGCTGACATGTATGTGCCTGACAGCATATCACAAAGCATTCTGGCTTCTAGGAGAGACTCTACAAGATGGTCCTGTGCTTTGGAGGGCATGACACAAATACCGTACAAAAAAAACTACTTGAATATCTTCTATGCCTTTCTGAGTCAGTTTTAAAAACTATATCGTTTAGGAGTTTATCTTAAAACAACTGGCTTTTAACATCACCATGTAGAAGGTAAACCCACCTCTGTTTAACCTTTAGTTTGTTTTATGCGGTACTTGCTTCTATTGAGGTTTCCCATCAAGCCATCCCAATGTTTGTTCTACCCAGCTAATTAAAGCTTCCTTCAAGCTGGACTTCTAGACCTGAGATATCTGACCAGAAAGGTGTTATTTTGGGTGACAGTTACATCAGCACACAGAACTGGTAAGCTTCAGCCCTAGTGATTGATTCTGCCCACCAAGCTTTTCAAGAAGAGGGTAGTTCTACATGCTCATCCAAAGTTCCTTCCTAAGGTGGTATTGGATTTCCATCTTAACCAGTTAGTCATTCTTCGAACATTTTTCCCTAAGCCACACACCAGTAATGATGAGCATGTCTTAAACACTTTGTATTATAAAAGAGCCATAGCTTTCTACTTGGAGCAGACCAATGCCCTTAGAAAGTCCACCCAGCTTGTTGGTTTTTGGGATTCCAATAAACCTGCTACTGCAGTTGCCAAACATACACGTTCCAGCAGTTGGCTAGCAGAATGTATCTCCTTTGCTTATGTCCAAGCAGGCTTGATCTTAGAAGGTCATTGCAAAGCTCACAATGTCAGAGGTATGGCTTCATCAGTAGCCCACTTTAGAGGAGGTTTACAGAACCTCTCTTCCTCCACCCTCCTGTGCTCACTTACAGTTCACTCGTCTCTCTGCCTTCTATTTTGCTGGCCCCGCCCTCTGGAATTCCCTCCCTTCGTCTTGAACCACTTCACACTACCTTCAAGCACAACCTGAAAACTCACCTGTTCTCCCTAGCGTTTGATGTTCCCTCTCCTTTTGTATGATGTCGTCCTTTGTATGTGATTTAGTCCTCTTCCCGTGTTCTGTCCTGTCCTGTATTAGTTATCTTCCCTTTCTTTCCTTCCTCTCTCTCTGTCCTTTATAATTTTTATAATCTATAATTTATACTTGATTTGGTTAATTTGGTTAATTTTTTTTATATAATTATTATTATTGTACATTTCCTATTTTATCCTCCAGCTTAGGCTGGTTTTTATGTGACTTTTTACTGTACACCGCCTTGATTGCACTTGAAAGGCGGTTTTATCAAGCTCAATAAACATAAACAAACATAAACATCAGTCCATATGTTCACATCTCATTATTACTTAGAAAGAGCTTCACAATGTGACAGTAAATTTGGACACTCTGTCCAAAGGAATCTTTCTGAGATTTTGAATCCAGCTCTATTCTCCCAGGGCCCATTTTCATGATTTCCAGGTTGCCTTCATTAGATAAAAAAATAGATATGACCCTGGAAAAGACTTATACAGCCCGATTCCGTCCCGGACGTACATGCCCTCTGTACTCCCAGTCTGAACCAGACATACAGAGGATGTCGCGATTCTGATCCTGCGGGGCACATCTAGCCCCGCGGGATCAGAATCGCGATCAGGCCTTTATGTGCAGGCCGGGACTGCGATTCAGCCTGGCCTGCACTTTCAAGCCTTGCCTAACTAACTCAGGACTTTTAAATGGAGCCGCGGTGCCATAGCATCCGGTTGCCATGGCACCGTGGCTCCATTTAAAAGCCGTGATCCCCAGCTGCCGGCTCATGCAGCTAATTCCCCACAGCCTGACCCCCGATCTGGCCTGCCAGGGCCAGGGCCAGGGCCGGGCTTCAGGGAATACCCTCTGCCCCCTGCCGCCCCTTCCCAGCCCCCAGCCCGCCGATCCTGCAGAATCAGGGAAGTTATTCCACCTCGGTAGTGGAATAACTTCTCCGTTCAAGTTGCCGGCCCCGGATGTACAGGGCCGACATTAGAATCGGCTCTATATGTCTGGGGCCAACAACTGCGCACTGCCTGCCCTAACGCCACCCTTGATCCTTCCCTTTCCTGCCCCTGTCTAACTTCCCCATACAACCGGCAGGGAAGCTAGATACCGGCGGGAAGGGCCACGTTGGGACGTCCATCCCCGCTGTTTGTGGGACAGAATAACCCCCATAGTCACCAAAACCAGGTTCATGTGTTAACTCTTTTTTTCTGTTGAAGGCAACCTATAGCTAGGGAGCTCCATTTGTGAGGATGTGCTATCCTTTTTGTCCTTGAAGAAAACCATGTTCTCCATGGACAGCTGGGTATGAGTCCTCACATTCCATTCCACCTGTCCTAGGTGTTATTGCCTAAGCTCAGCTATTTAATTGGCTAAGAAAGTGCCACACGATGATGTGAGGTGGGAAGTTAGGCATGTGCACAATGGTGCCTTTGAAAGGCTTCTAGAAAGTATTACTAAGCTGAAGATGCTTATCCACCTGGGTTCCGTCAGATGATGTCACCTTGTTATGATGACTTGTATCTTGCTGTCCACAGATAACATCTGGTATATGTAAGTAACTTGGTTTTATATCACAGTGAAAGGGTCAGCGGGCAGGGCTATGTGCTATAGGGGTGCATAGCCTGCCCAACTCAATATCGGGCCCATAGTGCATTTACTGGAGATTTTCTCTACTATGCTAGTCATTAATTTCACATGTTTAAACTAACTGACCAAGAAGGCTAAATTGATTTATATATTTATTAATAACGACTTATTACCCACCTTTTGACAGAATATCACCTAGGTTTTACAGCATAT
Source organism: Ichthyophis bannanicus (assembly GCA_033557465.1). Taxonomy (NCBI): domain Eukaryota; kingdom Metazoa; phylum Chordata; class Amphibia; order Gymnophiona; family Ichthyophiidae; genus Ichthyophis; species Ichthyophis bannanicus. Next base: position 1,658,261,439 of record CM066031.1, on the reverse strand, counting down.
TCAATAACAATAAATAAATAAGGACATAAAGCAGTGCTTCTCAAACTATAATCCAGTATAACCCCATTTTAATAAATGCAAATTCACATGATTCCAGATGATGAAGAAAACAAAATAGGGGGTCTCTTGTCTCCCTCCCATCTTATCCACTCTCCATTCATCCAAAGCAGGCAGCAGCAACAAAGTAAGCAGTCAGTGTGGGGTTTGTGAGTCAGTGAGTGTTCACAGATCCCAATATTTGTGTATGGTTTTCTAGAAGGTGGAGCAGTGGCTCTACTTGACCCCATTTGGAGTCCTAACCCACAGTTTGGGAGCCACCAACATAGAGCTATATTGACCCATAGTACATACAGGCCGTACAGATAGTAATATTTGATAAATTATCTACATGCTAAAAACTCCATACAAAGACTTGACACCTGCAGCACAAAACAAACAAAACTTAAGAAAAAACAAAAGTGAAAAAGCACATGTGACATACTGACCCAGACATCAAAAGCCCATAGTTGAAAGAAGAAAGCAAGACCGTTATAAGGTTTTATCCTTTCAAACTTTATTGTAACTTTTAACTGCAGTGTAACACATTAATATCAACTTGTGTACTTGCTTCTAAATCTCCTTGAGCGTAGATTTGGAAAATGTGAGAAATTAAATCTAAAATCAGTTCTATCAAAATTTGTACATACATATGACAAGAGTATCTCACATAGATTATCTCTCATAAGAAAAAAGAAAGTAAACAAAATACGAAAATATAGGTCCTTTCTGAGCCACTACTGTTGGTGTTTTCTTTGAGTGCCAGCTGTGGCAGTCAAAAAAAAATCTGGATATTCTGCAGCATTATCCAGATAGTGACCACGGCTCAATATCCAGATAATGTGGTCAGTGGTGGAATTTATCAGGATAGCTGCAATGGTCAACCCTTTTTGCTATCCTAAAATTATCCTGACAGTTATCAGAGGGCAGGCAGAATATCACCTCTATCCTAATACTGCCACATCCCATTTAGCAACACTTAACCAGATTGCAGCATCTCCTATCCAAATAAATGCCACTGAATATCAGGTTGGTAATATTTTTCAAATTACAGTCCACGGCATAAATCAGGAAAGACTTTCAAATGAGCTCAAACAAATTAACATCATTTTTATCTAGTACAGGCAGCCGTACAATTACTAAGATTTGCCAAACCTTACTGTTCTAGTGGGAACCTTGAGGAGGGTCTGCATTTTTCCATCTTGATGCAGCTGTCAGTCTAGCTGTTAATCACATAAAGCTGACAAAGTCCTTTCTGTCGAGCACAAGATGTTAAGTTCTGATCTACAAGCTAAAATCATCCATGTATAGGTCATAATAATAAAGAAAATGAAGTTAACTTACATATTAACTTGACATTTTCATTCCTGACAGGTTGGACTTTTGGGCAGCCCCATCAGATATACTTAAAGGTGCTCTTTGATGTACACCAAAATATTATCCTAATTCCCAGGAACACCTGAGATATTATTAGGTCCTTGCCGAGATTTTATAGTATACTCGGAAATGATGTTGTTAAGTATTGTCAAAATCTAGAGGGACTATAGTAGTTGATATGAAAGGGCAGACTAGATAGACTATATCGTCTTTTTCTACCATCATGTTTCTATGTTTCTAAGTTGATTTCGACTCATGATGACCCAGTGGATAGTTGTCCTGAACTGTGTTCAGTCTTCAGTCACGTGACTAATTGTTGATACAATACCAGCAGCTAGATGCCATTCTATCGATCCATTGCACTGCTAGAATTCCTTCTTTAGTGTTGACCCATTTGATTTTTATGGTATAATGATGATTCATGGTGTTCTTTCTACCTTTTCTTGATATTCTCAGCATTAATCAAAATGGATCATTGGGCATCTTTTAGCATTCCAGTTTGAGGCTGGAATTTTCTCTTTAACTCTTGTATCTTCAGGAAAGCTGATCTTGTTCTCCCTCTAATAGTTCCTGGTTCTATTTTCTTGCCTCTATCACTGTAGAACTTCTCTTTGTCTCATCTTGCTGCTTTTGGATCCTGATGCCTCTCACTCTTTTGTTCACCACTTATGTGTATCTTACCATACTCTAGTCCCCAGTTTTGTGATGTTGTTCGTCTTAATTAGATTGTAAGTTCTGCTGGTCAGGGAATATTTCTTATATCTATATATAAACGAATGCCTTGTAGCGCTATACAAATAACTAATAGTAGTAGCTGCGCGTTGGAAATTTCTGTTAAGTCCCGTGATTGTCTCTTTTTCCTCTTGCTTTAGCTTCTCTGCACTTATGAGCAATTTTCAGAGTTTCTTTGTCATCTATTTTGGCTGTTTTTGCTTTTTCACCTTTTGCAATTACTTTTCACTTTCTTTGAGCACAGCTTTCTTGATGTCATCCTGTAGCTCTTTTGGTGCTTTGTAATTTGTATCCAAAGCAGCTTTTCCAGTCAATCTTTAAATTCTGGGGACATAATTTCAAGTTCATACTTTGCTACATTCATACGTTTCTTGCTCCTTTTCAGCTTTAGCTTGAGTTTGCATACTAATAGCTGGTGATCTGTACCACAGTTAGCTCCAGCTTTTGTCTGTTGATGTTGTTGAGCTTTTCCATCATTGGCTTCTACGGATGTAATCAATTTGATTTTTGTAAAATCCATTGGGTGAAATTCATGTGTACAGTCGTCACTTGTGTTGCTGGAAGAAGGTGTTTGAAATGAAAAGATTGATGGTCTTGCAGAATTCTATCAGTTTTTCTTCAGCTTCATTTCTGTTACAAAGTACATATTTCAACCACTTTACTGCCTTCTTTGTTCCTAACTTTTGTGTTTCAATCACCTATGACTATCAGAACATCTTGTTTGCATGTTCCTTCAATTTCAGCTGGTACTTGTTCATATAACTGATCAATTGCCACCTCTTCTGCATCTGTTGTTGGCACATATACTTCAATAATAGTTGTGTTGATGGGTAATCCTCGTAGACGAATAGAAATTAAGCGTTTATTGACTGCATTGTATTTCTTGCACGTTTTTTCTTAATTATAAATACAATACCATTTCTCTTTGCCATCAGATGCAAAGTGCCCAGTGCCAGTCCATTTCAATGTGCACCCAACAGATCAAGTTGTGCACATTTCATTTCATTCTTGACCACCTCTAGCTTTCCTTGATTTCATGCTTTGTACGTTCCATGTCCCAATTTGTAAGATATCTTTGCAGTTTCTGATTCTCATTTCATGCACAACTGTATCAGCAGTCAAATGCCCAAGGTCTTTGTTCCAGCCACATCATAAATGCTGGCTTTACTCTGAAGAGTCTTAAGCTCTTCCCCAGTAGCCTGTTGAGTTGCTTGACCTGGGAGCTCATCTTCCAGCTTGGAACTGGAGTTAGCAAGCAGGCTACAAGGCTGAAACAAAACATAGAAGTGAATTGGAACTGCAGGCCTGACTGGAGACAGTAAGCACGTGGTGGATTAGACTGGAATACAGAAACTTAGCAATAAGGACTCAACAGCAAGTAGGCTGACTAGCCTTCAGGTTGCTGTAAACAGCTTTCTACTTCCCAGCAACCCCTTTTAACAGAGCACTAGCCAATCTTTGATAAATAAGAGTATGGCCCTGAGGGCTATCTGAACCTGTCTTTTTCTCTGTGGCCTTTACTTGCTCCAGGTCACTAGCTGATCTGATGATTAGGACTCACATTCTGAACTTCATGTCTGACCTCCATTCATGTCCATACCGGGGTCTTCTCCTTGACAGATATGCTGATCCATTTATTCTTAGGTGTGAAAGCTAGAATTAGAATTTTAAATTTGGCCTGATAGAACATTGTTAACTAGTGTATATTTTCCAGTTTGGGGGTGATATGTTCCTACCACTTACAGTCTTCTAACATTTATGCTGTGGCATTCTGGATTAAATGAAGCTGGTGTAAACCCTTAATTGTCGGTCTATTATATAATAAATTGCAGTAATCCAACCTTGAAGTAGCTATAGCATTGGTTACCTTGACCAAACGTGTTGATTATCTTGACCAAACTTGTATTCTCAGTGAGTGGTTGAAGTTGACGTAGAGGACATAGATGTTAAAAACAATGTTTAAACATTGCTTGAATTTGAGAATGCATAGTGCCAAGTCCAACAGAATCCTGAGGCTTCTGACCTCTAGTTCTAAAAGAAGTTCACAGTTTATTAAAGGATTTTGAGAAGAGGGACCTGACAGCTTGAATTTTAAACCCACATAATCTCGCTTACTTGTGTTCAGGTAGAGTTTGTTGGATTTAGCTCACCTTTTTAAAGATGTAAAAGCAGGAAGTTAGCTTTTCTTAGCTATTAGGGCCATTTGCAAAGGCAGAAGAAACTATACTACATCAGCATAACTACAGACTTTTTAAATCTAAAGACTACATCAGTTGGGCTAATGAAACATGGAAACAAACATTGAAAATAACGACTGATAAAAACCATATGGCCTATCCAATATGGTCATCTGTATCAACTGTTAAGCTCTACAATCCCTTCCTCTCCCTCAGAGATCTTCTGTACTTGTCCCATGCTTTTTTGAATTCAGATAGCATCATTGTTCCACGCATCCACTACCTGTTCTGTAAAGAAATTGTACCAGTTCTCCTGAATCTATCCTGTTTCACCCTCATCCAGTAACCCTTTATTACAGAACCTCTTTTCTACTGAAAAAGGTCTGATTCCTGTATATTTACACCTTTATTTGGTAGCTTGACCTCCTACAATAATATTGTGAGACTACAGCTAGGGGGCTGAGGTTGCTGCTGGGGAAGGAGCATCCAGGGATCATTCTTGCCCCCACTGAGATCCCGGTAGATTCTAGGGGGCTTTGTATGTTTGTATGTGTGTGTGATGGTGGTGGTTATATGGAAGGATATTGAGGAATAGGTACATGGTTAATTGTTTTCTGCACTAAGAGGCTCCCCGAGAGCATTAGTTTGCATGTTAGTGTCCCGATGCTCCTGGGGGCAAAAGCTAACGCCTCTTCAAATGCGGCATTACCTTTCTATGAATAACCCAACTTGCAAGGTTAACATAATAGTGAGCTACTTTGCATGCATTTGCCTGCCTTGTATCTCATTGTTATTTATCATGCATTGCACTAAAAGAATCATGTATTAAGAGCAAATAATGAAAGAAAGTATAGCGAGTTAGACATTTAGGGCCCAATATTGAATTGAGCTGGCTATGCGCCGCTACGGCGTATAGCCGTCCCCGCTGATTCTAACCCCGGATGTTCAATGCTGGGGTTATATGTGGCTCTGGCATTGATTATCCGGGATCACTGCACATGCCTCAGAGCCGCAGATGCTAACTGAGTAGTGGCGATATTGCACCACTGCCCGGTTAACTCCCGCAGGTTAAACTAGGCCAGCTTTTGCTTCTCCTAGTTTTACCCTCAGGTTGCTAACCGTGTAGAGGTGCAATATCGCTGCTACCCAGTTAGTGACTGACGCTGTCTCTGCTCCACCCCAGAACGCCCATGACATGCCACGATGCTAAGCAGTTAGCATCAAAGTGTGTAGGAGAGAAGATCGGGGATATTCAGCGGCACTAACCATTTTATTGCCATTGAAAATCCCCTTCAGTGGCATTTACATGGTTTACAGGTCTGTAAACCGTGTAAATGCCTTTCGAATATTGGGCCCTTAGTAAACTTCAAATTCTCTTTCAATGAGTGCTAACTTAACATATATGTAAATATTTTCATTGACCAGTTGTGTTAATATAGGGCCCGATACTGTATTGGGCAGGCTATGCGCCACTACAGTGCATAGCCCTGCCTGCCAACCCTTAACACCAGATATTCTGTGATGTGGCGACCGCAGTGAATATCTGACAATCTCCAGGAACAAGCAGGAATGAGTCTTCACATATGGGTATGTCGGTACCGACGGAGTCTGCGCGGGAACGCTTCCCAGCGTCCAATCAAGAGCTTTTGGAAGCATCCCAGCATGCCTGCGTACTGCCTTCCCACCTTTCCCAACTGCCTCTCCTCGGTTTTCGTTTTTCCGCAGAGCCGGCAGGACGTCCTGTCACCGCAGAAAATTCTTGTTTTTATTTTTTATTTTTCTTGTGGTCGCAGCTGTACCGCCGGTGTTTTCTTTTCTTTTCTTGAAAAACTTTTCCTTTTTCCACGGGATATTTTTCTCCTTAGTGTCCCATGGTCTCTAGGCCCTTTAGGCCTCTTCTTTTTCTTTCATGGAACCGCCAGGCACTTTCTCCGAGAAATGTTCCCTCTGTGGCGGTACAACTTTATTTTTAGACCCTCAAAATCGGTGTCTAACCTGCTTGAGTCCTGACAACAGTTTGGTGAGAAGAACTTTTCAACATCGAGGTTCCCTCGATACACGGTTGCCCTCCAACTTCGGGGCACCGTCCCCTTCTTCTTCCACACAGGATCAGGTAACCCACAAACAGTCAGTTAAGACTAGCCAGTCCTCGAGTGGTAGGTCTCATTCACAGCATGTAGACGGCTCCGGCCTTGCCCTCGAGGCCCCACTGGCTTCAAAACCCCGGCGGGAGTCTTCGGTCTCCAAAGCATATAAGGGGTTTCAGGTTGTTCCTGGGGTTCACCCCTCACAGAACATACCTCAGCCGTGTCCGGTGGTGGCATCCGCTTCGAGCGGTACCGATACCCCGGTACCGGCACTGGTGTTGGATGAAACACTCCTCACCAGGGATCGTCATCTGGCATCCTCGGTACCTTCGGGACCGCTGGATACAGTCCAGACTGACTTTCCATTATCGGTACCAGCACCGATACTGCCACCGACGTCGGTACCCTCCAGACGTGCATCGATAGCCTCGCTTCCTTCGATGCCGAGTCTGGAATCAATCTCTAGTCTGGAGGACTGGGTAGCGACTCGCCTTGGTACCGGCTCTCGGCGGTACCAAAGGCTCGGTTCCAATGATTCGGATCCACAACTCTCGGTTTCTCCGAGGCCAATTGAGTTGCCACTGGTTGACCTTCCTTCACTGGTGTCAGACACGGTACCGACATTGGTACCAACGACCTCATTACCTTTGCGGTCGGTGCCTTCCATGCTTCGCTTATCAGTCTCTGTGCCCTCGATGCCGAGTTTGGAATCGATCTCTAGTCTAGAAGACTCGGTACCACTATTCTTTGGTATTGACATCGATCGATACCGGTGCTTCGGTACTGAGGATAGTGCCCGGTTGGGTTCGGTCACCTCGGCGCCGATTGAACTGTCACCGATGACTACTCCGATGTCTTTGTCGGCCTCGACTCCGACATTGATACCGGTATTGACATCGGTACCGGTATCCACAGTAGCATCGGGCCAACTCCTGCCATGCTTTTTTCAACAGGATCGCTCCATTCTATACCAAGCTTGGAGTCGATACCTGGCATGGACTATGTGGTAAGGACGGTTGCTGCTCCTGATACCCATTGCCAGCAACCATCCCTTCAGCATTCCACACTGCACTGTGCAGGATCTTCTATTCCTATACATTTGAATACCTCTGTGGGTGCTCAGGCTAGTTCTTTAAATCTAACCTGTCCAAGAGAGATTCCTCTTGGGGATCCCTCTTTTCAGAGTTTCCTCCTGGATATAGCAGGATCTCTTTCCATTCCTATCCCAGGACATGATCCTGCACAAGGCTCTCTTTCTACCAAAGCAAAGGAGAACATAATGCTTCCTTTGCATCATTCCTTGCAGGATCTCCTTCTAGGAATGTGGGAAACACCTTTCAGGGTACCCCCACCTCCTAGGGCAACTGATCTGTTATATCAGGTGCCCCCCTCTCCAGGGTTTCAAAAGATCAACTTCCTCATCATTCCATAGTAGTGGAATCAGCAATGAGGCGGGTAAAGAGTAAGAAACAGCACTCTTCCTATACGCCAGGTCGTGAGTCTAAAACACTAGATGCCTTTGGACGTCAAACCTTCCAGACATCTATGCTTTCTGCAAGAATTCTCTCATATATTTTTTAAATGAGTCTTTCTCTTGAGGAGGTCACAAAGCAATTACATCTTTTGTCTCCATTCCTTTCATATTCCAGGAGTACAGACTATTCCTCACTGCTTAAGCATATCCAGAATATCTCTTGGTTTCTTTCTCGTGCTACCCTAGACTCTTTTGAGTCTGTTAGCAGGACTTCTGCTATAGCTATAGGGGCACGACGTAGAGCCTGGCTGCAAGCTTCAGACTTGGACAAATGGGAACAACAAAGACTGGGACATACTGCTTGCACTGGAGAAAATCTTTTCAACAAGGAGTCTTTACGTCAGGTTACTCAGTTGTCCACTGATTTACCTGTTCCTAAGGGTTGTTCTACCCCTTCCTCTGTCCCAGTAGGTAGGAAATGTCCTACCAAACTTTCTTCCCACAGGAGAAGAAGGTTTTATTCATCACTTGCCCATCATACAGATGTTCCCCAACAGGGGAAGCATCGTCCTGGTCTGAAGAATCCAACCTCTCACCAGGCTCAGCAAACCCAGCACCTGCAGGGTTTCTGATCATTCATCATCAGATGCTTGTGACTCTTGGGGTTAGAATCTACAGTTGCTTCTTCTCAATAGAGGCAATCCACTGCTTTATTCTAACCCCTACACATGGATCTCTTTCCAAAATATCCATTTTTTCTATATTTCTATGAGCTGTCAGGATGTTCATGCCTATAAGTCACAGGTTTCTCCTCTTTTTCCTGCTAGGGAAAGAGGTCTAACCACTATCAGATGATAGTTCCTGTGCCAGCATGTATTTTTCCTTTCTATAGACTTACTACTTCGTAAGTCTTCTTCAGCTCCATTCTCTTCACCCTCTTACCAAGTTTTTCCTCTGTAAGAGCGGAATTACTTACTGAGAGGCTTTCCCTTCAGCCTCTCTGGTTTTCTCACTTTCCAGTGCGGAGTTTTCCTCTCTGAGTTACCTCCTCTGTTTCAGTCTTGCTTTGGGGCAGCTTATCAGACATGTCCAGAGTTCCTACTCCTGTTCTGTCTGTTCTTTCTGTTTTTGAACAGTAAGATTCTTCTGCTGTCTTGTTAACAGCTGCCCATGCAGGAGCTTTAATGTTTGGACCACTGGTTCTTATCCACAACCAACCAGATTGTCCTCCACTAACATTCTCTCTAGTCTTAGTAGTGGCTCCAAGTCAGTACTTCATCTCTCTTGGAGATCATCTCACTACAAGCTTTCTAAATTGTCTTCTATTCTGCCATCTTTGTTTCCTCAGTTTGGCAGCAAAGTTGACAGAGATACTGGCTCTCTAACAGCCTGTTCTATCCCCTCATTCTCCTGCATCATGCTCTCTGCAAATTACAGAGAAGCTCTCCACTATGGGCCCTTGCTAGAGAGCATGGGTTTTTTTTTTTCTCCAACAGCTATCCTAGCTGGTTAAAAAAGGCTTTTCAGTCATGTCTCCCATGACTAGAAGGTTCCCCCTTCTTTTCTATCTCCTTTTTTGATATAAAGGACATAGGCCTTCTCTTACGTGAAGACTCAAGGAGTTGCCAGTTCCCTGCTTTGGTCCATAGTATTCCCAATCAGGGATATGCTCGTCCTCATGGTAAGAACACATGATACCTTTTCCCTTAAGCAGGTCAACAGGGTATCTCATCTCTAGGCGTCTCCTGTCTAATTACCATGCCAGAGTCCTGGAAGACTTGGGGCTTGCTGGCTGCACATTGACATTTATTTATTTATTTTATTTATTTATTTCAGTTTTTTATATACCGCACTATTTATAATCAGCGCGGTTTACAGATGAACACAAAGACCAGAACAACAGGCTGTTCGGTATTACATATAACAGGAGTATAAACTTGGATAACATGGGAGAACTATATACATAGAATAAATATTCAATTAGTTCGATAGCATGAAAAAAAAACTATTTACATAAAATAGCAGTAGTGCAAGGGTCAGGAGGAGATTGTGGTTAAGTTTATGGTAAGACTATTCTTTTGAAATTTATGTAGGGTAAAATTTGATAAATAGGTTAAATTTTAGGGCTCTTCTGAACTGGGTTAAATCGGTTTAAAGCACGTATGTCAGGTGGTAGGGAGTTCCAGAGTTTTGGGGCGCAAAACATGAAGGCTCTACTCGCTGTTGATCGGCTGCAAGTTGTTATGGCCTTTGGCATTGTTAGAGTGTTTAGTGATGATTGTCTTCTGGATCTTATTGGTGGTACAGTTTGTATGAGGTCAGTTAGTGAATTGGCTGACAAGCCATGGATGGCCTTGTACGTGAGAATCAGCGTTTTGAATATGAGCCTGGCTTGTATTGGGAGCCAGTGAAGCTGCTTGAGGATTGGTGTCACATGATCATTTCTGGATGCTCCAGAAAAAAAAGGAAAGACATTGTCCTTGGTTTTTCACGTAACAATCCTGGTTATTTTGCACTAACTAGCATTCTTGCAGATCATGACCAGGAGGAATAGATTCTCTATATGTCTTCTCAAGTAGGTTCCACCTCCTTGTTATTAGATGAATCTTTCCTCTCCACATAACCTATGTGAGCACTGTACTGTAGGCATATCCCTGTCTGTTTAATTGCAGACACCCATATCTAGGCCTACATATCCATATTTATTTTGTGTGTGTATTTTATGCCCTGCCATATCTCACTATAGATATATTCTGTATGTCTGTCTGTCTATCTATCTATCTATCTATCTATCTATATATGTATCTGTTGAGATATTTTCTTATAGATAGATATGTATCCACATACTTCTCTATCTCCCTGTCTATCCTCATATACCTATATGATTCTGACAGAGGGCTTTCACCCTTACCTATGCTATCCAGCAGGTTTTGGAATCTACACACACACCCACTCCTGTGGTAGTCAACAATTTTTATACCACAACCTAACGGTTTAGGTACCTCTGAAGCTCTCCATATCCAATATCTCTCCTAGCTTATCACAGTTAGGAGAGACATTGTGGATCTTCAGTTAATCACAGGCTTTACGCCTCCGGCATTTGTCCTCTCTTTTTTGGGATACAAGGGGTCCCCATACCCTTTCTCCCCACAAGGACTATGCCTATTTGTCCAAATCGGTTTGCCTTTTCCTTTTTGCTCCTAAGAGTGAGTCACGCTCCCGCCAAAGGAGTTAGGTTTTTTATCATAAACCCTTCCTCTGAAGGCCCACCGTTTTTGTACTACCCCAGTTTCCTACTGGGGTTACCTATTCCTTTCAGGATTCTGACCTCCACTATTTTTCCTACAGGTTTATTACCTCCACTTTACAGTGAGGTCCTCTTCAAGGTTCCTCTACTGGGTCCCAGTAGATCCATGAACCTCCATACTTCTGTGAAATCCTGTTAGGGGAGGTCTCTATTGCAATCTTCTTGCAACATCATTGATGACAATCATCATCCACACATGGACTCCTTCTCTGCAGTCCTATGCTGGGTTACCTGTTCCACAGCATATTTTCTTTCTTCAGCTCCTACCCTCCATCCTCAGGATGCCTGGTCTTCTGGGAGATAGCATGTTCCAACCTATGACATACTGGGACTCCAGGCATCTCAGCTTGGGAGTCCCCATATGTGAAGACTCATTCCTGCTTGTTCCTGGAGATAGCACCGTTACTTACCTGTAACAGGTGATCTCTGGGAACAGCAGGAATAAGTCTTCACAACCCACCCACCTCCCCAGGAGTTGTATCTCTATCTATCTTTCCTTTCCTTTCTCTCTCTCTTTGTCTCAGCTTTAAAACTTAACTGAGGAGAGGCAGTTGGGAAAGGCGGGAAGGCAGCACGCAGGCGTGCTGGGATGCTGGGTGGCTGGTGGACGTGAGGATCGCCTGGTAACATGCCTGCCTGGTGCGAAGGTAGCGGACCTCACGCGCCACCTAGATAAGGTCTTAGATAGTGCTGGGGAGGAGTCTGCTGTCTTGGTACATGTCGGTACCAATGACATAGGAAAATGTGGTAGGGAGGTTCTGGAGGCAAAATTCAGGCTTTTAGGTAGGAAGTTGAAATCCAGAACTTCCATGGTAGCATTCTCCGAAATGCTTCCTGTTCCACGCGCAGGACCCAAAAGGCAGGCAGAGCTCCGGAGTCTCAATGTGTGGATGAGACAATGGTGCAGAGATGAGGGTTTGGATTTGTTAGGAACTGGGGAACATTCTGGGGAAAGGAGGGGCTCTTCCGAAGGGATGGGCTTCACCTTAACCGGGATGGAACCAGGCTGCTGGCATTAACCTTTAAAAAGGAGATAGAGCAGCTTTTAAACTAGATATTAGGGGAAAGCCGACAGTCGCCCAAGAGCGGATGGTTCGGAAGAATGTATCCTTGAAGGATACTACCAAAAGCAGAGAGGTTCCACAAAAGAGTAAAGTAGCCCAAATGCCCTCAAGTATGGAGCAGACAGAGCTTAAAGATCCCAATTTACCCATGTCTAACAATAGCCAAATTAACATGAATAAAATACATTCTCTAAAATGCTTGTATGCAAATGCTAGAAGTCTAAAGAATAAGATGGGAGAGTTAGAATATATAGCACTAAATGAAAGGTTAGATATGATTGGAATATCAGAGACATGGTGGAAGGAGGACAACCAGTGGGACACTGTGATACCTGGGTACAAACTATATCGTAATGATAGAGCTGATCAAATTGGTGGAGGGGTTGCGCTCTATGTTAGAGAGGGCATTGACTCAGAAAGGATTAAAGTTTTGCAGGAAACAAAATCTGCTGTAGAATCTATATGGATTGAAATTCCATATAAAAGGGGGAAGGCAATGGCAGTGGGGGTGTACTATCGAGCACCTGGCCAGAATGACCAAATGGATGATGAAATGCTCAAAGAAATCAAGGAAGCTCACAAAAGTTAAAGCGCAGTAATAATAATGGGTGATTTCAATTACCCCGGTATCGACTGGGTCAGTGTCACGTCAGGACATGCTAGGGAGATAAAGTTCCTAGATGAAATAAATGACTGCTTCTTGGAGCAGCTGGTTCATGAACCGACCAGAGGGGAAGCCATATTAGACCTAGTCCTTAGTGGAACACCGGATCTAGTGCAAGAGATAAGGGTGTTGGGGCCACTTGGCAATAGTGATCATAGCATGATCGCCTTTGATTTAATTAGTGGAGGAGGGATAGTAAGGAAATCCATAGTACTACCTTTTAACTTTCGAAAGGGAGACTATGATAAAATGAGGAAAACAGTTAAGAAAAAACTAAAAGGAGCAGTTGCAAAGGTTAAAGACGTACATCAAGCTTGGGTGTTGTTGAAAAATACTATCTTGGAAGCCCAGACCAGCTGTATTCCACGCTTTAAGAAAAGTGGAAGGAAGTCCAAAAAACTGCCAGCATGGTTTAAAGGTGAGGTCAGAGAGGCTGTTGTTGCCTAAAAAGCATCTTTCAGGAAATGGAAAAAAAGAGCCAAACGACGAAACCTGGAAACAGCACAAGCACTGGGAAGTCAAATGCAAGGCATTGATAAGGCAGGCAAAGAGAGAATTTGAGAAGAAGCTTGCTGCGGAAGCAAAAACGCGAAATAAAGACCTTTACAAGTACATTCGTAGCAAAAAACCTGTGAGAGAGTCAGTTGGTCCATTAGATGATAAAGGGGTTAAAGGAGCACTAAGAGGCGACAAGGCGATAGCGGAGAGACTGAATGAATTCTTTGCTTCGGTCTTTACTGAGGAAGATGTAGGGATGTTACCCATGACTGAAGTGGTATTTAAAGGTGCGGAAGAATTGAAGGAAATATCGATACATCGGGAAGATGTCTTACAACTATTAGATAAACTGAAGAGTAGCAAATCACCTGGGCCGGATGGTATACATCCAAGGGTGTTGAAAGAACTGAAATATGAGATTGCAGACCTGCTATCAGTAATCTGTGAACTATGATTAAAATCATCTCTAATACCTTTAAAAAGGGTTCCAGGGATGATCCGGGAAACTAGAGACCGGTGAGCCTGACGTCAGTACCAGGAAAAATGGTAGAAACCATCATAAAGAATAAAATTACTCAGCATGTAGATAGTCACAACCTAATGGGAGACAGCCAACATGGCTTTAGACAAGGAAGATCTTGTCTTACTAATCTGTTATGTTTTTTTGAAGGAGTGAATAAACAGGTGGACAATGGTGAGTCGGTTGATATTGTGTATCTGGACTTTCAGAAAGCCTTTGACAAGGTCCCTCATCAGAGACTTTTGGCAAAACTAAAGAGTCATGGGATAGGAGGCAGTGTACTATTGTGGATCAGGAACTGGTTAAAAGATAGAAAGCAGAGGGTAGGGCTAAATGGGCAATTTTCCCAATGGAGAAAGGTGAATAGTGGTGTACCCCAGGGATCTGTGCTGGGTCCGCTGCTTTTTGACATATTCATAAATGACCTGGAAAGTGGAATAATGAGTGAGGTTATCAAATTTGCATATTTATTTATTTATTTATTTAGCTGTATTTATATACCGCTTTTCACCGGGTCAAAGCGGTGTAACATAGGGGGTGGGAGAATTAAATACAAGGGTAGGGCCATCACCGAGGAGGCAACATTGATGATTTTGTCATGGGACAGACTTAGGACAAGGGACAGACGTTTGGTCAGACATAAGACATGGGACAGATATTGGACATGGACGGGTTGAGGTGGCTTTGAGTTAGAGGTTCATTGTGTTGAGATCAGGGGTTCGTGGGTTTTTTCGGTGGGGTCTGAATTGAGGTATTCCTGGAAAAGGATGGTTTTGAGCTGCTTTCTGAAGGATAGTAGGTCGGCATTGTTTCTAAGGTAGCTCGGTAGAGAGTTCCATAAGGTTGGAGCATAGAGTTCAAAGGCTCGATTGCAGGTCCGTTGCGAGCATTTGGTTCTTTTGTGAGAGACGGTGAGGGAAACGCTGGAGGCTTGTCTAGTAGATCTGCCGTGAGCTGGATGAGCCAGTAGGGCGCGAAGCTGTGTGTCCTGTGTTTGATGGATAGCTTTGTGGGTGAGTAGGATGGCTTTGTATTTTGTCCGTGCTTCGAGGGGGAGAATGTGTAGTTCTCTCAGAATTGGGGTGATGTGGTCAGTTTTCTTTGCGCTCTGGATGATTCTCGCCGTGGTGTTCAATGCAGTTCGGAGGTGGTTGGTCTGTGTTGCTGGAAGGCCATGGTAGATTATGTTGCAGTAGTCGAGATGTGGGAGTGTCATGGCTTGCATCACTGTTCGGAAGTCTTGGTGTTCCAGGAGGGGTCTGAGCCGTTGCACTGTTCTTGCCTTATGAAATATAGTTCCGGAGGTTTTGGTGATCTGTTGCTTTAAGGTGAGGGCTTGGTCAATGATAATGCCCAGGTATCTTATCTGTGGTTGTATTTTGATGCTTGTAGTTCCAATATTGAGGTGTGTGGGTGGTGTGAAGTCTGGGTCCTTTGTCACTATGAGGGCTTCAGTTTTCTTTATGTTGATGGATAGGTTGTTTGTTTGTAACCAGTCAGATACTGCGGTGAAGTGAAGCATGCTGATAGGTGGATGTTTGTTGGGTTTGTGGTGGTAATGGGGGCGTAGAGCATGATATCGTCAGCATAGATGTGAAAGCTGACTTTGTGGGTGCATATGACTGTGCAGAGTGGCTGGAGGTAAATATTGAAGAGCATAGCTGACAATGTGGATCCTTGGGGTACTCCCTGGTGTTGCTGGAATGGGGGGGAGGTTAAGGCGCTGGTGCGGATTAGTTGTTGTCTGTTAGTTAGGTAGGATTGAAACCACTTCAGCACGGTGTCTTTGATCCCAATAGTCTGTAGTCTGTGTATGAGGATGTTGTGGGAGATGGTGTCAAAGGCTGCAGATATATCGAGGAAGATCATGGCGTATCCAGAGTGTCTTCCTTGAGTTCCTGTGAGGAGGGTATTCATCAGCGTGGTCATGAGGGTCTCGACTCCATGTAGCGGGTGGAAGCCGTGTTGTTGGGGGTCCAGTATGTTGTTAACATCCAGGTGTTCCTGAAGCTGCTGCTGGACGATTTTCTCGATTATTTTGGCTGTGAAAGGTAGACTTGTTATGGGTCTGTAGGATGCAGGGTCTAAGGGATCCAGGTTTTGCTTTTTCAAGGAAGGACGGATGATCGTGGTTTTGAGGGCGTCAGGCATGTGTCCTCTGGAGAAGGATTCACTAACAATACGGGTTAATGGTGTGCTCAGTTCGTTTTTTTATTTCTTTATCCATTCGGTGGGGCATGGGTCCAGCGGGGAGGTGGTGGTGTGGAGGCAGGAGATCGTGGTTGAAATTTCTTCTGTTGATGTTTCTTTGAAGGTGGCCCAGTCACTGTGCAAGTTGGGGTGGAGGTTCTCTGTAGTTGTCTGTGAGGTTAGCTGCGGGTTTCGTGGTCGTTGTAGTTGTTTGTATTGGCGGGCAAGTAGTTCTGGTGGAATCTGCGGTAATTGGTCGGAGTTGTGTGGCGTTTTTGTCAGCTTTTTGATTATCCGAAAGAGCTCACGAGGTTTGTTTATGGAGGTATTGATGATTTTCATATGGTAAATTTTCTTTGCTTTGTCAGTCTCATAGTGATATGCGTTGAGTTCGTATAGGTATTTTATTTTGTCATTTTCGTTGTTGGTTTTTCTCCATTTTCTTTCAGTTCTCCTGAGTTTTGTTTTTAGCCTTCGGAGACTGGGAGTATACCATCTGGCTCTTGAGGAAGGGGGTCTGGTGATGGTTATGTTTGTTGACGCTGCAGACGCTGTGGAGATCGTAGTGTTCCAGTTGTCTATGAGGTCATTGATGTCATTGGAGTTTGTTTGTAGTTTGGGTAGAATTTGTTCTAAAAAGCCCTCTTTGTTAAATGGTTTGAATCGTCTTACGTGTTGTCCATCATCCTTGTTGGTCTTATGTTGTTATGTGTAGGATAGGGTGATGAGGTGATGGTCAGACCAGGGTACTGGCGAGATCCGTGGGTTTTTTGTTGAAGCGGTGGACTTGGAGTTGAGGAAGACGAGGTCTAGTGTGTTGCCTTTTTCGTGGGTGGGTTCCTGTATGATCTGTACTAGATCCATTGCAGACATAGCAGTGTGGAAGGTTGTTGCATGTTCTTCTTGAAGTGATGGGAGGTTGAAGTCTCCTAGGATGATTTGTTCCTTGGTCGAGCCGGTGCTTTCTGATATGTGTTGTAGCAATCTTGGTAGGTCAGTGGTTGCGGTGGGCGCATGGTAGATTAGACATATCGAGAGGTGTTTGTTGGTGAGGGTGAGGAGATCCGCTTCAGTGGTGGTTTCGGAGGAATGGGTTCTGAGGTGGAGGTCGGTTCTTGCTATGATGGCAACACCCCCTCCTTTGGCGTGCCTCCGGGAGCAGTGGTAGAGGGTGTATCCATCTGGGGCTAGTTGGTTCATTAGTACTGTGTCTGTGTCGGTCAGCCAGGTTTCTGTAATGCATAGGATGCCTATCTGCTCAGTTGTGATTAGGTCACGGAGCATGTGGTATTTATTTCTAACAGAGCGTGCGTTGATTAGGGAGATGGTGATGTGGAGATTGGGCGGGGGGATGGTGATGTGGGTGGGTGTGTGCTGAGCGTGTGAGTGAGTTTGTTGCGGTTTGTGAGTGAGTGTGGGATGAGTGAATTGGATGGGCCAGAGTAGATAATTGAATGCGCTGGGGGGGGGGGGGTAGAGGGTCAAGAGGGGGGTGAGGAGGTAGATGGGTGCCAAGAAAGGCGGCATAATCGTTGTGGGTACCTGGTGTTTGGGGACCAGGCTGGGCTTCGGTGTTGATTGCGTTGAGTGTTGAGGTCTTTGGTTGTTGTTGCTGTATCTTCGGTATTGTAGTGGATCGCTGCTGTGGTGGAATGCCGCTGTAGTGGATCGTGGTGTTTCTTGTTGTTCTTTGCACTGTTTTTGTGCACCGGTGTTCTTGTTGATTTAGAGGAGTTCTTTGCGCCTCTGTGCCGCGCCTAAGGGCCACGCCAAAGGGCCCTCTGGCGAGGCCCTCAGGCGCGGGCCCGCCCTGCAGGGACGCTGCTTTTAAAGTGGTTGCAGCTGCCGGGTCAGGTCTCCCACTGCCCCGATTGGGCAGGAGTGTTGCTGGGGGTGGGCTGGCTGCAAGCGGCTCCCTCGGAGCAGGGACGCCGCTTTTAAAGTGGTTGCAGCTGCCGGGTCGGGTCTCCCACTGCCCCGATTGGGCAGGAGTGTTGCTGGGGGTGGGCTGGCTGCAAGCGGCTCCCTCGGAGCAGGGACGCCGCTTTTAAAGTGGTTGCAGCTGCCGGGTCAGGTCTCCCACTGCCCCGATTGGGCAGGAGTGTTGCTGGGGGTGGGCTGGCTGCAAGCGGCTCCCTCGGAGCAGGGACGCCGCTTTTAAAGTGGTTGCAGCTGCTGGGTCGGGTCTCCCACTGCCCTGAATGGGCAGGAGTGTTGTTGGGGGTGGGCTGGCTGCAAGCGGCTCCCTCGGAGCAGGGACGCCGCTTTTAAAGTGGTTGCAGCTGCCGGGTCGGGTCTCCCACTGCCCCGATTGGGCAGGAGTGTTGCTGGGGGTGGGCTGGCTGCAAGCGGCTCCAGGGACGCCGCAGATGACACAAAACTATTTAAAGTTGTTAAAACCCAAGAGGATTGTGAAAAATTGCAAGAGGATCTTGATAAATTGGAAGACTGGGCATCAAAATGGCAGATGAAATTTAATGTGGACAAGTGCAAGGTTATGCACCTAGGGAAGAACAACCCAAACTATGGTTACACGATGCAAGGTTCCACATTAGGAACCACCACCCAGGAAAAAGATTTAGGCGTCATTGTGGAGAACATGTTAAAACCCTCGGCCCAGTGTGCAGCGGCGGCCAAGAGAGCAAATAGAATGCTAGGTATGATAAGGAAAGGAATGGAAAATAAAACAAAAGATATTATAATGCCTCTATATCGTTCCATGGTGAGACTGCACCTTGAATATTGTGTGCAATTCTGGTCGCCGTATCTTAAAAAAGATATAGCGATTTTAGAAAAGGTTCAGAGAAGAGCCACCAAAATGGTAAAGGGGATGGAAGGATACTCCTATGAAGAAAGGCTAAAAAGGTTAGGGCTCTTTAACCTGGAAAAGAGACTGCTGAGGGGAGATATGATAGAAGTCTATAAATTAATGAACGGAGTGGAACGGGTAAACGTAGATCGATTGTTTACGTTATCAGAATATAGAAAGACTAGGGGACATGCAATGAAGCTACAGGGTAAACTATTTAAGACTAATAAAAGAAAATATTTTTTCACTCAACGTGTAATCAAACTCTAGAATTTGTTACCGGAGGATGTAGTAAAGGCTGTTAGTGTAGCTGGGTTTAAAAAAGGTTTGGACAAGTTCCTGGAGGAAAAGGTCCATAAACCATTATTAAGAAGTGACCGAAGATATCAATGCTTGACCCAGTACAAGCATTGTGGAACTTGTGTCTCTTGGGGAAACTGCTAGGTACATATGACCTAGATTGGCCACTGTTGGAAACAGAATACTGGGCTTGATGGACCTTGGTCTGACCCAGTATGGCATATCTTATGTTCTTATGTTCTTATGCTTCCAAAAGCTCTTGATTGAACGCTGGGAAGCGTTCCCGCGCAGACTCCGTCGGTACCGACAAACCCATATGTGAAGACTTATTCCTGCTGTTCCCAGAGATCACCTGTTACAGGTAAGTAACTGTGCTTTACCCCACATGCCCCAGAGCTGCCGTGGCTAACCGTGTGTGTCGATATTGCACTGCTACCTCGTTAGCATTTGTGGCTAAAACTAGGTGAGCCAAAAGCTGGCGTGTTTTAGCCACTGATTGCTGACCAGATAGCGGTGTAATATCACTGCTAACCAGTTAGTGACAGTCTCCACTTCTGCTCTGTCCCGGAATGCCCCCAACTCGCCCTGATGCTAACTGCAGAGCGTCGGGGATGTAGCAAGCTTTGAAGGGGATATTCAACGGCTTTAATCGTGTAAGTGCCATTGAATATACCAATGTAGGACATTTACATGGTTTACTTGGCTGTAAATCATGTAAATGCCCTTCGAATATCGGGCCCATAGTTTTTTTCTATTGGTTTTTGGGAGATTTTTTTATACTGTGAAAATATCTAGTTTGATTGTTTAGTCAAATATAATTAGCTTCTTGAAGTTTTTAGCAACTGTTTTTTGTATCTAAACAAGCTAAGCAGATAATATCATCTCATATTAACCACATATCACTGTCATACCACTGTCCTAGCAATTTCCCATTATCAGAGAGCTTAGGTATCAACCAATGATGAATGACATTAAGTCCAATGAGCTGATTAAAGAAAAATAAAACAGGTGTACACTAATAGTAGTGAAAGGACTAAAAGTTGTCAATTTAAATTTTAATCTTTGTGATGCCATTGCATTATGTGGATCTTTGACATTATGGATTGCAAAATATCATGATATCGTATCTGCATAGAGATAAGTTGTCTTCTCTATTGAATAACTTTTATGGCTTGTATGACAGATAACCAGGCTGAAATGGAAGTCTTTCAATTGCAGTAATATCAGCTTTCAAATGTTGGCATTTATGGATTACCCAACTCATTAAATGATAATATGTTCAACTGATCTTATGTGTTACTTCAGGGCAGCAGTGTTTTGTATATATTAAACTTAAGAGTGGTTGCTAACTTAGCATAGCTTGACAACATTAAGGAGGAAGTTTGTTCTTTTACACTAGGGTGGAATGGGAGGAGCCAACTTAGATTGTATCATTAAAGCTTACTTGCTGAATTCCCATCAGAGGTTACAGACTCTGTAATGTAGGTTTTAAAAGGAGTAACTAGAGCAGTACTCTATGACGAAGATATAAGTGGAGTCGCCTTTTGTTATGTCTCTGGAGAAGAATGCGATCGGGAGTTAGAAAACAGTAAAGGGGTTATACTCTGGAGGTTTAAGGAGCCTGTGTAGTGTAGATTTCATAACTCATGTATGCTGTGCATATCAGTACTACATTTTTTGAAAAATAATATTTTTATATGTGTACTAAAAATGTGTTAATTTTTAGCTCACTTTTACACACAGGCACGTTTGTGTCCAAAGCATAAAAATCCTAGAGAGGTGAAACTTTCCTTTCAACATAATGTTACTGGAAAATATGAATTTCTTCAGGAAATCTGAAAATTGTTCACCTCGTAGAGCACTATTTAAAAGCATGTAACAGCATCTAAGACGTCCATCAGTAGATAGTTTAAATCTTGTATCACTGACATAGAAACATGACGGCAGGTAAAGACCATATGGCCTATCCAGTCTGCCCTTCCATATGAACCACTAAACTCTACAATCCTTTTTTCCTTTAGAGATCCTCTGTGTTTGGTCCATGCTTTCTTGAATTCAGATACAGTTTTTGTCTCTACTACCTCCACTGGGAGACTATTCCACGTATCTACCACTCTTTCCTTAAAGACATATTTCCACAAATTACTCCTGAGTCTGTCTCTCTCACTTTAATCCTCTTTCAATTGAAAGAGGCTTTCCTCCTGTGCATTTATGCTACAGAGGTACTTAAATGTTTCTGTCATATCTGCAATCTCCCATCTTTCTTCCAAAGTATACATATTGAGATCTTTAAGTCTGTCCCAATATGCCTTACGGCAAAGCCCACTGACCATTTTGGTAGCCACTCTCTGCACCGACTCCATTCTGTTTATATATTTTTGAAGGTGTGATCTCCAGAATTGCACACAATACCCAAAATTAGGTCTCACCAAAGACTTATACAGGGGCAATATTGCCTCCTTTTTCCTTCTAAAATACTTTGGTCACTATTAGAGTGTACGTAATCCAAAAAAACTTCTAAAAAAACACTCAAATACAAGAAAATTTAATGCAAAACAATCGTGATGATCAGTCTTTTCACATTTATAATCTTCACATGTGGTATAGTCGCGATTAACTCCATTTCATATGCAGAAGTAGGTCTCAGTACCCTTGGGCCAGTGTTTACCGCTTCCTCAGGGTGGATACTTTACAAATACAAAAACTCCATACGCGGAACATACTGCTAAGCGGCTCCTTCCAAGTCAGACTGCAAATCCGTACAAACGCACGTAAAGTATCCCCCCTGAGGAAGCGATTTGAGTCGCGAAACGCTTGTAAGCGCTTGGTCTGAGGTGTCGGGGTTGGATTGCCGAAAACATCATGTCTACAATGAATGCAAGATAAGTTTATTTGATTGGTTCGCCAGTCACCGGGGGTTTTTTATGCAAAAGAGGTCGCTGATGTGAAATGGGCTATATATAATGGTGTTTGTGACTGAGTTACCGATAGTCACGGTAAACACTGGCCCAAGGGTACTGAGACCTACTTCTGCATATGAATTGGAGTTAACCGCGACTATACACATGTGAAGATTATAAATGTGTTAAGACTGATCATCACAATTGTTTTGCATAAATTTTTCTTGTATTTGAGTGTCCTTTTTCCTTCTGGCAATTTCTGTTCCTATGCACCCAAGCATCCTTCTTGCTTTCACTATCACCTTTTCTACCTGTTTAGTCACCTTAAGATCATCAGAAACAATCACCCCTAGGTGTCGCTCTTCTTTCATTGACTGAAACACTTCACCCCCTATATTGTACTGCTCCCTTGGATTTTTGCAGCCCAAATGCATGTCCCTGCATTTTTTAGCATTACATCTCAGCTGCCAAATTCTTGACCATTCTTCAAGCTTCGCTAAATCCCTTTCATGTTATCTACACCTTCCTGGGTGTCTACTCTATTGCAGATTTTGGTATCATCCACAAACAGGCAAACCTTACCCGATTGCCCTTCCGCTATATCATTCCTGCTGCACACCATTGGTAGCATCCTTCTCAAAGAGAGCACCATTTATCTGTACCCTTTGTCACCTCCCATTCAACCAATTTCTAACCCAGTCAGTCACTTTAGGGTCCATCCCTAGAGCATTCAATTTATTTATAAGTCACCTGCCCAGAATAGTGTCAGAGGTTTTACTGAAATCTAAGCATACCACATCTAGATCTTCTCCTCGATCAAACTCTCTGGTCACACAAAGAAAATAACGAGATTTTTCTAAGAAAACCTACCTTCGAAAACCATGCTTCTTTTTTTCCTGCAATCCATTGGATTCCAGAAACCTCACTCTCCTCTGTTATAGCAGCCTTTCCATAACCCAAGGCATGCCGGACTGGCTTCGGGCTCCATGCTGTTTCGCTCCCTCCCTGCCCCCTCCCCTCTCCCTCCCTCAGCCCCATCCCCTTACTGCAATTAAAGGCCTGATACATTGTTTCTTTTATTTTCTTAAACTGCTTTATTTAGTGTATCTTAAAAGGCCACAGCTTGTGGATACAAAGTTACTTTGAACATTAACAGCAACATTAATCATAATAATAGTAAACAATGAGTAAACAATGATCCTAGGCTAGCTAATGCAGAGGGGTATCACCGACCCGGCTGCTTGGTTCGGCGACAATGGACCACCCCATGGCTAAGATCGCCGCTCCATTTTCATCTCCCCGCCACCAACTGCTTCTTGTTGGTGCCCAGGTGGCCCCCGCTCCTGGTAAACAAGGCAGGCATCCCTGTCCAATGGTACCTGGCCCCCCCCCCTTGTCACCAGGCCCAGACACCCCCTGCCTGGTACCTGGGCCCCCATTTCTCTTTCTGTGGTACCCCTCCCCTCCTCCTCTATCGGTGTGGTCCTGCCTGCTGTGACAAACCGCTCCCCCCATCCCTATTCCCCAGGTGTGGAGGGTGGGGACGTGCCATTTGTCCACAAAAGGAAGTGGCAGGCTCCACCCCTTCCTTTTATCCTGGCCCAGCCAGGGGGGAGTTTTTGACTCCTTGAGCATAACCTCTCTACCCCAAGGAGATAAGCAGCCCCCAGGGGGACGTCTGACCCATTATGCCCAGAGGTGGTTGACCATCACCATTGACTTCTGGGCACTTCGGGTGGTCAGGGAGGGTTACCTCCTACATCTGACTCAGGCACCTCCCGCTTATTTTCTGGGAGAGTCCCTCAGGTCTCCCCTCCACGGGAACCTTCTATTGAAGGAGTTGGCAGGTCTTCTCAAGACAAAGCAATGGAACCGGTGCCACACCATCTCAAGTGCAAGGGATTCTTCAGGAACAAGCAGGAAGTTAGTCCTCACATATAGGGTGACGTCGGCGCCGACGGAGCCCTCGTACGGAGCAATTCCCCTTCCTGCCCAAGGGTGCCATCTTGCTCAGTCTTCTTTTTTCCACGGAGCCCAACAGACGTGGTCCCGTTTTCACTGTGGAAAAAGTAGAAAAGTTGACTTATTTCTTTCAGCTTCCCGGTTCGACGCCAGTTCCCTTTCCCGCCTTCGGCTCGGTACACCGGTATTGAGTCCGGTCATATTTTTCGTTTTTGTCCTTCGTGACTAGCATTTGCGCTCATTTTATTTTTCACTGGCAGCCCAGTCATTTGACATCGCAGGGGCCCTTTTTCCCCCGATGGCTGCCAGCAGGTTTAAAAAGTGTGATCAGTGTAAGAAGTTAATGTCTCTCACCAACATACATGACTGCTGCCTCCGATGCCTCGGCCCTGACCATGACCCAGTGGTCTGTGGGCCGTGTGGTAAGATGTATTCGAAATCTTTGAAGAGCAGGCAGCATCAGCATGACAGGATTTTTCCTGAGCCTGCATCCGCCCGGGCCCGGACCTCGTCAGAAGCCTCGACATCTCGGGACTCTGAGCCCGAGCACCGTCATGTGTCTTCTGAGCGGGGGTCTCCCTCCAGGGAACACCGGAGGAAGAAAAAACTTGTTAGGGTGTCGTCGCTGGATGCCTCTGATCAGCCTGGGCCCTCAGGTTCCAGGCCGCGGAGCCCTGACCGCCGCCCCAGGTCCTTGGATTCGGAGAGGCCGGCTAAACAACCTCGCAAGGAGCCGGAGACGTCGGACAAAGTAATTTCTGTTGCCTCGTAGACTCTCCTCCTGGCGAGCCAGCGTCGGGATCCGAGCTGTGAGCTGTGGAGCCTTCTGAGCTCGGTCTCAGGATGGTGGCCCGGGAGAGCAGCATGGCTGCCTTCATGGAGCAGCAGCGGGTGCTGATGGCTGGTCTCGCCGGTCCATCCACCCCGACCACCGGGACTTCGACGTCGAAGTCAACATCGGAGGCTGAGCCAATCCTCGAGTTGATCAGGTCTCGAGTTGATCCTCGGCCAAGGTCCCCCTCGACCTCCCGTTCGGGACCGAGGTCATCGACCCTCAGCCAAGGTCCCCCTCGACCTCCCTTCGGGACTGAGGTCGTCGATGCTGGTGCCCTCGGTGTCGGGGCGGTCGGGCTCGAGGCAAGAGCCCATCGAGTCCTCCTCGGAGGACTCGGCGTGGGAGACAGAGGAGGAAGACTCCCCAGACACCCACTGAACCCGGTGTATCCCATCGGACTCTCCGGGTACGGATCCTCGGGGAAGGTCCCTCTGGAGGACACTCGGCTCTCGGTCTTTGTCAGGGATATGGCCAAGGCTTTGGCATTCCCTGCGGACGCTGAGGAGGAGCCTCGAGCCGAGGAGCTCGTGGCCCTCCAGTATGACTCTCCCCCAAAGGAGTCCCTTACTGTACCGGTACCTCCAATGTTGGAACAGCTGATGCTCCGTATGTGGGAGTCCCCGGCCTCGATGCCGGTGCTCAGCAAGCGGGTCGATTCCATCTATCGAGTCCGCAAGAGTCCTGGGTTCCAGAAAGCGCAGCTGCCGCACAACTCCATGGTTGTTGAATCGGCTATGCAACTGCTGAAAAGCCAAAAGACGCACTCCTTGGTGCCTCCTGGCCGGGAGGCCCGGAATCTGGACGCCCTCGACAGAAAGTGCTACCAGGGCTCGATGCTGTCATGCCGTGTCCAAACCTACCAGCTGTACATGGGCATGTACTTGCGGGACCTGGAAAAGGAGATAGCCGGGTTCTTAGCTGGTCTCTCCGAAGAACCCTTGCAGTGCTTCAAAGCCTTGTCCATGGGGATCCGAGAGTGCTCGAAGTTCATGTCTCGAGCAGCTTACGAGGGCTTCGAGGCTTCGGCCCGAGTCGCTGCGGCCGGCATTGGTGCATGCCGTCAGGCCTGGCTCATGTCGTCGGACCTGGAGCCATGGGTTCAGGACAAGTTGGTCGATGTCCTGTGCCGAGGAAACAACCTGTTTGGCAAACCCATGATGGATAAAGCTGCAGAAATCGAGTCCGAGTACTTGACCCGGACAAGGTTGTCGAAGAAGACATCTGCACCTTCTCACAAGAAGAAGGCCTTGGGGAAAAAGCCCTTTTTCCCGAGGAAGGGTACGGCTTACAGAAACTACCCCACTTACCAGGCCACCCCAGCTCTCCAACAGGGGCAGCAGGCCGGGGACAGGGGCATGTCCCACATAAGCCGAAGACCCCCAAGCCTCCAGCTCCGGCTCCTACCCAGCCGGGAAGAGGTTTTTGACTCCCAGTGCATAACTCCTTTCCCACCAGTGGTTTGGCCCTGTACGCTCACAGGTGGCCAGCCATTACTACCAACGCCTGGGTTTTGAAAATAGTCCAGTAGGGCTGTTTACTTCATTTCAACCAGGTGCCTACCTCCTTTTTCACAGGAACCTCCTCCTGCAGCAGTTGGTAGGTCTGCTAAAGGATCAGGCAGTGGAACCGGTGCCCCACCACCTGCAGGGGCCAGGCTTCTACTCCAAGTATTTCCTCCTACCAAAAAGAAAAGGAGGCCTTCGCCCCATCCTAGACTTGTGCAAATCTGAACAAGTTCCTGGTGAGGGAAAAGTTCAAGATGCTTTCCCTTGAGATCCTACTGCCTTACCTCCACCAGGGAGACTGGCTATGCTCCTTAGAGTTAAAGGATACTTATACTCACATCCTCATACACCCAGACCACAGAAAATATCTCAGGTTTGTGGTCGGAGGAAACCACTTCCAGTACAAGGTGCTTCCCTTTGGTCTAGCTTCCGCTCCCAGAGTATTTACCAAATGCCTAAAAGTGGTGGCAGCCTTTCTCGAAGCCAGGGAGTCTTCGTCTTTCCATACCTAGACGACTGGCTCATCAGGGGCCATTTGGCACAGGAGGCAGCACCTAGGGTTTGTTGTAAATCACGCAATGTCCACTTTACTCCCCACTCAGAACTTGGCGTTCATGGGGGCAAGACTGGACACACTTCAGGCAGGGGCTTACCTACCGCTGGACAGGGCAAGGTGGTTGCTGGACTTGGTACAGCAGGTTCAGCATAGACCTCATGTCTCCACAAGGGTCTTCTTATGCCTCCTGGGCCACATGACCTCCACGGTACATGTGACTCCATATGCTCGATTCCACATGCGCACAGCTCAATGGAGCCTCAGAGACCAGTGGACACAAGCCACCGGCCACCTCAGAGACAGGATAGCGATTTCTAAGCTACTGGTGACAGCCTTGCAATGGTGGCTTCACCCCCCCCCCCCAACTTGCTTCAGGGAGTACCATTCCAACCTCCCTCTCACACCAGAGTGCCAATGACAGATGCCTCCTTGCTGGGCTGGGGAGCCCATTGCCAGGGTTCATGCACTCAGGGTCTGTGGTCCTCACGAGAGGCCGCACTTCAAATCAATCTTCTAGAGCTTCGAGCCATCCGACTAGCTCTTCAAGCCTTCTGTCATCTTCTTTCATATCAGTCGGTGCTGATACAGACAGACAATCAAGTAGCGATGTTCAACATCAACAAACAGGGAGACTCAGGATCTCGCATCCTATGCCAGGAAACTCTGGACCTCTGCTCTTTTGCAGTGGCACATCACATGTCCCTAAAGGCAGTTTATCTTCCAGGTCAGGAGAATCTACTGGCTGACAAGTTGAGCAGGATTCTTCAGCCTTATGAATGACAACGGAACCGGGATGTAGCCCAGCAGATCTTCAACCACTGGGGTCTCCCATCCATGGATCTCTTTGCCAGTCCGCAAAACCACCAGTTGCCCCGGTTCTGCTCGAGGCAGCCGCATCCGCTGAGCGTGGCGACAGATGCTTTCCTGATCTCGTGGGCACAGGGCCTTCTCTATGCGTTCCCACCCACACCCCTGGTGACACGCACTCTCTTCAAGATTCTTTGGGACAAGGCCTCTGTCATCCTGGTAGCCCCCAGGTGGCCCAGACAGCCTTGGTTCCCTCTTCTCCTTCAACTGGCGGTCGAAACTCCACTCCCACTGGGGGTGCAGCCAGACCTCTTGACCCAGGAACAGGGTTCCTTGCTACACCCCAATCTCAGATCCTTCAACTTAATGGCATGGCTGATGAGAGGGTAGTACTTGCTCCTCTACTCCTTCCCAAGGAGGTTGAGGAGGTGTTGCTGGCCTCTAGGACTCAATCCACTAGAAAATCCTATGCGTTCAAGTGGTGTAGATTTGAAGTGTGGTGTGTCCAAAATAAGGAGAACCTGTTCACTTGCCAAGTACTTCAGGTATTACATTACTTGCTCCACCTCTCAGAGTTGGGCCTCAAGTCTAGCTCTGTCAGGGTCCACCTGAGTGCGCTATCAGTTAACCACTCTCCAATGAATGGGCAACCTCTTTCAGCTCACCCTTTGGTATCCCGATTCCTCAGAGGCCTCCTACTCTTGAAGCCTCCGATTTACCCACTGGCTATCGAGTGGGACTTAAATGTGGTCTTGCAGCGGCTTACTTGCTGACCTTTTGAACCAATGTCCACCTGTCATCTCCGCTTCCTTTCCTGGAAAGCACTCTTTCTGGTGGCACGTCTGCTCGACGTGTGAGCGAGCTGCAAGCTTTAGTATCGGATAGACTGTATACACGGTTTTATAAAAACAGGGTGGTCCTACGTACTCACCACAAGTTCCTTCCAAAAGTGGTTTCCTCATTTCACCTCAACCAAGAGGTGGTTCTTCCAACCTTCTTCCCCAGGCCACATACCAGCAGGGCAGAAGCGGTTCTGCACAGCCTGGACTGTAAGAGGGCGCTCGCCTTCTACCTGGCGCGTACGCAGGGACATCGGAGAGCTTCGCAGCTCTTGGTCTCCTATGACCCTAGTAAACTGGGTCTACCTGTCTCCAAGTGCACGTTATCCACCTGGGTGGCAGACTGCATCACCTGGGCGTACAGAGCAGCTGACCTCCAACTGCAGGGCCGAATCACGGCCCACTCTGTCAGGGCTAAGGCCGCATCAGTGGCCACCGCTCTATTCCGTTTGTCAGACATCTGCCGGGCCGCAACTTGGTCTTCAAGCCTGACTTTTGCAGCCCATTACTGCCTGGAGAGAGAGTCCCGGTGGGACAGTGTTTTCGGTCAGGCGGTACTCCGTAACCTATTTGAGGTTTAGGCAACTCCTAACCTCCGACACTTTGGTGTCAGGCTACCGTGGGGGTTGCATTCTCGGAGAAAAATCCTATCATTGCTGCTGCGGCTCTTCTAGAGGGAGCCATTTTCAGCTATGGATTCTCAGTAGCCTATAGCTAGGGAGTCCCATATGTGAGGACTGACTTCCTGCTTGTTCCTGGAGAAAGCATAGTTACTCATCTGTAACAGGTGTTCTCCAGGGACAGCAGGAATCAGTCCTCATGACCCTCCCTCCTCCCCTGGAGTTGCAGTCCTTTCATTGATTTTTTTCTCATTTTTGCCATCTTTTTAGCTATGTCATCTGACTGAGCAAGATGGCACCCTTGGGCGGGAAGGGGACCGTGCATGCGCGATGCAATACCAAAGGATTTCTTTGAAAGCTGGGGAATTGCTCCGCACGAGGTCTCCGTCGGCGCCGAAGTCACCCTATATGTGTGGACTGACTCCTGCTGTCCCTGGAGAACACCTGTTACAGGTGAGTAACTACGCTTTCTACTCCAAATAGAAAAGGGGACCTAAGGCCCATCCTCGACCTGCAAAACCTCAACAAATTCCTGGTGAGGGAGAAGTTCAAATGCTCTCCCTTGTAATATTGCTGCTGTATCTCCAGCAGGGAGATTGGCTATGCTCCTTAGACCTGAAAGATGCTTATACCTACATCCTCATTCACCCCAACCACAGGTAGTACCGGAAGTTCATAGTGGGGGCAGTCTTGGCTTCTGCTCCAAGGGTCTTCACAAAATGCCTGGCAGTTGTGGCTGCCTTCCTCCGTCTCCATGGGGTCTTTGTCTTCCCCTACCTGGACGACTGGCTCATAAAGGGAGGCATGGCCTCAGAGGTGCAGCAGGCCACCGCACACACCATCCAGGTTCTGCAGCACTTGGGCTTTGGGCTTTGTCATAAACTATCCCAAGTTCCAAGTCATACTGCTAGACCAGTCCAGACAAACGGGTTGTTTCCCCCTGCCAGCAGATCTTGGAGACAGAGAATTCTACCAGAGCTCTGATAGGCTGGACTCTGGTGATATGGTCCTACCCCTAGGGGTCTCCCTCATTATTTCTCTGTCTCCAGCAGATCTGGTTGCTTTTGTTGTTTTTCCCTCAAAATCTTTAAAATTATTTAGAATCCCTTTGGGAACTGATATTTCCACTTGCCTGTTGCTGCCAGTATAGTTTCACTGTGCACCAGGGTGTTTGCAGCTGAGCTCCTGTTTCTGACACAGTAGAGCTCGCTGACAGGAAGAATCCCCAGCATCTGGCCATGAGGGCTTGTTAGATGGACGAAGGACTCCCCGAAAATCAGGTTTCTCTGTATCTTGAGGCTCCTGGATGCACCCAGAGTACACAAGAGGTGTTACTCTGGGTTTCCCAGCAACTTGATTCCCCAGATAAACTTGTGGAGCTCCCGATTTTCTTTAAGCAGCGCTGAGTCTTTGCCACGAGGACTTAGACATCAGCAGGAGGATCAGGTATCAATTTCTGAGAGAAACTGTAAGTAAACTGTTTTCTTACTTGCCTCAGCTGCCCTGGGTTTATTTCATCTGCATCGGGACTGGCTGTCTCTGACCTGATTCCTTCACTTCCGGTTTCATCAGGGTCTGTTAAACTGGGTTTTGAAGTTCCTATTTTCTTTTCTTCATTTTTATTTCCTGGATGCACCCAGAGCACACAAGAGGTGTTTCTCTGGGTTTCCCAGGCTTCCCTCCTTAATAGCTGGATTTTCTGTAATCAGCAATACAGCAGGGTTTGAGCTCCTGATTTCACTGTCTGTGCAGCTCCCCTTCTCTCCAGAAACACCTTCCAGCCCCTGCCATGAGGGTCTAAGTGGCTGCAGAGGGGTCAAACTCTAATTTCCCTACCTTTCAGTCGCTGTAATTACCTTACACTGACTTTGAAAGTTTCTCTTCTTCTCCATGGGAACTCAGCTCCTCTGTACCAGCACAGTGAATAACTGACAGTTTCCTTCTCCCCTCCGTTTCTGGTAGGGTTACCAACTGGCTCCAGATGCGCCCGACAGGCTTGATCCAGTCCTGGGTTTACCCCATTGCATGCAGGGACATGTAGTTCTGATTTCTCCATTGCATTCCATAAGAAAAACAAGACTACATGTCCCTGCATGCAATGGGGTAAACCCAGGACTGGATCAAGCCTGTCGGGCGCATCTGGAGCCAGTTGGCAACCCTAGTTTCTGGTGATTCAGGGTTCGTCAGGATTTGAATTTTTAAGTTGATAGCAGCACTCCTTGCCTCTTCCCCAGCGATTTTGCTGCATTTTTAAGGTTTTTAGAGCTTAGGAAACTTTTATTTTGCAGTTTTTCTGTGCCGGCAGCCATTTTGAAAATCAGGAGGGATTTCTCTTCAGTGTTTTTTTTTGGAGGGAGCAGCTCTGGGCAGCCATTTCAAAACATTTAAACATGCTGTGAAGGCACAGAGAGTTTCAAAATCCCTTTTCTTTGAAGAGTCTTCTGTTTCCCTAAGCCTACCTTGATTTTTGTTTACAAAAAAAAAAAAAAGGTTTAAGCCTCTGCAATACCTGTTTCTCTGCACAGCTGTATTATTTGTAATAATAAGAAAAAGGAGTTAATAGATTGCTTGTGTTCCACCTGCATGCTGCATCCAGGAGAATCTTCTTCCTCCATTCCCACTGCACTGCCAGCTGGGGACATCAGCGCCTTAACTCTTCCCTCCTTAGAGCCCCTGCAGCAGGATCTTCCTGCAGAATGGACTCAGCTCCCATTTTGCTTCCACAGCCGCTGGAAGCCACGGCAGCCTTGGCTGACAGTGAGTTCCTGACGCTCTTCCACCAGGCATGGCACCTGTGGCGTTCTGAGTCTTTTGGTATACCTCCAGCACCCGCCCTGTAGCAGACAAGGATATGGTGGGGTCTCGCAAGCGGTCCCGAAAGTCCTCAGACCTTAAAGCAGTATGTCCTTCCAGGAACGTTGCATGTGGCTTGCGGGACACTACGGATATTCAAGAAGACTTTAAATCATCGGAGGTGAGCCCTGACTCATTGGAGAAAGAAGATGGGGAATATTCTCCGTCTGATTCTTCACTGACAGTTCACGAGGGCTCTCAAGATATCAGACTTTTTCGGAAAGAGGAGTTGCCGGCCCTAATCACACAGGTGATGGAGTCGCTACGCCTTGCCGACACGCCTGATCCTCAGAGTTCTCAAACCCTGTTGCAGCTGGATCCCATTTTACAGGGCATTCGTAAGCTTTCAAAAGCTTTTTCCTTTCCAGCCAAGTTACAGCATATGGTATCTCGAGAGTAGGACTCTCCAGAGTCCTCTCTACGTACAGCACGCGGTATTGGTCAGTTATACCCTTGGTCTCCCTCTGACTTGGACCGTTGGCTGACATACCCGAAAGTTGATGCGTTAGTGACCGGGGTCCCCAAGCATACCACAATTCCGGTTGAGGGCGGAGCGGCACTCCGCGACCAGCAAGACCTACAAAGTTGAGAGTCTGCTAAAGACGGGTTTTTTCGTCGTCTGCTCTTTCCCTTCAAGCAGGGGTGTATGGAGGTCTAGCAGCACGGGCCTCCCTTCGATGGATTCAGCAGCTTCCAGGTGATCCCGAGTTGGCTCGTTTAGAATCCATCGCTGCATTCCTGGCAGAGGCCTTCTCTGATCTCTTGTGGCTGTCAGCTCGCTCCGTAGCACCGATGACAGTAGCTCGGAGATGGCTCTGGCTGCGTCAATGGGCAGCGGATGTTGATTTGTTCAAAGACTCCATCGTTTAGATGCCATTCGTCCAGTTCCACCGTTGGAAAGAGGACTAGGCCGTTACTCTGTCTATTTCGTGGTGCCAAAAAAAAAAAAAAAAGGACGGCTCCTTTCGTCCTATCTTGGATCTCAAAGGCGTCAATCGCAGTCTGCGGGTACCATACTTTCGAATGGAGACTCTGCGATCCGTTATTCAAGCGGTACGCAAGGGGGAATTCTAGCTTCCCTCAATCTCGCGGAAGCATTCTTTCACATTCCCATTCGAGAGGGGCATCAGCGACTCGTTCGATTCGCGGAACTCGGTCAACATTTCCAATTTCATGCGATGCCCTTCGATCTAGCTTCGGTGCCTCGAACCTTCTTCAAGGTAATGGTGGTAGTAGCTGCGGCCTTACACAGCCGCGGCATCAGAGTTCATCCTTATCTGGACGACTGGCTCATTCGCGCAGACTCTCTCCCCGAGGCTTGCAGCACAGTCTCGGTGGTTGTTGCCTTTCTCGAAAGCCTCAGCTGGGTAATCAACCGCAACAAGAGTTGTCTTCAGCTGTCCCAGGAGATCGAATTTTTGGGGGCTCGATTCGATACAGCCTTAGGTCGGGTCTTTTTGTCAATGCCTCGATTCCTCAAGTTAACTTCTCAAGTTCGCAGTCTCCTAGCACAGGTCTCGCCTCGAGCATGGTGTCAGAGGATTATCAAGTTCGGTTGCCTCTACTACTGGCGGTGAGACTTTGCCTCCGTTGGTGGCTCCGGCCCTGCAATCTCCTTCGAGGGGTTCCCTTGGAGACTCCGCGCTGGGTGTCGGTAACGACAGACGCCAGTCTCTCCGGTTGGGGAGCGCATTGCGGCTCGCACTCAGCGCAGGGGATTTGGTCTCCTCGGGAGGCCGGTAGTCCATCAATTGCCTCGAGACGCGAGCGGTGCGCTTAGCCTTGCGAAAGTTTCAGCCTCTTCTGCGGAGTCAGGCAGTTCGAATTCTGTCCGACAACGCTACGACAGTGGCATACCTCAACCGCCAAGAGGGCACGAAATATCCAGGTGTATCGAAGGAAATGAGTCTTCTCCTTCCGTGGGCGGAGAGGCATCTGCAGGCGATCTCGGCACAACACATCGCAGGGGTAGACAATGTAAAAGCTGATTTCCTCAGCCGACATGCTCTGGATCCGGGGGAGTGGGCTCTGGCGCCAGCATCCTTTCAGTCCATTGTTCGACGATGGGGTCTACCGGCAATGGATCTCATGGCTACGGCGCAGAATACCAAGGCACCAATCTACTTCAGCCATTGGAGAGACAACGGGTCACACGGGATAGATGCACTGTCTCAAGCATGGCCAACCCATCTCCTTCTGTATGTTTTTCCTCCCTGGTCCATGATCGGCAAGATTCTCCAGAGTCAGGGAGCATCGCGGCCCAGTGATTCTGGTGGCACTGGATTGGCCTCGCAGACCATGGTATGCGCATCTCGTCCGGCTGTCTCGGGCGTCTCCTCTACGCCTGGGGGCGTTCCAGGGCTCTTGCTCCAAGGGCCGGTGGAAATGGGAAACCCGGCTCCTTACTCGCTTACGGCCTGGCTCTTGAACGCCGCAGGTTAGTTCAGAAGGAATATTCGTCGAGTGTGGTGGCGACAATGCTTAAGGCATGGCGGTCTTCGACGTCGCTGGCTTATGCTCGTGTGTGGCGTCTCTTTGACACTTGGTGTTCGCTGTGTCACATCTCGCCCTGGCGTTGCAACATCCCGGATATTCTTTCCTTTCTGCAGGCTGGTCTAGATAAGGGTCTGGCGCTCGGGACCTTGCGCGTGTAGGTTGCTGCACTAACTTGTTTTCGAGGGCCGATAGCGGGGCGTTCTCTTGCCTCGCATGTGGACGTTTCACGTTTTCTTAAAGGGGTTCAGACATTACGGCCCCCCGATGCGTCCTTTAGTTCCTTCTTGGGATCTCGCTCTCGTTCTCCGTGCCCTTGTTGCTCCTCCCTTTGAGCCCCTGAAGGCATGTTCCCTTAAGGATTTAACGCTAAAGACAGTTTTCCTAGTGGCCATAACCTCGGCACGTTGGATTTCCGAACTTCAGGCTCTCTCTTGTCGAGACCCCTATCTCTCGTTTTCTTCGGCGGGAGTTTCTCTTCGAACTGTTCCATCCTTTTTACCTAAGGTGCTTACCCCGTTTCATGTCAACCAGCCTCTTTTCTTGCCTACCTTTGAAAAAGAGCAGTGTTCCGGTCGCCTTCATCAATTGCGTGCTGTGGACCTGAAGAGAGTGCTTTATCGGTATCTTAAGATCACGAACGCCTTCCGTAAGACCGATCATCTTTTTGTCCTGTTTGCGGGCCCTCGACGGGGGTCCGCAGCCTCCAAATCCACCATTTCTAGATGGTTGCGAGGAGCTATTGAGGCAGCGTATATACTGCAAGGCAAGCAGGTTCCAGCAGGGCTCCGAGCTCACTCCACAGGCTCAGGCTTCATCTTGGGCCGAGCGGTCTCAAGTAGCCCCTCTCGACATTTGCCGGGCGGCGACTTGGTCGTCGTCGTCCACGTTTGTCCGTCACTATAGATTGGACATTCACGCTTGGCAGGAGGGTCAGTTTGGAGCTGCAGTGCTGTCTTCGGCATTGACCCCCCCCTTGAAAGCAGGTAGCTTGGGTACTGCCCGTTTGTCTGGACTGGTCTAGCAGTATGACTTGGAAGGAGAAATTTCACTTACCGTTAATTTCCTTTCCTGGAATACTGCTAGACCAGTCCAGGACCCACCCTGCTGTCAGTTACGGTGCTGCTAGTGCGGTGAAGCCGCTGGCCTCTGTTCCTTCCTTGTCAGTATGCCTCACCATGGGGGGCCGATGGCTGCGTTATCGGTCTTAGCAGCCTTCAGTTTGGGGGATACTTTCAGCTCCCTTGTACATAGTTGAATTAAACGTCCACTATGTGTGGTCTTATGGTTTAGTTGCGTTACATGTTTGGGTTCGCTTTACAGACAATACTGAGGGAGACCCCTAGGGGTAGGACCATATCACCAGAGTCCAGCCTATCAGAGCTCTGGTAGAATTCTCTGTCTCCAAGATCTGCTGGCAGGGGGACACAACCCATTTGTCTGGACTGGTCTAGCAGTATTCCAGGAAAGGAAATTAACGGTAAGTGAAATTTCTCCTTTCACTTTCTCCCGACACAAATGTCTGGAGTTCATTGGGGCAAAACTGGCCAGGGACCGAGCCAACTGTCTCAGGACTCTGGCACGGGACATACAGCACCATCTCTCCGTGCCTGCTCGACGACTCCTGCACCTTCTCGGGCACATGGCCTCCACGGTCCACTCACTCCAAAAGCTGGCCTCCACATGAGGGCGGTGAAGTGGTATCTCCAAGACCAGTGGACTCAAGCCATGGGGTGCCTCCGAGACAAAGTCTCCGTAACCCACCAACTGGTGGACTCTCTAGTCTGGTGGCAGTCTTCCCAGTATCTCAAGGCAGGCATGCCTTTTCAGGCCCCTCGCCCCTCAAATGTCCTTACTATGGATGCCTCCCTGCTCAGCTGGGGAGCCCACTGCGAGGAGCTCCGCACCAAGGGCAGCTGGTCACCAGACAAGAGCACCCAGTAGACAATCCTCCTGGAGCTGCGGGCGATATACTTAGCTCTATGAGCATTTTGCCACCACCTGCGTCACCAGCTGGTGCTGGTCTAGATGGACAATGAGATGGCGATGTTCTGTGTAAACAAACAGTGGGGCACGGGTTCTCTTGCCCTCTGTTGGGAGGCAGTGGTCCTCTGCTCATACACAATCCAACAGGGTATTTTCCTACGGGCAGTATACCTACCAGGTCAGAACAACCTGCTGAGTCCTCCAGCCACACGA
The DNA here is from genome assembly GCA_033557465.1 of Ichthyophis bannanicus. Taxonomy (NCBI): domain Eukaryota; kingdom Metazoa; phylum Chordata; class Amphibia; order Gymnophiona; family Ichthyophiidae; genus Ichthyophis; species Ichthyophis bannanicus. The sequence goes on along the minus strand of CM066031.1, from coordinate 1,658,224,635 downwards.
ATGGCAGCTGGACCCCAGTGTGGCCAACTGGCTTTTACAGATCTGGGGGAAACCCGTGATGGACCTGTTTGCCACCCCGGACAACTTCCAGTTGCCCCGCTTCTGTTCCCTGCAGGCCCACTCCTCCAGGGTGGCAGCAGACATGTTCCTCATCTCGTGGTCTGAGGGCCTCATGTACGCCTTCTCTCCCATACCACTGATTGCCAAAACCTTGTTCAGGACCCTCCACGACAAGGCCTCACTCATCCTGATAGCTCCTCGGTGGCAAGGCAACCATGGTTCCTACTGCTCCTCTGACTAGCAGTGGAGACCCCCATCCAGTTGAGGACTTCTCCGAAACTCTTGTCTCAGGAAGGGGACTCTCTTCTGCACCCCACCTAGGGTCCCTGTCTCTGACAGTGTGGCTGCTGAAAGAGTGACTTTAGCCCCTTTCAATCTCTTGGGTGAGGTAGAGGAGATCCTGCTGGCCTCTAGCAAAGTCTCTACTAGGAAAGCTTGCACTCTCAAGTGGCGCAGGTTTGTAGCCTGGTATACCCAGCACAGGACTGACCCATTCTGCCTGGTAGGACTGGTGTTACAATACCTTCTCCACCTCTTGCAATCCGGGCTTAAATCTAACTCCGTCCAGGTGCACCTCAGTACACTGGTGGCGTACCACCACCCGGTGGATAGCAAGCCCCTCTCGGTCCAGCCGTTGGTGACCCACTTTCTTAGGGGTCTGCTCTTATCAAAGCCACTGGTTCCCCCTCCGGCGAATGAATGGGACCTTAATGTGTTATTGGGGCAGTTAACTTGCTACTTGCTACCTACGATATCTCTTTTGGAAGGTGACGTTCCTGGTTGCCCTCACCTCTTCTCACAGAATTAGCAAGCTTCAGGCCTTAGTGGCAGAGGCGCCTTATACCAGGTTCTACAAAAACAAGGTGGTGCTCCGCACGCACCCTAAATTTCTTCTGAAGGTAGTATCTTCCTTCCATCTCAACCAAGAAGTGGTACTTCCTACCTTCTTCCCAAAACCTCATCCCAGACGGGCAGAGACAGTCCTTCACACCTTGGACTGTAAGAGGGCTTTGTCCTTCTATATCCAACACACTCAGGGCCACCGCAAAGTCGGTCAGCTTTTCGTCTCCTACAACCCCAGTAAGCTGGGAGAGGTGGTAACCAAGCATACACTGTCCACCTGGGTGGCGGAATGTATCACCCTCGCCTGTGAGCAGGCGGGGATCCCGCTGGAAGACCGTGTCACGGCGCATCGTATCAGGGCCATGGCGGCCTCGGTGGCAAACCTGCGCTCTGTCCCTGTGGTGGACATCTGCCTGGCCATCACTTGGTCTTCAGTCCATACCTTTGCAGCTCATTACTGCCTGGAAAGGGAGTCCCAACAGGACAGTGCCTTCTGCCAGGCTGTGCTCTGTAATCTTTTTGGGGTTTAGGCATCTCCTATGTTCAGGGTTCCGGAGTGCTGGTTTCATCAGACACAGGGGTCCTACTGTGATCTGTGGACAAGGACTTAATTGCTGATGCTCGCAGCTCCTCATGAGGGAGTCCATGTTTTTTCGCTATGGGCTGGGGGAGTCCCATTTGTGAGGACTGACTTCCTACTTGTTCCCGGAGAAAGCATAGTTACTCACCTGTAACAGGTGTTCTCTGGGGACAGCAGGAATCAGTCCTCACAACCCTCCCTCCTCCCCTGGGAGTTGCTTCTTTACCATCTTTTATTTTGCTGTCTTTTAGCTATGTCATCTGACTGGGCAAGATGGCAACCTTGGGCGGAAAGGGGACCGCACATGCGTGGTGGCATCTCGCAAAGGCTTTCTTTGAAAGCTGGGAGGATGCTTCCGCGAGGGCTCCGTCGGTGCCGACATCACCTCTTCATATATGAAGACTGATTCCTGCTGTCCCTGGAGAACACCTGTTACAGCTACATATCTCTGAGCCCTCGGTGTGGGAAATGGGCGACATAGATGTTTATATTAAAATTTGCTATTCCATCTTTCGTTGATTTCATAGAAAACTGGTTTATAATATACAAAAAAGGCAAGAGGCCAAGCCTTGTGTTGCTTTTATTGTATACCACATAGGTTTTTACAGATATATCAAATAAAGTGATACATAAACATAGACTAGGTAAAACAAACAATCAGGGAAAAAAGAGCAAATTTCAGGAGACAAAACAATACATGGCAAGAAAGAGAGCAAGTTCTAAGGCAGAGTAAAGAGTCAAATAAAGCATAGGTGTCGGAAAGGGGTGGTCCCCATGGGCCCTGGCCCCACCAAAATTTGTGGCATGGTAGGCACAGGCTGCCCGCAAGGATCCCATCCGGTGTAGAAAGATGAAGAAGAAAAAGCCTCTTTCTGTCTGCCTGTGGCAGATCGGATCCCCGCAGGCAGACAGGAAGGGTCTTTGCTCAGATTGTGGCTTCTTTTCTTCTTCTGCCCGCTGACCATGAGCAGACTACTGCCTGCCAGTTGTGATCGTTGCAAAGACCCTTCCTGTCTGCCTGCAAGGATCCTCAGAAGTTCTTTGTCCACTACACAATACTGCTCTTTTGGATTTTTGTAGCCCAAATGCATGACCCTGCATTTTTTAGCAGTAAATCTCAGCTGCCAAATTCTTGACCATTGTTCAAGCTAGATCTCTCCTCATGTTATCTACTCTTTCCTGCAAGTCTACCCTATTGCAGGTTTTGGTATCATCCGCAGAAAGGCAAACCTTACCTGACAGCCTTTCCACAACATTACCAACAAAGGAGTTTAAAAAAATCGGGCCAAGGACAGATCTCTGCAGCACACCATTGGTAACCTCCTTCTTCTCAGAGTGAGCTCCATTTAATGTACCCTTTGTTGCCTCCTACTCGACCAATTTCTAACCTAGTCAGTCACATTAGGGTCCATCCCAAGGGTGCTCAGTTTGTTTACAAGTTGGCTGTGCGAAAACAGTATCAAAGGCTTTAATACACACCACATCTAGGACTCTCCCTCAGTCCAACTCCTTGGTCACTCAGTCAAAGAAATCAATCAGATTTGTCTGACAAGGCCAGCATCTGGTAAACCCATGCTGCCTTGGATCCTGCAAGCCATTGGACTCTAGAAACCTTACTATTCTATTTTTTTGCAGCGTTTCCAAGAATTTACTCACCACAGAGGTTAGACTAACTGGCCTGTAGTTTTCAACCTCATCTTTCTGCTTTTGTGTAAAGGGACCACCGGCGCCTTTCTCCAGTTCTCTGGGACCACTTCAGACTTCAAAGAAGCATTGAAAAGGTCAGTCAGTGGAGCCACTAGAATGTCCCATCCGGTCCCGTTGCTTTGTCTAGTTTTAATTTAGTTAGTTCCTCAGATACATAGTCTTCTGAAAATCGTTCAAGATCCTTGTCACTTCTGTTCCTATTTATGGGTGTTTTCTGAGGTCCTGCTTCTGGCCCTTCATCTGTGAACTCAGAGCAGAAATATTTGCTAAGCAATTCCGCTTTTGTATCCTCATCAGCGTCTACATATTCTTCCCCTTCACCCTTGAGTCTGACAATACCACTTTTGCCCTTTCTCCTCTCACTAACATATCTGAAAAATATCCCCATTTTATTGCATTGGCTATTTCTTCTTATTTTTGTATGTTTGCTTTTTTGACTACTTTTCTAGCTTCTCTAGGTTGGAAGATTGGATGTTCAAATGGCAGATGAAATTTAATGTGGACAAGTGCAAAGTTATGCACCCAGGAAAGAACAACCCAAACTGTGGAATCTTGCATCATGTAACCATAAGCATTGTAGAACCTGTGTGTGTTTTTGAAAACTTGCCAGGTACTTCTGACCTGAATTGGCCACTGTTGGAAACAGGATACTGGGCTTGATGGACCTTGGTCTGACCCAGTATGGCATTTCTTATGTTCCATATTAGGAAACACCACCCAGAAAAAGGATTTAAGGGTCATCGTGGATAACACTTTGAAACCCTCTGCCCAGTGTGCAGCAGCAGCCAAGGAAGCAAATAGAATGCTAGGAATCATAAGGAAAGGAATGGAAAATAAAACAAAGTATATTATAATACCTCTGTATCATAACATGGTGTGATAGCACCTTGAATATTGTGTGCAATTCTGGTCGTTGAATCTTAAAAAGGATACACAGTAGTGTTATTAGAAAAGGTTCAGAGAAGAGCCACCAAAATGGTAAAGGGTATGAAAGGATACCCCTATGAGGAAAAACTTAAAAGGTTTGGGCTCTTCAACTTTGAAAAGAGATGGCCGAGGGGAGGTATGATAGAGGTCTATAAATTAATGGAATAGAACGGGTAAATGTGGATTGATTGTTTATGCCATCAAAAAGTAGAAAGACCAGGGGACACACAATGAAGCTACAATGTAAGCCATTTAAGACTAATAAGAAAGAGTATTTTTTCACTCAATGTGCAATCAAACTCTGGAATTTGTTCCTGGAGGATATGGTGTAGTTGGATTTAAAAAAGGGCTGGACAAGTTCCTGGAGGAAAGGTCCATAAACCATTATTAAAGAGGACCCAGGAAATCCACTGCTTGCTCTGGGACAAACATTGTGGAATCTGTGTGCCTTTTTGAGAACCTACCAAGTACTTATGATCTGGATTGGCCACTGCTTGAAACAGGATACTGGGCTTTGATGTATCTTGGTTTGACCTAGTATGGCATGCGTTATGTTCTTATGTAAGTTTTTCAAAATAGATGTTTGTCTTCTTCTCTCTGTGACCTCTTGTATTTTGTGATGGCCACTCTTTTTCTTCATCTTTTTAGCTACTTCTTTTGAGAACCATAGTGGCCTCCTTTTCCTTTTACATTTATTTACATTTCCAACAAAAAGATTTGTTGCTCTTAAAATATCCCCGTTCAGTTTTGCCCATTGATTTATTTATTTTATTATTTATTTAACAGGTTTTCTATACCGCCTTTTCCTTCAATCAAAGCGGTGTACACTGTACTACAAGGACATACAAAGGCAAGGGGAGAGATATGCATGGACCAATGTGGTAGACAATGGGGCTACATAGAACAGGGAATGACAAGACATACATTAAGTTACATTTGATATATGGATTACAGTCATACATTAATACAAAATATTTAACAGAACATCATCTATAAAATAAAAAAGAGATAGGGAATATAGTGAGAGGAAATTAAGAAGATACAGCAGTAGTAGGGTGAATGAGCGACTACCATATTGATCAGGTCTTATAATATTTGTTATCAATTATGCTATCTTTCTTTATTCTCGCCAAGGTCCTACGCCTAAGGGCCATGCCAAAGGGCCCTCAGATGCAGGCATGCAAGGCGCGGACGCGCCCCTGCAGTGGCGCTTTGAAGCCAGTATTGTGAGCTGATTGGTAGGCTCCAGAGGAGAGTGGGGCTCCCGATCACAGCAGCTGATGTCTGCTTCAGTTCTCCTTGTTACTGTGCGTGCTCCTGCAGTGGCGGTTTGAAGCCAGTATTGTGATCTGATTGGTAGACTCTGGAGGAGAGGGGGGCTCCTGATCACAGCAGCTGATGTCTATTTCAGTTCTCCTTGTTCTCCAGGACCAAGCAGGAAGTCAGTCCTCACATATGGGTGACGTCGGCGCCGACGGAGCCCTCGCGGAGCAATTTTCCCCAGCTTTCAAAGAAAGCCTTTGGGAATTGCAGCGCGCATGCGCGGTCCCCTTCCCGCCCAAAGGTGCCATCTTGGCCAGTCTTCTTTTTTCCGCGGAGCCCTACAGACGCTGTCTACAAGTCACCGCTGAAAAGTTGATTTTCTTTCTTTATTTTAGTGTTTTCTTCAGTTCGACGCCGGTCCTTTTTCCGTCCGGCCTCGCGACGCCGGTTGCGAGGCCTCCCCTTCTTTTCGGTTTTTTCTGTCCTTCGTGACAAATTTGCGCTTTTTTCACTTTTCCCTGGCGGCACGAACGTTTGACCTCGCAGGGGCCCTTTTTCCCCCGATGGCCGCCAGTGGTTTTAAAAAGTGTGTTCAGTGTAAGAAACTAATGTCTCTTACTGACACACATAATTGCTGCCTCCGTTGCCTGGGCCCAGATCATGAAGAAATGATCTGTGGGGCCTGTAGCAAGATGTCCGCGAAATCTTTGCGGAGTCGGCAGCATCAGCGGGAGAGAATCTTCTCTGACCCCAGCCGTACCCGGACCTCGTCAGAAGCTTCGGTGTCCAGGGAATCTGGCTCTGAACACCGTCGGAGCTCCTCTGAGAGGGGGTCTCCTACCCGGGAACATCATCGGAGGAAGAAACCCGCGAGGACGGCGTCGGTGGACGCTCCTGGCTCCGCGAGGGCCAGGTCGCATAGCCCCGATAGCCGTCCCGGGTCTTTGGAGCTGGAGCGGCCGTCCAAACAGCCTCGTCTGGAGATGGACTCGTCTGCTCACGTAAGTCCTGTTGTCCTCGTGGACTCGCCTCCGAGGGGTCCGACGTGGGGCCCGAGTCGGGGGCTGCTGGGTCTCCTGAGTTCAGACTCAGGTTGACGGCCTTGGAGAGCAGCCTGGCTGCCTTCTTGGACCAGCAGTAGGCATTGATCGCTGGCCTCGCTGGCGCTTCTGCCCTGACCGCCGGGACGTCGACGTCTAAGTCGACCCCGGAGACCGAGCCGATCCTCGAGTCCATGCGGGCTCGAGTCGATCCTCGGTCGAGGTCCCCTTCGGCCTCCCGTTCGGGGCCGAGTTCGTCGACGCTGACTCCCTCGGCGTCGGGGCGGACGGCGTCTGTGCCCGCCCGGCCGGAGCCGCTCGACTCCTCCTCCGAGGAGTCCGCCTGGGAATCCGAGGTGGAAGAGTCACCTGATTCTTTTCGGACTCGGTGTATCCCTTCGGACTCCCCCGAGTCCGAACCTCGGAGACAGTCCCCTCCGGAGGATGCCCGGTTCTCGGACTTCGTGAGGGATATGGCCAAGGCCTTGGCCTTCCTGCGGATCCCGAGGAGGAGCCTCGAGCCGAAGAGCTCGATGCCCTCCAGTATGACTCTCCTGCAAAGGAGCATTTTACTGTACCGGTTCCTCCGATGCTGGAACGACTTCTCTTCCGCATGTGGGAGAGCCCGGCGTCGTCGCCGGTATTAAGCAAGCGGGTCGATGCCATATATCGAGTCTGCAAGAGCCCTGGCTTCCAAAAAGCACAGCTGCCGCACCATTCCATGGTGGTGGAATCGGCCATGCATAGGCTCAAGAGCCAGAAGATGCACTCCTCGGTGCCTCCCGGCAGGGAAGCCCACAGCCTGGATGGCCTCGGTAAGAAGTGTTTCCAGGGCTCTATGCTTGCTTGTCGGGTCCAGACTTACCAGCTCTACATGGGCATGTATCTCAGGGACCTGGCTAAAGAAATAGCCGGATTCTCTGCTGGTCTCTCCGAGGACCCTTTGCGGAGGTTCCAGGCCTTGTCCACTGGTATTCGAGAGTGCTCAAAGTTTATCTCTCGAGCAGCCTATGATGGCTTTGAGGCATCGGCTCGAGTAGCCGCAGCCGGCATCGGTGCCCGCCGACAGGCTTGGCTTCAGTCATCCGACCTCGAGCCCTGGGTGCAGGACAAGTTGGTCGATGTCCCCTGCAGAGGTGACAACCTCTTTGGCAAACCTATGGATGAGAAGGCTGCACAACTCAAGACAGAGACTCTCACCAGGACTCGGCTCTCCAGGAAATCCTCTGCCCCTTCCCAGAAGAAGAAGGGCTCGGGGAAAAAGCCCTTTTACCCGAGGAAGGCGGCTGCCTATAAACACTACCCTCATTATCAGGCCTCCGCAGCTCCCCAACAGGGTCAGCAGGCCAAGGGACGGGGTAACGGGTCCCGTAGGCAGCAAGCCCCCAAGCCTGCGCCACCGGCCCCTGCTCCGCAGGGTGGGGTTTTTTGACTCTTTCAGCATAGCCTCTCCCCCTCCGCTGGTTTCTCTCAGCACGGGAGGCCGGCTAGTCCACTTTGCCCACAGGTGGTCCAACATCACGTCCGATACCTGGGTGCTCCACATAGTCCGAGAGGGCTATCTTCTACACTTCCACCAGGTACCTCCCCCCTACTTTCCAGGGGAGCCTCTGCGACCCCCTCTTCACCGGGACTTACTCCTTCAAGAGTTGGCAAGTCTTCTTCAGGAACAGGCGGTGGAACCGGTGCCCCACCACCTGAGAGGTCAAGGCTTTTATTCCAGGTACTTCCTGATACCAAAGCGAACTGGAGGCCTCAGACCCATCCTGGACTTGCGGAACCTCAACAAGTTCCTGGAAAGGGAAAAGTTCAAGATGCTTACCCTTGGAATCCTGCTGCCCTACCTCCGGCAGGGAGATTGGCTATGCTCCTTGGATCTAAAGGATGCCTACACTCACATCCTCATCCACCCAAGCCACCGACAATACCTAAGGTTTGTGGTGGCAGGCAATCATTACCAGTACAGAGTACTGCCCTTTGGCCTATTCTCCGCACCACGAGTCTTCACAAAATGTCTCGCAGTGGTAGAGGCTTATCTCTGGCTTCAAGGCCTCTTTGTCTTCCCTTACCTGGACGACTGGCTCATCAGAGCACCGTCCTCCACGGAGGCCACTCACGCCACGCAACGTACTGTGACTATGCTCCAGTACTTGGGCTTTGTCATAAACTTCGAAAAGTCCACTTTGCTCCCCTCTCAGGATCTCGAGTTCATCGGCGCCAGATTAAACACGCTTCAGGCGCGAGCCTTTCTGCCGCTCGACAGGGCACAACGGCTCATGGCTCTCGCCGGCCGCTTTCGCAGCCATTCCCGGGTCTCGGCCAGGCACTTTCTGAGACTGCTCGGCCATATGGCTTCCACGGTCCATGTGACCCCCAATGCCCGCCTGAATATGCGGCCTGCTCAATGGTGCCTTCGCTCACAATGGCGTCAGGCCTCGGGGAGACTAGCGGACTCAGTACGAATCTCCAGCCCGCTGGTCTCTTCTCTACGGTGGTGGCTTCATCTGCCCAACCTAGTGCTCGGAATGCCTTTTCAGTCTCCTCCGCCTGTTCAGGTACTGACGACCGATGCTTCTCTCCTGGGTTGGGGAGCACATTGCCAAGGGACATGTACTCAGGGTCTCTGGACCCCGTGGGAATCCGCCCAGCAGATCAACTTCCTGGAGCTCAGAGCGATCCGCCTGGCTCTACGGGCCTTCTCCCACCTTACCACTCACCAGTCCGTCCTCGTCCAGACGGACAATCAAGTGGCCATGTTCTACGTGAACAAACAGGGGGGCACGGGCTCCTCCCTTCTCTGTCGGGAAGCACAAAAGCTCTGCGCTTGGGCCGTCAGCCGAGGAATCCTCCTCAAAGCTGTCTATCTCCCAGGTCAAGAAAATTACCTGGCAGACAAACTGAGCAGAATCCTCCAACCACACGAGTGGAGATTGGACCCGTTGGTGGTTCAAAGGATTTTTCTCCAGTGGGGCCTCCCCACGCTGGATCTCTTTGCCAGTCCTCTGAACAGGCAACTTCCTCGGTTCTGCTCTCGGGAACCGCATCCCCTCCGAGTAGCGGCGGATGCTTTTCTGCTCTCATGGTCCACGGGCCTTCTGTATGCCTTTCCTCCCATGCCGCTGGTGTCTCGAACACTTTTCAAGGTTCTCGAAGACAAGGCTTCGGTGATCCTGATAGCTCCCCGGTGGCCCAGGCAACCGTGGTTCCCGCTACTGATGCAACTGGCGGTAGATACTCCGTTGCCTCTGGGGTTTCAACCCGATCTCCTGACCCAGGATCAGGGGTCTCTCCTACACCCCAACCTCAGATCTCTTCATCTGATGGCCTGGCTGCTGAAAGGGTAGTCCTTGCTCCCCTCCTGCTGCCTCCAGAGGTGGAAGAGGTCGTGCTAGCTTCCAGGCGACCCTCTACCCGGAAATCCTACGCCCTTAAATGGCATCGCTTCTCCACCTGGTGTACTCAACAGTCTCAAGATCCCTTCTCCTGTTCGGTGTCGGTGGTCTTGCAGTACTTGCTTTCCCTCTCCAATCTTGGACTAAAGTCCAACTCGGTCAAAGTTCACCTCAGTGCTATTTCTGCACATCATGTGCCGGTGGAAGGCAGGCCTCTTTCCGGCCACCCTCTCGTGGCACGGTTCTCCCGAGGTCTCCTTCTCCTTAAACCACCTTTGCGCCCCCCAGCCCCTGACTGGGACCTGAACGTGGTTTTACAGCGGATCACCTGTGCGCCTTTTGAACCCATGGCTACCTGTCCTCTCCGTTTTCTTTCTTGGAAAACCTTATTCCTGGTAGCCCTCACTTCCGCTAGACGCGTTAGTGAACTGCAGGCCCTAGTGTCTGATCCCCCTTACACTAGGTTCTACAAGAATAGGGTAGTCCTGCGGACTCACCCTAAGTTTCTTCCAAAAGTGGTCTCCCCTTTTCACATCAATCAGGAGGTGGTGCTTCCGACCTTCTTTCCCAGGCCACACTCCAGCCGAGCTGAAATGGTCTTGCATTCCCTGGACTGTCGGAGGGCATTAACCTTCTACCTTGATCGTACGCGGGAGCACCGTAAGACTGTTCAGCTCTTCCTGTCTTACGACCCTAATAAATTGGGGCTCCCTGTCTCCAAGCGTACTCTGTCCATCTGGGTAGCTGACTGTATCGCTTGGACTTATGGGGCAGCAGGCCTCTCGTTGGAAAGTCGAGTCACGGCTCATCGGGTTAGGGCGAAGGCTGCGTCAGTGGCTTACCTCCGCTCTGTTCCATTGGCAGACATCTGCCGGGCCGCCACTTGGTCTTCGAGCCAGACTTTTGCAACCCATTACTGCCTCGAGAGGGAGTCCCGCAGGGACAGTGCTTTTGGATAGGCAGTCCTCCGTAATCTCTTCGAGGTTTAAGCAACTCCTACCCTCCATCCCGGATGTTGGGCTACCGGTTGGAGATTAGTCAGAGAAGATTCCTTCCTTCGGTGCTACTGAGCTTGAGGGAGCTCATTTTTTGTGCTTAGGGTCTCCGGTAGCCTTAAGCTGGGGAGTCCCATATGTGAGGACTGACTTCCTGCTTGGTCCTGGAGAAAGCGTAGTTACTCACCTGTAACAGGTGTTCTCCAGGAGCAGCAGGAATCAGTCCTCACAACCCTCCCTCCTCCCCTTGGAGTTGCAGTCATATGATTTAGTTTTTGCAAATTTTTTGCTGTCTTTTTGCTATGTCATCAGACTGGCCAAGATGGCACCTTTGGGCGGGAAGGGGATCGCGCATGCGCACTGCAATTCCCAAAGGCTTTCTTTGAAAGCTGGGGAAAATTGCTCCGCGAGGGCTCCGTCGGCGCCGACGTCACCCATATGTGAGGACTGATTCCTGCTGCTCCTGGAGAACACCTGTTACAGGTGAGTAACTACGCTTTATCTTGCGTGCCCCTGCATTGGCGGTTTGAAGCCAGTATTGTGATCTGATTGGTAGGCTCCGGAGGAGAGGGGGGCTCCCGATCACAGCAGCTGATGTCTACTTCAGTTCTCCTTGTTACCGTGCGCACCCCTGCAGTGGCAGTTTGAAGCCAGTATTTATGGCCTTCTTTTCCTTTTACATTGAAGTTACTGTAAATCATACAATTTTAATTATGCAATTTTAATTTAATTTGGCATTTATAATCTACTTAGCCAAATAAGTTCTAATTGGTGCCAATAAGGTGCATTCCTTATCCCTCCCTCCAGTCCAGACCAGACGAGTGCGTGTTCTCCATCGACCAACAGCTGGAGACTGAGCACACATATACCACCTATACTGCCCACCAAAGCCAGTATCTCAGTCTCCAGCAGCTTGTGGAGAACATCTGTCCAGGACTGGACTGGACAGACATAGGTTGAGAGTTTTGGTTTAAAGACTGAGGTGATTTAAGCAGAGTGGTGATTTAAACTAACTAGCCAAACAGAAAGCTAAATAATTAATAAAACTACCCGGACTGATCCCTTGAGTGGGTGGCCATCGAGGTCGGGCAGTGCTGACAGCAGGCCAGGAGAGTTGGGGTAGGCTTCCTGAGGGACCTGGATTGTTAAATCGGTCTGGTCCTGCTTTGGGGGAAGTACCTCGGTGGGGGGGCTCCCAGGTTCCTTCCCCCTTGATAGTAGAGCTGTCACTAACCTGAGGCATCTGCAGACATTGTTTTGTTGTCTGTGTTTGCTTCGGCAGCGTGAGTGATTCCTTGGTGGTGAGTGTACAGTCTTTATCAGTCTGAAGGGTTATGAGCATGGCACGAGCACAGGAGAGATCAGCCTCTCTAGGGGGAAGAGGAATCATGTGAGGACAGATCGGGGCATAGGGGTGATAAGCAGTGGTGCGCGGTAACCGATCCGATAAAAAAATAAGATCTATAGATTTTTTTTCTAGATAGTGGTTCGGTAGGAAGTAGCTAGGGCCATATATAATGAGTTTGTAGGTGTTTACCAGGGTAGGAGAGGTATGTTAATCAGCAGGGGGGTATGAAGAGTGCCAGAGTGGCCTTGGAGATGACCCTCCAGTTCACCTGGGCAGAAAGAAACCTCTTAGCTCTTAGTGCAACACATTGCTGGAATAAACACAGAAGATGATGTGTTTGAACAGCTTGCAAAACTCCAAGTGGACAAAGCCATGGAGCCGGATGGAAGTCCAAAAAATTGCCAGCATGGTTTAAAGGTGAGGTCAGAGAGGCTGTTGTTGCCAAAAAAGCATCTTTCAGGAAATGGAAAAAAAGAGCCAAATGACGAAATCTGGAAACAGCACAAGCACTGGCAAGTCAAATGCAAGGCATTGATAAAGCAGGCAAAGGGAGAATTTGAGAAGAAGCTTGCTGCGGAAGCAAAAACGCGAAATAAAGATTTTTTCAAGTACATTCGTAGCAAAAAACCTGTGAGTCAGTTGGTCCATTAGATGATAGAGGAGTTAAAGGGGCACTAAGAGGCGACAAGGCGATAGCGGAGAGATTGAATGAGTTCTTTGCTTCGGTCTTTACTGAGGAAGATGTAGGGATGTTACCCATGACTGAAGTGGTATTTAAAGGTGCGGAAGAATTGAAGGAAATATCGATACATCGGGAAGATGTATTACAACTATTAGATAAACTGAAGAGTAGCAAATCACCTGGGCCGGATGGTAAACATCCAAGGGTGTTGAAAGAACTGAAATATGAGATTGCAGACCTGCTATTAGTAATCTGTGAACTATCATTAAAATCATCTCTAATACCTGAAGATTGGAGGATCGCCAATGTAACACCAATTTTTAAAAAGGGTTCCAGGGGTGATCCGGGAAACTACAGACCAGTGAGCCTGACGTCAGTACTGGGAAAAATGGTAGAAACCATCATAAAGAATAAAATTACTCAGCATGTAGGTAGTCATGGCCTAATGGGAGACAGCTAACATGGCTTTAGACAAGGAAGATCTTGTCTTACTAATCTGTTATGTTTTTTTGAAAGTGTGAATAAACAGGTGGACAAAGGTGAGTCAGTTGATATAGTGTATCTGGACTTTCAGAAAGCCTTTGACAAGGTCCCTCATCAGAGACTTTTGGCAAAACTAAAGAGTCACGGGATAGGAGGCAGTGTACTACTGTGGATCAGGAGCTGGTTAAAAGATAGAAAGCAGAAGGTTGGGCTAAATGGCCCATTTTCCCAATGGAGAAAGGTGAATAGTGGTGAATCCCAGGGATCTGTGCTGGGTCCGCTGCTTTTTGACATATTCATAAATGACCTGGAAAGTGGAATAACGAGTGAGGTTATCAAATTTGCAGATGACACAAAACTATTTAAAGTTGTTAAAACCCAAGAGGATTGTGGAAAATTGCAAGAGGATCTTGATAAATTGGAAGACGGGGCATCAAAATGGCAGATGAAATTTAATGTGGACAAGTGCAAAGTTATGCACCTAGGGAAGAACAACCCAAACTATGGTTACACAATGCAAGGTTCCACATTAGGAACCAACACCCAGGAAAAAGATTTAGGCGTCATTGTGGATAACATGTTAAAACCCTCGGCACAGTGTGCAGTGGCAGCCATTAGAGCAAATAGAATGCTAGGTAACATAAGGAAAGGAATGGAAAATAAAACAAAAGATATTATAATGCCTCTATATTGTTCCATGGTGAGACCGCATCTTGAATATTGTGTGCAATTCTGGTCGCCGTATCTTAAAAAGGATATAGCGTTATTAGAAAAAGTTCAGAGAAGAGCCACCAAAATGGTAAAGGGGATGGAAGGATACTCCTATGAAGAAAGGCTAAAAAGGTTAGGGCTCTTTAACCTGGAAAAGAGACAGCTGAGGGGAGATATGATAGAAGTCTATAAATTAATGAACGGAGTGGAATGGGTAAACGTAGATTGATTGTTTACGTTATCAGAACATAGAAAGACTAGGGGACATGCAATGAAGCTACAGGGTAAACTATTTAAGACTAATAAAAGAAAATATTTTTTCACTCAGCGTGTAATCAAACTCTGGAATTTGTTACCGGAGGATGTAGTAAAGGCTGTTAGTGTAGCTGGGTTTAAAGAAGGTTTGTGTCCAACGAAGAAAGCACAACTCCACGTGCAGTAACAGAGACCCAACGAAACCGTGGATAGCAATGGAAGGAACTATTTACTCAAGTAGATAAAAACAGCCAGGCCCGACACAGGCCGTGTTTCGCAACACCTTCTTCAGGGGCTAGGTAGGCTAAACACAAAATAGTAAAATGAATAATAAATAACTTAAAAACAATATAACATAATAAGGATAAAACGAATAGAGAATGAACTAAAACACATGTGACCAAATATATAATATAAAAACATAATAAAAAAACTACTAAAAAAACCAGAATTACACTGAAGAATGAAATAAGAAAATCTGCAACCATGTACATAAATAATCCTGATAAAAACATAAATACTCATAATAGGATGCAATGTGTACATATATGATAAAATAACAATATATCAGGTATAGATGAGCATATGGCCTATAGGAGCGTGACAGCAAAGAGATTGTGGACTACCTGAGGAGTCATCTCAACCCTAACACAAGAAAACCAAATACCATGCACATGTAAAATAATAAATAATTAATAAATAAAGTAAAAACAACCAATTGTGAGTTAAAAGGGAGATTAAAGAGAAGGGGACAGACTATTAGAAAGGAGGATCATATGCAGGGTACAATACGTGCCTGTTCTTTAACCTTCCACTGTTGTCTTGATAGATGGTAGAAGAGATCTGATCCAAATATAACAAAGTGGCTACCACAGCAAGGACCCAACCAATTGGGTGTGTGCCCCACTGTGAGGTACCACACTGTACTGAACCATCTATAAAGAGTAACATCACATATCAGTGAACTGACAATTGTGCCTTTGAACACCTGTGTTGATATATAACCGCCATGCGGCCTTAGTAAACCCAGAACAAGAGTAAAAATGAATATTAAAAATATTAATAAAAAGAGAAAGAGCATCCAGCCAGATTAAGAACTAACGAGTGTGAATGGTTTTATTGTTCAAAACACTTACAAATTATGCTAAAGGGTGTAAAAGAAATGCATATGAATTTGTATTTTCACTACCACCGAGAATAGCACTAGAAAAGAGATTATCTAACGATACTTAGTCGGCCCTGCAAAGGGTCATTAAACAAATTACCGAAATATATCATGAAGAAAAACCAGTGTAAAACCTTAAATAATGTACTCTGTGCTGGCTGGACTAAGGGTAGCGCTTACCAAACCCTTTTCGTTAAAAAGCACATCACCCACGATAATGCCAAATGGACTATCCGCTGGTGCGTCATTCAGAGATAAAAACGCTAGCGCATGCGCTCCAGGGTAATTTAAATTGCCTTGTGGAACGTGAAATGTTAATGACGTAAAATGTTAATGACGCCCTGGGCAAATAAACCAGATAATTAGAAAGAATAAAATATATCTATTCAAAACCAAATTCTATTTATAAAAACCGAGGCAAAAGGGGTGATGTGAACACTAAATCAATTGTAAGGCTGTGCACTCTACCCACGGACTGAAAATCATTGTTAGGTTTGAAAACCTATGAGCACCACCGATTTTCAAAGGTAACAAATTGTCCCCAAAATCAAAATCATTAATGAATTGTCCAAGACCAACGCGAACACTTGAACTCAAAAAAACAAGGACTTAGTATAGATTTGACCAATGTAGCCATTATTTATTTATTTTATTTATTACAATTTCTTATATACCGCGCTATTCGGTATCAGCGCGGTTTACATCATAACACAACGACCATAACAACAATCTGTCTGGTTTTACATTGAACGGGAGTGCAAACTTGGATAACAGGGGTTAACTATATACATGAGATATTTACACGGAACAAGGTTAGGTAAAAATCACATAACGAGTGTAAGGGTCTTTCTATAGTGGGTCATTATAACAATGAATGCAAAGCGTCAAAAAGACTGTGACTCCAGATTATACGTCTGTGGAAGGGGGAACAATTGTAAATAACTGGGACCCCAAGATGAGGCTCACTACCCCGTAACCCAAAATAACGGGGGCTGAAATATGCCCAACCAATAAACCGTGCAAATACAAAAAATCAATGTGGTCCTTGACCACTGGGACCATAAGTTATTAAAAACGGGGAGAATGTAAACAAAACCCAAATTTCAAATGACTCATAAAGGCTTCACAATAAAAACCTTAATAAATAATGAATAATAACAAAGTAATGATAAAACCATAAATAAACCTAACTGGAGAAGCTACATAAACAAAATTCCTTAGTTCCCTTACACATAGAGAACATAGACCGTCACCAAACAAAGAACAAGCGATCACAATTTAGAAATAGAAAGACAATAATTAAACTGGGAAGTCCAAAGTTGGACTGGAGAAATAAAACTATAAATGAATTTCCTCTTGTACTAAACTAAAACGCAAAGACGTTAGCAATGCACATTTTCCAGAGCTGACATAGTCCAGTTAATAAATTCAAAAATAAAAAAGTAGTTTTCGACCTTTTCTTGTTTGGGCATTTTATTTTTCATTTGCAATTGCCCCAGTCACTTTCTTCGTGTCTTCGGCTAACTCTCCATTGTCTGCTGTCCATTTGTCCTTTCTTCTCTCTTCTAGTTGTTTCCCATTCTCTCTCTACATCTGCTTTAACTTACTGATCTTTCCCCTTTTGCTCTTTCCTCCATTTCTTTCTTTATTTCTTTTTCATCCACTCAAATTTCACCCTTCCATCCTCAATCCCCACTTACTCTCCCAGTACCTGGCCAATTGTAGATTTTTCTTCCCTCCCACGCACAATATCTTTTCCCCTCTCATTCCTCACTCCCCAGCCCCATCCCCTTCTAGTCCTCCCCCAACATCAGCTCCCTTCTAGTTCCAGCCCCACCAAGCATATGCCCCCTTCTAGTCCCATTCTCATATCCCTCAGTATCAGCCCTTTTCCAGTCCTAGCACCCCTCATCAGCCCATTTACAATCCTAGCCCCCATCAGCCATTTCCAGTCCTATTCCAGCCCCCATCTGCCCATTTCCAGTCTAAGCTCCCAACCCCATCAGCCCATTTCCAGTCCCATCATAGCCCCCCATCAGCCCATTTCCAATCTAGCCCCCCCAGCAGCCATTTCCAGTCCTATTCCATTCCCCATCAGCCCATTTCCAGTTCAAGCTCTCCTCCCCATCAGCTCATTTCCAGTCCCACCCGCCATCAGCCATTCCAGTCCCATCCTAGCCCCCCATCAGCCATTTCCAGTCCTATTCCAGCCCCCAACTGCCATTTCCAGTACAAGCTCCCCACCCCATTAGCCTATTTCAAGCCCCCCATCGGCCCATTCCCAGTCCATGCCCCCTTATCAATCCGTTTCCAATCCTAGCCCCCCCATTGGCCATTTCCTGTCCTATCCTAAAAACCCTCCCTCCTCCTCGAAGAGCCCCGCGCCTATCTAAGCTGCTTCAGAAGTGAGCTGGGAAAGCCCGTGCAAGGCCCAGGCTCACCTCTGCATCCACCAGCGAGAAAATCACCATTTTCCCTCACGTTGGCGTCTGAATGCAGGGAAAGTTTAAAGGGCATTTCCCGCCTCTTTCGCGCTTCACAGTAACACTGGCGGCTGTTCAGAGGTGAACTGGGGCCTCATGCGGCTTCCCTGGCTCACCTTTGAAGCCATCCATTGTGCGTGAATGAGGTAGAGGAGACACAGGAAATCACAGCGAGCCAGGCTCTTTCCTTGAAAAAACAAGTGGCATGGCTAATATAGGCCATGATATTGGAACATAGGCCAATATCAAGCATCCCACTACTTGCCAAGATAATTGAAAAGGAAGTCCAACGCCAAATCCAATACCACATTTAATTTAATTTAATTAACAATTTTTTATATACCGCACCTTCCAATGATCAGTTGTGGTTTACATTGAACAACCATAAACAAGGCAAAGCTGTTTTTACATATAACAATGTGAAGCTACAAAAATTCAGATCAAACTTACAATTAACAGTTGTAACTATGCACAAAGAACATGATTATAAACTATGTACAAGGTATGTATGATTCAAAAACAGTTGTAACTATGTGCAAAGATCATGATTATAAACTATGTACAAGGTATGTATGATTCAAAAACTTCGGTTTGGGGTTTTGGTACTTGTTCCGGTTCAGAGATGGATAAGGTTGGCTGGTGAAACTATCCTTTTTCTTGTTGAAAAGGTGAATTCGTCAAAGGACCATAGTATGTTGAGAATAAATGTGTTTTGAGTTTTTTCCTGAACTCCATGATTTGGGGTAAGGATCTGAGTTCCGATGGAATGTTGTTCCAAATTATAGGGGCAGCATGGGAGAATGCTTTCATGTTTGTTGATTTTTTAGCCTTTATAAATTCCTTTGGTGTTTTTAGTTTGTTTATTTGGTCTCTCCTTTGGAGATTATGATTGGGTTCTTTATTGATGAGGTTTTTTAATGTAGGAGGTGCTGTATTATTTAGGATTTTGTATGTGGTTAGGAGAGTTTTATATTGTATTCGGCATTGAATCGGGAGCCAGTGTAAATACTCTAAGATAGGTGTTATATGTTGGAATGGTGGGGCATTCATTATAGTCCTGGCTGCTGTGTTTTGTGCTAGTCTGAGTTTTTTAAGGTTATGTTTTGTTACTCCTATTAGGGTTAGGTTCGCAAAGTCAAAATGGGGGGTTATTATCGCTTGTATTATACGTTGAAAATCCTGTAGGTGCAGTAGGGGGCGGAGTTGCTTTAGTACTTTAAGTTTGAAATAAACTTTTTTTGTTATATTCCTTATATGCGTGTCCATACTGAGGTGTTTGTCTAGTATTACGCCTAGGTAACGTATTTCAGTATTTATTTTGATCTCATTATTTTGCAATGTGATGTGTGTTGGGGGGATGAATGTTGTATTTTTGGTTACTATTAGGGCTTCTGTTTTAGTGTGATTTATGTATAAGTTGTTTTCAATTAGCCAATTGGTTATTTCATTGAGGCAGGTATTAATAAGAAGTGTGGGAATATTAGGAATTGTGAATGGGACATACATCATTATGTCGTCCGCATAAAGGTGATAATAGACATTGAATTTTTTAAATATTTGACAGATGTGTTGTAAGTAGATATTAAATAGTAGTGCTGACAGTGCAGAGCCCTGGGGGAGGCCTAGTTCCTGGTTATAAGTTTTTGAAGTGAGGTTGCCAATTCGTACCGTTTGAGTTCGGTCACTTAAGTAAGATGAGAACCAGTTAAGAACTGTGGATTTTATTCCAATTTGTCTTAGTTTGTTAATCATTGTTGAGTGGTGGACACTGTCAAAGGCTGCGGAGATGTCAATAAACATTGAGACCGCCGCTCCTCTGGACCTATGCCAACATGGGTTCAGGGAATCTCATGGGGTTGAAACCCTCCTTACCATCCTCTTCAGTTCCATAATCGCTGGAATCGACAACATCTGACAAGGGTTTGCCCTTATCTTCATGGATATTGCCGCGGCATTCGACTCCGTAAACCACGAGCTCCTCTTGATGCGCCTCAAGGAGAAGGGGATTCAGGACACAGCTCTAAGCTGGTGCAAATCATACCTGACCGACAGATGGCAGCACGTACGATCCGGTGCCACAACATCAGAACCATTCCATCAGAGGTAGGGTGTACCGCAGGGATCCTCCCTCTCAGCCCTGATGTTCAACATATACATGCAGCCCATCTGTGCTCTTATCCGATCTTTCAACGGCGCCTGTCTGGTATATGCCGATGACGTACTGCTCTACATGCCAATCTCAACAGACCAGCCGGACTTTTCCCCACTAACACTCCTCGTGGAGTGGAGGAGTGGTCTAGTGGTTGGGGCAAGGTACTTCAGGCTGGAAGGTTGGGGGTTCAAATCCCACTAGAGGACAGCAACCTTGGGCCGGAAGGACTGGGGTTTCTAGTCCCACAGGTTCTCTTTGTGGTCTTGGGCAAGCCACTTAACCCTCCATAGCCCATGTTCCCTGTAAAATAGTTATCTCCAAGTTATAATGCCCTGTTCAATGTAATTTCAGTTTGTTCAATGTAAACCGCACTGATGCAGAATAGCACGGTATATAAGAGAATATAAATAAATAAATTAAATAAATAAACAAGCTGCTTTGACGCCATATCCAACTGGCTCCACACGCAAAACCTCTGAATAAACCACAAAAGGCTTCATCCCTCCCGCCTACTTAGAGGTCAAAGAAGCTGAGCTGCTAACCAAACCCACAATCCGTTACGTAGGAGTCACATTAGATCAACGTCTGGACATGAAAGCCCACATAAGCAACACAGTAAAGGCAGTTTACCACAAGATTCGTACACTCCGGCATCTATGTACCCTGCTAGATCCAGAGGACTTCCGGACAGTCTATCAAGCAATGGTAATCCCGCATTTCAATTACGCCAATACAATTCTACAAGGACTCCTGCAGACCATCTTGAATTCACTCCAACTTGCAATGAATGTCGCGGCCAGAATTCTACATGGAGCTTCCAGGAAGGATCACATAACACCGATCCTGAAACACCTCCACTGGCTCCCAATCCACTGCAGACTCGCATTTAAAACTCTATTAATGACCTACAAGGCCATCAACAAGCTCTCCTCCACCTCCCTCACGGAGCTAATCTACCCCACGCCCCCCAACAGATCCAGAAGATCCGCAGCGGTCAACACACTGGTAATTCCGAAGGCAGTAACTAAATGCTCCCAAGCAGGGCATTTAGGTTCTATGCACCCAGAAGTTGGAATGCCCTGCCGCCCAACATCCGGGCAATCACCGACCTTGCCCAATTTAGGAAGGCACTGAAGCACCACCTTTTCCTCAAGCACTTCTCTGATGACAGCCCACAAACTGCCACCCCCTCTCCAGGATTGCCCCATTAGCACAACCAGCACGCAACGAGGCAACCACACCCATTGGCGCCATCATCAACCATGCACACCAGGTAAAATAGCTGCATGTATACAGTTGTGTTGTATATAAACCTTTGTAAATAGTCTCTATTCAACGATAGCCCGGCACGGACCTGACTTGATTTTCAACTTGTAAATAGTTACCCCAGCGATGTCCAAGTTACAGCACCTGTTTCATTGTAAATACAGCGCAGCCTAGGCCACACTGTATAAGTTACTGTTGTATGTAAACCGCACTGATTTTAAATAGCGCGGTATAAAAGAGACACTAAATAAATAAATAAAATGAAAAGATGGAGGATGAGGAAAATAGCGACCGGAGATCCAACCTACGAATATTTGGCATCCCCAAAGGGGAGGAAGGTACCAATCCAGTGGCCTTCATAAGGGAACTTCTGAAAGAATGCTTGCCAGGTTGCCCCGTCACCAGGAAGTATGAACTGGAGTGGGCACACAGCGAGCTGAGGCCAAGACCAGAGGCACATGCAAGGCCAAGAGCTTTTATAATTAAATTACTATGTTTCCAAGACAGAGAATATATAATAAGAGCTTCAAGTTAAACTGGCCATGTAGAATACAAATCATGGCGGGTGATGGTCTTCCCGGACCTAGCTGTGGAGACGGTGCAGCGCCGTAGAGACCTCTTGGGATGCCGCAATCAACTGCTGCAAAAAAACGACAAGGTACCATGCCAGACTAACGACTATCAATAACAGGGTTCGAAAATTCTTCTAAACCCCGGAAGCGGTAGCAGCCTGGTTGGAATCAACAAAAGGGAAAAAGGGCCAGCAACAAGGAGACAAGGCAACCACCAACAACAAAAAGCAGGCAGGAGATTCGAATCCACATGCTCAGTGCCAACCAGGCCCAGAAGCAAACTCAGAAAAGGCAGTCCAAAGAGCAGCGAGCACACAAGCAGAGGAAGGTGCAACCAAGACTCCCGACATGAGATATCTCCGATCACCAGCAGATACAGAAGCCTCCCAGGGCCAGATGCTGAACTCAGTGGGGGTGTGAAACTACAGAGCAACCACAATTGACTGTAAGCAATGGCAAACACTGTTCACTAGAAGTTATAAATCTTTGTAAGAGAGGCTGAGGAGAGATGATTTTGAATGTATACTATAAAAGGAAGGGGGGAGTGGAGGATTGAGGGGGGGTTACGGCAAACAGAAGTGGGTTGGCGGATGTTGAAAAGAGCACTGAGAAGGGGTTGAAGGGGATAGAAGGTAGAGTACCAAGAGGGGAAGGGGACCGAGAGGGATAATAATTAGAGTGGATGATATGTACGACAGGAGGGGGGAGCGGGAGAAAAGAACTAGCTGTAAAAGAGGGAGCAATAATAAGAAAAAAAATGTAGAGAAATGCCAGATCAGAGGCACGAAAGTGCTACAAAGGGGGTTGGGGGTTTTGTTAAGTATTCAAGTTGCGATGCGCTGTTGCTGAAAACTGGCTCACAGAGAGATATCCAGAGCCCCAAACCAAAATTAAATGAGGGGTAGCCCAGACTTAGAGGGTTACACAGTAGCCTCCTTAAATGTAAGGGGACTGCATGACCCAATTAAATGGAAAAGGGTTCTTTCTATGGCTAACAAAGCTCACGTAGGTTTTCTCCTCATTGAAGAAATCCACCTGACCCCAAAGGAACACCTAAAATTGCAAGCGGGGAGGGAGTATCAACAGATGTTTTGCTCGGCTTATAACTCTAAGAAAAGAGGAGTGGCTATTTAAGTGCACAAGTGGGCACCCTTTGATCTATATACCACGGGAGGGGACACAGAGGGCCGGGTGGTCTAGATCATGGGTCGGGTTGAAAACGCGGAGATCTCAATACTTAATATGTATGCACCCAACGGACCCAAGGAGTCTTTTTTGAGGTAGTGATGAGGAAGCGAAAGGAGATTGGATCATGGGGGAGGTGGGGGGGACATGAATTGTGTGGTGGGTAAATTAGACTGGAGTAATTGCACAGCAAAGGCCCACAAGAGGGAGGGATGTTGCAATAGGAGCTAGAAGCTGTCTGGAGGGTACAGAACGGAAGTAGTAGATAATATACGTGCTCTACAGCAGACACGTACTCCAGGCTGGATTACATACTATGCCAGAAAGACCAACTATCCAGGTTTAGAGAGACTAAGATACACCCTATAATGCTGGCAGACCATGGGATGGTGAAGGTGCGATGGCTACCAAAAGGAGGTCCACGGGCATGCAATGAATGGCAGGCTAACATTTCTTTATTGCAGAAAGATGCAACATTGTGTAGAATAAAAAAAAGTGGAGAACCTTCCTACAGTTTAATGATAATGGGGAGACCTCAGACAGGATCCTATGGGATGCAGGGAAAGCCTTTCTGAGGGGGATATTGATACAACTCTCAGCCCAAAACAGAACAGAGAGAGAAAAAGAACACAAAAGATTGCTTCAGGAAATTGACAAGTTGCAGAGAGAACATGCATCCACAGGGGCTAGAAATACTCTGAGAAAGTTGGGGGTAGTTAAAGCCCAGTTTCAGGCCTTAGAAATGGAGAGAATTATCCACCTTCTCAGGATGATCAAGTGCAATTATCAGGAGCAAGAAAATAGGGCCAAAAAATTGCTGGTGTGGCAACTTAAAAAGAAACGTGAGGTCAGACTGGTGGCTGAGTTAAAGGGACAAAGGGGGGATCAGATCTATACCACCCCAGATATTTGTACTGAGTTTAGAAATTTTTACAAAACCCTTTATACCTCTGAGGATATAAGGGAACCCGTGCCCATCAAGAGGTTTTTAGAAACCCTAGCGCTTCCCCGACTGGAGGACGAGGAGGTGGAACAGCTAGGTCAGCTGATTATGGCGACAGAAGTCAGGGAAGCCATAAAACCCCCTCCAAAAGGGAAATCTGTGGGGGAGGATTGGTTTCCATCCGAATTATACCACCTCATGCAGGTGGTGGTGACGCCCCTGCTGGCCCGGATCTTCACGCAGGTCTTAGGGGGGAATCCCTTGCTGCAGACTGTGGCAAGGGCAAACATAGTGGTGCTCCCCAAAGAAGGACGGCCCCTGAATCAATGTGGTAGTCACCATCCAATTGCCCTGATTAATTGCAATGCAAAGTTGTTCACCAAAGTACTGGCTCGGCGACTGGACAGACACCTCCCAAGTCTCATCCACCCGGATCAAACCGGCTTTTTCAAAGGAAGGACCAGAGCGGACAGTGTCAGGCGAACAGTATTATTAGCCCTCCTGAAAAAAGAGAAGGGAACCTGCACTCTGTGTAGTGCTTGAGGCAGAAAAGGTACTTGACAGGGTGGAGTAGCCATTCCTATTTGCCATGTTAGAAACATGTAATGGAGGAGGAAAATTCATAAAAGGAATTGAGCCCCTACACCGGGCTCCAACTGCTCGTATTTTAGTAAATGGGGGCAGCTCAGAAGAATTTCAGTTAATTTGGGGCACCAGGCAGGGATGCCCCCTATCATCCATGCTGTTTACAATTGTCATAGAAGCATTCACAGCCAGAGTTTGGTAAAACAAACTTATCCGGCCAGTAAAGGGTGACAAAACTGAGCATAAGATACTGCTGTACGTCGACGACACTCTTGTGTTCCTAACAGACCCCGACACATCCCTACTGAGTCTACTGGAGGAGATAAAAACATTCTCTGGCCTGTTCGGCTTTAAGGTTAATATGTGAAAGATGGAAAGCTTGAATTTAGGAGGTTTAAGCTAAACAGCACTCCCAAGCTTCCCATTTCGATGGGCAGAAGGGAAAATCAAATACCTAGGAATTCATTTGGCAGAGGATCTTGCCTCTCTGTATTAGCATAACTATGCCTTGTTGGATGAATGAATGGAAGGAAACTTGACGAGATGGGGGTCCCTTCACCTAAGCTGGATGGGCAGACTGACAGCAGTCAAAATGAACGTCCTTCCGAAGTTTTTATTTATGGTTCAGGCAGCTCCCGATCCATGTCCGGGAGCCGTGTTAAAGTAATGGGAGCGGAAAATTGTGCACTTTATATGGGGTAAAAAGCAGGCCTGCAAAGGGTCCAGCAACTGACAAAAGAGAGAGAACAAGGGGGGGTCAACTTCCCAAACCTAAAAAGTTACTACCAAGCAGCAGTGCTGATGGTGCTGCGACCAGCGATACGCGACCAGCGACCATAAGCAACCATAAGCGACCAGCAGATACGCTCTGGCTGACATTGGAAAAAGTGGTGATAGCATCAAGATCGCTGTTTGAGCTGTTGGTAGAGAAGGGGGGAAGAGGCGAAGAGAAGACACATCCCTTTATAGGGCCCCTCCTGCACCAGGGGAAGAAACTGCTTAAAGACAGGGAGTATACCATCCTGCCTGGCGAATTGGTCCTGGTTGGAAGATTTTAGCCCCTTCTCGGGACTGGAATTCCAACCACTAATGCACCAGCTAAAGCAGAGTGGGAAGGGAAGCCTTGGGAGCCTGGTCAGGGAGGGTAGATGCATTTTTTTTTTTTCAATATTTTATTTTGAACCATCAAACAGAACATCAAACACAGAGCATAAGACAATCGCTCCCTGGGGTGGGCTCTGATCCCCAAGGTGCAAGAGACAGAGATGGTTACATAGTTTTTAAGATAATACCCCTATTTCCCCCCCTCCCCCCCCCCCCACCCTCCCCCCCCCTCCACCCAGACGCAAAACCCACCCGGACCAGCATATATAACAGTGCCGAACCTCTGTAGGTCTCTACATACATCCAGGGCTATCAACAGCCTAATTGCAGGGTTACATTACGTGTCCGAGGACTCAACTTTTGAATATAGGGCTCCCACAGTAACCAGAAAGCAGACCATCGCTTCACATGACCTCGTGCAGCCCGACACTCCAGGAGCATAAGTTGATGGAAGGAGTTCCGCCACTCCCAAAAAGAGGGAGGGTGGCTGTCCCTCCACCCACGTAGAATGGGGCCTTTACCCACCAGACATGCCTTCCGCACCAGCCAACGACTCCATTTCCCCTTTGGAGAGGTGAGACCCAGGAGATCCAAGACGATCAAGGCCGCATCCCAGTATACAGGTTGTCCAAGGAGATCGGCCATATAGAGGGCAATTCTATGCCAATAGGGGCGTATGCGCCGGCAGCCCCACCACATATGGTACAAGGTCGCCAGGGGCTCCGCACAGCGTGGACAGCTACCATCTGCGGTTAAATGGCAGCGAAGGGCTCGCCGCGGGGAGAAATGAACCCTAGTTAAACACTTAATTTGAATTTCTCGCCAGCGAGCACCATCTGCCAGGCTCGCCACCCTCCGGAGGGCCACCAAAATAGTACCATGGGGAATCTCTCGACCCAATTCCACCCCCCAGGCTCTTTCCACACCGCTGTAATCTGGCTGTGGTCGAAACTGCTCCAACCGAAGATGGAAGGTCCGAATAGACGGCCGCTCAACGTCGCCAAACCCGAAAAACGCTATTATCTGGGCCGAGCGGTCGCCACAGAGTTCCGACCGTGGAAGGGAAGCCACGTAATGGGCCACTTGCATGTATGCAAAGAAGTGTAGCGGCCCCAATTTATATTCGCGGGATAGCATGGGAAAGGGCTTAGGTTTACCCGCCAGGTCCACCACATGGCCCAGCGCCCGCACTCCTCTCTCCCCCCACTGACGAAACGCTGCCGTTTCAGTCCCCGGGGTAAAATTGGCGTTGCCCCAAATAGATAGCCAGCTCGACACCTGCCACCGTCGGCCCCAATAGACATTCAATTTCCGCCAGGTTTTATACACCGGGGCCAATAACACGCTGTCCGCTAAATGCGTAGGCCACCTACTCACCTCCAAATGCAAAAGGGCCCGTAGAGAATGGGGTGCCACGTACGCCTCCTCAAACGCTCTAGGGGTATAAAGATCATTATCCCCGAGCCAGTCCCCCAAATGGCGGGCTTGACAAGCCAGCACATAAGCACCAAGATCTGGAAGCCCCCATCCCCCCCCACGGATCCTCCCCATGAGTCTACGGTACGAGACCCGAGCTCTCGACCCCCGCCATAGAAAGCCCCGAAATTCCGCCTCAAAGCACCTGATATCCCGACGAAGGATCCACACAGGGAGGGTCTGTAGCCAGTATAAGATCCGCGGCAGGAGGACCAATTTGATCGCCGCAATCCTCCCCATAAGGGATAGGGGGAGGGACTGCCACGCCTGCAGCTGAGTCCTCACCTTGGCCAGCATCCGTCGCAGGTTAGTCCTATATAGGCGACCCGGCTGACAGGACAGTACAATTCCCAAGTATATGAACTGGCGCTCAGCCCATCGGAGGGGAAAGTCGCCCACCCAGCTACCCCGAAGTCGGCCAGAAACATCAAGGGCTTCAGACTTATCCCTATTGATACTAAACCCCGCAATCTGCCCGAAAACGCGGAACTCCTGCAACAGAGGGGTAAGGGAATCCCCGCGATAAAACAAGAGAACCAACAGGTCATCGGCAAAGGCCGAAATCTTAAAGACCTGAGGGCCAATACTTACGCCCCGGATTGTCCGCATACCCGCCACTCGGCGTAGAAGAGGGTCCAAAGAAAGAACAAAAAGGAGAGGAGAGAGGGGGCAGCCCTGACGGGTCCCCCTCTGCAATGAAAAAGGCTCTGAGATGACTCCATTACAGAGTATTGCTGCGGTAGGATTGGCATACAAACTGTCGACCATGTTACAAAACGACGGCCCCAAACCATACTGAGGGAGGATGAATCTCAGATATTGCCAGTCCACCCTGTCAAAGGCTTTTTCTGCGTCAAAGCTAATCAAGAGAGAGGACAGGTGTCTATACTGAACCCATTCTAAAGACGCTATGATCTTACGTAAGTTACGGACCGCGTATCGCCCCTTAACAAAACCGACCTGGGACTCATGGACCAACTGCCCCAAAAACTCCGCCAGGCGGTCTGCTAAGATCTTAGCCATTAATTTAAGGTCGAAGTTGAGCAAGGAGATCGGACGATACGAGGCTGCAGAAAGAGGGTCTTTGGCCGGTTTGGGGATAAGAACAATATGAGCATGATTAACCCCCCACCGAAAAGAGCCCTGCTGCGCTCGCCGATTATGTACAGCAGTCAGCGTTGGGGAAATCTGTTCCTTGAGGATTTTGTAGAAATCGGCACCTAGACCATCGGATCCTGGGGATTTGTAGCAGCTGGCCTTGGAAATGGCCCCTTGCAGCTCGGCCACCATAATTGGCTGATCTAACTGAGCTCTTTGCTCAGTGGAAAGGCGGGGTAAGTCTAGTCCCCTCACATAATCCGCCATCTTCGCAGGAGATGTCGCCTCCGCAGTGTAAAGTTTCTGAAAGAAAGAGCGAAAGACCCGCGCTATCGCCGGGCTTTCCCTTTGCAAAATCCCAAGATCATCTCGCAAGGCGGGCACCAATTTAGAGCCCCTGGGTCCACGCAGGCACCGAGCCAATAACTTTCCCGGCTTGTCCCCATAACGGTACAATTGATAGCGATAATACAAGACTGACTTCTTTGCTCTCTGGTGTAATAGTTCGTTTAATTCCATTTGAGAATCCCATAGCTGCTTTTTTAAGCCCGCAGTGGGAGTATGAGCCCAGCGGCGTCGCAAGTTCGTCACCAATCGCTCTAAGACCATAATACGTTCGGCCCTTAATCGTCGTTTTCTGGCAAGAAACCCAATTATATCCCCCCTCAGTACGACTTTCGCCGTTTCCCAGAGCAATTCGGGGTCATCTTGATGACCCCTATGGTCGGCCTCGAACTCCTGCCACCGCCGCTGTATAAATGCGCGAAATTGGGCGTCTCTGTATAATTCCAATGGAAAACGCCATTGAAAGGCCCGTGACGTACTCCCACTCCAGAAGACTTCCATCCAGACAAATGCATGGTCAGATATCTCTACAGGCCCTATCTGGGCTTCCCCCACCTTGGCAAACAGCTCAGCGGATAACAACAAATAGTCTATACGTGCACTTGTGCCGTGGGCCCGGGATTGGTGTGTGTAATCCCGCTCGCCCGGATGTAGTAATCGCCAGGGGTCCACTAGCCCAGTCTGGAACAGAAACGTCGCAGTGCCTGCACCGTCGCCCGTCTTTCTCTTTGCTCCCCCACTTTAGAGGTATCGAGATCGATATCCATGACCCCGTTGAAGTCTCCCCCCAAAATAACGGGGAGCTCCGGCAGCGTCTCAAGTGTGGAGGCAATGCGCGCATACAGGGACAAATCAAGTACATTGGGACAATACACGCTACCAAGAACTACTGGCCTCCCCTCAAGGACGCCCTGCACCAGTACATATCGGCCCGTCGGATCAACGAGTTCCTTCACCACCTCCATCCTTACCCGTTTGTGAATCAAAAGCACTACCCCACCCTTCTTACCAAAAGCTGGGGCCCCCCAGACCTGTCCCACCCACTCTCGGCAAAGTTTACGGTGTTCGTCGGCAGTCTGGTGGGTTTCCTGAAGCATAGCGATGTCTGCTCCCTGCC
Source organism: Ichthyophis bannanicus (assembly GCA_033557465.1). Classification (NCBI taxonomy): domain Eukaryota; kingdom Metazoa; phylum Chordata; class Amphibia; order Gymnophiona; family Ichthyophiidae; genus Ichthyophis; species Ichthyophis bannanicus. The sequence goes on along the minus strand of CM066031.1, from coordinate 1,658,194,858 downwards.
TAGCCAAGGCCTGCAAAATTTTTGCCCGTTTAATCGGACTACCCAGGCCACAAACATTCCAAGAGATTATCTTAAGTGGCATACATTATTAAACTGGGCACACAAATGTCTGCTAAGTACCATACAAAATATAGGGAAGACACCCCCCCAGCCCGGGGTCCTCCCCCATAGCCCTTCAAAGACCATCCTCGGCCCGTCACTACCTCAACTGGTCCCCAAAAATACAGTGTTCCGACTCCCCCCTCCCCCTACCCCTCTTCCCCCCTTCCCCCCCTTCCCCCCCCATAGCTTCTGCCTCTCCCTCTCCACCCCTCCCCCTCCCTCCCTCCACCCCCCTTCGATTCCTTGATTCTACTACCATCCTCCTCTCCTCTTCAGTGAATTCCTAGATGCGTGCGGTACCCCCCCACTCCTCCAACGCCCCCATTCCACTACAAACCACCCCTCCCCCCCGGCCCCCCCCAAAGACACAGCCACCACCCGGACTGCTCCCCACCCGTCCCCCACACCCAGAGGAAACCAACATTTCTACTGAAAGCAGTCAAGACAATCCCAGCAGCCCTCCACCCCCACAACAATTACCATCACCATCACTTTACAGTCCAAAGCAAGTAACTCTTAGCTTGTTCATCAGGGCATTAATCTTCTCCTCCGATCCTCAGGACTCGGCTGCCACTGCGGCCCTCCGCCGTATCTCCTCCACGTAGGGCGTTGCTGCTAACGCGGAGTCAAAAGTCCGACGGATCCCGTCGTGGGTGAAGACCAATCGGGCGGGATATTGCACCATGAACTTAATATTATTGTCTATCAGGGTCTGGCACAGTGGTCCGTAATCTCGTCGCCGCTGTCCTAGGGCTGCTGAGTAATCCTGAACAATACGTAGCCGGGCATTGTCCTTCTGAATGGTCCCTGTCTTACGCGCTGCACGCAAGACCGCTTCTTTCTGTGGAAATCTCAGGAACCGTGCTATTGTCACCCTGGGTCGGGTATCGTTAGTCCTCCGGGGTCCAACCCGGTGCGCTCTCTCTATTTGTACTGAGGCACCTTCGGGTTCATTCGCCAGTAGTTGTTTCACCAGATCTTCTAAGTATGGTTGCAGGTCCCGATCCTCGACGGTATCTGGGATCCCAAGAAATCTCAGGTTGTTACGGCGGGATCTATTTTCTAGGTCATCTAGTTTTGCTTCCTGCCCCTGAAGCAGTTTTTTCACCCGAACCATCTCCCGCTGTAGCTCCAGCACGTGCTCCTCGGACTTCTCTATCCGGTGCTCCGCCTCCTGTAGGCGGCCGCCCAAGGCCTCCACTGAGGTCTGGACAAGGTCCATACGGCCCCGTAGGTCCTCAAACTGAGCAGACAGCGCTCCCGCTACAGCTATGGAAATTTCGTCCACCATCTCTGCTGTGGTCTTGGCCTCCCCCCTCAGCGGTGAGGATTGCTCCCCCCCCCTGGGCGGCAGGGGAGTCTTCTCCTTCTCCACCCGACGGCCTCCCTTTGCCGCCATCACCAAGGCCTCTGTTGGAATCCACTCAGGGGGAGGGGGGGGTCCGCTCCACACGCCGGGCGATGAGGGCCTCCTTCGTCGACCTCCCTGGTTCGCAACACAGTCCCAGATCCGAGCCTCAGGTGTCGCCGGGGCTACTCAGGCCTCTGTACACAGGAGATAAAGTATGAGTTCAGGGCTCTGAGGCACTAAATGAAAGGCAAGGATCCCGGTCAGCGGCGCTCTGGAGGGAAAGCCTGGGCCACGGGTACTGACGCCCCGTAGTTAGGTACAGTTCTGAGGCCCCTAGGTGTCAAAGGTGGGGCAGTGCGCTGAAGAAGGAACACCAGTCCCGGGCCCCTACACTCAGCGGGGTATAAGCTTCAGTCTCGGGCGCCTATACACCGGAGGCCAGGTGCAGGGCGCAGGTTACAGACTCTTCAATGGTGAGAGCAGGGCTCCGGTCAGAGACTCCAGAATGCCAGAGGCAGGGGGGGCAGGATTCAGTCCAGTATGTCCTAGTGCAAAAGGACAAATCTCAGGATCCCAGCTGGCAGAAAGAGGCATGGGTCAGTGGCTCCGATGGAGGAGAGAGGAGGGCTCAGGTCATATCCACTCGGCCCTTTGCAGGTCCTCTGGGTGGGGGTGGAAGCAGGCAAAACAAGGGGCATTTCACAGCCGGGCCCAATAAGGGATCTTAGCCTCCCCCGATCTTTCCCGCGTCAGGCAGCCATACGGGGCACAGGCTGGAGACAAGCTGGAGGCAAAAACAGGGGGGGGGGGGAGGAGCACCAACCGTAAGGCCGCGGCCGCCGCAGGGATCCCCCTGCAATCCCGTTCAGGTTGTCTTGGGTCGCCGACTGCCTACTCACCCCACCACGTGGCTCTCAGCGCGGCGCCTGCAACATGAGCCGCGCTGGTCCAGGCCGCCTCCAGAATCTTTAAACGCAGGTGAGAGGGGAGCGCCGGATCATCTCTCCCGGCTGCGGCTTGTGTAAGGGAGCTCCGGGGGTGTGTGGAAACCCCGATTTTAGCCCCGAACGAGCATTTGGCGGCGCCGGAGGAGCAAGGGGCCCAGAGCTCGAGCGGTGTGCGTCCGCTCGGGCTCACCGCATCACCGGAAGTCTCGGTAGATGCATTTTTAAAGGTGCCTTGGATAAACTCACAGGAACTACAATGCCCTTTTATCAGTATTTTCAGATTTGCCACTTTATGCAAAGACAAGAGCACCATTTAAAGCTCCATTGAGGAATGACAGATTTGGAAGTGGTGTTGTTTAGAGGGACTAGTGTGAGAGGATTGATGTCCAGAATATATGAGTCTGGAAAATGGGAAAAAAGAGGAGACACTACTTCACGTGAACTGCTGGCACAAAAAAGATGGGTGGACACTAGGGGATAAGGAATGGTACAACATCCATATGGATATAAATAAGTGGACCATGGTCACTTCGTGGAGGCAAACACAGTTGCAGCTGCTGTATTCAGCTTATATTACCCCACAGCAACTGGGGAAGGTGGGAACTCAGAAAGAAGAGTTATATTGGAGAAATTGCGGGAAAGTGGGAGATTTCTTTCACTTATGGTGGGATTGTCCAATCTCACAAGACTACTGGGCCAGGGTGGTAGCTGAAATGGAGTGAATTCTGAAAGAAAAGATACTATTGGACCCCATAAGGATTCTTCTGGACCCAGAGGGGGACGGAGAAAGCAGGAAAAATATGTGATGGTTGAAAGCTAAGCTTTTGTTGGTAGCACGAGTAGCCCTTGCATGGTGGTGGAAGCCCTCTGAGGGTCCTAAAATAAAGGATTGGTGGCAAAAGGTAGGTGAAGCATTCCAACTTGATCACCTATGGGCTGCAGGGTCTGCTATGGAAATGGGAAAAGATATGGGTGCCCTACAGGCAAGAGGGGAGGAAAGAGACACAAATACAGGTTAGGGGGAACAGAGATAAATACAGGGGTCTTGAGGAGATGGAGCCAATCAGGGGAGAACAGGGAGGAGGGAAGGGAGTGACAAGAGAGGGGACACAGCACAATGCACAGTTACATATTCATATGTTTTTATTCTTGCCTGTATACGTTTTCAGTTGTTATATTCAATATATTGAAACAGGCTCTGTTGTTCTAAACACATATGTAAGAGGTGTCTGAGGGGGGTGGGGGGGGGGCGAAAAGTGGAAAGGCATTACACTTTCTGTTTCAAGGAACTGGTCTCTTCACACACACATGGACTACAGAGGAGAGTCAAGCACCCAGTTCCAGAAGGCTACACAGAAGAAGAGTCCAGCATGAAAACAAAGGTTCTTGATGGACAGAGACAAATAAGTAGAGAATGTATACAACAAGGACTATAATAGCATGTTGGTGTACCCCTGCCACCCCTGAGGAGATAAAATGTGATCAAATGTTTTACAGATGACTGTATGTTCTCTGGTTATCAATAAAAACATTAATAAAAAAAACGAACTGTATGGGAATGAAATGGAGGAAGGGAGATGGAAGTGATTTGGTGGATAACTCAAGATTAACCTTTTGAATTTTGTCATTGAAGTAGTCAGCCATAGTCTAGACAAAGACTGCAAGAGGTGATTGGAGATGAAGGCACTTTGAGAAGGGAGTGTGGCAAAGAGACAGTGAGGATTGGAGGCAAGAGAGTTTTTCATATGGACATAATAATCTTGTCTAGCCAATTATATTAGCAGACTGGAAGGAGATCAGAGTGTACTTTAAATTTATGAAGTCATGGGATTTTAGTTAGACATGCTTTGTAGAGGAATCATGGGAATGTAGGGAGTGAATTCTAGACGTCAGTCAAAGATAAGGCTTGGTATGTTTTACAGAACAGGGAAGCAGAGAAGCAGGAGTGTCCAAAGCAGAGGATATTACAGTAGTATAGGAAGAGGCTGCTTTATAGACAGATTCTGAGAACATAATGGATGAGATAAGAGATGAGACAGTGGTGGAGAAAACGCAAGGGTTTATTGCCTCGAGATGACGAAGGGCATTATTTTAGAAGTTCTATTTGTACTTTGGATGTCTGAAAACGGGCACATAGAAGTCCAAATCACAGAGATGTCCCTGGAGCCAATAAGGTGTGGAATACAGCTGTTCTGGGCTTCCAAGATAGTATTTTTAAATAACACCCAAGCATGATGTAAGTCTTTAACCTTTGCAACTGCTCTTTTTAGTTTTTTCTTAACTATTTTCCTCATTTTATCATAGTCTCCCTTTTGAAAGTTAAAAGGAAGTACTGTGGATTTCTTTACCATCCCTCCTCCATTAATTAAATCAAATGCGATAATGCTATGATCACTATTGCCAAGTGGCCTCAACACCCTTATCTCTTACACCAGATCTGGTGTTCCACTAAGGACTAAGTCCAAAATGGCTTCCCCTCTGGTCGGTTCATGAACCAGCTGCTCCAAGAAGCAGTCATTTATTTCGTCTAGAAAATTTATCTCCCTAGCATGTCCTGCCGTGATACTGACCCAGTCAATACCGAGGTAATTGAAATCACCCATTATTATTACTGTTTTGTAACTTTTGTTAGCTTCCCTGATTTCTTTGAGCATTTCATCATCTATTTGTTCATTCTGGCCAGACGGACGATAGTACAACCCCACTGCCATCGCCTTCCCCTTTTTACATGGAATTTTAATCCTTAGAGATTCTACAGCGAATTTTGTTTCCTGCAAAACTTTAATCCTTTGTGACTCAATGCCCTCTCTAACATAGAGCGCAACCCCTCCACCAGTTTGATCAGCTCTATCATTACGATATAGTTTGTACCCAGATATCACAGTGCCCCACTGGTTGTCCTCCTTTCACCATGTCTCTGAGATACCAATCATATCTAACTTCTCATTTAGTGCTATATATTCTAACTCTCCCATCTTATTTTTTAGACTTCTAGCATTTGCATGCAACCTTTTTAGAGGCTGTATTTTATTCATATTAATCTGGTTATCGATAGGCAGGGGTAATTTGGAATCTTTAAGCTCTGTCTGCTCTGTACTCAAGGGCATTTGGGCAACCTTTGTCTTTATTAGAACCTCTCTCCTGATGTGCCCTAACTTCATTTTTTTGGTAGTATCCTTCAAAGATACATTGTTCCGAACCATGCGCTCTTGGGCAACTGTCGGCTCTCCCCTATTATCTAGTTTAAAAGCTGCTCTATCGAGGAGGAGGAGTGGCCTAGTGGTTGGGGCAAGGTACTTCAGGCCAGAAGGTCAGGGGTTCAAATCCCACTAGAGGACAGCAACCTTGGGCCAGAAGGACTGGGGTTTCTAGTCCCACAGGTGCTCCTTGTGGTCTCAGGCAAGCCACTTAACCCTCCATAGCCCATGTTCCTTGTAAAATAGTTAACTCCAAGTTATAATGCCCTGTTCAATGTAATTTCAGTTTGTTCAATGTAAACCACACTGATGCAGAATAGCGCGGTATATAAGAGAATGTAAATAAATAAATAAATACATTTTTAAAGGTTAATGCCAGCAGCCTGGTTCCATCCCGGTTAATCTACTACAGGTGAGTAACTACACTTTATGCAAGACCCAGTGCCTCACCAATCTGGGACCAATCTTTTATGACCAAGAAGTCATAAAATCATTCCTTCCTTTTCTTGTGTCAGGAATGAGAGACCTTGGACTTTTTCTGCACAAGATTCTTTCAGAATTCTGTGCTCAATGCCTGCATTACTTCTCATCAGATCTTCATGAGTGAGTACATGCATTCCATGCTGCAGAAAGTCCTGAGTTTTGCAGAGTTTCAGTCTCAAAGAAAGAGTAAAAATTAATTTGCTTGGTGAAGCTGGGCGAGGAATGTGGAAAACACTTAGGGGGTTATTCTGAGACACGAATAGCGGTTGTGCAGGGAAGATAGTCGGGGGTGGGGAAGAGGCAGCCCGGGGGTGGGGAAGAGGCAGCCCAGGTGTGGAGAATGGGCAGTCGACAGCCCTGGATGTACATCTGTACAACGGATCTAACTTTTGAAACACATGCTACTATTATGAAAGAGAGGTTCAAAGTGAGAGGATATCCGCAGTCCCGAATTACTAAGGCATATTTTAGAGCCTGTAACTCAAAAAGATTTGTTAACATCACAGGAGAAAAAGTCTAAGGTCGGCATGGTTTGCCCACTTTTGTATTCACACCATTCCACAACTATTAGTAAATGTTTGAAAAAATATTGGCATCTGATACAGGCTATCCCTGGGTTTGAAGAGATACCCTTGACCATTGCACATAAACGCAATATTAATCTCCGTAACCTCCTGGTCCCTTCCGCTTTTACTGAACGACATTTTTTATCAAAATACAAAGGACATTTCCAGTGCGGTCAATGTTCCTTATGCACTCATGTTATATCTATTAAGAACTTTTTCTTACATCCATTAACTAATCAAAAGTTCTATTTAGATGATTTTTCAAATTGTATGACTAGTCACGTGATTTATGTTGTGAAATGCCCTTGTAACAAACTTTATGTAGGGAAAACTACACGTCCTATAAGGACTAGAATAATAGAACACAGGAGTAGTATTAAAAGAGGTGCAATGGACAAACCGCTTGTCACGCATTGGCATACGGCAGCACATAAGATATCTGATTTAAAATTTTTTGTTATCAAAAAGCTTAAATTCAATTGGCGCGGTGGTAATGTTGATAACACTCTTTTGCGATTAGAACAACGTTACATTTTCAATTTGCATAGCCTGCATCCAGAAGGTCTTAATATGGAAAGTGATTTTTCAGTTTTTCTTTAGTATGGTCACCCTTTGTGACTTTATCTTTTAATTATTTATTTAGACATTTTTGTTTTAAATTTTTGAATTTATCCACAGCGTACAACTGGTCCGCCGGTTTTTTGTCAGTAATGGATCGATCTGTTTTGTGTGTTATCCTTCTTTTTATTGATATGTAGTGACTGGTTACATGGTACAATGCATGTTTGCCTTTAACAGTTGCACCATACGTTGGCCTTTAAACTTTGTTATATATCTGTTTATACAATATTATATTTTCAAATATCTGTTGTTAGATTTTGATTCCCCTTATTTATTTCCATTTTTATATTTCTTATTATTATATTATATTTATTTATTTTTTTATCTTTAAATACCCATTCATGTTTTTATGGTCTCTTTTGGCTTATATACACCAGCATTCATCTTGCTTGTTTGCTCAGGGTGACCCTGCATATTGCAGATTTGATGAATTAGGTAATCCTTTCCTTTTGCCGTTGTTGTTTCATTGACACAATCCTTATTTTAACTTTTTATCAAATAAATTCTTAAATTACCCCCTTTTTAGCTGTTGTATATTTATTGTTTTCCTTTTGTATTACATTTTCAATTGCATAATTTAGCTGACGTCATCAGCCTCGCTCTTATTTCATCTCTGCACTGCGCAGTTGTGGGCGTTTTTACTTTGCAAAAAGATCGCTGGTTTTGGCGCGCTTGCGGCTGGCTGTAGAACTATTTCATTCTTTGGTAGTAAGTGGTTTCATTATGTTCGTTTTTACTATTTCTAATAAAAACTGGGGTCTTATTCACTTTATTTTCACTTAGAGTAAGTTTTATTATTATTACTATTATTATTATTTTTATTTTTAGTAATTTTACAGCCCTTTAATATTGCCTGTCGACATTTATTTTCGATACATTGTTTAGAAGGATTACTCGGCTTCTCGTTTTTTTAAATTACAGCATGGCACGGCCTTTGGCGTCCAGCGTCTCAATGCTTCTACTCTTGTTCATCTTATAAGTTTGTTTTATAATGTTAAGTTGTAATCTTGCTCTTTTCTTCATAGGGTTGCAATTTTTTGTACTTCACCCATGGTTCATAGCGCAATATGGTCCAATTGTTTAGATCCTTGATTTCTACTTGCGGTTGCCCTATTCGCTACACAGCGTGCTAGTTTGCAATTTATGAAGTTATTCACACACTTCTTGTTCATTTGCACAACTTTTTCATCAGATATCTTCTTTTATTTTATTTTTCTCGTGGTTTACTTTTATCCGTTTGTAATATTGCATGGTTGTACATTTTTTATTTACAATCAATTTGACACAATGTTTTTAGATATCACTTACTCTCCTTTCTGAAATGTAGCACGGCACAACCGCTATGGTTCACCTTATCTCTTATTCGTTTTATTACATTGTTTACGTTGTAATCTTTCTTTATAGGGTTGTATTTTTTGCACCTAATCCGGTTTTTCAGTGTGCAATATGGATACATTATTTTCTATTTTCACTCACTTTCGCCCCACTCGCTATATAGCGCGATAGTTTGTAATTTATGAAGTTATTTATTTATTTATTTATTGGCACAGTTCACACCATCTTCTTCATTTATCCCGTGGTTCACTTTTTAGTCGTTTGTCATAGCAGCATTGCTTGTTAGGTGTTTTTGTTTAAAATATCCAATTTGATACACAGTTCAATATTTTTCTTTCCATTTGGTTTGATTTCACAAAAGAAGTCACATATTTGTTTTGCAACTTCACGCTTTTTGTTTTTAGCTCACATTGACCTTATCCACTTTCCTCACCGTTTTTTAAGGACTTCTGGCACATCATTCGCATTGGTTTCCTTTCTACATTTTCATGACAGTAAATAGGTTCGTGCACAACCCTTTAAATTTCACATGTTGATGGTTCGGTTATTTACTTGATTCCATCTTTTGCACCATAATTGTGCTAAGGAGTCCTATTCGTCACATATCTTCCTTTATCACATTTTGGTTTTAACATGTTCCTTTTAAGTTTTTAATTATGCATCACACTGTTCAGTTAGTTTGGTTCATACCTTACATGTCATTATATTATTTATATCTCATAGATTGCATAATTAAACCTATAGGAAGATTATCCATGGTCAGGTAACATAGTTACATTTTTATCCTCTTATCCTATTACTCATTAAGAATTGATATATATGGGTTGTCTTCATCTCTCTTACACCTTGGTTGATTCGTAATAATGTATTTTTACTTTTTATTATATTTTAAATTTAACAATTGTTGTTGCAATACACATGGATTTTTATATTTTATTTATTTATATAAATGTATTTTCTAAGTGCTCACTCTTTGATGTTTTTTTAAGTTAAGTTACAATTGTTATTGTAATACACATGGAGTTTTATATTTCATTTATTTATATAAATGTACTTTCTAAGTGCTTACTCTTTGATGTTTTTTTATTAAGTTATAAAGCATCTTGCTATTGGTATGTTTACTATTTTATTGTTTGTTTTTATTTAGCTTATTTTTGAAGATACAAATTTTTATACTCCTGTTTGATTAAGTCATACAGTTTAGTGACTCAGGTATATGTAATTTATATGTCCTTTTGGATACATTATTTAATTAATTTTATACTTTTACTCTTTTTGTTATAGTTAACCTCTAATCATGTTTTTATTCTATTCATTTTAATTTTTCTTCTAGCTCCTTTGTTTTTATGTTAGCCGTACTTATCTGTTCCATCATTTAAGAATAGTGATATATATATATATATTGTTTTATATAGTTTTCACACATTATACATTCATTTATGTCCGCTGTTTGAGCCTGTTTGTTTTCATTGTTTTTAAAAAAAAATTTGTTTTATTTATAATTTATTTACGATTTGTTTTAGCCATTTAAGCCCCTGAAGAAGGGATTTCCGAAACACGGCCTGTGTTGGGCCAGTGGCTGATGTTGGTTCAATAAAGGTTTATTATACGTCACCTTCCCTGCTATCCACGTCTTTTTGTTGGACTGTTTTCGTACGTGGTGTTGTGCCTCTTGTTGGACTCCAGGGCTGATTCTAATGTCAGCCCTGTACGTTCAGGGCCAATGAAATGGCCGGGGAAGTTATTCCACCTCCGAGGTTGTGTTTTTTAAGTGACCCAGGACGCAGAAGGGGCTGTGAGGGGCAAAGTTAATTTCCCGCAACCCGATCCTGGCATTAGGCTGGATCGGGGGTCGGGCTGCGGGGAATTAACTATGTTTGCAGGTGGCTGGCATTGTGGCTTTTAAATGGAGTCACAGTGCCATGGCAACATGACGCCATGACACCGCAGCTCCATTCAAAAGTACTTGCTGAGTTAGCCAGGCTGTGGCTGTATGTGCAGGCCAGGACTGAATCGCAGTCCTGGCCTGCACGTACATGCCTGTTTGCGATTCTGATCCCGTGAGCCTAGACATGCCCCACGGGATCAGAATCGCAATCTCCTTTGTACTTCCGGGTCAGCCCGGACGTACAAAGAAGATGTACGTGTGGGACAAAATCGGGCCCTTAATCTATAAAGCCTATAACGCTTTTGAGACCAAAAGACAACTGTGCCAAGGCTATATGAACACACAGACTCTCATTCAAGAGAATGTGTGTGATAGGTCAATGATGTATCTTGTAATATCTTTGGAAAGCTCAAGGAAGATGGATTTCATAAAACAATTGCAAATGCAATGTGTGCCTTCGAGTCAGCATGACATGAAAATGCACATACTTCATACTCTCTCCTATCTTTGCCTTCCTTGAATCCTCCGCTCTGTTTATATGCTTTCTCTTCACTGATGTTTTCTCAGCTGTACCAGTTTCTAGCAGCTGATAGGCCTCCATTTTTTTTCTCTTCCCACTATCTCCCTTCCACAGTGGTGAACACTTAGTAAGAGGACAAAATGATCAAGGTAGGAGTTTGAGAGTGGTAAGTACAAGGATGGAAGGAGAGAATTGCGTGGATTGACATGATTAAGAGGACTAGGGAAGTAAAAGGACACATGATAGTACTGGTTACTGGGAAGAACATGAGTACTGTTTGGTGATCTGAGTATGTTTGTACTATGGAAATGTATGTTTTTGATTCGGGAGGGAAATGTACACAATAATTATACTTGTACCACAAAAATACTGATAAATGCTAAATTTTTTTGTACTTTAAAAGTACCCTTAATTTATTTGAAAATAAACACTTGCAGTTTATAAACCCTTTAAAACAGAAATCCTAATTATATATTGTGGGGGTTATTCTGAGCCACGAATAGCAGGGATAGACGGCCTGACGGGGTGTCCATCCCCGCTATTCGTGGCTTCACCTGCTCCCGAATAACTTCCTCGCCGGTTGTGCGAGGAAGTTAGATGGGTGCGGGGAATGGGCGTGCAGTGGGTGGTCTCCAGCCGCTGTACGTCTGGGTCCAGCAAAATGTCCAAGGTGGAATAACTTCACTGGGTGTTTGTTTTTTCTACTGCTGGGGTGCTGCTGGGGCAGAGGGGGCCAGGTTTTATTCCTCGCAGCCCAACCCTGGCCTTAGGAAGCCAGATCGGGGGTCATGCTGGGGGAAATAAGCCCTTTTTTTTGGCGGCCAGCATCACAGCTTTTAAATGGAGCCATGGCGTGGCGGCTCCATTTAAAAGCTGACTGAGTTATTTGGTTTTTTAATGTACATGCAGGCCGGACTGAATCGTAGTCCCGGCATCCATGCAATTTACTGTTCACAATTCTGATCCCACGGGGTTAGACATACCCCACGGGATGAGAATCGCGATCCTCTCTGTGCATCCGGTTCAGTCCGAATGCACAGAGGGATGTATGTCCTGGATGGAATCGAGCCCTGTGTGTATATGTATAGAAATGTTAGTAGAAATTATTATTTTTAACAATTTGAGGATGGTTCTGATCTAGAGTTGAAACATGGCACTATGTATGATTGTGGATGCTAGATGTTTTTAGTTTTATTTATTGCATTTGATATACACCCTTAGAGGACTAGACATCAAAGTGGTTTACAAACAAACCTGGAAGAAAATAGCATACAAATGGACAACTAAATCTTAAAAAATATGAGTTAGTAACAAGTGGAGTAGAAGTTAAAATTTTGTGACTATAGTGGATGGACATAAGGGGGACAGACAAGATAGACTGCAACTTCTGCTGGCAAATTTCTGATGTCTCACCAGACGTTTGAGTAAATAGCCAGGTTTTCAGTGTCAAGGAGAGAGCTCAGAATGAATCATTCTAAGGGAACAGAGGGCCTTTTTGGGGAAGGGGTGGGGATGGGGGTTAAGGCTTAGTTGTCAAGAATGAAACCTAATGAAGTTATGTGATTCCAACACCTACACTTGCCCTACACACCACGCACAACCACTGTAAATATCCATGTGTAAATAGTTTGACGATTGTTTTGCTTTAGAAAAAATCATTTTTATTGTCCATATAGCACACCTTAAACATCAGAACAGAAACATAAGAAAAGACAACAAAAACTCAATCCCAGCCTCTGCTCTAGACAGCTATACAACTAATACTGGCAATGAACATTCCAAACCCCCCCCCAACCCCAACCAAGGTCCCCCAAAGAATCTAACAACTAACCCCCGCAGGAACACAGAACTAAACTAAATAGAACCCCCCCCCCAGCCATCTATCCCCCACTCATGAACCCTCCCTCCCCCCACCCCCACCCTACCCCCCCCCGATCCCCCCCATCCCCCACCCCTCCCGATACCACCCAGACCACCACTCAACACCTACTACAAGGGGCAGAGCTAAGGGGCCCCCACCCCATCCACCCCCAAGCTCCACACAAGCACCAACAATTAGTCAGAATCCAAGGACGTACTCAATATCGGGGCCCCACCCCATATCCTACAGGCCTTGTCCAAAGCCTCCCCCCCAAGTGAACGCGCTGTGCGCGTTTCCAGATCCCGCAAATCCGCCATGGCTCTCTCCCACTCCCCCACCCCTGGAGCAACATCCGCCAGCCAGTGGCGCAGTACACATTTCTTCACCATCAAAAACCCCCTCTCACATAAGGCCCGCTCCTCCCTTACTACAGAGGGCACCCCCTCCCCTAGTCCGAAAAGTGGGGGACAAAGGAGAAATCTGCATCTTCCGACCCAGCCAGCCACTCAACCTAGACCCCACATCCGCCCAGAGTTTCTGGATGTGGACACAGAACCAAAAGCGATGTGCCAGGGAGCCCGCCTCCAGCCCACATAAGGAGCATTTGTCCGTATCAGCTAGTCCCACTTTTGCTGCCCAGACATTATGACCATATGCTCTCCACAGGAACTTGTATTGCATCTCCTGAAGCTGAACAGACTCCGAAAGGCCCCGAATGTTTGAAAACGCCGCCTCCAGTCGCTCAACAGTCACAGCCGGCACCCCATCTCTCTGCCATCTCTCTGCCAGAGTCTCCAGAGCCCGCAGATCCTCTCTAGACCGTCCCCCCGGAAAAATTTCCCGACGAAGGACCGGGACAGAAAGCTTCCCCTCCTGGTCCTGGAAAAGATCCAACATACTCCCCTTCCGCAGCGCTAAACCTCTGCGCGCCTGCAGCTCTCGCACATAATGCCGCACTTGTAGATAAAAGTAAAAGTCCTGCCCGCGCAGCTGATACCGGTCTTTCAAAGAGAGAAAGGACTCCAAGTCCGTCCCCCCCAAGGTCCGAAGATGCCCCACATAGACCACGCCCTGGCCGGCCCAGTCCCTCACTACTTGGCCTTCCATTCCTGGACCGAAGTCGACATTCCCGCCCAAGGGCAGACAGTCCGTCGTCTGCCAGGATGACCCTCGATACTGACACAAAGCCTTCCAAGCCTTCATCAGGCCCTGGAGACAACAAGACTCTCGCCATGCCACCGGTAATTCTCTGGGGCGACAGTGCAGAGCCCTGACCGGATGCATCCGTCCCGCTAAATCAGCCAGGAGGGGCAACGGCAAAAGGTCCCCCCCCCCCCGCCTCCCACCAGATCCCCCAAGGCTCTGGTGAGGAACTGCAGATTATACGCTCGCAGTGAGGCTAAGCCCACACCTCCCCCCCCTCCGCAGGTCGCATTAACGTGGCTAGGGCAATCCTCGGCCTCCGGCCTCTCCACAAGAACTTTAACAGGTGCGATTGCAGCTCTCGCAAGTCTCTCCGCTGCAGCCATACCGGTAGATGCCGCAGCAGGTAGAGCCAACGGGGAACCTCAACCATATTATACAGTGCAATACGCCCCTTAAGAGATAAAGGGAGGTCCCGCCATTTGTCCAGGCGCTTAATCGTGGCATCCAGCAGAGGCCTCACATTAACCTGATACAAAGATCTCAGAGAAGCTGGGATCTGCACGCCCAAGTATCGAAACTGACTCTCTGCCCACACCAGTGGAAAAGCACCCCGCCAATGGGCACGCACCCCGCCACAGATATCTAGTGCCAGCGACTTAGTTGAGTTTATCTTCAATCCCGAAAAAGATCCAAACCGATCAATCCGGTACAAGGCTCTCTCCAAAGAAAGCTGGGGATTGGTCAGACAAAGCAACATATCGTCGGCAAAGGCGCTAACTCGTATGCCCCCATTGGGCCAATGGATACCCTGGATATCATCGGCCTGCAACAAGGCAAGTAACAACGGTTCGAGTTGCAGGACAAACAGGAGGGGCGAGAGTGGACACCCCTGCCTCGTCCTCCTCCGCAATACAAAGGTATCGGGTCTATCACCTCCCACCGTGACAAAGGCAAGGGGGTCCGTATAGAGGGCACGCACCCACGAAAGAAAGCCACCATCAAGCCCGAACCTACGAAGTGCCTCGAACATATAGGGCCAGGAGACCCTATCAAAGGCCTTTTCGGCATCTAGGCTAACTAACAGCAAAGCCTGATTCCTCCGAGCACACTGCTCCATTCCTAACAAGATGCTAGCAATATTCCTGGCAGCTCCCCTACCCCGCACAAATCCCGCCTGATGCGGGCCCACCAACTTCGGTATAACCTCCTGTAACCGCTCCGCCAATACCGCAGCCAAAACCTTTAAATCATAATTGATCAATGAAATTGGCCGGTAGGCAGCCGGATCCAGCGGATCCTTACCCTCTTTATGAATAAACGAAATTGAGGCCGTGCGCATATCTCTCGGAAAGGTCCCTACCGCCAAGACCTCCGCATAGAGCGCCATCAGAGTAGGGGTCACCTGAGTCTCCAGTATCTTATAAAATTCGGAACCGAAGCCATCTGGGCCAGGTGCCTTATAAGGTTTCCCCTTCCTGATGACCCTTTGGATCTCAGCTCCTGCAATAGGCTTGTTCAAAGCTGCTAAGTCCTGCGGGGATATTCACGGCAAGATCACCCCATCTAAAAACCGACTCTCCTCATGCCTATCTTCAGTCTCAGGGGTGTACAGAGCTTCATAAAATTGCCGAAATACTTCCGCCACCCTCTGAGAGTCACTCTGCGTCTGCCCCTCCTTATCCTTAATCACCGAAATCCCCTTCGTACCACCGCCGTCCCGCACTAGCCGCGCCAAGAGCCTCCCAGACTTATTGCCGAAGCGGAACAAGTGATGGCGATAATAGTGGAGAGAATATACTGCCCGTTCCTGCAGCTTAGCGTTCAAACTTTTCTGGGCCTCCAGATACGGCTGCAGGCCTTCCCCCCGCGGCTGCCCCCTTCAGGAGCTCAAGTTCTCGGGATAAGCGCAAGATGTCACCATTAAGCCGCCTCTTTTCCCTGGCCATATAAGCAATAATCTGCCCTCTCAGCACGGCTTTCCCTGCCTCCCAAACTATAGCCACCGAACTTCCGCTCTCTTCATTGAACTCCAGATATTCCTCCCACTGGCGTTTCAAAAAATCCTGAAAATTCTTATCCTGCCATTTCTGCTTGGGAAAGGTCCACCGACGACTACTCGGGGTGACCCCCTTCCAGTCCACCCACACCATGGCATGATCTGAGATCACAATAGGCCGCAGCTCCGCCCGCAAGACCTGACCAAAATCTCTCTCCGATATTAAGATATAGTCTATTCTGGACCAAGTCCCGTGGGCACGGGACAGGTGCGTATAATCTCGCTCCCGCTCATGAAGGACCCTCCACACATCAATCAGGTTCCCCATTTGGCATAGATAGCTCACTCCTCTCCGTACCCATCCACCCTCCACTTTCGGGTGGGACTTATCAAGCTCGGGATCGTGAGGGCAGTTGAAATCCCCGGCTACTATAATCGGGACCCTCGGAGCCGCATCAATTCTCTGCAAGATACGCTGGAAGAACACATGGTCATATATGTTGGGGGCATAAATATTGCCAAGGAACAGCTCCCGGCCATTCACCCGCACATGCAAAAATAAGAATCTACCCTGCCCATCAGGTTCCTCAGCTAATAACTCGACCTGATGCCCTTTGCGAATTAAGATTGCCACCCCCTTCTTCCGCCCTCCCGCTGAGGCAGCAAACACATAGCCCACCCAGTCCTTCTTCAACTTACAATGCTCAGCGGGAGTGAGGTGCGTTTCCTGTAGCAGGACTGTTTGGGCCTTCTCTCTGTTCAAGGCCTGCAGCACCTTCGCCCGCTTCACTGGGGTATTAAGGCCCCCCACGTTCCAGGATACAATACGCATGTTAGTCCCCATCAGCGGGTGACAAAAGGACGCTGCTAAGGGCAGAAGCATACTCATTCCCCCCGAAAACCCGGGACCGCCCAGCCTCGGCCCCCGGTTTGTGAACTACTGTGGCCCACACCTGTAATCGGCTCAATAATGCCCCTCCTGCATAATATACCCCCCCTAATCTCCCATTCCCCCCCTGTCCTCACCCCCCCCATCCCGGTCCCAAACCCCCCCCCCCGCCCCCAACTGCCCCAACAATTCCCTATCTCCCCCCATTAAAACGGTCACCACCAACACCCCGGCTCAAACGGCCAGGGCCGAGTCCCTACTGATGCCACAGGGATGTCTCGGGTCCCCTTCCCCCTCTCGGAGGCCAACAGTACATGCACTGCAAACAACCAAGGGCATTTAAAACACAACAGACTATAAGAGCCCCGGCATAGCAAAACAATAATGAGACAGAAGTCCCTTGCAAATTAAGGTGGGCCCGACAGGAACACCGCTCACAATCTCCAGCAGTCGAGACCAGCCGGTTAGGAGCGCTGAGGTCTTCGTCGCCGGGTTAGCCCAGCGGCGTCACCCACCGTCCGCTCTCATGTTGGAGCCACCTCCGGCCCGCGCCCAAGCCCCAGCTGGTCCACGAAAAGCTCCGCTGCCGCCGCCATTTCAAAGGTGTGAGTCTTGCCTTGGTTGAAAATCCGCAGGGAGGCAGGATAGGCCAAAGTGAAACGGATCTGCTTCTGGAAGAGCGTGGAGCAGATCCTGGAAAAAGTCCTCCGCTTTGCCGCCACTTGCATCGAGTAGTCTTGAAATAGAAGGAGCCGCTGGTTATCCAGACGGAGCTTCCCCTTCTTCCGGTAGGCCTGGAGGATCTGAAGTTTGTGCTGAAAATTTAAGGCCCGGAATATCAGAACTCGCGGGCGGGAGAGACCATCACGGCGGGGCCCGATGCGGTGCGCACGCTCAATCTTAAACTGTCCTCGGAGCTCCTCTAATCCCAGCGCCTCCGGCAGCCATGTTTCCAGCCAGGCGAGCAGCATGTGCTCTGCTTTAGATTCCGGGATGCCGACGACCCTCAAGTTATTTCGCCGAGACCTGTTTTCTAGGTCTTCGACTTTGAGTTGCAGAGCTTCAATCTGTTTAGCATGCTCCAGCCGGGCTCGCTCCTGCGCCCCCTCGCCCTCTTCCAGGCTCGACACACGGTGCTCTAATTCCTCCACTCGCTTACCGAATTCGGACAGGGCCTCGCCAACGCCCGTCAGCTTCTTCATGATCTGGTCAAATTTGGGGTCGAGCAATTTGACTACCTCCTTCGCGAGTTCCTCCGGCGTGGAATCCGTGCTCTCCCCCCCAGGAGAGGCAGGCTGTAAGGCCGCCGAGGGCCCGGGGCCCGCTTTGCCCCCTCGCTCTTTCCTCGCCGCCAAAGGCATCGCGGTAGTTCTCCACCAGGCACCTCCGATCAGTCCCACTTCCTGGGGCGTATCTCAGTCCCGTTGAGCCCAATTATGGAGGCCAGGGGTAGAAAATGTGCAGATTAAAGCAGATTAAATCCAAGACATCCCCGGAGCGAGCAGGCAGACGTCCTCACTCACTCACGCATCACGTGGACTCCTCGATTGTTTTGCTTTAAATTAAATTTTATTGTTCAATGTAAATAGTTGAATCCTACTGTTCAATGTAAATGTATACAGAAGTGTACAATACTGTTAAGCTGTTATATGTAAACCGCCCTTGATCTCTGGAAGGGGCGGTATAAAAGAAAATAGTTAAATAAATAAAATAAAATAAAATAAATGTACTCTTTAATTTTACATACTACTGAAACAGCACTTGTCAAAGTCTTCTGTGACTTGTTCCTGGCTAAATCTAAGGGCCTCTACTCCATCCTTCTCCTTATTGACCTTTCTGCTGCTTTTGATACTGTTGACCACCACCTTCTCCTTGACACATTATCATCACTTGATTTTAGGGTCTCTGTCCTGTCCTGGTTCTCTTCTTATCTCTCCCATCATTCTTTCAGTGTTTGTTATAGTGGTTCCTACTCTACTTCTATCCCACTGTCAGTAGGTGTTCCCCAAGGGTCTGTTCTGGGCCCCCTCCTTTTCTCTCACCACACCCAGTCCCTTGGTGCTCTCATCTCCTCCCATGAATTTCTGTACCATTTTTATGCTGATGATTCTCAGATCTACACCTCCTACACCTGATATTTTGCTGACACTGCAGGCCTGTCTCTCTGAGATCGCCACTTGGATGTTTCACCCACTGGTTGAAACTAAACATCAACAGAACTGAACTTTTTATCTTTTCCCCTAAACCTTCCTCCTTTCTCTATCTCTGTTGATAACACTCTTCTACTTCCTGTTTCCTCAGCCTGTAACATTAATGTCATTTTTGATTCCTCCCTTTCTTTCTCCTCACATATCCAACAGATTGCTAAAACCTGTTGTTTCTTTCTCTATAACATTAACAAAATTTCCCCCTCCTCTCTAAACACACTGCTAAAACACTTGTCCACTCTTTAATTACTTCCCCTCTCGACTAATTCAACCTCCTTGCTGGTCTCCCTTTGAGTCATTTCTCTCCCCTTGAATCTATTCAAAACTTTGCTGCACAGCTAATCTTTCGCCAGCCTTAATTTACTCATATAACCCCTCTTCTCAAGTCGCTTCATTGGCTTCCTTTCTGTTTCCGCATCCATTTCAAACTCCTCCTTCTGACTTTTAAATGCTTTCATTTTTGTGCTCTTCACTATCTCTTCTCTCCCCCTACACCCCTCCTCGTGAACTCTGCTCTTCTACTGGCTTGCTCCTCTCTTTGCCCTTTTCTTCCACTGCTAACTCCAGACTTAGGTCCTTTCACCATGCTGCTCCTTATGCCAGGAACAAACTTCATGCATCTGTATGTCAGTCTTCATCTTTGCCCCTTTTCAAATGTATGCTAAAGGCTCACCTCTTTGAGGCTTCCTTTTGATTGTTATCTCTTGTTTACTTGTGGTTTATACTATGATAAAAAGCCAGTGCTGCTCTCTAAAGAGTGGAGTGACATGATCAAATCTTGTCACCATAAAGAAACTTCATAGCTATATTTGTATAAGCTGTAGGTGCCTGGTGTTCAGACTTTTTGAACTGTCATCTAAAGAATTACAATAGTCAAGCCTATTTACAACAAAGATATGATTAGAATGTGAACTGATTCAGTGTCAAGGAGGGAGCTCAGAATGAATCATTCTAAGGGAGAAGATGATCTTATTGGTAAGAACTGAGACTTGGGGGAGGGGTGGGGGTTAAGTCTGAGTTGTCAAGAATGAAACCTAATGAAGTTATGTACTCTTTAATTGCAATCTTGGTGCCGGTTATTGTTAGTATGAATGGATATAGTAACATGACAACAGATGAAGACAAGCATGGCCCATCCAGTCTGACCTGTAAAGTGTTTAGGGTTTTAACTGCTGCTCTGTTCAGGTTACCTCCACTCTACTTTGGGTTATAACTGCTGCTCCATGCAAATTACCCCTGCTTTGTGCTTTTACTTAATATAAGCAGCCTTGTCCCTGCATTGCATCCCATCCCATCATGTTAGTGATACAACTAGGGCTGCAAAAGGGGTGGTTGCCCAGGGCTCCTGCACAATGGGGGCCCAGCCACTCATAGTCAAACATAGCCCCAAAGTCCTGTGTTCCACTCAATTTTGTTCAGTCTGCCTCCTTCGCGATGCAGAATTTTGAGCTAGATCTGGTGGCTGCTGCCCACTTTAGACCGGTGCAAGCCATTTGCACCCAAGGCTCATGTGAGTCAGTTCAGCAAAAAATAAAGCAAGCCAGCAGTCAGGCTTGCAGTGGCTGCTTCCTCAATGCTTGTGCTTCCCCAGAATTCCACCCTTCATGCTGCGCACTGGTCTACGCATCCTGGCCTGACGTGAGTAAAGGCATACATATAAGGCCAGCAAAAGTCACATGTAGGGCACCGTGTGTGGTGCATTGAGCAAGATTGTAGGTTGTGGCATCAGGTATTCAACAGGCCCAGATGATGATGAATAAGTACATAAAGCCCTGCTTGTCCTCTCTCTGAGGCAGCTCCTGCAGTTCACTATTATCAGTGTCAAATTTGATTGATGACCCTTGGTGATATTTCATTAACAGAGGCACTTCATTGATTCAGCTGTGATAAAACCAGGTCCATGAACTATAATGCTAATTAGTATATACCATTAAAAAAAAAAGTATGTTAATACGTGTTTAACATATTTTAATAAACAGCACCCCTAGCTTGCTTTTTAACACGAAGCAGCACAGCTGAACAATGGTGTATCAAGGGTAGGGTGGTGGGTGCGGTCCGCCCCATGTGCCAGCCAGGAGGGGGGTGGCACATTCAGGCTCTCACAGAGAAGGTACACGTGACAAGCATACCTTTGCTGGCTTGCTGCACTACCTCCTTTCCAGGTCCAGTCACTGTTCTTTCCTGGTGAAGTCTTGCAGTACAGCTTTTCTCAAGAATCTTCACCGGAAGGGAACAGCCGCTGGGTCTGGAGAGTAGGCAGTATGGCATGTCAGCAAAAGTATGCTTGCTGTGCGTGCCTCCTCCATGCGGGCCCAGCGGGGGTGGGGGAGGGGTGTGTGAGCATCATCACGAGGAGTTGTCTGCTCTGGGTGGCCAATATCGTTGGAACACTACTGCAGTTGTGTATTCCCTGAAATGGCAGGCTCTTCCCAAAGGTACAAAATGTTTTTTCTTACACAGTTGGATGTATTTAAACTCTGTGCTTAAACCAAAAACCTTTTCCTACACTATGCTGTACAATTTGCTAAGTTCAGCAGCAGACTCCCATGGATACCCCCATTGATAGCCCACCATTTATAGGGGTTTCCTCCAGTTGAGCCACATCCGTGGGGTGGAGATGGGGCATGTATGCGAGTGGTTTTTGAGTATGGTTTGTATGTGTATGGGAATATGTTGGTTGGGAAGTGTAGACTGTAAATGCAAAGTATCACTGTGAGGGTGTTTGGTGTATGAGAGAGTTGTGAAGGACTGGTCTGCGCGGAGGAGTTCTGGGTAACTGGGATGTGTAGGGTTGTTAATGCGTAAGGGTTTATCAGGTGTGAGGGGTGGGATTGTGTAGGCATTCATGTATGAAAGTTTTGGTCAGCGTGGGAACATTGATGTTTTTGCTTATTTATTTGCTGTTATATACTGCGCTCTTTGGAATCAGTGTGGTTTACATGTAACGAAAACAGTATAATGGTTTACATAGAAGAATTTGTATAAAACAGTTTGCATTGAACTAGAAACAATTATAGAACAGTTTACATTAAACTAGAACAAGTAACAGTAAATAACAAGAATAACAGGCAGCTACATTAAATGTCTATAAATGGATAATAACTTAAAGTATGCAGTCAAGGAACTAGATGCGATCTGGGCATAGGCTTTGTTCAGGGTGGTTGGCCATAAGCTAGTTGAAATAAGTATGTCTTTAAGGCCTTCCTAAAGGATGTCAGGTCTGTGATGGCACAGATTGATGGAGGTAGGGCATTCCAGTGGGTTGGTGCATAGAGGGAAGAGGCGCGATTTTTAGTTGGCTGGGTGCATGTTCTTATTGCTGAGGGGGTGACGAGTGAGTTCACCATGTATGACCTTCTGGTTCTGTTTTCAGGGGCATGTTGTATGAGGTTTGTGAGGGAGGTAGCGGACATTCCGTGCAGAGACTTGAAGGTGAGTAATAGGGCTTTGTATATTAGTTGGTTTGATATAGGGAACCAATGCAGCTGGATCAGGATCAAAAGAGGTGTGATATGTTCAAATTTTGAGGCAGACAGGAGTGTTCGGGCGGCTGTATTCATGGCCAGTTGTAATGGCTGGAGAGCATGCTTTGGCAGGCCATGGTAGATTATGTTGGCATAGTCCAAATGAGGAAAGATAAGGACTTGGCATACTGTGCGAAAGTCCGAGGGCTTGAGGAGAGGGCGTAGATGTCGGTGGGTTCTTAGTTTGTGGTAGACTGCCTTGATGACGGTTTGTATGTGGGCTTCCCAATTCAGATGTTGGTCCAAGATGACCCCAAGATAACGTACTTCTTGCTTGACCATGAATTCGATGGTTATGTGTGGGTAGATGTGTAAGTGTGCATGTGGGGGGGGGGGATTGTAGGTCAAGGATTTGTGTGATAGAGTTGGGCTATGTGAGACTGGGTTTGTATCTGGCATGCATTTATTGCTGTGTGTGTGTGTGTGTGTGTAAAATGACTTTGGAAGGTTGGAGAAGATGAATTGAAGGTGCCTTCTCTTGTTGCTTCAGTTAACTATTCTTGTCTCTGCCTTCTCTGGGGTACCTTTGGAATTCAGCAGTGATGAACATTGCAAAGGTTAATGGCTTCTAATAGGTTCTTATTGTTTTTTTGTTTTTGAGGGGGGGTCGAGACTTAGGGGCTTGTTTACAAAGCCGCGGTAGCGGTTTCTGCCTGATATCGGAGCCGCGGCCCTATTGAATTCAATGGGGCCACGGCTCCGATATCGGGCGGAAGCCGCTACCGCAGCTTTGTAAACAAGCCCCTTAGTTTTCTGAAAATAAATCAAATGTTTCTGGTTTTCACCCTTGTCTGAGCTTTCACATTTTGTTTATTTTATTTATTTAGCTATTTTTATATACCACTGTATCTCAAAGTCAAAGTGGTTTACAGATAAATGAACTTACTACTACTACTACTACTGAGTATTTCTATAGCGCTACAAGACATAGGCAGCGCTACATAGACGACATGTAAGAGACAGTCCCTGTTCATCAGAGCTTACAATCTAGTCAAGACAGACAACACAGAAGGTGTAGACAGGGATAAAACAAGGGAGAATGGTAAAGAAACAAGGAGATCAGGTGAGTCAAGATCCAAAAGCAGCAGCGAAGAGGTTAGTTTTCAGCCTGGATTTGAAAAGGGTCAGAGAAGGTGCCTGGCGTACAGATACAGGTAGTTTGTTCCAGATGTAAGGTGTAGCAAGGTGAAAGGAGTGAAGTCTGGAGTTAGCAGAAGAAGAGAAGGGCACAGATAGAAGCAATTTGTCAGAAGAGTGGAGTTCCCGAGGGGGGGGGGGGTGTAAGGAGAGATGAGAAGAAAGGTAGTGAGGAGCTGCAGAGTGAATACACTTATAGGTCAGCAGGAGAAGTTTGAAATGGATGCGGAAATGGATAGGGAGCCAATGAAGTGACTTGAGAAGAGGGGTAATTATGGGCATGATGAGACTGGCGGAAGATTAGCCGCGCAGCAGAGTGTTGAACAGATTGAAGGGGAGAGAGATGATTCAAAGGGAGACCAGCAAGGAGTAGGTTACAGTAGTCAAGATGGGAGGCGATTAAGGAGTGGATAAGTGTCTTAGTAGTGTGTTCAGAAAGGAATGGGCAGATTTTGTTGATGTTAAAGAGAAAGAAATGTCAGGTCTTAGCTATCAGATGGATGTGTGTGGAGAAGGAGAGAGAAGAGTCAAAGACAACTCCAAGGTTGCGAGCCGAGGAAACAGGGAGGAGTAGAGTTATCCACAGAGACTGAGAAAGGAGGAAGAGGACAGGAGGTTTTAGGGGGAAAAATAAGAAGCTCAGTCTTGGCCATGTTCAATTTCAAGTGGCGGTGATACATCCAAGCAGCAATGTCAGAAAGGCAGGCAGAGATCCTCTTCTGAATTGCCGGAGAGATTTCAGATGTAGAGAGGTAGATCTGGAAGTCATTGGCATAAACATGGTACTGAAAACCATGGGAATAGACGAGTGCACCAAGGGACTGGGTATAGAAAAAGAAAAGGAGTGGATCCAAGACAGATCCTTGGGGTACACCGAGAGCGGGATAGCAGCAGAGGAGGCTGTACACTGAACTAACACTGAAAGAGCGATGGAAGAGATAGGAGGAGAACCAGGAAAGTACAGGGCACTTAAAACCAAGTGAGGACAGGGTATCAAGGAGAAGAATGAGGTCAACAGTGTCAAAGCAGCAGATAGGTCAAGAAGGATGCAGACAGAATAAAGGCACTTGGATTTTGCGAGGAACAAGTCACTGGAGACTTTGCAAGAGCCGTTTCAGTAGAGTGTAAAGGACGAAAGCCAGATTGTAAAAGATCCAGGAGGGCATGAGGAGAGGAAGTCAAGGCAGCGGCGGTGAATAGCACATTCAAGTAGTTTAGAAATGAAGGGAGGAAGGAGATAGGTCAATAATTAGAAGGACAGGTAGGATCAAGTGAGGGTTTCTTGAGGAGAGGTGTAACTACAGCATGCTTGAAGGCTGCAGGGACAGTTGCAGTGGAGAGCGATAGGTTGAGAATATGAGAGATGGAAGGGACAACAGTGAAGGAGATGAGGTTTAGGAGATGGGTGGTGATAGGAGCAGTTGGTGAGTTTGGAACAGGGGGCTTAAACTTGGAGAGTAGAACTTAACTAAATATACATTGAATCTAGAAATACTAGATCTAATGTATGCTTTCTTCTTGAATGCCAAATTTGGTGATTTTCCATCCTGTTTTTTGAGAGTTATTGTATCTATGGACAGACAGACAGATGGACTTGATCCATTGTGCCAAAGCAAGCTTCCTTCTGGAGTTCATAAGATGGAACATGTATAGGAAACATGTCAATGTATGTTGGAAAATTGGTTTGCAGGGTACTCTGCTTGATGATCATATTCCATCTGTTACTATATTTTCCTTCCTTTCCACACATTCAGGTCTCTTCTCATATGACTTAAAATGCAAACTTATATTGTTTTGCTTGTTTTCCTCTGTATCACTTTAAGTCTTTCATATCCTTAGTGACATACAGCCTCCGAAACTGAGCACAGTGAGGCCCCACTAATGATCTGTACAGGGAATTATCACCTCCTCTTTTCATCTGGTTATGTTCCACTCTATGTAGCCTAGTATACTTCTGGCACTGGCCACTGCCTTGTCACATTGCTTCGCCACCTTGAGATCCTCTGACACTTGTGATACAGCAGACCAGCAGGGCATAGAAGAAAATGTTTTAAACGTGGAAAAAGACGTGCACAAGCTGCAGTATTTGCAGGAGCCTGATAGGGGGAGCAAGAGGGACCTCTGGAAGATTGAGGATCCAGGCCCTACAGGGTGTAACCTAAAACCAGCCAGCCTCCAATCCAGGAAGACAGGAACTCCTTTTAAAGGAAGTCAAGAAGACTGGAGGGAGGGCAAGGACAGGAGCAAGGAGGACAGGGAGGACAAGGAGTACAGGAGGAGAAGTAAGAGCAGTGAAAGCTCTGGAAGAAGTGCTTGGACGAGCAGAAGTGACTGGAAAGGCAGAAGTAGCGGTAAAGCCAGGAGCAGCAGAGAAGGCAGCAGAGAAATTGCAGAGCCTTCAGAGGCCGGAGGAGTGGCAGAAACTGCAGAAGCTGGGGAAACTGCAGAAGCTACAGACACTGCTGGAATACAGGAAAGAGGTACAGGCCAAAGGAACCTGAAAGGACAGAGAATACAGGACGGTCCAGGAGATTCAGGTACGCGAAAGCTGCATTGTGATTGCTGTGGGCAGAACCCAAGCCATATTGCTGGAGCCAGGCAGAATCTCCCTAGGAGTAGGCCACAAGCCTCGTCCTCAGGAAAGAAGCAAGAGACAGAAGCTCCCTGTACATGTCCCACTGTCCAAAAGAAAAGGTATGAAAAGTTTTTATTGAATAAGAAACTTTTAAGTAAGCCAGGTTTACAGGAAGTGTATGTAAACCCTGGGAAGAAAGAAAGATAGATATCCACACTGTAAAAATGCTCATGGCCGACGCCCCATGCTAAATTCCAGACTCTGGGAGGTCATACAGCATTTGGGTGAGAAACCTGACTATAGCTTGCCTGGAACTATTGACTATATCTCAGATACTTTGCAGGAGGAACCGATGCAAGTGGAAGAGGTAGAATCCTTTTCAGAGGAAGAAATGGATTGCAGCTATTGCACCACGGGAAGCGTGGAATGCTTATGTAACCAGTGAGCACTAAAACCGGTGTAAATAGAAATGCTTGTTTTGTAACCCTTCTGTGAAAAGAACAGTTTTTGTTTTGAACCTGAGTTGTGATTTTTATAACCTGATGTAAGGACATTTCTGTTGGTGTTTGAAGCCGATCCTTTGAACCTTTGTGCAAACCAGGGGAAATAAAGCCTTATTTTTCCCTACACTCGAAGACCTTTTCTTCTCTGGGTATTTTTGGTAATACAGGACGCTACCAAGGCTATACAACCTTGGGCCCTAGAAAGAATAACATACCAAACCCAACTTTACTTTTCTTTATGTCCGACCTGCCTTGACCAGCATCAACCGCCAGGGCGGCGTTGTGACACACTATCACTCCAATGTCTCTCTCCTGGTCCTTGCACATCAGCCTCTTGTCCCCTAGTGTATACTACAAATGCATCACATTGCACTTCTTTGCATTAAATCTTAATTAGAGCATAAACATAGAGACACAGAAAATGATAGAAACATGAAGACAGAAAAAGACCATACTACCTACTCTGCCCTTCCATGTCAACTACTATAGTCCTTTTTTTTCCTTTAGAGATCTTCTGTGTTTGTCCCATGCTTTCTTGAATTCAGATACTATCCTTGTCTCTACTACCTCAAGTGGGAGACTATTCAAGTGGGAGACTGTTCCATGCATCTACCACTCTTTCCATAAAGAAATATTTCTGCATATTACTCCTGAGTCTATCCCCTTTCAACCTCATCCTATGTCCCTTTGTTGCAAAGCTTACTTTCAATTGAAAGAGACTCTCCTCCTGTGCATTTATGCCATGGAGGTATTTAAACATCTCTATCATATCTCCTCTATCCTCCTCTAAAGTATACATATTGAGATCTTTAAGTCTGTCCCCATATGGTTTATAACAAAGACCACTGACCATTTTGGTAACCACCCTCTGCATCAACTCCATCCTGTTCATATCCTTTTGAAGATGTGGTCTTCAGAATTGCACACAATACTCCAAAAGAGGTCTCACCAAAGTCTTATACAAAGGCATTATGACCCCCTTATTTCTCCTGGCCATTCCTCTCCCTATGCACCCAAGCATCCTTCTGGCTTTTGCCATCGTTTTATAAACATCTTTGTTAGTGATATAGCAGAAGGGTGTCGGGTAAGGTTTGCCTCTTTGCGGATTATACCAAAATCTGCAATAGAGTAGACACCCAGGAAGATATAGATAACATGAGGAGGGATCTAGCTAAGCTTGAAGAATGGTCTAGAATTTGGCAGCTGAGATTTAATGTTAAAAAATGCAAGGTCATGCATTTGGGCTGCAGCAATCCAAGGGAGCAATATAGTATAGGGGGTGAAGTAAAGAAGAGTGGACCTAGGCATGATTGTGTCTGATGATCTTAAAGTAGCTAAACAGATTGAAAAGGTGATGGCAAAAGCTGTAAGGATGCTTGGGTGCATAGGGAGAGGAATGGTCAGCAAAAGAAAGGAGGTGATAGTACCTCTGTATAAGTCTTTGGTGCGACCTCATTTGGAGTATTGTGTGCAGTTCTGGAGACCGCACCTTCAAAAGGATATAAACAGGCTGGAGTCCATACAGATGGTAGCTACTAAAATGGTTAGTGGTCTTCATTATAAAGCATATGAGGACAGACTTAAGGATCTTAATATGTAGACCTTAGAGGAAAGGCGGGATAGAGGTGATATGATTGAGACGTTTAAATACTTCCGTGGCAGAAATGCACGGGAAGAGAGCCTCTTTCGATTGAAAGCAAGTTCTGCTACTAGGGGACATGGGATGAGTGTGAAAGGGGATAGATTCAGGAGTGATATGCGGAAATATTTCTTTACGGAAAGAGTGGTGGATCTGTGGAATAGTCTTCCAGTGGAGGTGATAGAGATGAGGACAGTATCTGAATTCAAAGAAGCATGGGACAAACACAGAGGATCTCTAAAGGGAAAAAGGGGACTGTTGTAGTTGTTGATATGGAAGGACAGACTAGATAGGCCATGTGGTCTTTTTCTGTTGTCATGTTTCTATGATGTTATCAGAAACAATCATGCCCAGGTCCTGCCCTTTTTTTCTGGACAGAAGTACTTCACCCTTTATACTGTATTGCTCCTTTCGATTTTTTGCAGCCCAAATGCATGACCCTGCAATTTTTAGTGTTTAATCTCAGCTGCCAAATTCTCAACCATTCTTCAAGTTTAGCTAAGTCCCTCCTCATGTTATCTGCTTCTTTCTGGGTGTCTACTCTCTTGCAGATTTTGGTATCATCCGCAAAGAGGCAAACCTTATCTGACAGCGCTTCTACAATATCACTAACAAAAATGTTAAATAGAATCGGATCAAGGCTAGATTTATTTAAAATTCGCCTTTGTAGAATGCTGTCAAAGGTTTTACTGAAATATAAGTACACCATATCTAGGGCTCTCCCTCATTCCAACTCTTTGGCCACCCAGTCAAATAAATCAATCAGATTTGTCTGACCAGACCTGCCTCTAGTTAAACCCATGCTGCCTCATATCCTGCAGTCAGGGGCAGCTCAAGCTAATCTGCTGCCTGAGGCGAAGGATAAGATGGTGCCCCCCCATAGTGGGGGGGGGGGGAGATGCTTTCTCAAAGCTCCAGTCAAGGACTGAACCAAACCAAAAAGCCGATTAGATTATATGGAGGAAATGCAAGATGTTTGCACACCAAGGAACTAAAAGAGAGCGAGAACCACAGCACAGTTTATATAACTAAATTATAGCTCATTTTTATTTTGTTGTTATAAACCGCATTATGGTTCTTGCATACAAACTCCATGTTAAAAGAACACCTGGTCTTGACCACACCCTCAATACCAGAGAAATAGAAAGGGATGCATTTCCATGTACTGGATAAAATATAAAGATAGCACCAAGTCCGATACATTGAGAATAAAATTCTCTTCGAACTGTATTGTCTGACCATTTTATTCTCTGATCATGTTGGCCCCATTCTGAGGTTTCTGCTTTCCTCTATCTCCCAGTGATGCAGGGTCATGTGTGGAGACTCACTGCGGCATCATGTGCATAAATTTAGTATACTTTATTTTTAAATGTATATGCCACCTATACATAATAATAAAACATTAAATTTGATTAATAAAAAACCACTTACACAACCCCCCCCCAATCAAACCATTATAAGTATCTGTACATCATATTTATTTTGCTATGACCAGGTTACTGATGACCAGGGAAGATATAAAATGAGAAACTAATACTGGTAGCCATGAATTCAAACGCTGGATTGGATTGTGCTAGAGCTTGAAAAGTCCGGAACTCAGCAGCAGTGAAGCAACCAGGCTACTAAACAAAATTAAACTGAGATGTTCCCTTAAAATTTGAAATTTCCTTGAATCTGAACTGACAGAATATTTTAAATTTCAGTCTGGCAGCATAAAGAATGCAAAAATGTAAATCTCAAAAACAATACATATTCTAGTACCCCTCCCCCACTCAAACCAACTCCCTACAGTTGACCTTACCAAGAACCCAAGAGTACAGGTCCCATAGAGCAAATGTATTATTCCATAACAGCACTAACTTCCAAAATTCACACAACATAGAGCATACCCAGAAAAGGGCAACACCATAAATATTGTAGTGGGCCCTAGAACATCCATATTCCTATTCAGAAAACTGAATGAGCCAGATTACTACAGCTTCCTACATAGAAACTCCATGCCAACAGAACATGTAGCCTCAGTCACACATATGCAGAACAGAGATAGATCTTCACCAAGTAGGGAATATGTTAATACAAACTAAAAACAGACATATGTAGTCAAAAAATGCTTTTACCCATTACTGTTTACAGGATTTCTTTCCCAAAATTATACTTTACTGCAGAGTGAGGTGAGAGAAAGAACTCTCACACAGAGGCATCTGCATTGTCAGCAGAAACCAACGTAATGGCTCAGTACAAGTAGCCTGAGTGCAACTAATGCCACCTCAGTGGGTGGCCTTATTTGCACCGGCAGCTGTTTTGCCATGCTGAAATGCAGTAACTGCAGGGTGATGTAACTGCCACCCTACAGTTAGCTTACGGCCCTGCATAATCAAACTCTGGAATTAGTTACCAGAGGATGCAGTAAAAGCTGTTAATGTAACTGGGTTTAAAAAAGGTTTGGACAAGCTCCTGGAGAAAAGCTCCATAAACTATTATTAAAGATGACCTTGGAAATCCACTGCTTGCCCTAGGACAAGCATTGTGGAACCTATGTGCTTTTTGGGAACTTGCCAGGTACTTGTGACCTGGATTGGCCACTGTTGGAAACAGGATACTGGGCTTGATGGACCTTAGTCTGACCCAGTATGGCATTTTTTATGTTTGTATGTTACCAGTGCAGAGCCTAGGAAACATGTGCTAAATATGCCATACAAGAGGGGCTCAACAGCATCCATAAGAACATAAGATATGCCTTACTGGGTCAGACCAAGGTCCATCAAGCCCAGTATCCTGTTTCCAACAGTGGCCAATCTAGGCCACAAGTACCTAGCAGTCTCCCCAAAAGACACAGGTTCCTCGATGCTTGTATTGGGTCAAGCAGTGATATCCTGGGTCCCTTTTAATAATGGTTTATGGACCTTTCCTCCAGGAACTTGTCCAAACCTTTTTTAAATCCAGCTACACTAACAGCTTTTACTACATCCTCCGGTAACAAATTCCAGAGTTTGATTACACGTTGAGTGAAAAAATATTAGTCTTAATTAGGTTACCCTGTAGCTTCATTACATCCATATAGCATCTCCCACTTCCACAATAACAAGAGTGACCTGGCACCCTAACACAGCACTTTCCACCCTCTGAAAAACAAGAGGGACTTTGTGACCCCAACAAAAACACCAAGAAGGACTTAGCAACCCCACCATAACTCCTGAAACTCCGCACTGGACCAGCATGGTGTTAATGTAAATATATATTCCGTAAAAAACAAAGGAAAGGCAGGATGCCCAAACTAAGGAACTTAAAGGAAAAGTGAGAACCACAGCACAGTTTATAACACAAAGTTATAACTCATTTTATTCTGTTATAAACTGTGTTATGGTTCTCACTTTTTCTTTTTGAATATATATTCTGCATGGGGGTTTTCCACTCTTTTGCTTTGAGTGTCACATGTATGATTTTCTCCCAGTTGGTCAGGGGTCTTACGTGTGGACTAGGTGCAAGGAGCTCTTTGCTCTCAGGGAACGAGTCCGATCTCTGGAGGCTAGAGTAGCAGACTTAGAACACATAAGGAAGACAGAGAGGTACATAGATGAGACCTACAGGGATATAGTACTGAAGTCACACCTCCAGTCTGGCAGCATCCCTGTTGCCATGGAGGAGAGAGGTCACGTGACAGGAGAGCATCACACTGGTGTGACAGGAAATGATCCTGTAGCTAGGACCTGTCATCTAGGTGATGTAAAACCCTCTTGCACCGAGGAGGTTTCTCCAGGGCCATGTGCCCACAAGGGAAGGGTTAGGACAGCCGTTATAGTTGGTGATTCGATCATTAGGCATGTAGATAGCTGGGTGGCTGGTGGATGTGAGGATCACCTGGTAAGATGCCTGCCTGGTGCGTTTTTCTACCTTTGTTGTCTGACTGTTTTATTCTCTGATCATGCTGGTCCTTATCTGAGTCTTCTGCTTTTCTGTCTTCTCTTAGCTCTCTTTCTATGGTCTATAGTCCATCTGCCATTTCTTATCTCTTCTTTTGTTTTCTTCACTTCCTTCCATCAGCCTGTTTCCAGTCTCAATAACCCTCCCCAATATCAAGCCCCTTTCTAGTCCTTACCTCCCAGTACCTTCCAGTGTCAACTGTCTTGCATTCCCAGAACTGCCTCTGGTGTCCATTCCCTTCCAGTCACCCTCCTTCTCTACTGTTGAGCCCCTTCTAGTCCAAATACCATTGCAGGTATCAACTCACTTCCACTCACAATGCCCCCCTGTCAGCTCCCTTCCAGTCACCCTACCCTCTGTCCATCCCTCTTCCAGTGCCATCCCCACATGTCAGCTCCCTTCCAGCCCTAGTGCCCCCTCCCTTCCGGCCTCCTCCCCATTACCCAGCCACCTACCAGTCCCATCCCCCCAGGTGTCAGCTCCCTTCCAGCCCCCTTCTTCCCCCTCCTTCCCCCATGTCAGCTCCCTTCCTGCCCCTACCTCCCCCCATGTCAGCTCCCTTCCTGCCCCCACCTCCCTCCCCCTGTCAGCTCCTTTCCTGCTCCCTCCTTCCCCTGGCAGACCCTCTCAGCAACCACTCCCTTTCAGTCCCATTCTCCCATTCCCTCGCATCAGCCCATTTGTAATCCTATCCCCTAGTTTTCTTCCAGGACTAGCAGCTCTCTCCTCCCCTCCCCCCCCCATCAGCTCATTTCAAGTTCTAGCCCCCAGTCTTCTTTCAGTTCCAGCAGCTCTCTCCTCCCCCCATCAGCCCATTTCCAGTCCCAGCCTATTTCCAGTCCTATCCCCCTTATCAGCCCATTACCAGTCCTAACCCACGCTGATAAGCCCATTATCAATCCTAGCCCCCCTAATCAGCCCATTTCCAGTCCTAGCCCCCCTAATCAGCCCATTTCCAGTCCTAGCCCCCCATCTGTCCATTTCCAGTCCTAGCCCCCCTAATCAGCCCATTTCCAGTCCTAGCTCCCCCTAATCAGCCCATTTCCAGTCCTAACTCACCCGATCAGCCCATTACCAGTCCTAGCCCCCCCCGATCAGCCTATTTCCAGTTGTAGCCCATTTCCAGTCCTAATCCCACTTAAATAGCCCATTACCAGTCCTAGCCCCCCTATCAGTCCATTTCCAGTCCTAGCCTCCCTTAAGCGTCCATTTCCAATTCTAGCCCCCCATCAGCGCATTATCAGTTCTAGCCCTTGCATCAGCCCACGACCAATCCTAACCCCCCCTGATCATCCCACTACCAGTCCTAGCCCCCCCATCTGCCTATTTCCAGTCCTAACCCCCCCCCCCCCACCAGCCCATTACCAGTCCTAACTCCCCCCAATCAGAGAATTTCCAGTCCTGGCCCTCTTAATCAGACTATTTCCAGTGCTAACCCGCCCCCCCCAACCCAGCCCTGCTCAGCCCATTTCCCGTCCAAGTCCCCCCCCCCCCCCGGGAAAGAACCCTGCAGTTGCCTGACCGGCACCCGGCTCACCTTTGCAGAGCCACACGAAGGAACAGTGTTTTCCAGATGTTGCCCCTTTTACCCAGCTGTTCTCATCCTGCTAGCGACTCCTTGAGATATGGCCCATCTTAGCAAAGTTAGTTTTCCTAAATTCTAGGACCCTCGCTTTTGAATGGACTTGATCAGCCCTTGTTGTAATATTGAACCACACCATCTGGTGATCACTGGATGTGAAATGTCATCCTATTATAAAATCAGAAACACTTTTTCCATTCGTAAGCACTAAGTCCAGCATGGCCTCTTCATGTATGGGTTCTGTTACCAGTTGACTCAATAGTTCTCACAGTAGAGAATACAGGATCTCCTTACTTCTAGATGACACCACAACAGGTATGTGCCATTCGACATCTGGCATATTGATATCATCTATCAGTAGCACTTTTCCTTTCAAAGCTATACTGTGTATGTCTTCTATTAAATCTCTGTCCAGTTCTTCTCTCTGTGAAGTAGATCTGTTTATCACTCCAGTGCAAATGGATTTTCCGTTCTCTCTATCTAGTTTAATCCACAGTGCCTCCTCTCTCCCTTTTAAGTCCTTAAATTCTATAGCTTTAATATTTTTTACCTGTGGTGTTACTCCTCCTCCCTTTTTCTTACCCAGTCCTTCCTGAATAAAGTATAGCTGGCATAATTACATCACATTCATGGTTTTCCATGAACCATGTCTCCGTAACCACCACTAAATCCAAATCAGCCTCTTCCATTAAAGCCTCAACATCTGGGATCTTATTTCCCATACTAAGGGCATTTATGCACACTGCTTTCCAGATGTTGCCCCTTTTACCCATTTCTATAAAGGTATTTAATGTTTCACTTACCTGGGGTCTTTCTTCACCCCCTCCCCAACGAACCTAGTTTAAAGCCCTCTTCAGTAGGTTAGTCAGTTTGCTACGGAAGACACTTTGACCCTTCTTGGAGAGGTGGATGCCATCTCTGCTCTGCAGCCCTTGGAAAATCATCTCATGGTCCAGGAAGCCAAAATACTTTTGATGACACCATTCACGCAACCATGCATTCATATCCAGGATGTGAACTTCTCTGCTTCGGCTGTATCCTCAACAGGGATGTTTGAAGAGAACACCACCTGTGCACCTATCTGCTTCACCCTCTGTCCCAGAGCCATGAAGTCATTATTAATATGCTTGGAGGGATACCTAGCAGTACTCAATTTGTTCCATCATAGATGAGCAAGATTAGATAATGACCAGTAGGCTTAATGAGTCACAGCAAACTCTCCATAACATCTCAGATTTTGGCCCCTGGCAGACAGCACACCTCTCTGGACATCAAGTCTGGTCGGCAGATGGATGGCTCAGTACCCTCAAAAAAGAGTCACGAACCACTTCTGGTTTGCAATTTAAATGGCATTGCCATCATTGCAGATTCTGGAGAGGGGTAGAATAGAAACATGATGGCAGATAAAGACCATACAGCCATCAAGTCTGCCCATCCATAAGAACTATTAAGTTCTAAAATCTATTCCTCTATGTCAGAAATCCTTTGTACTTGGTCCATCCTTATTTGATTTTAGGTACATTTCTTGTCTCCTCTATCTCTCCTGGGAGGCTGTTCCATGCATCCACCATCCTTACTGTAAAGAAATATTTCCTCAAATTTCTCCTGAATATTTCCCCTTTCATCTTGATCCTATGACCCTTCCTTCCAGAACTTTCTTTCAACTGGAAGAGGGCTGCCTCCTGTACACTTATATTTTATGTTTTTTTATTTTGGATTTTGTATCATTGTTTTCTTGAAATATTGTGAGTGTTTTTTGTACTCCGCCATTTCATTGTGTGAATTTAATTTTTAAAAATAAATACATAAATAAATACCTAGGACTGGCGCTACCGAATAATCAAATTAGGTGGTCACCCAGAGCGTCAATGTTTCTGGGGTGGCCCATCGCATGGGACAAACAGAGAAGATCTCCAAAGGAAGTAAAGGGACTGTAGAGCTTAGTTATTATTATGGAAGGGCAGCCTGGATAGGCTGTATGGTCTTTATCTGCCGTCATGTTTCTATGTTTCCATTCTACCCTCTCTGGGATCTGCAATGGTGGTAATGCCATTTAAATTGCAATGCAGCGCTTACCAGAACTCTCCAGCGCTAGGTTGCTTTTCCTCTTTCATTTCACCTGGCACTTCCACCCCCTCCAATACAGACAGGAAGTTTGCGTTTGAGGAGGCAGAAGTAGCAAATGGAGCAGGAACAGCAACACAGCACCAGGGTGGTGATGGGAGCAGGGAGGACTGTAGGATTGAGGGTTTGTCTAGGACACCTCATATCCTTGCACCTGCCCTGTTTATACCAGAAGTATTTAAATGTCTGTATCATATCACACCTCTCGCACCTTTCCTCCAGTGTATGCATATTGAGATCTTTAAGTATATCCCCCCATATGCCTTTAGATGAAGACCACTGAACATTTTTGTATCCACCCTCGGGACCAACTTCATCCTGTTTATATCCTTTAGAAGGTTCAGTCACCAGACTTGTAAACAGTACTTCAAATGACCATTCTTCTAATTTTTGTAGATCATTTCTCATGTTGTCAACTCCATCTGACGTGTCCACCCTGTTACAAATCTTCATGTTATTCGCAAAAAGGCAGCTCTCTCCTTTTAACACTTTGGCAATGTTGCACACAAAGATATTGAACAGAATTAGCCTCTGGAACAATCCTTGAGGCATTCTACTACTCTTCTTTTCTTTCTGCCAAATTAATTCCATTTACCATTACACTCTGTCATCTGTCAGTCAACCAGTTTTCCAATCCAGTTCACCCCTTTAGATCCTAACTTCAGGCTTAGTTTATTCATGAGCCTCTTATGAGGAACAATATCAAACTTTGCTGAAATCCAAGAAGACCACTTCCAGCACATATCCTTGATCTTTTTCTCTGGTCATCTACTCAGGAAATCAATCAGATTTGTATGGCACATTTGCCTTTGGTAAAATCATGTTGAGTCTTGCAACTTACTGGATTGTAGAAAGTTCACTTTCCTTTTTTTTTAGTAGCCATCTCCATTACGTTTCCAACCACTGAGGTAAAGGCTTACTAGCCTTTAGTTTCCCACCTCTTCTCTGTTACCACTTTTTTGATAAAGGACAACATCAGCCCTTCTCCAATCCCAGTCCCATGGCTTTATCCATACTCAGTTTTTCACAAATAGTTTCTTCTTTGAAGTGTGGTAGCTACTTCATTCCCATATGTACTTTGGTCAGCCAGTCATAGTCCTTCTCCTACATCTTCTTGCATGAACAAGGAGCAACCGTATTTTTAAGCATTTCCACTTTTTCCTCATCATTCTTTTACACAGTGGTCCTCATCATCTTTCATTCTTACAGTTCCATCTCTAGCCTTCCTCTTCTCCTCAACATACCTGAAAAATATTTTGTTACTTTGCTTTAACATCGTTAACTGTTGTTTCTTCTGCCCATGGTTATGCCATCCTTATTTCTTTCTTTGCCTCTTTGAGCTTTATCTGGTATTCTTTTGTGTATTCCTCTTCTTGTGTTCTTCTCTGTTATGTGAATGCTTCCTTTTTTTGCCTTTATTTTTGTATATGTATATAAAAAATTGGACCTATTTATAAAAGTATTCAATACACTGAGAAAAAATATCCAAAAAAGCATTTAGTCACCACCTCTGAGCTCAATGGGCAGTCTTATTGGCATTCTAAATATACGCCCACTGCTCCTTTAAGTCATCATTTTTATACTGGTGTTATGACCTAATACCGAAACTCTTAACTCAAATAGAGGGGGCAACAATGTAACTCCCACACTTAAAGCTGTAAAATACTACTTATCAGTTTGCCAAAAATTAAACACATGGAGGCCTATTCACATCTGGATGTCTAGCCCTGTGTGCGGCTGGGCAGAATGGGGATGTACAGCAGTAGACCTGATTCTTTTCCCATGTGGGCATCTAGCCCTTGCGGGATCAGAATCGGGTCTACCAGCCTGGGTGTGCAGGCCAGCCCCGATTATGATCAGATGCACGCCCAACCGCTTACGTGGCTAACTCATCCTGGCTCCGTAATGGAGCCACAGTGCCATGGCTTCTCATTGCCATGGCACCGCGGCTCCATTACAGAGCCACAAATGTCGCCCACCACTGAGATTGTCCTTTCCCTGCTGCCAGAACCACGATCCGGACTCCCATGGCCAGGGTCTGGCTGCAGAGAACTTCCTGCATGCCTCCCTGCTCTGTCCCTGCAGGCCGACGCTGCTACCCTGCGTCCAGGGGGACGTATTCCACCTCTGAGGTGGAATAAGTCCCTCATCTAACTGGCATACCCCAGATGTACAGGGCCGACCTCAGAATCGGCCCTGTACGTTCAGGGTAACAGCCTGCCCATGCACCGCTCTTGCTCCGTCTTCTGCCTGCCCCTCCTGCCCCCATCTAAGGCTCCCCATACAACTCT
The DNA here is from genome assembly GCA_033557465.1 of Ichthyophis bannanicus. Classification (NCBI taxonomy): domain Eukaryota; kingdom Metazoa; phylum Chordata; class Amphibia; order Gymnophiona; family Ichthyophiidae; genus Ichthyophis; species Ichthyophis bannanicus. Next base: position 1,658,156,453 of record CM066031.1, on the reverse strand, counting down.
GCTGTTTTTACAGGGAACCTTGCATGGGGACGTCAAGGGAGGGCGTACATCCCCACTGTTTGTGGCTCGGAATAGACACCTTAGCTTTCATGCCTTCAGAGATCAATTGCCATGTATGTGGTGCCCATCTCCAGTCACCAGCACTTTCCCAACTGCTGAGCAACATTAATCACAAGCAGTGGTTTCGCCAATCTGTTGACTTCCTCAGAAGAAAGTATTATACTCCTACAAAGCAGAGAAAATAAATTACACACAAGTTCACATCCAGCCAGCCAAACTGAAAATATTCCCTTCATACAGAGATTACTCACCACAATTTGCACAAACACTTACTTTCAAAAAACATGGCACAGCCCATCACTAAAATATCACCACTTTTTGTAGTCCAACGAAAACCTCCCATTATTTACAACTGAGAAGCCCTAGCCTGCCCTCCCTTCCCTTAAAAAGGCAGATAAAGGGACTAAAAATCTCTGGGGCAAACATCTACCAGACCATGTCCCCCAGTGAAATGTGGAGGAGTAGCCTAATGGTTAGAGCACTGGCTTGGGAACCCAGATACCAGGGTTTGATTCCCACTAGCACTCCTTGTGGCCTTGGGCAAATCACTTAATCTTCCATTGCCTCAGAAAAGTCCAAGTTATTAATGTCCCTGTTTAATGTACATTACCAAGTTTAAGTTTCAATGTAAACCGCTTTGATTGAAATGATAAAGCGGTATATAAAACCTGTTAAATAAATAAAATAAATAAATAAAATGCCTTCAAGAGACAGGTCAATAAAACCAGTTTCACTCCATAGGGCTGTTAAGCCCCCAGGGAGATGTATTCCAGTGGAGAACAAAAGACTGCTCCCATTGAACTAAACAGAGGGTCACATCCCCACGCTCCAAGCTATGAACCTGATCCAAAATCACACATTGTATAAAAAAACTGTTAAATAAATATATCTTCTACAGTGTGTGGTGTTTGCCTCCAGTGAGATACAAAGAGGGCTGTTTCTACTGTCCTATGGATGGCTGAAATGTGCTCAGTAATTCTGCTTTTAAGCATCCGTTAAGTTTGATCAATGTACATCTTTTGGCAAGGATGTTGAATGGCATATACAATATGATGCCCAAACCTATGCATCTTCTGGCATGTGTGGCAATCCCTGGATATTCAGTGCCGGGGCCACATATTATCCCGGCATTGACTATCCAGGGTTAAGGGTCGGTGTGACATGCAGAAGAATATCGGGCCCTAAGTGTTTAACCTTTGGCAAACTGATACATAGTATTTTACAGCTTTAAGTGTGCGAATTACATTGTTGCCCCTTCTATTTAAGAGTTTGGGTATTGGGTCACAACACCGGTATGAGCAATGATGACTTAAGGGAACAACGAGTGTATATTTAGAACGCCAGTAAGACCTCCTGTTGAACTCAGAAGTGGTGACTAAAGGCTTTTTTGGGTCTTTTTTCTCAGTGTATTAAATACTTTTATAAGTTGGTCCAATTTTTTGATATACATGTTTCATATATTTTTGGGCCAGATGTGAGTGGTTTTCTTGTTTTTGCCTTTGTTTTTTTAGCCACTTTCTTAGAGCAATATATCGGTTTCTTTTTCCTCTTGCTGTTGTTTACTTTCCTTGCATAAAGATCTGGTGCCATTTTTATAGCTCCTTTCAGCTAGGCCCATTGCCTTTCCACTTCCCTTATCTCTTCCTATTCTGCAGAGGAAGATTTTTTGTGGGGGAACCAAATAGCCTCAGATTTTTGCAGATTTAGGGATGGATATTCAAAAACAAAAAACAAGTCCAAACTGTTACATTTAATTTCCAGTTCATACTGCTAGACCAGTCCAGACAAACGGGTTGTGTCCCCCTGTCAGCAGATCTTGGAGACAGAGAATTCTACCAGAGCTCTGATAGGCTGGACTCTGGTGATGTGGTCCTACCCCTAGGGGTCTCCCTCAGTATTTCTCTGTCTCCAGCAGATCTGGTTGCTTTTGTTGTTTTTCCCTCAAAATCTTTAAAATTATTTAGAGTCCCTTTGGGGGTTGCTGCCAGTATCTGTGCACCAGGGTGTTTGCAGCTGAGCTCCTGTTTCTGACACAGTAGAGCTCGCTGACAGGAAGAATCCCCAGCATCTGGCCATGAGGGCTTGTTAGCTGGACGAAGGCCTCCCTAAAATCAGGTTTCTCTGTATCTTGAGTCTCCTGGATGTGTGAGAAGTATAAATCCTTTGCATTATCAGTATTTTTTTCTCTTTTACATCTGTTTGATCTGAGCATTACATCTTTTGCTTTTTTATGTATAATTTTCTACTTGTGTTCTCTATGGTCATGATGAGCAGTTATTATGATGGAGAAAATGCTGCTCCTAAACACTGTTGCTTTAGGACTGATGAGCATGATGTATAGGTTATAAACAAGAGTAGTAGACAATAAGGATATGTAGCACAAAAATTTCCATTATCATTATGTTTCATTTCATTCTGGTTATTCTTGTTTTTTTGTTTCAAATCATTTTTCCTCAATGGAGCACATTCTATTTCAATAGTGCACACACACTTTTGTGAGTGTGCACACTATTATGCAATAACACACACTATTCACACACGCTAACCTGTTTCACGGAGATCCCGCTTTTGTTACAAATGAAAGCACATCTCTAGTCAACAATAATCTAAAAGTGTTTCAAAACAAGAGTAAGTTACGTCCTACAAGGTCAGAACATGAGATGTTTACAATGTAAATCAAAAGTTAAAGTGTTTTAATGTCTATAAGAGGTTAATTTTATAAACCTTTTGCGTGCATAAGTACATTTACACCATTTCCTGAGCTGGTATAAATGTCTGTGGCTTCAATCTAGCCATGATTTCTGTTGGTTTACCCCTAGTGTTTTATAAAGACACACAGGTCCCTATGTGTCTTTGTAAAATAGGTTAGAAATAGGTGCTGTCTTGCCCTTTCAACCTAGGTGACCTATTATAAAATTATCCCCCAGATGTTTACATTGCTGATCACATTGCTCTTACATTTTGTTACATGTTATTGCTGAAGGTCAAGTCATGAGAAAGTTGATGGTATTCTTTTTCAGCATCCTTTTATCAAGCATGCCAAACCAGTATCGATTTTGAGAGACTTAATCACAGAAGCTATGGACATCAAGACAAAAAGACATGAAGAACAGCAGAGAGAGCTAGAGGAGGAAGATGAAAATTCGGTATGTTTTCTGACTTTTATGAGCTATTTTCAGTAAAATATGCCCATGTTGTGTAGTTCATTTAGGCAAGATATTGGATTATATATAGCAGAATTAATGCTTCCTGCTGTTATGGAAAATTGCAAAATGAGTGAAATAGCAGCTATCATGTGCAGAACAGACTTTTATTTGAACAAAAAAGCCTAAATCCCCCCTAAACTCATTCTTGTAAAATCAAGGCCCTTTTGAATATATTGCAAAATATCCATTAATTGATTTTTATTTTGTAATTTAATAGGTATTATTTTGATGCAGGATATAATGTAAATCATTTTTGTCTACAATACATGAAATACAAAGAGAAAAATAAGACAACTCTTCAACCTTATCCAAATATACACATAAGGTGCTCAAATATAAACTCAGCAGCTTAAATCGCATTGACAGTTGAACCCAACTACACCTGTCACCTGGTGAGGGTCCCCAGGGCTGGAGCCTGGGTAATTCACCGGGGCTACTTCAATATTAGCAAAAGTGGATGATTACAATGCCCTCTGGGAGTTGTAGTCCCAATTGCTGAATAAAGAAGGTGAATCGTGGATGAATAGTAAGACTTTCAAACAGGACTTTTAATTCCCCTTCTGGGTGGATTTTTTTAAAGCAATGGGAACAAAAGGCAAAACACCATGCTTCTGGTACAAAAATCAAAAGGAACAAACTGGAACCAAAATATGCTTATCTTCAGCTGAACTCAAAAGTAACACAAACAGTCCGTTCAAAACAGGTAAGTTTTCCTCACTGCAGTTTGCTTATACTTTAACAGCCTCTTCAACAGAAAGAAGTAATGTCATCTGACATAATTAAAGTACAGTCCCTTCATGTATCTGATATTGCTTCTTCATAATCATTACATTGCATTTCCTCTGGTTCCTCCTCTGAATAACATTCTTCAGGGTTATAGAAAACGTTATCTTTAGGCAAACTCTGCTCTCAGTAATTACACTTCCCTTCTTCCTGGTTAAGAGAGTGTAGTGAATAATTACCACCTTCTCTTGAGAGCTCCCTTTGTGAGTCACACAACTCCTTATACGTACAGGGCAAATTACTATATTCAAAGGCTCTTCTATTAGAAGGAATTGGCCTACCTCCCAACTGCCTTTTCTCTGAGCTCCTGCGTGTGAGTGAGTTATCAGAGCACTGCTGAGATGGAGACGTTTCTCTGCCTTTCTGTCTTGGCTTTTCCTTCAGCATAAAACTTTCCCCAGGACAGACTTTCCCTCTTGTGCTGTACCTGGTTTTAGGAAGATAAAACTCCTCAGCTTTCCTGAGCCTGGCTTCTGTACCGTAGCTTCTCCTAGCTTTCTGGTAAGTTTCACCGGGCACGTCCTTAGCTGGGCACTGCTCTCTGCAACAGGCTGCTGTGTTTCTTCCCGTATACCTTTCAGTTCTGCTGGCTTCTGAACTCTCTCTCACTCCTGTGTCTCTGCTTCTAGAACTGGAACTTGTTCTGCTCCTCGCCCTGCCTCTTCTTCTCCTCTCCTCACTAACCTCAGGTGCACATGTTTTAACTACGCGTGTCCCTGTGCTTGGTTGGGCTCCACCCCTTCTCAGCTGCCCTTCATTTCCTAATGAATCAGGAACCTGCTTGCTGCTCGGGCGTGTTCTCCCACCATGTGATAGTGTTTGTTTTGGTTGCCTATAGCAACTCTGCTCCATGTGCTGATCTGAGCTGTCATTTTCAGATCTGTTTTCATCTGTTCTACCTATTTCCATAGGCTCTGATGACTCTACCTCATGACACACCATACCAATCAGACCACTGGAAACAAAAAAGGCCTTCACCCAAGGCATTGTACAACAGGTGTAGTTTGGCATAGGGAATTTACATTATAGAAGCAGTACAACTATAGTAAAATGATCAAATATTGGCATAATATAGCAATTAGAATATTGTAATAAACTTGGAAATAGGCAGTTAAATTATAATAAAAACAATAATATGCAGTGTCATTAAAATAGCACAGTAGAATATTCATATAACAGACCTATGACCCTGTGTCAGCACAATACAATGAAATATTTTAATCGGCAGCAGAAGAGATATGTGTAGTTGGGACAAATATGAGGTGCTACCAAAAGGTTCCCAATCTGACCCCATAAAAAATTCTGTACTAACCTGACATTTTAGTGGCCACCATAGCTCTCAATGTAGTCCCCTTGGGAGTTGATGCAACGGTCCCAGCGGTCTTTCCATTGCTGGCATGCCTTCTGAAAGTCTTCTTTCTTTAGACTGTTCAGCCCAGTCCTCGTCTCTTCCTGAATCTTCACAATGGTGTCAAATCTGCACCCTTTGAGCTTCATTTTCATTCCAAGGAAGAGGAAAAAGTCACAGATGGTCAAGTTAGGAGAATAGGGAGGGTGAGGGATGGAAACTATGTTGTTTCGGGCCAAAAACTGCTGCCCTTTGATGGCGTGTGCACTAGGGAATTGTCATGGTGGATCATCCAGTTCCCAGTAGCCCACAACTCAGGACATTTGTGCCTCACACGGTCCCGCAGACGCTGCAGCATGCTAATGTAGTAGTCTACATTGACTGTTTGTCCTTGAGGAACCAATTCCTGCAGAATTCCTTTGTAGTCGACAAAAACAATCAACATTGACTTCACATTACTCCTCACTTGCCATGCTTTTTTGGGGTGTGGTGATGATGGACTTTTCCATTGTGAGGACTGTTTGGTTTTTAAGTCGTACCCATAAACCCAGCTTTCATCCCCAGTAATGACACATTTTAAAAAGTCATTGTCAGCATTCACAGTGACCTGACATGCAGCACGGTCCCACGTCCAGTCAGCACTGTGCCGCTTAGTACATTGACTCACAAGACTGCCGGGTAGTGCCACATGGCGACGCATTGTTATACTGTGTTCCACTTACGTGCACTGTTGCGAGTTTGGGAGCTTTTTGACAGCATCTCGTAGATAATGTGGGTAAGACAAAGGCTTTGGGATAATTAAAACTGGGTAGCTGTGTTAAAGGTAAAATGACATGTGTGTGTGTATATTATGGAAGGTTGAGGTTTTTCCTGAATCCTATCATTGCTAGCGCTTCTCCTCTTGTAGATTTCTCCATGCATAGACTCCATTGTTGTTTTGCCATGATAACAAAGGACTTCACTTGTAAGCCAGGGTCTGTTGGATATGATTGCAGTTTCTCAAATTTACTATTAGGGCTCTTCTTAATACATGTCTTGTGCCAAAAACAACCTCTTACTGGAGTTCATAAAGGGGCATGCTTAATAAACTGCCCTAATATGGTTAGTGTGGAATTTAACATGCACCAAGGGCACTGTGCTGACAGCACAAGGCAATGCAGTAAAAGATCTGTGCTAACTGTTAGCTTGAGAAGGATGGAGACTGGATGCTTTCGGGGCAGAGTGTGGGTACTGACAGCATATCGCAGTTCATGCGGCATCATTGCAATGTACTAATCATAATTGCTGCCGTAAATGCAAGTACACTTAACACCTTCTTAATGGCTGGTGGTACATAAGCACATAAAAAATGCCATACTGGGTCAGACCAAGGTCCATCAAGCCCAACTGTTTCCAACAGTGGCCAATTCAGGTCACAAGTACCTGGCAGGTTCCCAAAAAGACATACAAGGTCCACAATGCCCGACCCAGGGTAAGAAGTGATTTCCCAGGTCCTCTTTAATAATGGTTTATGGATTTTTCCTCCAGGAACTTGTCCAAACCTTTTTTAAACCCAGCTACACTAGCAGCTTTTACTACATCCTCCGGTAACGAATTCCAGAGTTTGATTATGCGTTGAGTGAAAAAATATTTTCTCTTATTAGTCTTAAAAGAGTTATATTGTAGCTTCATTGTGTGTCCTTTAGTCTTTCTACTTTTTAATGGCGTAAAGAACCAATCTACATTTATTTGTTCCACTCCATTCATTAATATCTTCAGGAACAAACAGGAATGCAGTCTTCGCATATGGGTGACATCGGTACTGATGGAAACCGCTTGGGAATGCTCCCCAGCGTCCAATAGGAAAGCCTTTCAGAGCACTCCACTGTGCCTGCATGTCTGCCTTCCCAACTCCTCTCCTCAGTTCTTCGTTTTCCACAGAGCCAACAGGTTATTCAGTCCTATCACCACCGAAAAACGTCTCTTTTTTGGTGAAATACTGTGCTCTGCCTTTCCGTCAATACCAGTTCTGTCAGAATTGACACTGGTCCCAAAAAAGTTTTCTTTTTAGCTATAAAATTTTCTATTTCTTTTCTTTTCTTTTTCTGTGAGTTTCTCTGCTAACTAGGCCTTTAGGCCTCCATATCCTCTTCAGTTCTGAAGAGCACTTTTAAAAATGGAAAAACCAACATGGTTTTAAAAAATGTACCAAATTTGCCAGTACCATTTCAGTCACAGATAAACATGACTAGTGTCTAAAATGTTTGGGCCCTGACCATTTACCAAACCTTTGTCCCCTTTGTGTCAACAAATGACAAAGAGAGGCCTAAAGAACAGAGCCAAACAGTATGGATCACTGTTTGCCCCGACTTGATTTCAGTGGCTTCCACATTATCGAGAACATTGACCTCCTCTCATGGGTCTCAGGTCTCTTCCAAATCCAGACATAAAAGTAAGTCTCTGATTTCTATTAAGGCATTGTCATTGAAGACTGATACCGAGACTAGAGGGAAGTTCCAGCATAAGCATCGAGACTCCCCTAGGGATGCTTTCAATGCAGACTGGACAGCCAAGCAGCCCTGGCAGGAGGACCTGCCTCCAGAGCACAAGAGGGACTCCAGGACGCTCCCGAGGAATTGACCTCTGGAGAGCTACCTGTTCCATGCTCTGGGACAGTGACTCAAAGCCCCATCGATGGTTTCAACCAGACATTGGCCATCTCCCTGGACCAGCACATACTGGCTCTCGAGAGAGGTTTGGCTGCACTCCTGGCAGCCTTGCTACCGACAGTATCGACAGCTCCAGCAATCCGGGCTTCGGCACCCTGCATACAGCCAAGTGTATCGGCACTGATGCCGGCCCTCGAATCCACTTCGTTAGATCTCCTGGTGCCGATGCCTCTACTGGAACCGACCGATACCACTGGTACTCAACAGGCCAAAACTGCCAGGGCTCCTGATTCCAATACATCTTAGCATCAGTATCGTCATCGACCCTCGACATCAACAAAGCATCAGGTTATTCTCAAGACCGCCGATACTTTGACTTTCTGTCAGACTCTGATTCCAGTTCTTCTGATTCTGACGATTCTGATTCTGGGATCACTGGATTTGCAGGAACTTCCAGACATCTCTTCAGACCCTTTCCCTGGATAGGAGCGGCGCTGGTCCCCACTAAGAAATATGTCTTTCCAGGACTTCATACATAGTAGCATAGTATATGACAGCAGATAAAGACCTGTATGGTCCATCTAGTCTGCCCAGCAAGGCGGCAAGAGTAGGTGCACTTGCAGCTCTGTGTAGGTCACCCCTCCCAATGCCTTTGTTTAGGGGTGTACCCAGTGGTCTGTGTAGGTCACCCCTATTTGTTGAGATATAAGAGATAGTTAAGTTTATTTTGATTTTATCCTGTTGCTATAAAGAGATCTTCTCTGTCTGTCCCATGCCATTTTGAATTCTGTTATTGTATTTGTCCCCACCACTTCCATCGGGAGGGCATTACAAGCATCCACAATCCTTTCATTGAAAAAGTATTTCCTGACATTACCTTTGAATTTTACTCCCTTGCAGCTTCATGTTATACCCTCTAGTTTTGCAGCTTCCCCGTCTTTAGAAGAGGTTGGTTTGTTCATTAATATTCTTTAAGTATTTAAAGGTCTGAATCATCTCCCCTGTCCCTGCTCTCCTCCAGAGTGTACATATTTAGGTCTTCAAGTCTCTTCTCATAAGTCTTCTGATGCAGGCTCCAAATCATTTTGGTCGCATTCCTATGAACCGTTTCCAGTCCTTTTATATCCTTTGCGAAATACTGTCTCCAAAACTGAACACAATATTCCAAGTGAGACCACACCAGCGACTTGTACAGTGGCATTAGTACCTCTTCTTTTCTGCTAGTAATTCCTCTTTGTATGCAACCCAGCATCCTTCTGGCTTTTGCCACCGCCTTTTCGCAGTTTCGCCACCTTGAGATCCTCAGAAATAATCTCTCTGAGATCCTTCTCCTGGTCAGTGCACACCAACCTCTCGCCCCCTATCATGTACAATTCCCTTGGATTTCTGCTTCTTAAGTGCATGACACTGCACTTCTTCACATTAAATCTTAACTGCCAAGCATTAGAGCATTCTTCCAAATTTTGTAGATCTTTCCTCATGTTCTCCACTCCCTCAGGGGAGTCCACTCTGTTGCAGATGTTCATGTTATCTGCAAAAAGACAGACTTTTCCATTCAGTCTTTCAGCAATATCACTCAGAAATACATTGAATAGTACCGGTCTCAGGACCGAACCCTGAGGCACACCACTAATCACCTTCCTTTCATCTGAGTGAGTTCCGTTTACCATCACCTTCTGTCGTCTGTCAATCAACCAATTTCTGATCCAATTTCCACCTTGGGACCCATCCCCAAGCTGTTGAGTTTATTGATAAGCCTCCTATGAGGAATAGTATCAAAGGCTTTACTGAAATCCAGGTAGATGACATCCATCGCATGCCCTTGATCTAGTTTTCTGGTCACCCAGTTAAAGAACTCAATCAGATTTGTTTGGCATGATCGTCCTTTGGTAAAACCATGTTGCCTTGGATCATGCAACCTGTTGGTTTTGACAAAGTCCACTATTCGCTCTTTCAGGAGCGCTTCCATTACTTTTCCCACCACCGAGGTAAAGCTTACCAGCCTGTAGTTTGTCACTTCTTCCCTATTACCACTTTTGTGAAGAGGTACCACATCAGATCTTCTCCAGTCCTGTGGAACTTTTCCTGTCTCCAAGAATCTATTAAAAACATCCTTTAAAGGCCCTGCAAGAACCTCTCTGAATTTTTTCAGTATCCTGGGATGTAGCCCATCTGGTCCCATGGCCTAGTTCACTTTCAGTTTTGCAAGCTTCTGTGAATGGTGTGGTATCTACTCCATTCCCATTTTTATATTTGGGAATCACAGGTGGTCCTTCTCCAGGATTTTCTTTAGTAAAAACAGAGCAGAAGTGTTTGTTTAGCATTTTTGCTTTTTCAGTGTCACTTTCCACGAATCCATTCCCAACACTTTTGAGTCCTGCAATTCCACCTCTGATTTTCCTCCTCTTCCGAATATACCTTGTGATAAGGAAGCTTATCATAGCTCAGGAAGGAGCTATAGAAAAGGTGAAGTGACTCTGAACAAGCAACCTGTCAGTTCTGGTAGAAATAAGAAAACAGAATTTTCCCATAAAAGACTACCAGTCCCAGAATGCACCAGGTTTCCAACAGACATTAGAGGAGCTGAAGTGGGGAAACGTGTGTTCAATCAGGAGGGCTATGAGGTAATCCCTAAGCACTCATCTCAAAGGGCAGGGCCTGATTCAGCACAGCTGCGCTGTGTTAGGGAGGAGCACTCATCTAAGCAGAATAAAGGTAGAGTTTATTCTACAGAGAATCATCATCATCATCTTCATGATCAACTTGGATATCCTCATCCTCAGTTTCATCTGGAGGATCATCAGAAGCAGAAGCCAAGCCGGACGGACAGAGAGGGCAAGAAACCCTTTGGAAGAAAGGAGAGAAAAGCCTTTGAGAGGTCTAGAAGAGTCCGGAGCAGTACGTATACTGGGAGGCATTCCAAGGGCCAGCATACACCATTGGACTGGGGAAAGCCAGAGGAATGGTGCTGCAGAGCTAGGAATCTCCAGACGGTACCTGTGAGGGAGATGGCTGCACGTGGAAGGGACCCTAAGACCCGGGCCAGAAGGTATGTGAAGAGAGACCCAGTGTCCAGGGATCTGGATTGGAAGGCTGGACATAGGAACTGGACTACATACTGGCCAGGCTATATAGAGAGGAACTCTAACAGCAATGGAAACTCAGGTATGAACACTGATCTATGCCCTAGCTATAACCTTGAAAGACAGCAGGGAAACAAGTATTCTCCTGAAAGTGCTCCATTGGGAGATTCATCTGTGCCAATCCATGATATTGAAACCATGATTGTTGAAGAAGGGGGAGGGATTGCAGATGAAGGCTGTGTTTACATGGACTGCTCTCTGTCTAAACTCCTTTGGTAATTTTCTGTTATAAAATACAGCAACCATCACAAAGAAATACAAGCTTGTTCTTTAATCTACTCAGAAAAGCTCCTGAGTAGGATTTTTAGCCACGCAGTAGAAAGCAAGCCAGCTAAGGGGTTTCAGCTGGGTAACTGCTAGCAATTGAGCCTTACCTAATTGCTTGTGAGCTCTGAGGGAATCACTTCTGAATCTATGTGGGAAGATATAAGAAGTTAACCTGAAAAGAACAGCTTTTCCCTTCTTTGTGGATTTTGTTTGTTGTTTGATACACTGCTAAGAAAATATTAGCTAAAGCCTACAGAAAAGACCAGTTTGTTACCAACCAGGTCTTTATTCTTTGGCTTTGATTGCCTGACAAGTTCAAATGTTGTTTTCCTGATTTTGTTTTTCCAAGTTTAACCCTGAAAGCAAGTATCTTGTTTTATGTGCTACCAAGCATATCTGTGTTGGGAGAAATAACCCCATAAATAAATATCTTATTGGCTGTAACCTCAAGCACAACTATTTATTGTGAGCGGCTGTGTCTGGTGTGAATGGACTGCATTGCCCACAATCCCTTGCCAATCATATTGATATATGCACTTGCCAAGACTGTGAACATTCTCACCCAGGCAACCGTCTGACAAATGGCGTAGTTTTTCGGATTGCTTTTGCACGAAGGGATTTACTTGCTAAGGATTACAACTAAAGTTCAAGTTTAAAGCTGGAAAAAAAGATTTTCCCTCAACTGCACTTTGGAGGAGAAGTGGATGTTCCAGGTAGCTGTCCCAGGAGGAAAAGACCCTGTGCAGAGCTGGATTCATCACTGGCATAAGGTAACAAGTACCTGGGCATGTCTAGTGGTGGATGGGAGTAAGGCACAGGGGTAATTGAAAAAAAAAAAAGTAGAAAAAAAAACCACCTGTTTGGAAGGTGGTGCACTTTGTTTTTTTTCTTTGTTTCTTGCAGGGATCAAGATGGATCCAAGGGAACTAGCTGATTGGATGGCAGCCCAGTTTAGCAGGCAACAGGAGCTAGCACAGCAGGCTCAGGACACTGCTATGAAAGCCTTAATGGACCAGCAGAAGCCAGTGCTTGATCTGGTGCAAGCCCTAGTTAAGCTGCAGAACCAAAGTGGACCAGATGCAAGACCAGCAGTAAATACTGGTACACCACATGTGGACAGTGTGGGACTCAATCAAGGAATTGGGGCATTTAGTTTTGGGAAGCTAACTCCAGATGATAATGTTGATGATTTTCTAGAGTCTTTTGAAAGAGTGGCACAAGCATTAGCATGGCCAGAGACCCAGTGGGCCGTAAGGCTGACAGCCTCATTAACTGGAGAGGCGCTTGCAGCTTATAGAGCAATGCCAGCAGCCCAGGCTTTGAATTATAAGGATGTAAAGGCTGCTATTAGAGATTGCCTAGGGTTGTCTATTTCAGAGTATAGGCGAATGTTTAGAGCTACTACATTGAGAGTGGGTGAAACACCCAGGGCTCTGAGTCAGAGAATCAGAGGATTAGCTGTAAAATGGTTGGAGCCTGAGCAAAAGACGGTAGAAATGTTATTACACATTATTATGCTTGAACAATTTATGTCTGCGGTGCCTAAAGATTGCACACTTTCCTTATACAGCAAAATTGCCAAAATCTTGGAGAGGCAACCATGCTAGCGGAGAGATTCTTGGAAGCCACGCAGGCTTGCCATAGAATGGGTGGCCCTCTGAAGATTGGTGCTGAGGCAAGATGTGCTGTATCAGAAAAGAAAATAATTAAAAATGTTTCTGAAAATGAATGTACTGTATCAAACCAGATGACACAGTGGAGTAGAAAGAAATGTTTCAAGTGTGGAAAATGGGGACATTTAGAAAAGGGATGTCAGACACACACTAGCTTAATGGGTGTGGATTTAAAACAGCCTAAAGAAGGATTTCTTTTGATGGTTGATGTGCAAGGAATTACCACAAATGCTTTGTTAGACTCTGGGGCAGACCAGAGTATGATGTCAAAAAGGCTTTGGAAGAGAATAGAGGCCCAAGAAGGATTTGTGCCTAGAACCCCTGAAAGCCAAGTTCACATCAGATGCATTCATGGTGCTGCAACATCATATCCCACCTATAGGCTAAAGGTTAAGTGCCTGGGGGAACAAGAGGAAGTCCTGTTAGCAGTGGTGCCTAGGCTACCCTTTGATTTGGTTCTAGGAAGAGACTGGCCAAGATTTAAGCAGGGTCTAGTGGAAGGACTAGGAAAGAAGGAGGGAGAAGGTTTAATGGTAATAGCTCCCGGGCCTTTATTTGGAAGTCCTCAGACCCCAGCTAAAAAGATGGTTAAGCGTCCAGAAGACCAAGCTACCCCAAAGCAGACATTCATCCTAAAATACCATAGGGTCACAGAGAAGGCCCAAGCTCCTAAGTGGGCAACCCCTCAAGCTGCTGGGTTTGACCTGTGCAGCATAGAAAATGTGACTGTACCTAGCCAAGGGAGAGCCCTGGTTGACACCGGTCTCCAAGTGGAAATACCTATTGGATGTTATGGGAGAGTAGCCCCAAGGTCCGGATTAGCCCTTAAATATTTCATCGATGTGGGTGCGGGAGTAATTGATCCCGACTACAGGGGCAATATTAAAGTTCTGTTATTTAATTTTGGACAGAATGATTATCACGTGAAGACAGGAGACAGAATTGCCCAATTGATCTGTGAGAGACTGACAACCTGAAGAAAGTTTTGTTGCTCACTTCACATCTTTTCTTCTGCCTTTGATTTTACTATCCTTATTTCTCTTTTTGTCTCTTTTAGTTTAATCTTATATTCCTTTCTGTGTTCCTCTGCGTGCTTCTGAACTTTGTGAAAGTTGTGTTTTTTGCCTTTATTAGAGCAGCCACTTCTTTGGAGAATCAAATAGGTTTCCTTTTCCTCTTGTTTTTATTTACTTTCCTTACATATGTATCTGTTGTCCCTTTTATTGCCACCTTTAGTTTAGCCCATTACAATTCCACTTCCCTTATTCCCTACCACCCTGTCAAATACTCCTTCAGGTGCTTGGACATTTTACTGAAGTCGGTGTTTTTGAAGTCTAGGACTTTGAGCTTGCTGTGATTGGACTGCACCTTGGCTTTTTTCTCCAACCACACTGTGTGATGATCGCTGCTGCTCACATGGGCACCCACCCAGACATTCGACACGCTACCTCCGTTGGTGAGCACTAAATCCAGTATCCAGCTTTCCCTGGTCGGTCCCATCGCCATTTGTCTAAGTCATCTTGGAAAGCATCCACAATTCTTTTACTTCTTTAAAGATTTGCAGAAGGAATATTCCAGTCCACATCGGGTAGATTAAAGTCACCCAATATGATCACTTCCCCCTTTGTGGCTATCTTTGCAGTATCTGTAATCAATTCACTATCTATTTCTTCAGTTTGAGTTGGAGGCCTGTAGACTACACCAGTATGGATGACAGTGCCATCTCCTCTTTCCAACACTATCCACAATGCTTCTTCTTTTCCCTACGTCCCCCGCAGTTCAGTAGCTTTAATATTGCTCTTGACATATAGGGCTACTCCTCCTCCTTTTCTACCCTCGCTATATCTTCTAAATAGATTATAGCCAGCTATGGCTATATCCCATTCATGCGACTCATTAAAGCATGTTTCTGTAATGGCCACAATATCCAAGTCCGTTTCTACAATTATTGCTTCCAGGTCAGGAACTTTGTTGGCTAGGCTTCGAGCATTTGTGCTCATTGCTTTCCAGTATTTGTTGACTGGCTTGCTTGTATTTTGCATGGATTTTGTTCTACACAACTCTTTCTTCTAGTCATTGATGTGTGGTTTAAAAGTGTGGCTATTTCCAATGGCAGCAGGACTGGTCATCACAGTAGCCTCGGAAAAGGAACCGAGGGCAGAGGAATTGGAGATACTCCAATACCCTCCCAATCCCAGGGAAGCGGCTACTTTACCGGTGCATTGCATCTTACAGGATCTTATGCTCCGCATGTGGGAGGCTCCTCTCATTGTTCCACCTGTCAGCAAGAGGCTTGATTCCATGTACTGAGTTCCAGAGTGCCCAGACTTCCAGAAGCCTCAACTCCCCTACCACTCAATAGTGGTGGAATTGGCAATGCACCGAATAAAGCATTCAATCAAATCACTCAGAAACATGTCTCCGGGTAGAGACTCGAGGACACTCGATACCTTTAGGTGTCGATGCTTTCAGGCATGCATGTTGGCCTCCAGGACAAAACTCATACATGCTATACATGGGTATGTTCCTAAAGGATGTCACTAGGGATCTGGAAATGTTTTCCCCCATGCTTCCTGAAGATAAATGGAGTGCATTCCAGGCACTCATCAAGCAAGACCAAAATACTTCAGATTTTATTACCTAGGCCTTTTTTAATGCCTTTGAGTCAACAAGCAGAGCATCAGCAGTCTGCATTGAGACTCGCAGGATGGCCTGGTTACAGGTATCAGATCTCAAACAGTGGGTCCAGGACAAGCTGACCAATATCCCATGTATGGGAGAAAACGTTTTTGGAAAAGGTTGAAGAGAAAAAGCTGGGGAGATTGAGACAGATGATCTCACTGTCAAACGCCTTTCTAGGAAAACGGCTGATCCCTCCAAAAGGAAGACTCTTCTCGAGAAACCTTTCTATTCTAAGAAGAAGAGATATTATCCTTCCTACCCACCTTCAGCTGCCTATCAGCCTCAGTATGCGCAACAGAGGCAGCAGGGCCCTCGCCAACCCAAAAAGCCCAAGGCTCCTAAGCCGCAACCACTGGCTCAGGCACAAGTTGCATCTGGGTTTTGACTCCTTCCTAGAGAGCATTGCCACTCTACCTCTGGAGGGTCCCACCCCTCCACATAGCAGGCAGACTCTGTTCCTATGCCTACAGGAGACACCTCATAACTTCAGAGCAGTAAATTCTCAACATCGTCCAAAGGGGAGATATCTGCTTCACTTCAACACCTTACCCCCCCCCCCCCACCAGTTTCACAGGGTACTATCCCACCCATTCCCTTCAAAGCACTCTCTTAAGAGAAGAGGTGTCCAACCTATTCTCCCAGAGTGCCATAGAAAGAGTTCCTCCTACCCAGGAAAGGATGGGCTTCTACTCTCCATATTTTCTCATCCCAAGAAAACAGGAGGATTCAGGCCCACCTTGGATCTCATGTTTCAGGTCCGAGAAGAACTCAAAATGATTTCCCTGGGAACTATTCTTCCATACCTCCAGAGGCAGGATTGGTTGTGTTCTCTAGACCTAAAGGAGGCGTACACTCAAGTACTGATCCGTCCTCTGCACAGACAGTATCTGCGCTTAATGTTTCAGTGAAACCACTAACAATACTGGGTGCTGCCCTTCGGCCTAGTCTCTGCACCGCAAGTATTCACGAAATGCATGGCAGTAGTTGCTGCCTACCTCCACACTTTGGGGGTCTTCGTCTTCCCATACTTAAATGACTGACTAAAATGGCAGACTCTCCTCAGGAGGTAAAACTCTCCCTTCATTGCACCATCATGGTGCTTCAACATCTGGGATTTATCTTAAACTTCTCAAAGTCTCACCTCGCTCCAACTCAGCATCTGTCATTGGAGCATTCTTAGACACTCAACAGGCCTGAGCTTTTCTTCTGCAAGATCACTGTGCCTGCCTCATTGAGCTGATGAAGGGAATGTAATAGCAAAACTGCGTAACAGCTCAAGAGATGCTGTGTTTGTTGGGATACATGGCCTCTACAGTCCATGTCATCCCATATGCTTTCTAGTCTTGAAGGACTAGAAAAGGGGACTGCTACTTCTGGAGAGAGATCTGCAATTGTGAGTATATACTTCTGGGAATTTTTCTGAAGGAGCTTCTTTGGATTAAAGCTGATTAATCTGTGAACCCAGTGTATTTGTTAAATCACTCAGGGCTTAGTAGCAGCAGTTTAAATTTAAAACATAGAAGATAGCTTTCTGGTTAGATTTCATACCCAGCAGAGAGCTTGTAGTTTAAATTTAATACTCACCCAGGGCCTAGTATCAGCAAAGTACTTTTAGTTTAAATTTAAAACACAGAAGAGAGCTTTCTGGTTAAATTTAGAACCCAGCAGAGAGCTTCAAGTTTAAATTTAGTAGTCACTCAGGGCCTAGCATCAGCAAAGAGCTTTCATTTAAATCAAATCAGAATATTTGAGGGAGGAGTGGTCTAGTGCTTAGGACAAGGTACTTCAGGCCGGAGGGCCGGGGGTTCAAGTCCCACCTGGGGACAGCAATCTCAGGCCGGAGGGACTGGGATTTCTAGTCCTATAGGCACTCCTTGTGGTCTTGGGCAAGCCACTTAACCCTCCACTGCCCATGTTCCCTGTAAGTATTAGTGTATGTGTCTCATATCCCCTTGTGTTAAATGTATCCCCCAATTGACCGCTTTGACCCAGTGAAAAGCGGGATATAAATACAGCTAAATAAATAAATAAATATAACTTAGCATAAAAGGCAAAACAGGGTCAGTATTCTTTGAGCAACAAATAAAGTCTTCTAGAGACCTTTACAAAGAGGCCTTCTATCTAGGCGGCAAGAGACCTGTGAAACATTTTCAATAGGTGTTAACGCCAGGTGGCAGGTCAAAAGGCCATTTTGAAAGACTTCTTCTATCCAAGCAAGGACTGTTAATCACCCAGGAAGTTGGTCACAGCTTACCTCAGAAGCACAGGACAGGGTACTATGTAGCAGCCATCTTTTAATAAGTGTTATTTTTCACTCAACGTGTAATCTAACTCTGGAATTTGTTACCGGAGGATGTAGTAAAGGCTGTTAGTGTAGCTGGGTTTAAAAAAGGTCTGGACAAGTTCCTGGAGGAAAGGTCCATAAACCATTATTAGGAAGGGACCGAATTCAAGCATTGTGGAACCTGTGTCTTTTGGGGAAACTGCTAGGTACGTATGACCTAGATTGGCCACTGTTGGAAACAGGGTACTGGGCTTGATGGACCTTGGTCTGACCCAGTATTGCATATCTTATATTCTTATGTTCTTATGCGAGAAGCCCAGTGGACTCTGTCTTCTCAATGGATGCAAGCAACGGGGCGTCTCAGAGACAAGATTCACATCATCCCTCAACTGACCAAATCTCTTCAGTGGCGGTGTTCCCCACAGAACCTACTTGGCAGGTCACCTTTTCAGATTTATTTATTTATTTGAACAGTTTTTTTATGCCACCCCTTCCAGCGATCAGAGGTGGTTTACATGAAACTATAACACATTGTAACATGGAACAAGTTTAACCCTTACAATTTGAACAAGAACTTAGAATAAAACTATATACATATCAGTGCATACTGATTACAGAGTTTTCTTAGCTATATCTAATATAGGTTTTCTTAGCTATATACAATGAGTTGAAGGTAGGAAAATGGGATGTGTTAGATTGTTGGGGGGAAGGGAGGGAGGATTTTTTGGGTATATTGTTTATAAGGTGAGCATTATAGTATTGTGTGAAAAGGTGTGTTTTCAGTTCCTTGCGGAACATTAGCAGATCTTTGATGGCTCTGATTTGGTCAGGGAGGGTGTTCCAAAGAATAGGGACTGTGTATCTGAATGCCCTGTTACTTGTGTGCTGTTTCGTTTTGCATATTAGGGTTGGAACTTGCAGAAGGTTTTGAGCGTGCTTTCGCTTGTGTCTGGTGTCGTTGTGTGTTTTTATTATAGTGGCTAGGTAAGAGGGGGAGATGTCATTATACAGTTTAAAAGCAGTGAGGATTTGCTTGTATTGTATTCTAGAAGCTATTGGGAGCCAGTAGAGATTATATAATATGGGGGTAATGTGCTCAGACAGGTTGGTCTTGGTTATTATCCTGCCTCCATCTCGATGCACCCTGACCATGGCCTGGGTGGGGTGGGCCAGACCCTGTTGGTTCTCTCTGCATGTACATAGTTTGCGTGGAGTGGAGTGATTTGTAGTTGCTTGAAAAAGAAAAGATGTCATGAGTTCATGAGAAAAGGTTTGAGTGATTTGCTTGTCTAGTACTACTTTGGGCTGGCTGAGGCCGAGGCTCTGCTCTCTTCAGTTCTGCTTTGTCAGGGAGTTACTGGCTTGTAGGTTCAGGCAGGGAGCTCTTCTACTGTGACATCGGAGGTTTGGCCTTGCTCGGTCCTCAGCTGCTGAAGGCCTGGAATGGAGGGACTCCAGGAAATACAATTAGCAGGTAAGGTCTAATTTTGCCTTAACTTGCAGGTACTGTCATTCCTAGAGGAACTTCATTTCAAGTAAGGTAATTCTGTGTCTTTTGTTACAAATTCTCTACCCAATATACTACAACGTAAGGGAGTGGTACGGTATAAGGGGTAAAGTACTCCTGTGCATGTGCATAGAAAGAATGGGATCTGGGTGTGATTGTGTCTAATAATAAAGTGGCCAAGCATTCCTAACAGGGGCTCTACAGGTCAAACAACAGTAAGGATTTGAGGGTTTATTTTTATTAAATTGCTAGCTCTCTGACTGGGAGCTCTTATAAGAGTTTTGGTATATTTTTAAAGCAAAGTTACATTCATTGTGGTGCTTTAGTAGAAATATTTTCTTTGCTGGACTAGGCTTTACTCTAGTAACCTTTTCAGCTTTTGTGAAACTGCTGACACCTAATCAGAAGTTAATGGGCCTGATTACCTGAGAGCAGCTGAGGCCTGCATAAAAGGCTTCAGAGCTCTGCCCTTTTGAGGCATTCCTAACAGGGGCTCTACAGGTCAAACAACGGTAAGGATTTGAGGGTTTATTTTTATTAAATTGCTAGCTCTCTGATTGGGAGCTCTTAAAAGGATTTTGGTATATTTTTAAAGCAAAGATACATTCTTTGTGGTGCTTTATTAGAAATATTTTCTTTGCTGGACTAGGTTTTAAGCTCTAGTAACTTCCTCAGGTTTTGGGAACTGCTGACACCAAATCAGGCGTTAGTTCCCTCCCTACCCACCCCAACTCCCACCCACCCCTAGTGAGCAGTCTTGCTTTATAGGGCACCTCCCCATTTAACAAAGCACAGGGACGTGGAACAGCGCATTTTGAATATAATTAAGGAGATTTAACTGCTGTTTCTCTGAAAGGACAGCTGGGAAACCGGCTGGTACTTTGGTAGATCTCTCTCTTTGCTTTAACAGATACCTAAGCTCCACAAACAGAACAATGGCTGGGAAAAATCGTATCGCTAAAGCTGTTGCCCTGTTACAGCTTCTGCCTCTGTCCAGATAGAGGTCCCAATGCCAGTTGAAGGACCGGTTCCATGTGAAGGGTGCCTGCATGCTGAAGTTCTGAGGAAACAAGTGGAGGAATTCAGAGAGGAGGTGGCGAGGCTGAGGAGCATTCAAGACAGTGAGAAGTACATTGATGAGATGCTTCTTGCAGCAACCAAGCTCTCCAGCAGAGGAGAAGATGGGTGCCAACAGAATGACGAAGGTTGGACACAAGTCACCAAGGCCTGCAGAATCACCAATCCAGCTTCTCCAGCCCTTGAATTGGAGAACCATTATGCAGCCCTGGAAGTGGAGGAGGTGAAAGCATCCCTAGAAAGGGAAGAACCAGAGCTCAAGTACTCCAAAGTTGCAGAATCAGTGACCACAAGGAAGCGAAGGGTAGTGGTGGTTGGTGACTCTCTTCTGAGGGGTACTGAGGCATCCATCTGCCGACCAGACTTGATGTCCAGAGAGGTATGCTGTCTGCCTGATGCCAAAATCCAAGATGTTACGGAGAGTTTGCCGCGACTCAACAAGCCCACCGACTATTACCCAATGTTGCTAATCCATTTCGGAACAAATGATACTGCCAGGTATCCTTCTGAGTGTATCAAAAGTGACTTCATGGCTCTGGGACAGAAGGTGAAGCAGTTAGGTGCACAGGTGGTGTTCTCTTCAATCCTTCCTGTTGAGGATAAAGGCCAAGGCAGAGAGGCTCGCATCCTGGAGATGAATGCATGGCTGCGTGGATGGTGTCATCGAGAGCGTTTTGGTTTCCTAGACCATGGGATGCTGTTCCAAGGATTGCAGAGCAGAGATGGCATCCATCTGTCCAAGAAAGGTCAACGTGTCTTCAGTAGTAGACTGGCTAATCTACTTAAAACTAGATTCATTGGGGATGGGTGAAGAAAGCTCCCAGGTAAGTGTAAACCCCCAGGTAAGTAATAAATTACTGATGTTGAATAGCGCGGTATAGAAGAGAAATTAAATAAATAAATTAAATAACTTTATGGAAATAGGTAACGGGGTAACATATGGAAAGCAGTGTGTATAAATGCCCGTAGCATGGGAAATAAGATCTCTGATGTTGAAGCTTTGGTGGGAGTGGCTGACTTGGATTTAGTGGCAGTTACAGAAACATGGTTCACAGAAAACCATAACTGGGATGTAACTATACCTGGCTATACTTTATTCAGGAAGGACAGGGTAGGAAGAAGGGGGAGGAGGAGTGGCACTATATGTAAAAAAATACTATTAAAGCTTTGGAATTACAGAGCTTAAAAGGGAGAGAGGAGGCATTGTGGGTTAAACTAGAAAGAGGGAAAGAGAAATCTATTTGCATTGGCGTGATATACAGACCTCCCTCATAAGAGGAAGAGGTGGACAGAGAGTTAATTGAAGACATAAGCAGCATTTCTAGGAAAGGGGAAGTGCTACTGATAGGGGATTTCAATATGCCAGATGTTGATTGGCACATTCCTGCTGCAGTATCATCTAGAAGTAAAGAGATCCTGGATTCACCAGGACCAAGCAGGAAGTCAGTCCTCACATATGGGTGACGTCGTTGCCGATAGAGCCCCCGTACGGAGCATTTCCCCAGCTTTCAAAGAAAGCCTTTGGGAATGCAGCATGCCTGCGCGGTCCCCTTCCCGCCCAAGGGTGCCATCTTGCTCAGTCTTTCTTTTTCTGCGGAGCCCGACGGACGTGAGTTCGTGTCACCCGGGAAAAGTTGATTTTTTTCTGCGATTTTCGCGTTATCTTATCCGGTTCGACGCCGGTTCCCCTTCCTGTCTGGGCTCGGTACACCGGTATCGAGTCCGCAGTTGTAATTTTCGTGTTTTGTCGTTTGTGACTAGCGTTCGCGCTCTTTTTGTGTTTTCACTGGCAGCCCGGTCTTTTGACCTCGCAGGGGCCCTTTTTCCCCCTTTGAATGCCAGCGGGTTCAAAAAGTGTGATCGGTGTAAGAAACTTATGTCTCTCACCGACATACATGACTGCTGCCTCCGATGCCTCGGGCCCAACCATGACCTGCTGGCCTGTGGCCCGTGCGGCAAAATGTCATCTAAGGCGCTTCGGAGCCATCAGCATCAACGTGAGAGAATTTTCTCTGACTCCATGTCCGGCTGGGCCCGGACTTCGTCAAAGGCCTCGACATCTCGGGAGTCTGACCCCGAGCGCCTTCGGGGTTTCTCTGAAAGGGGGTCTCCCTCCCAGGAGCACCGAAGGAAGAAAAAGCTCGCGAGGGTGGCATCGGTGGAGGCTCCTGGTTCCTCGAGGGCCAGGTCGCGTAGCCCTGACTGCCGCCCCAGGCTCTCTGAGTCGGAGAAGCCTTCCAAGCTACCTCATGTGGCACCAGAGTCCCTGAGTCATGTAAGTGCGGTTGTCCTCGTAGACTCTCCTCTGGGGGAGCCGACGTCGGGCCCGACACCGTCGGGGCCCGAGTCGGGGGCTGCTGAGTCTCCTGAGCTTGGACTCAGGTTGACGGCCTTGGAGAGCAGCTTGGCTGCCTTCATGGAGCAGCAGCGGGTGCTGATCACCGGTCTGACCGGTGCATCTGCCCCGACCACCAGGACCTCAACGTCTAAGTCTACCCCGCAGACTGAGCCAATCCTCGAGTCGATGAAGTCTCGAGTCGATCCTCCGTCAAGGTCCCTCTTGACCTCCCGTGTGGGGCCGAGGTCGTCGACGCCGATACCCTCGGTGTCGGGGCGGGTGGCACTAAGGCCCACACGGCTGCAGCCACTTGATTTCTCCTCGGAGGAGTCAGAGTGGGAGACGGAGGATGAGGAGTCCCCGGACACCTTCCGGACCCGGTGCGTCCCTTCGGACTCACCGGAGTCCGAGCCTCGGAGAAGGTCCCCCCCGAAGGATACCCAGTTCTCGGACTTCGTGAGGGACATGGCCAAGGCCTTGGCCTTCCCTGCGGATGCCGAGGAGGAGTCTCGAGCCGAGGAGCTCGATGCCTTCCAGTATGACTTTCCTCCGAAGGAAGCCTTTACTGTACCGGTTCCTCCGATGCTGGAACGGCTGCTCTTCCATATGTGGGAGGCACCAGCCTCGATGCTGGTTCTTAGCAAACGGGTCGATTCCATTTATCGAGTCCGTAAGAGCCCTGGGTTCCAAAAGACGCAGATACCGCACCACTCCATGGTTGTGGAATCGGCCATGCACCGTCTGAAGAGTCAGAAGATGCACTCCTTGGTGCCCCCCGGCCGGGAGGCCTGGAACCTGGATGCCCTCGGTAGAAAGTGCTTCCAGGGCTCTATGCTGTCTTGTCGTGTCCAGACCTACCAGCTGTACATGGGCATGTACCTACGAGACCTGGCAAAGTGGATTGCTGGTTTCTCAGCTGGCCTCTCCGAGGAACCTTTGCAGAGGTTCAAGGCTTTGTCAGCAGGGATTCGAGAGTGCTCGAAGTTTATCTCTCGAGCAGCCTATGATGGCTTTGAGGCTTTGTCCCGGGTAGCCGCGGCCGGCATCAGTGCACGCCGTCTTGCCTGGCTACAGTCATCAGACCTGGAGCCATGGGTGCAGGACAAGTTGGTCGATGTCCCTTGCTGAGGTGAAAACCTCTTTGGTAAGCCCATGACTGAAAAGGCTGCGGAAATCGAGACTGAGACTCTCACCAGGACAAGGCTGTTCAGGAAGACTTCTGCCCCTTCTCAGAAAAAGAAGGGATCGGGGAAGAAGCCCTTTTTCCTGAGGAAGGGTGCTGCCTACAAATCCTACCCTCAATAGCAGGCCTCTCCAGCTCCCCTACAGGGCCAGCAGGCCAAGGGGCAGGGGCATGGGCCCCGTAGGCAGAAGACCCCCAAGCCGCCAGCTCCGGCTTCTGCACAGCAGGGAGCGGGGTGTTGACTCCCACAGCATAGCCTCTTCTCCACAGCTGGCAGCTGACCCTGTACGCCTACAGATGGCCAGCCATAACAGGAGATACCTGGGTCCCCAGCATAGTCCAAAAGGGCTACATGCTCCACTTCCACCAGATACCCCCCTCCTACTTTCCAGGGGAGCCTCCAAGACTCCCTCTGCACAGAAACCTCCTCCTTCAGGAGTTGGCAAGTCTTCTAAAGGAACAGGCGGTGGAACCGGTGCCTCACCACCTGGAAGGGCGAGGCTTCTACTCCAGGTACTTTCTGGTACCAAAAAGGACAGGAGGCCTCTGGCCTATCCTAGACTTGTGAAACCTAAACAAGTTTCTGGAGAGGGAAAAGTTCAAGATGCTTACCCTTGGGATACTGCTGCCCTACCTCCAGCAGGGAGATTGGCTATGCTCCTTAGACCTAAAGGATGCTTATACCCACATTCTCATCCATCCAGACCACAGACAATATCTCAGATTTGTGGTGGGAGGAAACCATTTTCAGTACAGAATACTTCCTTTTGGCCTAACTTCCGCCCCCAGGGTCTTCACCAAATGTCTGGCTCATCAGGGGTGAGTCTCTCCAGGAGGCCAGACAAGCCACTCTTCGCACTGTCTCTCTTCTTCAGCATCTGGGCTTTGTCATCAACTACACAAAGTCCACTTTGCTCCCCTCACAGAACCTAGAGTT
Organism: Ichthyophis bannanicus; assembly: GCA_033557465.1. NCBI lineage: Eukaryota > Metazoa > Chordata > Amphibia > Gymnophiona > Ichthyophiidae > Ichthyophis > Ichthyophis bannanicus. Next base: position 1,658,131,317 of record CM066031.1, on the reverse strand, counting down.
TATAGGGGCAAGATTAGACACCCTGCAGGCAAGAGCTTACTTGCCCGAGGACAGGGCTCACAGGCTGATGGGCTTGGCCAGCCAGTTCCAAGGCAATTCTCAGGTCTCCGCCAGACACTTCCTGCGGCTCCTGAGTCACATGGCATCCACGGTACATGTGACCCCGAATGCCCATCTTCACATGCGGGCGGCTCAGTGATGCCTCAGAGCTGAGTGGGTGCAAGCCACAGGCGATGTCCGAGACAGAGTAAAGGTGTCCAAACCGCTCTTGGACTCCTTACAGTGGTGGCTACATCTCCCAAACCTCCTCAGGGGAGTACCCTTTCAGGCCCCAGCACACACAAGGGTGCTGACGACCGATGCTTCCTTAAAGGGCTGGGGTGCACATTGCCATGGCAGGTGCCCTCAAGGCCTCTGGTCTCCTCGGGAGACCACACAGCAGATCAATCTTTTGGTGCTGCGAGCAATCCGCTTGGCTCTATAGACTTTTTCTCATGCCCACTCTCACCAGTCTGTCTTAGTTCAGACAGACAATCAGGTAGCAATGTTCTATGTGAACAAGCAAGGGGGCACAGGATCCAGACTCCTGTGTCAGGAGGCGCAGGCCCTTTGCGCCTTTGCAGTCAAACAAGGCATGTTTCTCAAAGCAGTTTATCTACCTGGTCAGGAGAACTTCTCGGCAGACAAACTAAGCAGGATTCTCCAGCCTCACGAATGGCAGTTGAATCCACTAGTGGTCCAGCAGATCTTTCTACGATAGGGGCTTTCATCCATCAATCTCTTTGCAAGTCCACTGAACCATCAGCTGCCCAGGTTTTGCTCCAGACAGCCGCATCCCCTGAGAATGGCAGCAGATGCATTTCTGATCTCTTGGTCTGTGGGCCTCCTGTATGCATTTCATCCCACGCCCCTGGTGGCCCGAACACTATTCAGTATTCTATGGGACAAAGCCTTGGTCATTCTGGTAGCCCCCAGATGGACAAGGCAACCGTGGTTTCCACTTCTTCTGCAGTTGGCAGTGGAAACTCCATTCCCTCTTGGGTTGCAACCCGATCTCCTGTCTCAGCATAAGGGTTCCCTTCTGCACCCCAATCTCAGATCCCTCAATCTGATGGCCTGGCTGCTGAAAGGATACTGCTAGCTCCCTTACTTCTTCCTAGGGAAGTTGAGGAGGTGGTCTTGGCCTCGAGGAGGCAATCTACCAGAAAGTCCTATGCTCTCAAGTGGCGCAGGTTCTCAGTGTGGTGTGCTCAGCACAATGAAGATCCTTTTTCCTGCCTTGTGCCAGTAGTGCTACAATACCTACTTCACCTGTCAGACCTAGGCCTTAAGTCCAACTCTGTTCAGGTCCACCTCAGTGCTCTTTCAGCACACCACTCACCGGTGGAGGGGCAGTCTCTGTCGGTTCACCCCTTGGTTTCCCACTTCCTCAGAGGCCTCCTTTTGCTCAAGCCTCCGATTCGTCCACCTGTCACTGAGTGGGATTTGAATGTGGTCTTGCAACAACTTACTCGCCCACCATTTGAGCCGATTGCTACTTGCCATTTACGCTTCCTTTCTTGGAAGGCGCTCTTCCTGGTAGCTCTTACCTCGGCCAGACGTGTGAGTGAACTACAAGCTCTGGTTTCTGATAGACCATACACACGGTTCTATAGGAACAGGGTGGTCCTTCGGACTCATCCGAAGTTCCTTCCAAAAGTTGTCTCCTCTTTCCACCTCAACCAGGAGGTGGTTCTTCCGACATTCTTTCCCAGGCCGCATACTCTGGACTGTAAGAGGACATTGTCCTTTTACATTGAACGTACACGGGGGCATCGAAGGGCTACTCAGCTCTTCGTCTCCTTTAACCCTAATAAATTGGGGTTACCTGTCTCCAAGCGTATGTTGTCCACTTGGGTAGCAGATTGTATCGCCTGAGCGTTCAAGGCAGCAGACCTTCCCTTGCAGGGTTGAGTCACAGCCCACCGTGTCAGGGCGAAAGCCGCGTCAGTAGCTCATCTCCGCTCTGTTCCATTGGCAGACATCTGCCGGGCTGCTACTTGGTCTTGAAGCCAGACTTTTGCAGCCCACTACTGCCTCGACAGAGAGTCCTGAAGGAACAGTGCTTTCGGACAGGCGGTACTCCGTAATCTCTTTGAGGTTTAGGCAACTCCTACCCTCACGCCCTTGTGTTGGGCTACCGTACGGGGGCGTTCTCAGAGGATATTCTTATCACGGCTGCTGAGGCACTGTAGAGGGAGCCATTTTTTCAGCTTTGGGTTCCCGGTAGCCTAAAGCTGGGGAGTCCCATATGTGAGGACTGACTTCCTGCTTGGTCCTGGAGAAAGAGTAGTTACTCACCTGTAACAGGTGTTCTCCAGGAGCAGCAAGAATCAGTCCTCACGACCCTCCCTCCTCCCCTGGAGTTGCAGTCATATACTTTATTTTGTTTTTTGCTGTCTTTTAGCTATGTCATCAGACTGAGCAAGATGGCACCCTTGGGCAGGAAGGGGACCGCGCAGGCACACTACATTCCGTCGGCGCTGACATCACCCATATGTGAGGACTGATTCCTGCTGCTCCTGGAGAACACCTGTTACAGGTGAGTAACTACTCTTTCTCTACAGGGAGAACTATTCAAGCAATTGGTAACGGACCCCACACGTTAAGGGGCCATACTGGACTTGGTGCTTACCAATGGTAAAGGTGTTTCTGATGTTATAGTGGGAGATCATTTTGCATCCAGTGATCACCAGATGGTGTGGTTCAGTATTAGGACTAGGGCTGTTAGAATCCATTCAAAGGTGAGGGTCTTAGACTTTAGGTAGACTAGCTTTGCCAGGATGGGCCAATACCTCAGGGAGTTGTTAGCGGGGTGGGAACAGCTGAGGGATTTGGAAAAACATTGGGCAAAACTGAAAGGGGATATTTTAAGGGCAACAAACCTTTTTTGTTAAAATGGTAAATAAAGGTAAAAGGAAAAGAAGAACGCGATGGGTTTTGAAAGACGTAGCTGAAAAAATAAAGAAAAAGAGTGAGGCCTCCATGAAATACAAGAGATCACAGAGAGAGGAAGACAGGCATCTATATTTGGAAAAACTTAGAGAAGGTAGCAAAGTAGTCAGGAAATCAAAGATTCAAAAAGAGGAGGAAATAGCCAGTGCAATAAAATTTGGGGGATAAGACATTTTTCAAATATGTTAGTGAGAATAGGAAGGGCAAAAGTGGTATTGTCAGACTCAAGGGTGAAGGGGAGGAATATGTAGAAGCTGATGAGGATAAAGCAGAATTGCTTAACAAATATTTCTGTTCTGTGTTCACAGATGAAGAACCAGGAGCAGGACCTCAGAAAACACCCACAAACAGGAACAGAAGCGAGGGACATCTTGAACAATTTTCAGAAGACTGTGTTCGTGAGAAACTAGCTCAACTTAAAGTAGACAAAGCGATGGGACCGGATGGGATACACCCTAGAATACTGAGGGAACTTGGGGACGTTCTAACAGCTCCACTGACTGACCTATTCAATGCCTCATTGGAGTCGGGAGTGGTGCCAAAGGACTGGAGAGAGGCTCATGTGATGCCTTTACACAAAAGCGTAAGTAAGGATGTGGTTGAAAACTACAGGCCGGTTAGTTTAACTTCGGTGATGAGTAAATTATTGGAAACGCTTCTGAAAGAGAAAATAGTGAGGTTTCTGTAGTCCAGCGGATTACAGGATCTGAGGCAGCATGGATTCACCAGAGGCAGGTCTTGTCAGACAAATCTGATTGATTTCTTTGACTGGGTGACCAGGGAGTTGGACCAAGGGAGAGCCCTAGATGTGGTGTATGTAGATTTTAGTAAAGCCTTTGACACTGTTCCTCACAGGCAACTTATAAATAAACTGAGCACCCTAGAGATGGACCCTAAAGTTACTGCTTGGGTTAGAAATTGGTTGGGTGGGAGGCGACAAAGAGTACAAGTAAATGGAGCTCACTCTGAGGAGAAGGATGTTACCAGTGGTGTGCCCCAGGGATCTGTCCTTGGTCCGATTCTTTTTAACATCTTTGTTAGTGATATAGCGGAAGGGCTGTCGGGTAAGGTTTGCCTCTTTGTGGATGATACCAAAATCTGCAATAGAGTAGACACCCAGGAAGGTGTAGATAACATGAGGAGGGATCTAGCTAAGCTTAAAGAATGGTCTAGAATTTGGCAGCTGGGTTTTAATGTTAAAAAATGTAAGGTCATGCATTTGGGCTGCAGCAATCCAAGGGAGCAATATAGTATAGGGGGTAAAGTACTTTTGTCCAGTAAAGAAGAGCGGGACCTAGGCGTGGTTGTGTCTGATGATCCTAAAGTAGCTAAACAGGTAGAAAAGGTGACGGCAAAAGCTAGAAGGATGCTTTGGTGCATACGGAGAGGAATGGCTAGCAGAAAAAAGGAGGTGATTGTGCCGCTGTGTAAGTCTTTGGTGCGACCTCATTTGGAGTATAGTGTGCAATTCTGGAGACCGCACCTTCAAAAGGATGTGAACAGAATGGAGTCGGTGCAGAAGGTGGCTTCTAAAATGATTAGTGGTCTTCATTATAAAGCATATGAGGACAGACTTAAGGATCTTAATATGTACACCTTAGAGGAAAGGCGGGATAGAGGTGATATGATTGAGATGTTTAAATACCTCCGTGGCATAAATGTTCAGGGGAGAGCCTCTTTCAATTGAAAGCAAGTTCTGCTACGAGGGGACATGGGATGAGGGTGATGGGGGATAGATTCAGGAGTGATATGCGGAAATATTTCTTTACGGAAAGAGTGGTGGATCCGTGTAATAGTCTCCCAGTGGAGGTGATAGAGATGAGGACAGTAACTGAATTCAAAAAAGAATGGGACAAAGACAAATGCAATGCAATGTGTGCCTTCTAGTCAGTCCTGACTCCTGGCGACCCAGAAGCTTCTGGGTTTTCTTGGCAGTGTAACTGGAAGTAGATTGCCAGGCCTTTCTTCCAAGGCAATGGAGGGTTAAGTGACTTGGCCAAGGCCACAAGGAGTGCTAGTGGGAATTGAACCCTGGTTGCTTGGTTACCAAGCCAGTGTTCTAACCACTAGGCTACTCCTCCACTCCATGGGACAAACACAGAGGATCTCTAAAGGAAAAAAAGGGGACTGTTGTAGTTGTTGATATGGAAGGACAGACTAGCTAGGCGATGTGGTCTTTTTCTGTCATCATATTTCTATGTTTCTATAAAATGTGACAGCACAAGCCAGAAGGATTCTTGTTTGCATAGAGAGAAATGGGCAGCAGGAAAAAGGAGTTGATAGTGCTTCTAAGTGTCTGATGAGACCTCCTTTGGAGTATAAAGTGTGATCAAAAACTATCAAGACTTGCTGTGTAGCTATATAACAATACTTTGCACCATGATGCTATTAAACATGCAGTGACCTAGTTATGTGCTCTGCATGTTCATGTGGCAGGTGTAGGCCTGTGATCCACAGTGTCTGACATAAGCAAGCCTAACTAGCTTGACCTGTAAATGAAGCTTGTGAAGAGGCCCATAGGAATTGCACATCCCCCAATATGCTGCTATAGAACTAAGAACTCAGTTAAAGTATTGAATTAGCTTAGACAAGCAGAACAGATGGAAAAATACAGAAACTCATGTTTAAAACTGCTAACAGAAAAGTTCTAGAGCCCTGCTTCCCTGCACGTAGCAACTAGCCCAATAGCCTTGAAAGAAGGAAAGTAACAAGTTAGTGAACTGACCATTGTAATTGGGACTAGAAGGGGGGTAAGCAGGTGCTGAGCCCACTGAAAGAACATAATTGGATAATCATATCAGTACCGGGACCAATAGAAGAGGTACGGGAGGTTACCGGGACCAATGAAATGTTTTTCTATACCTAGAATGAAGCTAAAGTCTATAAAGGTGGTTGTATTGCCAGAGAACTTTGCTCAGCCATTTTGAATTTGATTCTGCTTGAGACTTGTGCACAAATAAATGATTTGGACCTTCTGAACAGACTCCTGGTATCATTGGTTTGTCTGCGCTCTGCTGCTACATATTCTTGGTGCGTTGGCCGGGAAGTTGTGGAATCAGAGTGTATATAGGGCAATATACCACGACATTCCGCCTCTATAGCCTTGGTCCTGCCGGGATCGCGCCCTTCCGACGGGGGCTGCTTCCTGGCGCCGCCGGTCCATTGCATCGGAGGAAGTTGGTCGGACCTCGGCGGGTGCCGGGCCCGGCTGGAGCCAACGCCTCGAACCCGAGTGAGGGGAGTCCGAGGTCCAACTCATGCGCCTGCTTGGGAAGTTTGAGGACCGGATCCGGTGAGTATAGTTTTGATTTGTTGTCTAGACAGATATAGAAAGAGCAGTGCTGCCATTGGAACTTGGAAATTGGTAAGAGAGCTTGATCACCTCTCAAAGACGGACCGAGTACCCCCGCATGAGTATTCGCAGGGCGAAACTCCCGTCTTCTTGTATTTTGGTAATTGAACAAGACTAGTCAGACTAGATAGAAACGAATGCATTCTGGGATACGTTGCTAGCATGATTGTGTGAATGAAGTGTGTATGAGAGGTCTGGCAGCACGGACCAAGCGAAGGCGGACCCCTGAGTAGCGCATTTCCTGACCGGGCGACCGCGTTCAGGTCGCAAAAAGGGGGAAGCGATTGTTGTCTTGTCTTGTTATTTGTTTCCCTTATACGTTTTTAGGGCCATGAGGACCCCTTACCCACGGTCCGCCCTCCTTTTCCCTTCTGTTTGTTGTTGCGCGCACACATCGAAATGGGAGGGGCGGGGTCTACTAGGAACACTCCATTAGAATGTATGATCGCACATTTTAAAGAAGGATATTCAGGAGATTATGGTATTAAAATGACTGCAGCCCGTTTACAGATTTTGTGTACTAGGGAGTGGCCCGATCTAGACCCTACCTGGCCCCGAGAGGGAACCTTAAATGTAGGAATTATCCAGTTAGTTCATAGTAGAGTGCGGATAGCGCACCCCGATCAGTACCCCTATATAGATTCTTGGTTAAGTATTTGTGAAGATCCGCCCCTTGGGCGCAGCGCTGCTATGAAGAGCAGTGCAGAATAATGTTAGCGAAAACAGATCATAGTCAGAAAACAGGAAATAAACTGCCTAGTAAGAAAGGGAAAGATGAGAAGTCCAGGAAGAAGCCCATCCTGGTTGATCCTGATTCCCCGAAGTAATTCCCCGACAGCCTAGAACCTCGGGCCCAGTAAGAGTAGCCCGGCGTCCTGCCCCAGAGCCCCGGAGACAGCGGGTGCGGGACCCAACCCCTGAGCCACCTCCTGAAGAGCAGGAAGATGAGCTCCCTTTAGTTGAAGAAGATGATTCTACTGAGACAGAGACAGAGAAAGGCGAGTCAGATTCAGAAACAGAAAAGGAAGAAACTGAGAATTCCCCGAGTGAGACTGACAGTGTAGAAGCGACCGCCAGTGTTAGCCTGCCAGTAAAAAGTAAATCCAAGACAAAGCATATAGAAAAGAAAGTAATCCGTGATAAGCCTGTAGAAAAGAAGAAAAAGAGCCCTGATAGGAGAAGTACGAAAATATTGCTTAGATCCCAAAAGACCTCTACTGCTAAGATGATGCCCTTACGACAAGTCCCGGGAATACCTGTAAGAAATGATGATAATGAGGTGGTAGCGGGACCCCTAAGCTATGTGTATGTCCCTTTCTCTACAACTGATTTGTTAAATTGGAAGTCGCATTATGCCTCCTATACCAATAAACCCCAAGAGCTTACAGAATTAGTGAATACTATTATGGAAACCCACCAACCCACATGGGCAGATTGCCGTCAGCTCCTGTCCACCTTATTTACTACGAAGGAGCGGACACGAATTAGAAAAGCAGCTATAGATTGGCTGGCAGATAACCCTGTAGCTCCCGAACGAGGAGAAGAAAGAATAGACCATCGGGAAGCAGCCCAGAGGCAATTCCCGAATGAAGACCCCCGATGGGATCCGAATACTGAAAGAGGATCCAGAGCCCTAGCCCGTTTTCGCCAAGGCTTGTTACAAGGCCTGAAAAGGGGGGGCCAGAAAGCCATGAACCTTTCCAAAGTTACTGAAGTTAACCAAGGCATAGATGAGAGTCCAGCAGTGTTTTATGAAAGGTTAACTGAAGCATACAGAATGTATACTCCCTATGATCCGATGCACCAGGAAGTTTATGCATGGTGAATTCTGCTTTTGTAAATCAGTCTCAACCAGACATTAGACGAAAATTACAGAAATTAGAGGGGTTTACGGGCATGAATGCAACACAGTTATTGGAAGTCGCTCATAAAGTGTATGTGAATCGTGATAATGAAAGACAGAAAGAATGTGATCGAAAGATGAAGAAGAAAGCTGATTTTCTGGCTGCGGCCATAGTTGAACAGAAAAGGGGAGGTGTCCCAAGTCGAAGGAGCAGAGGAAGAGGGCGGGGCCGAGGTGGAAGCCGGCCCCAGCAGCTAGGCGTAAACCAATGCGCCTATTGCAGAGAAGAAGGACATTGGAGAGATGCATGCCCGCAACTCGAAGACGCCCACGAAGATGACGAAAACAATCATCAATGGAAAGGAGAAAAACGAGGCCGTCCCCAACATCGCGGAGGAGCCAATCGAGAGCAACATCAGCGTGAAAGAGGAGAAGCCGTGCAAGCATTGGCGGCAACAGCCTATGATGAAGATGACGTGGATTAGGACAGACCGGGCTCCGAGTTTGCTTTAGGTCTCCAGGAGCCTATGGTCGGAATACAAATAGGAGACCAAGTTGTGAATTTCATGGTTGATACTGGAGCAGAACATTCAGTAGTGGACAAGAAGATAGCCCCATTTTCTACAAAAGCAGTCACCATTGTAGGAGCAACTGGTGCAAAAGCTACAAAACCTTTTCTTCAGAATCGCATATGCAGTCTAGGAGGACAGCAAATAACTCATCAATTCCTTTACATGCCAGAATGTCCAGTGCCATTACTGGGACGAGATATGTTAGCCAAGCTACAGGCCCAAATATCCTTCACTGAAAGAGGAGAAATGCAAATGACAGTTAATTCACAAGCCAAACCAGCAGGAATAATGCTGCTCACAGTTCCCCGAGAAGAAGAATGGAGATATTACAGTGATGATTCTGTCCAAGACACCTATTTTGAACAAACCTTGAAAAGCATTGATGCCCCACCTGGAGTATGGGCAGAAGGCAGTCCTCCAGGCCTAGCCAAACATATAGCTCCAGTAATTGTAATTCTCAAGCCTAGTGCTACACCAGTACATGTCAAACAATACCCTCTCCCTAGAGCTGCAATTGAAGGCATCCACCGCCACTTGCAAAGATTACTGGAACATGGCCTATTGAAAGTATGTCAATCCCCATGGAACACCCCACTTCTGCCAGTGAAAAAGCCTGGAACCAGCTGACTACCGCCCAGTGCAAGATCTAAGAAGAGTGAATGAAGCAGTTGAAACTATACATCCAGTTGTACCCAATCCTTACACTCTTCTAGGACTGATTCCTGTTGAAGCCACCCACTTTACTGTTCTAGATTTGAAAGATGCATTCTTCTGCATAAGATTAGCCCCCGTGAGTCAGATATTATTTGCATTTGAATGGCAGGACCCCATCTCTGGAAGAGGGGGCCAACTTACCTGGACACGATTACCCCAAGGATTCAAGAATTCGCCTACCATTTTTAGTGCTGCACTGAATCAAGACCTTTCCAGCTATCCAGTGGCCCCGGGGAAGAGAGTGCTTCTCCAATACGTGGACGATCTGCTGATAACTGCTGTATCAGAAAGTGAATGTATACAAGCTACCAAAGACCTCTTGCAGTTACTAGATGAAGCTGGATATAAAGTTTCCAGAGCAAAAGCACAACTAGGTCAAAAAGAAGTGAAATACTTGGACTTTCGTATAACCCAAGGAAGTCGAAAATTAGGCAGAGAAAGAAAAGAAGCAGTATGCAGAATTCCAACCCCAACAACCAGAAAGCAAGTCAGAGCCTTTCTGGGAGCAGCAGGATACTGCCGAATCTGGATTCCCAATTTTGCCCAAATTGCTAAGCCACTGTATGAAGCCACAAAAGGAGAAGAAAAGTCGCCACTGGAGTGGGGACCTGAGCAGGATACAGCCTTCAAGACGTTGAAGGAAGAATTGATGTCATCACCAGCCCTTGGACTACCAGATGTTCACAAACCTTTCCACTTGTTTGTACATTTATTTATTTATTTATTTATTTAACTGCATTTATATCCCGCTTTTCACCGGGTCAAAGCGGTGAAACATATAACATAGGGGGAGGGGCAATTTTAAGGGCGGGGCCATCACCAGGGGCAACAATTAACGATTAGGGTAGACATGGACATGTATGCTTCTGCTGAATCACAAGGAAATGAAGCACAAGGAAATGCCTTAGGCATGTTGACTCAGAAATTGGGAAATTGGGAACGACACTGTGGCCAAAGGATGGCCACCCTGCCTGAGAGCAGTTGCAGCTACAGCTTTGTTGGTGAGTGAAGCAGACAAACTCACACTACGACAGAATATACGAGTCACTGTGCCACATGCAGTCCTTGCCCTTATGGAACAGAAAGCAAATCATTGGCTCACCAATTCCCGAATGTTGAAATATCAGAGCATGCTGTGTGAAAATCCACAGATACAATTGGAAGTGAGCCATGCCTTGAATCCAGCCACATTGATACCTATCAGTGAAGAACTTCCAGAGCATGACTGTATAGAAGTCATGGACACTGTATTCTCAAGCCGACCTGATCTGACAGATGTGCCCATAGACAATCCTGACCAAATCTATTATGTTGATGGAAGTAGTCTCATCATCAATGGACGACGCTGTGCCGGATATGCAGTAGTCACTCAACATGAAGTTGTTGAATCATCAACCCTAGCCTCAGGCACATCAGCCCAGAAAGCAGAATTAATAGCACTTACCCGAGCGCTACTACTAGGAGAAAAACTTGTGTTGAATGTATATACAGACTCTAAGTATGCCTTCACCACCTTACATGCCCATGGAGCTCTCTACAAAGAAAGAGGACTCATCACATCCGGAGGAAAATCAGTTAAGTATGGCCCCGAGATACTGATGCTACTTGATGCAGTATGGGCCCCAACTCGTGTAGCTGTCATGCATTGCAGAGGACATCAAGCAGGAAAAGGAGAAGTTGCCCGAGGAAACAGATTTGCAGATGCCTCAGCACGACAAGCAGCTATGACAGGACAAATTTTGCCACAAGCCACACCAATGCAGGCAGCATTGTTTCCAGTACCCTTGAACTCATGGACACCACGATATACCACCAAAGAATTAGACTACTACTGTAACAGAGAAGATGGAGTACTGAAAGATGGGTGGATTGAACTGCCACCAGCAGAGGACAGTCAACCCCCAGGACAAATAGTAATTCCCGAATTGTTAGGACCAGCCTTTGTCAAAGCTTTCCATGAAGCCACACACTATGGGAAGACCGCTATGGAAAAAGCGCTTAGACCACATTTCTACATTGCCATGTTACCAGCCCTATCAGCCTCAGTAGCACGCCAGTGTCAAATTTGTGCCAAAAATAATGCCAAGCAAGGTCCTACACCACCACCTCGAGTTCAGTCAGGAGGTGTAACCCCCATGCACCACCTGCAGATTGATTTTACTGAGATGCCGAAAGCCAGTGGATACCACTACCTATTAGTATTAGTTTGTACTTTCTCTGGGTGGGTAGAAGCCTTCCCAACCAGAACCGAGAAAGCCAGAGAAGTCACCAAAGTTTTATTGAGAGAGATTGTCCCTAGATTTGGAATTCCAGCAGTAATAGGGTCAGACAATGGACCCTCATTTGTTTCTCAGGTTACTCAGCAGTTAGCAAAAGCTCTACAGATACAATGGAAACTCCACACTGCATACAGACCCCAGAGTTCAGGGAAAGTTGAGCGAATGAATCGTACCTTGAAAGCCCAAATGTCTAAGCTTTGCCAGGAGACACACTTGAAGTGGCCCCAAGTGCTCCCAATAGCTTTACTTAGAATACGCTCAGCTCCTGTGAAGTCAACAGGTTTTTCCCCTTTTGAAGTTCTGTATGGTAAACCCCCACCAATAGTGCAAGGAATTAAAGGAAGTCTAGCCCAAATTGGTTCAGAAATAACCAGGCAAGAACTCCTAGCTCTTAGTTTTGTTCTGCAGACTCTCCATGCGTGGATCCAAGACCAGTTGCCTATCAACCTGACTGAACCCCTGCATCCCTACCAGCCTGGTACCTCGGTGTGGATCAAAGATTGGAAGAAGACACCGCTGGAACCCCATTGGAAGGGACCATACACCGTCATCCTGTCTACCCCAACTGCAGTAAAGGTAGCGGAGATCGACGCCTGGATCCACCACAGCAGAGTCAAGCCCGCAGCAGCTCCAGAACCTGAGCAGTGGACCGCGGAACAGCATCATGATGCACCTTTACGAGTTACTCTGAGACGGCAACCAGCAGCGTAGACATTTTGTCACAGTGCCTTGCAGTAGCCAAGTCTTTCGAAGAGGATTGCTGTTTTCCATGCAGCAACAGTTTTGTTTCAACGAACCCAATCTACGTGTGATTTTGCACACTGCTTTGATACTACATTGATTAACCATACTTCAAAAGCCAACTAAAACTGCTAAGTTGGTTACTGTGTGATGGACAACTTGAGGATCTTCAATCAACACTCAGCACCCGTTGAAATTGCTTTATTAGCGCACGGGACGAAGAAAAGATCATCGTAGTCAAGATTTGCAAGCTGAGGATTCAGAAGAACTCCAATCAACATGTATCTTTATCTTTGCTTGGCCCTGGTTGCCTGTTTTGGAGGTTTTGAATTGACTCATGCTTTACCTCCATGCACTGCTTGCATTACTTCTACTCGAAGTGGACTGAAAGTAACTCAGACTTTGATTTATCATTCTCACTATAAATGCACTGGTAAAGTGACTCGGTGTAGTTATAACACCACTGAACTCAATGTTTGCATTAAAGGTAACTCCAGAGTATGCTATAACCTGCATCAGAACCCATCATATTATACGTTGGAAATACGATGGAATGATGCAGACGGACCTATAATTAATGCTACCCGACCACTTAAAGATGCTAGTATACCTGCTGTTTTATATTTTGATGCATGTGATGTTATAAACAGAGATAGTCGTTCCAGATGTGGTACCTGGGAAAAAGCTTATCGCAATGATCATAAGTATATGTGCCCAGAAGGTGCCACGGGATGGAGAAAGTGTACTGGTAAGAAAGAGTCATATAGTACTGCCCCAGCTGCAGATTACTATTGCCCAAATTGGGAGTGTGTTTTTATGCTGCATGGAATGCTGGTATTACAGATGAACAGAGAGACAAACGAGTTGCCACTTTGACTAAGTCAAAAACAGATGACAAATGTAAGAAAGGTGCTTGTAACCCTTTGCAATTAAGGATCCGTAATCCTAATGCATGGAAACAAGGATACAAGTTTGGTTTACGTATTGCAGGTGGAGCAGTAGATCCAGGAACCATTGTGCATATAAGATTGAATACTCAAGCCTACAAGTCATCTAAATATCACATCCATAACACTTTCTATGAAGCTATGCATGTAAATAAGTTCGAAATTCCCCATCCATCCCAGAATTTGTTTCTAGAATTAGCTGGAGCAGTAGTATCCAGTCTAAAGATTTCAGATTGTTATTTCTGTGGCGGAACCCAGATGGGTGACCAATGGCCATGGGAGGCCCAAGAATTGAATTATTCTCTGACTTACAATCAGACTAAATTACACAAGACTACTAGCGAATGGGTGTTAGCGCATTCAATCGTTGGACGTCTTTGCTATGCCAGAACTGGACCTCAGTTCACCCAACAGGTAGGACAGCTGGTCTGTCTTAGCCAGAAGTTTTATAATGCCTCTACCAAGAAAACACCATGGTGGTCAGGAAGTAAAGAGCCTGAACCTCCTAACCCATTAGCCAGATTTCCTGAACTTGCTAGTTTATGGACTAACTTTGCCAAAACTCATGCTTGGCAAGCCCCACCTGGCCTATATTGGATCTGTGGAAACCGAGCGTATGCTCAACTCCCATCACACTGGGGAGGAGCATGTGTCTTAGGGACTATCAGACCTTCTTTCTTTCTCCTACCCACAGAGCATGGAGAACAATTAGGATACCCAGTGTACACTACCCACAGACACAAAAGAGCATTACGACGGAAGAGAGCACCCCTCCAAATAGGCAAATGGGAGAAGTGGGAGGGTGATGATTGGCCACCAGAAAGAATTATTGAGTATTATGGACCTGCCACTTGGAATGATGATGGTATGTGGGGATATCGAACTCCAGTCTATATGATTAATCGTATTATTCGCTTACAAGCAGTAGTTGAAATAATAACTAATGAAACTAGCCATGCTCTCACACTTTTAGCTAGACAAAGCACCCAAATGCGCACTGCCATATACCAGAATCGTCTAGCACTTGATTACCTGTTAGCAGCTGAAGGAGGAGTATGTGGTAAACTGAATCTAACCAATTGTTGTTTGAAAATAGATGACAAAGGTCAAGTAGTTGAAGAAATTGCTGAAGATATGCGTAAACATGCTTATGTGCCAGTACAGACTTGGCACCCACTAAGGTTACCTAACTGGTTTGCTAACCTTTTCTCATGGCTAGGAGGACTGAAGACTTTTCTAATACTAGTATTACTAATTGTTGTTGTTATTTTTCTATTGCCATGTATAATCCCATGCTGTATGCGTTCCATACACAGTGCTATTGATAGTACAGTAGAGCGGAAGACCGCAACTAAGATAATGGCTTTATACCAATCTCATCCTCCTGGATATAGTCGGACTCCTCTAACTGTAGTATAATTACTTAGAAGTGATTTAATTCTCACACCTTATTAACTAATAGGGTGAGATTAATCAAAGGGGGGAATGTGGCAGGTGTAGGCCTGTGATCCATAGTGTCTGACATAAGCAAGCCTAACTAGCTTGACCTGTAAATGAAGCTTGTGAAGAGGCCCATAGGAATTACACATCCCCCAATATGCTGCTATAGAACTAAGAACTCAGTAAAAGTATTGAATTAGCTTAGACAAGCAGAACAGATGGAAAAATACAGAAACTCATGTTTAAAACTGCTGACAGAAAAGTTCTAGAGCCCTGCTTCCCTGCACGTAGCAACTAGCCCAATAGCCTTGAAAGAAGGAAAGTAACAAGTTAGTGAACTGACCATTGTAATTGGGACTAGAAGGGGGGTAAGCAGGTGCTGAGCCCACTGAAAGAACATAATTGGATAATCATATCAGTACCGGGACCAATAGAAGAGGTACGGGAGGTTACCGGGACCAATGAAATGTTTTTCTATACCTAGAATGAAGCTAAAGTCTATAAAAGTTGTTGTATTGCCAGAGAACTTTGCTCAGCCATTTTGAATTTGATTCTGCTTGAGACTTGTGCACAAATAAATGATTTGGACCTTCTGAACAGACTCCTGGTATCATTGGTTTGTCTGCGCTCTGCTGCTACATTCAGAGTGTAGCATGGCTGCAGCACATGTACTTTTTTAATCATGTGATGTTTGATATTGTGTAAAAGCAGTTCGTCAGATTTACGATGAATAAAAAAATTGAACCAGAAACTTGGAGATTCGTGCAGAGAGACTTATGACAAGTTGCAGCAAGTGTATAGTTATTAATTCATGAGTTGTGCTAGAGTTTGACAAGTACAAACGTTTCTAATAGGGCCACCAAAGTTTTGACAGTGACTAATGTTCTAGAAGGCCATCCACGAGCAGGAATGAAGACAAAGTTGAAGCAGTGTGTGCCGCAATACGCTCAAATTGATTGACTATCGGGAGCTTGCTGAGTACAGGAGCATCAGTTTTGGGTCAGTACAATCCATTCTTACTGTCTATTTGGGGATGAGATGTGTGTCCCCACAACTCATGCCGAAACTACTGTCCCCTGACCAAAAAGATGATTGACTCTCTGCAGCTAGGGATTTCTTGGAATGCATAGAAAATGACTCAGATTTCATCAAAAAGATTATTACTGGTGACTAATCATGGGTTTATGGTTATGACCCAGAAACTAAGGCTCAGTCCTCTTGATGGAAGACTCCCAGAGTCAAGAAAGCCTGTCAGGTGAGGAGCCAGTGTCAAGGTTATGCTCAGAGGTTTTTTTTATTAACAGGGTATTGTTCATCATGAGTATGCTCCAAAAGGCCAAACCATCAATAAGAGGGCTATGTCCAAGTTCTGACTCGTTTAGAGATGCAGTTCATTGTAAGAGGCCAGAGTTGTACAGGAATGGTGAATGATTGCTTCATCACAATAACACCCCAGCTCACGCATCATATCTTTTCCAGCAGTTCATGGCCAAACACCAAATCAATCAAGTCAGTCTGTCTCTGTGCTCGCCTGACCTCGCACCCTGTGACTTTCCAAAATTTAAATTGCCACTGAATGGAAGGAGATTCAACAACTTGGAGACCATTAAGCAAAATTTGACACAACAGCATAATGAAAGAGACATTTCAAAATTGTTTCCAGCAGTGGCAGAAATGCTGGAGGAAGTATTTTTATCGGAAGGGGACTACTTTGAAGGAGATAGAGTGCAATAACTGTCAGTGTTATACTACTTGTGTTATTGTAAAAGTCTTGGTACTTTTTGATTGCACCTCGTACTGTGTGCAGTCCTGAAGATTGTACCTTTAAAAAGATACATACAGGATGGAGTAGTATAGAGGGCAACATCTAAAACGGTCAGCAGCCTTTCTCATAAAGAATTAGGGGACAAACTTAAAGATCTCAATATGTATGTATTTGGAGGAAAGGTGGGAGTGGAGAGATATTAACATTTAAATACCTTTATGATATAAATATCCAGGAGGTCAGCCTCTTTCAATTGAAAGGAAGCTTTAGAACAAGGGGTACTACATCTAAGGGGAAAGAGGGTCGACTCTGGAGTAATCCAAGAAACTTTCTTATGGAAAGGGTGGAGGATGCATGGGATAGACTCCCACTGGCAGAAGGGGCAACAAGACTTGTATCTGAATTCAAGAAAGCATGAGGCAAGCACAAAGGATCTCTGAGGGAAAGGAAGAGATTGTAGAGTGTAGTAGCTGGTATGGATCTTTATAATTTTTTCTGTTTCTGTGTAATTTTCCTAATAATTGTAGGGAAGTTGTCCTCCTAAAATCCTGTAAGAGTGGGCACTGTTTTTACATGATGGTAGGTAACCATCTCGCACAACTGTATGATAATACACTCAAGTAAGGCAACATTTGGACTCGGGGAGAAAAGCTCATTCTTGGAGTAATTGCCCCTATGGCAAGATGCAGTACCATAACTCTCCAAAAGCGCCAACGGAACAGAATCCAATTTCCTTGGATTATGCAGAAGACTAGCACATTCTCTGTGTAGAGAGAAAATGTGCTCTTCCCTTCCCAGTCTAGTGAGTTCTAATGAAAGTTCAAATAAGAGCACAGAAAGGGGACCAATAACCTGTCTTCTACCCTTTTGGATATTAAAAAAAAAAAAGAGAAGACTCTAGCTTTTGGGTTTAGCATACATAGGAGTCAGTTCAGAAAGGCGATAAAACATTTCCTCTTCATGAAATATCTCAATGACAGCTCCGAACATTACCCCCAGACGAATAGCAGAAGTGGTCAAACAGGCAGACCCTCGCAACAGGCCAACTCCACAATGTAAATAGCAAGCAGTTTCATGTACTGTTGTACCACCTATGTATATAGTTAACCACCTATGTATATAGTTAACCATGATATCCCTTATAAGATAAACCACCATTGTATTTAGTTACCCTGTTTCTCCAAGTTATACTTCCTGTTCAATGTAATGACCAGACATATGTAAATTGTCGGATGTTTTCTGTTTAATGTAAACCGCGCTGATGTCTAAGAGTGCGGTATATAAGAATTGTTAATAAATAATAAATAAATAAAAAATACATTGCATGTATCCAGGCTAACTATTGCTCAGGAATCCCATATTCATTTTCAGTTTCTTTATGCCAGATACCACTCTCCATTAAAAAGAATATCAAGTGGTTTACAATATTGTGTGTAGAAAACCCCCCCTTAATCTTAATACGCCCTTTCACCCAACTCCAATACTATTAGTCTACCTCCGCACAATTCCTCTTCCTCACAACAGTAAAAATACTAGTGATAATCACCATTCTTGCCCATATCCTCCCCTACCCTAAAAAAAACCCCACTTCCAGAATCTATTAATGCTTCATTATCACTTTAAAAGAAAAGACCACCCCCCATAAAGGGTTTTTTTTCTGCACCCAACGCCACAGTAACTGCAGAAAAGCCTTTCCAATTAGGTTCATCAAGTTAAACAATGGTTTTATTAAAAATCAGTCTGCTCTTTTATGAACCAATTGAAGTATATTTTCAAGATGCTTATGTAGTGGTTTTGCAGCAGTTTGATATTCGTTTTTGTTTAAAGAAAGGGCCTATGTGGTATTTTTGTGTGTGAAAGATATGGAGGCAGCAATCAAATTGCCCCAGCCCTCAAGAGGCTCTATGGCTGTCCAAATAGTTGAAAAGTTCAATTTTAAAAGAGGCCCAAAGTCCAGCAGTATTTTTAATATGTCAAGTAGCCATTGATCTCTTGGTATTTGTTTCCAGGAAGAACCTTGACTATAAGAGTAATTGGAGAAGACACATGTTCAGCTTGTCTCTCAGTAAGTTCAGAGATAAAGCTGCTCTTAAAAGGAATGTATGGTACAGGTGACATATAAGAACAGAAACAAAGGTGGCATTTTACTTGGCAGATAATGTCCTTTCCTTGAGTCCTGCTAGACCAGTCCAGACAAGTAGGTTGTGTTTCCCTGCCAACAGATGAGTGGCCAATGAAATGCCCAGGTTTCAATAACATCATTCCAATGCCTTTTTAAGCCTGAGCCACTAGGAGCAACTCAGTATACATACCAAAGCATATAGTAAGACATGACAAACCTCACACAACCTCCATGTGGGTAACAATGTTTAACCAAACATTGAGAAACTATGTACAGGAGAGATTAAACAGAAGGCTTGGCAGTAGGTTATGAGCCTGAAGGGCCAACCATTCAGATTATAGGGAACCAAAAGGTACCATTACATCATAGCAGACCAACACAGTTCCAGGGACGGATCCAGGATTGATCTAGCAGGATTCAAGGAAAAGACATTGTCTGGTAAGTGAAAGGTCACCTTACATATCGTCATCCTAGACCAGGCCAGACAAGTGGGACATACCAAAGCTATGCCTCCACTTGGTGGAAAGAAGACACAACAACTCACAAAACCCTTGAACCAAAGTCCGTGTCTGCCCAAGCTTGACAAGTGGCAGTGCTTGTAATAAAGTGCTTGTAAAGTGCTTGTAATAAATAAATAATAATAAATAAATAAAGGTGGAAAGTGATGCCCATATTGCTGTCTGACAAATGTCTGAAGGGTCTACTAAGCTACGTTCTGCCCATGAGGACATTTGTGCTTGAGTAAAAGGTGTATACAAATCCTCAGAAACTGGACAGTTCTGTAATACATACACCAAAGCAATAGCCGCCTTGTCCAGCACCCCAATGTAGGCTTTGGTGACCGCATCACCCTTACACGGGCCAGCAAACAGCACAGAAAAATGGTCCGATTTATGAAAGGAATTTGTAACCTCCAAGTACCAGAGATGCACCCTCCAGACATCCACAAGGTGATCATCTGTATCTTTCCCCTGACACTGCTTAGAAAAGGAGGGTAGACAAACCACTTGATTCACATGAAAGGGAGATATCACTTTGGGTAAAAAGGAAAGTACAGGTTTAATGGCGACAACCTCCTCTGAAAAAGACAAATACGGATCCTGGTAAGGCAGAGCATGCAGCTCGGAAATCCGCCTTGTTTCCAAGAGTCAAATTCTTCAGAGTAGTGCGCTTCAAAGACTCAAAAGGCTCTCAGATCAGGGCTCTGAGCACAAGACAGAGATCCCAGGAAAGGACAAATGACTGGAGGGGTGGATGCAGATGCTGAACCCTGTGAAGAAAACGCGAAACATCTGGGTGCAAAGCTAAAGACTTTCTAGCCACCGGACTTCTGAAACAGGACAAAGCTGCCACCTGGACTTTAAGGTTGCTAAGGGAAAGGCTCTTTTCCATGCTGTCCTGCAGAAAGGCCAACAGAGCTGACACTTTGGCTTCCTTAGGAACAAGCTATAGTATGCTGCACCAACACTCAGATCTACCACACTCGCAATTATACCAGGTTGGTAGAACCCCTCCAGGCTTTGAGCAGAGTGGAAACTACTGCAGGAGAATAGCCTTATGTATCAGCTGACTTCTCTCAAAAGCCAAGCTGTAAGCGAGAAGGGTCATACAGGACAATTGGCCCATGAAGTAACTGGCTCCAAAAAGAGGGCAGATGAAGAGGAGGTCCCTGCATGAACTGCATCAGGTCCCCGAGCCATGCTTTCCTCAGCCAATCTGGCACCACCAAAACAATCCAGCCCTAATGGTGCTCTATGCGCCAAAGCACATGCCCCAACAGCAGCCATGGAGGAAGTACATGCATCAGGCATTGCCTTGACCAGGACATCAACGCCCTTAGACCCTGTTTCTATGCAGCAACTGAAGAAATGGCACATTTTGGCATTGGATCAGGACGCCATCAGTTCCATTTTGGGCGACCCCAAAAGTGGAGAATAATCTGAAACGCCTCCTGATTCAACTTCCATTCTCTGGGATTGAGAGAGTGATGACTGAGGAATACCACTTCCACATTGTCAGCTCAGCACATTGCCAGGGTGGTCATTTCCACCCAGGCGAACTATAGTGTTATCCCCAGCTATGCTGCTGTCTGAGAACACTTGGACCACCCTGCCCTTGATCAAGGACTGGAAATGCAAGAGGGCCATCCAGATAGCCCTTGCTTCAAGACAGACCACACCGCCTCACTGCTGCTCTAACAACCCTGGGCCATTTGGTCTTGACAAGGGCTTCCTAGACCGTAAGACTGGCATCCATCGCCAGAAGAATCCACAAGTGATCATCCAGAGTTTCCATTCAGAAGTGCAACACACGCAAATAAGCATTGCCTCCCTTGAGATCTAGCATTGGTCAGAAGGAGCCTTGGCCTCGCCCAAGACCTTCACCCAACCTTTCCAAATAGGCCACAAAAGGAGCTTCCTCTTATGTGCAAGTTGAGATAGTTGGGCTTTGGAGGACGTGTCCGCTGCCCAGTGGCAGAGCCAAATCCCATGCCACATCACCATCAACAGAGCAAAATCCCTAGCTGCCAAGTAGACTAGAACATACATGGCATCAGAAGGAAGGTAGTAACCAACTCCAAAGGAGAGAGGGGTAGTATTATCCAGTGAGAGAGACTGAATCCACAGGAGCAGGGCTCGTGATGTCAGGCTTGCATACACTGCCAGCTGAAAAATAGCAGCTGCCGCTGCATACCGGCTCTTCAGCAGTGTGTCCACCTTTTTATTCAGAATATCCTTTAAGTCCAAACCATCTTCCATGGGAATGGTGGCCCAATTCATGACCACTATGACCTGTGCATCCATCATAGGCATGCTGGACCACATAATGCACTCCTCTGGAAGAGCGAACATCCTTTTACACACTTTTAACAGTTTAGTTGGGGAATTGAGACAATCCCATTCCAACCAGAACATGTTCTTGATAACCTCTGGAAATGGGGAGACTGTCTTGAATTTCCACACCACTTGAGCATCAACCGAATAGAAGATGGATGAAACTCGAGCAGTCAATGCCACCAGCTCTCCCTTTTAGAAGAGACACATAATGCTGGCCTCAACCTGATCCTCTGAAGGTGAAAAGCACTTTTTTCTCCATATCAGTCTCCTCAACAGAGACATCAGAACCAGCATTCAAGTCCAAGTCTCAGACAGACCCCAGTTGATTCACACCTCCAGAATACAACCTCTGTCTGGGTAACTTAGGAGGCACTCAAGCCAGGTTTCTACACTCTGGCCATCCCTCACGTGACTGAGCTTGAGGGAACCCAGAGGCTGCAGGGTCTGAGTTTCTGTGCCAAAAAGACCAGACTTGCTACAGAAAGGAAAAGAATTCCAGCGAAGACAACCCAGATTCCAGGAGCTCCCCTCCCTGAGACACAGCTGTAGCCAAACCCTCCGCAGAAGGGGAGCAGCCAGAACCACAGTCACTGTAACCCAAGGCTGAGCTATTATCCTTACCCACAGCACCATCAGTCCCCTGCCTTCAGGAAGAACATTCCAGGCCAACTGAATCCCCTTCATGGAAGAAGGGAGATGGGTCCACTGGTGATAAGTCAGAGCCATGAAAGATGAGCAAATTCCAGAAACCAGTGATGAGGCTCTTCACTTGCCACAGGTCAAACGATGCTTCCTGGATGATGACCTAGAGTTAAGGCAAGGCAAACACTTGAGTGTGCTAAGGCTGTGTAGGCAGAAGATTGCATGCTAACAGAGCGCATACAAGAGTGTGAATTATGGATGCTTGGGCACGAACATGCGTTGGAGCCGCTCAGGTAGAAAATGCACTGGAACTGCTGGAGCACAAGGCATGCAAAGACTGAAAAGGCTAACAGTACGTGTTGTAAAAGGGCAGAAAGCCCTGATGCCATGCTAATGGTTGCCTAAGGTCCACCCCAACTTATGACTCAAAACATACGCATGTGGGAGCCCCCAACAAGGACAATGATGAGGTCAAGCCTTGGTACTCACCCCCTGCAAGCCCCAGGCAGGGCAAACCATGCCAGGTTCAGTTCTTTTCCCCAGACACTGCCCCCCCTCCCTCTTTTTAATAAAACCAGCTTACAGTCACATACCTCTGAGCCATCTTCAATCTTTGGGGGAGAGCAGGGGGTATTGAGGTTGTTTGAGACAGCTTCTCTACTTTTCTGGCTGCTCAACAGACCCATTACAGGATTTTGTACCCTAGCAGCAGATGAGTGGAGGCAGAGCGCTAATGAAATACCCAGGTTTCAATAACATCACTCCCATGCCTCTTATCGGCCTGAGCCACTAGGAGTTTCTCTGGCTCTAGCAGATGGTGGTTGGATTTTTTTTTCAGTTCTGATAAAATCTGAACAAATGAAGGTTTGCTTGAGAGGAAGAAAATTGATTTTGCTCATGAACATCTTACCTGCAGTTGACTCTCATTTGAACACAAGTTGGGAGGCTCCACTAAACTGCGGTCTTGTTGGTAGCCATAGTAGGAGGGAAAATTAGTTCAGCTCCACGCCCTTATGATATGGGCCTGTTGAGCAGCCACAAATTGGAAGGATTTGAAAGAATCTGGAAAAGTACAACAGCCTCAGTGCCCTTTCCCTCCTCCTTTCTCCCCTGCTCTCTCTCCCAAAGATTGCAGAAGGATCTGCCTGCCAGCCACCTTTCACACAGTGCTGTTAAAATAAACCCTGCCAGTGAAGCAGTTTCAGGGGAGTAGAGCTGAGCCTGGCACAGATCCTATGCCTGAGGCTCTCACTGTCATTGGGAGCTTCTGATTCTATCACTGAGGGATGCAATTTATTGTGGACTCTTAACGACTGTTGGTGCTGTGTGGGGGTTTCCTGCCATTTTCTGCATGCGTTAGTAACGTTTGTGCCTACTGTGCGCTTGGGAGTCATGCGGTCCTAATGCATGTTCACCCAAGCGACTCCAATGCGTGCTCCTTCCATAGCGCCTTTAACTTGAATCATGTAAAAACCCACTTAATGATTCTGAAAACGGGGGGGAGTGGCTAGGTTTTCCAAGATGGCGACAGGGATTGTTTGAGCTGGGATGCCTAAGAGAAAGGGTAAGCGTCGGGCTCTTCCCGCAGAGCCCTCTGCAAAACCCTCTCCTGTTGTGACGACTGGTCCGATGGATCGCTACATTCAGCTCACCGAGCAGCAGATTGGGGAGATTAGAGCGGGCATAGAGGCTCCGGCTCAGGAACTTTCGGTTTCTTCTGCCCCGGATGTGACTCTCTCCCCGGATGGTAGGTCCCCGCCTCTACCGCCGAGACAGCCGGGACCTTTGCCTGTGAGCGCAGCCGTTCCCCCTTCAGTCGGAGGAACGGTGGGTGAGCGGGGCTCTGTGGCAGCGGTTCCCGGAGTGCAGTTGAGTCCATCTGCAGCCTTGAGCGCTTCGGCGGTTGGTTCAGCTATGCGAGGTGTTCCTGTTGGTGTGGGAGATGGCGAGTTGGTGGCAGAAGGTACTCCTCGGTCTGGGCTGTCTGATCCTGAGACGCCGCGGATGCTGGTTCTTACCCGTCCTGCAGTAGTATCTTTGGAGAGCATCTGGGAGGCTATTTCTGGTCTGGCGACAATGGTGAGTCAACAATTAATATTGACTGGAACGCGAGTCTCTAACCTGGAAACTTCGTCTGAGAAATTTCTTGCCGAAGTGACTGAGCTAAAAACTCAAGTGTCTACCAATACTCAATCGATTATGCAATCATCTGAAGTGACTGAGTCTTTAATTAAAGATAATAGAGCAATGAAGTTAAAGCTTGAAACGTTGGAGAATGCTGCTAGGTCTTCGAACCTTCGTCTTCTCAATTTTCCTATTTTACCTTTGGTTTCTCCGGTTGACCTTTTTAAAAGGTATTTGCAAGATTCCCTGAAGGTTACACCAGAGTTAATTCCTCCTATTACGAAAGTGTATTTCTTACCGTTTGGTCGGAAAACTGAAGAAAAAGCAGCTGGACTTCCAGAGATGAGTTTACTAGATGTTTCAGCTTTACTTCAAACACCTAAAGAGGAAGAACTTGAGGTTTCTACGCTTATTGTCTCATTGTAGTACCTTTGTTCGATGTACACCGCGCTGATTTTAATAGCGCGGTATAGAAGAATTGTTAAATAAATAAATAATAAATAAATAAATTGGCTTTATTACCTGATAGAGACTGGCTATTACGGCTGTTCTTTAAATTCCGTAATAATCTGTTTTTGGGGAAGAAAATAGGAATGTTTCCTGATGTTTCTAGAGAGACACAGCGCAGGCGTAAATCTTTCCTAATTTTACGTCCTGGGGTCATTCGTTTGGGTGCTTCATTTGTTCTCCGTTATCCTTGCAAATGTGTAGTGGTTTTTTCAGTCCCATAAATATGTTTTCTTCCAGCCTGAGGACCTATCTGCCTTTATTAGCTCACGTATTGTAACATCTTCTCCTATCCAATTGACCCCCATTATTTAGAGTTCTGTTTGGTTCCCTGTGTACCCTCATGGATTTCTTTATACATTTTCCTTATAGTTATTGAGGGATTTCCTGGCCCCTTTAATAACTGGGATGCTTCTCCCCCTATTTTGGGGACTGCCAAATAGCATTGATTGCCCTTTTTCTTGGATGTTAGGTTCTTATTAATTTGCTTCTTTCAATGTTATTTCTGTACAAGTGTATGCTTGATTTATTGTAAAAATGCATAAATATAAAATTAAAAAAAAACAAAAAAAAAAAAAAACCCACTTAATGCATGCTTGTGGGCCGACGCACCTTAACATGTGTTCTTGTGATACACTGTCTCTTTGTCTTCTTCCAGGAAAAGTTGTTTGCCCTGTGGCAGGCGAGGAGCCTCATTCTTTGATTCTGGACGCTTCCTTTTCTGTATGGTAGCTTCTAAGTCACTCCTAGAGGACATGGGCAGTCTTGGGCACCTGTGGAGAGGATGTCCCTGCAGGCAGAAGGGGCATGCCGGGCCCTCCTTGAGCCTGATTCTGACTCTGTGCAGCAGGAATCAGTCCTCACGACCCTCCCTCCTCCCCTGGAGTTGCAGTGAAATACTTTATTTTGTTTTTTGCTGTCTTTTAGCTATATCATCAGACTGAGCAAAATGGCACCCCTGGGCGGGAAGGGGACCGCGCAGGCACACTGCATTCCCAAAGGCTTTCTTTGAAAGCTGGGGAAATGCTCCGCACGGGGGATCCCTCAGCGCCGACGTCACCCATATGTGAGGATTGATTCCTGCTGTTCCTGGAGAACACTTGTTACAGGTGAGTAACTACTCTGTCTGTAGTATAGGTAGTTTGTCAAGATGTGCTTGGAAATTCTTCTTTATCGAGCCTGTGGCTCCCAATATGATGGGAAATATATCTGTATTTTTCTGCCATATTTTCTTGGCCTCTGACTGCATTTCATGGTACTTATTTATTTATTTAACTGGGAACGCGGTGTACATTACAACAACAGAATGTTACAGTGAACAGTGAAACTTATATACAGTATGAATCACATAAGTAATAGGTATTTGCATGATTATTAACATTATAACTTATGTACATGAACAGCTGTTATCTACATGAATTAGCTAGAGGGGAAGATGGATTATGTGACGGAACCAAAAAGGTTTTGAGAAGTTTCCTAAATGTGGACAGGTCATTGGTAGATCAGAGATATCGAGATAGAGAGATCTCCAGGAACAAGCAGGAATGTAGTCTTCACATATGGGTATCGTCGGTACCGACGGAGCCTGCGCGGGAACGCTCCCCAGCGTCCAATAGGAAAGCTTTTGGGAGCATCCCACAGCGCCTGCGTGCTGCCTTCCCGCCTTTCCCAACTGGCCCTCTCCAGTTCTTCGTTTTCTGCGGAGCCGACAGGTCACACATCCTGTCACCGCAGAAAATTTCCCTTCTTGTTCTTCTTTTTTGTGGTCGCGTCTGCCTTCCCTCGACGCTGTACCGGTACCACCGGTTCTTCTTTTCTTTTTTCTAAAAAAAAAAAATAAACAACGACTTTGTTTCTGGAGTCTCTCTCCAGTAATTTTCTCGGGTGCCACGTGCCATTTTGGGCACTAGGCCCAATTTTTTTCCCTCAAAATGGAAAAACCCGCTTCGAGTTTTAAAAAGTGTTCTAAGTGTGGCGGTACCATCTCCGTCACCAACACCCATGAGTGGTGCCTCAAAAGTTTAGGTCCTGACCACTTTATTTCAGAGTGTGTTGCCTGTGGGATGATGTCGAAAAGGGGCCGGCAGAACCGAGCTGCTAAACTTAGCACCCTTTTTCCCTCCGATGCAGCCTCCGTGGCATCGACGTCTTCCAGGGCTTCATCTTCCTCCCATGGATCTCAGTTAACTAAACATAAATCTAGCCGGTCCTCAAAGGGTAGATCTCCTTCTAAACATCTAGATGCCTCTGGCGTTGCCCTTGAGGGACTTTCACCGGCAAAATTGCCCCAGCGGGAGGCTTCGGCTTCCAAAGCACTAACAGGGCTCCAGGATGTTCTCGAGGCTTCAACCTCGGCAGAACTACTGGTGCCATGCTCTGGGGTTCCGGCCGCTTCATCCGGCACCAATACCCAAGCATCGGCAGCGTCGATAGACCAGAGGTTCTTGGCTATTGAACGCAGTCTGGCGGCTCTTCTCACGGCCTCGATGCCCCTGAAACCCTTCAGACAATTCAACCGGCACCGATTGCATCGACATCGGCAGGTATTCTACCGGGACCAAGTCATGCATCTGTATCTGGCATTGACAAGTTAGTACACTACTGGACCACTCCGATGCCGACTTCGATCGGTACCGATACCATGCCTTGCACGATCACCCGGATCGGAGATATTTGAATCTTCGGATGAGTCTGAAGACTTTGAAAGCTCTGCCGATACCAGAGTACTTCTTCCTGAGGATTCCTCTTCTCCTCAGCATGGATATCTCCACCAGAGGATATGTCCTTCAAGGATTTTATCCAAGATGTGGCCCGAGGTCTTTCCATCACAGTGGCTCCTGAAAAAGAGCCTAAGGCAAAGGAATTAGAAATCCTACAGTACCCTAAAGCTCCCAAGGGGGCAGCTACCTTACCTATTCATGAGATCTTGCATGATCTTATTTTAAGGATGTGGGAAACACCTCTGACCACATCTCCTCACTCTCGAAGACTCGACACCATGTATTGAGTTCCTCCTTGTCCTGGGTTTCAGAAGACTCAATTACCACACCATTCCATGGTAGTGGAATCAGCCATGAGACGGATAAAGAGTGCAAAAAGACATGCATTGAATCCTCCAGGACGTGAGTGTAGGACTCTTGACGCCTTTGGACGTCGATCCTTCCAGGCTTCCATGCTTTCTGCTAGGATCAGTTCCTATATCTTGTATATGGGAATGTTCCTTAAGGGGAGGTCACAAGAGACTTAGAGCTTATGAACCCTCTCCTTCCTGATGATAAAAGGCAAGATTATCTTGCTCTTGTTAAACATGTTCAGGATGTTTCCAAGTTTGTGAATCGTGCAGCCTTTGACTGCTTTAAATGCATAAGCAGAACCTTTGCTATTGCCATAGGTGCACGTAGAATTGCCTGGCTCCAGGCTTCTGACTTGGAAATCTGGGTACAGTACAAACTGGGGAATATACCTTGCACAGGAGAGAATCTCTTTCGCAAGAATTGGCAGGAAAAAGCTAATGAAATAGATGCTGACAATATCACTTTGAATAGATTGTCTAAATCTACAGCTGATCCTGCGAGGAAAAGATCCTCTAAGAAACCATTCTTCAGCAAGAAGAAAAAGTTTTATCCCTCCTATACCCAGCAGGGACATCGTTTAGATCAGTCTGCCCAAAAGGGACAGCAGCAACAACCTAGGCAACAAAGGAAACCAAAAGCAGCTAAGCCTCAACCGGCTCAGCAGACTCAGCCTCCACAGGGGCTTTGACTCCTGTCTAGAGAACTTTGCCTTCCTGGCCCTGAACGGCCCAGAACCCTCCACCATCCCAGGAAGGTTATGTCATTTTGCCCCCAGATGGGGTCAGATAACAGCAGAAAATTGGACTCTGTCTATTGTAAGAGAGGGGTACAAGCTTCATTTCCTCAGCATGCCCCCTCCTACAATGGTAAGACAGTTCAATTCTCAGACCTCTCTCAACGACCAGTTAGGTCAAGAAGTCACTATGCTCCTTGCTCAAGGGGCAATAGAAGAGGTACCCATTCCCCAAAGGGGTACAGGGTTTTACTCCCCCTATTTCCTTATTCCAAAGAAAACAGGAGGACACAGACCCATTCTAGACCTCCGAGAATTGAACAGAAGTTCAAAATGCTTTCTCTAGGAACTCTGCTGCCATACCTTCAGAGTCAGGATTGGCGTTGTTCTCTAGATCTCAAGGATGCGTACATTCATGTTCTCATCCATCCAACTCACCGAAAGTTCCTTTGATACCTGTTTCAAGGGAAGCACTACCAATACAGAGTTCTTCCTTTTGGCCTGGCCTCTGCACCAAGGGTGTTCAGAAAATGCATGGCTGTGGTAGCAGCATTTCTCCGCACCCTGTGAATATTTGTCTTCCCTTACTTAGACGACTGGCTCATTCGAGCCCCTTCAGAGCCAGAGGCCAGGGTTGCTCTGTCTTGCACAATGCGCATCCTTCAGTATTTGGGACTTGTCATAAGCTTCCCAAAGTCCAACCTTGCTCCCACTCAATCCCTAGAGTTTATAGGAGCTCTTCTGGATACCAGACAGACAAGGGCCTACCTTCCACAGCCCCGCTGCCTTCGCATTGTGCAGTTATCTTCCCAAGCAGTGCTAAAACCTCACCTCACTGCTTGGGAAATGTTACAGTTGCTAGGCCACATGGCATCCACCGGGCATGTGGTTCCTTATGCTCGCCTCCATATGAGGGCAGCCCAGTGGACCTTATCCACTCAGTGGACTCAGGCGTCAGGTTGCCTATCAGACAAAATAGCAAACTCAGATTGCCTTATTTTGTCCCTCCAGTGGTGGCAGTCACCCAAAAACCTTTTGGTGGGGTCTCCTTTTCAGCAACTCCCACCCCAAGCCACTCTAACAACAGATGCTTCACAGGTGGGTTGGGGAGCCCACCTGCAAGGCCTCTCTACCCAGGGTACCTGGACTCCACAGGAGGCCTATCTCCATATCAGTCTCCTGGAGCTCAGAGCAATCTTCCTTGCTCTTCGAGTATTTCACACCAGCTCAGCTACAAGACAGTCCTAGTTCAAATTGACAATCAAGTAGCCATGTTCTATGTGAACAAGCAGGGCGGAACAGGCTCTCTGTCGCTCTGCAACGAAGCTTTGCGACTATGGGCCCTCGCCAGAGAGCATCAGATTCATCTCCTTGCGGTGTATCTTCCAGGCATTCAAAACTCTTGTGCAGACAGACTCAGTCGAGTTCTGCTTCCACACGAATGGTCTCTCCATGCAGACTAGGTGGCCAAAATTTTTCAAATTAGGGGAACCCCGGACATAGACCTCTTTGCAAGTCTGCTGAATGCCAAACTTCCACGGTTCTGTTCCAGAATTCCGGTTCAGGGTTGTCAGGCCAGGAATGCCTTCTTTCTTCACTGGGGTCAGGACTTCCTGTATGCCTTCCCACCCATTCCCCTAATTCCCAAAACCCTGTTCAAGCTTCAGAGAGACACAGGTCATATGATCCTCATAGCTCCACGTTGGCCACGGCAAATGTGGTACCCTCTGCTCCTACATCTCTCTCAAGCTCTGCCTTTGGAGTTAGGATCTGCTCCAGATCTCCTTTCTGAAGAGGACAGGATGCTGTGGCATCCCAATCCCCAGTCTCTGCATCTCAGGGCCTGGTTGCTGAAAGCCTAGAACTCCACGGTCTTAACCTTTCCCAGCAGGTAAAGGATATCCTTCATGCTTCTAGGAAACCTTCCACAAGACGCTCTTATGCATTCAAGTGGAAAGCGTTTACCATATGGTGCTCGCAGAAGGGTCTTAACCCTCTTGTGTTACCTCTGGAATCATTACTGGAGTACCTCCTTCATTTATCAAATGCAGGGCTTAAGACTAATTCAGTGAGAGTCCATTTGAGTGCTATTGCAGCTTCTTTCAAGCCTCTCAATGGACAACCTATTTCCTCTCATCCTCTCATAGTGAGATTTATGAGAGGCCTTCTTTTAACGAAGCCTCCCATTAAGTCAGCACCGGTGGCATGGGACTTGAATCTGGGGCAGCTCATGAAACCGCCCTTTGAACCATTAGCCACTACCTCTTTGAAATTCCTTTCCTGGAAAGTTATCGTTCTCATTGCAATCACATCAGCACGTCGCATCAGTGAACGTCAAGCCTTGGTGGCTGATCCTCCTTATATGAGGTTCCATCATGATAAGGTAGTCCTTAGGACTTATCCTCACTTTATGCCAAAGGTGGTTTCGCCCTTTCATTTGAACCAAGCGGTTTACCTTCCTGTATTCTTTCCAAGGCCTCACGCCTCAAATTCAGAAAGGAACCGTCATACTTTGGACTGTAAAAGAGCTTTGGCCTTTTACTTGCAAAGGATATGGCAACATAGAAAATCCTCTCAACTCTTTGTTGCTTTTGATCCTAGTCATTTGGGACTTCCAGTCTCCAAAAGGACACTGTCCAACTGGATTGCACAGTGTATATCTTTTGCCTATGAGAGTAAGAACCTTCCTCTTGAATGCCATGTCACAGCTCACAATGTGAGAGCCATGGCAGTCTCAATGGCTCATCTTCACTCTGTGTCTATCGACGACATCTGTCGAGCATCTACTTGGACTTCAGTTCGTACCTTCACAGCCCATTATTGCTTAGACAAGGACTCCCGCCGGGATGCCTTGTTTGGTCAGGCTGTTCTTCAACACTTGTTCCAGACTTAATCAACTCCTTCCCACCATCCCTGGTAGGATGCCAGAGATCCATGGGGGGAAGTGGAGCCCTTTCACAAGGGCACACAATTTTCTGGGGCCATCTCCCTGGCATCTGCAGCTAGGGGGTCCCCATATGTGAAGATTACATTCCTGCTTATTCCTGGAGATAGCATAGTTACTCACCTGTAACAGGTGATCTCCGGGAACAGCAGGAATTTAGTGTTCACAACCCGCCCACCTCCCCTAGGAGTTGTATCTCTCTATCTCTCTCTCTTTCTCTCTTTCCCTCTCTCTTTTGTTTCAGCTGTAAACTCAACTGGAGAGGGACAGTTGGGAAAGACGGGAAGGCTGCACGCAGGCGCTGTGAATGCTCCCAAAAGCTTTCCTATTGGTCGCTGGGGAGCGTTCCCGCGCAGGCTCCATCGGTACCAACGATACCCATATGTGAAGACTAAATTCCTGCTGTTATTTATTTATTTAACATTTCTTCTATACCGCGCTATTACAATCAGCGCGGTGTACATCGAACAAAACATACTACAATGCATACAAGCAACATTGAGTTTTACATAGAACAGGGAAAAAAAAAACATAGGATAACCGGGGTAACTATTTACAGGGTAACTATTTACAGGTTAAATTAGTATTGTCACCAATACTCTAAGCCAATACACCAATACTCTGTTCCCGGAGATCACCTGTTACAGGTGAGTAATTATGCTTTCCAGTGAGTTGAAGCATATAGTTCAAATGCTGTATTGCATGCATACTGCGTGCTTTTGATTTTCTCATGTGGTATGCTCAGCATTTTTATTGTGTTCTATCTTTTCATCCTTCTTGAACTGGTGCTACTTAGTAGTGTTTGTAGGTAGTGCAAAGATTGGTTGTTGATAATTTTAAAGGTCAGGAGCAGAATTTTGTAGCGTACGTGGCTGAGTAGTGGTAGCCAATGATGTAGTCTTAGGATGGGAGTTACATGGTCATATTTTGATGCTCCTTGAATCATGCATGCCACAGTGTGCAAGGCAGTGTATATTGGAAGCATGGTGGATTTTGGCAAACTCTGATAGATGGAATTACAGTAGTCAAAGTGCGGTGAAATGATTGCCTGAAAACTGAGCGATAGTTGGATGGTTCCAAAAGAGGGCGGAGGTGGTGGAGAGTTCTGATTTTGTGATATATTAACTTTGTTGTGGCTTTTATGTGTGATGTCAAAGTAAGTTGTTGATCTAGGATAATGCCCAAGTACTTAACCTTTGGTTGTACATTTACATTTGTGTCATTTAAAACTATTGATGTCAGTGCTTGGAAATTGCCATTCTTTGTTATAAATAGTATTTCAGTTTTCTTGTAGTTAATTTTTAGTGACTTTTTTGCCATCCATTGGGAAATATCTGTGAAGCAGCTTTTTATTCCTTCATATGTTGGTTTTGAATGGTGCATAAATGATTATGTTGTCTGCATAGATATGAAGATTTATGTTATGTGAATGGATGATTGGGCTTAACGGTTACAGGTAGATGTAGGGAGGAGTAGCCTAGTGGTTGGGGCAAGGTACTTCAGGCCGGAAGGTCGGGGGTTCAAATCCCACTAGAGGACAGCAACCTTGGGCCGGAAGGACTGGGGTTTCTAGTCCCACAGATGCTCCTTGTGGCCTTGGGCAAGCCACTTAACCCTCCATAGCCCATGTTCCCTGTAAGTATTAGTGTATGTGTCTCATATCCCCACATGTTAAATGTATCCCCCAATTGTGTTGTGACCGCTTTGATTGAAGGATAAGGCGGTATACAAAACTGTCTAAATAAATAAAAATAAAAAAGATGTTGAAGAGTAGTGCTGTTAAAGATGAGCCTTGCGGGACACCTTGAGTTTGTGGGTAGGGAAATAATGTGTTATTTCCCATTTTGACTTGCAATTGTCGGTCACATAGATATGAATAGGACCATTTCAGAACATTGTTATGGATTCTGATGGACTGGAATCTTTGCAGGAGTATACCAGGGTTGATTGTATCAAAAGTGGCTGAAATATCGAGAAATATTAAAATGAATCCTTGGTGTGGCTTCTGTGTTCCTTTTATTAATGTATTTATTAATGAAGTTAGGAGTGTTTCTACTCTGTGGAATGGTCTGAAGCCATGCTGCTGAGAGTCCAAAAGGGCATGGCTGTCAAGGTGTTCCTGGAGTTGCTGTTTAAATATTTTTTTTCTATCATCTTAGGAAAGGTAGGCTTGCTATAGGTCTGTATGCTGTGAGGTCATTGGGAATGAGGTTTGTGTTTTTTAGGGTGGGACAGATGGAGGAAGATTTGAGTTGTTTGGGAATATAACCCTGCAGGAGTGATAGTTGGGTGAGTTTCGTTAGGAATGGGCTAAGTTCCTCTTTGGAAGCTTTGACCCAACTCACCAGACATGAGTCGAGCAGGGATGTGGTTGAGTTCAGCATAGCAATAGTATATTCTATGTTCTCCTTGCTGATGGAACTGAAAGTGGACCATGTATTGTTGGTGTTGTTGGGTAGTGGCATCAGCAGTGTTAGAGAAGATGCAGAGCTGTTTATTTTAAAGTGGTTTGCAAGTGCCTGATGGTCAGGGGTATTGTCCTTGGTGGCCGACTGGGGGGGATTAATTAGGTTCCATACTATTTCAAACAGCTGCTTTGGTCGGTTGAATGATTTATTGGTGACTTTTGTGTAGAATGATCTTTTCCATTTGTCAGTGCGGTATTCCATTAAGAAGAGCATGTAGATGTTTCTGTGTTCTGTGAGCTTTGTGCTTCTCTACTTACACTCTGTCCTTTTTAGTTGTCTCTTGAGGTCTCTGAGTATTACTGAGTACCTTTGGGTCTTTTGTATTTTTCTGGGGGATCGTTGGCTTGAGGTTTCAGCCGCTGCTTTTACTATGACCTGGTTCCAGTTCTGTACAAGGGTATCAATATCATTCATATCAATGTCTAGTAGAGGAAGCACTTTTTCTATAAATGCCTTTTTGTCAAGTGGTTTCTAGTGTCTCATTGTTTGGTTCTGATAGGCATGGTTGATTGTGGTGAAGTATGATAGTTGGTAGTTTATTATGGAGTGGTCAGACCATGGGATTGGTAGCAGAGTTGGTGGGAGGGAGAGTGCGATATGAATGGGCTTGGTATTGGTGAAAATGAGATCCATAGTAACATAGTATATGATGGCAGATAAAGACCATCATGGTCCACCTAGTCTGCCCAGCAAAGTGGCAAGAGTAGGTGCACCTGCCGCTCCAGGTCACCCCTCCCCATGCCTTTGTTTAGTGGTGCACTCACCACTCAGTGCTGGTCACCCCTATTTGTTGAGATAGCAGAGACAGTTAAGGTTATTTTGATTTTATCCTGTTGCTATAAAGGGATCCACTGTGTCAGTCCCATGCCATGTTGAATTCTGTCACTGTATTTGTCCCCACCACTTCCATCAGGAGGGCATTCCAAGCATCCACTACCCTTTCAGTGAAAAAGCATTTCAGCACGTTACCTTTTTCATGTGTTGGTGTTTTTATGATTTGGTCAAATTCCATTGAGGACATGGCTTCTAAGAAAGATGTAGCCTGTTTGGTGGGGATTGAAAGGAGGTTGAAATCGCCAAGTATGATGAGGTCCTTGTTTGGATATGAGTTTTCTACCACAATTTCCAGTATATTTGATAGGTCATTAGATGATGCTGGAGATCTGTATATGAGACAAAACGTTAATTGTTTATTTGATACTGGGATGTAGTCTAATCCTTCACTGCTGTTGGCATCAAGTTTGTTGAAATTGAGATGGGATTTTGTTATTCTCCAGGAACAAGCAGGAAACATTTCCCCAGCTTTCAAAGAAAGCCTTTGAGAGATGCTTGTGCTGGCTCCTTCCCGCCTTGGGACCCGCTGCTACAGCACTGGGCCTTGAAAATTTTTGCTTTTTGTCATATTTTTGTTTTTCAGCACTGTTGCACCCTTTTCAACCTTCTGGCTGCGGCAGGGTACTTTTCACCCTAATGCCCACCAGTTTTAAAAAATGTGAAAGGTGTTCAAAACATATGTCCATCACCAACACATATGATTGTTGCCTCTGGTGACTGGACGCTGACCACGACCCGGAGGAATGTCCTTTCTGCAAGAAAATGTCCGCAAAGGCCATCCAGAGCCGTATGCTTAAGCAGGACGACATCTTCCACAAGGCAGACTCCATCCCGGTATCCGCGGCCTCGCTCGTCTCCTCCGGCCGCTCAGCAGGCGCTCCGAACAAGGTACTCCAGAGTGAGAGCAGAAGAAGAAGAAGAAGACATCAAGGACCTCTTCTGGAGATGTGGACAAGCATGGGAAGGCCCGCATCCGGTCCCTCAGTCCCCGGCGAGATGTCGCGGAGTCGGAGTGGGAGCATCCCCGAAAGGTGCCCAGAACGAATGTCTTGGCCTCTGGCAACAGCCTCGGTTTCCCGAGAGCCATCCTGTTGAGGATCCCCTCTCCTCCTCGACATGTGACCCAGTCATTGCCTCTCAGCGGGTGCTGCCCGGCCCCACAGAGACCGCAGGGACTTCGACCTCGAGGAATCCCTGGGCCACCAAAGCAATTGTTGAGAGCCAGAAGCCTCGGTCAGATCCTCGGTGAGGGTCTCTCAATCGCTCCCTTTCCTCGGGAGTGAGGTCTTCGCAGGTGAGCACCTCTGGCTCTGGCCATGACCTGGCCTCAAAGCATTCAAGACTGGAGCTGTCAGCACTCCTGTAGCCGGCAGGGGAAGGCGATGACAGTGGGAGTGTACTATCGACCGCCTGGCCAGAACGAACAAATGCATGATGAAATGCTCAAAGAAATCAAGGAAGCTAACAAAAGTTACAGCACAGTAAAAATAATGGGTAATTTCAATTACCCCGGTATCGACTGGGTCAGTGTCACGGCAGGACATGCTAGGGAGATAAAGTTCCTAGATGAAATAAATGACTGCTTCTTGGAGCAGCTGGTTCATGAACCAACCAGAGGGGAAGCCATATTGGACCTAGTCCTTAGTGGAACATCAGATCTGGTGAAAGAGATAAGAGTGTTAGGGCCACTTGGCAATAGTGATCATAGCATGATCGCATTTGATTTAATTAGTGGAGGAGGGATAGTAAGGAAATCCATAGTACTACCTTTTAACTTTCGAAAGGGATACTATGATAAAATGAGGAAAATAGTTACGTAAAAACGAAAAGGAGCAGTTGCAAAGGTTAAAGACTTACATCAAGCTTGGGTGTTATTTAAAAATACTATCTTGGAAGCCTAGATCAGCTGTATTCCACGCTTTAAGAAAAATGGAAGGACGTCCAAAAAACTGCCAGCATGGTTTAAAGATGAGGTTAGAGAGGCTGTTGTTGCCAAAAAAGCATCTTTCAGGAAATGGAAAAAAGAGCCAAATGACGAAAACTGGAAACAGCACAAGCACTGGCAAGTTAAATGCAAGGCATTGATAAGGCAGGCAAAAGGAGAATTTGAGAAGAAGCTTGCTGCAGAAGCAGAAACACGTAATAAAGACTTTTTCAAGTACATTCATAGCAAAAAACCTGTGAGAGAGTCAGTTGGTCCATTAGATGATAGAGGGGTTAAAGGGGCACTAAGAGGCGACAAGGCAATAGCAGAGAGACTGAATGAATTCTTTGCTTCAGTCTTTACTGAGGAAGATGTAGGAATGTTACCCATGACTGAAGTGGTATTTAAAGGTGCGGAAGAATTGAAGGAAATATCGATACATCGGGAAGATGTATTACAACTATTTGATAAACTGAAGAGTAGCAAATCACTTGGAATGGATGACATACATCCAAGGGTGTTGAAAGAACTGAAATATGAGGTTGCAGACCTGCTATTAGTAATCTGTGAGCTATCATTGAAATCATCTTTATTACCCGAAGATCGGAGGATGGCCAACGTAACGCCAATTTTTGAAAAGGGTTCCGGGGTGATCCGAGAAACTACAGACCGGTGAGCCTGACGTCAGTACCGGGAAAAATGAGAGAAACCATCATAAAGAACAAAATTGCTGAACATGTAGGTAGTCATGACATAATGGGAGACAGCCAACGTGGCTTTAGACAAAGAAGATCTTGTCTTCAAATCTATTATGGTTTTTTCAAGGTGTGAATAAACAGGTAGACAAAGGCGAGTCAGTTGATATAGTGTATCTGGACTTTCAGAAAGCCTTTGACAAGGTCCCTCATCAGAGACTTTTGGCAAAACTAAAGAGTCATGGGATAGGAGGCAGTGTACTATTATGGATCAAGAACTGGTTAAAAGATAGAAAGCAGAGGGTAGGGCTAAATGGCCAATTTTCACAGTGGAGAAAGGTGAATAGTGGAGTACCCCAGGGATCTGTGCTGGGTCCGCTGCTTTTTGAAGTATTCATAAATGACCTGGAAAAGGTAATAACAAATGAGGTTATCAAATTTGCAGATGACACAAAACTATTTAAAGTTGTTAAAACTGATGAGGATTGTGGAAAATTGTAAGAGGATCTTGATAAATTGGAAGACTTCGCATCAAAATGGCAGATGAAATTTAATGTGGACAAGTGCAAAGTTATGCACCTAGGGAAGAACAACCCTGACTTTGGTTACACGATGTAAGGTTCCACATTAGGAACCACCACCCAGGAAAATGATTTAGGCGTCATTGTGGACAACATGTTAATACCCTCCGCCCAGTGTGCAGCGGCAGCCAAGAGAGCAAATAGAATGCTAGGTATCATAAAGAAAGGAATGGAAAATAAAACAAAGGATATTATAATGCCTCTATATCGTTCCATGGTGCGACTGCACCTTGAATATTGTGTGCAATTCTGGTCGCCGTATCTTAAAAAGGATATAGCATTATTAGAAAAGGTTCAGAGAAGAGCCACCAAAATGGTAAAGGAGATGGAAGGATACCCCTATGAAGAAAGGCTAAAAAGGTTAGGGCTCTTTAACCTGGAAAAGAGACAGCTGAGAGGAGATATGATAGAAGTGTATAAATTAATGAACGGAGTGGAACGGGTAAACGTAGATCGATTGTTTACGTTATCAGAATATAGAAAGACTAGGGGACATGCAATGAAGCTACAGGGTCAACTATTTAAGACAAATAAGAGAAAATATTTTTTCACCCAACATGTAATCAAACTCTGGAATTCGTTACCGGAGCATGTAGTAAAGGCTGTTAGTGTAGCTGGGTTTAAAAAAGGTTTGGACAAGTTCCTGGAGGAAAGGTCCATAAACCATTATTAAAAAGGGACCCAGGATATCAATGCTTGACCCAATACAAGCATTGTGGAACCTGTGTCTTTTTGGGGAAACTGCTAGGTACGTATGACCTAGATTGGCCACTGTTGGAAACAGGATACTGGGCTTGATGAACCTTGGTCTGACCCAGTATGGCATATCTTATGTTATTATGTTCCTCCTCGGAGTACTCCGACTGGGAGTCTTACATCGAGACATCCCTGGAGACTCAAGCCCACCGAAACCTCCCCTCGGACCCGTCTCTACTGGCTGTCAAGTGCCGATCTCTACCCGAGGACACCACCTTCCTCGAATTCATCAGGGACATGGCTCGGGTGCTGTCCCTCACAACGGAGTCGGAGGAGGACCCTTGTATGGAGAAACTTGACATTCTCCAGTGTGAGGCACCACCGAAGGAGACATTGATGGTCTACGTCCCCTCCATCCTTATCCGGCAGCTCCTCAGGATGTGGGAGACCCCTGCATCGATACCCATCGTCAGCTGTTGGCTGGATATGATGTGCCGGGTCCAGCAGTAGCCCGGGCTTCTGTAAGGCGCAATTCCCCCACACCAGCTTGATAGTGGAGCCAGCTATGTCTCGGCAAAAAAGCCTGAAGTCGCACTCTTTGGTGCCCCTGGGCATGGAGTCCTGTGCCCTCAACATCCTCGGGCGGAAATGCTACCAGGGCTCGATGCTGACATGCCTTATCCAGGCTTAGCAGCTCTATATTGGCATGTTCCTCTGGGACCTTGGCAAGGAGCTTGGGGGCTTCGCAGCTGGCCTCGATGGAGACCACCTCCAGCATTTCCAGACTCTTTCTAAGTCTGTCTCGGAGTGCTCCAAATACTTGTCTTGAGCCGCCTACAACAGCTTTGAGTCCATTGCAAGGGTGGCGGCTGCGGGCATAGGCACTCAATGTCAGGCCTGGCACCAATTGTCGTATCTCGAGCACTGGGTACAAGAGAAGCTTCTTGATGTCCCTTGCCTAGGTGAACAGCTTTTTGGTAAGCCTATGAAGGACAAAGCAGCTGAAATAGAGACCAAGTACGTCACTTGTACCTAGCTCTCAAAGAAAACCTCCACCTTGCCTATGAAAAGCCGCAGAGCATGAAACCCCCTTTCCTCTGGAAGGGCCTCCATCACCACTGACTACTGGGCTCTTCATTTAGTCAAGGAGGGCTACCGCCTCCACCTCGACCAGGTCCCTACGCCCTTCTTTCCTGGGGAGCCCACTTGGTCTCCCCTCCACCAGACCCTGCTGAGGCAAGAGCTCACGGTCCTTCTCAAGGACAGAGCTGTGGAGCCCGTTCTGTGCCACGTGAGGCGCAGAGGGTTTTACTTCAGGTACTTCCTGGTCCCCAACAGAACAGGGAGCCTGAGACCCATCTTGGATCTGAGAAACCTCAACAAATTTCTGGTGCGGGAGAAGTTCAAGATGCTCTCCCTTGGAATACTGCTGCCCTACCTCCAGCAGGGAGATTGGCTATGCTCCTTGTATCTGAAGGATGCTTATACCCACATCCTGATCCACCCAAGTCACAGACAGTACCTCGGGTTTGTGGTAGGAGGCGACCACTACCAGTACAGGGTACTCCCCTTCGGCCTTGCCTTCGGCCCAAGAGTGTTCACGAAGTGCCTGACAGTGGTAGTGGCCCGTCTCCGCCTCCACGGGGCCTTCATTTTCCCCTGCCTTGATGACTGGCTTCGTGATAAATCATCCAAAGTCCAACATCATTCCAGTGCAGGCTCTGGGGTTCATCAGGGTCTACCTGGACTCCATGCAGGCCAGGGCTTTCCTTCCTCTCGACAGGGCAGACTGCCTCATGTTTATGTTTGTTTATTACATTTGATATACCACCCTTCTACAAAAAAACAGAGCGGTGTACAGTAAGTAAAGTACAAGGGTGGCTCATGGCAGGAAAAGGAAAGGAAGTTACAATGTAGGACAGGACAGGAAAGAGAACAAGAAATCATACTAAACTAAAAAGGTAGACAACATGGAAAAGACAAAATCACACAATGGAGGCAGGGAGGTCAAAAGCGGAGGAAAACAAATGGGTTTTTAAATGGACTTTGAAGATGCAATGGTTTTGCTCCAGCCTGAGGGAGGTGGGTAGTGAGTTCCATAATGCAGGACCGATGTAAAAAAAGGCAGAGGTATGAGTGGATTGCAGTTGGGCACATGAGGAGGAGGGAAGATGCAGGCGATTAATGTGTGCTTTTCGGAGGTCCCGACTGGGGGACTGAAACTGGAGAAGGTCCACCAAGTACTGTGGAGTATGAGTGTAAATCACTTGATGAACAATGGTGAGGATCTTGAAGCGAAAGAGAAATTCAACAGGAAGCCAGTGAAGGTGGATAAGAAGGGGGGTGACATGTTCCTGACGAGTGGAATGTGTAATGAGGCGAGCTGCTGCATTCTGAATGTGTCGTAATCTGTGTAGCTGAACCTGAGAAATACTGACTAGGGCAGAGTTACAAAAAGCCAGGCAAGACATAACCAGGGACAACAAAAGAGTGGTTAGGGCCTGTGGGGTGAGAAAAGGATGAACAGCACAGATTTGACGGAGAGAGAGAAAATAATTTCTAGTGACCTGGGATATATGATCATGGAAGGAAAGATCAGAATGAAGAACAACACAAGGTACAGAGGCACCACGCTGTGTCAGTTCGAGCCCTCCTCCGCATCCTGGGCCATATTACTTCCACAGTCCATGTAGTCCCCAACGTACACCTCCACATGCAGGTGGCTCAGTGGTGCCTCCAGTCCCAGTGGACCCTGACTATGGACGGGCTTCGGAACAGGGTCACTGTCTCTCGCCAGCTCGTGGAGTCCCTCACTTGGTGACAGGATGGTCCAGTAGTCAATGGTTGATGTTGATGAGATGAGTACCATTCTCTATGATTGTTTAATGCCCACTTGTATGCCCTACGAATAATGGTACGAGGATAGCCCCTAGCATGCAACCGCTAGCTCAACTCAAAAGCATGAATTTTGAAGTCCTCCAAAGTAGAGCAAATTCTTCTAATATGCAAAAATTGTCTATAAGGTAACCCATGTTTCACAGTTAGCGGATGGAAACTCTGATAATATAATAAAGTATTGTGCTGCACAGGCTTCCTATACAGGGTGGTGCATAAAGTGGTTCCCTGGCGAAAAATGGTGACATCTAAAAATTCAATAGTAGTGGAATGATGTTTGGCTGTAAACTTTATGAACTCATCCCGATAGTTTAACCAGTCAATGAATGCAACTAATTGAGATGAAGATCCACACCACACAAAAAAGATGTCATCTAAAAATCGACGCCACTAGAGAACCATCTAAAGGTCAACGCCCAAAGAGGTTCCCTGGGTTTTACCTGAGCGAAAGGGCCTTTTCCCATGCGGGGAGTGATCATTCTACTTTGGTACTTTGAAAGGGTAAGCATGGTTGGACTGATTGTGTGCCCATATGATCTTAAATATGTAGGCCGTACCATTCACCCTTTTAAAAAACATTTGGCTGAGCATGCATCTCGTTTTCGCACTAGAACCCCATCTGCCCCATGGTTCAACACAGTGCATTGACTAATCACTCTTTTTCTCAGTTCAAGTGACGTGTATTGGATTGGATCCCTCCGCTTAGTAGGAGTGGAGATCGTGAGTCCAATCACGTGAACAACATTGGATTTTCACTCTACATTCTGTATCTCTGGTGGGTTTAAACCTAGAACTGGATTGGCATAGTCTTTTGTGAATGGAGCTGTAGTGAACAGGCGCCTGCATTGTTTCTTTCGCCTCCTCATTGGCTCTTGCAGTAACCACTAGGATGCCGTGACGTCAGACACCGGTTTTAAAAAGAAGGTTTCGCTGTCAGGGCTTATCTTCTCACGGTCTTCCGATTTGGATGGGGATGTTTGCCTGACACAGGGCCTTTAGGAATGTTGATGGATAGGAAACGCAGTTCTGTGTTGTACCCAGTTTTTCCTTCATGACAAGTGGAAACATGTTTGTTTCTTCAATGGACAGCCCACAAGATAAGTGTTTGCTTTCGTTTTGTTGAGCATACAGTACTTTTACTGCACAAATGGATTAAAATGGACGCGATTTAGTGTAGGGGTTAAATCTTCACACAACCAATTGTCTGACAAAAACAAGTTTTTTTGGACAGTGAGCACCTCATTGAGAATTGGTCTTCTTATAATGTTATTTTAAGGGCCAGGCCTTTTTTCTTTGTCTTTGGGATAATTTTGTTGATGGTGGTTATTTAAGTTTATCTCTTTTATGTCTGGCAGGAAGCAAGCGCCTTCCCTCTGTTCCTGGGATTGAGCACACTGCCTCTTTAATAAGTCTGTCCCCAACACCCTTATCTCTTACACCAGATTTGGTGTTCCACTAAGGACTAAGTCCAAAATGGCTTCCCCTCTGGTCGGTTCATGAACCAGCTGCTCCAAGAAGCAGTCATGACCCTCCTTTCCTTTGTAGTGTGCAATAACATGCTCCTGCAAGCAGTTCACCTCCCAGGCCAGGACAACCTCCTGGCAGACAGGCTGAGCAGGGTCCTCTGTCCACATGAGTGGTTCCTGGACCCCACAGTGGCAGCTCGGCTCTTCTGCCAGGTGAGCTTATGCTTTTAAATGGCAAAGATTCTCTGTATGGTGTGTGGAGAGGCGGGAGAACCCATTCTCCTGCCAGGTGCAGTTAGTGCTCCAATACCTACTGCATCTGTCGCATACTTGGCTGAAGTCCAACTCAGTAAGAGTGCACCTGAGAGCAATAGCCACACACCCCCACCCTATCGAGGCAAAACTCCTCTCCGGTCAGCCCCTGGTCTCTCAGTTTCTCCGGGGCCTCCTGTTGTCTAAGCCCTCTGTCTCCCCTTCAGCGACAGAGTGGGACCTCAATGTAGTGCTTTCTCAGCTCACTAAACCGCCATTCGAGCTGCTAGCCACTTGACATCTGTGGTATCTTTCATGGAATGTTGCCTTCCTGGTGGCCCTCACGTCCACCAGAAGAGTATGCAAACTTCAGGCCTTGGGGCAGAACCACCATATGCAAGATTCTACAAAGAACAGGGTAGTGCTCCACACCCACCCCAAATTCCTCCCTAAGGTGGTATCTCCTTTCCATCTCAACCAGGAGATGGTTTTTCCTACCTTCTTTCCACGGCCTCATGCTGGTCAGGAGGAAATGATACTCCATGTACTGGATTGCAAGCAGGCCCTATCCTTCTACCGACAGCGGACTCAGGACCATTGCAAAGTGCCTCAGCTCTTTGTTTCTTATGACCCCAGCAGACTAGGGCTTCCCGTGACTAAGCAAGCTCTATCCACTTGGGTGGCAGACTGTATTGCCCTCGCCTATGAGCAGGCTGGGCTCTCCCTGGAACACCGGATCACAACGCATCACGTGAGAGTGTTGGTCTCATCAGTGGTGAACCTGCACTCAATGCCGGTGATGGAGATCTGCAAGGCCTCCACATGGTCTTCAATCCACATGTTACTGCCTGGAGAACGAGTCTGTCGGGACAGTGCCTTCGGCCAGGCGGTACTCCACAATCTGTTCGGGATGTAGGCAACTCCTGCCTTCTGACCCTTCTGTGTTCAGGCTAACAGGGTCATGGTAGTTTATTTTTATGCATATAATTATACAGTTTCAGTTTCTGTAGCTGAAAGGCCCACTTCTCTATACTCAAAACCCTCAGGACTTCTCTAATCCGCTCCACTTCTTTAAATGACCTGCCTTCCCCCACTCGTTTATGCCTGTCAGACCAATATAGCAGCTCTGCCTGCAACTTCACTTCCTCCTTCCCTCTTTCCCTCTTCTTTTGTGCCCCTAACTTTATGAGCTCCCCCCACATAAATGCTTATAAAATCCCATATTACCTCCAAACCCATCCCGGGGGTACTGTTCTCCTGGAAGTACCACTTACTTGCTACCTTCAATTGTTCCACCACTGTCTTGTCCTGAAAGAGTGATTCATTAAGTCTCCAGAACTGGAGGCCTTGAGCTTTCATCCGCCATCTATACCCACCTCGACCGGGGCATGATCTGACC
Source organism: Ichthyophis bannanicus (assembly GCA_033557465.1). NCBI lineage: Eukaryota > Metazoa > Chordata > Amphibia > Gymnophiona > Ichthyophiidae > Ichthyophis > Ichthyophis bannanicus. The sequence continues at coordinate 1,658,086,477 of CM066031.1, read as the reverse complement.
ATTCTATCTGACCTATCTCCACTTATGTACTTGGGGGATGCATGCACGTCCAGAAAAATAATGTCAATGCGACTATATGTGTGGTGCACCTGTGAATAGTAGGTATAGTCCCTTTTATTTCTCACCCTCTGCCTCCACACGTCAACAAGCCCTAAAGAGGTCACCAACCTTTTCAATGTATTCCTATGCAATCTTTTGCCCCCCCCCCACCTCCCCCGAGTTATCTATCCATGGATTCATGGTCATATTAAAGTTCCCCCCCCCCCCCATGATCATGGCCTTCCCCTCCTCAGTCACCTTCTCTTGCACCTTATCATAGAAGGGACCTTGTCCCTCATTCGGTGCATAGGCACACAATATTGTGACCAGTTTGGCATTGACCAAATCATCCACCGACCCTTCCCATCTCTGGTAACTTTGTTTTCCTCAGTTTGCAGATTCCTGGAGAACATTATTCCTACCCCCCTTTCCTCTTCTATACTCTATTTCCCGCTAGGCAAACCTGGGGGAATTCTTTCATTTGGAGCATCCCTTCTTGATTGGCCCTCAGGTGTGTCTCCTGAATAAGCATTATGTCTGCTCTGTGATGCCCTCCCTCCCTCCTTCTGTTGCTCCCCCACCCCCTTCTGCCCCTACCTCCCAAACCCCTTCCACTCCCCACCTCCCCCGTCAGACCCCCCCCCCCTCCCACCCTTCACTGTCTCAGCTGTCGCCAACCCCAAGGGGTGACTCTCCAAGCCCCAGGCCTGCTCCGACCCGGCTCCTGTTTCCCCCTCTCTTCCCATCTCTTCCCCCTTTATCTTCCCATTTACTCCACACCATCATTTTATCCCATCACCTATCCTTTCCTTACCCCCAGCACCCAAAACCGCCTTCCCACTTCCTACAAACATACCCCACATTTATCCATTCCCTCCACATGCAGCCACCGCCCCTCCCCATCCACCTTCCCAAACCCACTACATTTCTACTTTTATAGTTACTCTTTTATGAGCATTGGTATACAGTCTTAAATCCTATTCAGGACCCAACCGGTCCCCATGGTTCTTTCCTTCTTCTTTTCCGCTCTGCACTCTCCCATTTTCGCTGTAGATCTCGCCAACTTCTTTGAAGGCCCAGGCTCACATTATTCAGTGGTAGGTCTTTAAAGCCCATGTCTTGCATTGCTGCTCTCAACTCTTCTTCTGTCGTTGCTCTTTTTGTAGTCCCATTCCTTGTAAAGGCCAGCCCTTTTGGATAAAGCTATCAATACTGCACATTTTTCTCCCTCAGTATAGCAGTGTAACCACTCGGTGTTTGCCTCCTGGCCAATGTGGCAGATGCCAAGTCTGCAAATACTGCAATCATGTGTCCTTTCCAACAAAATTTTCTTGCCTTGTGCATCTGAGCGTCAATGCGCTCTTTAGTGCTGTAGCTATGTAGGCATGCCACAATGTCCCAAGCCTGCTGGATCCTTGTTAGGCTCACGGCTCTCTGCGCCTGGTCAATCAGGGAGGAGTAGCCTAGTGGTTGGGGCACGGTACTTCAGGCCGGAAGGTCGGGGGTTCAAATCCCACTAGAGGACAGCAACCTTGGGCCGGAAGGACTGGGGTTTCTAGTCCCACAGATGCTCCTTGTGGTCTTGGGCAAGCCACTTAACCCTCCATTGCCCATGTTCCCTGTAAGTATTAGTGAATGTGTCTCATATCCCCGCGTGTTAAATGTATCCCCCAATTGTGTTGTGACCGCTTTGATTGAAGGATAAGGCGGTATACAAAACTGTCTAAATAAATAAATAAATAAATAAATCATTATGTCCTCCTTCACCCCTTCTAGTCAGGGCTTAGTAGTTGCCCAAATATCGCTTTTGTCACTGTTGCACAATCAGCAAACTCCTCTCCTTCCGGGACCCCTTTTATTCTTAAATTCTACTTCCTTGACCTGTTTTCCAGATCCTCTACTTTCAGTGCAAGTTCTTGCCTCTCAGACTGCAGCTTGACCAGTTCCTGGCGCACTTCGTATACTGCTGTCTCTGTCTCCTCCATGTGCCCATCTAACCTCTTCCACGTGGTGGCCCACCTCTGCCAACTCGGTTCTGAGGCCCGCAACCATATCGGCTACTTCTTCTTTCACCCCTGTAATGTCCCGCCGAATCTCAGTGAACCAGCTCCTCATTTCGGCTCTTGTAATTTATCTGATTGCATCAGCTCTTGAGCCCCCTTTTATTTCTGAGTCTGTTTCACCAGGATCAGTTTGCTGCTTCTGGGGGTAGGCCATCTTCCTGCTCTCCTGGACTAGCGCTTTAGATTTGTGGAACTCAAATTCTTTTAAATCAGTGGTTTTTTGCTGCGTTGCTGTCATGCTCCAGTCGGAAAGCACTCCCCCACTCTCGCCGACCTACACAGCATTGAATACTGGTGTTTTTTTCCACTTTTGCCCCACTTTTACGGGTCTCGGCTCTGGCGCATCTCCCTTATGTGACCATGTAGCCCAGTGGCCTGTGATCTGGTCACAGTACCACGGCTCTTTCGGTCTCCTCTGATCCCTCAAGCAGAAAGAAACGCAGAGAGAAACACAGAACACAAATACTCAAACACAAAGGTCCTCTTTCTCTGAGCTCAAAGGGAAGCCAACTGAAGGTCTGTGGACACAGCACAGTTCTACTTCTGTTTGATCCAAGGTTCTTCCCTATAGAGACCCTTTTTATTATAGTAAAATGAGGAAGTAACTGCGTCATTAATCATTAACATGAAATAACACCAGGTGTCGTTTGAATTCTTTTACAGAGTAAGAGCTGATTACAATGTATTAGATGAAATTTACTTGATTATGATAAAATTATTTATAACTGCAGAATTGCAGAAATTACACTGTCCATCAGTTGACTGTACAATGAACTATAGTTCTACAGTTCATAGCCTGTGTTTACTCTTTATGCTTGTGTTAACAGTGATCTTAAACTATTTTAAAACAGCTACATAGTTCTTATGATAGCAGATTCTATTTAAGAAAGCAGTAGGTGAAAAGTCAAGCTTGTGAGTGACCGTCAGTGTTAGCAAAATTCATCTATCAGCACATTTTAGAGATCTGTATCAAGAAATTCATATCTTCAATTACATATTGGGGATTCTGATATCCCTTTATCTGTCCATTCCTACAATTTCCTCTTGGGTTACAGCTTATTTCTCTGCCCTGGGATGTCTGTTAAACATCTTATTCTCATCTGTACTATCAAAAAGCTTTCCTATAAAACATGTTCCAGAACAATTCCTTAAGACACTTGCCTAGGCGTAATTCTTCTTTCTTTAGATAGAACTCCATTAAACACTACCTTCCATTACCTTTCATTCAACTAGTATCAAGCTCAATTTACCAAAGTTAGAACGCAACCCTATGGTGTTCAGCAAGCTTATCAACCTACTAACAGTGTTCAAGGCCTTATTGAACTTCATCTTCACAGCATAGTCATCTAGCATACTTTCCTGATCTAATCTCCGGTCACCAAAGAACAAGAACAGACTTTCATGGATCTCGGAAGGCAGGAGGCAGTCATCCTGGCCCTGGCCCGATCAGAACAACTGCGATTGACTCTCTACAAGGAACTTGAGTTGTGTGATAAAGAAGGTTTGTGCCAGAGAGATTTAAAACCACAAGATCAACACTAATTTCCTCTACCATTAAGAGAGGGAGAAGTGACTCGTTGGTTGAGACAGGTTACCTCAGGCTGGAGGGCCAGGGATTCAATTCCCACGTAGGGAGAAGTAACCTCAGGCCAGAGGGACTGAGGTCTCTAGTCCCATAGCCACTCCTTGTGGCCTTGGGCAAGCCACTTAACCCTCCATTGCCTCAGGTACACTTAGATTGTGAGCCCTTTGGGGACAAGGGAATAAAAAGTGCCTGTTAGCATATATCTGTAAACCGCCTTGACCCGGTGAAAAGCGGTATATAAGCACAGCTAAATAAATAAATAAATAAGAGATGATCATGGTGGAGGTGTGCTACACAGTGACATGAAATCCTAAGTGCTAGGGTGCAATTTCTAGCCACCATGGTGACCTGGCGCCTGGGATTTGTTGAGCCCTGAGTTAGCATATAATATTATTGCTCTGTTTATATGTCACTTATATTGTTGTATGCCACTTTGTAGCCCTCAGATAAAAGCAGTTTAAAAATATGAGAGAGAAAGAATCTGTCGTTGTCGTTGGTCAGGGTTTGGGGAGGTTTTGAGACATGGTGCCTGGAAAGGGGATAACATCCCCATTGGGGACTACAGAAAAGACTAAGTCGTATCTCGCCTAATGTTCTGGTGGTGGCTATAGCCTGGTATATAATCTGCATGCAAAGGGGCAAAGGGGGTAGATAACAACATATCTAGGTGTAGGATTATTCTTAGGGGAGTTAAAGATTTGGCTGTCCTGTGGCCAGTTGTTCCATTTTGGGACCTTAACTTCATGCTCAGGTGCTTTCCTCGCTCTTTTGTAGCCTTTAATGAGGGAATCACTAAACAATATCTTTCAAAACAGCTTTCCTGGTGACAATTTGTTCTCCTAGAAGGATTTCGGAATTTCAGGCCCTCTCCTGTATAGATTTCTATTTGGTTTTCTCCCAAAAGGGCAACACAAACCGTGATTCTTTCCTTCCTTCGTTCATTCCTAAGGTCATTTCACCTGAATAAGGCGGTCTCCCTGTTGGCCTTTAAGAAGTCAGAATGTTCTGAAAGGGTAAAGGAATTACATTAGTTAGATTTGCATAGAATTTTACTGCATTGTCTGAAAATCATTCCTTCCATATGTTGGACAGATTATTTGTGCTTTTCAGTGAGCCTCAGAAGGGAGAAGATTGCTTCTCGCCATATCAGCAAAGGTTTTCAGGTTCTGGAGGGCTGGTGGACCCATTTAGCTAGGGCTCAGGTAAGCATCTTGAGCAGTGTGTTGAGCAGTTCTTCTGGAGGATATTTGCAGTCAGTGACTTGGTATTTCTTGCATTCATTTTCAGAACACTACAGATTAGATGTATGAGCCAGAGAAGAGGCAGCCTTTGGAGCCTACATCTTGACAAACGCATTGGCTTCCTCTCACCTGATCTAAATATAGTTTGAGTATATCCCACACATTTGGACTAGTCTAGCAGTATGCAGGGGCGGCACAAGGGGGGTGCGGGACCATGTGCGTAGCTCATTGCAGGGCCACATTTGCATAAATATTTGCATAATGTTAACGTACACTAACCTTTAGTAAACATGCCTCTTAATGAGTGCCTGGATAAAGAAAGACTACCATATTTCTACATTACTATACTCTAGTGCCAACAGCCAGGCACATTAGGAAGTACTATAAACAGTGCCCACATAGAACCCATAGCAAATCCGCCGTATCATAGCGGCACTACCAGGACTCACAAAGCACCAAACCCTACCTATCAAAAAGGCAACACTGCAAATATTAACCCAGTACATCTCAGAGAATACCAATACATCTTCTACTGGGGAAAGAGAGCAAGTGGCACTGTCAAATAGAAACTACTACTACTGCTACTACTGAGCATTTGTATAGCACTACATGTCGTATGCAGTGTTGCACAGACATACATAAACAAAATGCCTTAGCTCAGTTACATATGCAGAACATAGAACGTCACCAAACAAAGAACAAGGGATCACAGTCGAGAAATAGAAAGACAATAATTAAAATGGGAACCCCAAAGACCAAAGTTGGAACGTACAACAACACTAGAGAAATAGAACTATAAATTAATTTCCTCTTGTACTAAACAAAAATGCAAAGACGTTAGCAATGCACATTTCCCAGAGCTGACATATTCCAGTTAATTAATTCAAAATAAAAAAGTAGTTTTCTACCTTTTGTTGTTTGGGCATTTTATTTTTCAGTTGCAATTGCTCCAGTCACTTTCTTCTGGTTTCTTCGTGTCTTCGGCTAACTCTCCATTGTCTGCTGTCCATTTGTCCTAGTTTTTTTTCCCATTCTCTCTCTACATCTCCTTTAATATGTTTCTATGAAACCTCTGTGCTTATGATTCCATGTAGTAAATTTTGTAAATAGTTTACCCCTGTTACCCAAGTTTTTGTGCCCTGTTACCTGTAAACTCATACGTGTTAACTGTACTGAGCATTTTGTTCCATGTAAACCGCGCTGATGATGAATAGTGCGGTATATAAGAGACTGTAAATAAATAAATAATATATTGATCTTCCCATTTTGCTCTTTCCTCCATTTATTTCTTTTTTCATCCACTCAAATTTCACCCTTCCATCCTCAGTCCCCACTTACTCTCCCAATACCCGGCCAATCGTAGATTTTTCTTCCTTCTCACACAAAATATATTTTCCCCTCTGTATCCTCACTCCTCCTCCAACATCAGCTCCCTTCTAGTTCCAGCCCCATCTATCATCTGCTCCCTTCTAGTCTCATTCTCCCATCCCCCTGTATCAGCACATTTCCAGTTCTAGAACCCCCCATCAGCCCATTTCCAGTCCTAGCCCCCATCAGACATTTTCAGTCTATTCCAGGCCCCCATCAGCCCATTTCCAATCCTAGTTCCCTATCAGCCATTTCAAGTCCTATTCCAGCCCCCCATCAGCCCATTCCCAATCCTAGCCCCCCATCAGTCCATTCCCAGTCCTATTCCAGCCCCCAATCAGCCCATTTCCAGTCCTAGACCCCTTCAGCCATTTCCAGTCATATTCCAGCCCCCCATTTCCAATCCAAGTTCCCCCCATCAGCCCATTTCCAATCCTAGCCTCCCATCACTCCATTTCCAATCCATGCCCCCCCATCAGCCCATTTCCAGACCTAGCCCCCCATCAGTCCATTTTCAATCCAAGCCCCCCAACAGCCCATTTCCAATATTAGCCCTCCATCAGCTGTTTTCTGTCCTATCCTATACCCCCCTCAAAGAGTCCCACGGCTGTCTAAGGGGCTTCAGAGGTGAGCCAGGAAAGGTTAAAGGGCATTTGCCGGCACTCGTGTGCTTCACAGCAACGCAGCCACCAGCGTGAGGGAAAACACCACTCTTCACACTGGCGACTGTGCAGAGGTGAGCCAGGGCCTCGCACGGACTTCCCCGGCTCACCTCTGAAGCCGTCCATTGTGTGCGAATGAAGTTCGCGCAGGGCCCCCTGATGCGTTGGGCCCTGTGTGAACAACATTCTCGCACAATGGACGCGCCGGCCCTGGTAGTATGGTTAAGGAAGGAGAAATCTAATTCTACCTGATAATTTCCTTTCCTTGAGTCCTGCCAAGACCAGTCCAGAATGCACTTAGGAAGTAGAAGACTTTGATGAATTAGGATGATCAGAGTGAAATCAGTGAGATAGTATGTACCTGACATTCAGGAGCTTGCTTAACCCATTCAGTATGAGATTATAGAATGGTTTTATGGGACATTCATTTGACCCTGTGGCTTCAGGAGGAAAGGGTTCAAAAGAAAGTTTTTCCGACTGTAATTTTATTTTAATTTATCTTAAGATTGGATATATTTTTCTTGTATATAGTTAAGTTTTGTCACAAATTTACTGGTAAATTCCTCTGCTGTACTAGACTATACTGATGTCAGCAAAGAGGGGTTTCCTAATCGTCTCTCCGGGCCAGTCCAGGAACCTTAGGGTAGTCAACCTCCTTCAGCAGCTGAGGACTGAATACTGAAAGTTTTTGCTGACAGCCAATCCTCCCCCTGGTGTCAGACCTCAGTCTTTCAGTCCTCAGCAGCTGAATAGGACGTGTGCTGGCAGGCTCCCAGGACATATAGGATTAGGCAGAGGAATCCTAGCAGTGGTGCTGTGTGAAGGAGACTGTGGAGGAGAAGGCATATTATTCTCTGTTGTCATAGCAGGGCAGTTTACAGAGAAGGGCTCTTTAATGCTTCAATCCTACAAAAAAAAAAAAAAAGAAGGAAGCCGAGAGCACATGAGGCACAGCCTGTCTCAGCTCAAAATACTCTTTTTCCTTACTGCGGAGACGAAAGGAAACACAGAAAAGGGGGGTGATACTGGAAGCTCCAGGGTTCACTTCTCCTCGCTGAATTGACTTCGGCTCCTGTTACCGCTAGCAGCGGGAAACCGGGGATCGAGGGCTTACTGTCTCCTCAGCGCGCATTTTGGTCAGAGGTAGGTGCTGGATACACTACTGCTGTGCGGTACGGCTGTCAGGGCTGGATTTGGCGTTTGCTTAGCGGGGTGGCGGTTTTAAGTTGTTCCGTTGTTTTTAAAGTGCGCCGGTAGTTTCTTCTTGCGTTCGGAGCTGGTTCGTGCAATCGCGGGGGTAATGGACAGCAAACTAGCTTCGGAGGGAGTGAAGGAAGGGCCTCAGGAACCCGCGGAAATGGTGGGAAAGTCGGCCATTTTAATTGACTCTGCTCTTTCTTCAGCGCGGCCATCTAAATCAGGCAAAAAGAAGGAGAAGTCAAACAGAGCATCTTTTGCTGAGGCAAAGGGTCAGCAGAGGATCCCTGGGCAGGAAAACTTGCAAGCCTTATTCACTCTGGACTTCATCTTGGCCATGCATCATGCTTATTGCTTAAGGATGGCGCATGTTGCAGAGGGACCTTCGGTTTCCAAAGTACTGGAGGGGCAGGAAGCTCTCATGAAGGATTCAGACCCAGGGGAAGGGGTCTCTAAGGATATGAAGCCTACTGAGCCCGTGGGTGAGAGCCTCGGGCCGCAGGGCTCTTTGCCACCAGGGGCTGAGGAAGGAGAAATCCTGTCTGAGGCTGGTATAGATGCTTGGTCTTTCGGTCTTAAAGAAGGTGAGCTAGGATCTGGCGAAGACCCGAATGTCTTCAGGGGATTTTGTAAGGAGGAGCTCGGTGCTCTTATCTCGCAGTCCCTCGCTGCTTTCAACATTGTTGTTCCGGCGGTGCAGCAAGAGCTGCTAGAAGATCCCCTGTTGCAAGGTTTTAAGTCAGAACAGCGTTGTTTCCCTGTACACAGAGTGATTAAGCAGATGATAGACTCTGAATGGGAATGTCCAGAGGCTACCCTCAGAGGGAGTCGCACTATGGCATGGCTGTACCCAGTGCCACAGGAGGAGAGAGAGTTGTTGCGCATGCCAAAAGTGGATGCGTTGGTGGCGGCGGTCACTAAGAAGACACCGATCCCGGTGGAGGGGGGTACTGCACTAAAGGATCTTCAAGACGGTCGTCTAGAGGTGCTGTTGAAGCAAGCGTTCGACTCCAGCGCTTTGGCCTTGCAGTCTTCTATTTGTGGGGCTTATGTGTCTAGAGCCTCTATCCGTTGGCTACGGGGGGAGCCAGGCCCAGATAGAAGTGAGGAGGCTTCCTCGGAAGGGGCAAAGCTGGAATCGGCAGCGGCCTATCTGGCGGATGCCTTCTATGATTTGGTACGGTTGTCAGCAAAGGCCATGGCGTTCGTTATTGCGGCTAGACGGTTTCTTTGGTTAAGGAATTGGGCGGCGGACGCATCATCTAAGTCACGCCTCACTAAGCTCCCCTATAAGGGCAAGCTGCTCTTTGTGGAGGCTTTGGAAAAGATTGTGAAGGACCTGGGGGACTCAAAGGGAGGACGGCTTCCAGAGGACCGTCCAAAAGCGCTCAAGCCAGGTCCATTGCAGAGAGGCCAAGGTAGAGATTTTCGTAGATTCCGCGGGTCGCGGTTTGCCCCGTATCAAAGAGGACGTTTTGTGACCAGGGGTCAGTCCTTTCGAGGAGCCAGGGGATTTAGCAGAGGCTTTGGTTCCTCTCAGCAGAACCCCGGCAGGAAGCCGCAATGAAGGTCAGCAGGTCCAGGCGGAGATTCCCGTGGGGGGGCGACTGCAGGAGTTCGTCTCCATCTGGGCCTCTATAACTACAGACCGGTGGGTGCTGGAGATTATCCGGGAAGGTTACGCGTTGGAGTTCGCACAACCGGTGCTGGACGCCTTTGTGATGTCTCCATGTGGGTCTCAGGAAAAGAGGACAGCGGTGCAGGTCACGCTGCAGCGGTTGTTGCGGCTTCAGGCGGTGGTGCCGGTGCCTCCCGACCAGTGCAGCTTAGGTCGATACTTGATTTACTTTGTGGTTCCGAAGAAAGAAGGTTCTTTTCGGCCAATTCTGGACCTCAAACATGTCAACCGCTGCTTGAGGGTTCCGCATTTTCGGATGGAAACTCTGCAGTCCGTTATTCGAGCGGTCCAGCCGGGAGAGGTGCTCTCCTCTATAAACCTCACGGAGGCTTACCTGCACATTCCAATCAGAGAGGAGCATCAAAAATTTTTGAGATTTGCGGTGCCCATGGGCCATTTTCAATTCCGAGCTCTATCGTTCGGCCTCGCCACGGCGCCACGGACCTTCACGAAAGTGATGGTTGTGGTAGCGGCGGCCCTGCGTACCGAAGGTATTCAGGTGTATCCATACTTAGACGATTGGTTGATCAGAGCGGAGTCTCGAGAAGCTTCGGTGAGAGCTACAGCTCGTGTGGTGGAGTTCTTGGAACAGCTCGGTTGGGTCATCAATCGAGCAAAGAGTCAGTTGCAGCCCGTGCAAAGGCTGAAGTACCTCGGAGCCTTGTTCGACACAGAGGTGGGAACGGTGTTCCTTCCTGGGGACAGGGTTCAAAAGATTTTGAAACAAGTGAAGGCCTTCTTACGTCTGGCAGCGCCCACAGCGTGGAGGTACTTACAGTTGTTGGGGTCCATGGCGGCGGCCTTGGACTTAGTGCAGTGGGCCAGAGTGCATATGTGGCCTCTGCAACAGGCGTTGCTCTCCAGATGGTCTTCGCAAGAACATCCCCTGTCGCGGAGGCTAATGTGTCCGCCGGAGGTGCACGCCAGCCTGCAGTGGTGGCTAGTTCCGGATCATCTTCAGAGGGTGTTGGTCACCACGGACGCCAGTCTCTGCGGCTGGGGGGCGCATTGCCTAACCCAGGTGACGCAGGGCTCCTGGTCGGAGCTCGAAGGAGCTTGGTCAATCAATCGCCTAAAACTGAGAGCGGTGCATCTCGCGTTAGTGAATTTTGCCTCTCTCCTCGAAGGGAGAGCGGTTCGGGTGTTCTCAGACAATTTGATAACGGTTTCCTACATCAACAAGCAAGGAGGCACGGGCAGCGGGGTGCTGCTCGAGGAGAGTCAGTTGTTGTTTCGGTGGGCAGAGGTCCATCTGGAGGCGCTTTCGGCGGCGCATGTCGCAGGGAAGGACAATGTCCAGGCCGACTACCTCAGCCGAAACCGCCTGGATCCCAGAGAGTGGGAATTGAACAGTGCGATATTTCACGACATCACGAGACGCTGGGGGCAGCCAGTTATGGATCTCATGGCTACCCTTGTCAATACCAAGGTGGCTCGGTTTTTCAGCAGGCGCAGAGAACACATGTTGGAGGGACTCAACGGTCTGGTGCAGCCTTGGCCGTCGGAGCAACTACTTTTTATGTCTTTCCTCCGTGGCCGTTGATCGGCCGCGTAATTCGCAGAATAGCGAGTTACGATGGGAAGGTGATTCTCATAGCTCAGGATTGGCCCAGACGGCCTTGGTACGCGGATCTGGTGCAACTTCTAGTGGAGCCTCCTTGGAAACTTCCCGTTCGGTGCAACCTTCTGAACCAGGGACCGGTCTTAATGCCGCCGATGGATCGGTTCTTGCTTACAGCCTGGCTCTTGAAAGGAACCGCTTGCGTCGGCGAGGGTACTCACCCTCGGTGATTAATACCAAGTTGATGTCCAGGAAGAGATAGACTTCCATAGCATATGTGAGAGTTTGGCGGATCTTTGAGGCATGGTGTACAGACCGCAAGATTAAGCCCTGCTTGGCGGGTTTGCCCGATATTCTCTTGTTTCTGCAGGGGGGCCTAGAAAAGGGTTTGGCCCTCAGCACGCTCAAAGTTCATCTAGCTGCTCTGGCGTGTGTTAGAGAACAAGTGCAGGGTTCTGCACTCTCGTCGCATCCAGATGTTCTCCGGTTTCTTAGGGTGGCTAGGAACATTCGCCCTCCGGTTCGGCAGGTGGTGCCCGCGTGGGATCTAAACCTGGTGTTGGAAGCGTTGACGGTGCCGCCTTTTGAGTCTAAGGCAGTGAGTCTTAGAGAACTATCGTGGAAAACTGCCTTTCTCGTGGCCTTGTGCTCGGCGCGGAGGATTTCAGATTTGCAAGTACTTTCCTGTAGGGAGCCGTACTTGCAGTTTTCGGAGGAAAAGGTGGTATTACGGCCAGTCCCGTCCTTTTTACCTAAGGTGGTCTCCGCTTTTCACTTGAATCAATCGGTCTCCCTTCCCACATTTCCTAGGCAGAAAGGGTGTAAGATGGACCGAGCGCTTCATAGGTTAGATCTCGGTCGAGTGTTGCAGAGGTATCTCAGGAAGACGGAGCCGTTTCGGAAGTCGGATCGCTTGTTCGTGCTTTTCGGTGGACCTCGTAAGGGTTCAGCTTCTTCCAAGGCATCCATTGCTCGGTGGGTAAAGCGAGCTATAACAGCGGCTTATGAAGCGTCTGGTAGGTCTCCTCCAGAGGGACTCAAAGCTCATTCGACTAGAGGCCAGGCGGCGTCTTGGGCAGAGTTGGCTTTAGTTCCGCCGGTCGATATCTGTCGGGCGGCGACGTGGTCCTCGCTTCATACCTTTGCAAGGCATTATAGACTAGATGTTCAGTCCAGAGGTGATGCTAGAGTAGGGGATGCAGCAATTGTGGCGGGGCTCGCAGGACCCTCCCGTTTTTAGGTACTGCTTTGGTACTGCCCTAAGGTTCCTGGACTGGCCCGGAGAGATGATTAGGAAGAAGAAATTAGACCTTACCTGCTAATTGTCTTTCCTTGAGTCCTCTCCGGGCCAGTCCAGGTCCCACCCAGTTTGGTCTGCGAGTTTTGGAACGGTTTTGGCGGCCCGGACATGAATTTCAGGGGTAGCGTAGAGTTCCTGCTGTAGCGATTGCAGCTGCAGTCGAGTTGCAGGTGGAGGCGAAGTGAACCTTGGAGGGTCCTCTACGGTAGGAGGGTTCCTCTCCCAAGAGACAGCAAAGAGAACATTTACCTTCTTCTTTAAAAAAAAAAAAGACAAAAACAAAGAATGAATAGGGGAAGCTACCTAGCAATGAGATAGATAGCAATGTTATTACTTTTTTCGTTATGATGTTCGCGGATTAGAAGTAGACGCTTCGGGGATTCCACTTTTACATGATGGTTGGAGTTCGCTGCTTGGATACTGCTAGACTGAGGTCTGACACCAGAGGGAGCTGGATTGGCTGTCTGCAAAAACTTTCAGTATTCAGTCCTCAGCTGCTGAAGGAGGTTGACTACCCTAAGGTTCCTGGACTGGCCCGGAGAGGACTCAAGGAAAGACAATTAGCAGGTAAGGTCTAATTTCTTCTTTTTTATAAGTCTTCATCTGCTGGAAGAGGAGCATGACCATGCATCTGGGCTGGTTTGACAGAACTGAAGGAAAGAAAATTATCAGGTAATTGTTGTCCACAGTTCATTACTCCCAGCCTATTACTTTTTATGTCAAATAAAGCATTTGAATATCTTCTAATACATAAGACCTAAAATGGAGAGCAAATGTTTTTAGTTTTTGCTTGGCAATTAGTTAGACTTAGGGGGTCTTTTACTAAAGGGAGTTAGCTGATAATGTGTGTACTGGAGTGCACTGAATGTGCATTGGGATACGCGTTGCCAGCTAGCACAGGGCCATGATAGTGCGGGATGATTCCCATGCTGTCTAACTCGCATTAGAGTAGCAAGTGGGTGTGGTAGAAGCGGATAGTGGCCATGGTGTGTTTTGTGCAATTAGCAAGGGATCACCTAATGCCACCTCAGTAGGCACTCGTGCTAATGTGCCATGTGCTAAGGGACAGGGCTCCACGTTAACTGCTGGGGAAATGCTTTCCATGCCCCCAACATTAATGAAGTGGTGTTGCATCTAACATGCCATAGTTTCAGCATTCTTGGCATGTTCGATGCAACACCCTAGCGCCCTTTAGTAAAACATAAGAACATAAGATATGCCATACTGGGTCAGACCAAGGTCCATCAAGCCCAGTATCCTGTTTCCAACAGTGGCCAATCTAGGTCATACGTACCTAGCAGTTTCCCCAAAAGACACAAGTTCCACAATGCTTGTATTGGGTCAAGCATTGATATCCTGGGTCCCTTCTTAATAATGGTTTATGGACCTTTCCTCCAGGAACTTGTCCAAACCTTTTTTAAACCCAGCTAAACTAACAGCCTTTACTACATCCTCCGGTAACAAATTCCAGAGTTTGATTACACGTTGAGTGAAAAAATATTTTCTTTTATTAGTCTTAAATGGGTTACATTGTAACTTTATTGCGTGTCCCCTAGTCTTGCTACATTTTGATGGAATAAACAACCGATCTCCGTTAACCCGTTCCACTCCATTCATTAATTTGTAGACCTCTATCATATCTCCCCGCAGCTGTCGTTTTTCTAAGTTGAAGAGACCTAACCTTTTAAGCCTCTCCTCATAGGGGTATCCTTCAATCTCCTTTACCATTTTGGTGGCTCTTCTCTGTACCTTTTCTATTTCTGCTATATCTTTGTTAAGATATGGCGACCAGAATTGCACACAGTATTCAAGGTGTGCGGTCTCACCATGAAATGATAAAGAGGCATTATAATATCCTTGGTTTTATTCTCCATTCCTTTCCTTATGATTCCTAGCATTCTCTGTGCTTTCTTGGCTGCTGCTGCTGCACACTGGGCAGAGAGTTTCAACATATTATTCACGATGATGCCTAGACTTATAGTTCTTATACGAGAGCTCAGTGGGGGCAAATCATTCCAGAAGGTGGGGGAGACAAAGAAAAAAGCATAGCATCTTATGCTCTCCAGTCTTGCTTTGGAAACTAGAGAAATGTTCCAATGATTTGAATGGAGAGATCGAAGAACTCCGGCAGTGCAAATGAGTACATCCTGTCTATCTTTGTATTTGCTGCTGCACTACTCGTAGTTAGTAAACAGTATTAAAATGCAAGGTGGTATAGTGGATAAATGCACTTAATTTTGAAGTCTGGCTTCAAATCATAATTCAGGTAATAAGTGGAATAATTTTTTTGGTCTCAGCCTGGACCCTAGAATCATTACATGAGGGACAGTTAGTTCTCAGGAGAAACCCACAGCCAGAATATCAGATGGTAAGTTCTCTACATGACAGGATTAAGATGTTGGCTTGTGAGCTGTTTTGATTCATATTATAATTCAGGTGGCTATATAAAGTCAATCATAAGGACTAAATCTTTCTTTCTTGTGAGTATTTTGTGTGCTTTCACAACTGGGTGAATATATTTTGCTGTAGACTTGGTATTCAGTAAGTGTTTGATGCTTATCTCATGCAGACACCTGTTGCTTCAGTTCTGTCATCAACCGTGCCAGTAAATGTCAGCTACATAAATTGGGCATCAATATTACTCCCTACCTTTTTTCAGCTCTATCAATAGACATTCTTGATGATAGAGTTAAGAGGGTGCATATAAAAATATACCATTTAAGCTTCTGAATTTGAAATTATCTCCAGGAACAAGCAGGAATGAGTCTTCACATATGGGTACGTCGGTACCGACGGAGCATGCACGGGAATGCTCCCCAGCATCCAATCAGAAAGCTTTTGGGAGCATCCCTCGCGCCTGCGCGGTGACTTCCCGCCTTTCCCACTGCCTCTCCTCAGTTTTCGTTTTTCCGCGGAGCCAACAGGACGTCCTCCTGTCACCGCAGAAATTTTTTACTTTAAAATCTTTATTTTCTTGTGGTCGCGGCTGTATTTCCCGCCGATACCAGTACCGCCGGTGCTTTATTCTTTTCCTTTTTAAACTTAGAGAAATATTTCTCCTCAGTTTTTTGTTTTAACTTTTTTGGGCCTACCAGGCCTTTCCAAGATGGAGCCTTCTTCCCCTAAGAAGTGCCTTCACTGTGGAAACTTAGTTTCCTTTTTAGACTCCAATGCTTGGTGTCTAACCTGTTTTGGTCCTGACCCTTTTTCCCCTGATACTTCAGGCTATATGGTTGGGAGAAGACCTTCCCTTTTTCGAGTTTCCCTCGATACCATTTTTCCTCCTAACGTGAGGACACCGGTTTATTCTTCTCTCCAGGATCAAGTAACCCACAAACAGTCTGTTAAGACTAGCCAATTCTTGAAGGGTAAGTCTCATGCACAGCATGATGAGGGCTCCGGCCTTGCCCTCAAGATCCCGTTGGCAATAAAACCCCGGCGGGAGTCTTCGGGCTCCAAAGCGTTCACGTGGTTTCAGGTTGTTCCTGGGGCTCACCCCTCACTGAACATACCTGAGCCGTGCCAGGGGGTGGCATCTGCTTTGAGCGGTACTGATAACCCGGCATCGGTGTCGAGTGCTGCACTCTTCACCAGGGATTGTCATCTGGTGTCCTCGGTACCTTCGGGGCCGATCGATACGACCCAGATTGGCTTTCCTGTTCCCCAGCCATGCTCAGGGTTGGTACCGGCTTCGAGCGGTACCGATACCCCGGTATCGGTATCGAGTGTTCCACTCTTTACCTGGGATCGTCATCTGGAATCCTCGGTACCTTCGGGACTGATCGATTCGACACAGATTGGCTTTCCTATATCTTCACCGTGCTCGGGGTTGGTACCGACTTCGAGCGGTACCGATACCCCGACATCGGTGCCGGTGTCGAGTGTTCGTCTCGTCGCCGAGCATCGTCTTCGAACATCCTCGGTACCTTCGGTGCCGTTCGATGAGATTCCAATTGACTTTCACGTATCTGCATCGCTGATGCCACCACCAACGTCGGTACCTTCTAGACATGCATCGATAGACTCGCTCGCTTCGATGCCGAGTCTAGAATCGATATCCAGTCTAGATGACTTGGTACCGACGCGTTTCGGAACCGATCCATATCGTTTCTGGCTACGCAGTACCGAGGATATTTACCAAGGCTCTCGGGTTACCTTGGTACCGCTTCAGCAGCCCTCGATTACTGCTTCGATGACATTATCTCCGATACCGGTACCGGTGTCGGGATCGATTCCTGCAGTTCCATCGGTTCCATCGATCCTTTCTATGCCTAGTTTGGAATCGATACCAGTCACTGACGATGCAGTACTAACTGCCTCAAATCAGAACTGTCAGTATCACAGTCCATCGAGCAGGATTCTTTTTCTGCACCAGTCCAGTATATCTCCTGTAAAGAGGTGTTCTCCGGGGACAGCAGGAATCAGTCCTCATGACCCTCCCTCCTCCCCTTGGAGTTGCAGTCCTATTATTATATTTTGTTCTTTTTTCCATCTTTTTTGCTATGTCATTTGACTGAACAAGATGGCACCCTTGGGCAGGAAGGGGACCGCGCATGTGTGATGGAATTCCCAAAGGCTTTCTTTGAAAGCTGGGGATTTGCTCCGCACGAGGGCTCCGTCGGCACCGATGTCACCCATAAGTGAGGACTGATTCCTGCTGTCCCCGGAGAACACCTGTTACAGGTAACTACGCTTACTTAACTTAATATACAACTATATGGAGAATATGCAAATTCCTCGCCCTTGTTTTATCTGCTTAAAATAATTATCTTTACAGTATTTATTTTATTTATTTAAACTTATTTCTATACCACCATTCTACAATTCAAAGCGGTTTACAATTAACAAATTAGTAACAGGGCCTGATTAGCACACTGTTTTATATGAAACAGGAACAGCAGAAAACAGTACAACAATAGTCTAACAGTTTAACATCTAACTATTTACAGTAATGGTTCTACTGGTTAGATTGGTCAACTTATTCACATGTACCGGAGTATTTGTCAGTTGTGTACTTAGTATGCATTTTAAGGTAGTTGAGTTTTTGAGTCCAGGTCCATTCTGAAAGAGGTATGTTTTAAGTTTCTTTCTGAAATCTGACAAGTCTGTGCTCTCTTTTAGTGTTGTTGGGAGGGAGTTCCATAATGTGGGGGCTAATAGTGAAAAGGCCCGATTGCAAATGAAATGTTTGCTCTTGATTTTCTGAGTTGGGATCTTTAGTATGACATTGAAATAAGTTTGACAGCCCTTGTTCACATATAGGAGCATGTTTACTAAAATGCTCTATGTTAGTGTATGTTAGGCTGCAAAGTAAGCATGGAGACCCACGCTAACTGTAGGAGAGCTTGCCCAGAATGTATCCCTGCAGTAACAGTGGGCAGACGCATTGGAAAACACTAACTGACAAGCGTACTTAACGTAGGTGCACTTACCGCCACCCATTGAGCAGGCAGTAAGTGCACCTGCACCAATAGCAATATTCTTGTTTAGCGTGCCAATGACTCCAGTGCTAACCACGATATGCTGTCACTGCCCACACTCTTGCCCCAAGCTACCTAGTCATTGCTCATTTATGCCCTAACAGTACGGATCTTTAACTATGTTGCCTTGTGCCCTCAGTGCAGCAGAATCAGTGTGCGGTAAACCCCATGCTAACTGTTAGCACGTTTTTAGTAAACATGCCCCGTAATGCATTGATAATAATTACGGAGTGAATATTTTTGTGAACGGTTGTAATCTGTCAGATGTGGTTTTAAGATAAGGATATAGAATTTGTTGCAATAATTTTAAAACTCAAAACTGTGATAGGCTTACTTATAGAAAGGGCTATCGATAAAAGAAACTGATGCAAAAAAAAAAAAAGCTGTCAAAATAGTATTTATTTAGGGGTCTATTCTGAACCACAAATAGCGGGTCTGGACGTCCGATCCAGATATCCACACCAGCTAAACGCCTGGCTTGCATCCGGGAAACAGAGCTCCCTGCATGTAGATCTGAGCTGTGTGGGGAGCTCTGTTTGTGGTGGGCGGGAGGGAGGGGGACACAGGTGGAGTGAGGGTGGGCTGTGGGTGGCGCCATGATCCCGGATGTACAGGGCAGATTCCGAGGTCAGCCCTGTATGTCTGGTCTCGGCCAGTTGTACAGAAGGCTTATTCCACCCCTGATGTGGATTAAGTCCCCCCTAGATGAAGGAGGACCCCGAATCTGGGACCTGCCAAAGAGATGAGGTGGTACAGGGAGTTCCCCACAGTCTGACCCTGGCCACGGTGGCCCTATCGGGGGTTGGGCTGCAAGGAAAAGAACATTTTCATCGCTGCCAGGGATCGTGGCTCCTGCATGGAGATGCGGTGGCATGGCAATAGGACGTCATGCCACAGCCGCTCCATGCAGCAGCCAGGCTGGGCTAGCCAGGCAGTTGCTTGGACATCCAGGCGGCCAGAATCAGGACACAGCCAAGCCAGTAGACCCGATTCTGATCCCATGGGCATGTCTAGCCCCCTGCGGGATCAGAATTGGGTGCACTGGAGCACGTTCCGATTCTGACCAGCCAGACAGACAGGAGATGCACACAATGGAATTGGCCTCCTATTGGATAAAAAATGGAGAAACGCTTCTTTCCTTAGTACTCGCCCATCCTTCCTTTGGCATCTTTTGGATCTTCCACCCAGTTTTTGTTTCTTTTCTGTTCTGACTACTCCTAAGTGATGCAAACATATGTATTTGATGCCACTTGATAAAGGCATCCAGCAATAGTATCAGTAGTGCAAAAACACCAGTAAACACGGATTCCTGTTACCTTGAAATAAGCCATAACTATCTGAAAAATAAACATCTAAATCTGCAATTTATACACCTCTGAATGTGTGCATTACTTTCAGTTTTCCTTAAATTAGTGAATGTTTATGTTGATTATCATGTGCTAAGACTCCTATAGTTTAAGCAAAAATGAGTTATTACTGTCTGTTTTTTAAAAATTATTGAATGCATGATGGTGACTTAAATCACTGATGCAGAAGCACACATGCTATATGAATGAATTAAATACATACCAATCCAGTCAGCAGTCTTTGGTGCCCTCTAGTGGTACATTAAATTATTAGAAATACATGATTCTTTACTGTAAGAGAACAATTTATTTATAGGATGTAGTGATTAATTTGTTTTTACATTTAGTCCTTAGCATAATAATGTAGAAAAGTCTGCAAATTATCCAAAAAAGGATCAATTGGACTTAAGATGAACATCCCTGAGTCTCCAGTAAGTAGATAATAACCCACACTTGAGCACAGAAGCAGCCTTATATCAAGCTGAATGGATAGAAGGATAAGAGAAAGAGGTCTCCCCACCGGAACACAAAAGATATTGGTATATAAGGACCACTTGGATTACCCAGTCTGACAATTTATGCTTGCCTATAGTGTTGCTAAAGATCTTATTTGATCTGCATCTTTTCTCCTTTTGTGTCTCTCCCATGACTATTTGGAGTTTGCCACTTTTTTGGCTCCTATCGTCTTTACGGGAAGTCTGCAAAAAAGTATTTGTGATATTCCTTTTGAATCTCCTTGAGGGCGATGGCTACCAATGGGTTAGTTTTTATGCATACCATGACGTTAATGAACCTCTTTTCTAAGCCAGTGTATGTGACATATGAACCCAGCCTCTCAAATTTGCTTCCATTGCTCGCTGTAGTACTTGCATTGTGCCAAAGACAGCCTCCTTCTAGAGTTCATTAGATGACACATGTATTGGCAATTTATCAAGATGTGCTTGAAAATTCCTTTTAATCAAGCCCGTGATACCCAACATGTTGGGAAATATTTCGGTATCTTTCTGCCACATTTTCTAGGTCGCTGACTGCATTTCTTGGTAGGTTGAGGATCTTTTCCCTCTTCATGCAGTTCACAGAATAATCGCTTGGAACTGACATCTCTGTTATCAGTGCCTATCTGGTGCTTATCTTCTTTATCACTCTGCTTTTTTGCATCCAATGTTTTGTCATTTGGAATGGGAATGTCTCAGGTGATAATAACCTCTTCATTTTCCGTAATTCCCTTAGGATCCTCATCCCAGTACTTTGCTGGGAGAGTGATGATGTAGTGTTTTTATAGAGTTCCCAGAGTTCCTAATGGAAATCTTCTGCCATCAGAACTTCACAGCTAGCTTCTAAATGAGTAATCCTTCCCAGCTCTTTATTACAGAGTCTACTGAGAGCAGCTGAGGCCTTCATAAAAGACTTCAGAGCCCTGCACTGTTGAGGCATTCCTAACAGGGCTATACATTTCAAACAAAGGTAAGAATTTGTGTGTGTGAGGGGGGGGGGGTTAAATTGCTAGCTCTCTGACTGGGAGCCCTTAAAAGGGTTTTGGTACTTTTTTAAAACAAAGTTACATTCTTTTTGATGGTTTTAGTTTAAAGGAGAAATATTTTCTTTAGTGGGGTAGGTTTAAAACTCTGCTTTGGTAACTTTCTCAGCTCTTGGGAGCTGCTGACACATAATCAGGCGTTAGTTCCCTCCGTACCCCCCCCCAACTCCCACCCATCCCTAGTGAGCAGCCTTGCTTTATAGGGCACCTCCCCAATTAACAAAACACAGGGACTTGGAACAGCAAATTTTGAATATAATTAAAGAGATTTAACTGCTTTTTCTCTGAAAGGACAGCTGGGAAACCAGCTGGTACTTTGGTAGATCTCTCTCTTTTGCTTTAATAGATATTTAAGCTCCACGAATAGAACAATGGCTGGGAAAAATTGTATCGCTAAAGCTGTTGCCCCCGTTACAGCTTCTGCCTCTGTCCAGACAGAGGTCCCAATGCCAGTTGAAGGACCTGTTCCATGTGCAGGGTGCCTGCATGCTGAAGCTCTCAGGAAACAAGTGGAGGAACTCAGAGAGGAGGTGGCGAGGCTGAGGAGCATTCAAGACTGTGAGAAGTACATTGATGAGATGCTTCTTGCAGCAACCAAGCTCTCCAGCAGAGGAGAAGATGGGTGCCTACAGAATGACGAATGTTGGACATAAGTCACCAGGGCCTGCAGAATCACCAATCCAACTTCTCCAGCCCTTGAATTGAAGAATCATCATGCAGCCCTGGAAGTGGAGGAGGTGAAGACATCCCTGGAAAGGGAAGAACCAGAGCTCAAGTACCCCAAAGTTCCTTGACCTCTTCATGTCTACTCCGAGGCAAACCTCTACTTGTTCTAAGATCACTTCATCTGGCAGCTAGGGAGCCCCAGGTGCGAAGACTAAATTCCTGCTTGTTCTGGAGATAGCATAGTTACTCACCTGTAACAGGTGATCTCTGGGAACAGCAGGAATTTAGTCTTTACAACCTGCCCTCTTCCCCTAGGAGTTATAGGGTTTCATTTACTCTCTTTCTCAGCTACAAACTCAACTGAAGAGAGGAAGGCGGGAAGGCATTCGCACTGGCGCAGTGGAGTGTTCCCACAGCTTTCCATTTGCATGTATGCTTCAAAAAGAAAAGTGTGGGGGGGGGCGGAGCTTGCCGCGATACGAGATGGCTGCCTGAAAGCGCCGCTCCTACCTGGATTATAGAATCCTGGCCCTCTTCCCCGCTTGCAGTCAGCGGTTTTTACTAGATATTGCTGGAGGAAACAAAGTACGATGTTGACGTTGAAGCCAGCCATGTTGGAGTTCCAGCAAGCGGCTGGTCAGGCGGTTAAATGAGCGAAACAGGAAGCATCCTCCCCTCATAAAATGGCGCCGGAGAAAGAAACAGTGGAAGGGATGAGAGAGATATTGCAGGAACTTAGATTGGTTAAGGAGATGATTGCCTCCAGCACCGCGACACTTACTCAGCTTTAGGAAGATGTGCAGGAGGTAAAAGAGTGGCTGTCGGATGTAGCTGGGTGCTTGCATAATGTAGAAGCTGTGGTTGGTAAGCATGAGACTTTGCTTTCGCAGGTTGGTCCGTTGACTAAACGAGTGGCAGCGCTGGAAAATCAAATGGAGGACCAGAGTAATCGTGCCAGAAGAAGTAATGTTCGAATTACTGGTGTACCAGAAGGCCGGGAGGGAGTGGACCCTATTGGTTACCTAGTGAAGTTAATACCGGAATTATTGCAAGTTACTTTCGCTAATCCATTTGAATTGGAGCGGGCCCATTGAGTCCCTTCCCAGGTGTCTAATCGAATACAGCGCCCACGCCCTTTTGTAATCAAAGTACTAAGATACCCGCAAGTTTTGCAAATACTTCAAACTGCTAAAGACCGGCATTGCAAATCGAGGGTCATAAGATTGCCTTCTATCCAGATTTGTGCAAGAAAACGGTTGAGTGACAGAAGGACCTGCTGGCATGTAGACCTCTGTTGCAGAAGCTGCATGCTAGATATGGTCTCTTTTTGTCCAGCGAGAATGCGTGTCACGATGGATAATACAACGCAAACCTTTGACAGTGGGGAAGCGCTACGTTCATTCCTCCAGGAGCACGCACGAATGGATGTGCAGACATAAAAAGACTCTGGCTGGTGAAGTGGATATGGGTGCAACTAATGCTGGATAAATGGATATGGCGACGTGTAGTTTTTGATGCACGGTCTGTTGACGGGGCTATTTGCCCCAACTGGGTTATGTAAGTTTGAAGTGGATAATGTGGTTCATTTGAAATCTTGTTGGGGGATGGATGTCTGTATGTAGTAACCTTGCTGCTGGCTGATGCTGGGGAGAGGTTAGTGTATGTCTGCTTGTTGAGGTTGGGGTGGGGAGGGTGGGTTTTGGGAGTCTTGATTGTAATAAGGGCGGGATGAGCTTCACAATACAAGTTAATGAAGGTTTTGTTAAATGGCTGGCATGGCGGCTGTGGGTGTTTGTTAATTGTATAATGTGTGTGATACTGACAGTGTTAGTGACGAGTGCTACTATCACAAGGGACGATAATAGCCGGTATGGCTAGGTGTGGATTAAGGGTAATGTCCCTAAATGTACAGGGTATCAATAATCCCGTTAAGTGAAAGAAGATTTTGACTTATTGCAAGCAACAGCGTGCAGACATAGTTTACATACAAGAAACTCATCTTTCTTTGGCAGAATCTTACAAAGTTGGAGGAGAGTTTTATCATAATATCCTGTCAGCGCCTGCTCTCAAGAAGAAGGGAGGAGTAATTATACTACTCAGGAAAGTGCTTGCACCCTTAATAGAAGATACAAAGATAGATCCTAATGGGAGATAGGCTAAAGCGCGAGTGCGGATTAATGATAAAGTGTTCACCCTGATGACAATATATGGACCGAATCAGGATGACCCGCAGTTTCTTGATCAAATGGCGCAAGAGCTCTTAGAGACTGGGTCAATGTGTATAATTTTGGGCAGAGATTTTGACCTTATTCAAGACCCCTTGGTGGATCGTACTCCCTATAGGCAGCAACAGAAACCTAAGTCCAGCAGGGTGTTGTTGAGCATGATGGAATCTCTGGGACTTATAGATCCTTGGAGGCTTATGTATCCAAAAGATAGAGAATATACATTCTACTCTTTGCCGCACAATACGCAAACGCGTATTGACTTTTTTCTAGTATCTAAGACACTGGTGCCAAAAATCATTACTGCGGGATTATTCTCTAGAACTGTATCGGACCATGCTGCTGTTATGCTGGAGTTGGATGTTGGAGGGGAAAAAAGAACCCAATTGAAGTGACACTTTGACCAGTCCTGGCTGGCAGATGAAGAGTTTCTTGGCTCTATGCGTCTGGCAATTGCTGAGTATTTCCGGTGCAATCAGATACGTGAGATACCAGTGTGGGCCTGCTGGGAGGCCTTTAAAGCGAGCATGCGGGGGCATATGACATCATTTAGTATTCAAAAGAAGAGGAGCGCAATGAAGAGACTGGCTAAGCTAGATCAGGAGATATAAACGGGTGAAAGGCTTTTATCCAAACGTTCCGATTCCTTAGTGCTGCTTAGGTTGCAGAAACTGCGATATCAATACAACTCCATTTTAAATGTTGAAGCGGGTAAGCAAATAAGGGCGTAGCAGGGTGTGTATTATCATGAGAACAACCGTGTGAGTGCGCTGCTTGCCCGTATGCTGAAAACTAAGAAAGCTGTGACGCGGATTGTTGGCTTGAAGGATTCCTCTGGGAAGTTACATGTTAAGGATGATGAAATATTAGAATTATGTGAGGAGTTCTATTCTAAGCTTTACCAGTCTGAAGTGGTATGTAATGAAGATGCTTTTTCAAGTTTTGTCTCCAAGATTACCGGTCCTAAGCTCACGGAACAACAGATGCTTTTGCTTGAGGAAGAAATTACCTGTAGGGAGATAGAGCTGGCTATGAAGCAACTGGCTAAGGGGAAGGCGAGTGGACCAGATGGTTTGCCAGTGGAGTTTTTTGTGGCTTTCTCGAAATTGCTGGTGCCAGAACTGCAACTGTATTATAGTAGGATTAAAGAAGAATGCCCTGCGGTTGGATCGATAGCGGCCGCCACGATTGTTATTCATCCCAAGCCGGGGAGAGACCCCCAGAAGGTGGAGAACTACCGACCCATATCGCTGTTGAATGCCGACTATAAAATATTTGCCAAGATACTGGCCAATTGGCTTGTTAAAGTGATGGAGACGCTAATTCATCCGTACCAGTGTGGGTTCATGCCTGGTAGATCGACCACTGTCAATGGGCGCTTGTTGGCGCACGTGTTGACGAAAGCACAACAACTTGCGGAGCCGGTAGTAGGCCTGGCTTTGGATGCCGAAAAGGCCTTTGACAGGATCGAGCTCCCATATCTTTTTTGAACAATGAGGTGGTTTGGAATACCAGAGAATTTTCTGAAGAATGTGGATTTGTTATATACCAAACCTGTGGCGCGTGTGGCTGCGAATGGAGCACTTTCGTCGGAGTTTAAGTTAACTAGGGGTACGAGGCAAGGATGCCCGTTGTCACCTTTGTTGTTTAATCTTGCAATAGAACCCTTAATAATGAAAATGCGACAGCAACAGAGTATTGTTGGCATACGATTGGAGGGCTGCCATAGTAAGCTATCGGCATATGCAGATGATCTCCTTTTGTTCTTGGAACCCAATTCGTTAGCTGCCACGATGGATGTAATTGGTGATTACTCAAATGTATCTGGATACAAGTTAAATTTGTCCAAAATGACAATTATACCTCTACATTTCCCATCAGCCCCTGCAGGCTTAACAGAGACGCGAGGGAGACACTCTCCCTTCGCGCCTCTCAAAGCCTGCACGGAGGGAGGGAGGGACGGACCGACCGACTGATTCACCTTGTAGAGGGGGCCCCGCGGGTCAGTCCATGCTGCCGCGGCAGCAGAGGGGGCCCCGCGGCGGCAGCCAGCAGTTTTATTTTTTTTATTAAATTTACTTTAGGCCGATGGGGGGGGGGTAGGACTGGTAATGGGCTATTGGGGGGGCTGGGGCTGGGACTGGAAATGGGCTGGGGGGGTTAAGGCTGGAGGTGGGCTGATGGGGTTAGGACTGGTAATGGTCTGTGGGCTGTTGGGGGGGTTAGAACTGGTAATGGGCTTTGGGGGGGGTTAAGACTGGTAATGGGCTGTGGGCTGATGGGGCTGTCTGGTAATGGGCTATGGGGGGGCTAGGACTGGAAATGGGCTGGGGGGGTTAAGGCTGGAGGTGGGCTGATGGGGTTAGGACTGGTAATGGGCTGTGGGCTGTTGGGGGGGTGTAGAGCTGGTAAAGGGCTATGGGGGGGTTAAGACTGGTAATGGGCTGTGGGCTGATGGGGGCTGTCTGGTAATGGGCTATGGGGGGGGCTAGCACTGCAACTGGGCGGGGGGGGTTAAGACTGGAGGTGGGCTGATGGAGTTAGGACTGGTAATGGGCTGTGGGCTGTTGGGGAAGGTTTAGAACTGGTAATGGGCTTTGGGGGGGTTAAGACTGGCAATGGGCTGTGGGCTGATGGGGGCTGTCTGGTAATGGGGGGGCTAGGACTGGAAATGGGCTGGGGGGGTTAAGGCTGGAGGTGGGCTGATGTGGTTAGGACTGGTAATGGGCTGTGTGCTATTGGGGGGGGGTTAGAACTGGTAATGGGCTATGGGGGGGGTTAAGACTGGTAATGGGCTGTGGGCTGATGGGGGCTGTCTGGTAATGGGCTATGGGGGGGCTAGGACTGGAAATGGGCTGGGGGGGTTAAGACTGGAGGTGGGCTGATGTGGTTAGGACTGGTAATGGGCTGTGGCTGTTGGGGGGTTAGAACTGGTAATGGGCTTTGGGGGGTGGTTAAGACTGGTAATGGGCTGTGGGCTGATGGGGGGCTAGGACTGGTATTGGGTTGGGGGGTTGCTAGGACTGGAAATGGGCTGATGGGTGGCTAGGACTGGAAATGGGCTGATGCAGGGACTAGAAGGGAATGGATGCTGGGTGAGGCTGGAACTAGAAGGGAGCTGATGTTGGGGAGGATTAGAATGGGATGGGGCTGGAAGAGTAAAATGGAGAAGGGAAAAATATTTTGTGTGGGAGGGATAAAAAATCTACAATTGGCCGGGTATTGGGAGAGTAAGTGGGGATTGAGGATGGAGGGGTAAAATTTGAGTGAATGAAATAGGAATGAGGAAAGAGCAAAAGGAGAAAGATTAGTATGTTAAAGCAGATGTAGAGAGAGAATGGAAAAAAACTAGAAGAGAGAAGAAAGGACAAATGGACAGCAGACGATGGAGAATTAGCAGAAGACACGAAGAAACCAGAAGAAAGTGGCTGGAGCAATTGCAGCTGAAAAAAATGCACAAAAGGTAGAAAAATATCTCTTTATTTTGAATTTATTAATTGGAATATGTCAGCTCTGGTAAATGTGCATCATTAACTCTGCGCTTTGTTTAGTACAAGAGCAAATTAATGTATAGTTTTATTTCTACAGTGTTGTACATTCCAAGTTTGGCTTTTGGGATTCCCAGTTTAATTATTGTCTTCCTGTTTCTAAATTGTGATTACTTGTTTGGTGATGGTCTATGTTCTGCATGTATAACTGAGCTGAAGTGTTCTGTTTATATAATTCCTATTTGACATTGCCACTTGTTCTCTTTCCCCAGTAGGTCATGTATTGTTGTTCTCTGAAATGTATTGGTTTAATATTTGCAGTGTTGCCTTTTGATTGGTAGAGTATGGTGCTTTGTGAGTCCTGGTAGTGTTGTTAGGATACGGCGGGTTTGCTATGGGTTCTAAATGGGCAGTGTTTGTAGTAGTTCCTAATGTGTCTGGCAGTTGGCACTGGATTATAGTAATGTAGAAATCTTTTAGTCTTTCTTTATCCATACACCCATTAAGAGGCACGTTTACTAAAAGTTAGTATATGGTAACATTATGCAAATATTTATGCAAATGAGGCCCCTTATGCAAATGAGGCCCCGCACCCCCCTTGGGCCACCCCTGCTGGGGGCCCACAATTTTTGTTGGCGTAGGGCCTCACTCAAGGTAAATCC
This sequence comes from Ichthyophis bannanicus, assembly GCA_033557465.1. Classification (NCBI taxonomy): domain Eukaryota; kingdom Metazoa; phylum Chordata; class Amphibia; order Gymnophiona; family Ichthyophiidae; genus Ichthyophis; species Ichthyophis bannanicus. The sequence continues at coordinate 1,658,058,379 of CM066031.1, read as the reverse complement.
GGCCCTGGTGTTGAGGCAGCGTTGAGCAAGCCGGTACCGCTGTGGATACGTATTGGAGCGGAGGTTACCCTCTCTGGCTCATGTAATGAAATTATACGGGCTACCCAATTTGCATATAAATTTTTAGCGATGAGTATTGAAGAGGATCAGGAGTTTACTGAAGCTACACCCATATGGCTCAACTCGAATAAGATTGATGGTCACAGTTTCTTCTGGATCCCATGGATGACGCAGGGCATATGGGCATATTTTGTTTGAGCCAATTAATTTATAATGAAGTGTTTAAATCCTTTCAGACTTTGCAACAGGAGTAGAGTTTGCCAAACTGCTGTATGTTTCAATAGTATCAGCTGAGGCACTGTCTGAGTAAAGCCGGGGTATCGCCAATGGTGATCGGTGCTGGATGACTATTACATCATAAAATTCAAGAGCTTAAGATGGGTATGAAATTAATTTCCAAGTTCGTTGCTATGATGCGGGATGGAGAGAAGAGGAGATGTAAAGGATCGCAGTTAATCTGGGAGTCTGAAGTGGGGGAGCTTGCAAATCCCAGAATGTGGGATGACCTTTGGAGTACACAGATACGGATAACGTGAGCTGCTTCACTCACCCAAATGCTATACTTTCTGGCTCATCGTGCTTATCTGACGCAAAAGTAGCCAAATGGCAAGCTCAAAGCGGGAGTAAATGTTGGTCGTGTGGTGTTGAAACTGGCACGCTTGCGCATATGCTATATTATTGCTCGCAGTTGAAGAAATTCTGGCAGCAAGTGTGGCAACGAGTGACCCAATTATTAAAGATGTGGACACCCTTAACATACCATATAGTGATATACAAGTCACAGGCTGGTATCCCGGTGTTGGAGAGACGGAATTTTGCAATCTTTGATTTGATGTTAAGTCTGGCGTTAAAGACCATTTTGAGTCACTGGAAGAATTTTGCGAGCCTAAATGTGGAATACTGGTGGAATCTGGTGTGTTTGCACCACACTTGTGAAAAAGCGTATGTGAGCCAGAATCCGACCTATCGTAATATGCTTAAAAAGTGGGATACCCTAGACTTACAATTGCTATGTAAGGGATAGTAGTGGGTAGTTCCTTGTGATGTAGCACTCATTACCTGGTGAAGGGGGTGATTGAGAATGTAGGGGTGAGCTAAATGTCCTGGAGAGTATTTCTTTCGTTCTGAATAATACTGGACAGGACCATGTTTGCCATAATGTAACTTTTTTTAGTTTTAATACTTCTTCAAATGTTTTTGTTGTATTATAATTTTTGGTGTTGGTGTTTTTGGTTGGTTGTTTGAAAAGGCTAAATAAAGATGATAAAAAAAAAAAAAGAAAAGTGCCTTCAGTTGTTGAACCCTGGGACGAAGCAGTAAAATCTCCCTGGGTTGCCGTTGCATTTCTTTAGCAAGATATGGAAACATGCGAACTAACAAGCCTCGAAATAACAAATTTCTCTTCCTGGTAGATGGTACAGCAGGTTCTTCTTGAGATGACTCCAATAAGGCAGTTACATTAAGGACATCTGCTTGCTGTGTCCCAAGAACTTCTGAAGAAACAGCCTTCTTCCTCGAAGGGAGATAAAACATTTTTACTATTGTAGGGTGTAACAGCTAGAACAGCAAGAGTATTAGTTAAATACTTATGGAACATGTCTCTAGGGGAAACTGTAGCCACTTTGGGAAAATTAATCAACCAAAAGTTCAAAGCCTAATATGCATTTTCCAACTGCTCCAACTTTGCATTCAATGAGGCAAAGTTCTTAACAAAAGCCTCAGTTTGTCCTTCCAATGCCATTGTTCTAGCTTGAATCTCTGAAGTCAAAGTATAAGCTGCCGTTGCCTGGACAGTGACTTCCACAATCGCCTTGGAATTCACCTGTATTTTTCCAGTAAGAGACTTGTGGCATCAGGGCCTCTCCCAAGGAAACAATAGCTGACCATATTGTCTCCAAGGTAAAAGGCGATGTGCGCTTCAGGGAAAAAGAAACCAAAGATTCAGAATGACCAAACTCTCCTTCGATCTTGGCCGACGGTTCTCCGCCACACACATAGGTAGCTACATTCACTGTCGGGTCACTTCTGGAAGATGCCGAAGGATCAGCATTTTATGCTTGTTCCGGGGTCGGCAAATTTCTGACCTCCTCAACTCCAAAGTCTGGCCCTCGATTGAGAAAGCCTCCACTCACACCCGGAGAGGAGCTCTGCAACAGACCTGATTCTGGAATCAGATGAAAATACACTGACTTAGGTGCTCGCCGCAGAGCAGGGGAGAGAGACGGATCGCTCAAAGCAGTCTTTGAGCACACCGGCCCCTGAAGAACCTTCAGCTGAGCTTGCCTCTCCTGATGATATTGGCTGCTGGTGCTGATGAACAAAGAAATTCTCCATTGGTCCTGTGACCACTGACGGCAAAGGCGAATAGGTAACGGGGGGTTACGAGGGCTGCAAAATCTCTCCCGCCTTCTGATTTCTCCCCATAAGCTAAACAAACAGCCTCACAATGATCCAACCACCACCATCTTGGATCCAACCCTTGAATACATTTATAACCGCAGGCCTGAACAGAGGATCTTAATGTATTATCCACGATGACAACTAGATCCTTTTCCTGAGTGGTTACTCTTAATGTGAAACCTTGCATCCTGTAGCTATAGTTTTGATTGTCCTTCCCTACATGCATAACTTTGCACTTGTCCACTTTATTTATTTAATTATTTAACTGGTTTTGGTATATTGTTTTACTACCAGTCAAAATGGTGAACAATAAACTGTGGAGAGACAAGAGTGTAGGAGGGTAAAACCAGTTCCAGTCAAAACGGTGAGCATTTAACAGAGGAGACACAGGTGGGGAAGCAGTGGGGTACATAGAGATCAGTCACCATGGGGAATGGAGTACAAAGGCAGATGCAGAAGTAAACGCAGTGGCGTGGACAGCATGTGGTTACAAAAGGGTTCAGCAAGGTGGCACAGTAGTCCGTCCTATGGTCCCTTTGGAGGGTTAGCCTGTGCCGTAGTGTTCCTGGAAAAGATGAGTCTTCAAATGCTTGCTGAAGGCTTCTGTTGACTGGATGCTTCTTAAGGTGGGTGGCAGCAGGTTTCAGAGTGTGGGAGCATAGTCGGAAGGACCTTAGGTAGCATATTGGGTGCTCCTGCAAATCTATGTTGGCAGATTTCATTTGCCATTTGGATGCTCACTCCCCCAGTTTCTCAAGGTACTCTTGCAATTTCTCATAATTGTTTTGTTATTTAACCACTTTGAATAGTGTTGTATCATCTTCATATTTGATCACCTCACTGCTTGTTCCCATTTCCAGATCATTTATAAATATATTCAAAAGCAGTGAGCCTTATACAGATCACTGGGGCACTTCACTATTCACCTTTCAGGTTCACTGAGATGTGTTTCAATTCCTCTGAATTATTACTTTTAGATATCTTTTCTGGCATAGTTATTCCCTCTACATCATCTTCAATAAAGACTGAAGCCAAAAAATGCATTTTCTCTTGTACCAAACAAAATGCAAAGATGGCATTGCACATTTCCCAAAGCTAACAAATTTCCAGTTAGTAAATTCAACATAAAATACTTTTTCTACTTTTTTTTGGTCTGTACATTTTATTTTTCCAATAAATTGGTTTCCAGTTTCTCTTTTTTGCTTTTCTCTGTCTTCTGCTAACTGTCTTTGCAGTGTCTGCCATCAAAAGAACATAATAAGAAAATAAGATATGCCATACTGGGTCAGACCAAGGTCCATCAAGCCCAGTATCCTGTTTCCAACAGAGGCCAATCTAGGTCATAAGTAAATAGCCGTTTCCCCAAAAGACACAGGTTCCACAATGCTTGTATTGGGTTAAGCAGTGATATCCTGGGTCCCTTTTAATAATAATTTATGGACCTTTCCTCCAGGAACTTGTCCAAACCTTTTTTTAAACCCAGCTACACTAACAGCTTTTACTACATCCTCCGGTAACAAATTTCAGAGTTTGATTACACGTTGAGTGAAAAAATATTTTCTTTTATTAGTCTTAAATAGTTTACCCTGTAGCTTCATTGCATGTCCCCTAGTCTTTCTATATTCTGATGACGTAAACAATTGATCTACGTTTACCCATTCCACTCCATTCATTGATTTATAGACCTCTATCATATCTCCCCTCAGCCATCTCTTTTCCATGTTGAAGAGCCCTAACCTTTTTAGCCCCTCTTCATAGGGGTATTCTTCCATCCCCTTTACCATTTTGGTGGCTCTTCTCTGGACCTTTTCTAATAATGATATATCCTTTTTAAGATACGGCGACCAGCATTGCACACAATATTCAAGGTGCGATTGCACCATGGAATGATACAGAGGCATTATAATATCCTTTGTTTTATTTTCCATTCCTTTCCTTATGATACTTAGCATTCTATTTGCTCTCTTGGCTACCGCTGCACACTGGACAGAGGGTTTTAACATGTTATCCACGATGACGCCTAAATCATTTTCCTGGATGGTGCTTCCTAATGTGGAATCATGTAACCATTGTTTGGGTTGTTCTTTCCTAGGTGCATAACTTTGCACTTGTCCACATTAAATTTCATCTGCCATTTTGATGCCCAGTCTTCCAATTTATCAAGATCCTCTTGCAATTTTCCACAATCCTCTTGGGTTTTAACAACTTTAAATAGTTTTGTGTCAATTGCAAATTTGATAACCTCACTCATTATTCCCTTTTCCAGGTCATTTATGAATATGTCAAAAAGCAGCAGACCCAGCATACGCCCCTGGGGTACTCCACTATTCATCTTTCTCCATTAGGAAAATTGGCCATTTAGCCCTACCCTCTGCTTCCTATCTTTTAACCAGTTTCTGATCCACAATAGTACACTGCCTCCTGTCCCATGACTTTTTAGTCTTGCCAAAAGTCCCTGATGAGGGACCTTGTCAAAGGCTTTCTGAAAGTCAGATACACTATATCAACTAACTAATCTTTATCTACCTGTTTATTCACTCCTTCAAAAAAACATAACAGATTAGTAAGACAGGCTCTTCCTTGTCTAAAGCCATGTTGGCTGTCTCCCATTAAACCATGACTATCTACATGTTCAGTAATTTTGTTTTTTATGATGGTTTCTACCATTTTTCCCGGTACTGACGTCAGGCTCACCAGTCTGTAGTTTCCCAGATCACCCCTGGAACCCTTTTTAAAAATTGGCGTTACATTGGCCATCCTCCAATCTTCAGGTATTACAGATGATTTTAATGATAGTTCACAGATTACTAATAGCAGGTCTGCAGTCTCATATTTCAGTTCTTTCAACACCCTTGGATGTATACCATCTGGTCCAGGTGATTTGCTACTCTTCAGTTTATCAAATAGTTGTAATACATCTTCCGGATGTATCAATATTTTTTTCAATTCTTCCGCAGTATCACCTTTAAATACCCTGACTAGGTCCTCTAGGGGCACTCCTATGTCACCCAGAGCCCAACCAATTACAGCTCTGGAGTGTTTTTTTTCTCTGTCTCCAACATCTGCTGGCAGGGGGACATGACCTGCTTGTCTGGACTGGTCTAGCAGTATTCCAGGAAAGGAAATTAATACTAAGTGAAATTTCTCCTTTTGCTAGTATCCTTCAAAGATACATTGTTCCAAACAATGTGCTCTTGGGCGACTGTCGGTTTTCCTCTATTATCTAGTTTAAAAGCTGCTCTGTCTCCTTTTTAAAGGTTAATGCTAGCAGCCTGCTTCCATTCCAGTTAAGGTAGAGCCCATCCTTTCGGAAGAGCCCCTCCTTTCCCCAGAATGTTCCCCAATTCCCAACAAATCCAAAACCCTCATCCTTGCACCATTGTCTCATCCATGCATTGAGACTCCGGAGCTGTGCCTGCCTTTTAGGTCCTGCGTGTGGATCGGGAAGCATTTCGAAGAATGCTAACCTGGAAGTTTTAGATTTGAACTTCCTACCTAAAAGCCTAAATTTAGCCTCTAGAACCTCCCTACCACACTTTCCTATGTCATTGGTACTGACATGTACCAAGATAGTAGATTCCTCCCCAGCATTATCTATGATCTTGTATAGGTGGCACGTGAGGTCTGCTACCTTCGCACCAGACAGGCATGTTACCAGGCGATCCTAACATCCACCAGTCACCCAGCTATCTACATGCCTAATGATCGAATCACCAACTATAATGGCTGTCCTAAACCTTCCCTTATGGACACATGGCCCTGGAGAAACCTCATTGGTGCGAGAGGGTTTTATATCTCCTATAGAACAGCTCCTAGCTACAGGATCACTTCCTGCCACATCAGGGTGATGCTCTCCTGTCACGTGACCTCTGTCCTCCATGGCAACAGCGATGCTGCCAGACTGGAGGTGGGACTTCAGTACTATATCCCTGTAGGTCCCATCTATGTACCTCTCTGTCTTCCTTATATCTTCTAAGTCTGCTTCTCTAGCCTCCAGAGATAGGACTCGTTCCCTGAGAGCAAAGAGCTCCTTGCACCTAGTGCACGCGTAAGACCCCCTCACCAACTGGGAGAAATTCATACATGTGACACTTGATGCGAAAGATTGGAAACCCACCATCTTGCTGCTGGACTGCTATCTGCATCTTAGTTTTATTTATTTATTCAACAGGTTTCTATACCGCTTTATCATTTCAGTCAAAGCATTTTACTTTGTAATTTCAATTTGGTAATGTACATTACACATGGACATTGATAACTTGGATTTTTCTGAGGCAATGGAAGGTAAAGTGACTTGCCCAAGGTCACAAGGAGTGCCAGTGGGAATTGAACCCTTGATCTTCTGAGTAGTAGGCAGTTGCTCTAACCACTAGGCTGCTTCTCCAGAAAGTTTTAAATTTTTGTTTAGGTGTTTAAGTTCTTTACGTACTAAGTGTTGCTAGGGATACTTATACTAAAAACAACTGCCCAATATGTTTAATGTACTTTGTTCAGCTGAAGCTTAATTAATCTCAGGTCCTTTAATGTATGCCTGATGAGGATAAACAGCTGCACCTGAGAGTGAATACGGCACCTCCTTTCCTTTAAGAAATTTAAGCACCTATAGCACTAAAGGTGAGGTCAGAGAGGCTGTTGTTGCCAAAAAAGCATCTTTCAGGAAATGGAAAAAGAGCCAAATGACAAAACCTGGAACAAGCACAAGCACTGGCAAGTTAAATGCAAGGCATTGATAAGGCAGGCAAAGGGAGAATTTGAGAAAAAGCTTGTTGCGAAAGCAAAAACGCGTAATAAAGACTTTTTCAAGTACATTCGTAGCAAAAAACCTGTGAGGGAGTCAGTTGGTCCATTCGATGATAAAGGGGTTAAAGGGGCACTAAGAGGTTACAGCGGAGAGACTGAATGAATTCTTTGCTTCGGTCTTTACTGAGGAAGATGTAGGGATGTTACCCATGACTGAAGGTGGTATTTAAAGGTGAGGAAGAATTGAAGGACATATCGATACATCGGGAAGATGTATTACAACTATTTGATAAACTGAAGAGTAGCAAATCACCTGGGCTGGATGATATACATCCAAGGGTGTTGAAAGAACTGAAATATGAGATTGCAGACCTGCTATTAGTAATCTGTGAACTATTATTAAAATCGTCTGTAATACCTGAAGATGGGAGGATGGCGAATGTAACACCAATGTTTTTAAATGGTTACGGGGGAGATCCGGGAAACTACAGACCTGTGAGCCTGACATCAGTACTGGGAAAAATGGTAGAAGCCATCATAAAGAACAAAATTTCTGAACATGTAGATAGTCATGGCTTAATGGGAGACAGCCAACATGGCTTCATACAAGAAAGATATTGTCTTACTAATCTGTTATGTTTTTTTGAAGCTGTGAATAAACAGGTAGACAAAGGTAAGTTGGTTGATATAGTATATTTGGACTTTCATATAAAGCCTTTGACAAGGTCCCTCATCAGAGACTTTTGGCAAAAACTAAAGAATCATGGGATAGGAGGCTGTGTACTGTTGTGGATCAGGAAATGGTTAAAAGATAGAAAGCAGAGGGTAGGGCTAAATGACCAATTTTCCCAATGGAGAAAGATGAATAGTGGTGTACCCCAGGGATCTGTGCTGGGTCTGCTGCTTTTTGACATATTCATAAGTGACCTGGAAAAGGGAATAACGAGTGAGGTTATCAAATTTGCAGATGACACAAAACTATTTAAAGTTGTTAAAAGCCAAGAGGATTGTGGAAAATTGCAAGAGGATCTTGATAAATTGGAAGACTGGGCATCAAAATGGCAGATGAAATTTAATGTGGATAAGTGCAAAGTTATGCACCTAGGAAAGAACAACCCAAACTATGGTTACACAATACAAGGTTCCACATTAGGAATCACCACCCAGGAAAAATATTTAGGAGTCATTATGGATAACATGTTAAAACCCTCCACACAGTGTGCAGTAGCGGCCAAGAGAGCAAAGAGAATGCTAGGTATCATAAGGAACGGAATGGAAAATAATACAATGGATATTATAATGCCTCTATATCGTTCCATGGTGAGACCGCACCTTGAATATTGTGTGCAATTTTGGTTGCCGTATCTTAAAAAGGATATAGCGTTATTAGAAAAGGTTCAGAGAAGAGCCACCAAAATGGTAAAGGGGATGGAAGGATACCCCTATGAAGAAAGGCTAAAAAGGTTAGGGCTCTTTAACGTGGAAAAGAGACGGCTGAGGGGAGATATGATAGAAGTCTATAAATTAATGAACAGAGTGGAAAAGGTAAACATAGATCGATTGTTTTCGTTATCAGAATATAGAAAGACTAGGGGACATGCAATGAAGCTACAGGGTAAACTATTTAAGGCTAATAAAAGAAAATATTTTTTCACTTAACGTGTAATCAAACTCTGGAATTTGTTACTGGAGGATGTAGTAAAGGCTGCTAGTGTAGATGGGTTTAAAAAAGGTTTGGACAAGTTCCTGGAGGAAAGGTCCATAAACCATTATTAAGAAGGGACCCAGGATATCAATGCTTGACCCAATACAAGCATTGTGGAACCTGTGTCTTCTGGGGAAACTGCTAGGTACGTATGACCTAGATTGGTTATTGCTGGAAACAGGATACTGGGCTTGATGGACCTTGGTCTGACCCAGTATGGCATACCTTATGTCCACTTCAGTCATGGGTAACATCCTTACATCTTCCTCAGTAAAGACCGAAGCAAATAATTCATTCAGTCTCTCCACTATGGCCTTGTCCCCTCTTAGTGCCCCTTCTACCCCTCTATCATCTAATGGTCCAACTGACTCTCTCACAGGTTTCTTACTACGAATGTACTTGAAAAAGTCTCTCTTACGTGTTTTTGCTTCCACAGCAAGCTTCTCAAATTCTCTCTTTGCCTGCCTTTTCAATGCCTTGCATTTAATTTGCCAGTGCTTGTTCTGTTTCTAGTTTTCGTCATTTGGCTCGTTTTTCCATTTCCTGAAAGATGCTCTTTTGGCAACAACAGCCTCTCTTAATTCACCTTTAAACCATGCTGGCAGTTTTTTGGACTTCCTTCCACTTTTCTTAAAGTATGGAATACAGCTGGTCTGGGCTTCCAAGATAGTATTTTTAAAGAATACCCAAGCTTGATGTAAGTCTTTAACCTTTGCAACTGCTCCTTTTAGTTTTTTTCTTAACTATTTTCCTCATTTTATCATAGTCTCCCTTTCAAAAGTTAAAAGGTAGTACTGTGGATTTCCTTACCATCCCTCCTCCATTAATTAAATCAAACTCGATCATGCTATGATCGCTATTGCCAATTGGCCCCAACACCCTTATCTCGTGCACCAGATCTGGTGTTCCACTAAGGACTAGGTCCAAAATGGCTTCCCTTCTGGTTGGTTCATGAACCAGCAGCTTCAATAAGCAGTCATTTATTTCATCTAGAAACGTTTATCTCCCTAACATGTCCTGCCATTTGTCTTTTCTCCTCTCTCCTTCTCTCTTTTTTGATTCCCTTCCTAAACGTTTGCTGACCATCCTCCTCTCACTTATTTCCTCCATGGCCTCTCCCAGATGGTTCCACCATGTCCAGCACCTCCTCTCCCATTCCTCCCTCCACCTTTGTAGTCCAGCATCTCCTGTCTTTCTTTCTTTCTTTCTTCCTCCAACCTTGTAGCCTGACATCTAACCTCTCCTCCTTCCCCTCCATTCCTGTGGTCTAGCATATCCCTGTCCCCTCCTCTCCTCCTCAACCCCTGTGGTCTATCATCTCAATGTCCGATTGCCCTCCTTCTCTATACCATGGCCCTTGCATCTCTCTGACCCATCTTTTTCCCTCCCCCTCCACAGTTCAGCATCTCCCTGTTCTGTCCTCTTCTTCTCCCACCTCTGCAGTCCAGTGATTCCATGCCCTGTTTGTCTGCGCTTCCCCCTTTGCATTCCAGCATCTCCCTGTCCCTTCTTTTTCCCCTTCCCCCTCCCAACACTGCAGTATTTTTCCTCCCCCATCCTCCCAAAAGTGCAGCCTCTCCCCTTGCCTTTCCCAATACTGCTGCAACTCCACACTCCCCTTCCCCATTCCATCACTGCAATATCTCCTCTCTCCCCATCTCCCTTCTCCCAATACTGCAGCATCTCTCCGCGCTCCCCATCTCCCTTCTCCCAATACTGCAGCATCTCTCCGCGCTCCCCATCTCCCTTCTCCCAATACTGCAGCATCTCTCCTCTCCACTTCTCTTTCCCAATAGTGCATCTCCCGTTACCTCAACACTGCAGCATCTCCCTTCTGTCTTTCCCCCTCTCAACAGTGCAGCAGCTCTGCACATCAGACGTGAAATCATATTGAGCATCGCTTACAGTTGCGACCCAAGGAAGGAGCACAGCTCAGAAGAAATTAAGAAAGAATGTTGGGGCTTATGCAACTATATTTCCTGCTGCCAGGATTTCCATATGCCACTGTGCTTCCTGCTGCTGCTACTCCCTTGAAGTTACCGCCCTGCATGAACTATCCCTGCGACACACCTCCTGGGACCTTGCAACACAGCAGTGTGTCACAACACCCCTGTTGAGAACCACTGCCCTTGAGGGATTTCTGCCCATTCTTCCATACAGAACTTCTTTGGCTATGTTACATTTGATGGCTTCCTTGTATGAACACTTGCGTCAGGTTCCATTTTCAAAAGAAATCTCAGAGGACCTACAAAAAAGAGTATTTTTTTAATAAAGAATCAGAATATCCTCAAAATATATAAGACCTAAAAGTGATGGTGAATATATTTTGTTTTATGTAAATTTGTGATTTACATTTGGATATGTTGTACACATGTATAATGCTTGATTATATATGTATAAATTGCAAATAAGGCTTCTAAAATAACCCCCTTTTGGGTTCATTCCAGAACAGGGATAAGCCCTTGGGTATGCAATGTAGATGTGTTTCTAGCGAAAACATCTATGACCGTATTCTGCTATACCCGCGGCCCTGCATGTACATAGTGCTAGCATGGGGATCTCAGAACGTGGGCAGGAGGGGGAGGAACGGGTACATGATCAGCAGCGGAGACATGCAATGCATATTCAGGAAAGGCTCGTGTACGTTCTGCATGTTTCCTGTGGACATCCACGTTATACCAGTGGAAACGTGGAATAAGGCCAGGACTTAGAAACTTTTCTGCTCTGCTCTTCAATGTGTCCCATAGAGATGAATGGTTCTGACAAAGATGTTATGAACTGGTGTGACTGCAGTCTAGAAGACCACAAGATGCAATTGTAAAGAACAGGATGCAGAGGCGGGGGAAGGTTGTATGGTTAAGACACATTACTAAACACCCCAACAGAAATATTCAGAGGTGCAATGGTGATTATTCCGGCTATGCTGACAATTGCTGTGTGAACTAGAGGAGCTAATGTAGGACATCCTAACAATTCCTGTCATCTGTGAAATGGGACTGTTGATGTAGGGATTGTATGTGGGTGAGTATAGGACGGATGCATGTCTGGGTGAGAAATGCAGATCAGATTAGTAGACCTGGGACCCCATGTCATCATGTTATACCAGCTGTTTTCTAGAGGTGCAGGGCATCTGTACTGCAGATGTATGTTTTGTGTGACTGCAAGCGAGAGTGTGTGTGTGTGTGTGTGTGGTTAGAGGGCTGCATGGGGTGACCTCGTATGCGCATCTGCAATTTTAGGGGGACATCAGTGCCTGGCCAGTACCTGGTCATAGAGCTAACCGCACTGTGACCAGGTGCCAGTGTGATCGACCAGAATACAGCAGAACGGGGTCTCTACAGTTAAATGTCAAAGCATACCCCTGTCAGCGATAAGGGACCCACAGAATGAATGCATGCAACAGGGCACACAGCACCATCAGCGGTCTCACAAATGTGCACATTTGTATAGACATGCTGGTGCCCTTGGTCATCTAGTAGTGCTGTTTGCGCTGGTGCTTGCACTCAATCTGATCCATGAATATCATCGTGCAGACTGTTGTCAGAGATGACCAATGCAAACACAACTAAAATGTTCACCTGTTGTTGTTAAGTGCCGTCAAGTTGGAGTGAACTCATGGCGACCCTCTGGATAGCTATCCTAAATTGTGTTCAGTCTTCAGTCAGGCGGCTCATTGTTGACAGACTGGTACCCGTAGCTGCTGTTATTGTATCGATCCATCTCATTGCTGGCCTTCCTCTTTTGCGTTGACCTTCTATCTTGCCAAGCATGATGTCTTTCTCTAATGATCTCTCTTTTCGCATGATGTGTCCAAAGTATGAAAGTCAGTCTTTTCATCTGAGCTTCTAAAGAAAGCTTAGGTTTGATCTCCTCTAGTACCAACTGGTTTGTTCTTCGGGCAGTCCATGGTATACACAGTATTCGCCGCCAGCACCATAATTCAAAGGCATCAATTTTCTTCCTGTCTTTTTCACTGTCCAGCTTTCACATCCATATGATGTTATTGAAAATACCATGGCTTGAACAAGTCAAATCTTTGTATGGAGAGAGACATCTCTGCTCTTGAGAATCTTATCTAGGTCTTTCATAGCCATTCTGCCAAGAGCAGTGTGTCGTCTGATTTTCTTGACTGCTTGTTGCTTCTTTATTGATAGTTGATCCAAGTAGGTTAAAGTTGTTCACAATTTCAATTTCTTCTCCTTCAACGATGAATCTATTGACTATGCCAGTTGTCATGATCTTTGTCTTCTTTACATTAAGGTGCAGGCTCATTTTGAGACTATGTTCTTTGATTTTGAGAAGCAAATGTTTCAGATCATCTTCACTTTCAGCAAGTAATGTGGTATCATCAGCATAGCGAAAGTTGTTGATGAGTCTTCCGCCAATCTTCACACCTCTGTTGTCTTCATACAATCCTGCTTCTCTGATGATTTGTTCTGCATATAAATTAAACAGGTAGGGGGAAAGTATGCAGCCTTGTCTTACACCTTTGCTTATTTTAAACCATTCTGTTTCTCCTTGTTCCGTTCGAACTGTTGCTTCTTGATCAATGTACAGAGAGAATGATCAGGTGTTCTAGTATACCCATGCTTCTTAATGTGGCCCAGAGTTTGTCATGGTTTACACAGTCAAAAGCCTTGCTATAGTCGATAAAGCATCAATAGATGTCCTTTTGGTATTCTTTAGTCTTTTCAAGGATCCATCTCACATCCGCAATGATGTCTCTCGTTCCTCGCCCTTTCCTGAACCCTGCTTGCACTTCAGGTAGTTCTTGTTCCAGGTATGGTTGTAGTCTCTTTTGAATAATCTTCAGTAGAATCTTGCTGGCATGTGGTATCAGAGCGATTGTGCGATAATTTCCACAGTCAGTTGGATCACCTTTGTTTAGTATTGGTATAAACACAGATCTTTTCCAGTCAGTTGGCTATGATGTTGTCTTCCATATTTCTTGGCAGAGCCTTGTAAGTATGGTAACAGCTGCATCAGATTGCTGTAATACTTCTCTGGGAATGCTATCAATGTCTGGTGCTTTGTTCTTTGATAAGGCTTTCAATGCTGCTTCAACTTCTTCTTTCATCACTAATGGTTCCCGATCATAAGGTACAGGCCGAAATGGCTGTTGGTCCACTTGAACTTTATCATATAAAAACTCTGTATATTCCTTCCACCTTTTCTTGATCTTCTCAGCATCATGCAACATAGACCCTTGAGCATCTTGTAACATTCCAGTTCGAGGCTGGAACTTTTTCTTTAACTCTCGTAGCTTTAGGAAAGCCGATCTTGTTCTTCTTCTAATAGTTTCTGCTTCTATTTCCTTGCAAGCGTCATTGTAGTACTCTTTCTTGTCCTGTCTTGCTGCACGTTGGAAATCTCTGAGTTCTGCAGTTGTCTTTCGTTCTCCTCTGGCTTTAGCTTCTCTGCGTTTCTGGGCAATTTTCAGAGTTTATTCCGTCATCCATTTTGGCCGTTTTTGCTTTTTCACCTTTTGTAGAGACTTCTCGCTTTCTTCCAACACAACCTTCTTGATGTCATTCCATAACTGTTCCGGAGCTCTGTCATTTGTATCTAAAACAGCAAATCGATTTTGCAGGCAGTCTTTAAATTCCAGTGGTATATACTCAAGGTCATATTTTGCTGCATTCATGAGTGGTTTGCTCTTTTTCAACTTTAGCTTGAGTTTGCATACTAGTAGTTGATGATCTCTACCACAGTCAGCTCCAGGTTTTGTCTTTGTTGATGTTACAGAGCTTTTCCATTGTTGATTTCCACAGATGTAGTCAATTTGATTTTTATACAATCCATTGGGTGAAGTCCATGTGTACAGTCGCCGCTTGTGTTGCTGGAAGAAGGTGTTTGAGATGACTAGATTGTTGGTCTTGCAGAATTCTATCAGTCTTTCTCCAGCTTCATTTCTGTTGCCAAGTCCATATTTTCCAACTACTTTGCCGCCTTCTTTGCTGTCAACTTTTGCATTCCAGTCACCCATGACTATCAGGATATCCTGTTTGCATGTTCTGTCAATTTCAGCTTGTACTTGTTCATAGAACTCTTCAATTTCATTCTCTTCTGCAGCTGTTGTTGGGGCATATACCTGAATTATAGTTGTGTTGATAGGCATTCCTCTTAGACGAATACAGATTAAGCGTTTGCTGACTGCATTGTATTTCATTACAGTTCTTGCAAGTTTCTTCTTTATTATAAATGCAACACCATTTCTTTTTTGTCTTTCATTTTCAGCATAGTAGACCAGGTGATCATCTGATGCAAAGTGCCCGATGCCAGTCCATTTCAGTTCGCTGACACCCAACAGATCAAGTTGTACACGTTCCGTTTCATTCTTGACCACCTCCAACTTCCCTTGGTTCATGCTTCGTACGTTCCATGTTCCAATGTGTAAGACATCTTTACAGCTTCTGACTCTCATTTCATGCACAGCTACATCAGCAGTCAGACTTCTCGAGGGCTTTTATCCAACCACATCACAAATACTGGCTTTACTCTGAAAAGTCTTCAGCTCTTCCCCAGTAGCTAGTTGAGTGCCTTCCGACATGGGGGTCTCATCTTCCAGCACCATAGCACAATTTGTATTGTTGTAACTATCCATTGGGTTTTCATGGCAAGATACAGAAGTAGATTGCCGGTCCTTTCTTCCGTGCAGTTTAAGTTTGGTGTTGTTGCCGTTGTTACAGAAATGTGATCCTCCGCCGTCAACACTATCCATTCTGCTGCTGCCCAGATGGGTGGTTTGTCTTGGTCTGGCACCTCAGCTGAGACCTGTCCATCTTGGGAGACCCTGCCAGTAGTTAAACTACCGATAGTTTAGTTCTCAGCATCACTGATGCACACAAGCCCTCACAGCACGACAAGCTGCAAACCATGTTCACCTACTGCCATGTATGTTGTGCTGCAAGGTATGTCAGGATACTCATATCTAATAGCATCTCTTAGTGCACAGGGATCACATTGCAGTGTCCTGATCATGCAAAGGACTAACTTATGGTCTGTTTTGCATCAGCACATCTGTATCATCTGTTTTCATGGGTAGTTGGCATGGGTACTACACCGTCCGTGTGAGGAGCAGCTTCGGTAATGCACGTTTTAACTGAGGAGGCATAGCTGCATAGACACAGGCAGCAGCAGAGTCATGCATCTTTTGGGAATTCACCAAGGGCAGGGACATCCACACTGCTTGCTATGTATACTTGTGTCCCTGGGTGAATGCAGAATTAGGGTCAAATGGGGCCCATTTTTTATTTAGATGTGTCCGCGGGCTAGGCATGGAAGTTATGGAATCACGCTCCACATATTTTGGATATAACTCCTAATTCAAACATGTTAAAATCTGAAACAAGCTGTCTCTCTGGAGAAGCATTCAAAAATATTTATTCCAAAGCAGAAGTCTGCATCGGGGAGGGGGTGGAAGCTCCTGAAGATAGCAGGCAGGATCTGTGATGCCACGCTGGAACCTTTGGTAAGTGCTTTGTCACAGTTCCATTGCCACTGCTGCTGGCCCTGGAGAGGGGTGGCAAGGGGGCACCCCCGAGTTGCCAATGAAACCTGGGAAGGTCCCACAGCAGGACTCGGTAGGATGGAGGAAGCTGCCTATGGCCCTTCCAGTCCTTGCACCATCCCTGTGTCTACCTTATCAATATCATTATGAATGTAGTGTCTAGCAGTTAGCCTATTAATGAATGTAGGGTCTCACCAGAAACCTGTTGTTGTTAAGTGCCGTCGAGTTGGTGTCGACTCATGGCAACCCTCTGGATAGTAGTCCTAAACTGTGTTCGGTCTTCAGTCAGGCAGCTCATTGTTGACAGACTGGCACCCATAGCTGCTGTTATTGTATTGATCCATCTCATTGCTGGCCTTCCTCTTTTGTGTTGACCTTCTACCTTGCCAAGCATGATGTCTTTCTCTAATGATCTCTCTCTTCGCATGATGTGTCCAAAGTATGAAAGTCAAAGTCTTGTCATCTGAGCTTCTATAGAAAATTTAGGTTTGATCTCCTTTAGTACTGACTAGTTTATACTTCGGGTAGTCCATGGTATACACAGTGTTTGTCGCCAGCACCATAATTCAAATGCATCAATTTTCTCCCTGTCTATCTTTTTCACTGTCCAACTTTCGCATCCATATGACATTATTGAAAATACCATGGCGTGAACAAGTCAAATCTTTGTATGGAAAGAGACATCTCTGCTCTTGAGAATCGTGATCCTTCATAGCCAGTCTGCCAAGAGCAGTAACATTAGTTCCTTCTTTCTACAAGTATACAATTTTGGCATTCACATATGCTATTAGCTTTTCAACTGTTCTGCCATACTGACTGGCTAATGTGAGATCATCAGAGATGATCGCCCCCCAGGTCTCTTTCCTTATAGGTGACTACTCATTCTTCTCCTCCAAAAATGTACTTGGTCCTAGAATATGTATTTGTATTTATATTATTTAGATTAAAGTATGGTTTCAAACTATTCACCATATTCCATTTTTTAAAATTCACCATCATATCCATTCGCTCTAGCATATCTATTGTGTGGCAGATTTTATGTCATCTGGGAAAAGGCACATTCTCCAGGAACAAGCCGGAAGTCAGTCCTCACATATGGGTGATGTCAATGCTGACGGAGCCCGCGCAGAGCATTTTCCCAACTTTCAAAGAAAGCCTTTGGGAATGCTACCACGTATGCTTGGTCCCCTTCCTTCCCAAGGGTGCCATCTTATTCAGTCTCCTTTTTTCTGTGGAGCCCAATGGACATAGTCCTCACCTCTCCCGGAAAAAGTGATTCTTCCCCTTCCCAATTCCTGACTTCGGTCTCTGTACCGCCTCCGCCTCGAGTCGGGCACCCCGTTACCTTTCTTGGCCTGGTGCAGTCCTTCTTTTGTCAAGGTTTTCCTTGACCGGCGTTTGTGCCTTTTTTCGCCCAGGGGTCCTAGACCCTGGCCGGGTGTTCTCCACCATGACCCCCAGTGGATTTAAAATGTGTGACCGATGTGGCCAAACCATATCGGTTACTGGTACTCATGATTGCTGCCTCCGTTGTCTGGGCCCGGACCACTACAGTTCCTCCTTTGACTGGTGCCAGGCCATGACACCCAAGACCAATAGGAAACGTTCGGAGTTGCAGAGGAAGCTGTTCCCCAAGCCAGACTCCGCTCTAGTGTCCCCTTCTCCCAGTCCAAAGGAGGGTTCCTAAAGAGAGTTCCGGGCATCCTCGGAGTCCCGCGACGGTGGCTCCTCTGGTAGGTCACCGGACTCTCCTAAGAAGAAGAAAAGGGTACAGCCCCCTGAGTTGCCAATGAAACCTGGGAAGGTCCCACGGCAGGACTCGGTGCAGTGCCCTCCTAAACTCTTGAGGCAGGAACCCTCGTCCAGTGGTGAGCACGCCAGGGTTCGGGAACCCATAATCCTCTTGGAGGACGCATTCTCCGGCATGCCATCACCAGACCCGAGGCCCTCGGTATCCGCACCACAGACTGCAGAGCCATCGGGTCTTGAGGCCCATATGGCGACCATGGAGCACAGTCTCTCCTCCATTCTGGCCTTGCAGCAGGCATTGATGTCTGGACTCCCAGCATCATCTGCCTCGGGGGATGCCCAGGGTGTCAAACTAGGCACCAGGCACTATCAGCCTCGGGTAAGTCCTTGGCCCCGGTCGAAGTCCCAGTCCTTGGGGCTCTGGTCTTCCCTGGCGAGCCTGCGGGGCTCTGACCCCTGGTCCTCGGGTGGTCCCTGGTTCCTGCGGATTACCCCCGAGGCCGAGTCCTCGATGACCTCGGGCTCTGAATGGGAGACCAAGGACGAGGCCTCTCCCGAGACGTCCCTGCATCAGGACGTTCCCTCAGAGCCTTCACCCCCGCAACCTCGACGCCACTCCCCACCCAAGGATGTGGCATTCCATGATTTTGTTCGGGACATAGCCCAGGCTCTGTCGGTGCAGGCGGAGTCTGAGGAGGACCCGTGCACTAGGAGCTAGAGGTTTTACAGTATGAGCCTCAGCCTAAGGAGACTCTCACTGTCCCAATCCCTCCTATCCTCAAGAGGCTCCTGCTCCAGACTTGGGAGACCCCGGCCTCGGTGCCGGTGGTCAGTTGGCGTGTCGACATCATTTACCAAGTCCGGAAGGGTGCGAGGTTCCACAAGCCTCAGCTCCCCTACAATTCAATGGTGGTGGAGTCGTTGATGCTAAAGCTTAAGAGTCATAAGACTTACTCATCTGTGCCCCCGGGCAAGGAGGTCCAGGCCCTCAACGCCCTGGACCATAAGTCCTACCAAGACACCATGCTTTAGTGCCATATACAAGCCTATATGGGGATGTATTTGGTTAAAGAGCTCTTGGGGTTTTCGACAGGCCTCGCCAGGGAACTTCTCCTGTGCTTTTTGTCCCTGACCGTGGCTGTTTGGGATTGCTTTAAGCGTCTCTCTAGAGCTGCCTACAATGAGTTTGAGTCCTCAACCTGAGTGGCGGCCGCAGGCATCTGGGCCCAATGCCAGGCATGGCTGCAGACCTCAGAACTGGAGTAGTGTGTGCAGGAGAAAGCTCCTGGACGTACCCTGCAATGGGGAGAACCTTTTTGGGAAGCCAATGTCAGATAAGGCTGCTGAGATCGAGGCCGAGGTAGTTATCTGGCAGAGGCTTTCCAAAAAGACCTCGGCTCTCCCCAGGAAGAAGCCCTCGGGAAAAAAGATCTTTTTCCCAAGGTAAAAAGGATACCCCTCGGCCGGCCATTACCAGCCTTACCAGGGTCAGCCTCACGAACCTGCATAGCCAAAGGGCCAAGGGCATGGGCACAGGAAGCCCAAGGCTCCAAAGCCCCAGGCATCAGCACCCCCTCAGTCGGGGGGAGCTTTTCACTCTGTGGGCAGGGTCTCCCCTACCCCAGGAGACCCACCTTAGCCCATAGGGGGTCGGCTGGCTTCCTTTGCCGACAGCTGGGCCACCATCACTACAGACCAGTGGGTCCTGCGGGTGGTGAGACAGGGTTATCCCTTCCACTTGCAGCAAAACCCCCCAGAGTACTTTACAGGGGAGCCACCCCGTCCCCTCCTTCACCAGTCCTTACTCATCGCAGAGCTTGCAAACCTGCTCAGGTACAAGGCAATGGAACCTGTGGCCCCCCCCCCCCACCTTTGGGGCAAGGGCTTCTACGCAAGGTATTTCCTTGTCCCCAAAGGAACAGAAGGCCTCCGGCCTATACTGGATCTGCGCAACTTCAATAGGTTCCTGGTGCGGAAGCAGTTCAAGATGCTCTCCCTTGGAACACTGCTGCCCTACCTCCGTCAGGGAGATTGGCTTTGCTCCTTGGATCTCAAGGATGCTTATGCCCACATCCTGATTCATCCCTCCCACAAGCGGTACCTGCGGTTTGTGGTGGTGGGATCTGCACTTCCAGTACAGGGTGCTCCCGTTCAGGCTTGCCTCCTCCCCAAGGGTCTTCACAAAGTGCTTGGCCGAAGTGGCTGCACATTTATTTATTTATTTATTTAACAGTCGCTTATATACCGCTACCTTCCAAAGATCAGGTGCGGTTTACAGAAAACAGGTAAAGAAACAGTGTAACATATCTGTTTTTACATTAAACATCGCTTGAATTATGTACATCTTAACTTTAACAATTAAACTTTAGTGAACTATGTACAAGCAACGGATGTTAAAGTAAACAAAAAGGTAACTATTTACAAACATCGTAAACCGTGTATAATGGTCATGTTTTCCTAGGTCATTATGGAACTATACTCAAAGTGTTATATATTATCCCTTTTCGTTTTGGGATTGGGAATTCGCAAGTGGACCGTAGTGGGAGCTAAACAAGTAAGTTTTTAATGTTTTACGTAGTTCTTTAAGATCAGTTAAGGCTCTTATTTCTTCAGGTAGGGAGTTCCAGAGTATAGGGGCTGCATGAGAAAACGCTTTTTTATTTGTTGTTTTTTTAGTCTTTGTGAACTCTTTTGGAATCCTTATTTTATTAGTGTTTCATTTTCTGTGAACAGTTTCAAGGAGCTCACGTCTTCCCTTATCTGGATGACTGGCTCATCAGGGGCAGCACTGCCGGGGAGGCGGACCGGGCCACGAGGCTGATCATTCACACCCTCCATCAGTTGGGCTTTGTCATCAACTGCCCCAAATCCAAGCTTTCCCCGACACAGACCCTGGAATTTATAGGGGCCCAGCTGAACACTCTGCTGGCCAAGGCTTTCCTCCCAGAAGACAGGGCTCACCGCCTGATGCAGTTGGCCGGGGAGGTGCAAGCCTGCAGTTCGGTGCTGGCCCATCGGTTCCTCCGCTTGCTGAGCCACATGGACTTAACGGTGCACGTTATGCCCCTAGCCCGCCTACACATGTGAGCAGCTCAGTGGTGCTTCCAATCTCAGTGGTCTCAGGCTATGGGCAGACTGAAGTACAGGGTATGGGTCACCCAGCAGCTTTCAGCCTCCCTTACCTGGTAGAAGTCCCCACAGCAGCTCCAGGTGGGGATGCCTTTCCGGGCACCAGTGCCTCAGAGGATTCTGACTATGGATGCCTCCCTGGCGGACTGGAGTGCACATTGTGAAGGCCAGTGCACTCAGGGCCACTGGTCTCCCAAGGACTCTCTCCTGCATATCAACCTTCCCAGGCTCCG
This sequence comes from Ichthyophis bannanicus, assembly GCA_033557465.1. Classification (NCBI taxonomy): domain Eukaryota; kingdom Metazoa; phylum Chordata; class Amphibia; order Gymnophiona; family Ichthyophiidae; genus Ichthyophis; species Ichthyophis bannanicus. The sequence goes on along the minus strand of CM066031.1, from coordinate 1,658,036,853 downwards.
GGCTATCTTTCTGGCCCTGCAGGCCTTCCGCCACCTGCTCTGCAGCCTTGATCCTCATTCAGATGGACAACCAGGTGGCCATGTTCTACGTGAACAAGCAAAGTGGGACAGGCTCCTGCTCCCTCTGTCAGGAGGCTGTAGCACTTCATTTCTTTGCAGTGCACAACCGCATGACCCTAAGGGCGGTGTACCTACCGGGCCAGGACAACTCCCTGGCGGACAGGCTCAGCAGAATCCTCCATCCACATGAGTGGCACCTGGACCCCAAGGTGGCCCAGAGGCTCTTCTGGCTCTAGGGCAAGCCCTGCCTGGACTTGTTCACCTCTCCGGACAACGCTCAGCTTCCACGATTCTGCTCCCCCCAGCCACACCATGGGAGAGTGGCGGCAGATGTGTTTCTGATATCATGGTCGCAGGGCCTGTTTTAAACATTCCCACTGACTCCCCTGATCCCAAAATGTCTGTTCAAAATCCAGAGCGAGTGCGCCTCAGTGATCCTGGTGGCCCCCAGGTGGCCCAGGCAACCCTGGTCCCCTCTGCTGCTCTCTCTGTTGGTGATAGCCCCAGTACCCCTGGGCCAGGCCCCAGGCCTCCTCTCACAGGAGGAGGGCTCCCTCCTGCACCCCAACCTGAGGGCTCTCATGCTGACAGTGTGGCTGCTGAACGGATAGCATTGGCCCCTTTTCACCTCACGAAGGAGGTCGAAGAGGTTCTCCTGGCCTCCAGGAAGTCCTCCACGAGGAGGGCTTACACCTACAAGTGGAGGAGGTTTTCCGTCTGGTGCACAGACAGGAATGTGAATCCGTTCTCCTGCCAGGTACAGCTCGTTTGCAGTACCTTTTGCATCTGTCACACTCTGGACTGAAATCTAATTCAGTCAGGGTGCATCTCAGCGCCATAGCTGCGAACCACCACCCTGTAGGGGAGAAGCCCCTCTCGACCCTGCCCCTGGTTTCTAGATTCCTCAGGGGCCTTCTGTTGTCAAGATCCCCTCTCTACTCTCTGGCGCCGGAATGGGATCTCAATGTGGTGTTGTCCCAGCAAACCAGACTGCCCTTTGAGCCTCTGGCCACCGGCCACCTGAGATACCTCTCCTAGAAGGTGGCTTCCTGGTGGCTGTGACTTCTTCCCGCAGGGTGAGCGAGCTGCAGGCCCTTGTGGCAGATCCTTCCTACACCCATTTCTACACGAGCAGGGTAGTGCTGTGGACACATCCCAAGTTCCTCCCTAAGTTGGTGCCTGCTATCCACGGCCTCACTCCAGCAAGGTGGAGTCGGTTTTGCACACCTTCGGTTGCAAGAAGGCCCTGTCCTTCTATCTTCGTAGGACCAGGGACCATCACAAAGCGCCCCAACTCTTTGTCTCGTTCGACCCCAGTAAATTGAGGCCGCCAGTAACCAAATGGACTCTGTCCTCTTGGGTGGTGGACTGTATCACCTTTGCTTATGAGCAGGCGGGTCTTTCCTTGCAGCATCAGATCACTGCTCATTGCTTCTGAGCTATGGCCGCTCAGTGGCCAACCTGCGCTCGATACCGGTGACAGACATATGCAAGGCTGCCACATGGTCTTCAGTGCATATCTTTGCAGCACATCACTGCTTAAAGAGTGAGTCCCACAGGGACAGTGCCTTTGGCCAGGCAATAATTCGTAGCATACTCGGTGTCTAGGCAACTCCTGCCCTCGAACCCATCGATGGACAGGCTCTCGGACTGTGGGCGATGAGGATTGCTAGGCATTGTGGAGTATCTGTGCAGGGACTCCTCCTCTGCAACTGGTGCCCTCCCCTGGTGGTTGCCGTTGGTGCTGTCGTGGTTTGGGTCCTGGCAGCCTGGAGCTAGGGAGTCCCATATGTGAGGCTTGACTTCCTGCTTGTTCCTGGAGAAAGCGTAGTTACTCAACTGTAACAGGTGTTCTCTGGGAACAGTAGGAATCAGTCCTCACAACCCTCCCTCCTCCCATGGGAATTGCCTCCTCTGTCTGTTTTTATCCTTCACCTAAGCTATGTCATCTTTCTCCAGGACCAAGCAGGAAGTCAATCCTCACATATGGGTGACGTTGATGGAGCCCCCATGCGGAGCATTTCCCCAGCTTTCTAAGAAAGCCTTTGGGAATACACCCACGCATGCGCGGTCTCCTTCCCGCCCAAAGGTGCCATCTTGCTCAGTCTTTCTTTTTCCGTGGAGCCCAACGGATGTGAGTCCGTGTCACCTGGAATAGTTTGATTTTTTTCTGCGATTTTAGCTCTCTTTTTGTCTGGTTCGACGCTGGTTCCCCTTCCCGCCTGGGTTCGGTACGCCGGTATCGACCCGATCTCTATTTTTTCGGTTTTTTGCCGTTCGTGGCACGCGTTCATGCTCTTTTTCTTTTTCCCTGGAGGGTCGGTCTTTTGACCTCGCGGGGGCCCTTTTTTCCCCGATGGCCTCCAGTGGTTTCAAAAAGTGTGATCGTTGTAAGAAGCTCATGTCTCTTACCGACACACACGACTGCTGCCTGCGTTGCCTCGGGCCGGACCATGATCCCAAGGTCTGTGTCCCGTGTGGAAAGATGTCCACTAAGGCACTCAGAAGCCAGCAGCATCAGAAGGAGAGAATTTTTTCTGACTCTGCCTCCGGTCGAGCCCAGACCTTGTCAGAGGCCTCGACGTCTTGGGAGTCTGACCCCGAGCTTCGTCGGCGTTCCTCTGAAAGGGGGTCCCCCAGTCGGGAGCATAAGAGGAAGAGAAAGCTTGTGAGGGCGTCGTCGGAGGATACCCCTGGTTCCTCGAGGGCCAGGTCTCGGACCCATAACCGCCGCCCCGGGCCTTTGGAGCTGGAGAAGCCGACTAAGGTGTCTCGTGTAGAGCCGGAGTCCGTCGAGCACGTAAGTCCTGTTGTCCTCGAGGACTCTCCTCCCAGGGAGCCGACGTCGGGCCCGGTGCCGCCGGGGCCCGAGTCGGTGGCTGCTGAGTCTCCTGAGCTTGGACTCAGGCTGACACCCTTGGAGTGCAGACTGTCTGCCTTCATGGATCAGCAGCGGGTGCTGATGGCCAGCCTGAGTGGTGCATCTGCCCCGACCACCGGGACGTCGACGTCTAAGTCGACCCCGGAGACCGAGCCGGTTCTCGAAGCCATGAAGGCCCGACTCTGGACTCGGTCATGGTCTCCCTCGACCTCCCTTCGGGACCGAGGGCATCGACGCCGATGGCCCGCACAGTCAGAGCCCCTCGACTCTTCCTCGGATGAGTCTGTGTGGGAGATGGAGGACGAGGAGGAGCCGAAGAGCTCGATGCCCTACAGTATCACTCTCCCTCGAGGGATGTCTTTACTGTGCCAGTTCCTCCGATGCTGGAACGGCTCCTCTTCCAAAATGGGGAGGCACTGGCCTTGGCACCGGTTTTGAGCAAACGGATCGATTCCATGTATCGGGTCCGAAAGAGCCCTGGGTTCCAGAAGGTGCAGCTGCTGCACCATTCTATGGTTGTGGAATCGACCATGCATCGTCTGAAGAGCCAGAAGATGCACTCCAGCACGCCATGTCACTGTCACCAGGGACATGGACACATATGTTTGTGTGTTTCTACACTTAACTATGTCTGCCATATGTGCATCATTGCTCATCTGTGTGTCCCGGCACACGTGCGGGTAACACTGTTTCCAGGTTACGCTGTTGTATTGAACATGTCTTTTGGTGTGTTCCTCCATGGTGGTGTGCAACACAGATTGGTTGCCAACACCTACGGCGCACGGTCTCGGCTCACACACATACGCAAATGTACATGTATCTGTCTTGGTTGTGTATCCCTAGTTGACTCTGTCTGTAAAGTGTGTGTGTTTGTGTGTGCAACCGGGGGGGGGGGCAGGGTTGGCTCACATATTCGTTTTCCTGCTGTATTGTGTGTTGGGGGGCCAATCTCCGTTGACCTCGTCTGTGCCATTACATGGCTGGCATTGTGGTGCCACGTTGCATCCCACATGTCTGCTCTCTATTGGGCAGCGTTGCTGTGTAGTTTCAGCCATCTTGGCTACACCCCTACTGTATATGTTACTGTGACAGCATGTGTGTGTGCACTGTGCCATGGCTGTCACATTCTTGCATGCATGCTTATCTCTGCCCCATTCCTGGTGCAATGCCATGTGTCTGCCTGCTGCATTCAGGGATGCCACTTGTGGCTTTTGGCTACAGGTGGTTAGTGATGTGATTTGGTCTGGTTACAGTTGATGTGTGCTGCCCTCATTGCCCCTCCCCAGTGTCCTGTATCTCACACCCCCAAATGCTGGCACACAGCTGCCATGTGCCATTATGTGACGTCATCTGTGTGTGTCGTCGTGTATCTGTTGACCTTTCGCATGTAGATGCTTCTGCGCATTTGTGTGCCCACCAGCTCATGATTGACCTTACCACATTTCTGTCTGCAGGTGATGTGGGATATGGCTGTCATGCCTGGTTGCTGACCCCTGTGCGTCTTCCACGAACACGTTCAGAAAGGAGGTACAATGAGGCCCATGCCTCCAGCTGCTCAGTCATTGAGCGCACCTTTGGCATTCTGAAGAGTCGCTTCAGGTGTCTGGATAGGACCGGTGGGGCCTTACAATACAAACCCATGACTGTGGCACAGATCATTCTGGCCTGTTGCATCCTACACAACATTGCACTCAGGCACAATATCTGGGTCAACATTAATGAGGATCTGGAGGAGGATCCTCATTGCCCTCCTGTACGTGGCAGTGGGGACACACTTGCGGGGACGGCAGTCAGGCAACGTCTGATCGAGGAGTTGTTCTCATGTAAGTCCTGCATATGTGGTGATATGCATATTTGTCTACATGTACATGCTGCTGTGTCTGTTTCTGGGCTCTCTCTGGACATATGTATGTTTCCCTTCTGTCTTTGCATCCCCAGGAGTAGCCTATGTTCCTGGCCGTTGCTGCGGTGCAGTGGTGCCTGTGTGTACATCATTCAACCTGCAGGTGACTGTGTTGGGTGGACATAGCAGTACCTGTACTGTGGGGGCACTGCGGCTTAGCACATTTCTGTGGTTCTCGGTCCACTGCACATATGTTGTTGTGCACCTCTTTGGCCTGCGCCTCCCTACCCCACATGTTCCGTTTGGCAACCATATGGCCATTAGTTCATGTCACTTTCTGGGTTTTCAAAACTGTATTTGTGGCAACTGTGATGGAGCTGTGTGTGTCTGCAGGCACAGAGTGTGTTGGTGGCGGTCGGCACATACACCCTTCCCTAGCAGTGTGCCATTATACAACATCAGTGTCTCCTTGCATGGACTGTGATGCTTGCCTCCACTGGTCTCAGCTTATGCTCACAGGGGCCGTATGCTACTGGCGGCATGCTCTCCCCGTCTCACTGTGTGTGTGTGTGTGTCTGTGTTTTTGGGACATGTCTATGTGAAGGCACACTCTGCTACCCTTGAGCGTTGTCTGGTGATGGGATGTGCCGCGACACTTGTGCGGTGGTGCTCACTGCTCTATCTCTAACCCTTTGTTGGTGCCCTTGTGTACATTGTGCGCACGTATTTACGCATGTCTTCTAGGTTTTTGACTGACCTGTCTCCTGTTTGCTGCCAGTCCACTATGCATCAACGGTTCTGTTTCATGCATCTCGCCAGACCTTGGACATGTGGCATTGACGGCTCGACATGCGGACATGGTGATTCCACGCATTTCAGTGACATACTCTGCCTTTACTGTGACCTCTTGTGGCCTTTGCCTGCCTCAGACAGTCCCTGTCGGACACCTGCTGCACACAGATGGTATGTTGCATGTTTGATCTGTTGTGGCTCACATCACACATCACATGTTTCTTTTGGGCTGTTTGTTTTGTCGTGGACTTCTGTGGGATCTGTGTGCACCAGCATTGCTGGACATGCTGTGGCCCACTGGTCAGCCTGTGTTACATGGCCATAGACATGGCCATGTCGAGATGGCAACCTGGTCGGCCATACCATCTCCAGCTGTGGGCAACACGCACTGTGCTCTGTGTTGTGATCGTGTCCTGTTTGCATGTCTGAGGTCTCATGTGCATATTGTGGTTTCTCTCTCTGCATTGTGACCTTATCTTGTGTACAGCGTACCATGACCTGTTCTCCTTCTTCTATCACAGGGCGCAGTGAACACACACAACACATCGACTACACTGCAACTGGCGTACCATCACAGTACCATTGGTGGACAGAACACCTCCATGCAACGATCGCTGGGGGATGGTGCCATTGGGTGATGGGCCTCAGCGAGTGAGACACATGCCTATGATGGACATTATTGTTTGACTGATACTTTGTGCAGAACAGGGATGACTAACACAACGTTGCTGCTGTGCTCTGGCCGTGTGTTGTGGTCATCGCTGTGGACACACAGAACACTCTGCATTACTGTGGCACACTGAGTTGTCACACGTGACCTTGCATGCCCATGGATCTGTGACTGCTGTAACGGGACATGTGTGGTTGCAGATGACATTTTCACTGTGGACAATGTGTACTGGTCCGTACATGTACAGCAGGACGTCACATACTCGCTGTATGTTGTACATTTATCTGACAATATGTTGATGTGTGTGGGCCATGTGTGTGACCTGCAGTGCAGTATATCCACATATGTTTGGGTGAACAGTTGCATGCAGCCACGTATGTGCCACAGGAGGGACATTCTGTAGGCCCTGGCTACTTTATACTTGGACATGACAAACTTTGCCACCACACCACTGTGATCCATGCCACCATCTGTGATTGCTGTTTGACCCTCGCAGGGGGTGTTACAGTTCATATGGGGGAGCACTCTGTCATGATTCAACGTACACGGTGCATGTGCATTTGCCTGATTCCGGTTTTGCAATGGTGCTTGTGCCTGCATGGATTCTGTGTGGATTAGTGCACCATTGTAGTCCTTTCATTCTACCTCCATATACATGTTATTGTGTGTGGTTCCTCTACAGATGTGCCGCTGTACATTGATTTACCTACCAATCAGTGCATGTGTGCCCGAACCTCCTTATGACATGGCATTGTGCCACTCACATTGCACCATTACCTTAGCTGTGGGGCGGTGGGTGTCTCTTTTTTTCTGCCTTAGATGTGCATTCCCTGTTCATTGGCATCTATGTGATGCTTTTGTATCCACAACACCCATTGCAGCAGGCCTTCTGCATGGTGCTACCTCTATATCTGTGAGGTTCAGCTTTGTTTGTTCTTTGGCAACATGTGCATCTCCTACCTGTTTCCATGTCCTCATTTGGCCTTGTGTAACTGTTTTTTCTCCAATTTGGGCATTAAAGGTGTTTCTGTACATGCATACCTGACGTCGCCAGTCGACCTTTCAGGTCATTACCCAATGTATGTGTTCTATCATACACAACATGTGTGTGGTGTGTTGGACATTGTGCTGCTGCATTCCTGCGCACAGATGGTATCACTGCTGGCCACATAAGTATTCCATTTTAACACAGGTACATTCATCGCTCCCATGTGCCTGTACAGTTGGATGTCGTCTATCTTGGAGCATTGTGGCTTCTTGTGGGTGGGCATCTCTACTATTTGGGCACATGCATGCCCAGGCTGGTGCCTCTACATCCCCACCTGGGATGTGTGTGTCGGACATAGCTGGCATTGGTGTTCATTGGCACTGGTGCTGGCAGTAGCTGCGGGACAGATTGGATATGTGCCTGCCTCCTTGTCTACATATCATCCACTGCAGGGATGTTTATGTCTTGCTGTGGCACTATGGTTCTCACACTGGTCTGGGTACCTGGCGACCAGGGTTCAATTCCCAATGTAGCATTTGTCAGGCCACATTCCCTGCATTGCTCTGATGGGGTCCAGTTAGTCATTGTCACCGTTTGATGTACATTATGAGGTTTATGTTGCCATGTACACTGTTTTGCTTGATATCATGGCCAGTCTCTGACACCCATTACATATATATGTGTGTAGACTAGCAGACATCTAGCTGTGTATGCTTTTCCTGGCTTGTGTGTCCTGTATTGCCAGGCACGAATGCCTTTGTGGACATTTCATGACTCCTGTGTGTTTGGTCCTCCACATGCAGCACCTACTGTGTACATGTGCATACCATGCATCTCCTGGACATGATCTGTCCTCATCATCTGTTGATGAACCAGTGGCTTTGGTGTGACATGTTGGACAGACATTTGTCTCTGCTGCTGCATCACCACACTGACCATCCTGGACCACTGGCAGTTGTCTGTGTGCCAGCTGTCTGCCACTTCACACGGTGCTATGACTTTCCATACACACATTCTATTTGGTGGTACATATTAGCATAGTGGTACATTCTATTTGGTGGTACATATTAGCATAGTGGCCCAATGCATGTCTCTAACCACTATCCCACTGTGGTTGTTTGGGATAGTGGTTAGAGACATGCATTGGGCCACTATAGGTTGTGGGTTTGATTCTAGCATGTTCCATCCCTCTTCTTTTCTTGTGTTCTGCTAACCTTACCATGCAGTGGCTGCAGCTTCGTCACCTCTCCGCTCACCCTCCCTTCTCTTCACTGTGCACCATAGTGTGCCCTCTATGCAGCCTGTCTGTCACATATTAGCTGTTACATATGGTCCTTATCATTATGCTGTCCAAGTGAGCAGTTGGCTTGGGGGATTGGTAGTACTGTTGTGATGCTGGTGTTGGACACGTTGGTGTGCAGGTTCAATTCTCATGTGCTCCTTTTTGGTTCTGTTCCCTGTTTTGTCCTGGTCCACTGATCATGCACACGGCTGTCCCCTCTGCAGGCCCCTGACACCCTTTCTATTTTGGATCTTCGCTCCTTGGCATGCTATGTTCACGGCATTCCATTTCATGGTGTGTGTGCATATGTTTATCTGTGTCTCTTGTCCCACTTACAGACTGCGATATCTGCTGTGGACGTCTGTTCTGCATTTGTGTTGCATCATGGGTACTGGTGTGGTTGCCCTATCCTGGCACACAACAGGCGCTTTGTGTGGTGTCCTGCAGTGTTCTTGTATGCGGACATTGCTATGGAACTCAACATGGTGGTGTAGCCTGCTGGTTTGTGCACTGACATTCTGCCCACTGGTCATGGATTCGATTTTTCTTTGTTCTCGTATTTTATGCCTGTCCTATACAACTACTTGTCATTCCTTTGGATAGTCATATCTCTGCATATCTGTGCTGACAGCGTCCTCCTCAACCAACTGGTCCCACCTTCATATTCTGCCTTTAACAACCCTCGCACTCAGAGAAGAGGAGGCGGAGTTCTGATCATTGCAAAAAAAATCATTACAACTTCAAACTATAGCTTCTAATTCCTCTGACCAATCCAGCGCTGTCACAGTGGGTAACAAACACTTAGCCATCAGCCTCCTATATAGAGCACCTCATGCCCCAGCTGAAGAGCTAACCTCTATTTTAGAAACCGTCTGTGCAGTCAACTCTCACCATAAACCTCTAATTTTACTAGGTGACTTCAACCTCAACTCCTCTTCCAATATAGATAAGGAAACCACCTTGCAAGCTATGGACTCCCTACAATATACCCAATTAATAAACGCTCCCACGCACAAATACGGATCCATGCCAGATCTCTTCTTTGCCCCCAACCACATCATAAATAATGGCAACTTCTCCTTACCCATAATTACCCCAGTTCCATGGTCAGACCACCATAGAATTAAAATAGAATTCTCAAGCAAGTTTGACAAGCTCGATAAGATAAAAACTACTACGTTTACTCCAAGAAGGTTCAAAGCTTTCAATAGAGAACAATTCTTACTAGACACAATACCTCACCTTAACTCAGCTGAACCTGATTTGAACAAACAAGTGAACAATTGGTATGACACCATCAGCACTGCAGCCAAGACTATAACAGACTCAAAAAAGATCAAAAGGAGACATCACGCACCATGGTATTCCAAAAACATACGCAATGCTAAGAGAGAATTAAGGAAGTTAGAACGCCACTGGAGACGATCCAAATCTCCCACCTCTCAGAATTTATATTTAATTCAGCAAAAGGATTATAATGATCTCATCAACAAATCAAAAAAGGAACACCACACAAACACTATCCAGAAAGCACATAACAAACCTAGAGAACTTTTTGAGATAGTAAAATACCTAGTTAATGAACCGTGCTCTGATAAAGACATCCAGATCAGTCCTCAAGTGTTTGCAAATTATCTTCGAGAAAAAATAGGCCAAACTCCACCTTTAAAACAATCTATAAACAACAATCTTATTTTACCAAGTACAATTTGGAACAAGTTTCATATTCCCTCAACTAAGCAGCTTTCAGACATCATCGCTGCACTTAACACAAGTACTGCACCCACAGATACTTGCCCAGTACCCTGGGTCAAAGCTACCAAGTCAAACTTCATTAATTTTATACATCACCTCGTAACCAACTCCCTAAATCAAGGAATCATGCCAGAACAGCTGAAATTAGCCACAATTAGGCCTATCCCTAAAAAAAACAACCTTGAAAAAAACAATCCAGCTGCATATAGACCAATTTCCAGCTTACCACTCCTGGCAAAAATTATTGAGAAGGCAGTGCAACTGCAGCTACAAGACCATATTGATGAGCATGCGCCACTTGACATACATCAGCATGGCTTCCGTCCGAACCATGGAGTTGAGACGCTGCTACTTTATTTATTCAATAACATCACTCAAACCATAGACAATTAGAATAGAGGAACCTTAATGATTTTCTTAGATATTTCAGCGGCCTTTGATTCAGTGGACCATACAATCCTATTAACCAGACTAAGGAGCATCGGTTTAACTGGCACCGTCCTAAACTGGTTTGAGTCCTACCTAATTGATAGACAGTTCCAAGTTAAAATTGGTCTAAACACTTCACATCATACAGTAATTAAACAAGGCGTACCGCAAGGATCTGCACTCTCATCACTTCTTTTTAACCTCTTTATCCAACCAATCTGTCACATAATAGCATCACATCAAATAGACTACACAATTTATGCGGATGATATTATGATCTACACCCCAATAGACATTAACTGCCCGGAATACAACAAGATTTCAAACTGCATTACCAGCATTTCCATTTGGCTGTCAAATAACAACCTTGCAATAAACTTGAATAAAACTGAAGCACTTATTGTAACTAGAAACACCAACTTTAATCCCCCACCATACATCACATGCAACAATACAAAGATTCCAATTAAGGACGAAGTAAGATGCCTTGGGGTAACCCTCGATAAGAAGCTAGACCTACGATCTCACATAAAAAAACCTGTTAAAAACGCTTATTACCGAATGAAAATTATTAGACGCCTCTTATCTCTTATGAACACTTTCGTACAGTCTGCCAGGCACTTATTACTCCCATTCTGGATTTTTGCAACCCTATCTACAACGGGCTGTCAAAACATGCTCTGAAGCCGCTTCAAATGGCGCAGAATACAGCAGCCAGAATTATTAATGGATCCACAAATCATGACCACATTACCCCCATCCTTAAAGAACTCCACTGGCTCCCGATAACCCAATGCATAAAGTATAAGTTAATCATAAACATCTTCAAAATGAAACACAAGAGTTCTGCAACCAGCCTCCATGCCCTCTTACTCCATGGTACCAGCAGCAGACCAAAAAGATTATCCACTTCAAACACCCTCAATACCCCTAGAAACTACTCTAAATCATGCAAATGTACGTCACAAAGAGCTATTTCTTTGGCTGCCCCTTTAATTTGGAACTCTCTCCCTCCCGACTTACGTTCAATTGATGTTTTAAGTGACTTTCGTAAGCAATTAAAAACTACACTTTTCATTGAACATTATGGTTCAACAATTGACTAGATATCATCTATTGTATATATTATATAAATAATTTACTATATTGTTAACCCTTGTTATTTTTCCTACATTACCATGTGCTGTTATGTCTATACTGTATATGTTTCCCTTGCTTATACCTTTGTATTTCTTGTAACCGCTTTGATTGAAGGAAAAGGCGGTATAAAAACTTGTTAAATAAATAAATAGTACCCTCATCACAGTTGCCAACCATCCTTCTGTCTGTCTATCTGCATGTGTCAGCTGTGTGGCGTCCTGTCTTCATGTGCAGGCTGCTACCCCATGTCCTGCGCTGGTACCCTTTTCTGCATTGCGGCTCTTCATGCTTGCCTCTCCTGTGTCTGCTCTGCATAGCACTGCTACTCCTCTGTCCTCCTATCATTGCACTTGTCTTGCCACCTCTACCTCCACTGGTGGACACGTATCCCCATCCTCTGCCACCCACTGTCATTGTAGCAGTTTACATTGCCAACACCCTGTGCATCTGTACAGCTGCCTCCAATATCTTTGTCCACTTTACTGGCTGCCACATAGGCTGCATGCAGACTTGGCGGGTCCATCAGCTCCTACCTCTCCTTCCTTCCATCACTTGTCCATTGCCTTTGCTTGGTGCTCGGTGCAGTGTTAGGGTTACATCTGGGTTTCAGCCTTACATTTCATGCTTGTCAACTTGGGCCACCTTACTGCCCCTACGGTACCATATCTTGGGTCACCTTAGCATCATTGTAGGACCTGGGGCACCTTAGGTTTCGGCACTTTGTAGGGCGCCTTATGCTAGGTACCTTGTACGGCGCTTTGTAACGCGTGTTAGCCCAGGACGCCCTGTACCGTGCATTGTCTCACGCAGCATGCCGTGATGATGCACCGCCTATGCCTTTATATGGACATCTGTACCTTTACCGCAGAACCTAACGCAAGTGACATTACCGCAGTTTAGTAAACATGCCCCTCAATTGGTAGCTGGTGTAATTGCTATAGTATTGGGGTGATGTGTACAGATCTTGGAGCTTTTAGCAGGATCCGTGCTGCAGTATGTTGAGCCATCTAAAGTTGGTGAAGTGTGAGTTTAGGCAGGCCTTGTAGAATGCGTTACAAAAGTCCAAGTGAGGGCAGATCATCCCCTGTATGGAATTCCTTAGGTTCTATGAGGGGTCTTAGTGGTTGGAGTATCTTTAACTTATGGTATATAGATCTTGTTGTTTTGTTTATATGAGATGTAAGATTTAGGGTTTTGTCAAGAATGATACCTAGGTATCTTACTTCTTTTTTTGATCTTCGGTGATGCTTCCTTGACTTTTATTTCATTTGGTGGTGTGAAATCTTTATCTTTGGAGATGAACATGACTTCTGGGAGTTTTTTAAAGTTTATTTTTAGGTTTCAAGAGATGTTTCATCAAAGCAGGTTATAATATGCTGAAGGTTGAGGTTTGATGTATTGTAAGGATACTATAACATAATGTCATCCGCATAGATGTGGTAGTTCACATTCTCCAGGACCAAGCAGGAAGTCAGTCCTCACATATGGGTGACGTCGGCGCCGACGGAGCCCTCGCGGAGCAATTTTCCCCAGCTTTCAAAGAAAGCCTTTGGGAATTGCAGCGCGCATGCGCGGTCCCCTTCCCGCCCAAAGGTGCTATCTTGGCCAGTCTTCTTTTTTCCGCGGAGCCCTACAGACGTTGTCTCACAGTCACCGCTGAAAAGTTGATTTTTCTTTCTTATTTTAAGTTTTTCTTCGGTTCGACGCCGGTCCTTTTTCCGTCCGGCCTCGCGACGCCGGTTGCGAGGCCTCCTCTTCCTTTTTCGGTTTTTCTGTCCTTCGTGACAAATTCGCGTTTTTTCACTTTTTCCCTGGCGGCCCGCTCGTTCGACCTCGCAGGGGCCCTTTTTCCCCCGATGGCCGCCAGTGGCTTTAAAAAGTGTGTTAAGTGTAAGAAACTGATGTCTCTTACCGACACACATGATTGCTGCCTCCGTTGCCTGGGCCCAGATCATGAAGAAATGATCTGTGGGGCCTGTAGCAAGATGTCCGCGAAATCTTTGCGGAGTCGGCAGCATCAGCGGGAAAGAATCTTCTCTGACCCCAGCCGTACCCGGACCTCGTCAGAAGCTTCGGTGTCCAGAGAATCTGGCTCTGAACACCGTTGGAGCTCCTCTGAGAGGGGGTCCCCTACCCGGGAACATCACCGGAAGACCAAACCCGCGAGAGCGGCGTCGGTGGACGCTCCTGGCTCCTCGAGGGCCAGGTCGCATAGCCCCGACAGCCGTCCCGGGTCTTTGGAGCTGGAGCGGCCGTCCAAACAGCCTCGTCTGGAGATGGACTCCTCTGCTCACGTAAGTGCTGTTGTCTTCGTGGACTCGCCTCCGAGGGGTCCGACGTCGGGCCCGACGCCGTCGGGGCCCGAGTCGGGGGCTGCTGGGTCTCCTGAGTTCGGAGTCAGGTTGACGGCTTTGGAGAGCAGCCTTGCTGCCTTCATGGACCAGCAGCGGGCATTGATCGCTGGCCTCGCCGGCGCTTCTGCCCTGACCGCCGGGTCGTCGACGTCTAAGTCGACCCCGGAGACCGAGCCGATCCTCGAGTCCATGCAGGCTCGAGTCGATCCTCGGTCGCGGTCGCCTTCGGCCTCCCGTTCGGGGCCGAGGTCGTCGACGCCGACCCCCTCGGCGTCGGGGCAGACGGCGTCTGTACCCGCCCGGCCGGAGCCGCTCGACTCCTCCTCCGAGGAGTCCGCCTGGGAATCCGAGGTGGATGAGTCGCCTGGTTCTTTTCGGACTCGGTGTGTCCCTTCGGACTCCCCCGAGTCCGAACCTCGGAGACAGTCCCCTCCGGAGGATGCCCGGTTCTCGGACTTCGTGAGGGATATGGCCAAGGCCTTGGCCTTCCCTGCGGATCCCGAGGAGGAGCCTCAAGCCGAAGAGCTCGATGCCCTCCAGTATGACTCTCTTGCAAAGGAGCATTTTACTGTACCGGTTCCTCCGATGCTGGAACGACTTCTCTTCCGCATGTGGGAGAGCCCGGCGGCGTCGCCGGTGTTGAGCAAGCGGGTCGATGCCATCTATCGAGTCCGCAAGAGCCCTGGCTTCCAAAAAGCACAGCTGCCGCACCATTCCATGGTGGTGGAATCGGCCATGCATCGGCTCAAGAGCCAGAAGATGCACTCCTCGGTGCCTCCCGGCAGGGAAGCCCGCAGCCTGGATGGCATCGGTAAGAAGTGTTTTCAGGGCTCTATGCTTGCTTGTCGAGTCCAGACTTACCAGCTCTACATGGGCATGTATCTCCGAGACCTGGCTAAAGAATTAGCCGGATTCTCTGCTGGTCTCTCCGAGGAACCTTTGCGGAGGTTCCTGGCCTTGTCCACCGGTATTCGGGAGTGCTCCAAGTTTATCTCTCGAGCAGCCTATGATGGCTTTGAGGCATCGGCCCGGGTAGCCGCAGCCGGCATCGGGGCCCGCCGACAGGCTTGGCTTCAGTCATCCGACCTCGAGCCCTGGGTGCAGGACAAGTTGGTCGATGTCCCCTGCAGAGGTGAAAACCTCTTTGGCAAACCTATGGACGAGAAGGCTGCACAGCTCGAGACAGAGACTCTCACCAGGACTCGGCTCTCCAGGAAAACCTCTGCCCCTTCCCAGAAGAAGAAGGGCTCGGGGAAAAAGCCCTTTTACCCGAGGAAGGCGGCTGCCTATAAACACTACCCTCATTATGAGGCCTTGGCAGCTCCCCAACAGGGTCAGCAGGCCAAGGGACGGGGTAACGGGTCCCGTAGGCAGCAAGCCCCCAAGCCTGCGCCACCAGCCCCTGCTCCGCAGGGTGGGGGTTTTTGACTCTTTCAGCATTGCCTCTCCCCCTCCGCTGGTGTCTCTCAGCACGGGAGGCCGGCTGGTTCACTTTGCCCACAGGTGGTCCAACATCACGTCAGATACCTGGGTGCTCCACATAGTCCGAGAGGGCTATCTTCTACACTTCCACCAGGTACCTCCCCCCTACTTTCCAGGGGAACCTCTGCGACCCCCTCTTCACAGGGACTTACTCCTTCAAGAGTTGGCAAGTCTTCTTCGGGAACAGGCGGTGGAACCAGTGCCCCACCACCTGAGAGGTCAAGGCTTTTATTCCAGGTACTTCCTGGTACCAAAGCGAACTGGGGGCCTCAGACCCATCCTGGACTTGCGGAACCTCAACAAGTTCCTGGAAAGGGAAAAGTTCAAGATGCTTACCCTTGGAATCCTGCTGCCCTACCTCCGGCAGGGAGATTGGCTATGCTCCTTGGATCTAAAGGATGCCTACACTCACATCCTCATCCACCCAAGCCACCGACAATACCTGAGGTTTGTGGTGGCAGGCAATCATTACCAGTACAGAGTACTGCCCTTTGGCCTATCCTCCGCACCACGAGTCTTCACAAAATGTCTCGCAGTGGTAGCGGCTTATCTCCGGCTTCAAGGCCTCTTTGTCTTCCCTTACCTAGACGACTGGCTCATCAGAGCACCGTCCTCCACGGAGGCCACTCACGCCACGCAACGTACTGTGACTCTACTCCAGTACTTGGGCTTTGTCATAAACCTCGAAAAGTCCACTTTGCTCCCCTCTCAGGATCTCGAGTTCATCGGCGCCAGGTTAAACACGCTTCAAGCGCGAGCCTTTCTGCCGCTCGACAGGGTACAACGGCTCATGGCTCTCGCCAGCCGCTTTCGCAGCCATTCCTGGGTCTCGGCCAGGCACTTTCTGCAACTGCTCGGCCATATGGCTTCCACGGTCCATGTGACCCCCAATGCCCGCCTGAATATGCGGCCTGCTCAATGGTGTCTTCGCTCACAATGGCGTCAGGCCTCGGGGAGACTAGCGGACTCAGTACGAATCTCCAGCCCGCTGGTCTCTTCTCTGCGGTGGTGGCTTCATCTGCCCAACCTAATGCTCGGAATGCCTTTTCAGTCTCCTCCGCCGGTTCAAGTACTGACGACCGACGCTTCTCTCCTGGGTTGGGGAGCACATTGCCAAGGGACATGTACTCAGGGTCTCTGGACCCCGTGGGAATCTGCCCAGCAGATCAACTTCCTGGAGCTCAGAGCGATCCGCCTGGCTCTCCGGGCCTTCTCCCACCTTACCACTCGCCAGTCCGTCCTCGTCCAGACGGACAATCAAGTGGCCATGTTCTATGTGAACAAACAGGGGGCACGGGCTCCTTCCTTCTCTGTTGGGAAGCACAAAAGCTCTGCGCTTGGGCCGTCAGCCGAGGGATCCTCCTCAAAGCTGTCTACCTCCCAGGTCAAGAAAATTACCTGGCAGACAAACTGAGCAGAATCCTCCAACCACACGAGTGGCAATTGGACCCGTTGGTGGTTCAAAGGATCTTTCTCCAGTGGGGCCTCCCCACGCTGGATCTATTTGCCAGTCCTCTGAACAGGCAACTTCCTCGATTCTGCTCTCGGGAACCGCATCCCCTCCGAGTAGCGGCGGATGCTTTTCTGCTCTCATGGTCCACGGGCCTTCTGTATGCCTTTCCTCCCATGCCGCTGGTGTCTCGAACACTTTTCAAGGTTCTCCAGGACAAGGCTTCGATGATCCTGATAGCGCCCCGGTGGCCCAGGCAACCGTGGTTCCTGCTTCTGATGCAACTGGCGGTAGATACGCCGTTGCCTCTGGGGTTCCAACCAGATCTCCTGACCCAGGATCAGGGGTCTCTCCTACACCCCAACCTCAGATCTCTTCATCTGATGGCCTGGCTGCTGAAAGGGTAGTCCTTGCTCCCCTCCTGCTGCCTCCGGAGGTGGAAGAGGTCGTGCTGGCTTCCAGGCGACCCTCTACCCGGAAATCCTACGCCCTTAAATGGCGTCGCTTCTCCACCTGGTGTACTCAGCAGTCTCAAGATCCCTTCTCCTGCTCGGTGTCGGTGGTCTTGCAGTACTTGCTTTCCCTCTCCAATCTTGGACTTAAGTCCAACTCGGTCAAGGTTCACCTCAGTGCTATTTCTGCACATCATGTGCCGGTGGAAGGCAGGCCTCTTTCCGGCCACCCTCTTGTGGCACGGTTCTCCCGAGGTCTCCTTCTCCTTAAACCACCTTTGCGTCCCCCAGCCCCAGACTGGGACCTTAACGTGGTTTTACAGCGGATCACCTGTCCGCCCTTTGAACCCATGGCTACCTGTCCTCTCCGTTTTCTCTCTTGGAAAACCTTGTTCCTAGTAGCCCTCACTTCCGCTAGACGCGTTAGTGAACTGCAGGCCCTAGTGTCTGATCCCCCTTACACTAGGTTCTACAAGAACAGGGTAGTCCTGCGGACTCACCCTAAGTTTCTTCCAAAAGTGGTCTCCCCTTTTCACATCAATCAGGAGGTGGTGCTTCCGACCTTCTTTCCCAGGCCACACTCCAGCCGAGCTGAAATGGTCTTGCATACCCTGGACTGTAGAAGGGCGCTGAACTTCTACCTTGATCATACGCGGGAGCACCGTAAGACTGTCCAGCTCTTCCTGTCTTACGACCCTAATAAATTAGGGCTCCCTGTCTCCAAGCGTACTCTGTCCATCTGGGTAGCTGACTGTATCGCTTGGACTTATGGGGCGGCAGGCCTCTTGTTGGAGAGTCGAGTCACGGCTCATCAGGTTCGGGCGAAGGCTGCGTCAGTGGCTTACCTCCGCTCTGTTCCATTGGCAGACATCTGCCGGGCCGCTACTTGGTCTTCGAGCCAGACTTTTGCAATCCATTACTGCCTAATCTCTTCGAGGTTTAAGCAACTCCTACCCTCCATCCCGGATGTTGGGCTACCGGTTGGAGAATAGTCAGAGAAGATTCCTTCCTTCTGTACTGCTGAGCTAGAGGGAGCTCATTTTTATGCTTGGGGTCTCCGGTAGCCTTGAGCTTGGGAGTCCCATATGTGAGGACTGACTTCCTGCTTGGTCCTGGAGTAAGCGTAGTTACTCACCTGTAACAGGTGTTCTCCAGGAGCAGCAGGAATCAGTCCTCACAACCCTCCCTCCTCCCCGTGGAGTTGCAATCATATGATTTAGTTTTTGCAAATTTTTTTGCTGTCTTTTCGCTTTGTCATCAGACTGGCCAAGATGGCACCTTTGGGCGGGAAGGGGACCGCGCATGCGCGCTGCAATTCCCAAAGGCTTTCTTTGAAAGCTGGGGAAAATTGCTCCGCGAGGGCTCCGTCGGCGCCGACGTCACCCATATGTGAGGACTGATTCCTGCTGCTCCTGGAGAACACCTGTTACAGGTGAGTAACTACGCTTTATGCTTTTGAAATATGGCACAGATGGGCTGTAGATATATATTGAATAATAGAGCTGACAGTGCCGAAAATTGTAGTATGCCTTGATGTTGATCGTATGAATTTGATGTTTCATGACCTATTTTTACTGGCTGTGTTCGGTCAGTGAGGTATGATGTGATCCATTCCAGCACTGTACCTTTAATTCCTATCTCTTGTATAGATGCGTTATTAGTATGTTGTGATTTATGGCATCAAATACTGATGCTATGTCTAGGAATGTGAGAATGAAAGCTTGTTTTGTCTTTTCCATACCCTTTATTAGTCTGTCGACAAGGGACAGCAATAGCATTTCAACTGCATGTAAAGGACAGAATACATGTTGATGTTTATCAAGCGGAGTATGTTTGTCTATGTGTTCTTGAAGTTGATTTAGTGCTATTTTGTCAAGTATTTTTGCTATGAATAAGAGGCTTGTCATACTGGTCAGACCAAGATCCATCAAGCCCAGTATCCTGTTTCCAACAGTGGCCAATCCAGGTCACAAGTACCAGGCAGGTTCCCAAAAAGGTACACAGGTTCCATAGTACTTGTCCCGGGGTAAGCATTGGATTTCCTGGGTCCTCTTTAAAAATGGTTTATGGACCTTTAACCCAGGAATTTCTCCAAACCTTTTTTAAACCCAGCTACACTAACAGCTTTTACTATATCCTCTGGTAACGAAGTCCAGAGTTTGATTATGCGTTAGTGAAAAAATATTTTCTCTTATTACTGTTAAATGGGTTACATTGTAGCTTCATTGCATGTCCCCTAGTCTGTCTGCTTTTTGATGGAGTAAAACCCGTTCTACACCATTCATTCATTTATAAACCTCAATCATATCTCCCCTCAGCTGTCTCTTTTCCAGGTTGAAGAGCCCTAACCTTTTAAGTCTTTCCTCATAGGGGTATCCTTCCATCCCCTTTACCATTTTGTTGGCTCTTCAATGTTCTTTTTCTAATTCCACTATATCCTTTTTAAGATATGGCGACCAGAACTGCACACAATATTCAAGGTACGATCACACCATGGAACGATACAAAAGCATTATAATATCCTTGGTTTTATTCTTGATTCCTTTCCTTATGTTTCCTAGCATTTATTTGCTTTCTTGGCTGTGGCTGCACACTGGGCAGAAGGTTTCAGTGTATTATCCACGATGACTCCAAATCCTTTTCCTGGGTGGTGGTTCCTAATGTGGAATCTTGCATCGTTTAACTGTAGTTTGGGTTGTTCTTTCCTAGGTGCATAACTTTGCAGTTGTCCACATTACATTTTGTCTGCCATTTAGATGCCCAGTCTTTCAGTTTATCAAGGTCCTTTTGCAATTTTTCACAATCCTCTTGTGTTTTAACAACTTTGAATAATTTTGTGTAATCTGCAAATTTGATCACCTCACTCGTTATTCCCATTTCCAGGTCATTTATGAATATGTTAAAAAGCAGCGGGCCCAGCACAGATCCCTGGGGTACTCTACTATTCACCTTTCTCCATTAAGAAAATTGGCCATTTAGCCTTACTCTCTGTTTTCTGTCTTTAGTCATTTCCTGATCCACAATATTACATTGCCTCCTATCCCATGACTTTTTAATTTTGCCAGGAGTCTCTCATGAGGGTGACACAAGCAGAGTGGTTCTTTCTGTAATAACTTCCATTGAATACTCAAGAAAACCAGTTAAGTCCATTGAATCATGTCCAACCATAGGATCCCCAGATTGCCCAGGATTTAAAGGCTTCAAGGACAGGTATTTGGTACGTGCCACTGGAGGGATGGAGTCCTGGAGGATATTTAATATCTCTAACAAATATTTCTACAGCATTTTGGTCAGGACAAGAAGAGGAGGCTTAGGAAATGTTAGGAATTGCAAGTTATTGTGTCTACTCTGATTTTCCAACCACTCAATCCTTCTTGCCAACAGTAACCTATCCTTAGCCACTGCAACACCGAGTTTCACTTGTTCAACACTCTGGAATTCTAAGAGTCCCAGCCGTATGCCTTGCTGATTCTGCTCCCTTGCCAGACCATCCATGGCCTCATAAAGTTTACTTTTAGTCAAATAAGCAGAGAGCGACACAGTCAAACCTTTGATGTCATCCCATAATGAATCCATAGTTACAATTGCAGGTCTCTGGAGCAAGCAGGAACTCAAAGCACCAACATTCTCCTCTCCCTCAGCTCTCCCGTTCAAGTCCACAACTCAAGAGGCTTTTCCTGTAGAGTTTTTATAATTGCATATCCACAGGAGAGGAAACTGCAATGGGGGCTGCCTCGATGCACAATACAGAAACATCTCCTGTTTGGGTAAGAGAAGGCATCTCACTGCTTCCGGATCTTGGCGGCAGTGCATTGATCAGTGCTAAGAGAAACCCCCTTGACGCTGAGGTCTGGCAGAGAAAATGTAGCCAGACTCCTGAAATGGTGTATCCATCCGTGGCCTGCGTTGCATACCCCAAAAGAGTCATCTGTCACAGGAGCAGAGATGTCTTTGAAACCGAGGCATGCTTCTTTGATTTCCGCTTTATCAATGTCATAATGCCGAACAAAGCGATACCGCATCCCAGCCAAATCAGACTCAGGTAAGAGCAACAGCGGATGTGTCTTTATCTTTATCTTTATTCGCAGGATTTGATAAACCGCCCAAGCCGAAGCGTCAGGGCGGTGTACAATACAAAAAGGCAATGGCTACAGAAAAAAACAAAGTCAGAAAAGAACGCCAATATTAACAGGACAGAGAGGGACAGATAAAAGATAGAAAACAAAGGTGGTCCAAAAGTGGAAAGGACGACGGTAGACGGGAGAAACACAAGGGAAGGGGCGAGTAAGGAGTCTGAAGGGGTGCTATGAAGAATGGGGGGCGCGGCTGGGGTGCAGAGCGTCACTGGCAGGAGGGGAGAGATCAAAGACTTGACAGAAAAGATGGGTTTTGAGAAGAGCTCTAAAGCGGGGGTGGGACATTCAAGACGGAGAGAAAGAGGTAGCGAATTCCACAAAGCGGGGCCAAGAAAGAAGAAAGCGGAATGACGAGTGAGTTCCAGATGAGCCTGGGAAGGGAAGGGGAGGAAGAGGCGGTTACCGTGCGCTGAACGAAGAAGGCGTGGGGAGGGTTGAAGATGAATGATGTCTGCCAAGTACTGGGGGGTGCCAGAATGAAGGGCTCTGTGCGTGATGATGAGTAATTTGTACATGAATCTGAACTTCACCGGAAGCCAGTGAAGGGAGAAAAGGCAGGGAGTGACGTGAGCACGGGCAGGAGAGTAGGTGATGAGACGGGCTGCAGTATTTTGGATTAATTGAAGACGGCGAAGCTGGGAGGAGGGGAGGCCGGCGTTGATAGCGTCACAGTAATCCAGACGTGTGATCACCAGTGACATAACCAGAGTGACAACCGATGAAGGGGGAAGAAATGAGCGAACAGCCCTTATCTGACGGAGGTGGAGGAAGGAAGTACGTACGACAAAGGAGATGTGTTGATGGAAGGAAAGAGAAGAGTCCAAAGTGACACCCAAGTAACGAAGAGTTGATACCTAGAGGATACGACGGGAGGACATAGAAGGGGCCAAAGCAGGGGGAGGAAGTCCAAAAGAAAACCAAATTGCAGAAGATTTGGCGGGATTGGCGTGAAGAAAGTTGAGATCAAACCAAGAGGCAATAGAAGCCAGACAGAGGTTGAGTGGGGCAAGATCAGGGGAAGAGGACGATGTATGGTGGACCAAGAGAATATCGTCGGTGTATATGTAAGCAGAGATACCAAACTGCTGAATGAGCAGGGCAAGAGGGGCAAGAAATATGTTGAAAAGCAGGGGGGCGAGAATAGAACCCTGGGGAACCCCACAGATCGAGGCAGAGGGATGAGAAGCGGAGGAACCAGAGTGAACAGAGAAAGTGTGGGAAGACAGAAAGGAACGGAACCACTGTAGGACAGTACCATGAACACCGAAGTCAGACAGATGGGTAAGAAGAGTGCGGTGATCAACCATATCAAAGGCGGAGGAAAGATCCAGAGATACCACAGGAGAAAAGTCACCCTGATCGTGAGCGCGGTGGAGTTCAGAGAGCAAAGCAACAAGGATGGTCTCTGTGCTGTGTCCGGGACGGAAGCCCAACTGCCGTGGGTGGAGTGCAAAGGTGGAGTCCAAGTGAGTCGTGAGTTGGGCGAAGACAAGCTTTTCGAGGATTTTTGAAAGGAAAGGAAGGTTAGTGACCGGTCGCCAGTTGGCGAGGGAAACAGGATCGAGGGAAGGTTTCTTCAAGAGAGGGCGGACAATGGCGTGTTTCCAACTGGATGGGAAATGACCGGAGGTGAGGCTGGAATTGAAAATGGAGAGAATGTAGGGGGTCAGTTCAAGATCTGAGTTGAGTAACCAAGATGAGGGCACGGGGTCAAGAGGGCAAGTGATCTGATGAGCAGACGAGATCGCTCTAGTTAACTCAGGCAAGGTAACGGGCGCAAAGGAGCGCCATACGTGTGGAAAGGTGTGGGAGAGAGGCGGGGAGGGGACCCCAGAGAAGATGGGGGAGTCAGGAAGGGGAGATAGGGGAGGAGGACAGGTAGGGAAGGAAGAGCAGAGGGTAAGGACTTTATTAGAGAAAAAGGAGGCGAGGGCAGAGGGACTAGGGGGAGGATGGGAAGGGTTAGAGGGACAAGAAGAGGTGGAGGTAGAAGATAGAGATCTAAGGATATGGAACAAACGTCGAGAAGAGTTAGAGGAAGTGGCTATGAGATGGGAGTAGTATGAATGTTTGGCTGAAGTTATCATAGAACGATAGGAGAGGTCCTAACATGATGCCATCTTGCTCTCGGGCCTGTTTTCCAGTCAACACAGGGTTTTTTCAAAGCATTCTACTTCCCTCCTTTTGTTTCCTATCTGTTTCTTCCTAGTGTAAATGCTAATATAGGATTCTGTATGCCTCATTCCCAAAATTTCAATCTGATTCCCATGTGTCCTGCTTGCACTTGGGCTTCTGTCACCATCTCCTGATGGACCTAGGATATGAAGTCTGTGAGTATGTGGAGAAAAGCTGTCTTTGACACTGAGAGAAGGCGGGTGTTAAAGCTCTGTGTAATATAACAGTCAGTGCCCTCCTCAAATAGACGAGATTGTGGATTAGAAGAGTCTGATATTGAGTCATAAATCTCACATTTTTTACTACCTTGGCTCAAAAAGGTATAATTTTAGTTCAGGATCAAAACTGATGTATAGTATTAGCTGGTAAATCACAGTCACACCAGCATTAGAGAAAAAATTATAATCTTCATCTGGAAAAGCTCAGTAGTGGAATGTACATTCTATAAGTTTTAATTGCTTATTTCAAAGTTGTTGACAAGAGAAACCTAAGAAAGTAGGATTCAGACATCATATTTTTCAGCTGGAGAAAAATGTTATGGGATCATTGAAACAATCTTCCCTTTTGTCATTATGGCCCTATTTACTAGCAGCATGCAATAATGCTTTTATCATGTCTTTTCTGCCATAAAGCTATTGCACAAAATGGGCTTTGTGTAAGGTAACATGCAATAAGTGTTAATAAATAGTAGCCTATTTATGATGTTCATGGGCAAGGTCTTTGGCTTCTGATATTGTGGCTGGTTCTGCAGCAAGGGTAAGAAAAGTCTGCAATGTAGAATTT
Organism: Ichthyophis bannanicus; assembly: GCA_033557465.1. Classification (NCBI taxonomy): domain Eukaryota; kingdom Metazoa; phylum Chordata; class Amphibia; order Gymnophiona; family Ichthyophiidae; genus Ichthyophis; species Ichthyophis bannanicus. Next base: position 1,658,012,181 of record CM066031.1, on the reverse strand, counting down.
TTAATTCTGTGGCAATAGTACATCACATTTTTGTAAATAAGCATATGTGCCATTTTTCAGTGGTGGTAAGCCACAGCATTTAAACAGATATATATTTTCAGCACTGCTATATAGCTTGGCGGGGGCATTGAATGTCCTACATGTCTGTACAGCGCTGCGTACGACTGGTAGCGCTATATAAATGCTCAATAGTAGTAGTAGTAGTAGTAGTAGTAGAATATACATATAACATAGAAACTACTACCGACCATACCCATAGCAGCTATATTCAGTTTACTTTAGGAATGCATTTTTGAAAACCTAAATTAAACTGTTTTGCTATATGGCTAGAAGTTTAATATCACCATTGCACAAATAATTGCCTTCCTAAGTTGGAATGACCACAAATTCCATTGCAAAATTTGTGCTGGCTCTTGCTCATTGTATAGCTGTGAATTAAAAGTGCAAATAAATGAATTACTTAAGCAATGTTTATTCACATGTCTAGTAATTTTGTACCTAAATTGGCTTTTACAAATTTTAATTGACACTAATGTCAGGTAGACCCAGCTTAACCCTCGGATACACTCGGTAAATCGACTGACACGTATACACTACCCCCGGGTCACCCCTGACCCATATGTAGAAATATGGTAAAACATCTACTTTTGTTTGTAAAACATGGTTAAATTGTGAAGAAAAAGACATACTTTTATTTATTTTTTATAATACTTGTTATTAATTCACCCTTTCAAGTGAATAATGTGCAATGCTAGCCAAGATCAGGCAGGACAAGTTGTACAAGGTCAGATATATGCTGCATAATGTCAATACCTGTTAACTATTCAGTTGCAAGCTTAAAATGGTGTGCAGCACTGCACGCTTTGCAAACTACAATAGTTCTATATTTATTCGCTAGGTGGACAGCAACAGTCAAAGTATGGTGCCATTATGTCAAGTAATCATAATAAATAGAACCAAACCCAACAATGATATCTCCCAATTCTAAAGAATTTCTTTTTGTCGGAGAAGGCTGGAGGCGACTGAAATGTAACCCAGTCACACCAGGCAACCCTTATCCCTTTTAATTATAGTGTAGCTAAAAACGCTATACTTAGCTTATCAAAATTATCAGTGAAATGTTCCAACACTCCTTGTGCCAAAAGTATTTTCACACAGCGGATTTGTAGCAGTCCACGACGTACGTTTCGGGCCCCTGGCCCTGTTTCAAGTGTTCACGCTCTTACAAATCACCGCTTTTAAAAGTTTCCCGAGTGAACTCACCATACTGAAGTTTTAAAGAGAGAAATGACTTACTATTGGCTAATAGTTTTCTGCCATTCTAAAGGGAGCTCCAATCAACTAACCGGGAGACCCCACTGTCATCGGGGAATCCCTTAGTGTCATGGATTGCGTCATAATAGGCTAAACCATTCAACTTCCTTATTCAATCCGGTAGGGTGAACAGCCTGTAGCTCAAAAATCAAGTGCTGTTCCCGACGTTGTAATGCTAGGAGGCGATTTCCACCCCGACGAGTTGATCTTTTCACACTGTATGTGTGGCACAACTGATCTACTGTGTCAACACCCCCTTTCGTTCTGTTGTAGTCAAGTATTATTTCTGGCTTCTTTGATGTTTCATCAATTTTATTATCATGGTGAAGTGTTGACAGCAGCATAACTGATTTGTTTCGTTTTGGGACGAATGACACCAAAGTCTTGTCTCCACTGAACTATTAGCCAATAGTAAGTCATTTCTCTCTTTAAAACTTCAGTATGGTGAGTTCACTCGGGAAACTTTTAAAAGCGGTGATTTGTAAGAGCGTGAACACTTGAAACAGGGCCAGGGGCCCGAAACGTACGTCGTGGACTGCTACAAATCCGCTGTGTGAAAATACTTTTGGCACAAGGAGTGTTGGAACATTTCACTGATAATTTTGATAAGCTAAGTATAGCGTTTTTAGCTACACTATAATTAAAAGGGATAAGGTTGCCTGGTGTGACTGGGTTACATTTCAGTCGCCTCCAGCCTTCTCCGACAAAAAGAAATTCTTTAGAATTGGGAGATATCATTGTTGGGTTTGGTTCTATTTATTATGATTATTTATTGCTGACTGAACCGAGGATATATTTTCTGGAGTAATTATGTCAAGTAATGGCATGATGCAAATTGTGACAAAAAAATTACTGTGTTATAACAAATTGACAACGCTGCATTGTAAACAACAGAAAACTAGTAAGCAATACATGAAGTACATTGACTGTTTTTTTCAACAACAGTTTATGCACAATGTGCTAGTAGTTGTTCTTGAATGTTCAGGACACACTCGCTTCAGACAGATTTCACATTCGGTAAATACTTTTCAATCTCTGTCACTTGGACAAAAGGAGCATCTTTTTCTTTTCTTTGCTGATGCCCGTGTGGTCAACGGTCTTGGTGGCTTAGGCATTTCAAGGCAAGGATAGCCAACATTGGCCATGGATTGACATGTATGGCTTGTCAGACCTTCTGGATGGCTTTGACGATTTTGTAGCTGAGGCTTCATGAGATTCAAAGCGAGTTCCTCCAGAAAAAACCTTCTCTTGCAGTTTTCCTTGTGATGAAACATAGGATTGTTGTACATAAATATTATGAATGAATTTACAGCCGCGATATCAAGCAGTCCATAAAACACGCAAAGTGGCCATCGACGAGTTGATCTTTTCACACTGTATGTGTGGCACAACTGATCTACTGTGTCAACACCCCCTTTCGTTCTGTTGTAGTCAAGTATTATTTCTGGCTTCTTTGATGTTTCATCAATTTTATTATCATGGTGAAGTGTTGACAGCAGCATAACTGATTTGTTTCGTTTTGGGACGAATGACACCAAAGTCTTGTCTCCACTGAAGCCAAATATTGAGGATCCCACAATTCTTGAGCGATTTGCCTGGAATTCTGAAGGTATGTCATGGTTGCAACGTCTTACAGTGCCCAGTAGTGTCAAATTCTTGCTAAGAAGAACATCAGCCAGTTGTACGTTAGTAAAGAAATTGTCGCAAGTAATGTTCCTGCCAGAACGTTCCAGAGGTTCAATAAGCTTCAAAACAACATTAGCTCCTAGAGATACTGTTTTGTCACGAGTAACTGTCTCTTCACGCCCTAGGTATGGCTTCATTTTGAATACATAATACGTTTCGGCATCTGCACACACCCATAACTTTATACCGTATCGGTCTGGTTTAGACTTGATGTATTGACGAAACGGACACTTGCCTCTGAACCCCAACAATTGTTCATTAACAGTCAAGTATGCAGATGGTGTGTACATTTTCATGCACTGGGAAATGAATAAATTCCAAACATCTCTGACTGGAGTAAATTTGTCATTGGCCCTTCGTGATTCACGGGTTTGTTTGTCATCAAATCGAAGTAAACTCAATATTTCTGCAAACCTTTTACCTGACATAACAGCTGGAAATATAGGATTCTGGATAGGACTTTTAGCCCAAGTTCTGCGTACAGATACTTTGTTCAACCTGAAAACACCACTCATGTACAGAAGACCCAATGTTGCTTGGAGCTCTTCCATTGTTACCTGCTTCCAGTCAGTACATGGTGGCTGCATTGCTTCAGCTCTACGTATGCCTTCAGAATTTGTGAAATCTAACACTGCTGACAATATATCTGGAGTTACAAACATGTCAAAAATATCCTTAGCATTAGTTATACCTCTGATCAGAGCAATTGGTCCAGAAGATTCTCTGACTATATTTGCTTCCCTTGTTCTTGATGTTGGCGGTACAGTTTTATTCCAATGCATGCCAGAACGAGCTGTGTAATGACTGTCAGTAACTTCCTCATTTTCAGAATGTGATTCAGAAGTTTCAGAATTGCTGTATGAACTGCTATCGTCATCACTTGTTTTATTTTCTTCTACAGCATCTTCCGCTTCACTGCCGCTATCATCAAGATCAAGCTGATCGGACTGGGCGGGAACGACTGCACTATCCGTATCAGCACCTTCAGTATCATTACTCAAACTATCATTACTGTCACTTTCTTCATTCAACCAACGTCTAATTTTTTCAGTTGCTGCACAGCTGCTGAAGCGTTTCGGGAGTGGCATTGTTTACCTTTGTCGTAAAAATTTTAATCCACAGAAACAAACAAGGAACTGACGTCAGGTGACATCATAAATGTAAGCAAGACGTTAGAAAACACAGGATTGTAATGTGGACTTGGAGTGGTGACTTTCTTTGCTGCTATAAAACAAAGGAGAGTGTTATTGTGCGAGTGTCGAAAATCACCCCTTGTTTGTTCAGCAGCATGCAGTACTGTATAAAAACGTTATTTTTGCAAACCATATGTATGAAAATACTTAAAAATGGTTCGTTGAGGAATACCTAGAGTACCAAAATACAATTCCTTACCATTTTGAAGAAAAAACACAAAAACCGACACCCGGGTCACCCCTGACCCGGGGGTAGTGTATCCGAGGGTGTGTTAGGGTGGTAAGAAAATTTTCCTTGATTCAACAAATGGTGGATGCCGCACACTTTTCTTTCCAGGCTCCAATAACTGTTGGAGTGGCTAATCTCTCTTGATGTAGTGGGAATCTTTCGCATAACTATCCTATTCACAGAGAAAACAGCAGTACATTGTGTATTCTGTCTGAAGATCGATCAACAGAGCAAAGACTTTTAAATCACCACAAAGCTGCCACTAATGTTGGTCATCATTTATGCATCTCAACAGTGTGTTTTATATTGTTACAGGTTTCCTTCATATGGACTTGTGACCAAATCTAATCAATGACAAAACATTGCCATTATGTGGCAAAACCGCTTTAAGACCCATCTTCGATGAATCAGTGAAGAGTCTCCATCTGGATGATGAATGATGTTGAGGGCTGCCATTAGACCATCGATATTGTTGCAGGCTACAAGATCACCTTCCATTGAAGAAGAATGTAACAAGATCCTTTTGACGTTCACGGAATATGGAAACCCTAATATCACCTGACAGGAGATTCCACTGATGCAGTATGGAGCCCAACAGCTCTGCCTTACTCTTAGGTAGTCCCAAATCCCCGACAAGATCATTCAGTTCACCTTGTGTTATTAAGTGTGGTTCAGAGGAGGAGGCTGGGAGAAAATCTAGGTCATGTGACATTGATGGTTCAGGACCAGAAGTTTCATCCCCTTCCTCTTCCTCATCTGACTCAAGTGAGAATGATTCTGGAGCATCAGGAACCAGCAGTCCCCCTTCGTGGGGTACTGGGTGTATAGCTGATGGAATGTTTGGATACTGCACAGTCCACTTTTTCTTCTTCAACAAACCTTTCCCAATGGGAGACAACATTAGACGTAAAATATGCAATACTGGGTCAAAACAAAGTCCATCAAGCCCAGTATCCTGTTTCCAACAGTGACAAATCCAGGTCACAAGTATCTAGCAGTTTCCCCCAAAAAAATACACAGGTTCCATAATGCTTCTACTGTGTCAAGCAGTGGATTTTCTGGGTCCTCTTTAATAATGGTTTATGGACCTTTCCTCCAGGAACTTGTTCAAACCTTTTTTAAATCCAGCTACACTAACAGCTTTTACTACATCCTCCGGTAACGAATTCCAGAGTTTGATTACGCGTTGAGTGAAAAAATACTTTCTCTTATTAGTCTTAAATAGGTTATACTGTAGCTTCATTGCGTGTCCCCTAGTCTTTCTACTTTTGATGGCGTAATCGATCTACATTTACCCATTCCACTCCATTGATTCATTTATAAACCTCTATCATATCTCCCTCAGCCGTCTCTTTTCCAGGTTGTAGAGCCCTAACTTTTTAAGCCTCTCCTCATAGGGGTATCCTTCCATCCCCTTTACCATTTTGATGGCTGTTCTCTGTACCTTTTCTAATTCCACTATATCCTTTTTAAGATACAGCAACAAGAATTGCACATAATATTCAAGGTGTGTTCGCATCATGAAACAATACAGAGCAGGGGCGATTCTATCATTAGGCCAACTGAGGCAGTGGCCTCAGGTGGCAGTTTCTAGGGGGCGGCACACCGGCTTTGTTTATTTCTGATTTGCCGCTCCCTAGAAACTGCCTAATGATAGAACCGCCCCTGGTCCCAACATAGCAGGAAAGCAGAGCAGTCAATGGGGCTTCCAGTAGGGCCGGCGCTACCCGGTAAGCTGGAAGGGAGCAGACATGGGGAGGAGAGCTGGAAGGGAGCAGACATGGGGGAGAGCTGGAAGGGAGAAGATATACAGGAGAGCTGGAAAGGAGCAGACATGGGAGGGAGCAGACACTTGGGAATGGGACTGGAAGGTGGCTGGGTAATGGGAGGGGGTTGGAAAAGAACTGACAGGGGGGAAGTTGGGGGCTGGAAGGGAGCTAACATGGGGGTTGGAAGGGAACAGAAAAGAGGGGAAGGAGGATGCTGAAAGGTAGTTGACAACTGGGGATGGCAATGGAAAGCGAATGGACAGAGGAGAGGGTGACTGGAAGGGAACTGACATGGGAGGGGACAGTGGGACTGGAAGTTCGCTAATACCTTGGATGGTATTTTGACTAGAAGGGGCTGGACAGTGGGGAAGGAGGGGGACTGGAAGGGAATAGACACCAGTGGCAGTACAGGGAATGCAAGGGGGTTGACACTGGAAGGTACTGGGAGGGGAGGCTATAAAGAATGCTGATACTGGGGAGAGTTACTGGGACTGGAAAAAGGCTGATGGAAGAAAATGAAGAAAGCAAAAGGAGAGACAAGAAATGGCAGATGGACTATATCCATAGAAAAAGAGCTAAGAGAAGACAGAAGAAAACAGAAACCTCAGATCCAGACTAGCATGATCAAAAATCGTCAGACAACAAAGGTAGAAAAAAATAATTTTATTTTCAATTTAGTGATTAGACTTTGTGCTATCTATATTTCACACAGTATGGGGAACTGCATCTCTTATCTGGTGTGGCTTCTTGGGGTTTCATTTAATTTTTGTCTATATATTTGCAAGAGGTATCGACAACACAAAGCAAGCATTTCTCCTTATTTTTCTGGACATCACCGCTGCATTCGATAGCATTAACCACCAAGTAATGCAAACTAGGTTACAGCAGATAGGGATCAATACTACAGTACTTAAATGGTTCTCCGTATACTTAGCTGACAGCACAGGAAGTAAGAATTGAACAGCAAATCTCAGATTCATACGAACAAGAACAAGGTCTCCCCCAAGTCTCCGCTCTTTCTGCCCTACTTTTTAATATTTATCTTCAACCCATCTATTCCATCTTTAAAAGATTCTGCGTAAATTATCATATCTATGCGGATGATATAATGATATATTTTCCATTTGATACCTCAAACCCGTCAATTCAACTACTTGCTGATTGTTTCACAGAAATTATGATATGGCTAGAGAACCACAACCTCTATATTAACTTTTCAAAAACAGAGGCTATGTACGTTACCAGAAACCAGAACTTCTCCCCCCCCCCCATCAATTTTGATTAATGATATGAACATTGCAGTTAGGATTTATTTATTTAACTGTATATCCCGCTTTTCACCGGGTCAAAGCGGTTTAACAGAAAAAGGGGGGGTGGGGGGGAGAGGACAGTAATCAGTACTTGGGTAGGGGGCTGTCACCGGGAGGCCAACATTAATGATCTAAACAGATATTAAGGACGTAAACAGTGGACATTAGTCTCTTAGGGGGGAGACCTGTGGGTATGTTAAAGGGCCAGGGAGGGAGTCAGTGGTGGATGTTTGTTTCTGGTCTGAGGTGTTCTTGGAACAGGTTGGTTTTTAGTTGTTTTCTGAGTGTTGAAGGATCTCTGTTGTTTCTGATTTGGCTTGGTAGGAAGTTCCAAAGGGATGGCGCGTATAGTTCAAAGGCTCTGTTGCAGATCCATTGATTGTATTTAGTTCGTTCATGGGGGATGGTGAGGGTGTTGCTGGTGGTTTGTCTGGTTGTTCTTTTGTGGGTGGGTTGGGGCAGTAAAGTTCGGAGCTGGGAGGTCTGCGTTTGATAGAGGGCTTTGTGGATAAGTAGGGCTGATTTGTATTTGATTCTTGCTTCGAGAGGGAGTATTGCAGTTCTCTCAGGACTGGGGTGATATGATCTTGTTTTTTTGCTTTCTGGATAATTCTTGCTGTGGTATTTAAGGCAGTTCTTAGTGAGTTGATGTGGGTGGCAGGTAGTCCGTGATAGATTATATTGCAGTAGTCCAGGTGGGGGAGCGTCATAGCTTGCGTGACTGTCCTGAAGTCTTGTGGATCGAGGAGAGGCCTGAGGCATTGTACTGTTTTTGCTTTGTGGAATATTATTCTGGTAGCCTTTTTGATCTGTTGCTTGAGTGTGAGCGCTTGGTCTATGATGATTCCTAAGTATTTTATGTGTGGTTGTATTTGTATTTGTGTGGTTCCTAAGTTGAGGTGTGGTGGTGGTGTGAAGCTTGGATCCTTGGTTACTATGAGGGCTTCTGGGTTTTTTTTTAGGTTGATGGATAGGTTGTTCTTTTGTAGCCAGCTGGAGACTTCTATGAAGCAGTCTGTTAGTTGATTGTCGGGTTGGTGGTTGTGATCGGTCCATAGAGCATTATGTCATCTGCGTAGATGTGGTAGTTGATGTTATGGGCGCGTATGATTGAGCAGATTGGTTGCGGGTAGATGTTAAAGAGCATGGCGGATAGTGTGGATCCTTGGGGTACTCCTTGGTGTTGCTGAAAGAGGGGGAGGTTGCTATGCTTGTGCGGATCAATTGTTGTCTATTGGTCAGGTAGGAGCGGAACCACTGAAGTACGGCGTTTTTGATGCCGATTTCTTGGAGTCTGTGTAGGAGGATGTTGTGGGAGATGGTGTCAAAGGCTGCGGATATGTCCAGAAAGATCATAGCATAGCCAGAGTGCTTGGTCTGTGTGCCCTTGATGAGGGTGTTCATTAGAGATGTCATGAGGGTCTCGACTCTGTGGAATGGACGAAAACCATGTTGTTGTGGGTCCAGTATGTTGTTGGTATCCAGGTGGTCTTGACGTTGTTGAACTATTTTCTCAATGATTTTGGCGGTGAATGGAAGACTTGCTATATGCCTGAAGGAGGCGGGGTCAAGGGGTCTAAGTTGTGTTTTTTTAGTGTTGGGCGGATGATGGAGGTTTTGAGGATGTCTGCATGTGTCCTTGTCTGAGGGATTCGTTAACAATGTGGGTTAGGGGCGTGCTTATGTCCTCTTTGGATTTCTTTATCCATTCCGCAGGGCATGGATCTAGTGGGGAGGTGGTAGTGTTTAGGGAGGAGATGGTGGATTCTATTTTTTCTTTGGTGATTGTTTCGAATGTGCTCCAGTCCGTAACTAAGGAAGTAGGGTGGGTTGTTGTCTCTGCATTCGGTTGCAGAGTTTGAGGTTGTTGAAGCTGCTTGTATTGGCGTGCTAGTAGTTCTGGCAGGATGTTTGGTAGCTGGTTGGAGTGGTTGGGTGCTTTCGTTAGCTTCTTGACAATTTCGAAGAGTTCACGAGGTTTGTCTATTGAGGAGTTTATGATCTTTGAGTGGTAGGTCCTTTTTGCTTTATCAGTTTCTGTGTGGTACGCGTCTAGTTCACTGATGTATTTTGTTATCTCCAGGAACAAGCAGGAATCTAGTCATCACATATGGGTATCGTCGGTACCGATGGAGCCTGCGCGGGAACGCTCCCCACCGTCCAATCAGAAAGCTTTTGGGAGCATCCCACAATGCCTGCGTGCTGCCTTCCCACCTTTCCCAACTGCCTCTCTCCAGTTCTTCTTTTTCTGCGGAGCCAGCAGGTCGTGTTCCTGTCACCGCAGAAGAATTTCCTTATTTCTTTTTGTGGTCGCATCTGCCTTCCCCGACGCTCTACCGGTACCGCCGGTCTTTATTTTCTATTTAAAAAAAAAATATATATATATATATGTTTTTTCCTTTTCTTCAGGTGCACCCGCCTTTTTGGGCCTTAGGTCCAAAAACTTTCCTTAACATGGAAAAATCTGCCTCAGGTTTTAAAAAGTGCACAAAATGTGGCGGTACCATTTCCGTCACCGACACCCATGAATGGTGTTTAAAATGTTTAGGTCCTGACCACTCCATCACCGATTGTGTGTCCTGTGCTATGATGTCTAAAAGAGGTCGACAGAACCGAGCTGCTAAGCTCAGTACCCTGTTTCTCTCCGATGCGGCTTCGGTGGCATCGACGTCTTCCAGGGCTGCTTCTTCTTCCCGTGGATCTCAGATAACTAAACATAAATGCAGCCGGTCCTCGAAGGGTAGATCTCCTTCTAAGCATCGAGATGCCTCTGGCGTTGCCCTCGAGGATTCTGCACCGGCAAAATTACCCCGGCGGGAGGCTTCGGCTTCCAAAGCACCATCATTGGGGTTCCAGGATGTTCTCGATGGCTCGGCCTCAACAGATCTCCTGGTACCATGCTCTGGGGTACCGGCGGTTTCCACCAGTACCGACTTCCAGGCATTGGCAGCGTCTATGGACCAGGGAATTCTGTCCATAGAACGCAGTCTGGCGGCTTTCCTTGTGGCATCGACGCCCTTGGTACCGCGACAGACAACTCCACCAGCACTGGCACCAGCATTGGCATCGGTATCGGTACCGGTACCGTTAGCATCGGCATCGGTGTTTGCTATGCCGGTACCCTGTCCTCCGATGCCCGCTGGTACCGATTCCCCGGTACCGGTTATTCCCGATACCGATTTTGCTCGATACGGGTATCGGGCTCTGCAGGAGCATCCAGACAGACGATACTTCGATTCCTCAGAAGAATCTGAGGATTCTGAAAGTTCTGTCGATGCAGCGATGCTTCTTCCACAGGAGTCCTCCTCCCCTAAATGCAGGATGTCTCCTCCAGAGGACGTGTCTTTCCAAGACTTCATCCGAGAGGTGGCTCGGGGCCTGTCCATCACTGTGGCCCCTGAGACAGAGCCAAGGGCCAAGGAGTTGGATATTTTACAATATCCCAAAACCTACCCATTAATGAGATTCTATATGATCTCATGTTGAGGATGTGGGAAACACCTCTTACCACCTCTCCTCATTCTCGTAGGTTAGATACTATGTATCGTGTCTCTCCTTGTCCTGGTTTCCATAAAACTCAGCTTCCTCACCACTCTATTGTGGTGGAATCTGCCATGAGAAGGATTAGAAGTGCAAAAAGACATGCCTCTAATCCTCCAGGACGTGAATGCAGAACTCTGGATGCTTTTGGACGTAGAGTCTTTCAAGCTTCCATGCTTGCTGCAAGAATCAGTTCCTATAGTCTCTACATGGGAATGTTCCTAAAGGAAGTTACTGATCATCTACAGACTTTAAGTCCTTTCATCTCTGCGGATAAAAGGCAGGAGTTTCTCATTTGGCTCAAACATGCCCAAGATGTCTCTAAATTCTCCAACCGTGCAGCCTTCGACTGCTTTGAATGTATAAGCAGAACCTCGGCTATTGCCATAGGTGCACATAGAATTGCTTGGCTCCAAGCATCTGATTTAGAGCTCTGGGTACAAGATAAATTGGGAAATATCCCTTGTACTGGTGAGAACCTGTTTGGTAAAGATTGGCAAGAAAAAGCCAATGAAATGAATGCTGAAAATTCCACTTTGGATAGACTATCCAAGTCTACTGCTGATCCTGTTAGGAAAGAGTTGTTCAAGAAAACACCTTTTTCTAAAAAGAAAAGATTTTATCCTGCTTATGGTCAGCAGGCATCTTCTGCAGGTCAGTTTTCAACCAAACGTCAGCAACCACCCTAACAGAAGAAAGCAAAGGCTGCTAGGCCTCCACCGGCCCAGCAGCCTCCGCCTCCTCAGGGCCTTTGACTTTCAGCTAGAGAACTTAGCCTTTCTGGCTCTGGAAGGACCAGAACCGTCCACCATTCCAGGAAGGTTATGCCATTTTTGCTCCCAGATGGGGGCAAATAACAGCAGAGCATTGGACACTCTCCATCATAAAAGAGGGGTACAAACTTCATTTTTCAAGCATGCCCCCTCCTACAATAGTGAAGCAGTTCAATACTCCGACCTCTCTCATCGACCTGTTAGGTCAGGAGGTTACCATCCTTCTTGCCCAAGGGGCAATAGAAGAAGTGCCTCTTCATCAACAGGGCACAGGGTTCTATTCCCCTTATTTTCTTATCACAAAGAAAACAGGGGGATACAGACCTATCTTAGATCTCAGAGAATTGAACAAATTCCTTGTCAAGGAGAAATTCAAAATGATTTCTCTCGGAGCTCTGCTTCAATACCTTCAGAGTCAGGATTGGCTTTGTTCTCTAGATCTCAAGGATGCGTACACTCGTGTTCTCATCCATCCAACTCACAGAAGGTTCCTTCGGTTCCTGTTTCAAAGAAAGCACTACCAATACAGGGTGCTTCCTTTTGGTCTGGTCTCTGCACCAAGGGTGTTCACGAAATGGATGGCTGTGGTAGCAGCATTTCTACGCACTCTGGGAATATTCGTCTTCCCTTACTTGGACGACTGGCTCATTAGAGCTCCGACACAGTCAGAGGCCAAGACTTCTCTATCCTGCACAATGCGTATCCTTCAGTATTTAGAGCTGGTAATAAACATCCCAAAATCCAGTCTAACTCCTACTCAGTCTAGAGTTCATAGGAGTCTTGCTGGATACCACAAAGGCAAGGGCCTATCTTCCCCAAGCCCGTTGCCTTCGTTTGGTGCAATTAACTTCTCAAGCAGTGCTAAAGCCCTTTTTAACTGCTCGAGAAATGTTACAATTACTAGGCCACATGGCATCCACCGTGCATATGGTACCATATGCTCACCTTCACATGAGGGCAGCTCAGTGGACTTTATCCACCCAATGGACCCAGGCATCAGGTTGCCTGTCAGACAAAATAGCAAACACAAGTCGCCTCATTTTGTCTCCAGTGGTGGAAGTCCACTCAAAATCTGTTGATGGGGTCTCCCTTTCAGCAACCCCTGCCCCAAGCAACTCTTACAACAGATGCTTCTCCAATGGGTTGGGGAGCTCATCTGCAAGACCTCTCCACCCAGGGCACCTGGACTCCACAAGAGAGTTGTCTGCATATCAGTCTCTTGGAGCTCAGAGCAATCTTCCTTGCTCTGCAAGTGTTCCACACCCTGCTCAGCTACAAGACAGTCCTTATTCATATGGACAATCAGGTAGCCATGTTCTACATGAACAAGCAGGGGGAGCAGACTCTCTGTCGCTTTGCAACGAAGCTTTGCGACTGTGGGCCCTCGCCAGAGAGCATTAGATTCATCTTCTGGCAGTGTATCTTCCAGGCGTTCAAAACTCTTGGGCAGACAGACTCAGTTGAGTTCTCCTTCCACACGAGTGGTCTCTGCATGCAGACCAGGTGGCCAGGATTTTTCAACTTTGGGGAACCCCGGACATAGACCTCTTTGCAAGTCCATGGAATGCCAAACTTCCCCGGTTCTGTTCCAGAACTCCGGCTCAGGGAGCTCAGGCAAAGGATGCTTTCCTCCTTCACTGGGGTAAGACTTCCTGTATGCCTTTCCACCCATTCCCCTAATTCCCAAAACCCTTTTCAAGCTTCAGAGAGACAGAGGCCACATGATTCTCATAGCTCCACATTGGCCACGGCAAGTGTGGTACCCTCTGCTTCTACATTTCTCTCAAGCTCCCTCCCTGGAGTTAGGGTCTGCTCCAGATCTCCTATCTCAGGAGAACGGAATGTTATGGCATCCCAATCCTCAGTCTCTGCATCTCAGGGTTTGGTTGCTGAAGGCTTAGATCTCCAAGATCTTCATCTTTCTCAGCAAGTGAAAGATGTTCTTTATGCTTCCAGAAAACCTTCCACTAGACGTTCTTATGCTTTCAAGTGGAAGAGGTTTACTATTTGGTGTTCTGAAAAGGGTCTTAACCCCCTTGCCATACCTCTGGAATCTTTGCTGGAGTATCTCCTCCATTTGTCTAATGCAGGCCTTAAAACAAATTCAGTAAGAGTCCATTTGAGTGCTATTGCAGCTTCCCTTAAGCCTCTAAATGGACAACCTATTTCCTCTCATCCTGTTATAGCAAGATTCATGAGAGGCCTCCTTCTAACTAAGCCTCCCATTAGACCACCTCCGGTGGCATGGGACGTGAACCTGGTTCTTGGGCAGCTCATGAAGCCACCTTTCGAACCCTTAGCTACCACCTCCTTGAAATTCCTTTCTTGGAAGGTTATCTTTCTCATTGCAATCACATCAGCACTCCGCATTAGTGAATTGCAAGCACTAGTAGCTAATCCACCTTATACAAGGTTCCATCATGACAAGGTAGTCCTTAGGACTCATCCACACTTTATGCCTAAGGTAGTCTCGCCTTTTCATCTCAACCAGGAGGTCTACCTACCTGTCTTTTTTCCAGGACCTCATGCGTCAAGTGCAGAGAGGAATCTTCATACCCTGGACTGTAAAAGAGCTCTAGCTTTTTACTTACAAAGGACACAGCAACATAGAAAGTCCTCTCAACTCTTTGTTGCTTTTGACCCTTCTCATTTGGGACTTCCAGTCTCCAAGAGAACACTATCTAACTGGATTGCTCATTGTATTTCTTTCGCCTATCAGAGTAAGAACCTTTCTCTGGAGGGCCATGTCACAGCTCACAATGTGAGAGCCATGGCAGCCTCAATGGCTCATCTGAACTCTGTGTCTATTGACGACATCTGTCGAGCAGCCACTTGGGCCTCTGTTCATACCTTCACAGCCCATTACTGCTTGGACAAGGACTCCCGCCGGGATGCCTTGTTTGGTCAGGCTGTTCTCAAACACCTGTTCCATACCTAATCAACTCCTACCCCCCATCCCTGGTAGGAAGCCAGAGATCCATGGGGGGAAGTGGAGCCCTTCTCAGGGACACACAACTTCTGGGGTCTCTCCCTGGCACCTAAAGCTAGGCAGTCCCCATATGTGATGACTAGATTCCTGCTTGTTCCTGGAGATAGCATAGTTACTCACCTGTAACAGGTGATCTCCGGGAACAGCAGGAATTTAGTCCTCACAACCCACCCACCTCCCCTAGGAGTTGCATCTTTCTATCTCTTTCCTTTCCCTCTCTCTCTCTCTTTGTCTCAGCTTTAAAACTCAACTGGAGAGAGGCAGTTGGGAAAGGCGGGAAGGCAGCACGCAGGCGCTGTGGGATGCTCCCAAAAGCTTTCTGATTGGACGCTGGGGAGCGTTCCCGCACAGGCTCCGTCGGTACCGACGATACCCATATGTGAGGACTAAATTCCTGCTCTTCCCGGAGATCACCTGTTACAGGTGAGTAACTATGCTTTATCTTCCTCTTTTTTTTGTCTTTCTCCATTTTCTCTCTGCTCTTCTGAGTTGGGTCTTTAGTCATCGTAATTTGGGGGTGAACCATTGGGCCTTTGTTGATTTTTTTCTGGTTTTGGTGCAGTTTGTCGTTGCACAAGATGCAGAGGAGATCGTAGTATTCCAGTTGTGGATTAGGTCATCGATGTTGGTGGAGCTTGTTTGAAGTTTAGGTAGTGTTTGCGCCAGGAAGTCCTCTTTGATGAATGGTTTAAATCTTCTTGTATGTTGTTTATTGTCTTTGACACTGGTGTGCTGGTAGATGAGGGAGATGCTGATGAGATAGTGGTCTGACCATGGTACACATGTGATCTCTGGGTTTTTGTATGCGGTGGTGTTTTGGGAGTTCAGGAATATGAGGTCAAGTGTGTTTCCTTTTTCATGTGTTGGTTCTTGTATGATCTGGGTTAAGTTCATTGCTTCCATGGCATTGATGAAGGCTTCGGCATATTTGTCCTGCAGTGTTGGGAGGTTGAAGTCCCCGAGGATTAGTTGTTCTTTTGTGGAGATGGCTCTGTCTGATATGTGTTGTAATATGCCTGATAGATCAGTGCTTGGGGTGGGTGCTCGGTAAATTAGGCATATGGAGAGATGCTTGTTGGTGAGAGTGAGTATGTCCGCTTCATTGGTTGTTTCTGAAGTGGAGGTTGGCTTTCGCAATGATGGCTACTCCTCCTCCTCTGGTGTGGGCTTGAGAACAGTGATGAAGACTGTATCCATTTGGTGTTAGTTGGTTCATGAGCACAGTGTCGGTATTCGTTAGCCATGTTTCGGTTATGCATAGGATGTCAATCTTTTGGGTTGTGATCAGGTCATGGAGCATATAGGATAACTCTGTTTATGAGAAATCAGCAAATATCGAACATATACAGCAACAACATTGGTAGGCGGTGACTCTTAGTCCCACCAAGTGTAATAATAACAACTATTTACACTTTTTTGAATTATTTACCCTTACCTGCAAACTTCACACCCCCCAAACCCTACGTTGTAAACTATACCTCAAATGTCCAACTACCCTATCCGGAGAGGGCACCAGTGCCCACTCCCGACCAGGACATCCCTGACACTGGCCATCTATGGGCTCCTTCCTCCAATAAATATAATGAAACTCTAATAACCACCCCCACCCCCTCCCCAACCCCAAACCACCCTCATCTTCTCCCCCACCCCCCTTTCTTGCTACCCCACCTCCCCTAGGTCCACGTTGTATTCCTGCTCAACTACTTCACAGGGTGATAATATCATTCCGAGCCCTGGGAGAAAGGCCATCCAAGTAGGGGCTCCACGTAGCAAAATAGTGATTCCTCTTCTTCCCTCCCCGCTTTGTCTGAATCCCTTCCCAAACTATGTGTTGATGCAAAGCATTCCTCCATTCCCAATATCCTTGCCCCACCGGGTTCCGCCAATGTCTCAAAATACATAGCTTAGCTATCAAGCAGGCCTTCCTTACCATCAAATGGCTCCCCACCCTCTGAATCCCTATCGGTTCCATTGCATTCAATATCGCAAATCCTGGTGTAAGAGACAACCCCCGCCCTACTAAGTGCCCCAGATAAGATTGTATATCTGCCCAAAATCTCTTAACATTCCCACATATCCAGAACATATGACCCAAAGTAACCATCTCCCCAGCACACCAGGGGCACTGTGCCCATTCCGCAATGCCCTCTTTGGGGAAAAATACACTCTGGCCAAATTTTTAAATTGCATTTTGCGGAAAATGGGCTCCTTGGACCAATCTCGGTATCAGTGCTACAGCTGTCTCTCACCCAAACCCATCTAAGGATATCCCTAAGTCTTCCCTCCACTTGCTGATATTTACTCCAGATAATCCTACACGTGGAAGATCATATAGCTTTTTGCAGTATTGTGCCACTGAGAAGCGAGTTCAGTCCTCCATTTTGAACCAGGATTCCAGTTTATTAATCGATTCCTGCTTTAATCCTGCAACTCCCAAGGAGGACACATAATGCTGTAGCTAAAGATATGAAAACTGTTGATCCCCGGTAGTTGATTACGACTCTGCAAATCCACCAATGAAATAAGTTTACCTTCTTCATCTATCACATGTCTAAGTTGCGTGATCCCCTGAGAGGCCCAAACCCAAAAAGCCTGCGTATCCGACCCCGGAGATAAGGCTTTATTCCCCTGCACTGGAAGAAACCCAGAGATCTCCGCAGGCACCCCCAGCCTTCTGCACAGGATTTTCCATCCTGCACAAACCCCTTTTATAAGTAAGCTGCTCTGCACTGCAGCGGGCAGCTGATTTCCAGGAGTATGCAAGACAGCGGTCAGCCCCAATGGCGCTACCATAGCTGACTCAAAGTCTCAAAAACCACCTGATCTCCCAACCAATCACGTACATGCCGCAGCACACATGCCAAATTATACTGCGCTAGGTCAGGAAGGCCCATCCCCCCCCCCTTTGCCAGGGCACCCGCAGTCATACATTGGTCAACCGAGGTCTTCTCCCTCACCATAGAAACCCCTGTAAATGTTTCTCCAGTAACCGGAGGTCTCTTCTGCATAACATGAAAGGCAATAATTGTAAGACATATAAAACCCGTGGGAATATCATCATTTTATACGCTGCAACCCTGCCCAGCAAGGACAAGGGCAGAGGCATCCAATCCCTGAATTTGTCTTTTACCCAGTTGATCAGGGGGGGCATGTTTAGACCATACAAACATCACGGATCAGAGGGAAGCCATTTCCCCAGGTACTTAAATTTGTCCTCTGCCCACTTTAGCGGGAAAGGCCTTGACCAGTGCCCCCGAAGGCCACCAAGAACATCCAGGGCTTCAGATTTGGTTCTATTCAGCCCCAAATCTTCCATTTCCAATAATAGCCTAGGCAAAGCCTCCTTAGGGGAGATCAATAACATCAGCAAGTCGTCTGCAAAGGCGGAGATCTTAAACCTAATTCCCCCGATATCAACCCCTGGAACATTTTCCCACACATAAATAAGTCGAAGAAGAGGATCCAGCGAAAGAACAAACAGGGGCGACAGGGAGCAACCCTGCGGCGTACCCCTCTCCAACCTAAAAAAACTCTGTATTAACCCCGTTCACCCCCACCATTGCCTTAGGATGATCATATAGCACCTGGACTCCTCAAATAAAATCTTCTCCCATCCCATATACCTCAAGTGTCTCAAAGAGATAGTTCCAGCAAACCCTATCAAATGCTTTTTCTGCATTAAAGCTTACAAGAAGGGCAGGAATCTTGTCCCTATGTACCTCTTCCAAGGAGGCAAGAATTCTCCGCAGATTGCATACTGGGTATCTACCCTGTACAAAACCTATTTGACAGGGATGCACTATCTCTGGGAGAAACATCGCCAGTCGTTCTGCCAAAATCTTGGCAAAAATCTTTAGGTCCATATTCAACAGAGATATGGGACACATGGGTCCTTGCCTGGCTTCGGGAGCACCACTATACGAGCAGTGTTGACATCATACGTCAACTTACCCGACGTCAACCACGCATTGTACATATCCGCCAGCAGGCCAACTATCCCATCCAATAAAATTTTATAGAACTCGGCTCTGTATCCATCGGGGCCCAGGGCCTTACATAGAGCTGCCCTCTTTATAACTCTATCTACCTCCTCCATTGCAAGGCAAAGGGAGCTCTGACCATAAATAGTTTTGAATCTGCTCTCTCGAGGCCTCCTCCCTCGTATACAAGGCCCTATAGAACTTCCCAAAAACCTCTCCAATATCTTTAGAATCCTTACACAACTTACCCGCTGTGTCTTTAACCCCAACCACGCATCGAGAGCCACACCTTCCCCCTAGATATCTTGCCAACAACCGCCCGGTTTGTCCCCATACTGCCACAAACAGTACTTATAATAAAAATATTTTTGCTTGCTGACGCAACACTGTATTTAACATGGTTTGGGGGGCTAACAGCTGCGCTTTGTTGCAGTGGGATGACTATTCCATATACGCCATTCTCGGCCCACCTGCCATTCAAGGCAGAGGATCTTGGCTGCCATCATCCTTGGTCGTCAGACTCTATATGCTATGATGTCCCCCCTAAGTACTATCTTGGCTGTCTCCCAAAAACGTTCAGGGGTCTCTACATGTTCCCCGTTAAACTGATTATAATCCTGCCATTTTTCCAGTAGATACTTCCTAAAGCCCTCTTCTTCATATAACTGTATTGGGAAAGACTATATTATGCTTTTACCCCTGGAATCCCCCCATGTAAAATACATCCAAACTGGAGTATGGTCCGAGATCTCATTTGGACCAATCTCCGCCTCCTCAGCATATGAGTCCAAACAGACTATAGCATCAATACGGGCACTAGTGTTGTGGGCCCAAGAGATATGCTAGTAATCTCGATCCTGGGGATGCAAAACCTGCCAACCATCAATAAGATGTAGGCGCTTAAGAAAACGGTTTATGTGGCTGGTCGTGTATATCCTACTTCCTCCGACCCCACCTGACACATCCAGGGCAAGGTCCCTAACCCCGTTCCAATCTCCGCCAAGAATCACGGGGCAGTCAGATAGCCCTTCAATTTTTGTGGCCAGATCTGCAAAAAATATCGGGTCCACGCTATTTGGGGCATAAACTACACCTAGGACTACCCTACATCCCCTCAGCTCTCCTTCCACTAATACATAATGACCCTTAGGATCCACAGCTTCCTGAATGCACTGGAACCCTACCCCCTTCATTATTAATATAGCCACCCCCCACTTATGTCCCTGAACAGGGGCCCTGTACACAAATTCAATTTGCCCCCCCTTCGAACGGTTAAGATCCCCCACTGATTGATGTGTTTCCTGAAGCATAATGATCTCCCTTCGGTGTCTCCGCAGTGCTCCCAAAACCACCTTCCTTTTAATGGGGCAAGCAACCCCATAGATATTCCAGCTTAATACCCTCACAGCTCCTTATTCCAACTAAGACTTCCTCCCAAGGGCTTGCCTACTCCCCCGGGTGTCCCCCCAGGACCCCCAAATTCCTCCCCACCACAAACCCTCCGCCCAACTATATTTCCTGACAACCTTACCTTTATACCCAACAGTGGACCCAAGCCCTCCCCCATGACCCCCTCCCCCCCCCCCACTCTGTAGACCTACCCACCCCCTCCCCCCCAAACACCTTCCCCTCCTCACTATTTCCCCCCCACCTCACTCCTCACCCCTACACCTCCCAACTTAGCGGTCACTTATTGATGTTAGGATCCCCAGCCACCCCATACTGAATATCCCCCACCATCCATCAATACAAAAAAGAGAAAAGAAAAAGATCATTAAGAAAAGGCAGTAGGAAACAATAGCAAAGGCAAAGCAAACCCTAGCACAGTTCCAGACCACCGCTACTTCCGGAGTTCCAGGAGAAACCTCCTCTAACAGCTCCCTGGTCAACAGCACCTCTCATCCCACTATCCCCAGCTAGGTCAAAGTCCCTTCGGTCCAAAACCAGTATAGCTCTTTTGATCTGTCCTTTTCAGACACCTTCCTGGCCACCTGATTATTATTTATTATTCAATCCGGGCCCAGGCTGAGTCGTATCACTTTCGAGCTCCTTCTGCACCTTGTTGCTGGCCCTGTCTCCGAGCCAACTCTGCATCCAAAAACTGCTGTGCAGCCATAGGATTCCTCATTAACAAAAACCCTCAGTCTCCCTGGGTACAATACTGCAAATTTGTACTTCGCTTCCCCCAGTCTTTGGCACACCGCTGCATAGGCTCTCCACTTAGCACTCACTCCACCGAGTAATCTTGGTATGCTGAGATTTTAGTGTTACTACTTATAATAGGGCCATTTTTTCGCATTTCATGCAGAATTTTCTCCTTCTGAAGTTAATTCAGAAATTGGGCTATCACCATCTGTGGCCTAGGATCCGCGGACCACTGCTGCCCTATTCTATGCACCCGTTCCATTATCAGGGGTTTACAATGTTTATCCAACTCTAGTGAGTTAGGGAGAACAGTTTCCAAATAACCCGAAGCTCCCCGTCTTTAACCGCTTCTGGTATACCATTAAAAAAATGTTTTTCCTCTGGCCACAGTTCTCCAGGTCGTCCAACTTTTCAGCCTGTTTCCCCACCAGTTCTTTGAGCTCCTGTAACTCTCTGTCCATGCTGATCTGCCGATCCTCCGTCCCTGAAATTCATTGTTCCGCGTCCTGCAATTTGGTTCCCAGCACTTCCAGGGACTTTGCCATAGTGTCCAATCGGCCTGCTATCTCATCTAGTCGGCCTGCCAACGCCCCCACCACAGCCGCAGTTACATTCACAACCAATGCAGATTGTCCTGGTGAGCTCGGCGAGGCCGGTGGGTCGGCCATTTTGGGAAGCTGTGTAGGCATCCTCTCCCGATTGCGTCTTGCCGCGTTCATCACTTCTAGCCAAAACCTGCTGCTTCCCTCAAGCTCTGGTCAATCCCCTACTCCTCCGGTGCCGATATAATAAAAAAATTCTTCCTTAGTTCACCCAAAGGACTTGTGGCCAGGGACTCCGGAGAGAGCTCATCACGCGTCTTGCTCCCTCAGCACATCACGTGACCCTCATGAACATTGCAGTTAAAAATGAAGTCAAATACTTAGGTGTAATCATTGATCGCACCCTCAGCATTACATCTCATATAATGCAAACAACTAAAAAGATATTTTATAAGCTCAATCTCTTAAAGCAACTCCGTCCTCCACCAATACAACCTCAAATCAGTCATCCACGCTATGATTACCCCACACTTTGACTTCGCCAACACCATTCTATAAGGCATCACAAAACAGGATTTAAGACTACTTCAATTAGCCCAAAATTTGGCTGCAAGAATAACTGTGAACATCAACTTAATGGAACACATCACACCTACATTGTATGCGCTCCACTGGCTACCCATACAAAGCCGTATAAATTACAAAATACTTGTAACAACCTTCAAGCTTATCAGTAACATTGCCCCTTCCTACTTATCCACACATCTCAAAGGAAATCAACAATCGTACTCAACGCAACTGGAACAAAAATAAGCTTGCTATATCAATAGATTTTAAGAAATCTAGAAAGATAACAAATAACAAAGCATTCTCTCACACTGCCCCTTACCTCTGGAACGCTTTCCCAGACAACCTTAGTGAATTAAATGATTTCCAAACATTCAGAAAGAATCTTAAAACTCATTTATTTACCCTCCATTTTGGCACTCAAGACCAACACAATACACTTGATTCAATGACATCTTCTTCCCAAACCTAACCCAGTACATGCTACTCGACCACACACAAAGAGCTGTTATTGCTAAGTCTACCTCATCCTTGAATGTTCTCTATCTTGTTCATGTATATAGTTAAATGGTTATTATACCACTGTAAATAGTTCTACATTTGGTACATTATACCATTGTAAATAGTTCTATATTGTTCCATGTAACTGAGTATATACTCAGATGTAGAAACTATGGCCAAATTCTACAAGGAACAGTAGCATCACCATCTCAACATATTAAAACAAGCAACTCACCTACCAAACAAATCTGGAAAATTTTCACAAGCATCTCAGAAAGACAGCTCAAAGACATAATCAAAGAGCTAAACGCAACTACTTCTACACTCGATCCTTGCCCAACCCTATAGATACGCCTGACCAGCGACAGCCTATCCCATTTCATTCTAAATTTAATCAACTCCTCATTAGACCAAGGCTATATTCCTGAGGATTTAAAAAAAAGCTTTGATACAGCCCATCTTCAAGGGTAAAAACCTGGCCAAATCAGACCCAAGTTCATACAGGCCTATCTCAAGTTTATCATTCATGACTAAAATCTTAGAGAAGACGGTTCAAAATCAATTACAAAGTCATGTTGACCAATATGCACAACTGGACCCACAACAACACGGCTTCAGAATAGGTCTTGGAGTTGAAACTCTCCTCATGGCTTTAGCGGACAAACTCCTAAAAATAATCGAAAAGCTTAACACTGGTTACATCCTAATTTTCCTGGACTTATCTGCAGCATATGACTCATTATCCCATGAATACCTTCTCCAAAGACTACAGGAAGTTGGCCTCAAAGATAAAGTTTTATTATGGTTCGAATCCTGTCTTACAAACAGAACCATACAAGTTAAAATGGGTAATAACTCATCAAGCCCATTCCAACAAAGGATAAGGCATAACCCAAGGCTCCGCGCTATCCGTGCTCCTCTTCAATCTCTATATCCAACAATATGCAATATTATAAAAAGTCACAGCATCGATTACAATCTTTCCGCTGATGACATAATGTTTTACTCCCAAATCAACACCAAGCATCTGAACCTAAGCAACATAATGGAATGTTTCAACAATACTAACACTTGGCTTTCAAATCACAACCTGCAAATCAACTTAAATAAAACAGAAATACTCTTCATAACAAAGAACAACTCCTTCGTACCGCCAGAAACCTTGAGGATAAAATATACAAATATTCAAGTAAAAAAAGAAGTAAGATATTTTGAAGTGTTACTAGACCATCAGCTCTCTTCACCAAGCATATAAGTAAATTGACTAAAGCCATTTACGCCAAACTAAAAATGATTCAGCACCTAAGGCCGCTTCTCTCCGAAAACGATTTCAGAACTGTCCAAGCCTTAATCGTCCCGCACTTTGACTTCTGTAATGCTATTCTTATGGGTCTCCTGAAACAAAGCATCTGTCGCATACAACTAGTGCAAAACGCAACAGCTAGAGTAATTTCACAGTCGTCATTCAAAGATCACATCAGCCCAATTCTAATGCAATTACACTGGCTTCCAATAGAGAATAGAATAAAATACAAGGTACTCCACACCATCTTCAAAACCATTCAATCAGAACCAGCCACCTGTCTTAAAGAATTCATCCGAATCAGTCTGGAAAACAGACCAAGGAGAAGTTGCAACAGAAACTCGCTTGAAACACACACCGATTTCAAAAACAGTAATTCAACAACATCTAAGAGAGCCTTCTCTCTTTATGCCCCAATTCTATGGAACTCACTGCCACCAAGCATAAGACACTAAGGACCCTAAATCTTTCCGCAAGCTTCTTAAAACATTCCTATTCAGGGATTACTATGGTGAACCTGTCACCTAAACAAATACTTCTATTAAAGCATCATGCCTCCCACATTATGACAACTTCCATTCTTTGTACCAATGATTTATAGACTTAATTCTCTGTACATAGTTTCGTCTGAATTGTTTTCAGAGTCAAGTTATAATTACCCTATCCCTTTTCACTCCTGTTAAATGGTTATATGTAAAAATGTTTAATGTAACGTTCATGTTTTGAAGTTTTTTGTAAACCGCTTTGATTCACTAAAAGCAGTAAATAAGCACAAATAAATAAATATATTGTTTTGTACTACTCAAATTGTTGTTATTTGTAAACCACAATTGATCTTTTGGAAATCGCGGTATAGAAATTGTTAATAATAAATAAAATAAATATTTTTTATTTTTGCTTTAGGTTGTGGTCACTTATTCTGTACTTGGTGAGGGTCTGTGTTCTGAGTGTGTGACCAAGGCTAGGTGTTCTGTTAACATGGTGTTTGTATGTAGGGATCTATACTGTAGTAATTTGACATGTACAGCTTTTCAAATAGGTGTATGGATGTTTTGGGGCCCATTGCAGTGTTTATAGCAGGACTTTACCTAGCCCTGTGTGAGCAGTGCGGCTGCACAGGGCGCAAAGGCTTAAGGGGCGCATTTGAGCTGTCTGCCTTTGCTTGCTGCCACCACTTTTTCTTCTCTCAGTGGCGGCAAGCAATGGCAGAAGGCTGAAATGCGTACTTTAAGCCTTCTCGCGGCACTCTAAGTAGGACTGGTCCCCCCCTCCTCTGACGCGGCGTCAGAGCAGGGAGGGACAGATCTGCTTAGCGCGCCAGCGACTTGCACATCGGGCGTGCCTCTTCTCTCCTGCTGCCGTCCAGAAAGTGGCTGGATATTAGGGGGGGGGGCGCGTGTGCCCGATGTGCAAGTCGCACAGGGCACAATTCACACTCAGTACTGCCATAGTTTATAGTGCTGCTTTTTTCTGGGTAGGCCCCTTATTGTATGCGTTTTGGAAGTGTATGCTGGTATAGTATGGTAGATTTGGCCTTGAAGATCTTCAATAACTTTAGTAGAGTTTTATATTAGTTCCCAATGTGCCTGGTACAGGAGAATGTTTGTTGGTGAGATGATCAGAATCATATTTTTTTCTTTTTAATATATTGAGTTCTGTGGGTAAATGTCCTACCTCTGCTCTGCACCCATTGTTGAGGACATATGATGTCAACACTGCTCGTATAGTGGTGCTCCCGAAGCCAGGCAAGGACCCATGTGTGATAGAGTCATATCGTCCCATATCTCTGTTGAATATGGACCTAAAGATTTTTGCCAAGATTTTGGCAGAACGACTGGCGATGTTTCTCCCAGAGATAGTGCATCCCTGTCAGACAGGTTTTGCACAGGGTAGATACCCAGTATGCAATCTGCGGAGAATTCTTGCCTCCTTGGAAAAGGTACATAGGGACAAGATTCCTGCCCTTCTTGTAAACTTTCATGCGGAAAAAGCATTTGATAGGGTTTGCTGGAACTATCTCTTTGAGACACTTGAGGTATATGAATGCAAAATATATGTTCAGAAAGAAAAAGCAAACACCATAAAGTAGTTTATAACAACAAAATACAAATGAATTATAATTTGGAGTTATAAACTACTGTGGTTCTCGCTCTTTCTTTTAGTTCCTTGGTGTGCGAACATCTTGCATTTGCTCCACATTATCTAAGAACATAAGATATGCCATACTGGGCCAGACCAAGGTCCATCAAGCTCAGTATCCTGTTTCCAACAGTGGCCAATCGAGGTCATACGTGCCTAGCAGTTTCCCCAAAAGACACAGGTCCCACAATGCTTGTATTGGGTCAAGCATTGATATCCTGGGTCTCTTTTAACTTAAAGGTTTATGGTCCTTTCCTCCAGAACTTGTCCAAACCTATTTTAAACCCAGCTACACTAACAGCCTTTACTACATCCTCTGGTAACAAATTCCAGAGTTTGATTACAAGTTGAGTGAAAAAATATTTTCTTTTATTTGTCTTAAATAGTTTACCCTATAGCTTCATTGCATGTCCCCTAGTCTTTCTATATTCTGATAACGTAAACAATCGATCTACGTTTACCCATTCCACTCCATTCATTAATTTATAGACCTCTATCATATCTCCCCTCAGCCATCTCTTTTCCAGGTTGAAGAGCCCTAACCTTTTTAGCTTCTCTTCATAGGAGTAGCCTTCCATCCCCTTTACCATTTTGGTGGCTGTTCTCTGAACCTTTTCTAATAACGCTATATCCTTTTTAAGATACGGCGACCAGAATTGCACACAATATTCAAGGTGCGGTCGCACCATGGAACGATACAGAGGCATTATAATATCCTTAGTTTTATTTTCCATTCCTTTCCTTATGATACCTAGCATTCTATATGCTCTCTTGGCCGCTGCTGTACACTGGGGGGAGGGTTTTAACATGTTACCCACGATGACACCTAAATCTTTTTCCTGGGTGGTGGTTCCCATTGTGGAACCTTGCATCGTGTAATCATATTTTGGGTTGTTATTTCCTAGGTGCATAACTTTGCACTTGTCCACATTAAATTTCATCTGCCATTTGGATGCCCAGTCTTCCAATTTATCAAGATCCGCTTGCAATTTTCCACAATCCTCTTGGGTTTTAACAACTTAAAATAGTTTTGTGTCATCTGCAAATTTGATAACCTCACTCGTTATTCCCTTTTCCAGGTCATTTATGAATATGACAAAAAGCAGCAGACCCAGCACAGATCCCTGGGGTACTCCACTATACACCTTTTTCCATTGGGAAAATTGGCCATTTAGCCCTACCCTCTGCTTTCTATCTTTTAACCAGTTCCTGATTTACAATAGTACACTGCCTCCTATCCCATGACTTTTTAGTTTTGCCCAAAGTCTCTGATGAGGGACCTTGTCAAAGGCTTTCTGAAAGTCCAGGTACACTATATCAACCGACTCACCTTTGTCTACCTGTTTATTCACACCTTCAAAAAAACATAACAGATATTAGTAAGACAACACCTTCCTTGTCTAAAGCCATGTTGGCTGTCTCCCATTAGGCCATGACTATCTATATGCTGAGTAATTTTGTTCTTTATGATATTTTCTACCATTTTTCCCGGTACTGACGTCAGGCTCACCGGTCTGTAGTTTCTCGGATCACCCCTGGAACCCTTTTTAAAAATTGTCGTTACATTGGCGATCCTCCAATCTTCAGGTATTACAGATGATTTTAATGATAGTTCACAGGTTACTAATAGCAGGTCTGCAATCTCATATTTCAGTTCTTTCTACACCCTTGGATGTATACCATCCGGTCCAGGTGATTTGCTACTCTTCAGTTTATCAAATAGTTGTAATATGTCTTCCCGGTGTAGCGATGCTTCTTTCAGTTCTTCTGCAGTATCACCTTTAAATACCACTTCAGTCATGGGTAACATCCCTCCATCTTCCTCAGTAAAACTGAAGCAAAGAATTCATTCAGTCTCTCCATTATAGCCTTGTCCCCTCTTACTGCCCCTTTTACCCCTCTATCATCAAATGGTCCAACTAACTCTCTCACAGGTTTTTTGCTATGAATGTACTTGAAAAAGTCTTTATTATGCATTTTTGCTTCCATAGCAAGTTTTTTCTCAAATTCTCTCTTTGCCTGCCTTATCAATGCCTTGCATTTAACTTGCTAGTGCTTGTGCTGTTTCCAGTTTTCGTCATTTGGCTCTTTTTTCCATATCTCCAGGAACAAGCAGGAATGTAGTCCTCACATATGGGTATCGTCGGTACCGACAGAGCCTGCGCGGGAACGCTCCCCAGCGTCCAATATGAACGCTTTTGGGAGCATCCTTCAGCCCATGCGCGCTGCCTTTCCAACTG
The DNA here is from genome assembly GCA_033557465.1 of Ichthyophis bannanicus. Classification (NCBI taxonomy): domain Eukaryota; kingdom Metazoa; phylum Chordata; class Amphibia; order Gymnophiona; family Ichthyophiidae; genus Ichthyophis; species Ichthyophis bannanicus. Next base: position 1,657,983,961 of record CM066031.1, on the reverse strand, counting down.
TCCCTCTTCATTTCTTTGTTTTCCGCGGAGCCAACAGGACCTATTCCCTGTCACCACAGAAAATTACATCTTTAAACTTCTTTCTGTGGTTGCGTTTGCCTACCGCAGGATGCCTACTGGTACCGCCGGTTCTTTTCTTTAAAACAAAAAACAAAAAAAAAAACCTTTCAGTGTTTCTTTTAGAAACTTCCCTTTTTGGTGCTAGGTGCCATTTTGGGCACTAGGCCCCCATTTTCCTAAGTCATGGAAAAGCCAACTAGTGGTTTTAAAAAATGTACGAAGTGTGGCGGTACCATTTCCGTCACTAACACCTATGATTGGTGTCTAAAATGTTTAGGACCTGATCATTCTCCAACTGAATGTCTCTCCTGCATGGGGATGACCAAAAGAGGAAGACAGAACCGGGCCGCAAAGCTCGGTACCCTTTTTTCTTCAGATGCCAGATCCATTGCATCAACATCGTTGAGGGCCTCTTCTTCCTCCCATGGATCTCAGTTAACTAAACATAATAGCCGGTCCTCAAAGGGTAGCTCTCCTGCTAAGCATCTCCTGCTGGCATTGCCCTTGAGGGAACCACACCGGCAAAACTACCCCGGTGGGAGGCTTCGGCTTCCAAAGCATTGATGGGGTTTCACGATGTTCTTGAGGCCTCAGCCTCGCAAGAACTACCTGTGCCATGCTCAGGGGCTCCGGCCGTCCTTACCAGTACCCCCCACCCAGGCATCGGCAGCATTGATAGACCAGAGGTTCCTCTCTATCGAGCGCAGTATCGCAGCTCTTCTCTCGGCTGCAGTACCAGTGGTCCCAAGAGCACCGGTGCTGACATCGACACCGATGCCGGTACCGACACCGGTGATGCCGGTACCGATGGTGCCGGCCCCGGTAGGAACTCTTCCTATGCCATCTCTGGCTGGAGGGGACAAGGCGGTACCGGGTCACCTTGTTACCGACTTCGATCGGTATTGGGATCGTGCTTTGCAAGAGCATCGGGGTCAGGAGTACTTTGATTCCTCCGATTCCAAAGACTCTGACAATTCTGCTGGCACTAGAGCGTTTCTCCTAGAATATCCCTCTTCTCCCCAACGCAGAATGTCACCTCCAAAGGACATGTCTTTTCAGGATTTCATCCGTGATATGGCCAAAGGTCTTTCAATCACATTAGCTCCTGAAGAGCTCCCAGAGCAAAGGAATTGGAAATCCTCCAATATCCTAAAGCTCCCAAGGAGGCAGTTACTCTGCCTATCCATGAAATTCTGCATAGCTTGATGCTCAGAATGTGGGAGACACCTCTGACCACTTCTCCTCACTCTAGGAGGCTTGATACTATGTATCGAGTTCCACCGTGTCCTGGATTTCAGAAAACCCAGCTGCCATACCATTCAATGGTAGTGGAATCAGCCATGTGTAGGATGAAAAGTGCAAAGAGGCATGCATCCAGTCCTCCAGGTCGTGAATGCAGGACTCTGGATGCTTTTGGGCGCAGAACTTTTCAAGCTTCCATGCTTCCAGCTAGGATCAGTTCATACATCCTATATATGGGAATGTTCCTTAAGGAAGTCACAGGAGACTTGGAACTTATGAGTCCATTTCTCCCAGATGATAAGAGACAAGATTTTCTTGCTCTAGTTAAGCATGCTCAAGATGTCTCCAAGTTTGTCAATTGTGCAGCTTTTGACTGCTTTGAATGCATCAGCAGAACCTCTGCTATTCCCATTAGTGCACGACGGATTGCCTGGCTGCAGGCATCAGACTTGGAGACTTGGGTACAGGACAAATTAGGCAACATTCCTTGCACGGGGGAGAATCTCTTCGGCAAGAAAAGGCTAACGAGTTAGATGCTGACAATTCTACCTTAGATAGATTGTCAAAGTTTACAGCCACTCCAGCCAAAAGGAAGCCTTATAAAAAACCCTCTTTTAGCAAAAAGAGGAAGTTTTATCCTTCCTATACCCAGCAGAGTCAGACTTCAGGTCAGGTTGCCCAAAAGGGACAACCTAGACAGCAAAAGAAACCAAAAGGACTGAGAACCCAACCAGCTCTCCAGGTTCAGCCCCCTCAAGGGCTTCCCAGAAAGCTTCGCCTTCCTGCCCCTGAGGGGTCCCCAACCCCCCAGTATTCCGGGCAGGTTATGCCACTTTATCAACAGATGGCATCAAATAACAGCAGAAGATTGGACTTTGTCCATTGTAGGAGAGGGGTACAAATTTCATTTTCACAGCATACCCCCTCCTACAATTCTAAAGCAGTTCAATTCACAAACCTCTGCAGACAATCTGCTAGATTACGAGGTCTCCACACTTCTTGCCCAAAGGGCAATAGAGGAAGTACCCATTTTTCAACAGGGAACAGGGTTCTACTCCCCCTATTTTCTTATCCCAAAGAAAACAGGGGGACACAGACCCATTCTAGACCTCAGAGAATTGAACAAATATCTGTTTCGAGAGAAATTCAAAATGATTTCTCTAGGAACTCTTCTGCCATACCTTGAAGGCCAGGACTGGCTTTGCTCTCTAGACTTAAAGGATGCATACACACACATTCTCATCCATCCCGATCACAGGAAATTCTTACGTTTCCTTTTCAGGGGAAGACATTTCCAGTACAGGGTTCTTCCTTTTGGTCTGGCTTCAGCACCAAGAGTGTTCACGAAATGCATGGCAGTAGTAGCAGCATTTCTACGAACCCTGGGGATTTTTGTCTTCCCTTACTTAGACGACTGACTCATTCAGCCTCCACAGTTGCAGAGGCCAGCACTGCACTGTCTCGTACAATGCGAATCCTTCAATACTTGGGATTGGAAATCAACTTCCCGAAGTCTCAACTAGTTCCTTCCCAATGCCTAGAATTCATAGGAGCCTGTCTGGATACCAGGCAGGCAAGGGCTTTCCTTCCACAAGCCCAGTGTCTTCGCATTATGCAGCTAGCTTCCCAAGCAGCAGGAAAATCCTCCCTCACAGCTCGGGAACTACTGCAGTTACTGGGACACATGGCATCCATAGTTCATGTAGTCCCATATGCTCGCCTCCACATGCGAGCAGCTCAGTGGACCCTATCCACAGAGTGGACACAGGCCACGGGCAATTTGTCGGACAAAATAACAGTCTCTCAAAGACTAATTTTGTCCCTCCAATGGTGGCAATCACTAGAAAATCTGGCTGTGGGGTCTCCTTTCCATCATCCCCTCTTTCAGGCCACCCTAACAACAGATGCATCACAGGTGGGTTGGGTAGCACACCTGGATCATCTCTCTCCCAGGGCACCTGGACTCCACAGGAGGTAGATTTACACATAAACCTCCTGGAATTAAGAGCAATTTATTTAGCTCTTCGAGTGTTCCACGCCCAGCTCAGCTACAAGAGAGTCCTGGTCCAGACAAACAATCAGGTAGCCATGTTCTATGTGGTCAAGCAGGGCAGAACGGGCTCTCTGTCGTTATGCAATGAAGCTTTACGACTATGGGCCCTTGCCAGAGAGCACCAAATTCACCTTCTAGTGGTATATCTTCCAGGCATTCAAAACCTTTGGGCAGATAAACTCAGTTGAGTACTGCTACCTCACGAGTGGTCACTCCACCTAGACCAGGTGACAAAGATATTTCATCTCTGGGGCACTCCAGACATAGACCTCTTTGCAAGTCCACTGAATGCCAAACTTCCCCTATTCTGTTTCAGAATACTGGCACACCACTATCAGGCAAGGAATGCCTTCCTCCTCCACTGGAGTCAGGACTTCCTTTATGCTTTCCCACCCATTCCCCTCATTCCCAAAACACTCTTCAAGTTCAGAGAGACGGGGGTCGCATGATTCTCATCCCACCACGATGGCCACGCCAAGCGTGGTATTCCCTGCTTCCGCATCTCTCTCAAGCAACACCTCTGGAGTTAGGGCACGCTCCAGATCTCCTTTCTCAGGAGAACGGGATGTTATGGCACCCAAATCCCCAGTCCCTGCACCTCACGGCTTGGTTGCTGAAGGCTTAGACCTCCAGGATCTCAACCTGTCTCAGCAGGTAAAAGATATCCTTCGAGCTTCTAGGAAACTTTCCACAAGAAGATCTTATGCCTTCAAGTGGAAACGTTTTACTATATGGTGCTCCAGGAGGGGATTAAACCCCCTGGTCGTACCCTTAGAATCGATACTAGAGTATCTCCTTCACTTATCGAATTCAGGGTTAAAGACCAATTCGGAAGAGTCCATCTTAGTGCAATTGCAGCTTCTTATAAGCCTCTGAATGGACAACCAATTTCCTCTCATCCACTGATATCAAGATTTATGAGAGGCCTTCTATTAACCAAACCTCCCATTAAGCCACCACCGGTGGCTTGGGATCTAAATCTAGTTCTCAGGCAGCTCATGAAGCCGCCTTTTGAGCTTTAGCCACTGCCGCCCTTACGTTTTTGACCTGGAAGGTCATCTTCCTAATTGCAGTCACCTCTGCCCGTCGCATCAGTGAATTGCAAGCTTTAGTGGCTGATCCTCCTTATACTAGGTTTCATCATGATAAGGTTGTTCTTCAAACTCACCCACATTTTATGCCAAAGGTGGTTTCGCCTTTTCATTTAAATCAATCAATTTGCCTTCCTGTATTTTTTCCCAGGCCTCACGCCTCTAATGCAGAAAGGAACCTTCATGCTTTGGATTGCAAAAGGGCCTTGGCCTTTTACATACAAAGAACACAGCAACATAGAAAGTCTTCACAACTTTTTATAGATTTTGACCCTAGTCATTTGGGACTTCCAGTCTCCAAAAGAACTTTATCTAAATGGATTGCCCAATGTATATCCTTTAGTTATGAGAGTAAGGGTCTTCCTCTTCAGGACCATGTCACAGCTCATAATGTCAGGGCCGTGGCAGCTTCTATGGCTAATCTCCACTCTGTATCTATCGATGACATTTGTCGAGCAGACACCTGGGCTTTGGTACACACCTTCACAGCCCACTACTGCCTAGATAAAGCCTCCTGTCGGGATGCCTTCTTTGGCTAAGCTGTTCTTCAAAACCTTTTTCAAACGTAAACCAAGTCCTACCCACCAACCCTGGTGGGATGCCAGAGATCCATGGGAGGAAGGATCCTCACCCTTGACGGTGGCACCTTCCTGAGGCTATCTCCCTGGCATCTTCAGCTATGGAGTCCCCATATGTGAGGACTACATTCCTGCTTGTTCCTGGAGATAGCGTAGTTACTCACCTGTAATAGGTGATCTCCGGGAACAGCAGGAATTTAGTCCTCACACCCCACCCACCTCCCCTAGGAGTTGTCTCTCTCTCTCTCTCTTTGTCTCTTTCCTCTCTCCCTCTTTGTCTCTTTCCTCTCTCCCTCTATCCTTTCACTCAGCTACAAACTTAACTGAAGAGGGACAGTTGGAAAGGCGGGAAGGCAGCGTGCATGTGCTGAGGGATGCTCCCAAAAGCGTTCTTATTGGTTGCTGGGGAGCGTTCCCGCGCAGGCTCCGTCGGTACCAACGATACCCATATGTGAGGACTAAATTCCTGCTGTTCACAGAGATCACCTTTTACAGGTGAGTAACTATGCTTTCTTGAAAGATGCTTTTTTGGCAACAACAGCCTCTCTGAACTCACCTTTAAACCATGCTGGCAGTTTTTTGAACTTCCTTCCACTTTTCTTAAAGCGTGGAATACAGCTGGTCTGGGCTTCCAAGATAGTATTTTTCAACAATACCCAAGCTTGATGTAAGTCTTTAACTTTTGCAACTGCTCCTTTTCATTTTTTCTTAACTATTTTCCTCATTTTATCATAGTCTCCCTTTCGAAAGTTAAAAGGTAGTACTGTGGATTTCCTTACCATCCCTCCTTCATTAGTTAAATGAAACACGATCATGCTATGATCACTATTGCCAAGTGGCCCCAACACCCTTATTTCTTGCACCAGATATGGTGTTCCACTAAGGACTAGGTCCAATATGGCTCCCCCTCTGGTCGGTTCATGAGCCAGCTGCTCCAAGAAGCAGTCGTTTATTTCATCTAGGAACTTTATCTCCCTAGCATGTCCTGCCGTGACACTGAACCAGTCGATACCGGGGTAATTGAAATCACCCATTATTATTACTGTGCTGTAACTTTTGTTAGCTTCCTTGATTTCTTTGAGCATTTCATCATCCATTTATTCATTCTTCCATGCGGTCGATAGTACACCCCCACTGCCATCGCTTTCCCTTTCTTACATGGAATTTCAATCCATAGAGATTTTACAGCAAATTTTGTTTCCTGCAAAGCTTTAATCCTTTCTGACTCAATGCCCTCTCTAACATAGAGCCCAACCCCTCCACCAATTTGATCAGCTCTATTATTACGATATAGTTTGTACTCAGGTAGCACAGTGTCCCACTGGTTGTCCTTTCACCATGTCTCCGAGATTCCAATCATATCTAACCTCTCATTTAGTGCTATATTTCTAACTCTCCCATCTTATTTTTTAGACTTCTAACATTTGCATACAAGCATTTTAGAGACTGTATTTTATTCATATTAATGTGGCTATTGGTAGTCATGGGTAATTTGGAATCTTTAAGCTCTCTCTGCTCCATACTCAAGGCATTTGGGCTACTTTACTCTTTTTTGGAACCTCTCTGCTTTTGGTAGTCTCCTTCAAGAATACATTCTTCCGAACCATGCGCTCTTGGGCGACTGTCGGTTTTCCCTATTATCTAGTTTAAAAGCTGCTCTATCTCCTTTTTAAAGGTTAATGCCAGCAGCCTGGTTCCATCCCGGTTAAAGTGAAGCCCATCCCTTCGGAAGAGCCCCTCCTTTCCCCAGAATGTTCCCCAGTTCTTAACAAATCCAAAACCCTCATCCTTGCACGATTGTCTCATCCACGCATTGAGACTCCGGAGCTCTGCCTGCCTTTTGGGTCCTGCGCGTAGAACAGGAAGCATTTTGGAGAGCGCTACCCTGGAAGTTCTGGATTTCAGCTTCCTACCTAAAAGCCTAAATTTATCCTCCAGAACCTCCCTAGCACATTTTCCTATGTCATTGGTACCGACATGTACGAAGACAGCAGACTCCTCCCCAGCACTATCTAAGACCTTATCTAGGTGGTGCAGAGTTCCGCTACCTTCGCACCAGGCAGGCATGTTACCAGGCGATCCTCACGTCCACCAGCCACCCAGCTATCTACATGCCTAATGATCGAATCACCAACTATAACGTCTGTCCTAACCTTTCCCTCATGGGCACATGGCCCTGGAGAAACCTCCTCAGTGCGAGAGGGTTTTACATCACCTCGAGGACAGTGCGAGTTACAGGATCACTTCCTGCCACACCAGGGTTATGCTCTCCTGTCACGTGACCTCTCTCATCCATGGCAACATGGATGCTGCCAGACTCTAGGTGGGACTTCAGGACTATATCCCTCATCTGTGTACCTCTCTGTCTTTCTTATATCTTCCAAGTCTGCTACTCAAGCCTCTAGAGAACGGACTCGTTCCCTGAGAGCAAAGAGCTCCTTGCACCTAGTGCACACGTAAGACCTCTCACCAACTGGGTGAAAATCATTCATGTGACACCCAATGCAAAAGACTGGAAAGCCCACATCTCGCTGCTTTGACTGCTGTCTGCATCTTATTTTTAAGCTTGTGTTTAGATCTTTAAGTTTTTTACTTACTAAGGGTTGCTGTGGATGCTTGTACTAATAAAAGTGTATCTAATATCTTTAATATACCTTGTTCACCTGAAGCTTAATTAATCTCAGTTCCTTAATATATGAGTTCAATTCCTTGTTCTTTGTAAACTCAATGTTGTTTGTATGCATTGTAGTATTTCTGTTCGATGTACACCGCGCTGATTTTAATAGCGCGGTATAGAAGAAATGTTAAATAAATAAATAAATGACTGATTTGGATAAAGAGCTGCACCTGAGACCAGCTCCTTTCCTTTAAGATGTGTAAGTACCTATAAAGCTACGATTATCCCAGGGGTGGGAGGGTGTTTGGGAGGGAGGGAAATAAGACTTTTTAAAAGAGGGCTGCTACACAGTACCCTGTCCTGTGCTTCTAAGGTAAGCTATGACCAACTTCCTGGGTGATTAACAGTCCTTGCTTGGATAGAAGGAGTCTTTCAAAATGGCCTTTTGACCTGCTACCTGGCTTTAACACCTATTTAAAAAGTTTCACAGGTCTCTTGCCCCCTAGGTAGAAGGCCTCTTTGTAAAGGTCTCTAGAAGACTTTATTTATTGCTCAAAGAATACTCACCCTGTTTTGCCTTTTATGCTAAGTTATAGTCTGATTTGATTTAAAGCTCTTTGCTGCTGCTAGGCTCTGACCTAGTATAATCAGCTTTTTGGTTTGGCTCAGTCCCTGACTGGAGTTTTGAGAAAGATCCCCCCTCTCCGGTGCGTGGGGGGGGGGGGGTGCCATCTCATCCCTCGCCTCAGGCAGTAGATTGCCTTCAGCCGCCCCTGATACAGATGCATTATTATATCCTTTTTTTATTCTTCATTCCTTTCCTTAGGATTCCTAGCATTCCATTTGCCTTCTTGGTCACAGCTGCACATCTGGTGGAAGGTTAACCACAATGGCGCCTAAATCTTTTTTCCTGGGTGGTGGTTCCTAAAGTGGAATCTTGCACTGTGTAACCATAGTTTGGGTTGTTCTTTCCTAGGTGCATAACTTTGCCCTTGTCCACATTAAATTTCATCTGCCATTTGAATGTCCAGTCTTCCAATTTATCAAGGTTCTCTTGCAATTTTTCATAATCCTCTTGGGTTTTAACAGTTTAGAATAATTTTGTGTCATCTGCAAATTTGAAATCCTCACTCAGTATTCCCATTTTCAAATATGTTAAAAAGCAGCAGACCCAGCACAGGTCCCTGGGGTACTCCACTATTCACGTTTCTCCATTGGGAAAATTGGCCATTTAGTCCTACCCTCTGCTTTCTAGCTGTTAACCAGTTCCTGATCCACAATAGTACACTGCCTCCTATCCCATGACTTTTTAATTTTACCATTAGTCTTTCTGAAAATCCGGATACACTACATCAACTGGCTCACCTTTGTCTACCTGTTTATTAACACCTTCAAAAAAATATAACAGATTAGTAAGACATGACTTTCCTTGGCTAAAGCCATGTTGACTTTCTCCCATTAAACCATGACTTTCTACATGTTCAGTAATTCTGTTCTTTATAATAGTTTCTACCATTTTGCCCGGTACTGACATCAGACTCACCGCTCTGTAGTTTCCTGGATCACCCCTGGAACCCTTTTTGAAAATTGGCGTTCGATTGACCATTCGCCAATCCTCAGGTATTACAGATGGTATTAATGGTAGTTCACAGATTACTAATAGTAGGTCTGCAGTCTCATATTTTAGTTCTTTCAACACCCTCTGATGTATACTGTCTGGTCCAGGTGATTTGCTGATCTTTAGTTTATCAAATAGTTGTAATATATCTTCTCGTTTTATCAATATTTCTTTCAATTCTTTCATTGTATCACCTTTAAATACTATTTCAGTCATGGGTAGCTACCCTACATCTTCTTCAGTAAAGACCGAAGGAAAGAAATCATTCAATCTCTCCTCTATGGCCTTGTCCCCTCTTAGTGCCCCTTTTACCCCCCCCCCCCTTTTACCACACTATCATCTAATGATCCAACTGACTCTCACAGGTTTTTTGCTACTAATGTACTTGACAAAGTTTTTATTATGTATTTTTGCTTCCACAGCAAGCTTTTTTTCAAATTCTCTCTTTGCATGTCTTATCAGTGCCTTGCATCTAACTTACCGGTGCTTATGTTGTGTCCTGTTTTCGTCATTTGGCTCCTTTCCATTTCTGAAAGATATTTTTTTGGCTACAACAGCCTCTCTGACCTCACTTTTAAACCATGCTGGTAATTTTTTGGACTTTCTTTCATTTTTCTTAAAGCGTTGAATACAGCTGGTCTGGGCTTCCAAGATAGTATTTTTAAGCAACACCCATGCTTGATGTAAATCTTTAACCTTTGCAGCTGCTCCTTTTAGTTTTTTCTTAACTATTTTCCTCATTTTATCATTTCCTCATTTCAAATTTAAAAGGTAATAATGTGGATTTCCTTACCATTCTTCCTCCCTTTATTAAATCAAACACGATCATGCAGAAATAACAGTTGCTGATAGGATCTATCAGCTCTCCAAATCATTGGCACCGCAAAAGGCATGGATTTCCTTTTTGTATTCAACCACTGGTGAAGATTTGTTGCAGCATATGTGTAGGGCCCAGCTCTTGTCCTGGTATCCAATTTTGTAGACAAAGTAATGGTGGTAGATTTTCTTAATCAAAGCTGTTATACTGCATTTTTGTGATGCAAAAGTCTCCTCACCAGAAGTGATCTGCATCGTTCAAACAGTTACTCATAGTCAAAGAAGGCTTACTCTACTATCATGTTAGAATGAGTGTTTGTGTAGCTGTCAGGATCTATTGTTTCGATTTCAAAAATAAGCTAAAGATTTTGATTTAAGCTCTGATTAGTTGATATATAAAATCTTTTCTTATTGGTATGCACTTTAAAACATTAATTTGTGTCTTCGTTCAGTGGATAATGGCAGCTCTTTATTTTTGGGATTGCCATAGGAGAGTTTGCATGGTTTAAAACTGATCTGTCTTTTGATAAACAATAAATATATCCAAGCCTGAGATCAGCGAATGGTTTTTAAGTGTGTATCTCTTCAGTTTAGGTTTTTAAGTCCCGATCCTACTTGTACATAGCTCCTGTCCTCTGAAATTCCCTGCCTACATAAATGTATTTGGAGTAGCTATTTCTTAGGTTTAGGAAGCTTAAAACATATTTTCTTGAAGAAGTTGTTTACCTAACAGATTTCTTTTTCTTTTTATTAGAATCTAAGGAAATTTGCTTGCAGGCAGTTTTTTAAAGGAGTTTTACTTCAGATAGTATTGACTTTCCTACTGAGACTCTGTTTTGTCTGTATTAGTTAGTTATTTTACTTCTGCTTGCTAGTTACCTTGGGATTATTTTTTAAAAATTTGAGCTTATGATGTGAAATGCTTATTGACTATATAGTTAAGACGTATTTTTTTGAACCGGCCATCAGCAAATGTTGAACGGACCTGGTTGAATAAATGAAACTGCTGCTAAGCTCATGTTGCTACCTTTTCTTCGCATTCTCTTTCTTTCTTAATCACTCCTTCTTGCTTGTACTCTACCTCCTGATTTTATTAGTTTATATTTTTGAATTTTGTAAACTGCCTTGAAGCATAGGTTAAATGGCACATTTTAGAAAGGCCGTGTAGGTGCAATCTGGGATGTTCAAGTGAAAAAGTCTGAAATTTTGTGGGAGGGGCAGCAGTTAAGGTGGACATGTGTAAGTGTTTTCTTAAATTAGAACATAAGAACATAAGACATGCCATACTGGGTCAGACCGAGGTCCATCAAGCCAAGTATCCTGTTTCCAACAGTGGCCAATCTAGGTTATACGTACTTAGCAATATCCCCAAAAGACACAGGTTCCACAATGCTTGTACTGGGTCAAGCATTGATATCCTGGGTCCCTTTTTAATAGTGGTTTATGGACCTTTCCTCCAGGAACTTGTCCAAACCTTTTTTCAACCCAGCTACACTAGCAGCCCTTACTACATCCTCCGGTAACAGATTCCAGAGTTTGATTACACGTTGAGTGAAAAAATATTTTCTCTTATTTGTCTTAAATAGTTTACCCTGTAGCTTCATTACATGTCCCCTAGTCTTTCTATACTCTGATAGCATAAACAATTGATCCACGTTTATCCGTTCCGCTCCATTCATTAATTTATAGACCTGTATCATATCTCCCCTCAGCCGTCTCTTCTCCAGGCTAGAGCCCTAACCTTCTTAGCCTCTCTTCATAGGAGTAGCCTTCCATCCCCTTCACCAATTTGGTGGCTCTTCTCTGTACTTTTTCTAATAACGCTATGTCCTTTTTAAGATACGGTGACCAGAATTGCACACAATATTCAAGGTGCGGTCGTACCATGGAGCGATACAGAGGCATTATAATATCATTTGTTTTGTTCTCCATCCCTTTCCTTATGATACCTAGCATTCTATTTGCTTTCTTGGCTGCCGCTGCACACTGGGCGGAGGGTTTTAACATGTTATCCACAATGACTCCTAAATCTTTTTCCTGGGTGGTGGTTTCTAATGTGGAGTCTTGCATCGTGTAACTATAGTGTGGGTTGTTCTTTCCTAGGTGCATAACTTTGCACTTGTCCACATTAAATTTCATCTGCCATTTGGATGCCCAGTCTTCCAATTTATCCAGATCCTCCTGCAGTTTTCCGCAATCCTCTTGGGTTTTAAAAACTTTAAACAGTTTTGTGTCATCTGCAAATTTGATAACCTCACTAGTTATTCCCTTTTCCAGGTCATTTATGAATATGTCAAAAAGCAGCGGACCCAGCACAGATCCCTGGGGTACTCCACTATTCACCTTTTTCCATTGGGAATATTGGCCATTTAGCCCTACCCTCTGCTTTCTATCTTTTAACCAGTTCCCGATCCACAATAGTACACTGCCTCCTATCCCATGACTTTTTAGCTTCACCAAAAGTCTCTGATGGGGGACTTTGTCAAAAGCTTTCTGAAAGTCCAGATACACTATATCAACCGACTCACCTTTGTCTACCTGTTTATGCACATCTTCAAAAAAACATATCAGATTAGTAAGACAAGATCTTCCTTGTCTAAAGCCATGTTGGCTGTCTCCCATTAGGCCATGACTATCTACATGCTGTGTAATTTTGTTCTTAATGATGGTTTCTACCATTTTCCCTGGTACTGACGTCAGGCTCACCGGTCTGTAATTTCCCGGGTCACCCCTGGAACCCTTTTTAAAAATTGGTGTTACGTTGGCGACCCTCCAATCTTCAGGTATTACAGATGATTTTAATGAAAGTTCACAGATTACCAATAGCAGGTCTACAATCTCATATTTCAGTTCTTTCAACACTCTGGGATGTATACCATCCGGTCCAGGTGATTTGCTACTATTCAGTTTATCAAATAGTTTAATATATCTTCCCGGTGTAGAGATATTTCTCTCAATTCCTCTGCAGTATCACCTTTAAATACCACTTCAGTCTTGGGTAACATCCCTACATCTTCCTCAGCAAAGACCGAAGCAAAGAATTCATTCAGTCTCTCTGCTATAGCCTTGTTTCCTCTTACTGCCTCTTTTACCCCTCTATCATCTAATGGTCCAATTGACTCTCTCACAGGCCTTTTGCTACGAATGTGCTTGAAAAAGTCTTTATTTTGTGTTTTTGCTTCCGTAGCAAGTTTCTTCTCAAATTCCCGCTTTGCCTGCCTTATCAATGCTTTGCATTTAACTTGCCAGTGCTTGTGCTGTTTCCAGTTTTCATCATTTGGCTCTTTTTTTCCATTTCCTGAAGGTTGCTTTTTTGGCAGCAACAGCCTCTCTGACCTCACCTTTAAACCATGCTGGCAGTTTTTTGGACTTTCTTCCACTTTTCTTAATGCGTGGAATACAGCTGGTCTGGGCTTCGAGGATAGTATTTTTAAATAACACCCAAGCTTGCTGTAAGTCTTTAACCTTTGGATTGTCCTGTCTCCACCCTGAAAGATAAATATCTTCATCAGATGTAAAAGGCAGGGAGACCTGCAGAAGTATACTTCCAAGGCAGTTTTAGAACTTACACATTTCCAATATGGATGGTTATATACTTGCCTATAACGCTTTCCACATTGGTACTCCTGTCTACCTTTCCTCCTCCAGCTTGCTGCATTCAATCCACACCAATTGTCTTTCTCCCTTCGGCCTCACAGGCCAGATATTCTGCCTTTTTATTTTCTCACTCCCCATCTCTGAACCAACCCTACCCTCTGACCTCCGCCTAAAGTCTTCCTTCAGTAAGTTTAAAATAGCCTTAAAAACACAATTTATTGCTGCATTTAATCATACCACTACCCAATCTGGGTCCTGTATAGTCGGCTCTCTCCTCTCTCTCCCACCGCCCCTCCCCTCCCCTCCTCTCCCATTTATTTCCTGTATGATTAAACATAGAAACATGATAACAGAAAAAGACTACATGGCCTATTTAGTCTGTCCTTCCATATCAACCACTACAACAGTCCCCTTTTTTCCTTTAGAGATCCTCTATGTTTGTCCCGTGCTTCTTTGAAGTCAGATACTGTCCTCATCTCTACCACATCCACTGGGGGGACTATTCCACGGATCCACTACTATTTCCATAAAGAAATATTTCCGCATATCACTCCTGAATCTATCCCCTTTCACCCTCATCCCATGTCCCCTCATAGCAGAGCTTGCTTTCAATTGAAAGAGACTCTCCTCCTATGCATTTATGCCACAGAGGTATTTAAACTTCTCCAGGACCAAGCAGGAAGTCAGTCCTCACATATGGGTGTCATTGGCGCCGATGAAGCCCCAGCGGAGCATTTCCCCAGCTTTCTATGAAAGCCTTTGGGACTGCAGGCACGCATGCGCGGTTCCCTTCCCCCCTAAAGGTGCCATCTTACCTCAGTTTCTTTTTTTCCGAGAAGCCCACCGGACGTGTGTCCTGTCATCCCGGATAAAAGTTGATTTTTTTCGGCGATACTCGCTGTTTTTTCTCCCGGTTCGACGTCGGTTTCCCCTCCCGCCGGGTTCGGTACACCGGTATCGAGCCCGATTCTTCTTTTCCGTTTTTTGCCCTTCGTGGATGGCGTTCGCGCCCTTTTTTGCTTTTTCCCTGGAAGGCCGGTCCTTTGACCTCGCGGGGACTCTTTTTACCCCGATGGCTTCCAGCGGTTTCAAGAAGTGTGATCGGTGTAAGAAATTAATGTCTCTCACCGACACACACGACTGCTGCCTCCGGTGCCTCGGTCCTGATCACGACCCTAAGTCGTGTGGGCCATGTGGGAAGATGTCTTCCAAGGCACTCCGAAGTCGCCAGCAGCAGAAAGAAAGGCTTTTCTCGGACTCAGCCTCCGCCGGGCCCGGGCCTCGTCTAAGGCCTCGACATCTCGGGATTCGGATCCCGAGCGCCGTCGGAGCTCCTCGGACAGGGGGTCCCCCGACCGGGAACGCAAGAGGAAGAAGCGGCTCGCGAGGGCGTCGTTGAAGGAGGTCCCTGGCTCCTCGAGGGCCAGGTCTAAGACCCCCGACTGTCGCCTCGGGCCCGTGGACCAAGAGAAGCCTGCCAAAGTTCCTTGCGTGGAGCCGGAGTCTGCTGGACATGCAAGCCCTGTAGTCCTTGAGGACTCTCCTCCCAGGGAGCCGACGTCGGGCCCGGCGCCGCCGGGGCCCGAGTCGGTGGCTGCTGCGTCTCCCGAGCTGAGTCTCAGGATGACAGCCTTGGAGAGCAGATTGTCTGCCTTCATGGAGCAGCAGCGGGCACTGATGGCCAGCCTGTCTGGCGCATCTGCCCCGACCACCGGGACATCGACTTCGAAGTCGACCCCAGAGACCGAGCCGATACTCGAGTCCATCATGGTTCGAAGTCGATGTCGGTCGCGGTCTCCCTCGACCTCCCGCTCGGGACCAAGGGCGTTAACGCCGGTGCCTCCAGCGTCGGGGCGGGTGCTCCAGGGCCCCGCGGGGTCGGACCCTGACTCCTCGTCGGACGAGTCCGCCTGGGAGACGGAGGATGAGGAGTCCCCCGATACGTTCAAGACTTGGTGCGTCCCGTCGGACTCACCGCAGTCTGAGCCCCGGAGTAGATTCCCTCTGGAGGATACTCGGTTCTCGGAGTTCGTCCGGGATATGGCCACTGCCTTGGCTATTCCGGCGGACCCCGAGGAAGAGCCTCGAGCCGAAGAGCTCAAGGCCCTGCAGTATGACTCTCCTCCGAAGGAGGCCTTTACTGTCCCGGTTCCTCTGATGCTGGAATGGCTCCTCTTCCGGATGTGGGAGGCACCGGCCTCGGCGCCGGTTTTAAGCAAGCGAGTCGACTCGATCTATCAACTCAGGAAGAGCCCTGGCTTTCAGAAAGCACAGCTACCACACCATTCCATGGTTGTGGAATCAGCCATGCATCGTCTGAAGAGCCAGAAGATGCACTCTGCGGTGCCCCCCGGCAGGGAGGCCCGGAACCTCGATGGCGTCGGTAGAAAGTGCTTCCAGGGCTCGATGCTTGCTTGCCGTATTCCAGTCTTACCAGCTGTACATGGGCATGTACTTGCGGGACCTGGCCAAGGAGTTGGCCGGGTTCTCTGCTGGACTCTCCGGGGAACCCTTGCAGAGATTTAAGACCTTGTCCTCGGGGATTCGGGATTGCTCGAAGTTCATGTCCTGCGCCGCCTACGATGGCTTCGAGGCCTCGGCCCGAGTTGCGGCAGCCGGCATCGCGGCTCGACGCCAGGCATGGCTGCAGTCATCGGACCTCGAGCCATGGGTTCAGGACAAGTTGGTCGATGTCCCTTGCTGATGTGAAAACCTTTTTGGCAAGCCCATGACCGAGAAGGCCGCCCAGCTCGAAACAGAGCACCTTACACGGACAAGGCTGTCTAGGAAGACCTCTGCCCCTTCTCATAAAAAGAAGGGCTCGGGTAAAAAGCCCTTTTACCCAAGGAAGGGCACTGCCTACAAACAGTACCCTCAATATCAGGCTACCCAAGCTGCACCCCAGGGTCAGCAAGCCAAGGGGCAGGGTAATGGGCCCCATAGGCAGAGGACCCCCAAGCCTCAGGCCCCTGCTCCCACTCAGCAGGGTGGGGGATTTTGACTCCTTGAGCGTAGCCTCTCCATCCCTGCTCTCCCAAACCTGCACAGGAGGTCGCCTCGCCCTCTTTGCCCACCAGTGGCCCCTCATCACCGGGGACAGTTGGGTGTTGGACATAGTCCACAGGGGCTATGCACTACATTTTCACCAACTGCCTCCACCATACTTTCCAGGGGAGCCTCCAAGGCCTTCCCTGCACACAGACCTTCTCCTTCAGGAACTTCAAGGTCTGTTGGTGGACGGGGCGGTGGAGCCTGTGCCTCCCCACTTGCAAGGTCACGGATTCTACTCCAGCTATTTCCTGGTGCCCAAAAGAACCGGTGGCCTTCAACCCATTCTGGACCTCCGGAACCTCAACAAGTTCCTAGAGAAAGAAAAGTTCAAGATGCTTACTCTTGGAACACTTCTGCCCTACCTCCAGCAGGGAGATTGGCTATGCTCCTTAGATCTAAAGGATGCGTACACTCACATCCTCATTCATCCAGACCACAGAAAGTACCTCAGGTTCCTTGTGGGAGAAAACCATTATCAGTACAGAGTACTGCCTTTTGGCCTCACCTCCGCTCCCAGGGTCTTTACCAAATACCTGGCAGTGGTGGCGGCCTGCCTGAGAAATCAGGGAGTCTTTGTCTTCCCCTATCTGGACGACTGGCTCATCAGGGGTCAGATGTGCCAGGAGGCCAGACAAGCCACCCTCGGAACTATTGCTCTTCTTCAATAAACTTCGCAAAGTCCACTTTGCTCCCCTCCCAGAATTTGGAATTCATAGGAGCAAGGCTGGACTGTCTCCTGGCAAAGGCTTTCTTGCCAGAAGACAGAGCACAAAGATTAATAGCCTTGGCAAACCAGTTTCTCAACAGGTCACTAGTCTCCGCCAGACTCTGCCTGAGGCTTCTAGGCCACATGGCTTCGACAGTACATGTGACCCCCAATGACAGGCTCCATATGAGGCCTGCACAGTGGTGCCTTCGGACTCAGTGGTCACAGGCCACAGGCAGCCTCAGGGACAGGATACGGGTGTCCAGACAATTTCTGAACTCCCTCAGCTGGTGGCTACAGCCACCCAATCTACTAAAAGGAGTGCCCTTTCAGATTCCTGGGTATACGGTGGTACTGACCACCAATGCCTCCCTGCAGGGCTGGGGAGCTCATTGTCTAGACAAGTGCACCCAGGGCCGCTGGTCTCCTTGGGAGGCGGCACAGCGAATCAATCTCCTGGAACTCAGGGCTATTCGATTAGCACTCAAAGCTTTCTCTCCTACCCTGGCTCATCAATCTGTCCTGATTCAGACAGACAATCAAGTAGCCATGTTTTATGTGAACAAACAGGGCGGGACTGGGTCCAGACTCCTCTGTCGGGAGACTCAGGACCTTTGTTCATTTGCCGTCAAGCACAACATGCTCCTCAAGGCTGTGTACCTTCCAGGCCAGGACAACTACCTGGCCGACAGGTTGAGTAGGATTCTTCAGCCCCACGAGTGGCAGCTGCATCCTTTAGTAGTTCAGAAGATCTTCCTAAAATGGGGTCTCCCTTTGATAGATCTCTTTGCCAGTCCACTGAACAAGCAACTGCCAAAGTTCTGCTCCAGGCAACTGCATCCCCTGAGAATAGCAGCGGATGCTTTTCTGATTCCCTGGTCTCAGGGCCTCCTGTAAGCGTTTCCTCCCACACCCTTGCTGGCCCAAACTCTCTTCAAGATTCTTCAGGACAAGGTCTCGGTCCTGCTGGTGGCTCCCATGTGGCCAAGACAGCCTTGGTTTGGTTTCCACTTCTACTTCAACTGGCAGTGGATTCCCCCCTACCTCTGGGGTTGCAACCCGACCTTCTCTCACAGGAGCAGGGTTCCCTTCTGCACCCCAATCTCAAAGCTCTTAATTTAATGGCCTGGAGGCTGTAAGGGTAGTTTTGGCTCCCTGGGGCCTGCCTCAGGAGGTTGAGGAGGTTGTCCTAGCCTCTAGGAAACAGTCCACTAGAAAAACCTATGCTCTCAAATGGAGAAGGTTTTCTGTGTGGTGCCAGCTGCATACAGTGGATCCTTTCTCCTGTACTGTACCAGTAGTGCTTCAGTATTTACTCCACTTGTCCAATCAGGGACTCAAGTCCAATTCTGTTCGGGTACACCTCTCAGCTCTAGCAGCTCACCACTCACTGGTGGAAGGACATTCTCTGTCGGTTCACCCCTTGGTGTCCCGCTTTCTCAGGGGCTTGCTTTTGCTCAAGCCTCCAATCCGTCCTCCTGCCCCTGAGTGGGAGTTGAATGTGGTCTTGCAGCAACTGACTCGCCCACCTTTTGAGCCGATGGCTACTTGTCCACTACGCTTCCTATCCTGGAAGACACTCTTCCTGATAGCCCTTACCTCGGCTAGGCGAGTGAGTGAGCTTCAGGCCCTGGTCTGTGATAGGCCTTACACCAGGATTTATAGGAACAGGGTAGTCCTCAGGACTCATCCCAAGTTCCTCCCAAAGGTTGTCTCCTCTTTCCACCTCAATCAGGAGGTGGTTCTTCCAACATTCTTCCCTAGACCTCATGCAAGCCAGGCTGAAGCAGTCCTGCATACCCTGGACTGTAGGAGGGCCTTATCCTTCTACCTTGACTGTACGCAGGGGCATAGAAGGGCTACTCAGCTCTTCGTTTCTTTTGACCCTAATAAGTTGGGGTTGGCTGTGTCCAAGCGTACCTTGTCCATCTGGGTGGCTGACTGTATCACCTGGGCTTACAAGGCGGCTGACCTACCTTTGCAGGGTCGGGTTACGGCCCACCGAGTCAGGGCAATGGCTGCCTCAGTGGCTCATCTCCGCTCTGTGCCCTTGGTAGACATCTGCAGGGCTGCAACTTGGTCTTCAAGCCAGACTTTTGCGGCCCATTACTGTCTGGAGAGGGAGTCCCATAGGGACAGTGCTTTTGACCAAGCAGTACTCCGGAATCTCTTTGAGGTTTAGGCAACTCCTGCCCTCTGTTGGGCTACCGGTGGAGGTTGTGTCCTTGAAAAGCCTTTCTTTGCTGCTGAGACTAGAGGGAGTTCTCTTGTTCAGCCTGGGTTCCTCGGTAGCCCAGAGCTTGGGAGTCACCCATATGTGAGGACTGACTTCCTGTTTGGTCCTGGAGAAAGAGTAGTTACTCACCTGTAACTGGTGTTCTCCAGGAGCAGCAGGAATCAGTCCTCACAACCCTCCCTCCTCCCCTTGGAGTTGCAGTTGTACATAGTTTATTTTTTCATTTTTGTGTGCTGTTCTTAGCTATGTCATTTGACTGAGGTAAGATGGCACCTTTAGGAGGAAGGGAACCGCGCATGCGTGCCTGCATTCCCAAAGGCTTTCATAGAAAGCTGGGGAAATGCTCCGCTGGGGCTTCATCGGCGCCGATGACACCCATATGTGAGGACTGATTCCTGCTGCTCCTGGAGAACACCTGTTACAGGTGAGTAACTACTCTGTCTCAATCATATCACCTCTATCCCGCCTTTCCTCTAAGGTGTGCATATTAAGATCCTTAAGTCTGTCCTCATATGCTTTATAATGAAGACCGCTAACGATTTTAGTAGCCACCCTCTGTATTGACTCCAACCTATTTATATCCTTTTGAAAGTGCGGTCTCCAGAATTGCACACAATACTCCAAATGAGGTCGCACCAAAGACTTATACAGAGGCACTATCACCTCCTTTCTTCTGCTGGCCATTCCTCTCCCTATGCACCCAAGCATCCTTCTAGCTTTTGCCGTCACCATTTCTACCTATTTAGCTACTTTAAGATCATCAGACACAATCATGCCTAGGTCCTGCTCTTCTTTAGTGGACAAAAGTACTTCACCCCCTATACTGTTTCGCTCCCTTGGATTGCTGCAGCCCAAATGCATGACCTTGCATTTTTTAACATTAAATCTCAGCTGCCAAATTCTAAACCATTCTTCAAGCTTATCTAGATTCCTCCTCATATTATCTACACCTTCCTGGGTGTCTACTCTATTGCAGATTTTGGTATCGTCCGCAAAGAGGCAAACCTTACCCGACAGTCCTTCCGCTATATCACTGACAAATATGTTAAAAAGAATCAGACCAAGGACAGATCCCTTTGGCATACCACTGGTAACCTCCTTCTCCTCAGAATCAGTTCCATTTACCTGTACTCTTTGTCGCCTCCCACTCAACCAATTTCTAACCTAAGAAGTAACTTTGGGGTCCATCCCGAGCATTCTCTGTTTGTAAGTCACCTGTGAGGAACGGTGTCAAAGGCTTTACTGAAATCTAAATACACCACATCTAGGGCTCTCCCTCAGTCCAACTCCCTGGTCACCCAGTCAAAGCAATCAGATTTGTCTAAACAAGACCTGCCTCTGGTGAATCCATGCTGGCTTAGATCCTGTAATTCGCTGGACTCCAGAAACCTCACTATTTTCTCTTTCAGCAGCGCTTCCAATAATTTACTCACCACCGAAGTTAAACTAACCGGCCTGTAGTTTTCAACCACATCCTTACTTCCGCTTTTGTGTAAAGGGACCACATGTGCCTCTCTCTAGTCCTTTGGCACCACTCCCGATTCCAGCGAGGCATTGAAAAGGTCAGTCAGTGGAGCTGCTAGAACGTCCCCAAGTTCCCTCAGTATTCTAGGGTGTATCCCATCCAGTCCCATCACTTTGTTTACTTTAAGTTTAACTAGTTTCTCCCGAACACAGTCTTCTGAAAATTGTTCAAGATGACCCTCGCTTCTTTTCGTGTTTGTGGGTGTTTTATGAGGTCTTGCTCCTGGTTCTTCATCTGTGAACACAGAACAGAAATATTTGTTAAGCAATACAGCTTTATCCTCATCAGCTTCTACATTTTCCTCCTCTTTACCCTTGAGTCTGACAATACCACTTTTGCCCTTCCTCTTCTCATTAACATATCTGAAAAATGTCTTATCCCCCCATTTTACTGCATTGGCTATTTCCTCCTCTTTTTGCATCTTCGATTTCCTGACTACTTTGCTAGCTTCTCTAAGTTTTTCTGTCTTCCTCTCTCTGTAATCTGTTGTATTTCATGACAGCCTCCTTCTTTTTCTTCACTTTTTCAGCTACTTCTTTCGAAAACCATAGCGGTCTCCTTTTCCTTTTACCTTTAATTACCATTTTAACAAAAAGGTTGGTTGCCCTTAAAATATCCCCTTTCAGGTTTGCCCACTGTTTTTCTACATCCACCAGCTGTTCCCATCCCGCTAATGACTCCCTGAGGTATTGGCCCATCTTGGCAAAGTTAATTTTCCTAAAGTCTAAGACCCTCACTTTTGAATGGATTCTAACAGCCCTAGTCCTAATACTGAACCACACCATCTTGTGATCACTGGATGCAAAATGATCTCCCACTATAACATCAGAAATACTTTCATCATTAGTAAGCACCAAGTCCAGTATGGCCCCTTCACGTGTGGGTTCTGTTACTAGTTGCCTGAATAGTTCTCCCTGTAGAGAATCCTGGATCTCCTTACTTCTAGATGATACTGCAGCAGGAATGTGCCAATCAACATCTGGCATATTGAAATCCCGTATCAGTTGTACTTCCCCTTTCCTAGCAATGCTGCGTATGTCCAATTAACTCTCTGTCCACCTCTTCCTCTTGTGAGGGAGGTCTGTATATCACGCCAATGCAAATAGATTTCTCTTTCCCTCTTTCTAGTTTAACCCACAGTGCCTCCTCTCTCCCTTTTAAGCTTAGTAGTTCCAAAGCTTTAATAGTAGTTTTTACATATAGTGCCACTCCCCTCTTCTTCCTAACCTGTCCTAACTGAATAAAGTATAGCCTGGTATAGTTACATCCCAGTCATGGTTTTCTGTGAACCATGTTTCTTTAACTGCCACTAAATCCAAGTCAGCTTCTCCCATTAAAGCTTCAACATCTGGGATCTTATTTCCCATGTTATGGGCATTTAAACACACTGCTTTCCATATGTTGTTCCTTTTACCCATTTCCATAAAGATATTTAAAGTTTCACTTTCCTGGGGGCTTTCTTCACCCATCCCCAACGAATCTAGTTTAAAGCCCTCATCAGTAGATTAGCCAGTCTGCTACTGAAGACACGTCGACCTTTCTTGGACAGATGGATGACATCTCCGCTCTGCAACCCTTGGAACTGCATCCCATGGTTTTTGAAACGAAAAACGTCTCGATGACACCATCCACACAGCCATGCATTCATCTCCAGGATGCAAGCTTCTCTGCTTTGGCCTTTACCCTCAACAGGGAGGATTGAAGAGAACATCACCTGCGCCCCTAACTGCTTCACCCTCTGTCCCAGAGCCATGAAGTCATTTTTGATACGCTCAGAGGGATACCTGGTAGTATCATTTATGCCAACATGGATTAGCAACATTGGGTAATAGTCAGTGGGCTTGATGAGTCTTGACAAACTCTCTGTAACGTCTTGGATTTTGGCACCTGGCAGACAGCATACCTCTCTGGACATCAAGTCTGGTCGGCAGATGGACGCCTCAGTACCTCTCAGATGAGAGTCACCAACCACCACTACTCTTCGCTTCCTTGTGGTCACTGATTTTGCAACTTTGGGATGCTCGAGCTCTGGTTCTTCCCTTTTCAGGGATGTTTTTACCTCCTCCACTTCCAAGGCTGCATAATGGTTCTTCAGTTCAAGGGCTGGAGAAGTTGGATTGATGATTTTACAGGCCCTGGTGACTTGTGTCCAGTCTTTATCATTCTGTAGGTTCCCATCTTCTCCTCTGCTGGAGAGCTTGGATGTTGCAAGAAGCATCTCATCAATATACTTCTCACTGTCTTGAATGCTCCTCAGCCTCGCCACCTCCTCTCTGAGTTCCTCCACTTGTTTCCTGAGAGCATCTGCCTGCAGGCATCCTGCACATGGAACTGGTCCTTCAGCAGGCATTGGGACCTCTGTCTGGACAAATGCAGAAGCTAAAACAGGGGCAACAGCTTTGGCGATACGATTTTTCCCAGCCATTCTTCAGTTAGTGGAGCTTAGGTATCCGTTAAAGCAAAAGAGAGAGACCCTTTCATTGAAAAAGCAGTTAAATCTCTATAAGTGTGTTCAAAATGTGCTGTTCGTGTGTGTAGTTAATTGGGGAGGTGCCCTATAAAGCAAGACTGCTCACTAGGGGTGGGTGGGAGGTGTGGGGGTAGGGAGGGAACTAACAGCTGATGAGGTGTCAGTAGCTTCAGAGGGCTGAGAAAGATACCAAAGCAGAGTTTTAAACCTACCCCACTAAAGAAAATATTTTCCCTTTTAAACCAAAGCGCCACAAAGAATGTAACTTTGTTTTAAAAATGTACTAAAACCCTGTTAAGAGCTCCCAGGCAGAGAGCTGTAATTTAAAAAAGCCACAAACTCTTACTTTTGCTTGAAATGTATATCCCCTGTTAGGAATGCCTCAACAGTGCAAGGTTCTGAAGCCTTTTATTCAGGCCTCAGCTGCTCTCAGTTCCTTCATAGGCTAATCAGGCCCACTAACTCCTGATGAGGTGTCAGTAGCATCAAAGGGCTGAGAAAGATACTGAAGCAGAGTTTTAAACCTACCCCACTAAAGAAAATATTTTCCCTTTTAAATTGTAATTTAAAAACCCACAAACTCTTACCTTTGCTTGAAATGCTGAGAAAGATTGCGCTTTCCTTTTATTTACCGGAGTTCCTTTTATTTTTCTGATACCTGATATTTTTTGTAAACCGCTTTCACGCTACAAAAGACGGGGTATATCAAGATTTTAATGAGCTGTAAGCTATATACGTGTCCATGATGGTATTCTGGAATAGGCACATGTATATCTCGCCACATGCATCTTGGCCTGCCATTTTACAAGCAGCGATGTGCAGTGGCGTGGCAGCCAAGAAAAAGGTCCGTTTATTTACCTGTATGCTTTTTTGGAGCAGTGAAAAATGCTGGGTGAGTGAGCAGGCTTTCTCCTTTTCCCTGTACAGGTCTTCAGTTGATGAGCTGAGCACTTTGGAGTGGAGGAGTGGCCTAGTGGTTGGGGCAAGGTACTTCAGGCCGGAAGGTCAGGGGTTCAAATCCCACTAGAGGACAGCAACCTTTGGCTGGAAGGACTGGGGTTTCTAGTCCCACAAGTGCTCCTTGTGGTCTTGGGCAAGCCACTTAACCCTCCATAGCCCATGTTCCCTGTAAAATAGTTATCTCCAAGTTATAATGCCCTGTTCAATGTAATTTCAGTTTGTTCAATGTAAACCACACTGATGCAGAATAGCACGGTATATAAGAGAATGTAAATAAATAAATAAATACCTATTCGTGCCCAGGGACATGTCTGCCACTGAGTCCAACTGTACAGTGCCATTCTATAATTGGGCATACACGTGTATCTTTTTGAGAACCCCACAGGGATATACCCCCGTGTAACATAGACATGATTGCGCCGGACATGGATGTTTTACAATGGCTCTTCGGATATCGATGTGATTCGCACATCTAAATGGACATTGTTAGAAGTGGGAATCATGAATAGCGCTTCTAAAATGACCCCCTAAAGTCAGTATAGCAAATTTTAATAAACTATAAACTACTGTTATATTATTTATTTATTTTTATTTATTGATTGTATTTTTATAGATTCCGTATATGCTTTGAGCTCAAGAAGTAAGTGATAAATCAAATTGACATAAATATTTATTTTATTTTATTTATTTAGCTGTACTTATATCCTGCTTTTCACCGTGTCAAAGCGGTTAAATAAATGAATGACATGAAATAAAATCACCTCACCAACCCCCCCAGAACTCTCCCACACCATAGTCTCAACACAGCTTCCTACAGCTCCAGAACTTTAACCCCTCACCCAGCACAACTCAGTGGAACTTCCTACAGCCCCAACTTGGTCAAGTACTCGGCCCACAACCCCAGCATGTTTTGCTTTCTCCCCTGCACAACCTGAGCATACTTTTACCCTTTCCCCCAGCACAGCCTCTAACACCCAGCAGATCTTTTCCATCAAAACAGGGTCTGAGGCCTGATCACAGCAGTGGATTGGGAAATGAGCCAGCATGTGCTCCACTCCTAGGTGCTGGGGTGGCCCTTCCTCCTTGTGACTTTTGGGAGCACAAATGCTTTGGCTCAATCCCCAGTCCAAATGCCTTCTGAGTGTGTTGCTGCTGTCGCTATCATGTTCAGTATTCAGACTGGTCCGTACTTCAATAGAAAAGATCTGCAAGACAGGGGAGGTCAGGGGGCAGTATTTTTCAGTTAAAACCAATAGGCCTGATTTTCACATCATGGGTGTTCTACTGAGGGGGAGTATCCATTAAGATGGTGGTCATGGACTTCTGGTGACATGGTGGGCTAGGGAAGACGTGTCTTTCTTAGCTCCGGAGCTTGCCCCTTCCCTACCAACTTTGATTCACTAATTCTTCACTGCAAGGCTTAATTTGGGGGAGATAAATAAGTAACAGGAGTGAAGGGGAGAAAGCGGTGCCGACAGCGGGTCAGTGGAGACCATGGCGACAAAATCTGCGAAGAAGGAGAAGCCCCGAGGAGCGGAGGTCAAGATGGCGGAGAATGGAGCGGAGGGCCAGACCCTAGCTGCACAAGGCACGGTGGTAGAAGAGGTCTCCAAGGCGGTAGTGCTAGCGCTGGAAGATCACCTGGGGGGCCTGGCGGCCCAAATGACTGCTGTAGCACAGGCAGTCACCGATTTCACTGGGCGCGTGGAGCGGGCCGAACAGCGCATTAGCATGCTTGAAGATGGACAGACCCAGGCCTCAGCTCGGATTCAAAAAATGGAGGAGTTATTGTCAAAGCAGGCAGATAAGATAGAAGATTTGGAAAACCGGAGTAGAAGGAATAACTTACGGTTTATAGGAATCGCAGAATCGGTGAAGGAGACTGATTTGAGACGGTACCTGGAGAAATGGATACCTGAGCATCTGCCGGTTGAAGAGGAGATGGTGGCGATCATCTTAGAGAGAGCTCACCGGCTGGGGCCCTATCGCGTTGGTGACAACAGGCCGAGGGCAGTTATTGCCCGGTTCCTTAATGCCTCCCAGAAGGAAGGAATTTTGCGGGCGTCCCAGCAGCAGCGCAGGAAAGGAGAAAGTGCCAATACAGTTTTAATATTTCAAGATTACTCTGCTGGGGTTTCGATGCGCAGGAGGGCCTACAAGGAGGTTTGCAATCTGTTGGTGGAGAAGGGCCTTAGATTCACGTTGGCCTACCCTGCGCTATTGAGAGTGGAGTGTGATGGGGTACAGCGCACGTTTTCAACTCCGGAGGAAGCCATGGTGTATTGCCAGCAGTGTGGGTGATTTCTTCGTTTCCTGCTTGGCTCGGTGAGCATTGCAGCAGGGCTGGATGCAGGAGAGACTTGAATCCTGTAAGTGCAGAGGGCAATGCTGGACATGTGGCCATGGCGGAGAGCAGCATCTGAACATAAGAACATAAGATATGCCATACTGGGTCAGACCAAGGTCCACAAAGCCCAGTATTCTGTTTCCAACAGTGGCCAATCTAGGTCATACGTACCTAGCAGTTTCCCCAAGGGACACAGGTTCCACAATGCTTGTATTGGTTCAAGCATTGATATCCTGGGTCCCTTCTTAATAATGGTTTATGGACCTTTCCTCCAGGAACTTGTCCAAACCTTTTTTAAACCCAGCTCCACATCTGCCTCGACTCTCCTTTTGACTTCCCGGGAGCCATGTGTTATGACAAGAGTCTATGATGGCTACAAAGACTCTTTACCTGGTTGAATGTGTTTGTTAAAGTATTTTTGTTTTTGCTGTTTGACGGGGGTAAGTAGGCCTTGGGATTGGTAAAGGGTGGCGGGTTGGATGAAAACGTAAGGTGGGGATGGCTTGCCATGGAACTAACTATACGGGGTGGGGGGGGGGGGTGAAGTGGCAGGATGGCTGTCGCTCTGTTAAGGGGGGGTAAATGTATTATGTTCTTGGGTGATGCAGATGTGGCAATCAGAGAATCAAGGATGAGGTGTGCACATTGTTGGAGCTCTGTTGTGGGGATTGGCAGATATCTGGGATGTATGTGGGCTGAGTGGGGTTCATGGGATGTGTGCATGAACAGCCTAAGGACTGGGGTGACTTATGGGAAGATATGGTGGCGGTGGAGGGAGATACAAGGGAGGGATGTTTTTTTTGGGGGGGGGGGCTCTGCATGTTCCGGAAGTGATGGAGGGACCTCTGTATCGAGGTCGGAGGCTGAGGATAAGGAGCGAATGGGGGGTGGAGGCATCAGTGGGGAGGAGAAGGGGGTGGGTAGGGGGGGAGGCGGGTGGACACTGAGAAGAGGCTATAAATTAGGAGAAGGGACTGTGTTGCTAGGTACTTAGTTTGGTGGCGAGTTTGGGTTGGGAACTGGTGTGATGGGGGGTGGGGGCCCTGGGCTGGGGGGGCCCCTGCTTAAAACTAGATATTGGGATCTTTGCAGGGATACCAAAGGGTGATTAGGGGATGGTTAACTACACCAGGATTGCATCATGGAATGTATGTGGGTTAGGCTCCCCTATAAAACGATACAAAGTGTTGCAAGCGTTGCAAGTGTTGCGACGCAAGCAGATTGACATTGCGATGCTACAAGAGACCCACCAATCAGCAGTCGAACATGCAAAATTGTGTAAAGGGCAGATAGGTAAGGTTTATGGGGCCCCGGCAATTGGAAAAACGGGGGGTGGCCATATTGGTTGCTAAGCATCTGGGATGGGTAGAGGAGAGAGTAGAAATCGACCTGGAGGGTAGGTATGTATTTGTCTGGGGAACCCTGGAAGGCCTACAGGTGGTTTTATGCTCGGTGTATG
Organism: Ichthyophis bannanicus; assembly: GCA_033557465.1. Taxonomy (NCBI): domain Eukaryota; kingdom Metazoa; phylum Chordata; class Amphibia; order Gymnophiona; family Ichthyophiidae; genus Ichthyophis; species Ichthyophis bannanicus. Next base: position 1,657,955,535 of record CM066031.1, on the reverse strand, counting down.
CGCCCAATGATTATGAGGCCCGATTCTATCAGCAGGTGGCCCAGTTGGTGACAAATACCAGTGGCTATCAGGTGATTATGGGAGGGGATTTTAATACAGTGTTGGACGAACATATGGATAGGTCAGGAATATCGGGGAGCAGAGACAGGAGGAGTGCGCGGAAGATCTTGGGGATGTGTGATGGGAATAACTTGCTGGATGTATGGAGGGTGCTACATCCAGGGGACCGGGAGTATACCCACATGTCCAGGGCGCATGGAACATGGTCGCATATTGATTATTTCTTGATATCTGAAACGTTGTTCAGTTGGATCTCGGGGGCGGAGGTGGGTCCTTCAGTCATCTCAGACCATGCGATGGTGACTGTGGAACTTAGAAAGAGAGTACAAGGTAGAAGCAGGATTTGGCGATACCCATTAGAGCTCACGGGGGATGTTCAGTTTGAAAAATATCTTCGGGAAAAGTGGGGGACGTACGAAGAAACTAATGATCAGCCTGGGATCAACCCGGTCTTATTCTGGGAGGCTGGAAAGGCGGTGCTCAGAGGAGAGATTATTAGTTATTATAGTTCAAAACGCAAAAGGATGAATAGGAAAATTCTACAGTTAGAACAAGAATTGGGGAAGGCGCGGAGGAGATTGGCATCGAATAGGAATAGGGGGAATCAGCTTAAATTGCAGGAGCTACAAACGGAGCTGGAAATGTTGCTTCATCAGCGCGCCAAGAAATCACTGATGTACTATAGGTATCAATTGTACCAACATGGGAATCGGGCGGGCAAGCTGATGTCCTCCCTAATCAAGTCTGAGGGGGGGTCCAGGCAGATAGGGGTGATTAGGCACCCCGATGGGACACTTCGGACGGAAGGGGCAGATATCGAACAGGTTTTTTGTGACTTCTTTCAGCACCTTTATGGTGGAGAGGGGGGGCAGCTGGAGGAAGGTCAGGAGTTTTTGAAGGGCTGCGAATTGCCTAAGTTGCTGACGGAGAACTTACAGGTTCTCAACCAACCTATCTCGGTGCAGGAGGTGCAATTGGGGATTAAGCATTTGAAGGGAGAGCGCGCTCCGGGAATAGATGGCCTAAGGGGGGAATTCTATAAAATAATGGGAGATAAGGTAGCGGTCCCTTTGGTGAATATTTTGGAGACCTGATACGAAGAGGTCGGTTTCCTTATGAGGCGAACAAAGCTTTGGTTACTATACTACTGAAGCCGGGTAGGGACCCCCTTCTTTCGGGTTCTTATCGGCCTATTTCACTTCTTAATGTCGACATTAAGATTTTGGCGGATAGATTAGCGGAGTTTCTACCGGCTCTCATTCATACGGATCAGGTAGGGTTCGTGCGGGGGAGGCACGCGGCATACAGTCTGCAAAGAATTATGGCCTCTATGTGCGCGGGCCAACAGGCCTGTATGGGTTCCATGCTAATCAGTTTTGACGCAGAAAAAGCGTTCGATCGGGTTGATTGGGGGTTTATGTACCATGTCCTGGAGGGAATGGGTTTCTCTGGCTTCTTTGTGGAAGTGGTGCGGCTGTTGTATGCAGATCCCAGAGGAGCAGTTATGGTAAATGGGAATATGGCATCTGAATTTAGGATCCAAAAAGGGACGCGTCAGGGATGTCCTTTATCCCCATTGCTGTTTGTGCTGACGCTGGAGCCTCTGTTGATTCAGATTCGGTCCTCCACGAGTTTTCGGGCTATACCAGTCGGAAAGACAGAATTTCGAGTGGCGGCTTTCGTGGATGATCTGCTTGTACACTTAGCGGAACCGCAGGTGGGGTTACCATCTTTGCTGAAACTTTTTCGGGACTATGGGGGGCCCTCGGGTCTCCGCTTAAACTTAGATAAGTCGGAGGTGCTAATGGTGGGCCAGCAGCTATCCTGGGGATGGCAGGGAGAATTTCCTTTAAAGTGGGCGGAAGGGAAATTCAAGTATTTGGGAACGTATCTGCCTGCAGACCTGGCGGATCTTTACCACCTCAATGTTAAAAAGCTTCTTTGTGAGCTGTCGGATAGGGTAGACAAATGGAGGGACTTGCCGCTGTCCTTGGGAGGTCGCATTGCGCTGTATAAGATGACATTGTTTCCAAAATTACTTTACTTGCCTCAGACATTGCCAATAATGTTAAGGAGCACGGACATTCGTAAGATGGATGGGCTGATTAATAAGTTACTTTGGAGGGGTAGGCGACCCAGAGTGTGTTTGGGAATTTTGCGGCAACCTTGGGCCCAAGGGGGAATGGGTTTACCGGATGTTAAAAAATACAACGTGGTGTGCCTCCTACGCCACGCCCGGGATTGGATATGGGAAATGGGTGTTTATACTCCACTACCTATGATCCGAGAGTTGGTGAGGCCCCTCCACTTACGATATATACTGCATGCGAAGTCGGTTAAGGGGATTGACCGGGTTACCCGAGGGGTGCTCCTAGATCCAGTGCACAGTGCTTGGAAGTACTTATGTAAAAGTAGGGGGATCATGGCCAGTTGCTCTCCTTATCTCCCGATTCGAGGTAATGAGGAGTTCAGGCCGGGAATCTCTGGGATGAGCTTTGTTAGGTGGAGTCAGCTTGGCATAGTCAATTTAGAGCACTTGGTTACGACGGAAGGAAGGATAGAGTCGTTTGCTACCCTCAGGATGCAATATCCTCTAACGGGGATAGATGTGTTTCCCTATGCTCAGATCCGCAGCTATATTAGAAGTCTTCCTTTGGAAGCCCTACGAGGGGAGGTTAATACAGGTATAGAGGAAGCACTGATGGGAGGAGAGCGGGGGGGGAGGAGTGGCCTGGCTATATAAAATGCTGTGGGAATTAGCACCACCAGTACGGGTAGACGAGCTTGCTGATGCTTGGACTCGGGATCTGGGGGAAACAGTAGAGGGAGAGGGGGTCATGAGGGGTTTGACTGGCATTCCAAAATTGAGTGTAGTGGTCGCGCATAGGGACATGCAATACAAGTTGCTTCGTAGGCTATATTATGCTCCCATTCGGGTGTGGAGGGCTGGAATCGGTGGGTCCCACTGTTGCCCTCGGTGTGGGGAGGGCAGAGCTACTTTAGGGCATATGTTTTTGTTGTGTCCGCAGGTCAAGGTTTTTTGGGGTAAGGTGATGGCTTACTTGGAGGGTTGTGTGCAGGTGCGTCTGGTGCTATCAGCAGGGAATGTGGTTTTGGACATCTGGCAGGAGCCTTTTGAAGAGAGTGTGGGGCGGGTTGTATGGCAGTGGATCCGCTTGGTGCTGGTGACTGCTAGAATGACTATATTACAGAGGTGGGTGGATGGTCGAGGCCCAACCTACGGGGAATGGAGGAATAAATTACATATGGTGCTGGTGATGAAAAGAAGCAGGGCGGGTGGTCATCAGCAGCGATGGGGGCGCTTTTTGGAGGGCTGGGGCCCACATCTTCAGTCTCTACCGGGTAGAACTCGCCGCAGGATCTTGGGAGGGAATTAAATGGGAGGACTGAGTAAGGATCGTTTTCTTTCTTCCCTTCTCCTTTCCTTCCTTCTCTTCATTTTTCTTCCTCTTCTTCTTTGGGCATGCATGTATATATGGGTATGTGTATATGTATAAATATGTGTATGTGTGAGTATGTGTGTATATGCCTGTATGCCTAGGTGTAGGTCGGGTGGGGGGTTGGTTGGGTGGGGGGGAAGGTTCACGGGGGGGATGGGAACACTGAGGTGGGGGGGAAATAGCCTATGTGTATTGAAAGGGACACTTAAGCTGGAAATGCTGAGGTAGCTGTTGTATATGTGTGCTACAGGGGGTGCGCAAGTGGATGATTTATGGTGGTTGGTTGGGGTAATGCTTGAGTTTCATTTATCTTACCTTCTTTGGTTAACGGTGGGGGGCTTTCAGGGTCCAGGAGGGGGTAATTTGGTGTACACCAGGGCCTTACTTGGCCCCCAATGTTAGTGAGTTTCTATGTATGTATTATTCAGTTGTTTTAGAGTTACGTTGATGTTGAATCACTTAATACAGAGATTTAAATTGAACGAGAGTTGCAGGTGTACAACAAAATTGTATACAACAATGTTCAATTGGAGGACTGTAAAGGGTACCTGCTACCGAGTTGACCAACATAAGCTGCATTATGATCTGAAGAATGTCTATTCTGTGGGACTTGTGAATTAATAAACAAATTTAAACATAAGATGGTGGCCATTATCAGCTCATACATGAAACAAACTGTGGCACATTGTAAATACCTTGCTTCTATAGAGGGGCACAGATAACTTAGGCAGGTGGCATATGAGATTTTAAGCCTGGTATTTAGCTAGCATTACCAGGTAACATTAATTAGACAATATCACAATTCAATGAATATCTGGGTAAAGTTAACTGGACAAGGTTGTCCACTTAATTAAGGACAGCTATTTCATCGACCTAAGTTATCCAGGCAACCTTGGCTGGTGAGCAACATTTGCCGTGCTGGCCAGTCAGAGTTAAACCATGTCTTGGTAATACATCCAGCGTCATTACTTTTTAACTGGATAAATTTGTATGGGCAACTGTTTATTTCTTAAATTAAATTTCCAAATAAATCTAATCCAAGATACATTGCTGAGTTATATACATTCCACGATGCTTAATGCTGGAATTTATAATCCTTATTAGGTAATCTTTCTTATGATTTGTCCACCATAAATATAAAAGCAAAAAACCTATTTATTATTTCTGTTTAGAAACTATCCACAATAAATTTGTTTCCTATTTCATTCCAAACAGCTCAATATGTCCCCTTGTCTGATTATTTAGAAGATATATATATATATATATATATACACACACATATATATCTATACATCTATAAAGAGGTTTATATTTATCAGGGATATTGATAGTTTGGCAAGTGTCTTGCAATCACATTGGCAAAGCAGCTGAAAGTCTTAGAATATATTCTGCCAGTTCCAGAGTAGAAGTGAAATAACAAAAGTAAAAGATTTGTGGTTATTTACAGTCCCTTCTCCTTACACCCTACATTCCAGTTAAGTCTCAGAAAGCTATCTTGGAAGAAAATGTGTAGCATTCCCTCTGTCCCCTCTCAAATATAGGCCCATAATCTCTCATAATGGGGAGCTGCGAATGCCACTTTGTCAGATATTCACAAGACATTCTTACAACTTGTCTGAAGTATATTGTAGAATAGATGCATAAATTATCTTACAGTTGTGGTCAATATTATTGGCACCCTTGCATTTAGGTATATTGTGCACAGTATCTTGAGAAATAATTGGAAATATTCTCTGTGTCATTATAGTATTTTAATAGTATGTTCAAAGGTATACAACAAAAAAAGATGTCTGTGCAACTTAGACGTAGTAATTTCTGAGAAAAAAACAAAATATGACTTGGACAGGATTAATGACACCCTTCACTAATATTTGGTTGCACAACCCTTGGCAGTGATGACAGCCTCCAAACATTTCTTCTAGCCATCTATAAGTTTTGTACATCTAATCTGCTGGTAGTTTCTCCCATCGTCAACAGCAATTTGTTCCAGCTCATGAATGTTTCTGGGATTCCTTTTACCAATAGCATATTTCAGCTCTTTCCAAAGGTTCTTGATTGGATTGAGATCAGGATTCATTGTGGGCCAGTATAAAACAGCCCATTTTTTTCCCTTTTTAACCATTCTTTTGTACTTTTGGATGTAATGTTTGGCTCATTGTCCTTTTGGAGGACCCATGACCTTTGACACAGACCTAGCTTTATGTCGCTAAGTAGCACATTTGGCTCCAAAATACCTTGGTAGTCCTCTGACTTCATGATTCCTTTAATACATTCCAGACCTCCAGTTCCTGAGGCAGCAAAACAGCCCCATAGCATTATGGAACCTCCACCATATTAAACTGTAGGAAGGGTGTTTTTTTCTTTATAAGCTTCATTTGTTCAAGTTTGGTTTCATCTCTCCACAGAAACCTTTCCCAGAAGGATTGTGGTTTCTCAAGGTAGGTTTGGGCAAAGATCAGACGTGCCTTTTTATGTCTATCTTTGAGCAGTGGGGTCCTCCTTGACCTTCGCCCATGATGTCCTTCTTTGTTTAGTGCACAGCATATGGTATAGGTTGAAACCATCACTCCAGATTGACCCAGGTCAGCCTTAAGCTCCTTGGATGTTGTACGTAGTTTTTTCCAGCAGTTCACACTAACCTTCGAAGTCTTCTTGGATTAATTTTCCTCTTCCCACCACATCCTGGGATGTTCTTGACAGTTTCATGAGCAGAAAGCATTGCAAACTGTAGACACAGGAATCCCAAGGTCTTTGGAGATGGCTTTGCCACCCCTTTGAAGTTTGATGTTTGGTGATAATGGCTTTTCTGACAGTCTCAGGCAGCTCTCGTTTTCACCATTGTGAAAATGGAACACGGAGTGAATGTGGTGATTTTAAACATTAAAGTCATCATTCATTGGTTGATTGAAGTCATGTGAGTACTGACAATTGATCACAGGTGCATCTAATTTTACTGCAATGGGAATGTGGTTCTTCTGTTCAAACTGATTTAAATTAGTTATAAGGGTGCCAATAATCATGTCCTAACCACTAAGAAATAATACCCCAATAATTCACCACTAAACTATCCTCAAATTAAAGTGAAATCCATTAAGATCCCAACTCCCGTGCCTATCTTAAAAAATTATGCCAACTTTTTTTTGTCTGATCACCCACCATGAGAGTAAACACCCTCCTGCAGTGGGTCCTCCTTTTTAATCAAAGTTTTAAAAAACTGGAAACCAGCTTTTCAACATGGGATAGCACTCATCAGAATGTCCCCACAAAAATACTTTATCAATACATCTCCACCCCTCTGGTATTGAGAAACAATTGTATATCAAGTGAGATCAGTGTCCCACAAACAATTTTTCCTTTTCTTTTGTATCAGCAACAGTTTAAACAACATGATGAAAATATCACAAACTGGCATCCAAAAATCGTAGACTCATACTCAAACTTCATCTCCCCCCATAATTTTATATGTACGAGTGTATCTGGATGAGTTTTATTGCTACCAGATTTTGTACTTGTAGGCTGACCTAATGCTTTAGAAATGTTAATTACGAGTTAATTCACTGATTTGTTGTGCACATAGTCTCAAGCTTACTTCAGTAGAGAGAGATGGGGGAGGAGAGCTGGGAGACATTTTCATATAATGTTTTTAAATATTTGTATTCCATATGGATACTATGATTCATAAACTGGATCATCATCAGCTCTGTTTTGCATTCCACTAACATTACTGCCACTGATTGAGAGCGCTATTCTATCCCATAATGGAATTTGTTCTTTTCAACAGTGCTGAGCCATCTGCTCAGCAGATCTTTTGTTTCTGTAAGCCACTAACATGTTGTTCTGCCTTTAAAAACAAAAATCATTCTCAAAAAATGACATAGTTATAATACACTACAAGATGTGAAATCTATAATTTGGTCTCAAGTAAAGAAAATAAAGATACTTTATTTTCATGTTCTATACAGTATATGACCTCATTCAATCAAGACTTTCACATGCCTTGTATACATAAGACAGAAGGAACACCACTGTAAATATCTACAGGACAAATGGCCTTTACACTGGTTGATAACTTCTGTCAGGGATGGAGGAAGATAGACAGTATCTCCAGGAACAAGCAGGAATGTTGTCTTCACATATGGGTATCGTCGGTACCGACGGAACCTGCATAGAAATGCTCCCCAGCGTCCAACAGGAAAGCTTTTTGGAGCATCCCACAGCGCCTGCGTGCTGCCTTCCCGCCTTTCCAACTCTCCCTCTTCAGTTTTTCGTTTTCCACGGAGCTGACAGGACGCATACCCTGTCACCGCAGAAAAATTTATCCTTATTCTTTTGTTTTTTGTGGTCACGTCTGCCTTCCTTCAATGCCTACCGGTACCGCCGGTTCTCTTTTCTTCTTTTTCAAACAAAAAAACTAGTTTTCTAAAAGATTTTCTTCAGGGGCCTTTCCCCTCCCGGGGTTAGGTGCCATTTTGGGCACTAGGCCCATTTTTCTTCAAACATGGAGAAACCAGCTAGTGGTTTCAAGAAATGTTCTAAATGTGGCAGTACCATTTCCGTCACCGACACCCATGAATGGTGTCTTAAGTGTTTAGGTCCTGACCATTCTCCATCGGAGTGTCTCTCTTGCAGAAAGATGACCAAGAGGGGCCTGCAGAATAGAGCTGCAAAACTCGGTACCCTTTTTGCCGCAGATACGATGTCAGTTGCATCGACGTCTTCCAGGGCTTCATCTTCCTCCCATGGAGCTCAGGTAACTAAACTTAAGTCTTTTAAGACTGGCCGGTCCTCGAAGGGTAGATCTCCTTCCAAGTATCGAGATGCCACTGGTGTTGCCTTGGAGGAAAGTTCAACGGCAAAACAGCCCCGGCGGGAGGCTTCGGTCTCCAAAGCATTAACGAGGCTCCAGAATGTTCCAGAGGCTTCCACCTCTGCAGAACTACTGATGCCATGTTCTGGTGTCGTAGCCGCTTCCACCGGTACCGACACCCAGGCATCGGCAGGAGTGATGGATCACAGAATCCTCGCTATCGAACGCAGTCTAGTGGCCTTCTCAGCAGCTTTGGTACCGCTAAAACCGCTACAGACAGTTCCACAGGTAGTGGTACCGTCACCGATACCGAGTGCCTCGGCGTGTATGGTTCCCCCCATGCTGAGTCTATCTCAGGTATCGACGGATCGGTACCAAAATACCTCGATACCGACTTCGAGCGATACCGGTACCATGCATTGCAAGAACACCCAGCGCAGAGATACTTCGAATCATCTGATTCCGATGACTCTGATGACTCTGTCGGTAGTAGAGCTATCCTTCCGGAGGATCCATCTCCTCCTCCTCAACAAAGAATGACTCCTTCAGAACACATGTCCTTCCAGGATTTTATACGTGATTTAGTTCGAGGTATTGCAATCACAGTGACTCCGGAGAAGGAACCTATAGCAGAAGAATTAGAAATTCTTCAGTACCCTAAGGCTCCTAAAGAGGCAGCTACTCTGCCTATTCACAGAATCTTGCATGAACTCCTTTGACGGTGTCTCCACACTCTCAATGACTCAATACCATATACTGAATTCCAAGCTGTTCTGGCTTTCAAAAGGCTCAGTTACCACACCATTCAATGGTAGTGGAATCAGCGATGCGTAGGATTAAGAGTGCTAAAAACCATTCTTCCAATCCTCCGGGCCATGAATCGAGGACTCTCGATGCCTTTGGGCGTCGATGTTTCCAATCCTCCATGTTGGCAGCCAGGATTAGCTCCTACATTCTCTATATGGGAATGTTCCTCAAAGAAGTTACAGGTGACTTGGAGCTTATGAGTCCTCTTCTCCCTGAAGAAAAAAGGTGGGAATTCCTTACTCTGGTCAAACATGCCCAGGATGTCTCAAAATTTGTAAACCGTGCAACCTTTGATTGTTTTGAATGCATTAGCAGAACATCTGCTATTTCCATCGGTGCACGTCGTATTGTGTGGCTTCAGGCATCAGACTTAGAACAATGGGTGCAAGATGCAAATGCAATGTGTGCCTTCGAGTCAGTCCTGACTCCTGGCGACCCAGAAGCTCCTGGGTTTTTTTGGCAGTGTCACCGGAAGTAGATTGCCAGGCCTTTCTTCCGAGGCAATGGAGGGTTAAGTGACTTGCCCAAGGCCACAAGGAGTGCTAGCGGGAATCGAACCCTGGTTGCTTGGTTACCAAGCCAGTGCTCTAACCACTAGGCTGCAAGATAAACTGGGAAATATTCCTTGCACAGGAGAAAATCTCTTTGGCAAGGATTGGCAAGACAAAGTTAATCAGATTGAATCTGAAAATACTACCTTGAACAGACTATCAAAGTCTACAGCCAACCCAGCGAAGAAAAAGTCAGTCAAGAAACCCTTTTTCAACAAGAAAAAGAAATTTTACCCATCTTACACCCATCAGGGACACTCTCCAGTTCATGTTCCCCAAAGGGGAGAACAACAGAACAGACAGCAGAGGAAGCCACAAGTTCCAAGAGCTCAACCGGCTCAACAGACTCAGCCTTCTCAGGGGCTTTGACTCCTTCCTAGAGAACTTAGTTTTTCTGCCCCTGAAAGATCCAGAACTCCTTACCATCCTGGGCAGGTTATGCCATTTTGCCAGAAGATGGCAACAAATAACATCAGAAAACTGGACTCTGTCTATTGTACGAGAGGGGTACAGACTTCATTTTCACAGTATGCCCCCTCCTACAATGATAAGACAGTTCAATTCTCAGGTCCCTGCCACCAATCTCTTGGGTCAGAAGGTCGCATCACTTCTTGCTCAAGGAGCAATAGAAGAGCTACCCATACCCCAACAGGGTACGGGATTCTACTCCCCCCTACTTTCTCATACCAAAGAAAACAGGGGGACACAGACCTATACTAGACCTCAGAGAATTAAACAAGTATCTATTCCGGGAAAGATTCAAAATGATCTCCCTCGGAACACTCCTGCCATACCTTCAGAGTCAGGACTGGCTATGTTCTCTAGATCTAAAGGATGCATATACGCATGTTCTCATCCATGCAGATCACAGGAAATTCCTTTGATTCCTTTTTCAGGGAAGACACTTTGAATGCAGGGTTCTTCCTTTCGGCCTGGCTTCTGCCCCAATGGTCTTCACAAAATGCATGGCAGTAATAGCAGCATTCCTAAGAACTCTAGGAATATTCGTCTTCCCTTACTTGGACGACTGGCTCATTGGAGCTTCAACAGCTCCAGAAGTCAGCTTCGCTCTTTCTCGCACCATGCGAATCCTTCGATACTTGGGACTGGTCATAAACCTCCCAAAATCTCATCTCACCCCTTCTTAGTCTCTAGAATTCATAGGGACTTGTCTAGACACAAGGCAGTCAAGGGCTTTCCTACCACAGCCACTGTGTCTTCGTATAGTACAGCTGGCCTCCCAAGCAGCTATGAAGGTCTTCCTGACTGCTCGGGAGACATATGGGGCATATGGCATCCACTGTCCATGTGGTTCCCTATGCTCGCCTTCATATGCGAGCAGCCCAGTGGATCCTATCCTCTCAGTGGACACAGGCCTCAGGTTGGTTAATGGACATTCTCCAGGACCAAGCAGGAAGTCAATCCTCACATATGGGTGACGTCGGCGCCGATGGAGCCCTCGTGCGGAGCATTTCCCCATCTTTCAAAGAAAGCCTTTGGGAATTGCAGCGTGCATGCGCGGTCCCCTTCCCGCCCAAGGGTGCCATCTTGCTCAGTCTTCTTTTTTCCGCGGAGCCCGACGGACGTAGTTCGTTTTTCCCCGAGGAAAAAGTTGATTTTCTCTATTTTTCTATTTTTTCTCCGGTTCGATGCCAGATCCTTTTCCCGCTCGGACCGATACGCCGGTATCAAGTCCTTTCTCTCTTTTTTCGGTTTTTGTCCTTTGTGACTGGCGTTCGCGCCTTTTTTCTTTTTCCCTGGCAGACCGGTCTTTTGACCTAGCAGGGGCCCTTTTTCCCCCGATGGCTGCCAGCGGGTTTAAGAAATGTGATCGGTGTAAGAAACTTATGTCTCTTACCGACACACATGACTGCTGCCTCCATTGCCTCGGACCCGATCATGACCCGATGATCTGTGGTCCGTGTGGCAAAATGTCCTCGAAGGCCTTGAGGAGTCGGCAGCACCAGAGGGATAGAATTTTTTCTGAATCCGCGTCCGGCCGGGCCCGGACATCGTCAGAGGCCTCGACGTCTCGGGACTCTGGCCCCGAGCAGCGTCGGGGTTCCTCTGAGCGGGGGTCTCCTTCGCGGGAACATCGCAGGAAGAAGAAACCCGCGAGGGCGGCGTTGGTGGACGCTCCTGGTTCCTCGAGGGCCAGGTCGCATAGCCACCGATAGCCGTCCCGGGTCTTCGGAGTCGGAGAGGCCTGCGAAGCATCCTCGTGTTGAGATGGAGTCTCCTGGACACGTAAGTGCTGTTGTCCTCGTTGACTCTCCTCCGAGGGAGCCGACGTCGGGCCCGACGCCGTCGGGGGCTGCTGGGTCTCCTGAACTCGGACTCAAGTTGACGGCCTTGGAGAGCAGCTTTGCTGCCTTCATGGAACAGCAGCGGGCATTGATCGCCGGTCTCACCGGTGCATCTGCCCCGACCACCGGGACCTCGACGTCCAAGTCGACCCCGGAGGCCGAGCCGATCCTCGAGTCCATGCGGGCTCGAGTTGATCCTCGGCCACGGTCTCCCTCGACCTCCCGTTCGGGGCCGAGGTCGTCGACGCCGATACCCTCAGCGTCGGGGCGGAAGGCATCGGTGCCCGCCCGACCGGAGCCGCTCGATTCCTCCTCCGAGGAGTCGGGCTGGGTGACGAAGGATGAAGAGTCACCCGACACCCATCGGACTCGGTGTGTCCCTCGGACTCACCCGAGTCCGAACCTCGGAGACGGTCCCCACCGGAGGATACCAGGTTCTCGGACTTCGTGCGGGATATGGCCAAGGCCTTGGCCTTCCCCGCGGATCCCGAGGAGGAGCCTCGAGCCGAGGAGCTCGAGGCCCTCCAGTATGACTCTCCCCCGAAGGAGGCCTTTACTGTTCCGGTTCCTCCTATGCTGGAGCGGCTACTCTTCCGCATGTGGGAGACCCCGGCTTCGACGCTGGTGTTAAGCAAGCGGGTCGATTCCATTTATCGAGTCCACAAGAGCCCCGGGTTCCAAAAGGCACAATTACCGCACCACTCCATGGTTGTGGAATCGGCCATGCATCGACTGAAAAGTCAGAAGATGCACTCCTCGGTGCCTCCCGGCCGGGAGACCCGGAACCTGGATGCCCTCGGTAAGAAGTGCTTCCAGGGCTCTATGCTTGCTTGCCGAGACCTGGCAAAGGAGATTGCCGGGTTCTCTGCTGGTCTCTCCGAGGAACCTTTGCAGAGGTTACAGGCCTTGTCCACCAGTATTCGAGAGTGCTCGAAGTTTATCTCTCGAGCAGCCTAAGATGGCTTCGAGGCTTCGGCCGGAGTAGCTGGGGCCAGCATCGGTGCCCGCCGACAGGCTTGGCTACAGTCATCCGACCTCGAGCCATGGGTCCAGGACAAGTTGGTCGATGTCCCCTGCCGAGGTGAAAACCTCTTTGGCAAGCCCATGGCTGAAAAGGCTGCAGAACTCGAGACCGAGACTCTGACCCGGACTAGGCTTTCCAGGAAAACCTCTGCCCCTTCTCAGAAAAAGAAGGGCTCGGGAAAAAAGACCTTTTACCCGAGGAAGTCATCTGCCTACAAACAGTACCCTCATTATCAGGCCTCTGCAGCTCCCCAACAGGGTCAGCAGGCCAAGGGGCAGGGTCAAGGGCCCCGTAGGCCGAAGACCCCCAAGCCACCAACACCGGCCCCTGCTCAGCAGGGTGGGGGTTTTGACTCAAACAGCATAGCCTCTTCTCCTCAGCTGGCCCTCTCTCAGCACAGGAGGCTGGCTGGCCCACTTTGCCCACAGGTGGTCAGCCGTCACATCAGATACCTGGGTTCTTCATATAGTCCAAAGGGACTATCTTCTCCATTTTCACCAGGTACCTCCCTCCTGTTTTCCAGGGGAGCCTCCAAGACTCCCTCTGCACAGGGACCTACTCCTTCAGGAGTTGACAGGTCTACTAACAGATCAGGCTGTGGAACCGGTGCCCCACCACCTGAGAGGTCAAGGCTTTTATTCCAGGTACTTTCTGGTACCAAAAAGAACAGGAGGCCTCAGACCCATCCTAGACTTGCGAAACCTCAACAAGTTCCTGCAGAGGGAAAAGTTCAAGATGCTTACCCTTGGAATCCTGCTGCTGCCCTACCTCCAGCAGGGAGACTGGCTATGCTCCTTGGATCTAAAGGATGCGTATACTCACATCCTTATCCATCCAGACCACAGACAATATCTCAGGTTTGTTGTTGGAGGAAACCACTATCAGTACAGAGTGCTTCCCTTTGGCCTCTCATCCGCTCCCAGGGTGTTCACCAAGTGCCTGGCAGTGGTGGCGGCCTACCTGAGGCTTCAGGGTCTCTTTGTGTTTCCGTACCTGGACGACTGGCTCATAAGGGGCCAATCTTCCCAGGAGGCCAACCAGGCCGCCCTTCGCACTGTGGCTCTGCTTCAGCACTTGGGGTTTGTCATAAACTTCGCAAAGTCCACTTTGCTCCCGTCCCAGAACTTAGAGTTCATAGGGGCCAGACTAGACACTCTTCAAGCAAAGGCTTTTCTGCCTCTGGACAGGGCCCACAGGCTAATGGATCTGGCCAGCCTGTTTCGCAGCAATTCCCTGGTCTCTGCCAGGCAATTCCTGAGACTACTCGACCATATGGCTTCCACGGTCCATGTCACCCCCAATGCCCGCCTGCACATGCGTCCTGGTCAGTGGAGCCTTCGCACTCAGTGGCATCAAGCCACTGGGGGCCTAGCGGACTCAGTGAGGATTTCCGACCTCCTGATCTCCTCTCTGCAATGGTGGCATCATCTTCCAAATCTGGTGCTCGGAGTGGTTTTCCATTCCCCTCCGCATACTCAGGTGCTGACAACCGATGCCTCTCTTCTCGGTTGGGGAGCACATTGCCAAGGGGCATGTACTCAGGGTCTCTGGACCCCTTGGGAGGCTGCTCAGCAGATAAACTTCCTGGAGCTACGGGCGATACGCCTAGCTCTGAGAGCCGTCTCCCACCTCGCCTCTCACCAGTCTGTACTGGTCCAGACGGACAATCAAGTTGCCATGTTCTATGTGAACAAACAAGGGGGCACAGGCTCCTTCCTTCTTTGTCAGGAGGCACAACGACTGTGCTCTTGGGCTGTCAATCACGGAATCCTTCTCAAGGGTGTCTACCTCCCAGGTCAGGAAAATTGCCTGGCAGACAGACTGAGCCGTATCCTGCAACCACACGAATGGAGATTGAACCCATTGGTGGTTCAGCAGGTCTTTCTCAAGTGGGGGCTCCCCACCATGGATCTTTTCACCAGTCCTCTGAACCGGCAACTCCCGAGATTTTGCTCCAGACAACCGCATCCTCTCAGAGTAGCAGCGGATGCGTTTCTGATCTCGTGGTCCACAGGCCTACTGTATGCGTTTCCTCCCACACCACTAGTGTCCAGAACGCTGTTCAAAGTCCTCAAGGACAGGGCTTCATTGATTCTCATAGCCCCCAGGTGGCCGAGGCAACCGTGGTTCCCGCTTCTGTTAAAGCTGGCGGTGGACACACCTCTTCCTCTGGGGTTTCAACACGATCTCCTGTCACAGGATCAGGGGACTCTCTTGCACCCCAACATCCAGTCCCTTCATCTGATGGCCTGGCTGCTGAAAGGGTAGTCCTCGCACCCCTACTACTGCCTCGAGAGGTGGAAGATGTAGTCTTGGCCTCTCGGCGTCAATCCACCAGGAAATCCTACGCTCTTAAGTGGCGTAGATTCTCCGCTTGGTGTGCTCAGCACAGTGAGAATCCCTTCTCCTGCTTGATAGCGGTAGTATTGCAATATTTGCTCTACCTCTCCAATCTGGGCCTTAAGTCTAACTCTGTCCGAGTTCACCTTAGTGCTCTCTCAGCGCACCACTCGCCGGTGGACAGCAGGCCTCTTTGGTGGCTCGTTTCCTCAGAGGCCTTCTTCTGCTTAAGCCTCCTTTACGTCCACCGGCCCCTGAGTGGGATCTGAATGTGGTCTTACAGCGGCTTACTTGTCCACCTTTTGAACCTATGGCTACCTGCCCGCTCCGTTTTCTCTCCTGGAAAACTTTATTTCTGGTAGCTCTCACCTCTGCTAGGCGAGTGAGTGAACTGCAGGCACTAGTGTCTGATCCTCCTTACACTAGGTTCTACAGGAATAGGGTAGTCTTACGGACTCACCCTAAGTTTTTTCCTAAAGTTGTCTCACCTTTTCACCTCAATCAAGAGGTGGTTCTTCCGACCTTCCTTCCCAGGCCGCATGCCAACCGGGCTGAGATGGTCTTGCATACCCTGGACTGTAGGAGGGCGTTATCCTTCTACCTTGACCGTACGCAGGAGCATCGGAAGGCTGTTCAGCATTTTGTTTCTTTTGACCCCAATAAGTTGGGGCTCCCTGTCTCCAAGCGTATGTTGTCCATATGGGTCGCTGACTGTATCGCCTGGGCTTATGGGGCAGCCGGCCTCTCGTTGGAGGGTCGAGTCACGGCTCATCGTGTCAGGGCGAAGGCTGCGTCAGTGGCTCATCTCCGCTCTGTTCCGTTGGCAGACATCTGCTGGGCCGCTACTTGGTCTTCAAGCCAGACTTTTGCGGCCCATTACTGCCTTGAGAGGGAGTCCCGCAGGGACAGTGCTTTCGGACAGGCAGTACTCCATAATCTCTTTGGGGTTTAGGCAACTCCTACCCTCCAGCCCTGGTGTTGGGCTACCGGTTGGGGGTGTTCTCAGAGAAGATTCCTTCCTTCTGTGCTGACGAGCTAGAGGGAGCTCATTTTTCCGCTTGGGGTCTCCGGTAGCCTTAAGCTGGGGAGTCCCATATGTGAGGACTGACTTCCTGCTTGGTCCTGGAGAAAGAGTAGTTACTCACATGTAACAGGTGTTCTCCAGGAGCAACAGGAATCAGTCCTCACAACCCTCCCTCCTCCCCTTGGAGTTGCAGTCATATGATTTATTTTTGCTAATTTTTTTGCTGTCTTTTAGCTATGTCATCAGACTGAGCAAGATGGCAGCCTTGGGCGGGAAGGGGACCGCGCATGTGCGCTGCAATTCCCAGAGGCTTTCTGTGAAAGCTGGGGAAATGCTCCGCACGAGGGCTCCGTCGGTGCCGACGTCACCCATATGTGAGGACTGATTCCTGCTGCTCCTGGAGAACACCTGTTACAGGTGAGTAACTACTCTAAATCAGAAACTCCATACGTCTAACTTTGTCCCTACAATGGTGGCAGTCACTGGAAAACCTTTTCGTGGGTTCTCCTTTCCAGCAGCCTCTATGCCAAACCACCCTAACAACAGATGCGTCCAAGTTGGGTTGGGAGGCTCACTTGCACGATCTATCAACTCAGGGTCTCTGGACCCCACAGGAGGCTTGTCTTCACATAAATCTCCTAGAGCTCAGAGCCATTTTCCATGCTGTCTGAGTTTTTCAGGCCCATCTCAGCTACAAAACAGTTCTGGTCCAGACCGACAATCAAGTAGCCATGTTCTATATGAACAAGCAGGGCAGAACAGGCTCTCTGTTGTTACGCAATGAAGCTTTGCGACTGTGGGCCCTCTCCAGAGAGCTTCAAATCCACCACCTAATGGTATAGCTTTCGGGCATTCAAAATCTTTGGGCAGACAAACTCAGTCGAATACTGCTGCCACACGAATGGTCTCTGCACTCAGACCAGCTTGCTTGAGTGTTTCGAATCTGGGGAACGCCAGATATAGACCTCTTTGCAAGTCTACAGAATGCCAAACTTCCCCGATTCTGTTCCAGAATTCCGTCTCAAAACTGTCAGGCAAGGGATGCTTTCCTCCTCCATTGGGGTTGGGACTTCCTCTATGCCTTCCTACCCATTCCCCTCATTCCCAAAATGTTGTTCAAACTTCAGAGAGACAGAGGTCAAATGATACTCATAGCTCCACGTTGGCCATGGCAGACGTGATATCCTCTGCTTCTGCGTCTCTCTCAAGCCACACCTCTGGAGTTGGGATGTGCTCCAGATCTTCTTTCCCAGGAGAACGGAACGCTATTGCACCCGAATCCCCAGTCCCTGCACCTCAGGGCCTGGTTACTGAAAGCCTAGGATTTCCGGATATCAACCTATCTCAACAGGTAAAGGATATCCTTGTGGCTTCCAGGAAGGCGATCCTACACCTTTAAGTGGAAGAGATTCTCTGTATGGTGTTCTCAAAGGGAACTTAACCCCCATACAGTGCCTGTTGAATTGCTTCTGGAGTACCTACTCCTTCTATCAGATTCTGGTCTTAAGACCAATTCAGTAAGGGTCCATCTTAGTGCCATTGCTGCTTCTCGCGAACTTCTGTATGGACAACCTATTTCCTCTCATTCACTCGTAGCGAGATTTATGAGAGGTTTACTTTTAACAAAACCTCCCATTAAGCCACCGCCGGTGGGATGGGATCTGAATCTTGTTCTCGGGCAGCTCATGAAACCGCCCTTTGAGCCTTTAGCCACTACAGCTCTAAAATTTCTTTCTTGGAAGGTCATCTTCCTAGTTGCACTCACTTCTGCAAGACACATCAGTGAGTTACAGGGTTTAGTGGCGGATCCTCCTTATACAAGATTTCACAATGATAAGGTAGTTCTTAGGACTCATCCTCACTTTATGTCAAAGGTGGTTTCGCCTTTTCATTTAAACCAAGCGGTTTACCTTCCTGTATTCTTCCCTAGTCCTCATGCCTCTAATGCAGAAAGGAATCTTCATACCTTAGATTGTAAAAGAGCCTTAGCTTTTTACCTTCAAAGAATAAGCAACATAGAAAGTCTTCTCAGCTTTTTGTTGCTTTTCATTCTAGTCATTTGGGATTTCCAGTTTCCAAAAGAACTCTCTCTAGATGGATTGCAAATTGCATATCCTTTGCATACGAGGGTTGCTATTTATATTTCTGGCCTAATAATGAAAAAACAAATATTTATGATCGAAATTGGTTTTATTGTTTTTCAAAATATTCTCCATGAAGATCAATACACTTTTGCATGCGTTTGAACCAATTTTTGAAGCACTTTTTCCACTCCGATTGAGGTAACTCCAAAACATGCGTTTTGAATGCATCAACCGCATCTTCGGGTGTTGAAAATCGTTGACCACGTAATTTGTTTTTGATGTGCAGGAATAAAAAGAAGTCATTGGGTGCCAAATCAGGGCTGTACGGTGGATGACCCATCAATTCGATGTTTTGGCCGGTCAAAAATCCCTTTGTTTGAGCCGATGTGTGAGAGCTCGCATTGTCATGAAGAAGAATTATTCGCCTCTTCTTCGACTTTTTCCGAATTTCTCCGAAGACTTCTGGTAAACAAATGGTTGTGTACCATTCAGAATTGACCGTCCTACATTGCTCTAATGGCACTGTCGCCACGTGACCGGTAATGCCGAAGAAACAGGCAACCATTTGCTTCAATGTGCTTCTTCCGCGAACAACCTTTGTTGGATTTGGCTCGTCTTGGAAGACCCATACAGTCTATTGCTGTTTTGTTTCGGGCTCATATGCATAGATCCATGATTCGTCACCTGTGTAGATGTTATACACAGTCTTTGATGCACCTTGAACGTATTTTTTCAACATTTCCTTGCACCAATCGACACGAGCCTTCTTTTGAGCTTTTGTCAGATTATGCGGGATCCAACGCGAGCAAATCTTTTTTATGGCCAAATGATCATGCAATATCTTATTGATGCTTGTCATACTAATGCCCAAAGATGCCTCAATCTCACGGTATGTCACATGACGATCTTGCTTTATCAGTTCACACACAGCATCGATATTTTCTGGCACAACAACCGATTTTGGATGACCCTGACGGAATTCGTCCTGGAGCGAACGTCGGCCACGATTGAATTCGTTATACCAGTTTTTTACAGTGCTGTAGGATGGTGCTTTATCGCCGTATAAAAAATTAAGTTCATCGATGCACTCTTGTCTTGATAATCCACGTCAAAAGTTATGAAAAATAATCGCATGAAAATGTTCACAAGTTAATTCTATTTTTCGCCCGAGATGAATTTTTCAAGTTACTGTAAACAACAAATCGCGCTCAAATGATAAAATGTTATGAATAAGGTTATGTTCAACAATGTCAGTGTTCCAATGGAACCATTGGATGGCGCCTGGCAACACTTACTGTTGCTAAGGCTAGAAATATAAATAGCAACCCTCGTATGAGAGTAAGGGACTTTCTCTCGAAGGCCATGTCACAGCTCACAATGTGAGAGCAATGGCAGCCTCAATGGCTAATCTTCAATCTGTGTCCATTGATGAGATCTGTAGAGAAGCCACTTGGGCTTCAGTGCACACCTTTACAGCCCACTATTGCTTAGACAAGGACTCCCGTCTGGATGCCTCATTTGGCCAGGCTGTGCTCCAGCATCTCTTTCAGACTTAGTACAACTCCTACCCACCGTCCCGGGTTTCGATGCCAGAGATCCATGGGAGGAAGCATGACCCATCTCACCTGGGGTTCGCAGCTTGCTGGGGTCATCCCCCTGGCATCTCTCAGTTGGGGAGTCCCCATATGTGAAGACAACATTCCTGCTTGTTCCTGGAGATAGTGTAGTTACTCACCTGTAACAGGTGATCTCCGGGAACAGCAGGAATAAGTCTTCACAACCCACCCACCTCCCCTAGGAGTTGTCTCTATCTCTCTCTCTTTGTCTACTCTCTCCTTTGGTCTCAGCTATAAACACAACTGAAGAGGGAGAGCTGGAAAAGCGGGAAGGCAGCACGCAGGCGCAGTGGGATGCTCCCAAAAGCTTTCCTATTGGACGCTGGGGAGCGTTTCGCGCATGCTCCGTCGGTACCGACGGTACCCATGTGTGAAGACTTATTCCTGCTGTTCCTGGAGATCACCTGTTACAGGTGAGTAACTACGCTTTATCACCTTTTTATAACTGGCTAAGCTATGACACCGAGTTTCACATAGCAAGTGATAGAGGCAGAAAGAAAATCAAAGCTCCTGGACACTGGAATCCTTTATACAGTATCATTTCTAGTCTACGCACTCTGTTGGCAGCAAGCTGTTAAGACTGAAATAAATTATGTTTTTTCTTAATGCATTTTAGACTATTTGCAATGACTGAAAAACATAATTTTCATCCTGTTGTTGGCTGGTACTATAATATATTTATCATCTTTTTCTCCTTGCTCTTAATGCCTTTCATAGGATGAAGATGAGCTGGATTCCCACACTATGGTGAAAACAAATCGAGAACGTGCTGAAACCATGAGGGCAGCAAGCACAATGAGCGAGAGTGCTCAGACAATGATAGAACATAACAACAGTATGCTGGAGTCTGACCTCGGAACTATGGTGATAAATAGTGATGAAGATGAGGAAGAAGAAGATGGAACCATGAAGAGTAGGTTTCTATTTTATATCATATAATTCTTTCACTGCAAGTAATTAAATTAAAATGCAATCATTACCTCTAAAACCTGAGGATAATTAGGATAGCTAAGCCATATTACCAAAAAGTTTCATTTTTTATAACAGTAAAAAGGGAAACACCAGCATGCACATACTAATAAAAACATAAATGTATGTAGCTTTCACTCATGAAATTTGTTATAGTCCATTTTGTATGTCATTACAATTATGGAAGCACTAGAGAAGTTAAATGTATCCCAATCCCAATGTCTGACTCATGGTCACCAGGAATATGCACAAGCATGAAAACGTGGTTAGTTTTCATTTTTTTCACAAATGTTTCCCAGTTTTCAGGTGACATTTTGGTGAGATTCGCACATGCATTTTAATAGGGAATTTTTAATGCACACTAAATTGATTTAGCACGCACTAACTGATGGACTAAGGTATACTAAGCACATTTATGCATGTTAAATCAGTTTAGTGCACACTATTGTTGTTAAGTGCCATTGAGTCAATGTCGACACATGGCAACCCTCTGGATAGCTGTCCTAAAGTTTGTTTGGTCTTCAGTCAGGTGGCTTATTGTTGATAGAGTGGCATCCATAGCTGCTGTTATTATATCGATCCATCTCATTGTTGTTCTTTCTCTTTTGCATTGACCTTTAACCTTGCCAAGCATGATGTCTTTCTCTAATGATCTCTTTCTTCGCATGATCGGTCCAAAGTATGAAAGTCAAAGTCTTGTCATCTGAGCTTCTAAAGAAAGCTTTTGTTTGATGCTCTCTAGTACTGACTGTTCTCTGGGACAAAGCAGGAAGTAAGTCCTCATTTATGGGTGATGTCACTGATGGAGCCTGTTTGGGAACACTTCTCAACTTCCAATGGAAGCCTTTGAAAGTGTACCACGCATGCGTGCCAGTCTTTCTGCCCGAAGAAGTCATCTTTACCTCAGTCTTCTTTTTTCCGCAGAGCCCTTCAGATGTAGTCTGAAACCCCAGAAAGAATTAATATCTTTTGGTATAATTTTTTCATCTTTTTTCCTCTTTTTTGGTCACATGCCTTCATTACTGTCTTCATGCCCATTCCTGGGCATGCCGGTGCCTCAGCGCCATGTTTTCTTTGGGTTTCTTTTTCTTGTTCTTTTTGAGGCACGGGAGTATTTTCTCTTGCACCCCCTAGTCGGCCCAGACATTGGAGTCATTTGACTTGGCGAAAACTGTCTTCCCCGACATGTCGAAGTTGGTCAGTGGTTTTAAAAAATGCACCCAGTGTGATTGGATGATATCAGTGACCGACTCCCACAACTGCTGTTTGCTGTGCATCGGACTACCATCAGCCCTCATCTTGTACTCTCTGCCGATGACACGCAAAGTGCTTCAAAACCTAGAAAAGCAACGAGATTCGCTGTTCGGTTCCTTGGAGTCCTTGGCATTGGCTCCAGCATCGACGCCCTTGAAAGCCTCTGCCAAGGCTTCAGCTTCACATGGGGACAGTGCTCATTCGAAGCCGAGGGGTCATGGAGCATTGGACCAGCAGCTCTCCTTTGGTAAGGAGAGCCTCCAGAAGGACCAGCCTTGTACCCAGCCAGCATTGAAGGGTGATGCTGAGCTCCGGGTGAAGGCCCACTTGCATTGACATTGGAGCCCTCGACACAACTCAGAGGGCGAAGGCCAAGAATGGCCTCCCAAGCTACCCTGGTGGGAGGAGAGGCCTACCAAGGCTCAGGAGGGCCAGTGGGTGACTCCCGAACTGGTCATGATTGTGGAGTCCCCTGCTAAAGGAACCGGCATCAACCCCAGTAGTTGCGGTGCCAGCTCCAATACCATCAGAGACCGAGCTCCTAGCTCAGTGCATGGATGCGCTTGAATGAAGCCTCTTGGCATTCTTTGCCCAGCAGGCATCCAAGGACCTAATGACCTCGAGTTCCTTGGTCCCGGCGATGGCCCTGTCCATGAAAGCAGCCGCGCTGGAAGAGGTGCATCCCGTCTTCAAAACACATGCCCTCCCTCGGGTGGACAGTGCCTCTGAGAGGTGCTCAAGATCTCTCTCAACCCACCGGCTTTTGCCTCCAAGTGCTTCGGGGTCAGATCATCAATACTCTCAGACTCCCTCCACTCCACCAGACTGCCAGCGGCACCGAGAAGAATCGCACTGCTACTTCGAGTTCCTCTTGGAGTCGGAGTCAGATGAATGGGAAACGGTGGAGGAATTGCCCGAGATCCTGCAGCATCGGGACATTCCTTTGAATCCCTCACCACCACACGAGCTTGGAAGTCCCCTCTGCAGGACTTCTCCTTCCTGGACTTTGTGAGGACATGGGGGAAGCTCTCCGTTTTACTGTCGAGGCTGAAGAGGTGCCGCGAGTGGAGGAACTGGAACTGGATTCATGTTGACTGTACGTATTCAGACGTGCCATCTTTACATGAGCAAGTTCTTGCAGGATCTGGCTGGAGACCTCATCATGTTCTCCTTGGAGCTGTCAGAGGAACAATGGCAGAAGTATCGCTCCCTTGTCTCTAAGGTCAAGAAGTGCTCGAAGCATGTCACCAGAGCTGCCTAAGATGGCTTTGAGTCCATAGCCCGAGTCTCTGCAGTAGGCATTGAGGCATGCTGCCTGGCCTGGTTTCAAGCATCAGACCTGGAACAATGGGTCCAGGATACATTGGTGGATTTTTCCCTTCAAGAGTGGAAATTTTTTTGGAGCACCTATGAGGCAGATGGCGGGTGAACTGGAGCAAGACCAGCTCACCATGAATCACCTCTCTCGGAAAACTTCTGATCCCTCTAAAAGGAAATCTGCTGGGAAGAAGCCTTTCTTCCAAAAGAAGAAGAAATGCTATGGTACATATTCCCAGTACCATTCGTATCCGTCCCCTCAGCAGGCTCCACAACAAAAGGGTCAAGGCCAGCGTCAACAGCACCACCCCAAGTAACAAAATTCCCAACCAGCCCTACAACCATAGTCTGGTGGGGGATTTGGACTTTTTTTTCAAGGATATGGCCCATCTTTCTCTTCTGAATGCTGTTCTTCCACAGGTGGGAAGATGTATGGTCCACTTTGCTCACTGATAGCCCACTATCACATCGGACTCCTGGGCTCTCAGGATAGTCCAAGAGGGCTATCCTCCTCCTCTTCATTCAGCTTCCTCCCACTTTCTGCATGGGGGAGTAACCCCTCGACTCTTACCACCACTCTCTCCTCCAGCTCGATATCCAAAACCTCTTGTCAGAGTGGGCAGTGGAGTTGGTCCCACCTTCTCAGACGGAGCAGAGGTTCTACTGCCGGTACTTCCTGGCCCCCAAAAAGACAGAGAGTTTTTGTCCCATACTGGACCTCTGGAACCTCAACTGGTACGTCATAAGAGAAAAATTCAAAATAGTGTCACTGGGTACCCTCTTACCCTACTCTCAGCAGGATTGGCTATGTCCCTTGGATCTGAAAGTTGCCTATGCACACATTCTAATCCACCCCCTTCATCGGCAATACCTCTGCTTCATGCTCAGCGGTCGGCACTGCCAATGCAGGGTGCTACCCTTCGGCCTTGCCTCCACTCCCAGAGCCTTCATAAGTGTCTGGTAGTGGTGGCTGCTTTTCTTCGAAACAGGGAAATATTTGTCTTTCTTTATCTGAACAACTGGTTGATCAAGGGCGTGACCCTGAAAGACATCTGGAGTTCGATCAGCTTAGCCATTCAGGTTATGGAAAATCTGGGGTTTCTCATCAGTTACCCCAAATCTCAACTAGAAATCACTCAAAAGCAAGAGTTAATTAGGACTCTACTCAATACCATCCTATTATGTGTGTACCTGCCAAGGGACGGGGCCCAACGCTTGATGGTCCTGGTGAAGATAGTCCAAGCTGCTCCTCTTGTCACTGCTCATCATATGTTATGCTCCTTGGCCACATTGCTTCCACTGTCCATGTCACCCTGATGGCACGCCTTCACATGTGCCAGGTGCAGTGGACACTTTCTACTTAGTGGCGCCAGGTGATAGGCCGGCTTAGAGACAGAGTCCTCATCACCTCTCCACTCAAGAAGGTTCTATCTTGGTGGCAGCAATCCATGAACCTCCTAGCAGGCCTTCCCTTCCAGGCTCCACTGCACCAGCGCATCCTGACAACGGATGCTTCCAAGTTGCGCTGGGGAGCTCATCTGGACAGTCTGTGCACACAAGGACTTTGGACATCCCGAGAGAGCCTCCACCAGATCAACTTCCTAGAACTCCGAGCCATTGCCAATGCACTTCGAGTTTTCTGGCACCAACTTCCCCATCAGGAAGTCCTGATAAAGATGGACAAAAAAGTGGTATGTTCTACATCAACAAGCAGGGCGACACGAGGTCCTACCTTCTCTGTTGGGAAGCGGTGTGCCTCTGGACATTTGCCATCTCCCAAGGCATGTCCCTCAGAGCCATATATCTCCTGGGGGACCTTGATGTTCTTGCCAATCCTCTCAGCAGAGTCCTCCAACCGCACATGTGGACTCTCAACAGTCAGCTGGACAGCTGGATCTTCCAGGTGTGCGGCACACCATGGATAGACCTCTTCACCACTCCTCACAATGCCCAGCTGCCATGGTTTTGCTCTCAGGTGCCTGCCAACATCAGGTGACTCCCGATGACTTCCTCCTCAACTGGAGCAAGGGTCTTCTCTATGTGTGATCAAGACCCTTTTCAAAGTTCGGGTGGACAGTACCTCCTTGATTCTCATTGCGCTGTTTTGGCCCAGACAACCCTGGTTCCTCCTCTTGCTACAGCTGTCACAGTGACCACTTCTCTGGTTGGGCTTGTCCCTGGATCTCATTTCTCAGGATGGAGGGATGTTGCTACATCCAAAACTTTCGTTTCATGAAGGGACTGCTTCTTACCCATCCCTCTATTAAACCACCACTGGTGGCGTGGGCTTCTCTCTCCCCCATTTGAGCTGCTCAGCTCTTGCCCACTCATTCCTTACTTGAAAGGTCATTTTCCTGGTAGCACTCACTTCTGTGCATAGGATTAGTGAACTGCAAGTGCTGGTGGCACATCCACCTTATATCAGATTTCATAAGAACAGGGTTGTCCTACTAATATAGCTTCTGTTTTTCATCACAACCAATCAGTGGTGCTGCCCACCTTTTTTCCCAAGCCTCACACCAACAGGGCTGAGGCATCGTTGCATACCTTGGATTGTAAGTGAGCGCGCTCTTTCTACCTGGAGAGGACGAACGTCCACCGCCTTTCTCCCCAGTTATTCATCTCCTTCGACCCCAAAAAACTAGGTGTGGCTGTGACAAAATGCACCCTCTCAATCTGGGCGACAGACTGCATCTCCTTTGTTTATGCTCAAACTGGCCTATCCTTAGAACGCCATGTCACGGCACACAACATGTGAGCTATGGTTACTTTGGTAGCCAACCTTCGTTCAGTATCCACAGTGGAGATCTGTAGGGCTAATACGTGGTCTTCTGTCCACACCTTTACAGTCCATTACTGTGTGGATGGAGATTCAAGGCATGACAGCAACTTCAGCCAGCCTGTACTTCAGCACCTTTTCAGAACTTAGAGCAACTCCTTCCCACCAGCACCCCCTGTCTGTCCAGGCTACCGTAGAGTCATGTTAATGTCCCTGCTGACAGCTGACTCTTGGAACCTTCAGCGATTTCTCATGCTGTTTTCTTGGTTTGGTTTTTTTCTCCAGGAACAAGCAGGAAGTGAGTCCTCACATATGGGTGACGTCGACGCCAATGCTGACAGAGCCCTGTGTGGAGCATCTCCTCAGCTTTTAAAGAAAGACTTTGGGAGATGCCATCACGCATGCATGTTCCCTTTCCCGCAAAAGAGTGCCATCTTGCTCAGTCTACCTTTTTCCACGGAGCCCTACAGATGTTCGTCTCATCCCCCTGGAAAAAAGTTGATTTTCTCTGACTATTTTTGTAACTTTCCAGCTTGCGCTGGCTCCTTTCCCATCCAAGACCCACTGCAAATGCACCAGGCCTCGAGATACATTTTTGCTTGATTTTTCCATCGCAGCACTTTCGCGCCTTTTTAAACCACTGGCCGCGTCGAGGGTCTTTGACCTCGCTGGGGTCCTTTTTCCCCCAATGGCCACTGGCTTTAAGAAATGTGATCAGTGCTCCAAAAACATGTCACTCACCGACACTCATGATTGCTGCCTCTGGTGTTTGGGCGCTGACCACGACCCGGAGGAATGCTCCTTGTGCAAGAAAATGTCCACTAAGGCCATACAGAGCCGTCAGCTTAAGCAGGATGGCATCTTCCACAAGGCAGACTCAACCCCGGTTTCCCTGATTGTTTCAAGCCCAAAGGCAGCACACAGATAACGAACTCGCGGAAGACCCCTTTGCAGGCCCATCAACATTCCAAGCAAGAATCACCGGAGCGTGCGCATAAGAAGAAGAGGAAGACCTTGAGAGCCTCTTCAGAGAAGCAGACAAGCATGGGAAATCCAGAGACCAGTCCCTTAGTCCCCGCAGAGCGCCCAAGGAATTGGAGCAGGAACACCCTTGGAAGGTTCCAGGGCCAAAGTTGTGCCCTCTGGTGATGAATTGCGGTCTCCCAAGGCCCAGCCCATCGAGGACCCCCTCTCCTCTTCGATTCCTGACCCGGTCACTCCGGTGTCAGTGTCCATGGCTGCGACCCCCGAGTGTGAAGCATGCATGTTGGCCTTGGAATGCAGCGTCTCTGCGTTTCTCACATCACAGCGGTTGCCAGCCCTCGGCCCCACTGAGACCACACAGATCTCAACCTCGAGGACTCCCTGGCCACCACTGCGATCGCCGAGAGCCAGATGCCTCAGGTGGATCCTCGGCGAGGGTCTCATTCTCGCTCCCAATCCTCGGCAGCGATATCTTCGCAGGTGAGTGCCTCTGGCTCCGGCCATGCCCACACCTCGAAACATCTGGGACCAGAGTTGCCGACCATCCTGCAGCCAGAGGACCTCGAATCCTTCTTGGACTACTCTGATTGGGAGTCTGACATTGAGACCTCCCCGGAGTCCTGGGCCCACTGAGACCTTCCCTCGGACCCATCTTCCTCTGCTGCCATGCACCGTTCCCCGCCCAAGGATACCTCTTTCCTCGAGTTCGTTCAGGATATGGCACAGGCTCTCTCCCTGATGACGGAGTTGGAGGAGGATCCACGTATGGAGGAATTAGACATCCTCTAAGTACGAGGCACCGCCGAAAGAGATCCTGACAGTCCCTGTGCCTTCCATCCTCACCAGGCTTCTCCTCCAGATGTGGAAGACCCCAGCCTTGGTCCCCTTTGTGAGCCGATGACTCGACACAATGTATCGAGTCCAGTGGGACTGCAAGTCGCAGCTCCCACACACCTCCATGGTGGTAGAGTCGGCCATGCGCCAGTAAAAAGCCTGAAAACACACTCCTCAGTGCCTCGATGTCCTGGGGCACAAATGCTACCAGGGCTCCATGCTGGCTTGCTGCATCCAAACTTACCAACTTTACATTGGCATATTCCTGCGGGACGTGGCCAAGGAGCTCGGCGGCTATGTCGCTGGCCTTGATGGGGACCATCTCTGGCGATTTCAGGTTCTAATAAAGTCTTTTGCGGAGTGTTCCAAATAGCTCTCCAGAGCCACTTACAACGGCTTCAAATCTAGTGCCAAAGTGGCTGCCGCCGGCATCGGCGCTCAATGCCAGGCCTGGCTACAATCATCAGACCTCGAGCAGTGGGTACAGGAGAAACTCTGGATGTCCTGTGCCTCAGCAAAGAGCTCTTCAGCAAGCCAATAGAGGATAAGGCGGCTGAGATCGAGACCAGATATGTCACTTGGACCTACCTCTCGTGGAAGACCTCCACTCTTCCCAGGAAGAAGCCACAGGGGAAGAAACTCTCGTTCATCCAGAAGAGTCAACACTATCAGGACTACCCTGCCTACCCAGCTGCCCAGACACCTCAGCAGGGTCCCCAAGGCAATGCCAGGGACTGTGCAAACCCAAGGGTCAGAAGATCCAGACATCGGTTCCAGCCCAACCTGGGTCGGGGTTATGAAGCCATCAGCATAGCCCCTCTTCCTCTGGAGGATCAGCACCCCACAGGGGGACATCTGATCCACTTTGCCCACTGATGGGCCCACATCACCACTACCTTCTGCGCCTGAAATAGACTCCTTCACCTTTTTTCCCAGGGAACCCCCTCGGTCTCCCCTACACTGGGTCCTGGTACTGCAGGAGATCATGGGCCTTCTCAAGGATGGGGTGGTGGAACCTGTGCCTCGCCCCTCAAGTGGGAAGGGCTTCTATTCCAAATAGACCCGAAAAGGACGGGGTGCCTGAGGCCCATCCTGGACCTGAGGAACCTCAACAAGTCCCTGGTGCGCAAGAAATTCAAGATGCTCTCCCTTGGAACACTGCTGTCCTACCTCCAGCATGGAGATTGGCTATGCTCCTTGGATTTCAAGGATGCTTACACCCACATCCTTATCCATCCCAGTCACAGAAAGTACCTGAGGTTCGTGGTCAGAGGCAACCACTACCAGTACAGGATCCTTCCCTTTGGCCTCGCCTCCCCCCAAAGTACCTCCACCATGTGTCTGGCGGTGGTGGCAGTCTACCTCTGCCTCCAAAAGACCTGTGTCTTCCCCCACCTCGACGATTGGCTGGTAAAAGGGGACATGGCCTCGGAGGCCGGGTAGGCCATCGGCTATATCATTCAGGTCTTGCAGCACCTGAGTTTTGTGATCAAACATCCGAAATTCTAGCTCATCCCGACTCGAGTGCTGGAGTTCATAGGGGCCTGCCTCGACACCATCCAGACCAGGTCTTTCCACCCCCTCGACAGAGTGGATCAGCTCACAGCCGAAGTACAATGATGCCACGCAGTGTCGGCCCGGACGTTGCTTCGCCTCCTGGGCCACATGGCCTCCATGGTCCACATGGTTCCTGACGCCCACCTCCACATGAGGGCGGCTCAGTGGTTCTTCCAGTTCCAGTGGTCTCAGGCCACCAGACGACTCCTTGACAGTCACGGTGTCTTGACAGCTAACAGAGTCCCTTACCTGATGGTAGGATGCTCAGCAACTGCAACTGGGGATGGCTTTTCAGCCCCCGAGTCCTCAGAGGGTCCTCACAACAGATGCCTCCGTGACAGGCTGGGGCGCCTATTGCAGAGAGCTCTGCACTCAAGAGGCCTGGTCCTCCGAGGAGATCCAGCAGCAGATCAGTTTGCTCAAACTCAGAGCAGTCTTCCTCGCTCTCAGAGCTTTCAGGCACCACCTGAAGCACCGGTCGGTGCTTGTCCAGACGGACAACCAGGTGACGATGTTCTACTTGAACAAGCAGGGCGGCACAGACTCCTACCACCTTTGCCAGGAGGCGGTGGCCCTTTGTTCCTTTGCGATCCACCACAGGATTCTCCTCAAGTCGGTTTACCTACCAGCAATGTCTTGGCAGACAGGCTGAACAGGGTTCTTCAGCTGCACGAGTGGCGCCTGGACCCAGAGATAGTGTACAGGCTTTTCCAGCTGTGGGGCTTTCCCAGCCTGGTACTCTTCACCAGCTCGACCAATGCTCAACTGCCCCGGTTTTGCAGTCCCCAACCTCACCCCTCTTGGGTTCGGCGGATGCTTTCCTCCTCTCGTGGTCGGGAGACCTGCTGTATGCTTCCCTCCCACACCCTTGATAGCCCGGACCCTCCTCAAGGCCCAACAGGACAGGGCATCGATGATCCTCATGGCCCAGGCAGCCCTGGTTCCCCTTGCTGCTCCATTTCTCAACGGAACCCCCAGTCCCTTTCGAGAATTTTGACACAGGAACAGGGCTCAATCCTTCATCCCAACTTGAGATCTCTGTCCCTCATGGCTTGGCGGCTGAACGGGTCACCTTAGCTCCCCTTAACCTCTTCAAGGAGGTGGAGGAAATCCTAGCCTCTTGTAAAGACTCCATGAGACGGGCTTATGCATTCAAGTGGTGCCGGTTCTCCGTGTGGTGCATGGAGCACTCATTGGACTCATTTTCTTGTCCGATGCATTCGGTCCTTTAATATCTCTTCCACCTCTCATGGTCTGGACTAAAGTCCAACTCCATCCAGGTGCATCTGAGTGCACTCTCTGCCAACCACCATCCTGTGGAGTGCAGGCCTCTGTCAGTGCAGCCCCTAATCACCAGATTCATGCAGGACTTATTACTCTCCAAACCTCCCATCCGGCCACCCCAGCGGAATGGGACCTCAATGTGGTTCTGGCACAGCTTACTAAGCCACCCTTGGCTATCTGTTTCTTGAGCTGCCTTTCCTGGAAGGTTGCTTTCTTGGTGGCACTCACCTCTGCCCGCAGGGTCAGTGAGCTTCTGGCCTTGGTGGCCGAGCCACCGTACACCAGATTCTACAAAAACAGGGTTGTGCATTGCACTCACCTAAGGTTTCTCCCGAAGGTGGTCTCTGACTTCCACCTGAATCAGGAGGTAGTGCTGCCTGCCTTCTTTCCACGGCCCCACGCCGACTCAGTATCGGTCGTCCTCCATACCTTAGACTGCATCGAGCCCTGTCCTTCTATTTGCAACAGACCCAGGGCCATCGTAAAGCCTCACAGCTTTTTGTCTCCTTCGACTCCAGCCATCTGGGGCTGGCTGTCACCAAGCGGACCATATCCATCTGGGTGGCGTACTGCTTCGCCTTCGCTCACAGTCGAGCTGGTATCCCTCTGGAGCATCGAGTCATGGCGTACAATGTCCGAGCGATGGCGAACTTGGTCACCAGTCTCTGTTCGGTGCCTATGGCAGACATTTGCCAGGCCACCACCTGGTCCTCCGTCCACATTTTTGCAGCCCACTACTGCCTGGAAAGGGTCCCGATGGGACAGCGCCTTCGGCCAGGCTGTACTCCATAACCTCTTCGAGTTTAGGCAACACCTGCCCTCCAACCCTTCTTGCTCAGGCTACTGGAGCCATGGTTCTCCCTAGACATTGGGGTCCCTCAAGTCTGTCATTAGGATTTGCCTGCGGCTGCCCACAGCCGGGCCGGGCCCCTGTTTTATTCCGGTCCTCGGTAGCCTGGAGCTAGGGAGTCCCATATGCGAGGACTGAATTCTTGCTTGTTCCAGGAGAAAACTCACCTGTAATAGGTGTTCTCCGGGGACAGCAGGAATCAGTCTTCATATCCCTCCCTTCTGCCCTTGGAGTTGTTGTAAATTTTTGACCTTCTTCCGTGCAGGGCTTCATTGGGGTTGGCGTCGACGTCACCCATATGTGAGAACTGATTCCTGCTGTCCCTGGAGAACATCTGTTACAGGTGAGTTACTATGCTTTTTTTGTTTCCCCATTGGGCTTTTTACAGGGTTTTTTCAGTAGCCAGTGGCTATGGGAGTCCCATAAGGGAGGACTGTCTTCCTGCTTGGTTCCAGAGAAAATGTGATTACTCACCTGTAGCAGGTGTTCTCCAGGAGCAGCAGCAGTCAGTCCTCACTACCCTCCCACCTCCCCATGGAGTTGTTTCTTTTTGAGCTTCAATAAGCTATGTCATCATACTGAGGTAAAGATGGCTCCTTCAGGTGGGAAGACTGGCACGCATGCGTGGTGCACTTCCAAAGGCTTCTTTTGGAAGCTGGGAATTGTTCCCATGCGAGCTCTGTCAATGACGTCACCCATAAGTGAGGACTGATTCCAGCTGCTTCTGGAGAACATAGTAACATAGTATATGACGGCAGATAAAGATCAGCATGGTTCATCTAGTCTGCCCAGCAAGATGGCAAGAGTAGATGCACTTGCCGCTCCATGCAGGTCACCTCTCCCCATGCCTTTGTTTAGGAATGTACCCACCGCTCCGTGTAGGTCACCCCTATTTGTTCACATACAAGAGATAGTTATGCTTATTGTGATTTTATCCTGTCGCTATATGGATCCACTATGTCTGTCCCATGGCATTTTGAATTCTGTCACTGTGTTTGCCTCCACCACTTCCATCGGGAGGGCATTCCAAGCATCCACCACCCTTTCAAAGAAAAAGTATTTCCTGACATTGCCTTTCAGTTTACCCCCTTGCAGCTTCATGTTATGCCCTCTAGTTTTACAGCTTCCTCATCTTTGGAAGAGGTTTGCTTGTCCATTAATAACCTTTAACACCTGAGTAACCATTCTGTTACTTTTTTGGGTAGTCCATGGTATACACAATATTCTTCGCCATAATTCTGAGGCATTGATTTTCTTCCTGTCTATCTCTTTCACTGTCCAACTTTCACATCCATAAGATCTTACTGTGAAAATGCCATAAGTTCTAGAAGTTGAATCTTTTTATGGAGACACACATCTCTGCTCTTGAGAATCTTATCTAGGTCCTTCATAGCCATTCTGCCAAGATCAATGTGTTGTTGGATTTCTTGACTGCATGTTGTTTCTTTATTGATTATTGATCCATGTAGGTTATTGTTGTCCACTATTTCAATTTCTTCTCCATGAATGATGAACTTATAGATTTTTCCAGTTGTCTTCTTTACATTAAGGTGCAGGCCCATTTTTCCTTGATCTTGAGAAGCAAATATTTCAGATCATCTTCACTTTTAGCCAGTATTGGGGTGTCATAAGCATAGCAAAGGCTGTTGATGAGTCTTCCACCAATCTTCACACCTTGGTTGTCTTATACAGTCCTGTATCTTTGATGATCTGTTCTGCATATAAATTAAACAGGTAGGGGGAAAGGATGCAGCCTTGACTTACACCTTTGCTGATTTTAAACAATTTTGTTTCTCCTTGTTCCATTCAAACTGTTGCTTCTTGATCAATGTAAAGGTTGTGCAAAAGAACGATCAGGTGTTCTGGTATACCTATGCTTCTTAATGTGACCAAGAGTTTCTCATGGTTTACACAGTCAAAAGCCTTGCTGTAGTCAATAAACCACATATAGATATAATTTTGGTATTCTTTAGTCTTTTCAAAGATCCATCTCACATCCACGATGATATCTCTCGTTCCTCACCCTTTCCTGAACCCTGCTTGCACTTCAGGCAGTTTTCATTCCAGGTATGGTTGTAGTCTCTGCTGGATGATCTTGAGTAGAATCTTGCTGGCATGTGGGATCAGAGCAATTGTGTGATAATTTCCACAGTCAATTGGATCACCTTTCTTCAGCATTGGTATAAACACAGATCTTTTTCAGTCAGTTGACCATGATGTTGTCTTCCAAATTTCCTGGCAGAGCCTTGTAAGTCTGGCAACAGCCGCATCCGATTTCTGTAATACTTCAGTGGGAACACCATCAGTGCCTGGTGCTTTGATCTTTTATAATGCTTTCAATGCTGCTTTGACTTCTTCTTTCATCACCAATGGTGCCTCATCATAAGGTACAGGTTGAAATGACTCTGTATATTCGTTCCCTTGATCTTTTTCTTGATCTTCTCAGCAATGTTCCCTTGAAGCTGCACTGAGTTCTCCATCGGCAAAGTGATCACACCTCCCTCCACCAGCAGGAATGCTGGAGGAGGACTCAGCGCAGCTTAGCGGAAACATTGTTTCTCAGCATCATTCAACATGGATCCTTGAGCATCTTGTAGCATTTCAATTCGAGACTGGAATTTTTCCTGGAACTCATAGCTTTAGGAAAGCTGATCTTCTTCTTCCTCTAATTTGTTTCTGATTCTGTTTCCTTGCATGTGTCATTGTAGTACTTCACCTTGTCTCATCTTGCTGCACATTGGAAATCTCTGCTCTGTGATTGCCTCTTTCTCCTCTGGCTTTATCTTCTCTGCATTTCTGGGCAATTTTCAGAGTTTCTTCGGTCATCCATTTTGGCCATTTTTGCTTTTTCACTTTTTGTAGAGACTTCTCATTTTCTTCTAGCACAATTTTCTTGATGTCATCCCATAACTGTTCTGGTGCTCTGTTATTTATAGCAAAAGCAGCAAATCAATTTTGTAGGCAGTCTTTAAATTCCGGTGGTATTTTTTCAAGGACATATTTTGTTTCATTCATTAGTGGTTTGCTCTTTTTCAGCTTTAGCTTGAGTTTGCATACTAGTAGTTGGTGATCAGTACCAAAGTCAGCTCCAGGTTTTGTCTTTGTTGATGTTATTGAGCTTTTCCAACGTTGACTTCCACAGATGTAGTCAATTTGATTTTTGTACAATCCACTGTACAAAATTTGCTTCTCACGATCAAGGAACATAGTCTTAAAATGGGCCTGCACCTTAATGTAAAGAAGACAAGGATCATGACAACTGGCAAAATCAATAGGTTCATCGTTGTGGAGAAGAAATTGAAATTGTGAACAACTTTAATCTACTTGGATCAACTATCAATAAAGAAGCAACAAGCAGTCAAGAAATCAGACGACACATTGCTCTTGGCAGAATGGCTATGAAGGACCTAGACAAGATTCTCAAGAGCAGAGATGTCTCTCTCCATACAAAGATTTGAATCGTTCAAGCCATGGTATTTTCTTTTTTTTTTTTTTTTTAATAATAATTTTATTTATTTATTTTCAAATATACAAAAAGAAAAAGAAACTAAGCGACAAATGATAACAATAGAAATAAGAAATCAGGAAAAAAACAAAAGAATCACATCACGGAGAAGCAATGCCAAAGAAAACCAGGGCAAAGTGATCACACCAGAGTGGAGGAGTAGCCTAATGGTTAGAGCACTGGCTTGGGAACCAAGAGACCAGGGTTCGATTCCCACTAGAACTCCTTGTAAGAAAAAATGGAGAGAATGAATTAAATAGCTGGAGCAATTTTCAAAGGGATTTCTACAGGTAAGGACTGGTCCAGCTTAATAGGCTGGCTCGGGGCGCACAATCTTTATGGGAGATTGAAGCCTGCCATACTGACTCGCCCCTTCGCTGCTGTGGAAATATTTTCCTTCCTCATCATTTCTCCAGTCCAGTCCCAACCTGTGGGTAGTCACCTCTCACAGCAGCTTGGAGAATGAGCATATCAGATTCTTTGACCTCACCATAGAAAGGCAACTGGCACGTCCCACCAGCCCCCCCCCCCCCCAGTAACTCAGTCTCCAAACAGCTGGAGAGAGGTGACCCCATATACAGGGACTCACTGAAGGGACAACTAAGGACCCTGGGCAAGTGTGTTGGGTACAGGGCTGGCCCTTACAGTATTTTGGGGGAGTTTGTGCCCTGAATAAAGCCTGTTTTGATTTAAAAGCAAAAAAAGATTACAACAAGAACTGGAGTGCATTGGGCTGACAGGCAGCAAGAACCCCTTCGGGAGGCATTGGGGGCCCGGGAAGTGGGGGTAAGGAGCTGCTGGCAGGAGAATGTCCATCAGTGAAAGAGTGTGTGCGCTCCGTGAGGCCGGCCACTGCTGGAACAGAGGGGTTTCCTACTTGATGTGGCTTGAGGAAGGATGCAAATTAGTGTAGGCAGTTCATTGGAGGATCAAAGCGGACATCGGGGACTGTGAGGGGCACTCCGGGTTTGCATGGGAAATGCTGCCCTTGTTCAGGACTCTTGACCACATGGAGGGGTGGACTGGATGCTGCGGGTGCCCGCCCTCACATTTTATTGTTTTTTTCTGCCCTCTCTGCAGCCCTGGAACAGTCCATCTTGAAGAAGCTGGAGCATTTGGGATAGGTGAAGCATTTTCATTGCTGCTCTAGAGAGTTGCTGTTATTTTCAGCATAGGAGAGCTAGACCCAGGCCATGGGGCATTCTGGCTTGTTGGTTGGCACTGGGGAAGCACAGATTTATTTCCTGGGCAAGATTATGCCCTCTAGGCCCACTTGACTAGCTTGTCAGGGTTCAGCCTCAGCCATGGAAGGTTTTTTTGAAGGGAGGATGGACTGAACTACTTGGGGAACGAAAGAACCTTCCCCGATAGAGGAGTCCATCTTCTCCCACCTCTGGCAGGGTGGCCACTGGTATGCAGGGGAGCATGGTTATTTATTTATTTATTAACATTTTTTATATACCGCACTATTCGTTATCAGCGCGGTTTAGTACTGCCCCACTGGTACTGGAGCCTAGAGACAGGGGGACTAAATCTCCTAGACCATCCATATCTAAGGATTCATCTGCGGATTCACTCCCAGGGGGGCTTTCATCCAAGTTTGTCCTGCTCAAGCATGGTAAAGAGGGACCGATTGGCTCCCAGGGGCGAACTAGGAAGCAAGCTTTGTCCAAGGCCCTCTTGGGGATGAGGGCAGAAGGGGAGCCCAGCCCTAGTATGAAATGTATGAAAACTGACCCTTGGGGAGACCTGGGCTTGGCTCATTCAGATGAGGCCAAAGACCTGGGGATGGAGGCAGGCATGAAAGCAGAAGCTTTGGAGCTTGAGGAAGGCGAGCTCTCACAAAGGGAAGAGTCTTGCATTGTTTGTGTTTTCCATAGAGAGGAGTCAGCAGCATTGGTCACACTTTCTTCTAAAAACCTTAATATGGCAGCTGATGCCCCAATAGAGAGAGATCCACTAGAGGACCTGTTGTTTCAAGCAGTCAGAAAAACAAAGACGGTTTTTCTGCTGCCTTGCGTGGTCAAACAGAGATGATTCAGGATGAATGGGACGTCCCAAAGGCAGACCTTAAGGGTACGCGAGCTATGGACCGGATCTACCTGATACCGGATAGGAATAAGGAGCTTTTCCACTCTCCCAAGGTGTATGCTGCAATGGCAGTGGTCATGAAAAAGACCACTATCCCTGTGGAGGGCGGATCGGCAATTAAGGATGTATAGGATTGGAAGCTGGAGACCCTCCTCAAGCACGTGTTTGAGATTAATACATTAACCTTGCAGGCCTCGGTGTGTGGGGCTTTCATGGCCCACGCCTGTTTGCGTTGGGTGCAGGTGGTGCTAAAGTGCGCAACAGACTTGCAGTCACTTCCACCAGAGGCAGCTAAGTTAAGTCCGGGGAGGCCTACTTGGCAGACACCTTTTTTGATCTAATTAGAGGATTGTCAAAAGGCAAGGCAAGGCATGGCTTTGGAGGTGGTCGCTCGCCATTACTTGTGGTTGCGTAATTGGGCCGGCGGACTCTACTCCAAATCCCAGCTCAGCAAACTTCCTTTTCATGGGAAACTGTTGTTTGGAGAGGATCTCAATAAGTTGGTGAAGGATCTTGAGGAGTCCAAAGGAAGCAGGCTCCTGCAGGACAAGCAGAAGCCAGTTCATTCCATGGGTCCAGTGAGGGGCCAGCCGGGGTATTTTTATTTATTTATTTTTTTAATTATTTATTTATGAATTATTTTCAAATATACAATGAAAAATATAAAAGGGAAAACATCATAACCATACAGTAAATGACGCCAATAATTATACAAAAAGAAATACAGTTAGTCAACATCAAGGAAGTGAACAGCCAAACGATATCACAGAATAGATAGAAAAAAGAGTGCCACTTGATTCCTGTAAATATAAGACTCCATTTAACTAATCTTTGAGCTAAACAGGCAAAAAAAAAACAAAAGGAAAAAAAATAAACTTATATTTTACTGTCTAGAAATTCTAACAATTGTTCTGCCTCCTGGAAAATATACTTCCGGCCTTGAAACACTATAAAATATTTACAAGGAAATTTTAGATGAAAAGTTGCTTCTAAAGCCAGAACTCGAGGACGAATCTCGATAAAGGACTTACGCCGCTTTTGAGTTACCCTGGAAACATCAGGGAACACCTGAATGATTTGCCCACAAAATTTTTCATTTTTCTTAAGAAAATGTGCCCGCAAAACTTTATCCTTATCCATTTCCAACAAAAAAGTAACCAAAAGCGTAGCCTTGCAGGAAATATCATCAGTTTCAGATTCAATGAAATCAGAAATATCTAATGAAAAAGGTGTCGAGCCTTCCTGAGAAACAGCAGGTTCATCATAATTCCCTCCCTTCTCAAGCCTCCCTGGGGGCAGATAGAATAACTTGGAAATTTTGGAAGTGTTTGCTTTTTCCTTTACCTGCTGTGTGCTTCTGTTGGTTCCTGCTGAGGTGCTGCACTGATTGGATCAGCTGCTAAGGGCTATAAAATCTCCAGCCCCACCGGATACACTGAAGTGTTTGCTTTTTCCTTTACCTGCTGTGTGCTTCTGTTGGTTCCTGCTGAGGTGCTGCACTGATTGGATCAGTTGCTAAGGGCTATAAAATCTCCAGCCCCACTGGGGGACACTGAAGTGTTTGCTTTTTCCTTTACCTGCTGTGTGCTTCTGTTGGTTCCTGCTGAGGTGCTGCACTGATTGGATCAGCTGCTAAGGGCTATAAAATCTCTAGCCCTACCACGGAACGCGGTTGCGGGCATCCCTCGGGCGCGTGCCCGAAGGGGCGTGACCAAAAGGGCAGGTCACGCCCCTTTGGCGCCCCTTCGGCGCACATAGGCATAAGGAGGCTTTTCCCCTGGTATGGGGAAACAGAAGAAGAAGTATCTACCAACTGTTCTTCCGAAAGTGGTTAAATCCATTGGTCCAATGGATGCCCATGTCATGGTGGGCAAGGCGTTAGCTGAGGCTTCGGCCTCAGGGGATAATCGTTTGAACATGTCGGCTGTGAGTACTTCCTCTAGTGCTAGTAAAGAACTATTCCATAGTTACCTATTCCACAGCAGTCATTGATTTTATAGACTTCTATCATGCCTCCTTTCAGCCATCTCTTCTCCATGCTGAAAAGCCCTAACCTGTTTAGCCTTTCCATGTATTTATTTTATTTATTTAGACAGTTTTATACCGCCTTATCCTTCAATCAAAGCGGTCACAACACAATTGGGGGATACATTTAACACGTGGGGATCAATGTTCCCTCTAATTTTCTGTAGGCTGTGTGCGCATAAAATATCAGCCGTGCGGCTTTTGAAGGAAGTTAAATTTTTTGTGCGCTACATAACGACACTTGGAATTATATACTTTAAAATTTGACTACACATTAGAATACAGTATGTACACCACATTGATGTTAATCAAATTAAATGAAAATAGACGATTACTAAATGAAGCGGAAAATTTCTAGTAATTACAATCACAAATGTGGTATTTCAGTTAATTTTTATTGAAAGCCATTGTTATTCCATGTAAATAATATATGTATGGAAGAAGAGTTCGGTGTCCTACATGGAGTGGTGGGTTCACCCCTAAACAAAGACATGGGGAGAGGTGGCCTGCACAGAGCAACAGGTGCACCTACTCTTGCCATCTTGCTGGGCAGACTAGATGGACCATGCTGGTCTTTATCTGCCGTCACTTACTATGTTCTCAAAATTTCTCTCTTCGATCTTTCAAATGTACCCAGTCTGAATAAATTTTATCAAGGTCTACTGATCCGCCATCTTGAAGATGACTCTTAACACGCATCAGCATTTCCAAATGTTCTAAATGTAAGCGATTCCTTATTTTGGTTTTCAAACTGTTCATCAAGCTGAAACCACGCTCACAATCTGCACTAGAAGCCAAAAATGTTCCACCAATATCGATCAGTTTCGCTAAATCTGCAAACTGAGCATTCTGAAATGCCAAAGTCACCATATCCGGAAAACTGTTTATCAGTTTGCTTTTGATTTTTTCTGCGACTAAAAACTTGAAGTCATTGTACTGCTGAACAACAATATGTTCCTCCATTAGAAATTGTTTGTACTTTAAACAGAGTGATCGGACGTTTTCAATTCCAAATTCACTCATGAAAAGTCCATTGAACGGTTAGGCTGACCAAAACTAAACCCAAGACAATCAGGGGAAAAAGAGGGATTGAATAGTTAAACGGTCATAATAATATATTTAAAAGTATGATGTACTTGTGAAGTTATTTAATTCATGTGTATACTGGATAAGGCCAGTATGTAGATTTTAAATAAATAAAATTAAAAACATATAGTTATTTGTGTATTCTTGTATTCTTGTAAAGTATGAGACTGTTGACATTCTGGTCTTGTGAAATAAATTATGCTGGAATACTGTTTCAAACAGGTGCGGCACAGTGTCTATTAATTATCTGCTAAACCTTATGTTTATCGCTTACTATCTGAAAATCAGTTAAATTACAGTGGATAAAATTGTGCCTTGTACTGTAAATGTTAAAAGAGTCAATAAAGGGAATACAAACAGAGGCCACTCGCTTTACTGATATAGTAATGTCAGTCTTTATCCTAATAGTCATGCTATAGTATCAATTTAAAGCGGTGGCCGTTTATAAAAGCATATTGAAATATTTATAAATAAAATGTAATGGTGGTAATCGTAAATTGTACAATAGCTTTTTATATATTTGTACCCATCTATACAATTGCTGATCCGTGCCAGCAGCACTAAATAAAACAAATTTATTCAAGGATTCTAATGATTAAACCATTAAACCACTATGGAACATAAAAACTTGTGGTGTTTGTGAAGCTAACTGGCACATAATATTTAATGTTTGAAAAGTGGCTCTGCCGTAAATTCAGTCTCAGTGAGCGGTGCGTTATAAAAATCGCCAATGAGGACAATATTTTAAAGCAATAAAAATAACCTTATAAAGCATTTGGAAAACTTTGGATACTGAGGAGTGATCATCTGTACCGGACATATGGTATAAAAATGAAAAGTGATTGTGCATTAGAACTAACCCAGTCTTGAACTCCGTGTAGATTGTAACGTCTTGCGATGGGACGAGAGGAACCACTGTTCTGAACATAAAGAGAAATACTATGCAATATGTAAAGGTGAACTATTTACACAAAACATAACCATGTATGACAAAAGGGGAGTAAAAAGGAAGAAAAAAGAGAAGACTAAGTAATCTTTAATACATAATGGTATCGTTGTTATTTAAAGTCATTTGAAAGACGACGTAAAGTGAAAATTCTCTTTGAAACTTAGGCAACATGAGCCCCGTATAATTGTAATGTTGAGAATTGTGCCACGGTTCTGTGGTAAGCAGTGCAAACCAAAGGGAAATTTTAATTTTAACTAAATTACTAACATTTGGTGAAGGTAGTCATCACATTTTCGATAAACTGTGAACATGTCTAACTGCATACCTGTGAAGATGAAAGTTCTGCCCGCAGCAGTCTGTAGAGAATTTTTAAAAAAACCGCTCGTAAAAGTCGAGCTTTAAAGCCGTCAATGCCCGTCCCCAGGCAGCAGTCCCGGAGCACCAGTCTCCTCCTCTTCGCTGGTGCGTGTGTTGCTCTCAGCCAAGGCAGCACGTGGCACTGAAGGCTGGCTGAGGGAAGGATCCAAGGAGGTGCGTGGCTGGCAGGCAGGCAGGCAC
Organism: Ichthyophis bannanicus; assembly: GCA_033557465.1. Lineage (NCBI taxonomy): Eukaryota > Metazoa > Chordata > Amphibia > Gymnophiona > Ichthyophiidae > Ichthyophis > Ichthyophis bannanicus. The sequence goes on along the minus strand of CM066031.1, from coordinate 1,657,913,413 downwards.
AAGAGCAGAAAGAGGCTGGCTTGCTGGCTGCCCCTCCCTTTTATTTCCCTCTAGCCTGCCATGATTCGTCAATCGTCGGTCACGTGAGAGGAGTGAGGGGCAGGGGACTCGGTGCAGACAGATTCGGAAGTGACGAAATTTACAGAATGGCAGTGGTGACCGCGGCCTTAAACCCAAGGTTTGAAAACTCATGAAAAAGGTAATTTTTGTGCGCCCCTTTAAAAGTTGTGTGCGCTCGCTCGGCGAGGTGTGTGCGCGCGCACACGCGCACAGCTTAGAGGGAACAGTGGTGAGGATATGAGACACATACACTAATACTTACAGGGAACATGGGCAATGGAGGGTTAAGTGGCTTGCCCAAGACCACAAGGAGCATCTGTGGGACTAGAAACCCCAGTCCTTCCGGCCCAAGGTTGCTGTCCTCTAGTGGGATTTGAACCCCGACCTTCCGGCCTGAAGTACCTTGCCCCAACCACTAGGCTACTCCTCCCTATATATGTAGAGGATTCAGTCATTCATGTTATCATTTTGATCTCAGGGTCATTGTTACCCTAAGAACCTAAGAAGACCAAGGGCCCTAACCCTCAGCCAGCTGCTCAGCCCCAGCTAGCACCTGGTTTTTGACTCCTTCCTAGAGAGCATAGCTATTCTGCCTCTGCAAGAACTCCAACCCCTCCACATAGCAGGAAGGCTTTTGGCTTATGCCCACAGGTGGCATCTCATTACATCAGAGAAATGGACTCTCAGCATCGTCCAAGGGGGCTATCTGCTTCACTTTCAAAGCCTGCCTCCAACCACCTCCACAAGAGATTATCCTGCAAATCCTTTGCAGGCCAATCTCATGTCTTCAGAGGTGACCACCCTGCTAGCTGAAGGGGCAATCAAAAGAGGTTCCCCCCCCCCCCCCGCTCAGGAAGGCAAAGGCTTCTACTCTCCTTATTTTCTTCTCCCCAAGAAAACAGGAGGCTTCAGACCAATCCTAGATCCGAGAGGTCTCAACAAATTCCTTGTTCGGGAAAAGTTCAAAATGATTTTCCTTGGCACTCTTCTGCTGTACCTTCAGAGGTACGACTGGCTGAGTTCTCTAGACCTTAAGGAGGTTTACACCCATTTGCAGATCAACCCTCACCATAGACAGTACTTTTGAGTTCAGCAAATCCACTCTCAGTATCAGGTGCTCCTTTCTGGGCTAGCGTCTGCACCCAGAGTGTTCACAAAATGCATGGCCGTGGTCGCAGCATATCTGCATACTTTGGGGTTCTTTGTCTTCCCCTACTTGGATGACTGGCTGATAAGTGGGGAATTTCCAGAGGTCGTAAAACACTCACTCTCTCACACCATCACAGTGCTCCAAAATCTAGACTTTGTGATAAACTTTCTAAAGTCTCACCTAGTTCCATCCCAGCAACTCAAGTTCATCAGAGCATTTTTAGACACTCATCAGGGACAAGCTTTCCTTCCTCAGGACCGCTCTGCTTGTCTTATCGAGCTGGCCCTCAATAAGAGATCAAAGTGCTGTGACAGCTGGAGACATGCTGCATCTTCTGGGACACATGGCCTCCACAGTCCATGTTGTCCCATATGCCCGCCTGCACATGAGTCAAGATCAATGGACCCTATCATGCCGGTGGACTCAGGTGACCGGACGTCTTTCAGACAAGATCTTCTTACTCCTCTTGTCTTCACTGATGGTGCTACCCCCAAAATCTTTTAGAAGGGTCACCTTTTCAGATGCCTCCACCTCAATGCACCTTAACAACAGATGCTTCCAAGCTAGGATGGGGAGTACATCTGGACAGTCTCTCTACACAGGGGCAGTGGACAGCACAGGAATCTCAAATGCAGATCAATGTCTTAGAGCTTCGTGCTCTCACAAATGCCCTTCAGGTTTTTCAACTCCAACTTTCGGGCAAACATGTCTTAGTTCAGACAGACAATCAAGTAGCCATGTTCTACATGAACAAGCAGGGGGGAACGGTTCCTTACCCCCTTTACCACAAAGTCCGTTGCCTCTGGTCTTTTGTAATTACACACCGCATGCACCTCTGAGCGATGTATCTCCTAGGCAAAGTCAATGTCCTTGCGGACAGACTCAGCCATATCCTACGTCTACACTTGTAGACGTTGCATCAGGACACTGCATTTTGGATCTTCAATATCTGGGGGACCCCCAGAATAGATCTGTTTGCCTCCCTAGAGAATGTGCGTCTTCCACCTTTTTGCACAAGAATTCCCTCCAGAAACAGTAAGGCAGCAGACGCCTTTCTCCTTCAAGCAAGCATGGGCCTGCTTTACACATTCCTGCCACCCGCACTGATACCCAAAACTCTATTCAAACTGCAGGCCGACAAGGACTCCGTGATTCTAATAGCCCCTTATTGGCCCCGTCAGCCATGGTTTCCTTTGCTGCTTTAGCTAGCACAGACTCCACCCCTCAGTTTGGGTCATTCCCCTGACCTTCTCAGGATCAGGGGAAAATCCTCCACCTCAATCCACAAGCCTTCCGACTCACACTGTGGCTGAAGGCATGATCTTTGATGAACCCGACCTCCCTCTACCGGTTAGGGACATCTTGTTTGCTTCCCGCAAGCTGTCTACCAGACATTCTTATGCCTTCAAATGGCAGTGGTTCACCCTCTGGTTCACCCCACAGCAAATTAACCCTTCTAATTGCCCACTGAAGCATCTTCTGCAATATCTTCTCCACTTGTTTTCCACAGGACTTAAGACTAACTCTGTTAGAGTTCATCTCAGTGCCATTGCTGCCTATCACAACCCACTGGATAGGCATCCCATTTCCTCGCACCCCTTGGTGCAACAATTCATGTGGGATCTTCTGCTTTCCATACAACTGATCAAACCACCACCGGTGGCTTGGGACATCAACGTGGTCCTAGCACAGCTTCTAAAAGACCCGTTTGAGCCTCTGGCTACCACTTTTCTAAAACTCTTATCTTGGAAGGTCATATTCCTCATTGCCCGCACCTCAATTCGTCACATTAGCAAATTACAAGCTTTGGTGGCAGATCCCCCTACACGTGATTCCACCAAGTGGAATAGAAGGGATAGTAGGAAGGGAAGTACTCTGATGGATCAGAGGATGGTAAGCAGATGATAAGGGTGGTTGAGAATAGGGAAGGATCGGCAAAGAATGGCTTCCTCTTCGTCTTTCCGGGCCAGTCCAGGACATGAGGGTTGTCAACCTTCTCCAGCAGCTGAGGACTGAATTCTGAAGTTTTGCTGACACTGTATCCAGTTCCCCCTGGTGTCCAAACCCCAGTCTTTCAGTCCTCAGCAGCTGTAAGGGACGTGGACCTGACAGGCTCCCGAAGAGACGAAAGGAGAGCTTAGCAGCAAAAGGCATTTGGTGAAAGGAAGCAGTCCGGAGGTGGGGGACCCGAGCAGGGGTCACATGAAGGGACAGTATTCGTTCAAGAAAAAAAAAAAGGCACTACAGGGAGCACAGGAGGCAGAGCCTGCCTCAAACAGCAGCTCCGTTTGCCAGGCGGAAGCGCAGATAGGAACTGGGAGCCCCAGAGACCTTTCTGTCGCCTCCGGAATCGGGTACACTCTCTCGCTAGCAGCGAGGGTGAGTGACTCAAGTGATCGGCACCATTTAGCTTCAGGTACGTCGGGCCCTTTGCGGTGTTTCACATCCACGATCAACGTGTGCGTGAGAAGGGTCAGCGGTGTAGGTACGTTGGCGTGGTTCTTTCGCGTAGTCTGTCGACTTCAGCGGGGAGCGGGTCGGGTGAGCGTCGGCGAGGGCTCTCTGAGTCGGATCTTGACAGTTTTTAGCAGTGCAAGCGTGGGCAGCATTTCTTTCGCGGCAGTATGGAAGGCAAGCAGGAGACTTTGGATCCGTTAGGGGGGCTGCAGAGTGTGTCTGAAAAGGCGGGAATGGCGGCCATTTTAGACAGAGCTCCCATTCTGGGGTGCAGTCAAGTGAAGTAAGGTAAAAGAAAAACAAAGTCTAAAAAGCCCTTGCAGGTGGAGGATGTCCCTTTACAGCCAGGGCAGGGGGGCTTAGAGGCTCTTTTTTCAGCGAACTTTATACTGTCGCTGCATAAGGCCTATTGCTTGAAATTGCAACAGGATCAAAGCAAGGACTCTGCTCCAAATTCTTCAGGGATTTAGAAAGGTGAGGTCTTTCCTCTGGATCCAGGAGAGGGATCTTCCAAATCAACCTTGGGGGGGTGAGGTGAACCTCGATAGCTTCGGGGTCTCGGCTCCCCAAGGGGCTGAGGAGGGAGAAATTCTCTCAGACTCAGGCCTGGATCAGTGGCCAATGGATATGGAGGACAGTGAACTAGGGTCAGGCGAGGATCCTAATGTCTTTAGGGTCTTTAGAAAAGAAGAATTAGGGGCACTTATTGCCTATTCACTGGCGGCCCTAAATATCGCCCAGCAAGCGGCACAGGAGGAGCCTTTGGAAGATCCGTTGCTACAAGGTTTTAAAGCCGAACAACGGTGTTTTCCAGTTCACAGGGTGATCAAGCACATGGTGGACTCAGAATGGGAATATCCAGAAGCTACTCTGCGGGGTGCGCAGGCCATCGGACGGCTGTACCCGCTACCACAAGAGGAAAAAGATTTGCTAAAGATGCCCAAGGTGGATGTCTTGGTGTCAGCAGTGACGAAGAAAACCACAGTTCCAGTAGAGGGAGGTGCAGCCCTTAAGGATCTGCAGGATAGGAAGTTGGAGACACTACTGAAGCAAGCGTTTGACTCTAGCGCTCTGTCCCTAAGGGCGGCAATCTGTGGAGCATATGTCTCCAGGGCCTCAATTCGTTGGATCCAAGGGGATTCGCATTCGGAAGGCGCAGAGGGCTCTACCTCGGAGGGAGCAAAGTTAGAGTCGGCAGCGGCTTATCTGGCCGATGCTTTTTATGACTTGGTACGAATTTCAGTCGGAGGTGCCTGTGGGAGGACGCCTGCAGAATTTCTTCTCCGTCTGGGCCAATGGGTACTGGATATTGTTCGCGACGGTTATGCACTCGAGTTTGCACGGCCGGTGGCGGAGGCCTTCGTGGTGTCTCCATGTGGATCTGCGGAAAAGAAAGAGGCGGTGTCCACGACGCTTCAACGGTTGCTGCGGCTTCAGGCGGTAGTGCCAGTTCCGCAGGACCAGTTAGGGTTAGGTCGATACTCGATTTATTTTGTAGTTCCCAAAAAGGAAGGCTCTTTTCGTCCGATTCTGGATCTCAAACACGTGAATCGCTGTTTAAGAGTTCCTTATTTCCAGATGGAGACCCTGCGGTCGGTCATTTGATCAGTGAAGCCGGGAGAGGTACTCTCATCAATCGATCTGACCGAGGCCTATCTTCATATTCCCATCAGGCCAGAGCACCAAAGATTTTTATGTTTTGCGGTACCCATGGGTCATTTTCAGTTCTAAGTGTTACTGTTTGGTCTGGCTATGGCTCCACGCACATTCACGAAGGTGATGGTAGTGGTGGTGGCGACGTTAAGGAAAGAGGGCATTCTTGTGCACCCCTACCTCGACGATTGGTTGATTCGAGCACCGTCCGTGTCGGAGTCGAGGGAGGCAACGGTGCGGGTGGTAGCTTTCCTGGAACAGCTCGGCTGGGTGGTGAACCGAGCCAAAAGTCAATTGCAGCCATTCCAGCGGCTCTTGTACCTGGGGGCGGTGTTCGACACAGCATTGGCCGCAGTTTTTCTACCAGAAGACAGGGTACAAAAAATTTTGAGACAAGTAGCAGCCTTTTTACGCATGAAAGCTCCAACGGTGTGGCGATACTTGCAACTTCTGGGTTCCACGGCGGTGGCCTTGGATCTGGTGCCCTGGGCAAGGGCGCATATGCGTCCGCTCCAGCAGGCCTTACTGGCAAGATGGTCGCCTCAAGATCATCCTCTGGATCGGAAGTTGGCATATTCGCAGAAGGTCGTCGACAGTTTGCATTGGTGGTTGGACTGCAGCAATCTACAAGCAGGAATGCCATTGGATCAACCAGATTGAGTGCTCCTCACCACAGATGCCAGCCTCTTCGGCTGGGGGGCGCATTGTCGGTCACAGATAGCACAGGGGTGCTGGCCACCAGAGGTGAAAGGTTGGTCCATCAGTCACCTGGAGCTAAGGGCGGTGCACCTCGCTCTGCAGGAGTTTCTCCCATTGGTGAAAGGAAAGGCGGTACGTGTGTTCTCCGACAATGCGGTGACGGTGTCTTATATCAATCGTCAAGGGGGGACACATAGTGCAGCCTTGCTGGAGGAGAGTCAGCGGTTGATGAGCGGGGCAGAGTCCCATCTATTGGCTCTTTCGGCGGCTCATGTAGCAGGACGAGACAATGTGCAGGCCGATTATCTCAGCCGACATGTGGTAGATCCCGGAGAGTGGGAACTGAATGCAGCAGTTTTTCACGACATTACGCTGCGGTGGGGGCACCCTCGAAAATGCAAAGGTCGGACGCTTTTTCAGCCGGTGCAGAGAACACATGTCGGAAGGGCTAGATGGCTTGGCTCAGCCGTGGCCGTCAGGCGTGTTGCTTTATGTGTTTCCTCCGTGGCCCATGATCAGACGGGTCATTCGGAGGATAGAGCGTCACAAGGGTCAGGTGATTCTCATTGCCCCAGACTGGCCCAGGAGAGCATGGTACGCGGATCTGGTGCGTCTCTTAGTGGACAGTTCCTGGAGGCTACCCGCTCAGACAAACCTGTTGTGCCAGGGTCCGCTGCTAATACCAGATGTAGATCACTTCTTGCTTATGGCTTGGCTTTTGAAAGGGAAAGGTTAAGTCGTAGAGGTTATTCAGCTGCGGTGGTAGCCACAATGTAGAAGGCCAGGAGACAGTCTACGTCCATAGCTTATGTTCGTATTTGGCGTATTTTTGAGCGCTGGTGCGAACAGCGTGCTCTCCGTCCGTTCATCGCGGGGGTGCCAGAGGTGTTGTCTTTTCTGCAGGACGGTCTGGATAAGGGGTTTAGCCCTCAGTACCATCAAGGTTCACTTAACGGCTCTAGCATGTTTTAGGGGCAAGGTACGAGGAATTTTCCTGTCCGCGCATCTGGATATTCTACGGTTCTTAAGAGCAGTAAAGAATATTCATCCCTGGTTCACCCGGTAGTTCCGGCTTGGGATTTGAATTTAGTCTTAGAAGCTTTGGCAAGGCCTCCCTTTCAGCCGGCAAGGAAGGTCTCGCTCAGAGATTTTTCATGGAAAACCGCTTTCCTGGTAGCATTGTGTTCGGCGAGAAGAATTTCGGATCTCCAAGCGCTTTCGTGCAGAGAACCCTATATACAATTTACGGAAGAAAAGGTCTTGTTGCGGCCGGTACCGTCTTTTCTTCCGAAGGTAGTGTCAAGATTTCATGTGAATCAGTCTATTTCTCTACCGACGTTTCCGAGTCAAGGTGGACACCCCATGTATGGGGTCCTGAAAAGCTTGGATTAAGGAAGAGTGTTGCGGAGATACCTTCGGAGGATAAAACCTTTTTGACGGACGGACAGGTTGTTTGTTCTGTTTGGAGGTCCACGGAAAGGAGAAGCGGCCTCCAAAGCCTCAATTGCCCGTTGGGTTAGGCGCACAGTATCAGCAGCGTATCATGCAAGCGAGAGAGCTCCTCCAGAAGGCCTCAGAGCTCATTCTACTCAGGGTCAGGCGGCGTCCTGGGCCGAGTATGCGTTAGTTCCACCGGTGGACATCTGCCGGGCGGCTACTTGGTCATGACTTCACACTTTTGCTAAGCACTGTAGATTAGATCTGCAAGCCAGAAGAGATGCAAATGTGGGAGCCTCGGCCATAATAGCGGGCCTAGCGGGACCCACCCGGGGTTAGGTACTGCTTTGGCACTGCCCTCATGTCCTGGACTGGCCTGGAGAGACGAAGAGGAAGAAGAAATTATACCTTACCTGCTAATTGTCTTTCCTTGAGATCTCTTCGGTCCAGTCCAGGGCCCACCCCATCCATTTGCGGTGTTCAAGAAAACAGTTTGACCATAGAGGGTTGTACGTCTACTGTACATTTTTAACGAAGCATGGTGACATTGGTTGGTTGAGAGGGGGACTCAGCGGTATTTAGTCTGGGTCTTCCGGCCAGAAATTTCAGAACGGCGGGGACTATGGGGCTCCCTGGTAGGGTTGGGGGTTAGTTCCATTAGTGCATTCTAGATCAGATACCTCAGGGTGTATGGCAAAAAAAAAAAAAAGAAGAAGAAGGAGGTGGCTTGCTGCGTTTTAGGTAGGCTCTGCAGGTTGAGTTTTGTTGTTTGTTTTGGTAGTATTGGTTGCAGTAGTCTAAGATCCTGGAATGAGTTATGTTTCACAGACTGCTTTGACAGTGGTAGACTTAGGTTTGGATACCAGGAGGAGCTGGATACGGTGTCAGCAAAACTTCAGAATTCAGTTCTCAGCTGTTGGAGAAGGTTGACAACCCTCATGTCCTGGACTGGCCCGGAGAGATCTCAAGGAAAGACAATTAGCAGGTAAGGTCTAATTTCTTCTTTGTTATGGGTGAAATGAATCTGGGAGATGTTTGGATGTGCTTATGGAATGAGCAGAGCTAGAGATGGGAAAAAACAGGTAAGGAAGGGTGGCATTAGTCTTATAAAACATGGCATATATGGTGAAAGTTGGAGACAATATACTGATGAGCTCTGGAATCTGAGGTTTCTATGTCAGCTCTGCTGGTAAGTCACCTGAGGACATGTTTTCATACCGAATGAGAAGACACGAAGGGCAAAAAGGGAAGGGATTGGCAGTTGAAAATGATAACATTAAATGTTGATAGATGCACTTGGGAGTGGAGGAGTGGCCTAGTGGTTAGTGCAACAGTCTTGTACCCAAGAGATCAGGGTTCATTTCCCACTGGCATTCCTTGTGACCTTGAGCAAGTCATCTTACCCTCTATTGCCTTGTAAGAAAAGGCCTGGCAATCATACCTTGCTAAGAAAACCCAGGGGCTGCTGGGTCACCAAGAGTCGGCATTGACTTGAAGGCACTTAAGAAAGAAAGAAAACCTTTAATGAAACTACAGGGTAACCTATTTAAGACTAATAAGAGAAATATTTTTTCACTCAACGTGTAATCAAACTCTGGAATTTGCTACTGGAGGATGTAGTAAAAGCTGTTAGTGTAGCCGGGCTTAAAAAAGGTTTGGACAAGTTCTTGGAGAAAAGGTCCATAAACCATTATTAAAGTGGACCCAGAATATCCACTGCTTGCCCCAATACAAGCATTGTGGAACCTGTGTCTTTTGGGGAAACTGCTAGGTACTTGTGACCTAGATTGGCCACTGTTGGAAACAGGATACTGGGCTTGATGGACCTTGGTCTGACCCAGTATGGCATATCTTATGTTCTTAAAAGACCCATTCCTCGATGCCTCCTGGCAGGGAGGCCCAGACCCTCAATGGCCTCGGCCGAAAAGCCTTCCAGGGCTTGCTGCTTGTGAGCCAATCCTACCAAAGGAGCTCTAAGGTTTCTCAGCAGGCCTTGATGGGGAACCCCTTCAGCAGTTCAAGTCTCTAGTCTTGGCAGTCAAGGAGTGCTTGAAGTTTTTATCCCAAGCAGCTTACGACGGCTTCAAGTCCTCAGCCAGAGTAGTCGCTGCGGGCATCGGGGCCAAATGCCAGGCATGGCTGTAGTCGTCTGACTTCGAACATTGGATTCAGGACAAATTTATCGATGTCCCCTGTATTGAAGAGAATTTCTTTGGGAAACACATGGTAGACAAGGCAGCTGAAATAGAGACTGAGTTCCTGACAAGGACTAGATTCTCTAAAAATACCTCGGTACAGCTGCTTATGAAGGCCCCAGGGAAGAAGCCCTTCTTTCCGAGGAAAAAGGGAGGTTTTGACAATACCTCACAGTTACAGACCTTCTCGGCCTCAGAGCATGGCCAACAACACAAGGGGCAAGGGCAGGGACCCTGTAAGAAAAAGACCCCCAAGTCCCAGGTGACGGCTCCGGCTTAACCTGGGGAAGCTTATTTAACTCTTTGGGCATGACCTCCTCTCCCCCAGGAGGCCCCCAGCAGCCCACAGGGGTGTGTCAGGCCCTGTTTGCCCATAGGTGGTCCACCATCACCACCGATTCCTGGGTACTGCAAGTGGTCAAGGAGGGCTACCTCCTCCACCTGCAACGGGCGCCACCCTCATACTTTCCAAGAGAGCCTATAAGACCTCTCCTCCACCAGGCTCTGCTCCTCACCAAGTTTGCAGGTCTCCTCGAGGACAAGGCGGTGGAACCAGTGCCCAAGCATCTCTGGGGCACCAGCTTCTACTCCAGGTATTTCCTTGTTCTCAAGTGAACAGGCATCCTCAGGCCTGTCTTGGACCTGTGGGACCTGAACAAATTTCTGGTAAGGGAGAAGTTCAAAATGCTCTCTCTTGGAACACTGCTGCCATACCTCCAGCAGGGAGACTAGCTATGCTCCTTAAACCTGAAGGATGCCTATACGCACATCCTGATCCATCTCGACCACTGAAAATACCTCCACTTCATGGTGGGAGGAGGTCACTATTAATACCGGGTGCTGCCCTTTGAGGTTCTTCATCAAGGTTCTTCATCAAGTGCCTAGCCGTGGTCGCAGCCCACCTTCGTCTTCAAGGGGCGTTTATTTTCCCCTACCTAGGCGACTGGCTCATAAGGGGAGGCACAGCTGCAGAGGTGCACCATGCCACCGAGCGCACCATCCACGTCCTGCAGCATCTGGGGTTTGTCAATAACTTCTCCAAATCCCACCTCTCTCCAGATCAGTGCCTAGAATTCATAGGGGCTCAGCTAGACACCCTCCAGTCAAAGGCCTTCCTCCCTCTGGAGAGGTCAGAACTCCGCAGGGGCTAGCTGCAGAGGTACAGCACCAGCAGTCGCTACCTGCACAACTTCTCCTCTGCCTGCTGGGCCACATGGCCTCTATGATCCACGTGACCCTATATGCCCGCCTACACATGAGAGCAGTCCAGTGATACCTTTGTTTCTCATTGGACACACAAGCCATGGGCAGGCTCTGGGACAGGGTGAGAGTGACCCGCTCGCTGGCAGACTCCCTCAACTGGTGACATCTCCCGCCACCTGCAGGCTGGGGTGCTCTTCCAGGCATCGACCCCCCAGATGGTCCTCACCACCGACGCCTCCTGCTGGGCTGGGGAGCTCATTGCAAGGATCTCTGCACACAAGGCAGTTGGTTCCATACGGAATGCCAGCTACAAATCAACCTTCTGGAGCTCCGGGCGATACTCCTAGCTGTCCAAGCCTTCCGCCACCGGTTTCAGCACCAGTTTGTGCTAATCCAGACCGACAACCAGGTTGCAGTGTTCTACATGATCAAGCAAGGTGGCTCGGTGTCGCACTCCCTCTGCCAGGTGGCGCTAGCTCTCTGTTCATAAGTGACACGCAATGATATGCTCCTAAGTGTGGCCTACCTCCCGGGCCAGGACAATGCCCTGGCAGACAAGCTGAGCAGAGTTCTCCAGCCACACGAGTGGTGCCTGGATCCCAGGGTGGTCTTCCGGCTGTTTTGACTCTGGGGCGACCCTCTAGTGGACCTGTTCGCTAGCCCGGACAATACACAGTTGCCCAGCTTCTGCTTCCACCAGTTGCACCCTTTCCGGCTGACAGTGGATACGTTCCTGATTCCATGGATGGAAGACCTCCTTTCCGCCCTTCCCATTGACTCAACTGATTGCGAAGACCCTCTTCAAGGTCCAGTGCGACAGGGCATCACTGAAACTGATAGCCTCGTGTGGCCCAGGTAACCTTGGTTCCCGCTGCTTCTCCATCTGTTGGTGGTGGCGCCGCCAATTTCCCTGGGCCGTGCCCCAGGACTGCTATCTCAGGAGATTGACTCTCTCCTGCACCTTAACTTGGGGTCATGTCTTTTACGACTTGGCTGCTGAAAGGGTATCTTTGAAAGGATGTGCAAGAGGTCCTTCTGGCCTTCCGCAAGGCCTCCACGAGAAGGGTGTATGCCTTCAAGTGGCATCTCTTCTCGGTCTGGTGTGCAGAGAAGCGGGCGAACCTGTTCTCCTGCTTGGTTCAGATGGTACCTACTCCACCTGTCGCAGATGGGACTAAAGTCCAGCTTAGTCAGAATGCACATGTGTGCTATTGCAGTGCATCATCATGCCATTCAGGGAAAACCCCTCTCGGCCCAACCCCTTCTATCACAGTTCCTATGGGGCCTCATTCTATTCAAACCCCCTGTTCGCCCACCAGCGGCGGAATGGGATCTCAAGGTGGTGCTCTCTCAGTTTATTAAGCCACCGTTTGAGCCCCTGGTTACCTGCCACTTGCAGTACCTCTCCTGGAAGATTGTCTTCCTCGTGGCACTCACATCAGCTCGCAGGGTCAGCCAGCTTCAGGCTCTGATTGCTGAGTCCCCCTATACAAGATTCTACAAGAAAAGGGTTGTGCCCCAAGTTTCTGCTGAAGGTGGTGTCCCCATTTCACCTCAGTCAGGAGGTGGTGCTCCCCACCTTCTTTCTGAGGCATCACAGATGCAAGGTGGAGGACCATCCTCCATAGCTTGGATTGTAAAAGGTCCTTCTACCTACAATGGACTCAGGGCCACCACAGAGCACCTCAGCTTTTCATCTCCTATGATCCCAGCCAACTGGGGCTCCCAGTGACTAAGAGAATTCTGTCCACTAGGGTGGCGAACTGCATTGCCCTTGCCTATGAGCAGGCTGGGATCCCACTAGACCAGCGAGTCATGGCACACCCTGTCAGGGCCATGGCTTCTTCCGTGACAAATCTTAATTCTGTATCTGTGACACAAATCGGCCAGGCTGCCCACCTGGTCTTTGTTCCATATCTTTGCTGCTCACTACTGCCTGGGAGGGAGTCCCAACGGGAGAGCATCTTTGGCCAGACCATACTCCATAATCTCTTCAGGATGTAGGCAACTCCTTCCCTCAGAACCTTCTGTGTTCAGGCTACCGGAGTGCTGGTTCCCCGCCAGAAACTTGGGTCTTGTGAGACTTTCAGTTGGGACTTAACTGCTGCAGCTCTCAGCTAACGTTCTCTGGCCGCCATAGCATTTTGTACAGGTTTTCGGTAGCCTGTAGCTGGGGAGTCACATATGTGAGGACTGACTTCCTGCTTATTCCCAGAGGAAGCGTAGTTACTCACCTTTAACAGGTGTTCTCCAGGGACAGCTGGAATCAGTCCTCACAACCCTCCCTCCTCCACTTGGAGTTGCTTCTGTACCATATTTTAATTTTTGCTGTCTTAGCTATGTCATTAGACTGAGGCAAGATGGCAACCTGGGCAGGAAGGGACCCACGCATGCGCGGTGCATCTCCCACAGGCTTTTTTTGAAAGCTGGGGAGATGATTCCGCGTGGGCTCCATTGACGCCGACATCACCCATATGTGAGGACTGATTCAAGCTGTCCCCGGAAAACACCTGTTACAGGTGAGTAACTATGCTTTCCTTCCAGTCCTTTGCTCATACAAAGTCGGCATCTATATCACAATAACACGACCTTAAAATTATATCACTTATCATGACTAAATCTAGAACAAATCTGTGATATCAAATCACAATTAGCTGCACACTGTTGGGCCGGCGCCCCTACTGGCGTAGTAGAGTAAGGGCGTCTGCTGACATTTAATTTGTATCAGGGAGTATTTGAGCTGCAGGACCCAAAGGATTGTGGTCCTTGTAGTGTAGTGCTCCCTGAAATGAATAACTACGCCAAATGGAGGGTAAATAAGGCTTTATTTCCCCGCTTAATGCTCTAGGTTCAAATGAGACAACAACTTAAAGTGGAGGTAAGGCTTTCCTCAACCAATAATAAAGTTCCACCATGGACCTAAACAGTTAAATGTTGTAGGTTGTACAATTGACTGTTTAGCTGGGTCAAGGGATTTTCCAAACAATAGAAAAGAATTAGAACAGAATGGTTATGAGCTTCACCATTTGCAGACTCATTTCTTCAGTATATACAATTCTTATGGCAAGCAACTACCTCTTAAGCAAAGGTTACATTCCATAGGTTCTGTGTGAGGCATGGGAACACTGGAACTGTAATCCAAGTCCATTAATTCGGGCTCACTACACTCTTCAATGTTTAGAGTATCCTCAGTTTTACTTAGTTCTTCACAGAAGTTCATAAGAACATAAGATATGCCATACTGGGTCAGACCAAGGTCCATCAAGCCCAGCATTCTGTTTCCAACAGTGGCCAATCTAGGCCATACGTACCTAGCAGTTTCCCCAAGGGACACAGGTTCCACAATGCTTGTACTGGTTCAAGCATTGATATCCTGGGTCCCTTCTTAATAATGGTTTATGGACCTTTCCTCCAGGAACTTGTCCAAACCTTTTTTAAACCCAGCTACACTAACAGCCTTTACTACATCCTCCGGTAACAAATTCCAGAGTTTGATTACACGTTGAGTGAAAAAATATTTTTTTTATTAGTCTTAAATAGTTTTACCCTGTAGCTTCATTGCATGTCCCCTAGTCTTTCCATATCTCATAAGGTAAACAATCGATCTACGTTTACCCGTTCCACTCCGTTCATTAATTTATAGACTTCTATCATATCTCCCCTCAGCCGTCTCTTCTCCAGGCTAAAGAGCCCCAACCTTTTTAGCCTTTCTTCATAGGAGTAGCCTTCCATCCCCTTTACCCTTTTGGTGGCTTCTTCTCTCAACCTGTTCTAAAATCGCTATAATCCTTTTTAAGATACGGCGACCAGAATTGCACACAATATTCAAGGTGCGGTCTCACCATGGAACGATATAGAGGCATTATAGTATCTTTGTTTTATTTTCCATTCCTTTCCTTATCATACCTAGCATTCTATTTGCTCTCTTGGCCGCCGCTGCACACTGGGCCGAGGGTTTTAACAAGGTATCCACAATGACGCCTAAATCTTTTTCCTGGGTGGTGGATCCTAATGTGGAGCCTTGCATCGTGTAACCATAGTTTGGGTTGTTCTTCCCTAGGTGCATAACCTTGCACTTCTCCACATTAAATTTCATCTGCCATTTTGATGCCCAGTCTTCCAATTTATCAAGATCCTCTTGCAATTTTCCACAATCCTCCTGGGTTTTAACAACTTTAAATAGTTTTGTGTCATCTGCAAATTTGAAAACCTCACTCGTTATTCCACTTTCCAGGTCATTTATGAATCTGTCAAAAAGCAGCGGACCCAGCACAGATCCCTGGGGTACACCACTATTCACCTTTCTCCATTGGGAAAATTGGCCATTTAGCCCTACCCTCTGCTTTCTATCTTTTAACCAGTTCCTGATCCACAGTAGTACACTGCCTCCTATCCCATGACTCTAGGGACTTTGTCAAAGGCTTTCTGAAAGTCCAGATACACAATATCAACCGACTCACCTTTGTCCACCTGTTTATTCACTCCTTCAAAAAAACATAACAGATTAGTAAGACAAGATCTTCCTTGTCTAAAGCCATGTTGGCTGTCTCCCATTAGGTCGTGACTATCTACATGCTGAGTAATTTTATTCTTTATGATGGTTTCTACCATTTTTCCCGGTACTGATGTCAGGCTCACTGGTCTGTAGTTTCCCGGATCACCCCTTGAACCCTTTTTAAAAATTGGTGTTACATTGGCGATCCTCCAATCCTCAGGTATTAGAGATGATTTTAATGATAGTTCACAGATTACTGATAGCAGGTCTGCAATCTCAAATTTCAGTTCTTTCAACACCCTTGGATGTATACCATCCGGCCCAGGTGATTTGCTACTCTTCAGTTTATCTAATAGTTGTAAGACATCTTCCCGATGTATCGATATTTCCTTCAATTCTTCCACACCTTTAAATACCACTTCAGTCATGGTAACATCCCCTACATCTTCCTCAGTAAAGACCGAAGCAAAGAATTCATTCAGTCTCTCCGCTATCGCCTTGTCGCCTCTTAGTGCTCCTTTAACCCCTTTATCATCTAATGGACCAACTGACTCTCTCACAGGTTTTTTGCTAAGAATGTACTTGAAAAGGTCTTTATTTCGCGTTTTTGCTTCCGCAGCAAGCTTCTTCTCAAATTCTCTCTTTGCCTGCCCTTATCAATGCCTTGCATTTGACTTGCCAGTGCTTGTGCTGTTTCCAGGTTTCATCGTTGGCTCTTTTTTCCATTTCCTGAAAGATGCTTTTTTTGGGCAACAACAGGCCTTCTCTGACCTCCACCTTTAAACCATGCTGCAGGGCTGGCTACAACAGTACCTTGTCCTGGTGCCGCTGAGGTAAGCTTAATATTCTGCTTTGATTTAAATTATAGCTCGTTGCTGCCTACTAGGCTCTAACCTATTAAGAAATTTAAACATACAAGCTCTCTGCTGGATTCTAAATTTAAACAGAAAGCTTTCTTCTGTGGTTAATTTGAAACTAAAAAGTACTTTGCTGATGCTAGGCCCTGAGTGACTTATGAAATTTAAACTACAGACTGTCTACTGGGTATGAAGGTAACCAAGAAATGTTCTCTTCTGTGTTTTAAATTGAATTCTTAAACTGTTGCCTACTAGGCCCGGACTGATTTAACAAAAAACAAATAGTGGGTTTCACAGATTAAATTAGGCTTTAAAGAGAAAACAAAAATTCCTTTCAGAAAAATTCCCATGAAGTATATACTCAACACATTTCAGAGTTCTCTCCAGAAAGTAACTAGCCTCCCACTTGTCTAGTCCATTCAAGACTGAGGGTCACAGAGCTCTGTGTTGAGGCTATTTATGATTGTGCCTGATGATGTAAGACAGTGGACTACTTCCTGGGTAATTAAACAGTCCTTGCTTGGATAGAAGGAGTCTTGCAAAAATGGCCTTTTTTGATAACTGCCAGCTGGTGTTAACACCTATTGAAAACAAGCGCTCACAAGGTCGCTTGCCCACTAGGTAGAAGGCCTCTTTGTAAAGGTCTCTAGAAGATTTATATGATGCTCAAGGAGAATTGACCTTGTTTTGCCTTTTGTGCATAACGCTATATTTGATTTGATTTAAAAATTATAGTTCATTGGCTTCTCATATAACTTCGCTTAGAACCTTTTGGGAAAGTGCAGTTTTAAACCAGTTAGCTTTGCTTCCTCTACTGATATGCGGGTTATCTACTTGCATAAAACTGTCTTCATTGAAAGTCCCTTTTTGAATAAACAAGGCTTTTTCATACCTTATCTCCGTGGAGGTGCCACGGCCTAGGATTCAGCTTACTCTTGTAGCTTTTCCTGTTGATTCCTCTGTCCTGTGCACTGCTCCACAATTAAGGCTGCTAAGAGGAAAACCAGACGTGGATTTCCAGTCGACTGTACTGGAGAAAGAAAAATTCTCTTAGCAGGCAGGCCGTACTTCTCTGGGCCGTATCCCAGGGCTGAGGACTTGCCTCTGTCTGTATTCCCCCCCGGTTCTTCTCCTTCCTTCTCCTGTTTACTATTCATGGGTACCCTACGCTGGTTACCCTTCCGGTTGGTTCTGTATAGGCTACCCTCCTGGGTGCCTCTCTTTGCTGGACCTCCTTGGTCTCATCTGCTGCAATCCTGTGCTGGTACCTGAGGCTCTCTTCCCGGTACTCTGTGCTGGACCTCTTTGCTGCAGTCCTTGCTGCACACCTGGGTCTCTTGAGCCCCCTTTATGGTCTCTGTAACCGGTCTCTGTACTGGATCCTGTACCATCCTCCTTCCCGTTCTCCCTTACGGTTTCTACATCTGTTCCTCCCCTCGGTTCTCCCTCTCTGCCTCCATCGGATTTCCCTTATAAAGGGATTTCCAGCTTGCACGCTGGTGAGTTTTGAGGACAGGGTGAAAACACTCATCATTAAGGGGCTCAGAGCTTGAGCACGTGGGTTCAGGCACTGTGTAAGCTGTTCATGCGCCCTCTGGACTGAGCTACACTGGAAATTGCGCTCTCTGGCTTTTCTGAGATTTTAGGCAAATAGGAGTTTTTTTCCAAGGCTGTTTCTGCCCTAGCTCCAGCCTCATGACAACATCTTGTTGCCATTCAAAATTTCCTATGATCATCCTGCAATACTAGTATTACCCTATGGAATTATCAGTAGTAGAGAAAGGAGAGGGCTTGTGAATAAAAATAGCTGGAAAAAAGGACCCCAAACATGCTCTCTGATGATTTTCCCAGTCCTCAATCCTGACATGCAGTATCATCTTCTGGTCCACAAAGTGAAAGGTATATCCAGGGAGCTCTCCACACGATGCCTCAATTCCAGCTATTGAAATATGACGGTAAAGTCTCCATGTTATGCAGTGTTCCACACATGGCTACAGGTATTTCCAATGCTTCGGGTTGTTACAGAGAAATTAGGTTACTCTAAACCAAACCAAAAAGAGGACTCATTAGTTTGGCCATACTTTGGATTACAGGCTTTATAACAAAAGGATTAGGAGAACACAGAAACTCACAAATATAGCACCCTCAACTCCATGACATCTGCTTCCAATGTTGTCAGTCAAGGCAACATTTAACATATATCCACAATGCAGTGGCCTGAGCCCCAAGCAATAAGAAGACATAAATTGTATTATAAACTGAAAGTGTTGGACCAAAGAACCATAATTCCATTGTAACAAATCACAAATAAGCATGTCAAAAATTTGCAATCGACCAAATTGTGATCGGGCAGTAGAAAACGAGCAAGCAAAACCAAGGTTGCTATTAAAATCACAGCATCTCAATTATCGGTCTAGAGAATGAGATCCAAAACACTGCCTTACAGCTTTGCACATGAGATAACTTAACCACAAAGGTTTTCAGTGCTGCCAGGCTTTTGGTTCTATCCTCAGGGCATGACTCTCACTTTAGGGGGAATTGTAACACAAAACAAAAGTCTCATGCTTAAATAATTCAATGCAGTAGGGAGCCATGACCCTTTGACTGTTGCAGTCTTTTGCCCGCATAATCAAATTAAATAGCAGAATTTTTAGTGCCTTTGTAAACCAAACCACGCTTAGCATTGATATAATGTCTTTAACTTAAGTTTCTGTATATGTTATCAGTTCTATTACTGGTTCTAGTCCAGAGCTTCTCATTTAAGAACATAAAAACTTACTATACTGCTGCAGGACCAAAGGTCAATCCCAGGGCAGTGGCCATCCAGTGAGCGAGAATGTTTTTTGCACAGGGCCCCGCGTTTCAGGGTGCACCGCCGCAAAAAACATTCTGATCTAAAAGTAAAATTTAAAATAAAAAAAGAAAATCTGTGGACGCGGCCAACGCAGCAGACTCGAGTTGTGCCGCGGGGCCTCCCCTGCCCAGCAGAGCCTGCCCTCCCCTGCATCAGCTCACTCTTTAAGCTGCAGTCACACACGCCGGCTTTCAGAGCTGCGAGGGGAGAGTTTCTCCCTCTGCGGCTCTGTTAAGACGTGGGGGCTGATGGGAACTTACCATCAGCCCACGCGGGCTGACCAGCAGACGCGAAAGGGAAACTCTCACTTCGCGCTCTGAAAGCCGGCTGTGTGTGACTGCAGCTGCAAAGAGGGGAATGATGCAGGGAGGGGAAGGCTCTGCCGGGAAGGGGGGGGGCCCCGCAGCACACTCGATTCTGCCGCGGCGGGCAAGCGGCAGCAGACAGTCTTTTTTATTTTAAATTTTCCCTGGGGTGGGGGTTAGGAGTGGTGGGCGGCTATGGGGGAGGCTACGTGCTGGATATGGGCTGATGGGAGTAGGACTGGTAATGGGCTGATGGGATTAGGACTGGTAAGTAAGGCTATGTGGGGGGACTTAAACTGAAAATTGGGTGATGGGGGGTAGGACTAGAAATGGGCTGATGGGATTTAGGACTGGGCGTGGGCTGATGGGGAGGTTAGGACTGGTAATGGGCTATGGGGGGGCTTAAAATGAAAATTGGGTGATGGGGGGTTAGGACTAGAAAGGGTTCTGATTGGGTTAGGACTGGGCGTGGGCTGATGGGGAGATTAGGACTGGTAATGGGCTATGGGGGGGCTTAAACATGAAAATTGGGTGATGGGGGTGAGGACTGGAAATGGGCTGGTGGGATTAGGAATGGGAAGTGGGCTGATGGGGGCTTAGGACTGGTACTAGGCTATGGGGGGCTAGAACTGGTAATGGGTTGGTAGGGGTTGCTAGGACTGGAAATGGGGCTGAGTGGAAGGGAAGGTTTTGATCTGCAAATAGCTGATGGGGAGGGGGGCCTGGAATGGAAATTGGGGCTGAGTGGAAAGGGGCTTGAAAGTAAATAGCTGATGGGGACGTGGCTTGTGGAAATGGAAATGGGCTGAGGGGGAAGTGGGGGGCTTGAACTGCAAATAGCTGATGGGGAGGGGGGCTTGGAATGGAAATGGGCTGAGTGGAAGGGGGCTTGAACTGTAAATAGATGATAGGGGACGGGGCTTGCGAATGGAAATGTGCTGAGTGGAAGTGGGGGCTTGAACTGCAAATAAGAGATGGGCAGGGGGGCTTGGAATGGGCGCTTAGGGGAGGGAGCTCGGACAGGAAATGGGCGGAGGGTGGGGCTAGGAGGGGACTGGGACTGGGGGGTTGGGGGAGCTAGGTTTGGTAATGGGGTGTGGTGGGGGGTGGGAGTGAAATGGACTCTTGGAGGGGCTAGAACTGGAAGGAGGGTCATGGGGGGCTTGGAGTAGAAATGGGGTGGGTGGAGGGGAGAAAGGATTTGACATGGGCTGATGGTGGGGCTAGGAAAAGGACTAGAACGGGCTGCCCTGATGGGAGGCTGGTATTGGAAATGAGCTGATGAAGGGACTCGTATAGGACTGGAAATGGTTCAGGGGGAGCTAGGAGAATGGAATATGGGCTGATGGGGGGACTAGAAGGGATGCGGATAAGGGTAGGGCTGGAACCTAGACGGCAGATGATGTTGGGAGAGATTAGAGGGTGATGGGGTGGGGAGAGTGAAATGGAGAGGGGAAAAATATTTTGTGTGGGAGGGAAGAAAACTTAACAATTGGCCGGGTGTGGGGAGAGTAAGTGGGGAATTGAGGATGGAGGGGGGAAAATTTGAGAGGTGGATGAAATCGGAATGAGGAAAGAGCAAAAGGAGAAAGAGGAAAGATTAGTATTGTTTAAAACAGATGTAGAAGGGAAAATGGAAAAAAAAACTAGAAGAGTGAAGAAAGGACACAAATGGACAGCAGACGGATGGAGAGTTCGCAGACGATACAAATAAACCAGGAAGAAAGTGGCTGTGGAACAATTGCAACTGAAAAAAAAATGCACCAAAAGGTAAAAAGAGAACTACTTTATTTTGAATTTATTAAAAGGGAATATGTCAGCTCTGGGAATTGTGCATCCGGAACGTCGGTGCGTTGTTTAGTACAAGAGGAGGAAATCAATCTATAGTTTTATTTCTACAGTGTTGTTGTTACATTCAAAGTTTGTCTTTTGGGGTTCCCAGTTTAATATTTGTCTTCCTGGTTCTAAAAATGTGATTCCTTGTTTGGTGATGGTAATGTTACTGCATGTGTAAAAACTGAGGCGAGGTATTTCTGTTTATGTAATTCCTATGTTGACAGGGCCACTTGTTCTCTTTCCCCAGTAGGTATGTATTGTTATTCTCTGAAATGTATTGGGTTTAAGATTTGCAGGTTGCCTTTGGTAGGTATGTATGGTGCTTTTAGAGTACCTGGTAGTGC